>OX459050.1:22936515-24348078 GCA_949775005.1 Orthosia gothica
TATACGAGTATCGATTAACATTCCAAGTCTGCATTTATCCAATAGTTTAGTCAATATAGGTAGTTTGACTATTTAAACATAATGCTTACGATTTTTTATTCAAGATGTTAGACGATAGTTTCAAACCACTTGCATGCACTAGTATTGCCAGTATTCTCGTATCTTCCCCCCCACACTTATAGGCATATCAGTTTCATCATCTGCCTAGCCTTTTCCCATTTTTTATTGGGGTCGGCTTGCAGTCTTAACGGTTTCAGCTGGGCAACAGTGTTTTACATGGAGCGACTGCCTATCTGATCTCCACAAGTCAGTAACTGGGTAACACGATACCCCTTGGCAAGACTGGTGTCAGTTCTCAAGCTTCTGACAACCCGTAACGACTGTCAAAGATCTTCAAATGACAGCCGGGACCAACGGCTTAACGTGCTTTCCGAGGCACGGAGGAAACTCGGTATGTTGAAATGGTCACCCATCCACGGACCGACCTCGGCAAGCGTTGCTTAACTTTGAAGATTGACCCGTGCAGCTGTTATTTTTAGCCACGAGCATATCAGGTTCTGTAAAAATAAACACTTTTCTTCCTAATTTTTCAGATAGCAGCAGTATCCCTAATAATCCTGGCAGTGCTGACGTCGATAGCCACAAAGGCGTACGACTCGGAACAGTCCAGCCGGATGGTGGCCATGGTACTCCTGGCCGTGTCGGCTGCTGTCACCATATGTGTGATCATCTATGGGGAGGTGGCTGTCTTCAAGAAGCAATCGAGGCCTGTTCATGTGGTAAGATACTTTTTTACATCTCAAGATGATTCAACATGAAGGATTGCCTTTCCCTGCCGTGATTATTGCCCTGATACCTACAAACTGGGTCCTACTTTTAGGCATGTGTCCTTCACTGTCGACTACGTCATCACGTAACGGTGGTGAGACGTTGGTAAAACGCGAGCCTATAAAATAAAAATATACATTTTATGTACCACTCTAGACAATCTTACTATCTTACTAATATTATAAATGTGAAAGTTTGGTGTGTGTACTGTGTGGATGTGTGGACGTTTGTTTGTTACTCAATCACGGTAGAACGGCTGAACGGATCTGGATGAAATTTGGCACAGACATAGGTTATAGTCTGGAATAGCACATAGGATACTTTTATCCCGGGAATATGTTCCCTTGGGATAATTTTCGGCATTTTGGGATGAGTGTCGAAATGCCCAAACGATTGTCACGTGACGTTTCATTTGACTTTTCGACAATCATTACCATTGAAAAATGTTCACTTCGTCTAAATGCTTTTATTATTATTTAGTCCGTATTACCCCAGTTCATTTTAAAGGCTTCATTTCCCTCCTTCCATTGGTCTCTTGCTCCTTATCTTAGATGCCTGTCCTTTAGACATTATAAGTATATAAATTAATGCTACCATAATTTTGCTAAATCTTCTGCGACACCTCAACCACCGCTCTTATCACAAGCTTATTTATTTTATAACCTTTGCGTTGTAGTATTTTAAGTTGATATTACGGAATGTCTCTTACTACACAGTGAGACTCTTAACAAAGACCCGTTTGACAACTTCCTCTGTTGTCCATCGCTCGTATCTCTTGACCTATTTGGGCCTGCACTCAGAGCTTTAGTTCCTCTTTTGTTTAGCCTTCGTCTGTACCTTTGGCTAACTCTGGGGTATAATGTTGTCAATTGAGTACTTCGGAATATGCGCACTGTCTATTGCTCATGTGGTCCTTTTTGGTGAGAACATCATCAACTTTTGTCTTTCTTTGATCAAAGTGTTTCTTACCTTGTGTTTTTTTTTATCGTCGATCTTAGGCACTTATAGTTCGTGACATTTCTTATTCTTCTTGTATACGATTTTCGTAGTATTTTAGTATTTTATGCGATTGTAGTTTTCATATTGTTTTGCGATGTAGTTAGTCTTTGCATCATCGATGAACTATATCTGTCTAGTTAGTGGATGATTATGGATTTGATTTTGATGATTATGTTTTAATGTCATCTTCAGTCTGTCACACTTACTTTATTTCTAAGGCCAGTTTCTGAATAGAGATTTTGGAGAATTAAGAATGTGCCAAACTCTACATTAACGCCAAAGTTTGTCAAGAATTTAGGCTAAAGTAGAATTTAACAAATACTCAGCATTAAATTCTTAATTCAGCAATAGGGGATTAATTTGCCTAATGCTGGGTTCTGAATTTAATCTTTGGACCTTAGATTCAAAACCAATGCCGTATTGTTACCGCGTTTTAGCTGCACCTGGACGTATGCAATTATACTCGGAAAAATCTACAATAAAACAGGTACATATCAATGTAAAATAATTGCCGATTATCTGAAATTAGTCTTATATTACAAACCATAAGCATACATACATAAATAGACGGTTTTTCTCATGAGGGTAGGCTGATACTGCAGAATGCCACCAGCTTCCAATGCACGCTGGTCATGAGTAGGTACTGCTCACCTGGACTTTCTGGAGAACATCACCAATAGCGTTATTATTCTAAGCATCCTTGTATGTTCAATAAAATAATCTCAAAATCAATTCAATTCGTTATTACTTTACGTGTTCTCTACGGAATCGTAATAAAAACGTTTTATGTATTTTTTATAACTCTGATAGACTACAATAAGTCGTAAAAGTTTAACATCTAACTTTATATATCTATCTTTACTAGTGGAGGGTATTTTCTGATATAAAGACAGTATTGATAATATTGCGATGATTTCGACTGACTTCGTCTTATTGATGCTAGGCAAGTGGTAAAAGAAACAAGCACAATTTCAAAATTTAAAAAACCTCCGCCCATTTATCTTGCGGAAACACCCCGATTCAAACAGTAAAACGCCCATAACTTTTGAACGGCTGAACCGATTTTATTCAAACATAGTTTAAAACACTCTCGACAAAATCACCTACCAAACAAAAAATCTAAATCAAAATCGGTTCATCCGTTGAGGCGCTATGATGCCACAGACAGACACACAGATACAAAGATACACAGCAACACACGTGAAACTTCTAAAACCCCTCTTTTGCCGGCGGGGGTTAAAAAGGAGAAGACGAAAGGAATTCCCTGTAAAAGCTATAGACATAACCACCTACCAAAATAATAGACAAATGACATTCTATCATCGGATTCGTGGCGATTGTCGAAAAGGCAAAATTTTATGGGCAATCCCATACAATTTTGCCTTTCCAATACAAGCGATATCGAAAAATCACGTGATTAATCCCCTTACCTTTTCACATTTCGAATGCCACTTTTCTAGAGCCACTTGAATCTAGACAAAGTGACATTCTACTAGCGATAGCGATGATGGTCGAAGGTGCCAAAATGGGTTGACCACATGACAGTTCTATAGCGTTTCAAAATAACAGAATTTTGTGTCATTTTTCCAGACAGAATGTCAGTTGTCTAGAACGTCAGATGGTTTTCAATCTATCTCTGAAAGACACAATGGTTATATCCTAAAACCACGACTATCGTAACAATATATAAGCAAGCAATATAATATCCTAAATTACTTTTTCCTAGAGCGGGCGACTCCCATGTTCAATAGTTCGACGATTTATGTATTAAGAAAAACAAAAGGAATAACTTAAACACAAATACAACAAAGTATGCGTTATACAACACCAACAACCCAACTACAATATATTTTTGTCAGATTGATGTTGTCGTTATTGTTAAAATTGAGAATTGTGATAGAAAGACTTATTTATCAAAGACTTATTAATCTTATTATAGACGATACATCAAAAAATACGTTTAAAACAGAGAAAACCTACTTATTACCAGCAACTATACAACATTAATTAAAATTCTAACATGAAGGATTTAACAACGCCTCGCAAGGAAATAGCGTGCCACAAGTTAAAAACACAAGAAAAGGGATCCAAGGTAACTTATACGCGCCCTTGGGAGTCCATAATATATTCAAGTTCAATGGAAAAGCGTTAGCATATCACGCATACTTGACAAGTTGATTGTGATGACCTCTCGGTCTTGACCACGCGCTTGATATACTTGTTTATTAGACCTTATTATTTCTTCTGGTGTCGCTGGCGCGTCAGTCATCCAATTTTGTTTGACCCAAAACTGCCACTTCTACGACACAGTCGTTGGCAGCGCATAGATAGATCACTTTGGCTGCATGTTTTGGGTTTTTTTTTAATTATTGATAGGCTCGCGCTTGACCAATACCCCACTTGATGGTCGATGATGTGGTCGACGGTATACCACGCTTGCCTAGAAGAAACCTATTTACTCTTGACTTAAAAAACCCGAGGTTGTAGCTATCGGGCAACATAGACTCCGGCAGGGAATTCCACTCCTTAGCTGTACGCATAATGAAAGTATTTTCAAAACGTTTAGTGCGTATGGGAGGGATGTCCACCATGTACCGATGGCGCATCACCGTACGTCTTGTAGTCCGATGATGAAACGGGCTTGGTGGAATTAGATCATGCAATTCCATCGCACACTCCCCGAAATGCAACCGATAAAAAACCGACAAGCTGGCAACTCGGCGACGATGTTCAAGGTTCTGGAGCTTTGTCTTAATCAGTGCCTCATTGCCGATGAGCCTTTTGACCCGCTTTTCGATCGACTCTATTGCATCAAGTTATCACCTGGCAGATCCGTCCCAGAGATGAGAACAGTATTCCATGGAAGATCGAACTTGCGCTTGATACAACTAAAAACGCTTTAGGGTAAAGAAGGTGGAACATGGTTTGTGAATTGTCTCCACATTTGCAACCTCTGTTCTGTGGAGGTAGCCCAATTTTGTAAGGTTGCAGTTAGTCTTTCCTACATTGGTTCAGAGGAGATTGTACCGTCTTTTTTTAAACTTAGAATCTTTGATCATCCTATCATACTTATCGAACAATGACTTATGTGAGAGCAAAACAATTTTTAATAAATTATAGCTTGCCTGTACTGTCCCAGCTGGGCAAAAGCTGATAATACTTTATGGAAGTGATCGATTACGTGATTGATATGGAGAATAGAAGGGAAGAACATTTCTACAAAGGCAGTAGAAGAAGAAGGAGGCTCTAAGAATGTATCTACATCCGTATATGTGTATTGACTCATCATCTGCCTAGCCTTTTTCCAAATTATTGTTGGGGTCAGCCTCCAGTCTTACCGGATTCAGCTGAGTATCAGTGTTTTACATGGAGCGACTGCCTAACTGACCTCCACAACCCAGTAACTGGGTAACACGATACCTCTTGGCAAGACTGGTGTCAGATTACAGGCTTCTGACTACCCGTAACGGTTGTCAAAGATCTGCAAATGACATCCGGGACCAACGGCTTAACGTGCTTTCCGAGGTACGGAGGAAACTCGGTATGTTGAAATGGTCACCCATCCACGGAGCGACCTCGGCAAGCGTTACTTAACCTTGAAGGTCGACCCGTGCGGCTGTTATTATTTAGCCACGTATGTGTGTGTATTGACTATTTATATAATTTACTTCACATTCCAGGCTGCCATAGTTCTACTGCTTCTAGCCATCGTACAAGCTCTGATCGCTGGTATATCAGTGAACGTAGAGCCAGCTGACGAGGCCAAACTTCTCAAGTCTCTGGCAGAATCCTTTAAGCAGGCCAGGGAAGAAAACCCGAGGCATCTCAAGATTTGGGGCATGACACAATCTGATGTAAGTTTAAAACCTTTTTTACTCGGGTGAGCTAGCAGAAACTTATAAAGAATAGAAAATATATATTTGACACAGACACAACACATCAGCTACAATCACAAAGTAATGGTGATCTCTGTTTACAACAATTTCTAACACTAATACATTTACTAACAAATGTTAGGAATTGTTACATTCTCCTACACTGATGGGAAATGATTTGATTTGATTTGAATGGTGATCTTACACTGCTGTTAAAAAATGTTTACAACAACTTTCTAACACTAATACATTTACTAACAAATGTGAGGAATTGTTACATTCTCCTACACTGATAGGAAATGATTTGATTTGATTTGAATGGTGATCTCACACTGCTGTTAAAAATGTATGCAACAATTTTATAACACTAATACATTTACTAACAAATGAGACTTGTTACATTCTCCTACACTGATGGGAAATGTTTACAAAAGAAAAAGTGCTCTAACTGGATGCACAGATTCCCTCTCTCAGACGGCAGGCCTGTGTCCAAGCCGTGGGCTGACAGTGAAAGGCTGATTGATGATGATGATGATGATGAACTGGATGCAAGCACTTGTTACAATTTGTTAACCAACAATTTTGTTTTTAAGCTGACATGGTCATAATCATTAGAATTAATATTTGTTTCGGGATATTTACCATGTTTATGGTAGCGCCATGATCACGAGAACACGAGTTCTCGTGATCATGGCGTTTGTATCGGTACCGAAATATCGAGCTCTCAACCAAATTCAAAATATACATGGTAAATATCCCGAAACAAATATTAATTCTAACAACAATTTTGTGTTTACTAACATTACCTAACATGAGAACATTTTCATATCATTGTGATTAAATGTTTGTTTAGAAAATGTTTTCTAATGTTTTTAAACATTTTTAACAGCAGTGTGGCTGTGTGAGAGCACCTTAACGGAGATAGAAAATAAAATTTAAAACAATATTTTGCGAGAAAGAGTAACAAACACACACTCACAAACTTTCACCTTTTTAATATTACGTGTGATTGTTAATTCCAGTTAAACTGCTGTGGTGTCTACAGTCCCGAAGACTACCGAAGCTCGAAGCTCCCATACTACTTTCCCCCGAACGTTCCCATCTCCTGCTGTCCAACCTATGACTCCTCACGGTCCGACCTGGTGCAAGAAAGGGACAGAGAACTATGCAAAGTGAAGAAGACATACTACACGGGAGGGTGCAAAGACTTGGTGCTGATGGTGTTCAAGGAGACATCTTCTATGGTATTCACTGTAGCTGTTCTGCTGATTGTAGTTGAGGTAATAATAATTAATTATAGATAGGTAGCTGTAGTAAGTAAAAAACCGACCAAGTGCGAGTCGGACTCGCGCACGAAGGGTTCCGTACCATTTTCGTAAAAAACGGCAAAAAAATCACGTTTGTTGTATGGGAGCCCCCTTAAGTATTTATTTTATTTGGTTTTTAGTATTTGTTGTTGTAGCGGCAACAGATATACATCACCTGTGAAAATTTCAACTGTCTGGCTATCACGGTTCATGAGAAACAGCCTGGTGACAGACAGACAGACAGACAGACGGACCGCGGAGTCTCAGTAATAGGGTTCCGTTTTTACCCTTTGGGTACGGAACCCTAAAAAGGTTTTTAGTAGAAAAGGCAGGCAAAGACGCCTCTGGACAAAAAAAAACCTCCACATTATCGACACTTTTTATCTTTTTTTTCTATGTATGTATGTTTGTTCGTATGTGGCGTTCTAGATTTCGATTCTTACGTCAATAGATTCGTCTTAACCTTGCGAGTGATACACTGACATTGGTTATTAAAAATAAAAAAAAAATGGAAAATAGAAAAATGGCGGTTTTTGGGCGCCAAACCTATCCTGTGGGGATCAATACGGGTTTTAAGAGGTGATTTCAAAAATATATCTTTAAATGATATATACGTACCCAATTCGAAAAAAAAATATTCGGTCAGCCAGCTCGCGAATATAATGTATCTTCCGACTGCACAGCATGATTTTCTTCTTGTTTACGTCTGTTTAGTTCACTTCTTAAGCAGTCGGGTTTTTTGATATTTTTCTACTGCACGCTTTTTGGTTTATCGGCGTGAGTTCTGACCGCCAAGCGAGCATCGCCGAGCGAGTATTATCTTTGGTAGCTCTTATCGCTGCGACAAACTTGTGGTGAGAGAGTACTCGCCGCCTGTGCCAGCGATTAACTACTTATTAATATAATTGTGGCTCTTTTGTTGACACGGGATCTGTATCTTTTGTTCGTTTGTTCAGCAAGAAAACAGTCTATAGCTAATCGCTTCTTTGCCGTCGGTGGGACAAGTGCCTTAATTGTATAAATTCGTCTAGCGGTTCAAAAGTTATAAGGTAATAAAGAATATAACAAACATAATAAAAGATATGCGCGAAAAACATACCCCTTTCCTTGCAGTCGGGTAAAAACTATAGCGTGCCATGCCTTGCTCATCGGCAAGCATATGTTCGGCCGGCCAATAAGATTGGGGACTACTAGATAAGGGCTGACATATCAAACAGAACCTACTTAATCATGTTATACATTTTCTTTCTTTTTCAGGTACTTCTGATGATCATAGGCGCGATATTAAGTCGACGAAAAAAACAGAAAGAGGAACCATCAAAGTAATCGTACTGCAGTAATAATAAAAGCCCTAAAATGCATCGAAAACAAGCAATCGTTCTGCGGCCGTTGAGATCTCACCTTAGAATTAAAGTTGTTAAGAGCATAAACTAGATGGCGTTGTAGGAAATCATCGAGTGACAAAAGAAAAATAAAACTTAATTTCAAAAATAAGCACTTTCAATGAAGACAATCAATTTTATTTAATATATAATGACTTTTGAAATGAGTTGTTTTTATTGATCAAAATAATATTTTGTAAATTGTTGTTCAATAAAAATATTATCTCGGGTAAATTTTCATACTCACATTAATGTTATTTCTTGCGTAAATGTTATTCTAGTGCTTCGTTTAATTTTAGCTATAATTGAACATTATAGATAATATCAAAATTATTTTAAGGACATTATTATTAAATATAAACGACGACGATACCAAAATGATATTTTTGTGTTTTATTTCAAAATATTTTAGCAAATACCAAAATATATTCTGTTTGTTAACAAATTAAATAAAAATAGGCTCGCAAAAATAATTAAAAGATGTTGAATTTTGCGCCATCTGTGATCTCTTTGGTGAAACAGATAGAAGGCTAGAGATGATACTAGTGTACAAAATTTTTCTTAGATGGCAGCACGATCATAATTTAAGTGAAAATCTTTATTTTAGTGTAGTAATAATTGGTTTTTCGGCTACAAAAGCTTGAGAAAGTCGTAACTACCTCAATATTTAAAAAAAAATCTTAACAGTAGAAAATATCAGTGTTCGTATTTTTTTTTTTTGCGAATTTGATTTTAAAGAATTCTTTAAATATATAAGAATTCTTCGATAGAAAAAAAAAGGATTTTGCTATATTAATATTTAATTCGAAATAAGACACTACTTTAGATTGAACAAAAATTTTATATCTACGTATGTAAGCATCGATGGTTCAGTGGTAGAATGCTCGCCTGCCACGCGGGCGGCCCGGGTTCGATTCCCGGTCGATGCAATATTCTTTTTGCTCTTATATTTTTTTTATCGTTTCAATTAAAAACGGAAGCCATTAAAATTGCATATCAAACCTTAATTACGCTAATTAACCATAAAACAAAAGATTATTTGATACTTAAATATGGAATCACTTGAGTTATTATACCACAGATTACTAATTACACCATGAGTTTCAGCCGGTGCTTACAATGTTACCTATTTACTACGTTAAGTTTCTTAAATATTGTGCGGACAGGTAAGTTTTTTGAAATGATTTTTAGTTATTATCAAAAAAACTTAGGTCTTCTGGTCACTCCCCTTTCGTCGTAGAACTTAACCATCGCTTTCCATCAGACGAGATTAAGACGGTACCCTGACCAAAAAATCGGCATGAGATATGAGCATTCCTATTGGTCTAGTGGCACTGGCGGCGCATGAATTACAGTAGTGAATAGGCCCAGATTTTAGAATAAAATCTTTATAAAATCAAATTTGGGTCTTTTGAAAAAAAAAACTACCAAAATGTTCGTTATTAAATTGTCTATCCATTAGTGTTAGTACAAAAAATAATTAATGAACACTTTACGATCAGATGCATAATATCAATAATTATTTCTCATTTTTATGTTTTTTTGGAATGAGATTAGTGAAATATATACAACATTTAAAAAAAAAACTAAATCTACCATTTTGGAATCAATCTTATGTAGAAATTTAATGTATTTGTATTAATTGATATTTCTATTTAAATAACGAGTAGATAGCTCCTAAAAAAGGCACAAAAAACGGCTTGCGCGGCGTTTTGCTCGGGGTACCGCCTTAAGTTCAAGAACTGGCTCATCGTGAATTGCAAAAAAATAGTTTAAAAAAAATCAAAAAAACCCGACAGCATAAGAAGCGAACTAAAAAGACGCCAACAAGAAGAAAATCATGCTGTACTGTGGATAAATGCTCTAAGGTGGATACATATTCGCGATCTGGCTGACCAAAAGCAGATTGTATCCCATTGTATGCAATCAGAACTGCACAGCATGATTTTGAACTTGTTTACGTCTTTTAATTCGCTTCTTAAGCAGTCGAGTTTATTGATTATTTTAATTAACTTTTTTTATTTATAACTTTTTAGTAATTTTTTTTTTTGACTATCTGTTATATAATTTTCAAATCACCTCTTACCGACGACCACAACTCCTACCAAAAGTAGGCAGGCCCACAACTTTAGCAGAAGACAGTTTATTTTTATAAAACCACCCTCTCCCACAGATGGGCAAAGACCAAACAAATAAAAAACGCGAGTGGGAGGCTTTCTCCCTTCAGTGGGACTAAATATGCTAGGTAGGTACAATGAATGCAGAATACCAATAATACAAATTTGACTCCACAGTACCACCAAACTACTGCCTGGCACCATTCAACCGTAGTGACTGCAACGCTCCACCGAAACAAGTCTTCTCCTATTATAAGCCAGGGTCACGTTGCGAACTTGAAACATGGAGGGGCTGTCCCACGCTCAACAAGTTTGAAAACGAATACATTTGCTCGCTCAATTGTATTTTCAGAATGACACCTCCAGTACCCATAGAAGATCGTAAGTTTTCGTTACTACTACGCACTCATAATAATTATTTTGGGTACCTTAGGTACACATTCAACAAGAAATCGATCAAAGTGTATCCATAGCGCTTAGTGCGAGTTTTTTTACGCTGTCGTCAGTCGCATTATGGTAATCGTTCTCTTTTCAATTTGAATGGAAAGAAAGGTTTTGTATTTGGCAATACCAAAGCTTTTAGAGTCATGTGCAAGTGGACTCCGATTCAAAAAAGACCCAAAAAGCGCTGGATACATTGTGTCGAGGAAGATTTGAAGAGGATAGGAAGGATTTTTCCTTCCTATCCTATCTTGGCGAAAGGAGGCCAGTGACATAGCGAAATCGTTGAGGAGGCCAATACCCACAAAGGGTTGTAGCGCGAATGAATGAATGAATTAAAGGTTTTTGTAATATTGTTACCAGGTGGCACTTATTCCGCTTTAGTATCTACAAATATCCCGCAGGCTTATTACGTATCTTTTGCAAGAGCAAAACGATAGCGATTTTTGCGCAATAATTGCTCTTCAATACAAAAGTTTTAGAGATGTTGGCGGTATTTTTTTAAAATAAGTGCTGTTTTGACAAACAGCGAGCGTTTAGCAAAAGATTGTGTAGGATTTACCATTCCTACACTGCAGGTAATTCCGACTTTTATGACATAAAGCGTTTGATCGCTATCGTTTTGCTCTGGCAAAATATACGTAATAAGCCGGCCGGCTTTTACACGGATTCGTCAGGTTATCTTAATCTGATTGTTTGACAACTGCAAAATCGCATTCTAGTCTGAATTTCAAGTTAGTATTGATTGCAGGTAGTGACAGCTGGAGTTTGAGTCAGTCCATTACGGCGGGAACTCGAGAAGAACTACATTATACCACAGATAATATAATACTATACTGGGCGCAAAATAAACACTAGAAAGATTCAAATTTAAAACTATCTTAAGCTGGTATTTCTACCATCGTAGGCTGGCAGCCCCATTGGACCACAACATGTGCCCGTGGTCCAATAGAGCCGCCCATTGTGCCACTCTATTGTTACGCCACTGTATTTGACCAAACTCCACTGTAACTCGACGCAGCCTCACACAGTACACCAATACACAATTCAAACCATTTATTTCAATTTAACCATTTTCTTTCTGAATTATCTAGCAGTTGGACAGTCCAAAAAATTTTTTTTAACAAAAAACTAAACCGACTTCCAAAACAAAACGCTACAAAGCAAAAAATTACAAGCTTTTCGGAGGTCGGTTGTAGAACGAGATTAGAACCATTTATTTAAATTTTCTTCATTCACAGTCGCGGGATATCTTATACACAAACATACTTCCAGTGGCCATCGGTGATCTTCATCATCACTTTCACTTCACCAAAATAATGATACTTTCTGAATGCAAATGCTTGCCATGTTGATGAAAATAATAAAATCGCTATACCCCCTCATCAGATCCTGACTTGGTGACAATGGGACCAACTCGAGAGTATACCCTTTCAAACAAAACTACTGAAGCATTGTACTATATTCAGCATTAAAATAATTTTGATTACGTTGTGCTTATTGTCCAAAGAGTTTTTCATGTCATTAATTGGATGATACGAGTCTTCGTATACAAAAATAAGTGTATTTTGTAAAAAAATTGCCTTTGACATTTTTCCTTAGGTTTGCCATGCGCCATTTACTTAAATGAATTTGATCCTTAAGCGACACTCTCGAATGTTGTAATAAAATAGCATAGGTTTTTTTTTCAAAATCAACGTTTCGAATCCAATGATGCAGTTTTAGTTTTCATCAAAATCGGCCTTGTGATCCCGTTGAGTGTCTGCCACCATTCCTCATAGTTTCGGATTTGGCCATACACGCCCACTTATTTACTTAAAAAACCTGTAATAATCATAATCATCCCTCATAAACTCTAGAACTTGTTCATTTTTCAGCATGCAATATCCCTATAAACCAAGAGAAATGCGAAGACACTTCCTCGTTTGTATACACCCACGTAAATGATGAATGCGAACGCGTTTTGTGGTCAGGCTGTCCATCTCCGAACAAGTTCAATACTAAATCTATTTGCGAAGCAGTCTGCCGAGTAGAACCAATAGAGAAACTGTTACTACAACTAGATCAAGACCCTTTAGAAGAAATCAACGAAATATTGGGTGATATTATTGAAGAAGAGATGGCAACTACTGAGGCTACAACTGAGGCTACAACTGAGGCTACAACTGAGGCTACAACTGAGGCTACAACTGAGGCTACAACTGACGCTAAAACTGAGCTTGAAGGAGATAATTTTTACTTTGATTAAACCTTTGCCAAGTATGTAGCTGAATAGCAGTATTGTACATGGAGCGAATGCCTATCTAATTTTGATGTAATGTGGTACATTATTATCTATACTGCCTAAACCAAATATAATATATACATATATATATATAAATAAATAATAAAGAGGAAGAGTTTGATTGTTTGTTTGAACGCGCTAATCTCTGGAAATATCAGTCGTTTTTGCATTAATATTAGGCATATTAATCCTTACGAGCGAAATTTATTTGATCATCACGAACGAAAGTGATTTCAAGGCAATTGTATGAAGATAAATTTGGCTTTTATAGAATGTCGTTTGGACGCACATTACAGGAGAAGATATAAAATTAAAACAAAGGTGTAAATATGTACATACTTAAACACTAAACAAAAGTAAACTATACAAACATATACTAAACCTAACTACTTACAAAATTTTCAAGTATAAGTTTACCAGCCTTCCTCTCCTCGGTCCACGGTACTGACAAATTAACCAGGAACATCTTATCTTCCTCACTGGTTGATTTTGAGGTACCGTGTTTGACCGATGCGTTGAACGCTTGGAAAATGGATCTGCCCGACAACCTGTCCTCCCAGAGACGATGGGATGTGCCGCTCTGCAGTATTATACACAATAACCTTATAAATACATCGTCTAGTACTACTGAGCGTGCGCGTTTGCTGGCTGTGGGAGAATGGGAGTCGGGTTTGTGGGTTCAAGCACTCCCGTCATCCACCATAGGCACTATGATGGATAACTCTTCGTTTCGGCTAGCGACCTGTCTACGCTTAGGCGCTCCTTGTGTTGCTCCACATCGGTACCATTGTGGTGAAGACGTCGGCAGCCTTGGGCACCATGGTCTGTCTTGTTGCAAGAGCGCAGGACGCATAGCACGGCAAGTCAGCATCAATGACATTATTCGTCGGGCCCTTATCACCGCCAGCGTATTAGAACCTAGCGGCTTGGTACGTGACGATGGGAAGAGACCAGATGTCGTGACATTGGTGCCGTGGAAGGTGGGTAGGCCTCTGGTGTGGGACGCAACCTGTGTGTCGACACAGGTCCCTTGCGCCATCTCGTGTTCCTAGTTCGGAGTGCTGTGCTGGCGCTGCTGCTGCTGCTGCGGCTACTGAGGCCCTCAAGCGGCGCAAATACTGTAACCTAATTGGTAATTACAGTTTTGAGCCGTTTGGGTTCGAAACGCTTGGGTCATGGGGCCAGAGTGCACGTCTCCTTTCGCCGACTAATCGACACTGTGCGAGACCAGAGGGCTGGCTCTTTCTTTGCGCAAAGAATCAGCATTGCCATTCAACGTGGCAATGCTGCCAGTCTTCTGGGCACGTTCCTGGATGACAGCGATGTGGAAGAGTACTTCGACGCCTAAGTGTACTTTTCTTTTGTAAATTAAAATAATTCATTACTATTTACCGAACGGGTGAACGGGGGCTGCGACGGGCGGGTGGCCGAGTCTGCTCTTAGTGATTTCTTTATAGGCCTTAAACCACTTTAGTGCCGTAAATTGGTTACTTTCTAAAACTTCAGATCAGATCATCAGCCTATTAATGTTCCCACTGCTGGGACACAGGCCTCCTCTCTGTGAGAGGTAATGGGCCTTAAACCACCACGCAAGCCCAGTGCGGGTTGGTGGATGTCACATGTCTTCGAATTTCTAAAACTTAGTCCTTACTAACTACGGTAGGTGAAAAGGTTAGATAAAAATATATATTTATTTTGATTCATGAACATTATTTGTGAAACGTGTATTTTTCGACTAACTAAATAGTTTTGCTTTAAAAAAATAATTATCAACACGATATTTTTTCGTTACTTTTGGATACGACCATAACGACTTGTATTTTTTAACCGACTTACCAAAAAGGAGGAGGTTCTATGTTACACAGAAAAATGTATGGATAGAATTTCTTCATCTGAAAATCAACGAATATTTTTCAAACAAAACTGTCCAAAAGGAGGTTCAATATTGTGAAAGTAATCCCTTCGATTGGACTGCAGTAGTGATCCAAAGCAAAATGGCTAGGAAGGATTTGAGGAATGTAGGGTACTTACGCAATTACGGCGATACTTGACGCTGTTGATTCAAACTTTATGTAAAGGTTTGGTTAAAGTTCTGAGTCGTCCCTTTATTGATTGATAATGATTTCACACAACACTTTTACTTGTTACATGGTTTTATGATTTATTTCACGGAGCTCGGCACTTGGGCGGCTTGGTCGGTTTTTAGTTCCAACGAGACTCCTTTTTCATTCGTCAGATGGCGCGATTGCAGCGCGCGCCAGTAAAATAGTGATGAGGCCAAGGCTGAATTTGGAGGGAAATAGGGATGTGAAAATATACAAAAAATTAATCAGTACTGGCCAGTACTGCGTTAACGTTGGGGAATATATACGTCTTAAGGCGCCGATTCCCTTGAGTAGCTGATTTTAAAATGAGAATCACGTCTAAACGGCTAGTCGTAATTTATTGGAAAAAATATATGTTATATTAGACTATATTTTTAATAATTTCATCTGAGCAAATTTTGAGTTTTATTCGTATAACATAGTGTAATTAATTTGTAAAGTTATGTCTTAAACGGACAAAAACACGATAATCACACCAAAACCGCTGGGCGTATTTTAATGAAATTGACACCATATCAAAGACAATTTAATTATCTACATTTTGATCTGAAGCTTTTTTTTTTAAAGTCAAAGAATAATAAGGAAAGTACAAAAAACTACTAAATTTTGGGTCGCGCGGGTGAGAAACGAGGGCGCGTTTTGTTCCCTCAAGGTCGTTGGCGTTAGTCGTCATCTTAAGACGACGACTAACGCCAACGACCTTGAGGGAACAAAACGCGCACTCGTTTCACACCCGCGCGACCCAAAATATAGTAGTTTGTTGTACTTTCCTTCTTATTCTATGACTTTAAAAAAAAAAGCTTCAGATCAAAATGTTGATAATAAAATTGTCTTTTAAATGGTGTCAATTTCATTAAATTACGCCCAGCGGTTTTGGTGCGATTGTCGTGTTTTTGTCCGTTTTAGACATTACTTTACAAATTAATTACACTGTGTTAAACGAATAAAACTCAAAATGTGCTCAGATGAAATTATTTAGAAAATGGTCTTATATAACATATATTTTTTCCAAAAAATAACGACTAGCCGTTTTGACGTGATTCTCATTTTAAAATCAGCTACTCAAGGAATCGGCGCCTTAAGTAAAAGGCGGGTGCAACCGCGGGGCATACCTTAGATATATCGCCAGCAACAATCCCACCGCACTATTCCCAAACCACTGCAACTCCTGAAAGCCAGAATCAACAGTGGCGACCACCAGAAAAGCGCCGAGGCAATGAAGCTCGACTATGTCCTGGTGAATGAATTTAACTGTCTTGAATGCCGCAACGAAATTAATCAGAAAAGAATAATGGGAGGAGTTGGAAAAAAACAAATTTCCACTTTCCCTCCATATCAAGCAGGAGACAGAACAAACAAGACCAATAGGCACAAAGGGTCGTATATATCGCCAGCTAACATAAGCATTCAATGTAACATTTTTGACGCTTGTATATTCAACACACGCTTTAGCTTTTTAACCGACTCCAAAAAAGGAGGAGGTTCCCAATTCGTCGGTATCTTTTTTTTTTTATGTATGTTCTCCGATTACTCAAAGACGCATAGACCGATTTGGAAAAATCTTCTTTTGTTTGAAAGGGCATACTTCCTAGTTGGTCCCATAGTCATCAGGTCAGGGTCTGATGATGGGATCTTGGAGAAATCGAGGAAACTCCTCAAATATTACAGGCATACATATACTTAGCGATTTTGGTATTTTCATCAACAATGCAATCATTTGCACTCAGAAAGAGTAATTTGGAGAAGTGGAACTGGTTAAGACTACAGATGGCCAATGGAACTCCTTAATGCTAAGTATGTGATGGATATAAGATATCTCGAATACTTAAACGACTATGATGAAGCAAATACCTATAAATAAATAGTACTGATGAAAATGGTACCCTCGAACTGATCTGATGATGAAGCCGGCAGGCACGCACTGGAACTCCGAAATAAAATAATGTATCCTAGTCGTGTTTGGGCTTATTGGAATCGTCATGAGATGTACTTTGGCTATATCATTTTTATGGCAATTGGAGGTACCTCTCAAAACTAAAAAGAGATAAATAAAAAACTTTTTAACAAAAAAAAACAAACCTACTTCCAAAAAGAAACACTGCAAAGTGAAAAATAACTTTCTTTTCCGAAGTCGGTGTCTTTGCCAAAGAAAGTCGGTTTGTTTTTTTTGTTAAAAAGTTTTTTATATTCACTTCTTTTTGACTTAGGATTATATTATCTGTGACTTAGGCAAAGATGGCGGGTCGGGATGAGCCCGACTCCTGCCGAAAGCACTGGCCTGCAGTAGCAAATGGAGAGAGAGAGGCTTTTGCCCTTCAGTTCGACAAAATATACGCTAGGCAGAGTGTAAAAAATGACATCAAATGTTTATAGCTTGCCCTCTTTCCTCTAGTCAATTGACGCCCATCCATGGTAGTACCAACCAAAACCGATAATAATCGAATGCCGATAGAATCGATGAAAACGATTGCCGATAGTTTCAATCTATTTGACTCGGCAATTGACGTGATAATAGCGGTGTTCCAGACATGTTTATATCTTCCAGTTATCTCTTTGCTAGTTGATTTAAATGGGAGCAGCACTGGCGATGGTCAGCTTAGTTATTTTAAAACGAATGTTGCAGCTTACTGTAAACTAGTTTCTGCTTGAAAATCTTACAAATAAATTACTTTAGCATTTTTTAAACATTTATACATATGGATGGGATGGTGGACACATTTAATTCTGAACTAAAATAACAATTCCTGAAAAGAGTTGATTGTAATCAATAACAATAATTTTTACTATAGGATCAACCCTGGACATCGCAAATAAAATTAGTTGGTGGTTGGTATGTTTTGTCGTGTTATGCAAAAATGTTTTGGGGCAGTTGATTTTGTTACGCAATTTGTGTTAGTCTCATTCTAAAATTTGTTCATGATGAGAACAATGATGATGAAATTTTAGTACTTGGGGTTTTTAAATTTTACCTTTTTTACCGTGTGGAAATCCTCTTGGATATCCTCCGCCTAGGGGCGAGCGGAGGTATCTGTCAGACTCTAACTGACTAAAACCACACGGTGTCCTGCAGCTACTTTTGGCCGAACCGTGTAGTGCTTGCTCATACGTCCACGCTCCCCCGGCCTGGCATTGCCTGCATGAATTCATGAGGACCCCATCATACACGCTGCGGCCGCATAAACACCACGCGTCATCTATGGCCTTCGACTTCAGATTCCCTTCGTCAGTGACATATTGCGTTTTGTTCAGTTACACCCTGTAGGTATTAATTAAAACTGGTCACTTGCAGAAGCTAGTGATGAAATAAATAAAAGTATCTATTTATGCTTGCCTAAGTTAGTCCCTTGAAGGTCAGGCAACTAGGAGTTGCCTGACCTTCAAGGGACTAGGCCAGAACAAAGGCCAAGGTCAACCAACACCTTATTTAGGGGAGACAACTTAATAATACTGTCTGTGAGGGTTAAATAATCCACGTTGCAAAGAGGTAACTAGTTTGGATTAATTTTGACACACAATACTTAGTTTTATCTTAAAGTTTTTTTATTTTTGACACCATTTAAAAAAAAAAAAGAATTTATTTAATAAAAAAAACGCAGCACAGGTAATATAAACTAAACAATATGCAAAAAGATATTGCATCGACCGGGAATCGAACCCGGGCCGCCCGCGTGGCAGGCGAGCATTCTACCACTGAACCATCGATGCTTACAACTATTATATTGAAATAGTCTGTAAGTTTCAGTAACAATGTGGCTCCTTAATAATATTAGTACAAGTGTTGTACTAATATTGAAGTATGCTAGTATTAAATTATCTTTGACTGAAGCAAGTTTTGTAATTGTTTCCCTCATATACATAGTCACATTCCTTCTGAAATGTGTGCACAAGTGTCTCTTTAGTAGGTGTCGGTATGTGGATTGTCAATATGAAAGATATTATTTATGTTCAAAACGATTCTAGAAAGGAGACACTGCCTGTTTAAACTAAATAGGTAGGTATGTGTTTGATTATTTCACGGTTTATACAATAAAGAAAAAAAGCGACGGTCGACGATCTACGTCTACTACAGTTTATTATCTATCCATAAGTATTCACAAAGATTAAAAATCTGAATACACAGTCGGATTCACTAGGTTAATCCGTTTATGTAGGTCAACTTATTATCCTCACAGAAAAGTAAACCTAGCATTAGGTATTGCCTAATAAACTATACATAACATAAAACTTCCTTCATTGTAACACTGTTACCGCTACTTCATGAAGAAGGGGTGTGCATTGCATTGTGTGCAATGTTTACCAATAAACAACTCTAACGAAAATTGAAAGGTCACCGCGAGATGGCGCCAACATGCGAAACAAGATGGCGACAAGCTAGCAGCTGATCGACCGCACCTGACGCGCACCGGCACACTCGCCAGCCTCGCTAGTCGCCACGCCACTCTAGTCAAAACGAATGAGAATGACTCAGACTCAGTCAGTCAGTTGCGCCAAGACCGAGTGACGGAAGCGTCGCGTGTACTGTTTTGTTTATTACCGAAAGATTACGATGCCGATGTTTCATTCAACAAACAAACAAATAATGACGTGAGATCCTAAAAACGATTGCGTAACTTTGCTATATGCATTAAAGTTATACGAAAAAATCGATTTTAGAGATTCTCGCGATGTAGGACAGTGTTCCCAGGCTTCTCAGTCACTGTGTCTAGGTCAGACGTTTTCGGTACCGAGTTCGATGTTTATCTTATCATTGGTGCAATTATTTACGTGCCGTTGTTGTGTTATTGATTGAACGGAAGTCGTTGACTTGTTATCAGTTGCTCCTGTGTGAAGTGATTGTTGTTATTATTGTGAATTGTGCCGAGGATAAAACAATGTTTGGAGTATTTATGAAGCGGTGGAAGCCTAAAAGGTAGGTTTGTTTAGTAAATAAAGATCTCGATGTTAAGGACAAAATTGTTGAAGTCATTGTTGGTGAAATGAAGACTAGGTACTTTTTTTTTTTAAGAATGTCAGTTTTGATAATTTGGAAAAGGAATGGGCTTCTTTCACTCGTTATAAAATATTGGACGGTACGGTTAGACTGAACTGGAAATCGTCGGAAATTCCTTAGAATTTTTTGCATATAAATTCGGACTAATTTTGGCACGAGTGCAAACAAACGCGGGACTGTTGACGGACTCAATGAATGAAGTGGTAGAAATAGATTTACCGTTAATAACTTTTATTTGATCTTTGAGTCCATCAAATTCTTTGAAGTAGAAAAAGATATTTTAATAACAGACGCTTAGGGAGCATGTAAAATTCATACTCCGGGATCGTAAATTGGGTCATCAGTAGCTGAATAGATACCTATGAGACTTCAATAAGACTCAATATAAAATTTATTGCCTACATCACTTCATACCAAATTGCTCTCGCTTTTGCTCGACTTGTTAATTTACAAGTATCAGTGTATTATTGTTTGTCTATAATCAATTACCCACCCACTATCCACCCATCACCTGCCAGAATTGAACCATCTGCAAGTGCACTTTCTGCCAGAGAATTTATTTTACTATAACATCTTCATGACAAACCTCCAGCCGAAGTCAAGTATGGGTATCTACTATTACTCCCTTGTACCTGTGTACCCGCAGGCTTATTACGTATTTTTTGCAAGAGCAAAACGATAGCGATTTTAACGCATAATTGCTCTTCAATACAAAAGTTTTAGAGTTGTTCGCGGTTTTTTTTTAAATAAGTACATTTGACAAACAGCGAGCGATTAGCAAAACGAATGTGTAGGACCTACCATACCTACACTGCAGATAAGTGCGACTTTTATGACATAAAGCGTTTGATCGCTATCGGTTTGCTCTTGCAAAAGATACGTAATATGGCTGCCGGATGGCGCGACGTAATTTAAATTACATCGATGAGTGATAACGCGCTCTATTTTCAGAAAAATATTTTAGTGTAATTTTGGTCGAATTGCATTGCATTGCGTCCGTATAAACCTACCTACCTACTTGTGATTTCGCTTAGTAAATATCGACTATCGTTTTGATATAAATCGAATCGTATCGACCAATTAGAAAGGTCGCTAAGTTATCCATTAGTAGGTATGTAAAAATTAAATCTGAATATATAATATAAGGAGTTACTTAATATACTAAAGAAGATTAGTTAGGTACCTATCGACACACAAGTCAACGTCGTAGTGAATCCTTATGATGTAACTGGTACGAGGACGTTAGTTTATGTATTATCTATTATATTATAAATTTATAATATAGGCTTCAGTATATATTTGTGCAAAACTTATACAGAATTGCACAGTTATTGCAGAAGCTTGGTGCACATTATTAAACTGAAATCAGTCTCAAAAGTTAGTAAAGAATTGTCCTTAGATTGTAGCTACAATAATTATTTATATACCATGTATGTTTATTTTTGTATTCGAAGGGCTAAAAGTAGAATGAGTGGAGATTTAAACATGGATGAGACTGGCACAGATACGAGGAGATTAGCAAAAGAAAATAGTGGGCTATAAGTACTAAGTAGTGGGAGAATTCGGGCTTTGGATGATGACGATGAAGAAGAGTTATCCGAACGGTAGCAATAAACGTACAAGACAATTTGTAAGACAACCGTTACTGAGAAAAGATGATGTGAATAAAAGATGTTTATACGAGATTAACATAAGCAAACTCAGGTTCCACAACAGCAAATTAACCAATACAATAACACACACGGTCATACCGTTACCAAGTGCAGTTTTTGCTGATGCCTCTGAGTCAGCTAATGTACCAGTATCAGGTTTGACTCCCGGCAAAAAAGCTAATGCAAGTCATACAGACAAATTAGGTACGTATCGCATTACATATGCAACCGTCGAGGTGTTGAGAAAACAGTTTTTGTTCTGCATGAGGCGAATACTTTAAATATTGGTAATGAACGGCAGATAGGTGATGCTGCAGATTTATTGAACACAATAGAGTTGAACGAAAAGAGATAATGAAAGAAATGAAGATGACTTCATCAAAATCAAAAGTCATGCAGTTATGCTGAGAGCCAGCATTTTTTGAATGTCAAAGTTCTACATAAAGACGGTCCGTCACATATTTCAGTTTGGCTGCCAGAGAACGAGACACAATAGAAAATGTATTGTTTGTCGGGCATCTGGCAGTTAAGGTGTTAAACAACTTAGATATTTATGTGTTGTTTGTTCCTTTTGAGAACTAGGTAGGTATATGTCTTTGACTACAAACGAACAAAGAGCTGGGAGAAATCTGAAGGTGTTCACAAATGAAACCTCCAGCTAACTATCAAGACCTAAAACTGTGTGATTTTTTAAATCTTTAGAAATGTACAGGCAACAAATGCAGTTTCGTAGGAGTTGCTTGATGTCAATTTTAATAATATTATTTGAATAATATTTTTGTGTTCACCAAAAATCTAAAAGTACATCTAAAATACTGATCGTGCACCAAATATTAGTTGATCTACGAATAAATTATGGTCAAAGAATCAGTCCAAGAGCGAGCGAAGCGAGCTTGGGAACTTAGGGCACCCCGACACGGACAGGTTAGGTTCGAACGAGATGACGGGAGCTGAAGTGAGCGAGCAAAGCGAGCGAACTCAGCTCCCGTCATCTCGTTTTTGTTAGGTTACTTTTGACCCTGCAGACAGAAATAGAACATATGACTTATATGAACATATTTTGGTGCACATTAAGTATATTTGGTGGAACACAGGCAAAATTAGGTAAATGAAATGGGAATAAATTGAAGTACTTTTAAATACCATCCATATTATTTTGACAGATATTGGGAAAAGTAGTCATTTTGAAAATATCATAAAAAGCACCCCACGCTTTTTTACAATAAAATATTTATTTTTGTTAATCACACTATTCTTTATTTAAATTTTATGAAAATTATTTTCTACTTTTAGTATGGTTTTCTATAGCGTGTTTTTTAAACTATATTTAGAACTTAGCAATTGACTTAATCTGTCAACTTATTTTAATTGTCATGCGTGTTTGATTAGTTATTAAATTTTTACAACTCACGAGAATATAATTTCATAAATGTTCTTGTTCATTGAGTTAATATTTCCACGGTGACTTTCATGTGTTTCATTTAAGGCCGCTCCCTAAACAAGTTGTTTTTCAATTAACGTATGCTTTTAGAGCAGAGTTTAATGGAGGCATTAATTAAAATAGACTGAGGCAAAGACAATTTTGTCGTTCATTGTATTTTTAATGGCTATTGAGTTGACTTTGGTATGTCATTGTTTCTTCAGTCGATTAGAATAACGAAATAATTAATTAAGTTCTTTATATAAATATATTCCGTGAAGCCCTTTGGTTCCTCTTTCAGAGATAGGGCAGTGATTCCTGTATACCCCCTTTAAAACCGATAATTGTTTGTACATATCCGCCTGTTCGCTAGTAACCTGTAAGTAACATAATAATATGTTTCAGTCCTCTTCATCAAAGTCAAGATGCTCTAAACAAACTGCCAAGCGATAGTGACGGACGAAATTCCAAAATTTCATTGATAGATAGTCACTTGTCTAAAGCCTAAGATATTTGAATACATGATACAAATATTAACATTACATTTGCTAATAATACTGATATTAAACGTCTCAGAGAAAGTTTAGCGGTCGCGACATCATCTTGTATTATCATAAACAGAGGAGGGAATCGTAAATCATCGCTTTGTATTCATCAGTGAAAGCTAAGCGATGTATTACAATAATAAGTTTATATGTTATTGATTAAAGTTTTTGTTAATAGCGTAGGTCATGGAAGTAAGAAAGTTGGTTTTAAAACTGAACGATGTAAATGTTTTCCACTGTAGATAGATTGATCACCAAAACAGCAACACAAATCTTAAAAAGTAAAGATTGTCATTAGAGGAAGCTTATCGTGATTTAACTACTACACTTTATCTTCTTCTGATATTATTCTTTACACCGAAAAAAACATATATATACGTACATATAACACCAAGCAATTAACCATGATCAAAGTAATTACCTAATTTTTTTTCTAGTGCCGCTATGTTACATGCTTCAATGACTCTTTCAACGGTACCTCCGTTTTTTTAAACAAAATGTATGGTCATCATAGGTGTTCCGCAGGGCACAATACTCGGTCCACCAAAGATTTACTGTAATATATACAAAATAGGGTACCTACACGCCACTGTAATAAACAAGTCAAGTTACAACAAAAGCGTAAAATATCACAGCATATCACGCGATATGAGGAGAGCTTTAGCTTACAGTAATAAATTCGTTGTAACTTGTACCCGCATATCGACTATCTATCCGATATTTCACCTCGACAAAGTTATTTCTATATATATTGTATTGATTTGTGGTTAACTGAGAAAGCTGATTTATATTTTTAGAAATTCGGGTAAGATTTAAGAGTGACACTTATTATTAAACTCTTTTGTGTTTCGGGCTTGTGTCACGTTTTGCTTACTACACTAATATAAGTTACTTATAATAAGGTAGATTCACGTTATCTTTCGTTATGATAATCCTCTAATTGTTTTTTTTTCTAAAATTTTCGTTTTGTTTTCTGCAGGATACTTTAAACGCTGAAGTTAATCTGTTGGTCAGTGGAAAAGTATAAAAAAGTATCTTTTGCAAAAAAACTTGTAAATTCAGAGATCTTCAGAGATTTCCTTGTGTATGAGGTTTATGCTCAAACTATTTGGCACCTTCCTCGGTATTAAAGTCTACTTTATATTTTATGGCCGGTGTTCGGCAAACTCATCTAATGCCTCAATTAATGATGCTAGCTTGTCTAAACCTAACGAATTATCAAGAATAATTTGCATTCTATATGCGATAACTATTGCCACGAGTTCCAAATTAATGGGATTGATCTCGTGACATTTCAGGGGCGTATTTCAATACCATATATAATATTTTGGACATTTTGACTATTATCGCTGAAAGAATGAGAGAGATTTAAAAAAGATAAATCCCACTCACTTAACATATCTAACCGTTGTCAATGTCCTAAAAGAGATAAAATCCTTCTCTCTTCTTGGTTGAATATTTTGATCGCTCTACCGTGCACAACATGTACGGTAGAACTAGATAGATTGCTCGTTTATCAGCCTCGGGAGACTAAAACCTGGTTAAAAAGCACTGTTGGGGAAAATCCTCTCAATAGTCTGCCCATGATGAGTATGCTCAGAAAACTTTCAAGATATTTTCATAGTAAAGTGGTCGAGAATTTTACTTTAACTTAATAAAAAAAAACCGTCCAAGTGTGAGTCGGACTTGCGTGAGTCCGACTCACTTTTTTTTTTTCGAAGGGTTCCGTACCATTATCGCAAAAAAGGGCAAAATCATCAAGTTTGTTGTATGGGAGCCCCACTTAAATATTTATTTACTCTGTTTTTAGTATTTGTTGTTATAGAGGCAACAGTAACATATCATCTGTGAATTTCAACAGTCTAGCTATCACGGTTCATGAGATACAGCCTGGTGACAGACAGACGGACTGTGAAGTCTTAGTAAAAGGGGTTTTTACCCTTTGGGTACGGAATCCTAAAAAGGACTATTCCCATCCTACATATCAACTTGCCCCCTCCCCCTCCCCCCTTCCTCTGGGCCACCGGCTGGCGATGCCCTCATCTGAGACGTGTAGACTCCTAGGTAAATTTACTTATTCTCATTACCAACAGTAAGTACCTATCTAAGTATTTTGATTAGGTATTTGGGTCACAACACGTGTTTTCATATTGTGGAACGTTATCAGCTGTAATCATAGTACAACCACTAGAGACACTATCAGACTGGCGCCATAGCTCTTCATGTCAAGTTGTCAGCAAACTTGTACATGTCATGTTTGCAAAGTATTTAGTGGTAAGTAGAGCTCCTTGAGTTCGTTCGATACTCCGGCGATATTTACTTTGAGACCTTGGTATATTTTAAGTCCTATTGAAGGAAATTTCGTCCATACACTTGACCCAGTCGAAAAAATAACCCTCGATTAATGTCAATAAATAACAAGTTATCTGTCAAAAAGATTGAAGGAGGCTGAGTCCAGTGGAGGAAATGAAATCACTTACTTATGGTTAAGGTGTGAAAGGTTTTCTGGTGGACATAAAATCTGAGCTCTACAACTTATAGTTATATTCATTCTATTCAGTACTATATTTGTCAATGTATTCACATATCTGTAAAAATAAAAAATAAATCTTACATTTTTTCTAAAGTTGCAAGTGTCTTTAATGTCAAAGTCAAAAATATTTATGCAACTAGGCCAATAAGCGTCACTTTTAAACGTCAAACAATTAAAAAAATAAAATAAAAATTGATTTTACCGTGCATTCGGAAAAGTAGCTTGCTATGGAGAAGAACGCACAAGAAACTCCATACTTAAAATGGTGTTGTAGAATATTTACATAAGTACCTACATACATTAATAAATTCATATATGTGAGGACGGTGCTCCCAGAATAGCACTACACACTATACTACGTACAGGTATAAAGCATTAACAGGTAAATTCATTAATTTGATAAATAGGAACATGGTTCTCACATACTTACAAATATGCAAACATAGGTAAAATACCTAATTCAACAACAACGGAACAGTGTGTGAGTCAATTGCAAATAATAAAAAAAAGTAAAATAACTATGAATAGGAATTTAGACAACCATAATCTAATACTGGGCTTCTTTTGGCGTAACCTCAACCGAAGTAACTTTGCCTTTAAAAGCAATTTCAAATTATACGAAAAGACTATATTCCTCAGCCGTTTCGTTTATTTTTAAACTTTTTCCTACCCAGTCTATTAAGACACCATTCCGTTACCCAAAACGACCATTACCTTAACTAATTATAGGAATATTTCTAATTTGACAACGTTATTAAGTTTTTCTTTTATTTCTGAACCCGTCACAGCGTCCCGCGGTCCCGGAGACCGGGGCAATCTATTTTTCTAGTGCTGCCCTCTAGCTAGACCACCTGCTGAGATTTTAATTGGAAATTGGCCCTCTCTATTTGTAATGCTCACAGCCTCATAGCGACACGGTGGGTGGTCACCCTCTGTTTCTCATTTGCCCTTTAATATGTGAATACTGCTGAGGACTGATTCTGTGTTCGCGTATGTAAATTGTTCCTCATTTATTTCTGGGATACAGTAGATTAATTATGGTTATACTTGGTACCACATCCGTGAATATTTCAAGAGGTAAATGCAAAGGTATGATAAATTTCTTGTTGGACCCAGTTAATGTGTTTAATGCTGTTTTATTATGTTTTATATCAGCGAAAAATGCTGTGACTTCTTTTAATAAAGTGGCTCCTTCATAAACAATGAAACCTTTTTGAAGGAAATTACTTTTTTAGTCCCTATAAAGGCGCCGACGCCGTAAAACCAGTATATTCTCACTTTATTAAAACAACAAGTTAATATTAAAATAATTTGCATATTATTCTCAGACTTGTTTATATAAAAATCCCTTACTTTAATGAAAAATCTTGGTTTAAAAATTATCTGTATCTTCTGCCCTTGAGCAAAGTAGTTGCATAGCCTTTTTAGTTGTCTACTGACTAAAATGATTACTGCTCATGCCCTCAGGGTTATAGGCACGGATATTCTCTTCACACAAATTGCAATTGCTCTTGCAATTTAATAAATGGTTCGTTTACAACCCTTCGTTGCAAGTGATTGAGCAATATTTTTTGTTGAAGGGGCAATAATATGCAAAGAAGATTTTAGTTGTTTATTTCAATAATATTGAAGACTTACAGCTAAAGGAAACAGACCTAGAACAGTAAGTAAGTTTGACAAGACAAGACGTATCTTTTGATCTTTATCTCTTTCTCTTACGTATATAATAATAATATTACCAGCCTGTTACGTTCCCAGTGCTGGGCAAAGGCCTCTTCTGATACAGAGAAGATAAAACATCTAATCCTTTTTCTTCATTTATGTTCATACATCAAGCCATACACGCCGGTTATGATTCCTGGTTTTACAGAAGAACATCACTTATAAGATCCGTGTCCTATGCCTGTCCTTCTAGGACAGGCATAGGACCTCCCTCTCGACGTTTCTACTCACGTCTGCCTTGTAAAATACGTTTTGTTAGTCGCCTCTCGTATTTTTGCCTGGTATCAGCCGCGACTTAAAAGTTGTAAGTCGTGGGTTCGAGCCCATGCAGGCAAAAAAAAAGAAAAAAAAAAGTTGGTGGTAGCGGTAAAGGTGTAAATTATTTCGACACCACTGCTCTCAAAACGGTGAAGGAAAACATCGTGAGGAAACCGGCATGTCCTAGAAACTAAAAATTCGAAGACGTGTTGGTGGATGTCACATATCCACCAACCCAGGAATTAAAAGGCTGATTATGAGTCGCCTCTGAACATCACCAAACCGTCTAAACATACTCTTTTAAATAAAAACAGTTCACGATTTAAATTTATGCAAATAATCATTTCAATTAATAGTTACATGACCTTCTCTACGATTGATCTTGTACTATTTCCATTGCTCCCTTTGTTTAGAAGTGTTTAATCAAAGTTGTAACTAAAACGATCATAGTCTTCAAACTCATGTTTCCGAAGGGCCTCCGAGTCGAGTGTTATGGTAACCTTTCGAATATTATGTCATGATAGTTTTTGGTTATATATAGCCTCTTATAAATAGTCATTTGTTTACGATTTAAGTCAAAGATGATGTCATTAGGCTATGGCATTTATGTGTGAAAATGTTAATAAAGCATACATTTTGAAATGCAATAAACGAGCGAGTAGGTGTTGAGTATCGCATACACAAATCCTGATTCTGGGATGCTCATTCTTGATGGAAAAAAATAACTAGGACACGAACGATCCTAGGAGTCAAACCGAGGTAGAGAAGGTAGGCCCTGGCACAAGTAACTGAAGGAACACGGGTGGGTTTTAGTCAGTAAAAGCCTGAAACGCCCTTTCGCTTCACCCAGAGCGGGAGAAGGATTTATTCCGTTCTAATAACACTGGTATTTGTTTTACCTCATATTTATTTTCTATTCCGAACGAATACCAATCTTACAATAATTAAAGAAAATTCCGTTTTCGTTGAAAATTGAATGTGCAAACGAATATCAACAACTACCCAAATTTATCTGTATGAACGTTAGTTATCGAATTTAATTTACACCAATGGTTCTTGGTGTTCTATATTCGTAAATTTTAGAACATTCAATTGCTATAAATAAATAAACTCAAAGATCTCGTCACGGCAACAGAGTAGACGAAAACCGTTTTATTAAACCTATTATTCAGATCGTTGCAATAAGTGTACAGATTATGATCTCGTTTTAAAAAAAACATCATTTGCTGATTCATTGCTATGTAGGTGATGAATTACTGATTTGATTATACAAAAGGTTGATTTTCTGTGATATTTTACAATTGTTAGATAAAAAGTTATTTATTTCTGTGAAAAAAATACCTGACGTAGTTATTATTAGATAGGTACTTAGACGTAAATAATTACGTATCTATCTAAAAACAACTATGTCAGGTAAATTACATATAAATTAAGAGTTGATTTCTGAGATATTTTGTAGATTGTAAGTAAATTTCATACAAAGCATTTTTACTGACTGGACCTTACGAGTATATCTTAAAAAAATGTTTTGGTATTAGTTTAAACAATGGTATCCGTTCGGAATAGAAATTAAATATGATTTGAAACAAATAACTGGTATTAGAACGGAATAAATCGGAAGTAGTCCAATGACTTGCCAAACAAAAAAAAAATGATTTTACTAATATTATAAATGCAAGTTTGGATGTGTGTATGTTTGATAGTTTTGTTACTCAATCAGGCCAAAACGGCCGAACGGATCTGTATGAAATTTGGAACAGAGATAGATTAAGTCAGGAATAGCATAGGATATTTTTTAGCCCGACAATATGTGCCCTCGGGATAACTTTCGACTTTCACGAAGCTGTGATAAATAAAACATAGCACCTAGTCAAAGGAACCATAATTTTGAGTTCGAAGTCACAGTTCTTGTTTTTATCAGGAATGTCTCATTTTTATCAAGAAACCTGTAGGTTTGGCGATGTTTTTTGGTCAATAAAATTAAATACGTGTAGAATAATTAACGATTCATACGCCGTAACGTATGCCAATTATAAAATTTATTTATAACATTAATGATATTGTTAACAAACAAAACCTGTTAAGTCTCTGTGACAAGAAAAGCGAAGGTGTGAACTCAATTAAGGCTCGACCATTCAAGGTCATGTCTGACATAATATACTATAGCTAATAAATTAAGTACATATACCCATAATATAATATGATATGTGTGTGTGAGTTCGTGGCTAATTAATAACAGACGCACGGGTCGATTTTCAAGGTTCAGCAACGCTTGCCGAGGTCGGTTCGTGGATGGGTGACCATACCGAGACTCCTTCGTCGTTAATGGTCATTCCAGTTACTGGAATCTAATATAACAAAACTTTTAATCAAATATAACAAAATTATAATTTTAATCTTTGGTGCTAGGGACTGGGCTTATTCCAATCATAAACGACCCATTGTGCCTATTGGCCTTGTTTGTTCTGTCTCCTGCTTGATATGGAGGGAACTGAAAATTATGTTTTTTGTCCTATTCCTCCGTTATTATTTTCTGGTTTATTTCGTTGCGGGATCCAAGGTAGTGAAATTCATTCTCCGGGACGTCGTCGAGCTTCATTGCCTCGGCGCTTTTCTGGTGGTCGCCACTGTTGATTCTGGCTTTCAGGAGTTACTGAAGTTGGCGGCCTGAAAATTTTACACCAGTCTTGTTAAGGGGTTGTTTCCTGGTTACTGGAAACAACCCCTCCCATGTTATTTATTGATGTTCAGCTGTGTCCGATTACACTGATAGCCGGCCCCAACATATTTGGGAAAATCTAGGTAGATTGATGCCTCTGCAGCAGAAGGACAGATAAGCAAAAGCCCGGAATAGCAAAATCCCAGATTTGCAGAAGGACAGATTTGCATAATGGCAGAAGTACAGACCCAAACAGAAAACAAAAATAAAATTGAATAGTCACAATTCGTAAAATTTTATTTGGATACCTATAGTATATACCTTTCAAATACGGCCAAATGACGTAACTCTTAATTTTAATCTGTTAATGGATAATGATCAGCCATTCTACTGTGCTCAGTGAGCCGGGACGGATGACTAAATTCGGACGAAAAAGTAATGCGGAGTTACAGGTAAGTAATGAGATGAGTTACCATAGCAACAGGCGATTAACAAGTATATATTTTATATGTTTTAGATATGATTACGCAAAGAAAGGAAGGACGAAAGTTGCCGAAAATGGTATAACATATAATGGCGTGTAATTGGATTGCAGAAGCTCAGTAAAATGTACAAAGGCAATAAATAAATATAGTTCTTCTCATGTATTTTTACCGACTTCAAAAATGGAGGAAGGTTTTTTTTATGTATGTTCCCGATTACTCCAAGGCGCCTGGACCGATTTCAAAAATTCTTCTTTTATTTGAAAGGGTATACTCCCTAGTTGCTCCCATAGTCATCAGGTCAGGATCTGATGATGGTATCCTAGAGAAATCGAGGGAACTCCTCAAATATTATAGGCAAACATATAGCGATTTTGGTATTTTCATCAACCATGCAATCATTTGCACTCAGAAAGTATAATTTGGTGAAGTGGAACTGATGAAGAAAACCACAGATGGCCACTAGAACTCCTAAATGCTAAGTACCTATGTCACGGGCATAAGATATCTCGAATAGTTAACCGACTATAATGAAGCAAAAACTATAAATAGTACTGATGAAAACGGCACCATCGAATTGATCTGATGATGAAGCCGGCAGGCAGGCACTGGAACTCTAAAATAAAACAATGTATCCTAGTCGTGTTTGGGCTTATTGAAATCGCCATGAGATGTACTTTGGCCATAAATGATAATCATGTGAGTGAAAAATAAAAACTTTTTAACAAACAATCAAACCGATTTCCAGAACAAAAAACTACAAAGCAAAAAATAACTTCGGAAAAGAAATTTATTTTTTGCTTTGTAGTTTTTTGTTCTGGAAGTCGGTTTGATTTTTTGTTAAAAAGTTTTTAGTGTCGCTGCCCAAAATCCAGGAGAACCGGCAAATTTGAAATATTAATTAATTTGCCTTGCAACATAAAATAAATATATACGGGACGAATAACCGCCTCCATTTGTGAAGTACGTTAAAAAATAATTAGTTCTTAAGATCGTAAACGGAGTCGAATAGAACTTTTAAACACGTAGGTAATCGCCCAATAAACACACAAATGACTAGAAAATTAAGCAGTCCACACAACATTAGTAAGTAAAACCATGTTTTACGTTAGTATGCTGTATAAATATTCATGGAGCGGCGTCACCTCTATCAGGTGTTGACTGATAAGGCAATAGGTACTGTCTACTGATACGAGCATGTACTACGTATCAATCTAAGAGCTAGCAACGTTTTTGAGAGAGAATTTCAGGTAGGCCAGTTTTAAAATATGCTATCTCTCTCACTCTCCTGGACGTCATACGGGCTTCTGGCTGGCGGTAGTGTTTGCGTTCATCAGTGCGCATCCTATATATATATATATATATATATATATATATAAAAATTGATATTTTACCTGTTCAGGTATGAACAGGTAAAATATCAATTTTTCAAATCATTTTAAGAAGTTTCTTTTTTTTTATTAATATTTTTATTGAACTTTTTGCAACATGAATCTATTATTGCAGGATATTTTTATTGCTGTTTAAACTGTGCTTTTCTTTTTCAAGATATTTCTGTACGGCTGAAATTTTTATATGATGTTATTTAAGTATCTAAAAACCTAAAATTTATTTCGAAACAATAATTCGATTGTTAAACCTACAGTCAGACCGATCTAAAAGTGAAAAGTGATGTGGTATCATTTTGCTTGGTCTAGAAATAGTTGTTTTTTTTTTTTTTTTTATAGGCTCGCGTTTGACCACTATCTCGCCTGATGTTAAGTGATGATGTGCTCGAAGGTAAATCACGCTTGCCTAGAAGTAACCTATTCACTCTTGACTTGAAGACCCCTAGGTTGTAGCTATCAGGCAACAAAGACGCCGGCAGGGAATTCCACTCCTTAGCTGTACGCACAATGGAAAAAAAAAACCAAAAAAAAATACATTACTAACATAAACACATACATTACATACACACACACACATCACATCACATCACATTGTTGAATAAATTACAGAGAAAGAATTAAAAACTATTGAATTAAATTGTGGATTACTATGGTATCAAAATGATTATTGATTGTTGTACAAAATTAAGATAATAATCAATCTCAAGTATCATGTCAGTGCGGGAGAGTGAGACAGATAGCATATCTAAAAACTGGCCTACCTGAAATTCTTGTTTTTTCGACGTTGCTAGCTCTCGTACTATATGTAGTACTAACGTATGCACGTGTGTTTGAGGCCGACCGCTTGCGTTTTTACCCGACTGCCGAAGGACGGTAATGTGTTTATCAATCTATGTATGTAAACGCGTAGGCCAATTTCGATGATTCTTTCGTCCATTGATTCGTCTTAACCTTGCGAGTAGCACTGGCTACATTCAAATTGAAAAAAAAAAGAAATATGGTGACTTGTGGGCGTCATATTGTAGAGGGCCCATTTTTATTTTCCAAACTCATCATTGTGGGTTAAAATAAAGGGTCTTAAGAGGTGATTTAAAAAATATATAACACTTAAGTTAAAAGTAAATTAAAAAAAAAGCAAACTGAAAAGATGAACATAAAATCATTAAAATACAGTATGAATTTATTCTTGTTTACGTCTTTTTATTTAGTTCGGTGCTTATGTGTTCGGGTTTTTGATTTTTTTAATTAACTTTTTTTTCTAAATTTTTACTCATTTTGTAGATCTTGTTAATTTATCAGCTACCTATCTTAGCTAAATAATAATAGTCGCACCGGTCGATCTTTAAGGTTAAGCAACGCTTGCTGAGATTGGTGCGAGGATGGGTGACCATCCTTTACACACATACCGAGACCCCTCCGTAACTCGTACAACACGTTAAGCTATTGGTCCCGGACTCCCTGCTGTCGTTTGATGATCTTTGAAATCCAATACGGGTAGTCATAGGCCAGATAATCTGACACCAGTCTTACCAAGGGGTATTTAACTCAGCAACTGGGTTGTGGAGGTCAGATAGGCATTAGTTTCATGTAAAATACTAGAATTCAGCTTTAGCCGATTAGACTGGAAGCCAGCCCCAACATTTTAATCAAGCAAAAGATAGGCAGAGAGAGAAGAGAAGATTTGGACTATTTCATGAAGATGAAGATGATTGAAGTAATGACCATAAAGTTTTTTCTTTAAAAGTTATTACACCTTATTTTAATTATACAATTAAAAATACATTATAATACAATTAGAAACAAACAAAAATGTTATTTAAAGTTGTGTTGTGTGTGTTTTTGTGTGTGTGTTGTTGTGTTGTGTGTTGTGTTGTGAAGTTGTGTGTGTGTTGTGTTGTGTTGTGTTGTGTTGTTTGTAGTTGTTGTTGTTGTAAATGTTGTTTAAAGTAAAGTGATTCTATCCAAACTCCACACTTCACCTATGTTGCAACATCAAGAGCCAGAGACTTCATAACTTTTCTCTAAGTATATTATGAATCAGAAGCAATAAAAAACCAATCTTAAAACTATCAAAATAAAACAAACAACGATTTCAATCCAAAACGGTAACTCAACATAATAAGACAACAATTTCTCAGATAGACCATCAGCTGTAAACCGTGGTTTAAATCCTGGTGAATCTGTAGTAAAGCTCTGGTGTAATTGCGGTATCTAATTAGTGTTTCCTGCATAAAACTGAGCCACCTGCCGTATGCTAATAGTCCTGGGTAGCTTGTTAACGAAGACAGGGGTCTGTGGGTATTCGATTTAATACTAGATCCAGCTGTGTTTTTGACTAGATTGAGGATGTAAAGTTGTAATTGGGAGAGGTAATAGTCCAATAACACGATAGAGAGTTTGCATTATTGTTAGGTTGGTACTGTAAACTTAGGTTGTTTCAAATTATTTTCGCCCACTACAGGGCAAATACTTTTTTTTTTATTTGCCTGTGTTGTCCCACTCTTGGGCAAAGGCCTCCTCCTATTCTTTCCATTTCTCTCGGTGTTGTCCTTTATCTCGCCAGTACGGATGTTTTCTGGGTAGAAAAATTATAATTCTATTTAGTCCGTCAGTGAGATTATCAAATATTATTGGTATATTTTGCTTTATCAAATAAAAGTGCGAGTCGGACTCGCGCACGAAGGGTGCTGTACCGTTATCGCAAAAAATCGCAGTCGTGGTATGGGAGCACCACTTTAATATTAATTTTATTCTGTGTTTAGTATTTGTTGCGAATGCGGCAACAGAAATACATTATCTGTGACAATGTCAACTGCCTAGCTATCACGGTTCATGAGTTACAGCCTAGTGACAGACGGACAGACATACAGACAGACGGACCGCGGAGTCTTAGTAATAGGTTCCCGTTTTTACCCTTTGGGTACGGAACCCTAATAATAGGGTCCCGTTTTTACCCTTTGGGTATGGAACCCTAAAAACATAATTTCCAGTTCACTCCATATCGAGCAGGAGACGGAACCCTAAAAACTAACAAAGATGAAGCGCATCAAAGGTCAGGAGTGGGGGCTTGTGACGTCACTTCGTCAGTATAAAGTGTAGCACACCGTGACGTCACACGATATTTCAACGCACTGTATCGTTGTAATTTTATGTTTACGTGGCAAAACAAAAATACGTGTCCAACATTTTTAGGTTATCTAACTGACGGATTAAATAGATATTTTTTGTCAACTACCCCATTCTGGAGAGAGAAGCGTTCTCCGCCATCTTTCGCGGCAAACACCTACAAATATATAAATTATCAACATTTTGTAGTACAAATTCACAAACCAATTCACTTACTATCAGGCGAGATAGTGGTCAAACGCGAGGCTATCAATAAAAAAAAAAAAAAAAGCTTTTCTTAATTTTTATATGAACCAAAATCTGCTAAAAACTCTCAAACTATAAATCTAAACTATTTTTTTTCATAGAATCATATTCTAATCTACAATCTACATATTTTATAGTTCCTTTTTAACAAAATTACTATCAACTTTTGCTACATCCCTTCGCTGGCTTGCCCTGAGGGATGGTACAAATTATATATTGTTCTATCTTGTATGGAGTAGACCCTACTGGTTCCTTGGGACACATACGTATTACCATACATAATTTCATCAGTAATTTTCTTATATGTGCTTACGAGTTGAGTTCTTGGTTACACGATGTTTTTCTTTAATCAGACACATTAGATCTAAGAACGTTATCGGAAAAGTAGTATTGGTGTTCAACAGAACATGACGATGATGAAACAAGAAAAGAAAGATTTTTTTTTTTTCTTTTGGACAAGCTCTTACACCCTTCCCAACCAGTGCGACTCCTGCAAGCGAAAAACAAGAAAAAAGCGCCGAGGCAATGAGTCAAGCTCACAGACATAAATCTAACTAGATAACGCAAGTCCCTCCATCTATATGAAAACCAAGCGTGCCACTTTTTCACAAACAATTTGAAAACAAATTTATTTACCAATGAAAGAAAACATTTCCAATGCCTCGGCCAACTTTCATTTTACATTCTTTACAGCTTAATTTGGTATAAAAAGGTATTTTTCTAGATTTCGGTGGATTACTGGTACCGATAATGCTAAATGAAAAGATCAGATTACGATCATTGATCGTAACTTTACTCCGTTTTTTGGCACGCGATGTACGTACAATCGTGTCATCTAGTTAGATTTATGTCTGTGGTCAAGCTTGATTCTGTCAGTCCCGAAGAAGACAATCCTCTACTTACAGGTGATTTGAAATACAGGCATTCCTATGCCTAACTCAGACACCAGCTCCTCTCACATTCTAGTCTACAAACATGTACCTGTATTTGTATACCTAAGTACCTATATTTTAATGTCTGTTTTGTGAGAAGATATAAACTATTTTATTATTACTTACTTACATTCATACAATAATCAGATATTACAAAACATTTATAAAACGTACAATAACTAATGAATCGAAGTAAAGATAACCCTGCCGTTCTATTTAGATACATTCTAGTCAACACAAATCTTGAAACGGACAAATTCAACGTGAAGATTAAAAAAATCTTCAACAGAGTCCAACATTTAGTCTATTGTGTGATACTCGCCTTCAACGGCCTCTATGTCACTGGATGACTTGACAAGTTGACATCTTGTTTCCAAAGGCAAAGTACACAATAATACACAGACTCAGGACATTTATCACAAGTTAGCATTTACACGATAATTCGCAAAACATTTCAAGTTCGTCCACCTCTGTCAATGTTTTGCTAATATTGAATAGGTATGGTTAACAGCAGAGATGCCTAAGTATAAAGTTACAGAGAAGAGCATAAAAAGGATGGATGAATGATATGGATGATGGTATCGACAAGAAAGACTTTGATAGTGAAATGACGGACGATACAAATGTTTCATTCTGCAAATAGGAAAATTAGATAGTAATATGAAGATGAAACATGTAGTGTATACGCTGAGTAGTCAAGACAAAGAAAATACAAAGACTATAACAAATCAGAAGGATATAATGCTTACTTTTTGGTTGACTATACTCCTAACAAGAGCTCTAACGAGACAAAACCTTGGAATTGTAAGTAGTTAGAGCAAATGTTTGAACTCAGTGAAGTAAGAAAATACGGCATTAGTAAACTGAAGAACATCTTTTATTTAAATTCTAGCTTCACGGAATAAGGTTCGAATTCCATAAGCAAATGAATCTTCCAAGTAAATAAGACACTGAAGTAATACACGCGCGTTTAAAGGAACAGGGTTACATAAAGAGAGCAACGTACTGTAAAAAGGTGTTTTTCATATTCTAATTAATGTATTTTTATTGTAATGAGATTTCGTCACACGTGTTTGAGGCAACTGCCGTGGATTTGGAATAACATTTACATTCATTAGGTGTTAAAATGATGCCGCTGTGAGGTTTTGATGGTCAGAAACTTACGGAATAACTTGATTACTTAATTTTAAGCTGATGGATGCGATAAACCACAGGACTAGCCGATGTGGTGATGCTTGGCAGATGCGTTAGTCCAGTAGAGAATATTCTTTGGTTGAAAGGGTGATGATGATGGAATGGATGACTAATATTAATATATTGATGACATTTTGGAATTTCGACAAACACCATCGCTAATATAATGCATTTTGTCTGGAACTTCTGGTATGTTTCGAAGATTCGACAAAAACCTAGTAAAGTAGGAATTCGAAATACAAAACCAGCTATTATTCCTATTCCTCTCTGTCCATGCTGTAAGATTGTGGAACTCAGTTTCGCCTAGCATCAGGGATCTAGATACTATCTCTACTTTTTAAACAGCGATTAAAACAGCATTATCTTTCTTCTCAAATCTGATCTTTATAAGCATATGTATATACATTTAGTATCTATAAATTTAAAGTTAGTATTTATTTAAGTATATACTTACACAATATGTGTACGTTTTTATAAATTAGGTTAATCGTTCACTTGTCTTCTCTTGCTGTTTTCTTCACACACTATTTGTCTATATTTCTTCTTCATTTCTCCTTTTCGCGGGACTGCTGGTAGAAATTTATTAAGTAATAAACCTTTGTACTCTATTGTCTGTTGTGTTTTTGCATGTATTATACTTTGTGTACATACATTAATAATAAAATAAATAAATAAATAGGTCAAAATCGATTCGATTTTTGTTTCACTAATAATCCGAGTTATCACTGATTTCTTATTGCACACAGTTTCATAAATTATATTTTCTTATTGTATAATATAGAGCGCCGATGATATCAGTAGCTCTTATCACAGCAAGCAAGTCGTAATGGTCAGCAGAGTGAGACGAATTGCTCACAGACCTGTCATTTCTTTCTTCACTAACTTATCTATGGGTTCATCGTATCAGAAGAGTTTTAAGCGGTGTCTGCATGATTATGATATAATGATAAATTATTATGGTATTAATATATAATTGGGATTTTGTCGTTTAGACGTGATTCTCATTTTAAAATCAGCTACTGAGGGGTTGTTTACTTGCGTTTTCTTCGTTACTGAAGATCGTGCATTGTTTTCATTGACGAAATGCTTCCAGGCCACTTCGCCTTAGGCTCTACTCAGTGGCTTCTTCTTGGAAGTGGTCACAGTGAGAAATAAAGAACACACATCATCAGCCTATTAATGTTCCCACTGCTGGGACACAGGCCACCTCCTTGTGAGAGGGGCTGGGCCATAATCCACCACGCAGGCCCAGTGCGGGTTGGTGGATGTCACATGTCTTCGAATTTTTGGTTCTAGGACATGCCGGTTTCCTCACGATGTTTTCTTTCACCGTTTTTTGGTGATGAAATAATTTACACAAATTACCTGCCTGGGTGCGAATCCACGATCTACAACTTGTAAGTCGCGGCCGATACCACTCTGCTAACGACAAATAATAAAGAATACATTCCATACCAAATAAGTCATATATATTATATAGAATCTACGATAATTGAAAAGGAATATTTTTCGAATGGTAAAACCTGTGTGTTTATTGATTTGATGTCTACTTAGTCCTAGGTAAACAAACTTGATAGCCATGAACTAAATGAACAAGCAAATAGGGCTACACCATTTATATAAATGAAATAGATATAAGTGAAAATTAATGAGAGAGTAAGTATTTTATTTAGCCACTGGGGATACGTCTTAGACATAGATATGTCATGTCAAGAAAGTAATACTCGCTATAAAACTGACCATTGAAAGATATGACTTGCTTGAATAGGTAAATAAAATTGTATAGCACAAAATATCTATGATTCAACTATGCAAATGATTTATAGAAAACAGGCTGCTCTAATCCAGCTGTCACGATAACATAATATAACAATATATGCACAGTGACAATAATAAATATGCAAGAACTTGAATCGTGTACAGCACTGCAATACCTATTGTCAAACTTATAATTGATTAGATTGAAAAACAATTCAAAGTTTGCTGTCTAAATCAATCATGGAGATAAAAAGTTTTTTGTAAGTATTGTCCAGGCTATAGTTTGTCCACTACCTCATGTTATGGTAAGCGATGACGAGCTATGATATACAATTGACCAGAAATCAGATCAGTAAGGGAGCAGAGCAGACATTGGCAAGGAGTTCCTCTCCTTAGTATCTATCACATGAACAAACCAGCCTGTGCGAATTTATAAAAATAAAAACAGCATATTGCTACCTGACTATACAGATAAAAAAGATAAACGCATTCGAAAAGTTGAAAGTCGAATGCTCGCGCCTTTATTTTGACAATATTTTTTTGAGTTGTGGAGATAGAAGATGCCTAAGGCATTAAGTCCGCCTTTCTACTTGTGCATAAAGTTTTAATAAATATTTTAGAAATTCGCTTTGACTCTGTGTGCATTTCTAGCGAAACTTTTAGCAGCGAATTTCTAATAATGTACTTTACTTATAATTATTAGATATTCGCTCTGCAACACTATGCTTTAACGCTAAGTGTAAAATATTGAGATGTGATATGTGATTCTTACTCTTTGTCAAATAAGGCCTTAATCCTTAAAAACTCTTTGCATAACGTGTCAAAATTATGCTAAATGTATGCGAGTTTGCACAATACGTATGTCATGCGCAGGCGGCTGACGCGGCGTTCTCTTTTCAAACAATGGAATTAACGCTCGCATAGTTTTTGTCACAGTGAAACGGAGCGAGAAATTTTCTTTAAAAAAGATCGTGTGTGTTATTGCTGTAGTAACTACTAATTAGTCGTTCGTGTTGTGATGGTTTCTTCGAAATTATTGCATTTCCGCAACTTTTTACTGTGTTTGGTTCTATGTAAACTGCTGTGAATAAAACTGGTATAGGATTTGTACTGTTTTCAACTCTAGTGCTGAATCAAGCTGAATCAGTTTGCCAGATGTTTTATCCAAAATATGTTTAGATTGCAAGTCAAGAAACTCGTGATATTTCATTATTTTACATTCTATTTCTTGATGAAATCATCAATTAAAAGTAAAATTTCAAAATTTAAAAAACCCCCGACATATTTATCTTGCGACAACACCCCGATTCAAACAGTAAAACGCCCATAAATTTTGAACGGCTGAACCGATTTTATTCAAACATAGCTAAGAACACTCTCGACAAAATCACCTTTCAAACAAAAAAAATAAATGAAAGTCGGTTCACCGTTTAGGCGCTATGATGCCACAGCCAGACACACAAATATACAGATACACAGCAACACACGTGAAACTTATAACTCCCCTCTTTTTCCGGCGGCGGTTAAAAAGGAAATAGATTCTCTCCTGATAAATAGCCTCTTTATCCGTTCTTACAATTCCACTGTAATAACTATTCGAACATGGTGTGTCAAGCCAACCAGATTCACCAACCATATTATTTAAAAAACCCCAATTTATATCAAAACTGGAACTTTCCCATACCCAAATATCACCACACAAACGGAAACAAAATTGTAATAAATCTCTCTTTTACAAGTTAACAGCATTTAATTTGTATATTTATAGTCAGCAGCAGGGTATGTTACCCCGCTAACCATGGTTACTTCCTGGTCACTGGTTACTGATGAGCAACCGACCGTGGCACCAACTCAAGTGGAACCGAGATCTACTTGAAACAACTGTTGATTGTTTTAAAGTTTCTAAACGATATTTTTTGTGGTAACTGTAACGTACTGTACTTTTACTATCGGATTCTCAAGGCTTTGTGCGACGACCGGTTCAGTTTTTTGGCAAGTGTGGCTTATCTGTGTTGGAACTGAATCAAACTATAGTGGCGTATCATCATCATCATCATTTTTATCCAGAACCTCCCAATGTCGGGTTTAGGCCTAGTCTTTTTTTTTGCCATCTTTCTCGGATCCGTGCGTCCCTCATCCAAATGTTTCCGGTGATATTGACGATATCATCAACCAAACGGCCCGGATTCTTTGGTTCATACGTTGTTGGCATTGTCATACCCTTCTTAATCAACAGCAAGCAACGTACTGTAAAAAGGTGTTTTTCATATTCTAATTAATGTATTTTTATTGTAATGAGATTTCGTCACACGTGTTTGAGGCAACTGCCGTGGATTTGGAATAACATTTACATTCATTAGGTGTTAAAATGATGCCGCTGTGAGGTTTTGATGGTCAGAAACTTACGGAATAACTTGATTACTTAATTTTAAGCTGATGGATGCGATAAACCACAGGACTAGCCGATGTGGTGATGCTTGGGAGATGCGTTAGTCCAGTAGAGGATGTTTTAGGTTGAAAGGGTGATGATGATGAAATGGATGACAAATATTAATATATTGATGACATTTTGGAATTTCGACAAACACCATCGCTAATATTTATTATTATATATAATAATGCATTTTGTCTGGAACTTCTGGTATGTTTCGAAGATTCGACAAAAACCTAGTAAAGTAGGAATTTGAAATACAAAACCAGCTATTATTCCTATTCCTCTCTGTCCATGCTGTAAGTTTGTGGAACTCAGTTCCGCCTAGCATCAGGGATCTAGATACTATCTCTACTTTTTAAACAGCGATTAAAACAGCATTATCTTTCTTCTCAAATCTGATCTTTATAAGCATATGTATATGCATTTAGTATCTATACATTTAAAGTTAGTATTTATTTAAGTATATATCACTTACACAATATGTGTACGTTTTTATATGTTAGGTTAATCGTTCACTTTTCTTCTCTTGCTGTTTTTTTCACACACTATTTGTCTATATTTCTTCTTCATTTCTCCTTTTCGCGGGACTGCTGGTAGAAATTTATTAAGAAATAAACCTTTGTACTCTGTTGTCTGTTGTGTTTTTGTATGTATTATACTTTGTGTACATACATTAATAATAAAATAAATAAATAAATAGGTCAAAATCGATTCGATTTTTGTTTAACTAATAATCCGAGTTATCACTGTGGAAGAATGATTTCTTATTGCACACAGTTTCATAAATTATATTTTTCTATTGTATAATATAGAACGCCGATGATATCAGTAGCTCTTATCACAGCAAGCAAGTCGTAATGGTCAGCAGAGTGAGACGAATTGCTCACAGACCTGTCATTTCTTTCTTCACTAACTTATCTATGGGTTCATCGTATTAGAAGAGTTTTAAGCGGTGTCTACATGATTATGATATAATGATAAATTATTATGGTATTAATATATAATTTTGTCGTTTAGACGTGATTCTCATTTTAAAATCAGCTACTGAGGGGTTGCTTACTTGCGTTTTCTTCGTTACTGAAGATCGTGCATTGTTTTCATTGACGAAATGCTTCCAGGCCACTTCGCCTGAGGCTCTACTCAGTGGCTTCTTCTGGGAAGTGGTCACAGTGAGAAATAAAGAACACACATCATCAGCCTATTAATGTTCCCACTGCTGGGACACAGGCCTCCTCTCTGTGAGCGGGGATGGGCCATAATCTAAACCACGCAGCCCCAGTGCGGGTTGGTGGATGTCACATGTCTTCGAATTTTTGGTTCTAGGACATGCCGGTTTCCTCACGATGTTTTCCTTCACCGTTTTTTGGTGATGAAATAATTTACACAAATTACCTGCCTGGGTGCGAATCCACGATCTACAACTTGTAAGTCGCGGCCGATACCACTCTGCTAACGACAAATAATAAAGAATACATTCCATACCAAATAAGTCATATATATTATATAGAATCTACGATAATTGAAAAGGAATATTTTTCGAATGGTAAAACCTGTGTGTTTATTGATTTGATGTCTACTTAGTCCTAGGTAAACAAACTTGATAGCCATGAACTAAATGAACAAGCAAATAGGGCTACACCATTTATATAAATGAAATAGATATAAGTGAAAATTAATGAGAGAGTAAGTATTTTATTTAGCCACTGGGGATACGGCTTAGACATAGATATGTCATGTCAAGAAAGTAATACTCGCTATAAAACTGACCATTGAAAGATATGACTTGCTTGAATAGGTAAATAAAATTGTATAGCACAAAATATCTATGATTCAACTTTACTATGCAAATGATTTATAGAAAACAGGTTGCTCTAATCCAGCTGTCACGATAACATATAACAATATATGCACAGTGACAATAATAAATATGCAAGAACTTGAATCGTGTACAGCACTGCAATACCTATTGTCAAACTTATAATTGATTAGATTGAAAAACAATTCAAAGTTTGCTGTCTAAATCAATCATGGAGATAAAAAGTTTTTTGTAAGTATTGTCCAGGCTATAGTTTGTCCACTACCTCATGTTATGGTAAGCGATGACGAGCTATGATATACAATTGACCAGAAGTCAGATCAGTAAGGGAGCAGAGCAGACATTGGCAAGGAGTTCCTCTCCTTAGTATCTATCACATGAACAAACCAGCCTGTGCGAATTTATAAAAATAAAAACAGCATATTGCTACCTGACTATACAGATAAAAAAGATAAACGCATTCAAAAAGTTGGAAGTGGAATGCTCGCGTCTTTATTTTGACAATATTTTTTTGAGTTGTGGAGATAGAAGACGCCTAAGGCATTAAGTCCGCCTTTCTACTTGTGCATAAAGTTTTAATAAATATTTTAGAAATTCGCTTTGGCTCTGTGTGCATTTCTAGCGAAACTTTTAGCAGCGAATTTCTAATAATGTACTTTACTTATAATTATTAGAAAAGGAGGAGCTCGTGGCTAAATAATAACAGCCGCACGGGTCGATCTTTAAGGTTAAGCAACGCTTGACGAGGTCGGACCGTGGATGGGTGACCATTTCAACATACCGAGTTTCCTCCGTGCCTCGGAAAGCACGTTAAGCCGTTGGTCCCGGCTGTCATTTGAAGATCTTTGACAGTCGTTACGAATAGTCAGACGCTTGAGATCTGACACCAGACTAGCCAAGGGGTACCGCTGTTACCCAGTTACTGGGTTGTGGAGGTCAGATAGGCAGTCGCTCCATGTAAAACACTGGTACTCAGCTAAATCCGGTTAGACTGGAAGCCGACCCCAACATAGTTGGGAAAAGACTAGGCAGATGATGACTTATAATTATTAGAAATTCGCTCTGCATCACTATGCTTTAACGCTAAGTGTAAAATATTGAGATGTCTTACTCTTTGTCAAATAAGGCCTAAATCCTTAAAAACTCTTTGCATAACGTGTCAAAATTATGCTAAATGTATGCGAGTTTGCACAATACGTCATGCGCAGGCGGCTGACGCGGCGTTCTCTTTTCAAACAATGGAATTAACGCTCGCATAGTTTTTGTCACAGTGAAACGGAGCGAGAAATTTTCTTTAAAAAAGATTGTGTGTATTATTGCTGTAGTAACTACTAATTAGTCGTTCGTGTTGTGATGGTTCGGTTTCTTCGAAGTATATTGCATTTCCGCAACTTTTTACTGCTTTTGGTTCTATGTGAACTACTGTGAATAAAACTGGTATTGGCTTTGTACTGTTTTCAAATCTAGTGCTGAATCAAGCTGAATCAGTTTGCCAGATGTTTTATCCAAAATATGTTTAGATTGCAAGTCAAGAAACTCGTAATATTTCATTATTTTACATTCTATTTCTTGATGAAATCATCAATTAAAAGTAAAATTTCAAAATTTAAAAAATCCCCGACATATTTATCTTGCGACAACACCCCGATTCAAACAGTAAAACGCCCATAAATTTTGAACGGCTGAACCGATTTTATTCAAACATAGCTAAGAACAGTCTCGACAAAATCACCTTTCAAACAAAAAAAATAAATGAAAGTCGGTTCACCGTTTAGGCGCTATGATGCCACAGACAGACACACAAATATACAGATACACAGCAACACACGTGAAACTTATAACTCCCCTCTTTTTCCGGCGGCGGTTAAAAAGGAAATAGATTCTCTCCTGATAAATAGCCTCTTTATCCGTTCTTACAATTCCACTGTAATAACTATTCGAACATGGTGTGTCAAGCCAACCAGATTCACCAACCATATTATTTAAAAAACCCCAATTTATATCAAAACTGGAACTTTCCCATACCCAAATATCACCACACAAACGGAAACAAAATTGTAATAAATCTCTCTTTTACAAGTTAACAGCATTTAATTTGTATATTTAAAGTCAGCAGCAGGGTATGTTACCCCGCTAACCATGGTTACTTCCTGGTCACTGGTTACTGATGAGCAACCGACCGTGGCACCAACTCAAGTGGAACCGAGATCTACTTGAAACAACTGCTGATTGTTTTAAAGTTTCTAAACGATATTTTTTTGGTAACTGTAACGTATTGTACTTTTACTATCGGATTCTCAAGGCTTTGTGCGACGACAGATTCAGTTTTTTGGCAAGTGTGGTTTATCTGTGGAAGAACTGAATCAAACTTTAGCGGCTTATCATCATTATCATCATCATCATTTCTATCCAGAACCACCCAATGTCGGGTTTAGACCTAGTCTTTATTTCTGCCATCTTTCTCGGATCCGTGCGACCCTAATCCAAATATTTCCGGTGATATTGACGATATCGTCAACCAAACGGCCCGGATTCTTTGGTTCATACGTTGTTGGCATTGTCATATCCTTCTTAATCAATATATTTCATTTCTTAGCTACGGCTTCTAGGATAGGTATTGTTCTTCTCAGGTGTTGGTTACGAGCTAAAACGAGTTATAAGGTCAAGACTAGATCACAACACCAGTTTGACCAGGGCATGAGATAATAATATATGGACACCATGCGAGGGTGTCCTGGCTAATATAGCCAGCACAGCTCCGCCCAGAAGCACCTGGCATGCATGAATAATTATGAAAGCATTCGTATTAAGTATATTATTTTGATAAACACTTATAATTAATTTCTAGATATTTACAGTCTTAATAAAAATACTAAAATGTGTTTCCAAGTAAAATCGTAAAGACCCAAAGTATCTAAATAAAGTGAATAATAGTTGTTTGTTTAACATTGAAGACAATTAAACTGAATCTGCTAATAAGTCTACTTAGTCGAGAAGTGAGCAAATTAAGCTAATGTAAAGTGCCTTTGAAGGTAGATCTTCGTTCGAAAACTATAGGCATTAAAACTACCTATTTTTTGTTGTTAATGACAAGCACACGTTATTTTTTTCTTGAACTGTCTTAATAGTAAAAAAAACCGGCCAAACGCGAGTCGGACTCGCGCATGAAGGGTTCCGTACTTGGTAAATTGCGGTTTACGATTTATGAAGTATTAAAAAAAACTGACTAGATCTCGTTCAAACCAATTTTCGGTGGTAGTTTACATGGTAATGTACATCATATATTTTTTTTAGTTTTATCATTCTCTTATTTTAGAAGTTTCAGGGGGGGGGGGGCACATTTTACCACTTTGGAAGTGTCTCTCGCGCTAACTATTCAGTTTAAAAAAAAATATAATTAAAACCTCAATATCATTTTTGAAGACCTATCCATAGATACCGTATGGGTGTGATGGAAAAAAAAAATTGGTTTCAGTTTCAAGTATGGGGACTACCAAAATTTATTGTTTTTTTTCTATTTTTGAGTAAAAATCTTAATGCGGTTCACAGAATACATCTACTTACCAAATTTCAACAGCGTAGTTCTTATAGTTTCGGAAAAAAGTCGCTGTGACATACGGACGGACAGACAGACAGACAGACATGACGAATCTGTATGGGTTCCATTTTTTGCCATTTGGCTACGGAACCCTAAAAAGTATTAAAAAGTATGTAATACGTAGGTATAGTAGATGAAAATTACACATTAATTAGAACACTCGTACTTAGATGAACTTGCAAATTTTTATTTCTGCTATATAGTTATATTAATTATAATTATTAAGCTATAAAAAATAGCTCGTGGCTAAATAATAACAGCCGCACGGGTCGATTTTCAAGGTTAAGCAACGCTTGACGAGGTCGGTCCGTGGATGGGTCACCATTTCAAAATAGCGAGTTTCCTCCGTGCCTCGGAAAGCACGTTAAGCCGTTGGTCCCGGCTGTCATTTGAAGATCTTTGACAGTCGTTACGGGTAGTCAGAAGCCTTGCCAAGGGGTATCTGGTTACCCAGTTACTGGGTTGTGGAGGTCAGATAGGCAGTCGCTCCATGTAAAACACTGGTACTCAGTTGAATCCGGTTAGACTGGAAGCCGACCCCAACATAATTGAAAAAAAATGTTAAATGAAAAAATCAATAAACCCGACTGCTTCAAAAGCGAACTAAAAAGTCGTAAACAAGGAAAAATTCATGCTGTGCAGTCGGAGGATACGTATTCGCGGGCTGGCTGACCAAAATCTGGTGTAAAAATGGGTTTGGAAGAAAAAAAAAAATTGGGCCTCCACAATATGGCGCCCAAAATCCGCAATTTTTCTAATGTCCAATTTTAAGGGCCTACATGCGCTTTAGTGCCGTAAAACGGTTACTTTCTAAAGCATACTCCTTAGTAACGGCTAGGTTAAAAGGTTTGAAAAAAAAATATATTTATTATTGATTCATGTACATAATTTGGAACTCAAGGTTTTTTCGTGTAACTAATAGTTTTGCTTTAAAAAAATAATTAACAGCACGACATTTTTTCGCAACTTTTGGAAACTCCTCCAAAACGACTTGGATGTTTAAAAATATTTTTAGATAGACAGATTGGTGTTTAGAGGTTCTTTAGATGGTACTACGCTTTTTTCAATCGATCAATATTTTGCAAAGAAAGTCCTGCAAAGTAAGGTCCAATGTATATATTCTGGCTCTCTACGGGGGCGAAGCCAGTCGCGCGTTAGCATTGGTACGGGAGGGCTGTGTCGCTCGCTGCTCCGTCGCGCTTACGTCCGACTAAGCGTATTCGCATGTGTTGGTGCAAATATTTACTTAGTTTGTGTATTAGTGTGCGTTCACAGACTAGCTCGCTCGCCGCAGCGCAGAGGAACCTTCGTAATCGTGCGCGTGGACGCTTTATTTTTATTTATTTGTGGACTACTTTTTTTATGTGAATTTGTAAATACTTTTTATTTATATTGTGCATTGCGTAAATAAATCATAATGCCAAGATCAACTAATACAAGAACACTTGGAATTCTAAAGGCTAAGAAAATGCATCTGGTTAAATAAGTAAAAAAAAAATAAGTAGGTATGTACTTAACATAACCTACTTATTGTTTTTTTTTTTTTTAAAGTTGCCCCACACTAGGAATTTCTTCCTGTATCGTGGGTGCGTTTACAAACATATAAACTCACATACACAACACCCAGAGCCGGAACAACTATCTGTAGGTCATACAAATATTTGTTCCGTGCGGGAATCGAACCCGCGACACGCAGCGCAGCAGTCAATCGCTCAACCACTGCGCCAACCGTGCGCCAAAATTATTATATCTTATTTATACTCTATTCGCTGGGAGAAAAAGTAAACAAACCATAAAAAGATTTTACAGTGTCTCCTTTGCTGTCACTAAAATCTAAAGTAAAATAAATATCATGCGGAGATTTTTATTTCATTAAACAACCAAATACCTACGTGCACACTTTTCAAACAGTTAAACTATATTTTTTTATTTAAAGCTCCATTTGAAATAACATTAGAAATTTCTACAACCCTTTTACTGTCCGTTCAACCAATTTTGAGTTCTATCCCGTAAGTATAAGGATAGCATAAAAAGCATAAACCTGTTACCAAAACTAACTGTTTACTACGGCTGCCATTTGTCATATCACCAACGCAATAGAATACAAATTCGATTGAACAAGCTGTAAAATGGGCTTATTTATTTGTCTAATGTTATCTCAAATGGAGTATAGCTGTATTTTACAACATTATCTATTTTTAATGTTTAAACATAACGTATATGACATACGTAACATAAACGACATAAAAAACCGGCCAAGTGCGAGTCGGACTCGCGCACGAAGGGTTCCGTACCATTATCGCAAAAAACGGCAAAAAAATCACGTTTGTTGTATGGGAGCCTCACTTAAATATTTATTTTATTATGTTTTTAGTATTTGTTGTTTTTGCTTCAACATAAATACATCATCTGTGAAAATTTCACCTGTCTAGCTATCACGGTTCATGAGATACAGCCTGGTGACAGACAGACAGACAGACAGACGGACCGCGGATTCTTAGTAATAGGGTCCCGTTTTTACTCTTTGGGTACGGAACCCTAAAAAGCATTATCTCGAAAGCCTGCAGTTCGCAAGTATAACAAATTAAAGAGTGCTACAAAAGTAACCATTTTGCGATGTAATCCAAACATCCATACAAATTTAAAAAAGTCGGATTATAACCGTGTAACGTTTGGTTGTGTACAACAAGTTTTTTCCCTCGGCAAATAGGGTATAAGTACTTCTTTAGCTTTTATTATCTGATGTAGAATTTATTGTATATCAAAATAGTTAGACATCTCAACCATTTTATTTCATATATTATTTACTAGCTGACCCAGCAAACTTTGTTTTGCCATAAAAAGACCAAACATTTATCTACCCTACCCTACCCTACCTTACACTACCTACCCTACCCTACCCTACCCTACCCGACCCTACGCTACCCTACACTACCCTACCCTACCCTTCCCTACCCTACTCTACCCTACCCGACCCTACACTACCCTACACTACCCTACCCTACACTACCCTACCCTACCCTACCCTAACCTACCCTACCTACCTACCAACACGTTGAACTATTTATTTGAATAAGAAATAAAATTCTACTATACGAATGTAACCAACTTTTGTTTCTACCGGCAGCGGCGATCTAATTAAAATTTAGAACATAAAACTTGCTATTGTGAGTCAATCTTAAAAGATAGACATATGCTGTCGCGGACTTTATTGTAGAACTTTTAAAGAGGAACATTTCCATCATACATGATATTTGCGTAACTTAAACCGTTTACGCAGCGCACGCAATGGAAGCTCTCAAAAAGGAATATCTTTGCCCGTTTTTGCAATATTTTTCATTTATGCTCGGCTCCTATTGGTCGTAGCGCGATGTTATATAGCCTATAACCTTCCTCGATAAATGAACTATCCAGCACAAAAAGAATTTTTCAATTCCAACCAGTAGTTCCTGAGATTAGCGCGTACAAACAAACAAACAAACTCTTCTGCTTTATGATATTAAGTATAGATAATTATATAACATTCCAGATTGAGTTTATTTAACGTAATTATTTTAAATTACCTACTTAGTATTTTTAAACGAATATAATAACTTAAAACATCAGGAGCCGATCGTAAGCTCAGAGCAAGTTTATTTTGACTGTGCTAACTCAGCCGGCATAATTACAGACACACTAGAAAAACAATAAAACGGGCGCCATAAATGGTCGCTTGCTGGTCGAGGGACCGTACGCGTAGAAGACCGGGAATCGTAGGCAAGAATGCAAACTGTTAGTCGCATCTCTGCGTCCACACATATTCTTTGAATCGCAGTTCGCGCTCGCTATGTATGCGTGAGCCGTGCCGGTGTGTGAGTTTAGCTTCGCCGGGATGCTCAAGGCCATTGGGGCATACTTGCGCCTTAATGTAGCCTATGACACTCGCAGGGTTAAGACGAATCGATTGACGTATGAATCATCAAAATCGGCCAACGCGTTCCGTCTCTGGAACGCCATATAGGAACAAACATACATACATACATAGACTAATAAACACATTACCCTCCTTCGGCGGTCGGATGAAGCTATATTTTTTTTTTCATATACCAATGCTTTTCATCATAATTATTTAAATAAGAGTCATTTAAATGCAATTAATAAAACAAGAATGACAGGAATTTTAATAATATGGCATTAATGCCATTTACTATTGTGATTTAAATCTTGAATATGTTTCAAAGGTTATTCGCATATACCAGCTAAGTTTAGATTCTGAATAATTTATGCAAAATTAAGAACAATATGATTTCAAAATAAATGGTGAATACGTAAAATCGTGTTTGTTGCATATATTAAACAAATATTTTATTTCATTATACTAATAAAGATCTACGTTATAAATTTATATAAAAATACAACAACAGTAAAAATATAAACCGGTAAATAAATGAGTAGAAGAACTCCAAAAAGATTCTTCCGATACCGGGAATCGAACCCGAGCCTCCTGGGTGAGAGCCAGGTATCCTAGCCACTAGACCATATCGGATGTTAAGTATCATGCTGAAATTACGGTAAACCTCCAAAATCAACGATTCACTTCACTCAATTTGTTTTTTTTTTGACAAATCCTTTTTTATTTATTTATAGAACTCCATCTAAGCGATAAGATTTTTTTATCTAAAGCGCGTCATAAATAAATGAAGATATCGCTTTTAACGAGAATATGCTGTTTGGGTCATGTTTCTATATAAATAACTAGCTGCCGCCCGCGGCTCCGCTCTCGTTGTATTAGTACTTCTCCCAATATCTTTATAAATTATAGCCTATTTTAATATCACATCACACTTCACACTCAATATTATAAAGGCGAAAGTTTGTGAGTGTCTTTGTATGTTTGTTAATTCTTCACGCTCAAACGGCTGGACGGATCCGTAAGAAATTTGGCACAGATATAGAATATAGTCAGGAATAGCACAAAGGATATTTTTTTTCCCGGGAATATGTTCCCTCGGGATAATTTTCGACGTTCACGCGTGCGAAGCCGCTGGCAGAAGCTAGTAAGCTATATTTCTGTAAAGTTTCATCACAATACGTTCAGTAGTTTTTGAGTGAAAGAGTAACAAACATCCATCCATCCATCCTCACACTCTTTTACGTTTAAGTAGTAAGTAAGGCCATCAAGCTCAACATGTCTACAAGAAGTCAGCAGAACACCAGCCCACTCATAAAACTCTTGAATGAGTTACCAATTGCGAAATATTTTGAACTCCATCAGTTAATTTGACATATTTGTTTATATTGCGATGATTTATAGTTAGTTAAATGTGTTCTAGTTAATTTTAACTGTGCAGTAACGTTTCCTAGTGACCCAAATGAGTTGTCACTATTAACGGATATAGACTGCTTGACCGTGTGCAGCGTGCAGAGGTAGTGACAACAATTTGGGTTTCAAATGGGACATTTGATTTTTAAATGCGCTGGATCCCAGTTTCTCATATCCCCTCTCATTACATAGATTCATAAATTCACGCCTTGCTGCTAAGATCCTTACATACCCCTTTTTCATATTCATATTCTTTATTGTACAAAAAACAAACATAAACAAATACAGAAGGACAACTTACGTAAAAAGGCGAGCTTAACCCACAATTGGGTTCTCTTACAGCAAACCTCAGTGTTATAGCGAAAATTACACAATTAGGACAGTTAACAAAAGCGAACAACAAAAAAAAAACTTAAAAACGAATTTAACCCCTTTAATAATTACCCATTTTGCTTTTGAAAACGTTCATACATTGGGTAATACACGCCCGCCGCAGTGCCGATTATGAATGCTACACACCTGCGTAATGAATTCAAGGCAAATGCAAGGCAAATGGCAAAGGGTATGAAAAATTTACCAATTACGTAAACGGTAATCCACGTCGCATCTTTCATCTCGCATGTCATTGGTCGATTTATCATAATCTTTGCCGAATTCAAACGCTGGCCTGTCTATATCTTCGTTCGTTGGCTAAAACAAGTGCTATTATCCAGTTACTGGGTTGTTGAGGACAGATAGGCAGTCGTGCCATGTAAGACAGCTCAGGTTAGACTGGAAGCTGACCCTAACATAGTTGGGAAAAGGCTAGGAAGATTTAGTGAGACTGTCCACCCTAGCCTCAACTTATGGTCACCACAACCATGATCTAAGAGTTATTATACACCTGAACCAGTGCGTAGGATGTGCTACCAACCTAATTCCCTATAACACGGGCACTATTTTAGTTTTCATGTCTTTAATTTTATGCACAGAACATAATTTATTTCTATGTTCTTGGAATACTCCTGTGGGATATTTGAATGTCATCTGTCATACGTGTTTATGAAGCATGCAAATTTCGTAATGGAGAGTAATGGAATATGTATTTTAGACTGTATCACGGAACTTCGATGTTCAAAATTGGAATAGGTACTTTCAGACCTTACACGACTTCGACGTTTGCAACTTCTTCCGAGAGCCGGCGACGGTGATGTACATTGCTCACAGTACTAAGATCAATCATGAAATATTTTGTTTAAAAACTCAATGTACAGCGTTTCTTCGGGCTCTGGCGCGTGATTAGTACAGCTGGCATTACTGTTTATCGATATTTTGAACATTGAATTGCTGTGATACAGTCTGGAAGCAGCCTGAAAGATGGGCTAAAGATGATCTTTATTCATTGTGCGTACACTTAAGAAGTGGTGTTATAAGTTTCACGTGTGTTGCTGTGTATCTGTGTGTCTGTCTGTGGCATCATAGCGCCTAAACGGTTGAACCGATTTTGATATATTTTTGTCGAGAGTGTTCTTAGCTATGTATGAATAAAATCGGTTCAGCCGTTCAAAAGTTATGGGCGTTTTACTGTTTGAATCGGGGTGTTTTCGCAAGATAAATGTTTTTTAAATTTAGATTTTTTTCTTGTTTATATGGAGCTTCTTGAAAAGACGCTGTTGTATGTCCTTCATTAGTTTTTGTACTTCCGTAGGTATCTACCAATATTATGACGCGGTAAGACGTCACAATTTAAACTCCATGCTGTCCTCAAGTGGGTCCATTACATGCAAATGATCGGCTCATCATACTCTGACCTTATTGTCTTCAATTCAGTGAATTGGTTCGCCCACTTGCACACACGGTGTACGTCGCAGAATATTGACCTAAGTAGATTGCTCTCTCCTTTTACGTAGAGAATTATATTTGGAGATTTTATTTCAGTTTTTTTTATTATTTTGGAGCAGCACGCGTTTGACCACTATCTCGCCTGATGGTAAGCGACGATGTGGTCGACGGTGAAGCACGCTTACGATTTTTATTTTATTCTTTAAAGATTGTATGTTCTTTTTCCGTGGATGTGTCCGTGGCATCAACAGTGGGCCCCATCAGAATGTCAGCGCAGCGTAGAAAGAGAATCAAAAGAAAATCTTTTGAATATCGCTGCACATGCTGCCGGGCGAGCACGGCCTCTGTGATAGGTTTGAGTCAAGCATTTTATCACGGTTTTTTTTCCTAAACTGTAATAAAAATGTGTAACTCAAGCCTTTCAAAGTAGGCCGTCTCGCACAGGGTTATTAAAAATTTTTTTTTTGTTTTTTCTCGTATCTCCTGTGCGGGTCACAAATAAATATTTTGTGTTCTTTGTTTGCATTCACTTCTAGGTAAGAACCTAGAAATAAAGTCTTGACTTATGATAGACTTGCTGAACTATGTATTTTGGTTTCAACAGCTTCATTTAGTAAAGAAAGGACCATTTTTCCTTAAATCAGCCTGTCGTTTTGATAAACAGGATATCTTATAAACGATTTGTCCACCTTTTTTTGGAACAAAAGCTTAGAACTTTCCTCTTCTTCTCGTGATTAGGCTTCATTGATATCTGATATATCTTGAATATATCGTTGGATGAGTGGAAATCTTAGCATTTAATAGTTGGTAGGTAAATAATGACAATAATAATACCTAGTTACTTGAGGTACTTTTTGTTTCTGGAATATAATCTTATTTGTTTGAAATTATTGGTCCAAAAAAGTAGATTACCAAACCAGTAGGCTCACAGTAGGCATGAAAAACTAGGTTAAATAAATAGCAAATATTTACATACATAGATATATTTATTTGCAATTTTTCATCACGTTCAGTCTATTTGATACAAACATGCGTTGTTGCAATTCAATCACAGATTGTCAGCAATACTGTCGCCATATTATTAGGGTGCGCACTCATTGTAATTCAAGTTTTTAAGATTAAACATTTACTAAACGGTATATTGTTTTTTAGATCTCCAGTTTCATTAATTAAATTCTTTGAACTTATCGCTTAGCACCTGTTAGCCAAATTTATAGAGAATTTCGCTAACCAGTTGCTAGCAGATGTTGAACAGTTCAGAGGTTTTTTATTGAATACGACCAATAGAATTGTTAATTTATTTATATTCGTAATGCCAATGAACTGCCTACTCATGGAGCGTCATCGTGATAAAAAAAACCGGCCAAGTGCGAGTCGGACTCGCGCACGAAAGGTTTCCGTACTTGGTAAATTGCGGTTTACGATTTATGACGTAAAAAAAAAAACTACTTACTAGATCTCGTTCAAACCAATTTTCGGTGGAATTTTACATGGTAATGTACCTACATCATATATTTTTTTTAGTTTTATCATTCTCTTATTTTAGAAGTTACAGGGGGGGGGACACATTTTACCACTTTGGAAGTGTCTCTTACGCAAACTATTCTGTTTAGAAAAAAAATATATTAGAAACCTCAATACGTGGGACACTCAGAAAGTTTTGCGAAACTAAAAAAAATTGTTCTATACGTACATATATTTTAATTAAATCTTTTCAAAGTACTTTCCACCAGCCTCTATACAAAGATTCATGCGCCTAAACCAGTTTTCAAAACACTTTTTCCAGTCCGCCGCAGACACCTCGTTTACAGCCTGCTCGAACGCAGCCAGCGCATCTTCCGGCGACGAAAATTGTATCCCTTTGAGCTGATTTTTTATTTTTGGGAATAAAAAGAAGTCACACGGTGCTAGATCAGGGCTGTAAGGAGGGTGACCCAGGAGTTTGACTGGCGTGCTGTCCAGGAAGTCCCTCGTTTTGAGTGCGGTGTGCGCAGGTGCATTGTCGTGGTGGAGCAGTAGCCCGCGGAGCCCTGTGTTTGGTCGCTTGTTGCTTATAACAGAGAAAACTTCTGGCAAACATTTGGTAGTATACCATTCGGCATTAATGCTTCTTTGATCCCGTAAGGGAATTGATACCAAGTGGCCAGTCAAATTAAAAAAGCTAGCGATCAAAATCTTACCCCCGCTTCTAGATCGCTTCACTTTGGTAGGCGTTGGCTCATTTTGAAACACCCAAACAGTCGACTGGCGCTTGGTTTCTGGGTCGTATTGATAAATCCAGGACTCATCACCTGTAACGATGTCGTAAACACGCCGAGACGAGCCTGCTTCAAATTTGTTAAGCATATCACGGCACCATTCCACCCGGGCCTGCTTCTGAGCATCGGTGAGGTTGTGCGGCACCCAGCGTGATACTATCCTCCTCACGCGAAGATGGCTGTGTAGAATCTCGTGAACGCTTCCCGATCCAATCTTCAATATGTGTTGAATCTCCTGATATGTAATTCGCCTATTGTCTTGGATTAAATTTTTCACTGCTAGCACGTTTTCTTCGGTAACAGCCGTCAAAGGGCGACCGCTTCTTTCGTCATCCCCCAAAGTTGGTCGACCGCGCTTGAATTCGTTATACCAACGATACACGGTTGCCTTGGAAGGGCCTTCATCCATGAATGCCATTTGAAGTCTATCGTACGATTCATCCGGTTTCAGGCGACACTTGAAATCGTATAAAATCATAGCTCTAAAATGTTCCCGGCGCAGATCCATATTTCAGTGAGACACAATACTTTGAATTAACTCGCAAAAAATGTGGAGGGAAATTTTGAAATTGGAACTTACTTATTTTTACTTATAAATAATCATATTTTCGAAAAACATTATAACTGGCCAGTCTCCCATATATAAAAACTTTTTTTCGCAATACTTTCTGAGGGGCCTGGTACCATATTTGGTAAAAAAAAAAATGGTTTCAGTTTCAAGTATGGGAAGCCCCAAAATTTATTGTTTTTTCTCTATCTTTGTGTGAAAATCTTAATGCGGTTCACAGAATACATCTACTTACCAAGTTTCAACGGCATAGTTCGTATGGTTTCGGAAAAAAGTGGCTGTGACATACGGACGGACAGACAGACAGACAGACATGACGAATCTATAAGGATTGAGTGAACTCCCTGAACATGTTATGTTTATTTAAGATTTCTCCCTACCTACATTCTGAGCTTCATTTCCGTATACCTTTTTATAGGTTTACAAGTCTTTTCATAAGAAGTCTGTCGCAAGAGCCTTGTCAATATCGTTTAACAACTCGATCATATTCCAATTTACTTAGCTAATACAGCAATTTATACATCTAATAAAACCATTTCTTCCCACCTCTCAGTCTCACACACAAATCAATTCTCTGATTGCCCACGTATAGCTATAAAAGCCAAGCATTTGACGTGAGCTGTCAATTTTACCATTAAAACATAACATGTAAAAAACACAAGTCGCGCAACGCAGTTCTTCTAAAGTAAAAAGATGTGCTTTGGAAAGACTCCCACTAGGTGGATCAATGACCTATGCGCTGGATGCGAGATGCACGGGATAGGTTAATGGGGCGACGCTTGGGGGAGGCTTATGTCCAGCAGTGGACGTCTTTCGGCTGAAATGATAATGATGAAAAAGATGTGAGATCGAAAGTAAAACTAAGAAGAATAATTAGTTGAATAGGTGCCTGACACATAGGTGTTTGACATAAGAGTTCGACATTTGTGTTCTTCTAAGTAATTTGGGAATATACCTCGTTATATTATGTCTCTTCTTCACTGACATTTAGCTTTTTCCACTATGAAGTTACAGGGTCAATAATGACCTGAATGGCTTCTAGAAAAGGATGGTACGGCTGCGCCTTTGTTTGTTTTGCTCGACTTGGCGGGTGCACTACCGTTCCCCCAGACATTCGACACAAGGGAACTCGATGTGCATAGCCATCTTTTCGAATTAACCTTATAACACCAATGTGTTGCGTGAACTTATAAAATACCACTAAATTGCATTTCGTGATGCCTGGGAATATGATCGAAGTGAGTGGCTTCGGATTCACGTTAGATTTTGCTTGAAATTTGAAAATATCAATCTTGATACTTTAGTCGGAAATAAGACTGTTGCTGTGTGGTTTTACAGTTGAAAGTTGCTTGGCTATATTTAACTGAATTTATTTTGGATCGATCTTATGAGATGGGTGTTATGTATTGGAATCTAATACATATAATGTCAAATATGATACTGATTGATGATACACAAACTAAAATATTTTCATAGTGGTTTACAAGGTATATTGACAAATTTTAGCTTCAGTGAAACCATTAGAGACCAATAAATACTGATCTAAACTAATGTTATAAACGGATACCAATATTTTTTTTGTTTGTAACAGCCAATCTCGATTCCTACATAAGCAATTACACATTTTTTTCACTGCTCTCTGTGCAACAACACCTGCACCCTGCAGGACCTTCGTGAGACAAATTATAACGCCGGTCAAAACGAAAAAGAAAACTTAGACCACAGATAATTTATAATACTAGCATACTTAGACTAAACAACGATAACATAAAAAAGACAACAATTTTTTTATTTTTTTCTTTAAATTTTATTTTATAATTGTGGAATCATTGATACAACAAATAAGAAGATGATTAAAATACTACTATCACTTGCTTTAATTTCTTCCCGGTAAAATGAACGATATCCGAGTGATAACTTGATAAGTCACGAAAGCGAAACCACGGGACAGAGCCAGTTTTATTATTTCCATATTACAAACTTTAACATTAGTATCCAATGAGTGAGCACCCTAACAAAACATAATAATAATATGCCTACTCAAGCCTACCCGTACCAGCGTATCAAATGTTCGCTTACCGCTTCACTTATTATAAGTCCATATTTAGCAATTTATGTACTTACTAGCAAAATATTATACTGTCGGTACCTATATTTTGCTAATAAGGAGTTTTTACAAGGCGTTTAATGTTTCCGTGATAGTTAGGGCAATTAAAATAGCTTATTATGCCTACCTATCTGTTGTTTGTTACTACGGTATAGCTGCCCTGAAGTTGGCTACAAAAACTTTTTTTTTTTTTGGGTGGTAAATCATCCAATGACTTCCTCCCGCTCTGGGTGAAGCGGGAGGGCGTGTCAGACTTTTACTGACTAAAACCCACCCGTGTTCCTTCAGTTGCTTGCGCCAGGGCCGCGGTAACTCTCTTTCAAATTTATCCGCGACCCAGACAGGCATCGGCCCTAGCGGACCCCGTCAGTATGCTGACATCTCTTTGAGGCGCGCGTGGAACACTACGCCTCGGCTACTACGTGACTCGGGCCTGGTCCTTATCGGAAGGCGAGCTCCCCATTACTCGCCGATAGCAAGCCTACAATGGCTGCCTTGCGCATCGGAAAGCCAACTTCAGAGCAGCCAAGAAGACAGCTTGAAAGCGGTTCTGTCCCGCTCAAAACGGGTCGTATGGTCACGTTATACATGAAATCTCAAAATCTTCTGAAATACTTTTTACCCGACTGCGTCAGACGAAGGGGAGGGTTCTCAATCATTTCAACAATGCAGTTAACTTATCATTACGTGTGCATTCACGAAGGCATTAAATAAAATAAACGATTTCATTTTCTTAAAATTATAAGATTTGCCTGCCTTTGCGTTTGCCTAGCAGAGGAACAGAAAAAAAAAAGTATAAACTCTGGTAGGTAGGTGACCGATAAAGTATTTACCGGTGTACAGTTCCTTAATATTTTCTTCTAATGTTTAAATAATAAAAGTTTGATTATTTACCTAACTATAGACGAAAAAATTAAAATCCGTATCTACAAAATATTTTGTAGGCCATACAAATATTTGTTCCGTGCGGGAATTGAACCCGAGACACGCAGCGCAGCAGTCAATCGCTCAACCACTGCGCCAACCGGGCGCCCAAAAAAAATATTATCTCGAATGCACCAAAAAACAAGATTCTCATGGAAAGGCGTCAAAGAATTAATAGTTCCAAAGTAATGTCCGTGTTATTATAATTTATTTAAATAATACAGTAGTACTATCGTTAAAATGTTCTATTAGCTCTGAGAATTGAATAGGGCCCATATTTTACGGGCCCAATTAATTTTACAACATTGATTTTGAACTTTATTACTGTCTTTTTAAGGTTTATAATGGATTGTGCTGTCATAATTTTTACGATTTCGAAAAGGTCGTGTAAAAGCGTATACGATTTTATGGAATTCTTTGATGTTTGTGTTACAAATTTTATAATCTCATTAGTAAAAATGAATATTAATTTAGTTTTATTACTCTATAAAACGTTGAGTTTATCTTAAATAAATATTCATAAAATTCCATTGAAGATAATAAAAAATGTGTAAAGCAAAAAGATATTGCATCGACCGGGAATCGAACCCGGGCCGCCCGCGTGGCAGGCGAGCATTCTACCACTGAACCATCGATGCTCATACCTAAGACGATAAAATTGAGAACAGCAATCTTTAATGATTGCGTTTTACACAAAATATCTTATCTACTTTCCGGTTAGTAATAATATTAACTCTAATCTCATTTGAATTGCGTTCTTTAATTTTATTTAAATGAATATGAAACGGACATAACTAATCTTACATAAAAAAAGTTAAATAATATAAAATCTGGAATAATTACAATCTCTAAATGATTTATCAATTCAATTTATCAATCAATACTAGCGACCGGCCCCGGCTTTGCACGGGTATAATTTAATATTAAGTGGATTTGCCTAAAAAAGTCTAAACAACTTAAACAAAAATTGATCTGAAAATTACGAAAATATCTATCATAAATGTGGCAATTGATATTTATGTAGTTAGATACTATACTGCCTTAATCATATCACACTAATATTATAAAAACTAAAGTTTGTGAGTGTGTTTGTTACTCTTTCACGCAAAACTACTGAACGGATCTGGATGAAATTTGCCACAGATATAGATGATAGTCAGGAATTGCATATGGATACTTTTTATCCGGGGAATATGTTCCTGTGGGATCTTCTTATTCTTCTTTTCGATTGGATGGTACATTCTATTAAATTGTTTGGGCCCAGTAGGTGACCAAGCTCATTGCACTGTTAGAAGCACTGTACAGGTCATCCAGGGTGCAAGTGAATGGACAGCTAGGACACGTCAGCATGTGGGACATAGTCTGTATACGACACACAACAATCACGCGGGCGAAACCGCTGGCAGAAGCTTGCATTCCTGAATGCAAGCGCCTTGTTGGATTTTCAGCCTGAGGGCCCTGCGGCTGTAAATTTAGGGTTGAAAATCCAACAACAGACACTCCTATAGTACACACACACACCGCGCCAGTTATGTTTAAGTTGATAATGAAGCAAGCCTGGTGCTATCAAGAGGGCACCTAACCAGAATACTCAGAATTCATCATCATCAGTCTTTTTAATGTTCCCACTGCTGGGACACAGCTCACAGGCCTCCACGCGGGCCCAATGCGGCTTGGTGGATGCTATACTCAAAATTGCCAGATAGAAAATTTCTAAAATACTTTTCTTTCGGGCGACGTCTAGTGCAATGGCATTAGACTTACTCATTTTCAATAGAAAATTTTAAATTATTTCCTTCTAATTAAGGTCACAAAATAATACACAATCTAGATAACTGAACACATATTATCTACCTAAAGCAAAGTGCAATCAACTTTTCCAAAGTCAAAATTTTTTTTCACGAGCCCCAGTCGTGATCTTTCGCAATTGGTTCTAACGAGCTCTCGTGACCGGCCGAGCATCGAACCTGCGACCACTAGGTTGCCTGTCACGGCGGTAATAGTTAAATTATCTCAGATTATATAGTGTATTTGTTGTTTGTTTTATGGCATGTTATTATGCGATGTTTTCTGACGCTTTGATCGTGTCTTATCGCGTCAAAACAATTGCGGGTTAAGTTTCTTTCCACACTCAGCATCACAGAAATCGCACCTTTTTCTCCTTATCTTCTTCAAAATAATTGGAATCATATTAATTCAATGTTAAGTATAAGACTTTGATACCCCATTTGGAAGAAAATTTATTCAGCTCTCAAAAAAGGGGATTTTAGTTTAATAAATCAAGGCATGAAATAAAACGGGTTAACTGAATGAAAGAAAAATCAGTTTAGGGTTGTTCCAAATGACTCTCATTTGACCTTCAATAGCCGTTTTGTACCCTTCTAGGGTGGTGTGCAATTTTTCCGTTCCTATAATGCATATATTTACCAAAGTTGCTTAAGAGGGGACTCTAGTGAGACTTTCTCCATACAAACACATTCTGCTGTTTTCTTCGTGGATAATGCCTCTAAAGCAATGATTTTTTTCCATAAAATCTAGGTCTAATTAATACGTGCCTGTATCATTTCCTTTTTTCCAAAACATAATCACAAAAAGAAATATGACAATCCAAAAAGCCGAAAAAAATGCCCGTTTTTACCGCCATGTTCAGAAGACTTTCAGACAAAATTTATAAGTTTTTAACAAAAAAGGAAATGATAGGAGCATAGATATACTTTTTCTCTAAATTTTGAAGATCAGACCAGTTTTCATGAAGAAAACAGCAGAATACGAAACGTCTTTTAGTCAAAGTTTTTGTAGGTAAAATCAGCCTGAGCTGCAGTTGTCCCTTAAGCACTTTACGGGGTGAGGTTAGAGGTGACGCGACGGCAATAGTTTCTTCAAATACCTATTTTTCAAATTCCTGTTGACTAGAGTCCGCTCTTAAGTTCCTTGTCTGAAGAATTGTGTTATTTATAAATTCTAGAATTGTGTTATTTATAAAGTTGTTAATTCAAAGGTGATTAAACATACTTTCAGCAGATACCAATATTAGCTGGGTTTAATGCATGCATTTATGGTAGGTTACGATTTTTGTGTTGCTGGGCGCGGATAAATTTGAAAGTGAGTTACCGCGGCCCTGGCACAAGCAACTGAAGGAACACGGGTAGGTTTTAGTCAGTAAAAGTCTGACACGTCCTCCCGCTTCACCCAGAGCGCGAGAAGTCATTGGATGATTGCCCACCCCAAAAAATATTGTGTAGTTTGGATCAAACCATTGGCATTGACGTGCTGATCATTTTTGCTCAGCAGGTCTTGTTATGTATTGGTTCTTCGTATGACTATATTAAATGGTATCTGCGATATTCTGAGTTGTTGTCTACTCATTTCTGTCTTAACCTATTGTACCTTTTATCACCATACCACCTGATGTTAAACGAGGATGTGGTCGACGAAGCACTGTTATTTAAGTAACCTATTAATTTTTAGGGTTCCGTACCCAAAGGGTAAAAACGGGACCCTATTACTAAGACTCCGCGGTCTGTCTGTCTGTGTGTGTGTCTGTCTCATGGACCGTGATAGCTAGACAGTTGAAATTTTCACAGATGATGAATTTCTGTTGCCGCTATAACAACAAATACTAAAAACAGAATAAAATAAATATTTAAGTGGAGCTCCCACAACAACCGATCTTTTTGCCGTTTTTTGCCGAAAGTGGTACGGAATCCTTCGTGCGTGAGTCCGACTCGCACTTGACCGGTTTTATCTATGTGTTCTTGGGAGTTTTCTTTGACTATTTTACTTGTAGAATCTAATATCACAACACCAAACCTTGATAAGATCTCCAGATTCTCAGTTTGCCCTTCAAAATTCACCCAAGTAAAAACCTTCTAGAACGCCCGAACTTATCTACAAACAATATCTTGTATCGTTTCTGTCTATCTATGCCGCTTCGAGAAAGGGTTAATAAAACACTTCACTTAACTTTTGACCTTCCTGAAAGCCTCCCTTCTAACCCGACTACACCAGAAGAAGGGTTATGTTTTATAGGAACTTTCTTTTTATATTTACTTTTTGTTTTATGAAGAAGGTCAGCTATGAAAGCCGTTTGAGCATGAGCAGCTATTTGGGCTAATACAATGAGCCGAAATTGAGATAAAGGTCAAACGCGAACCTATTTACCCGACTGCCGAAGGAGGGTAATGTGTTTATCAGTCTATTTATGTATGTATGTGTGTATGTATGTATGTAAGTATGTATGTATGTTTGTTCCTATATGGCGTTCCAGAGACCAAACGCGTTGGCCGATTTTGATGATTCATACGTCAATCGATGCGTCTTAACCCTGCGAGTGTCATAGGCTACATTAAAATTGGATAATAGAAAAATGGCGGATTTTGGGTGCCATATTGTGGGGGTCCAAATTTTTTTTTCTTCCAAACCCGTCGTGTGGTGTATCAAAATAAAGGGTTTGAAGTGGTGATTTCAAAAATATATAACACTTATATGTTTAAATGTATCTAATTGGAAAAAAACTAACTAAAAAGTTATAAATAAAAAAACTTAATTCAAAAAATCAAAAAACCCGACTGCTTCAAAAGCGAACTAAAAAGTCGTAAACAAGGAAAAAATCATGCTGTGCAGGCGGAGGATACACCAGATTTTGGTCAGCCAGCCCGCGAATATGTATCCTCCGACTGCACAGCATGATTTTTTCCTTGTTTACGACTTTTTAGTTCGCTTTTGAAGCAGTCGGGTTTTTTGATTTTTTTATTCTATTTTTCTTTTTAAAAACGTTGCCCCACACTAGGAATTTCTTCCTGTTTCGTGGGTGCGTTTACAAACATGGCCATACAAATATTTGTTCCGTGCGGGAATCGAGCCCGCGACACGCAGTGACGCAGTGCAGCAGCCGATCACTCAACCACTACGCCAACCGTGTCGCCATTGTTGCCACATTATTGTCTATATAAAGCGTTTAGTGGTCATGAGGTCTGGGGCTCGCTTTCTGGGTAGGGCAAACTGTCTTAATCTTTTCCTATTTGGAATTTCAAATGACAACTGCTACCGAGAAAAGTCTTACAATGCAGTCTGTATTTTTGCCCGGTTTACGGGAATAGAATAACCAAAAAATAAAAAATAATAATCAAAAATAAATCAAATCATCAAAAAAATAGAATCACCTGAGTGTGTGATTTCCTTGTGAGTGATTCGCCAGTCAAAACTCCTATTAAATGGACGACCCTCAGGCTTATTACATTATCCTTTGCAAGAGCAAAACGATAGCGATTTTGCGCAATAATTGCTCTTCCATACAGAAGTTTTAGAGTTGTTGGCGGTTTTTATTTAAATAATTGCATTTGATAAACAGCTTGCGATTAGCAAACGATTGTGTAGGACCTACCATACCTACACCGTAGGTAATGCCGACTTTTATGACATACAGCGTTTGATCGCTATCGTTTTGCTCTTGCAAAATATTACGTAATAACCCTGCCTATTGTCATTGACGATTGATGAGACACAAGATCCAGACTAGGCTACTTTTGAAAAACCTATAATATATTACTTCATAGGGCTTAAACATAACTGGTGAAATATGTGTGTATCTTACTGTCTTCGGAGAATACAGACTTTATTTTATGTATCTTTTTACCAATTTCTTAGCAGTCTTGAGAAGGCCCTGAATATATCTATGTTGGTCATTGCGATGAGTTTTTTCCATTTTAGCCTAGTCTGGATCTTGTGTCTCATCAATGCCGATGGTAGGCTTCTTCCCTTTAAAATAGGACTTTTGACTGGCGAAAGGTACTCAGGTGATTCTATTCTTTACTTATACATCGACCTATCATGGTAGTTTAAATGAAATACTGTAAAATAAAAAAATAAAAAGACTCTGAGATGTTAGAATTCAAAGAACTTGGTTACTTCTTCGAATTAGTTTATTATTCTTTAACTTAGCAGAATATCTCCATTTTTTCTGACCATCTAGATTCAAACGGCTTCATAGCTCAATGAGGATTGGCTGTCCTTTTCTCTCTTATATACATCTCTACGAAATGCTATGTCATACGAAACTACAGAAAAGATCCCTTTATTTATTTTATTTCCCTGACTAAATAGCGTCAAATTAGGTAGGAAACATGTTATGCGACCGAGCCGGGAGCCCGCAACTTGAGGTGGACTGCATTAAACTTACAGACGACACGCCACTGGAATACTCTCAACTGTAGGGCTGACCCCATGTATCTTTTAAATATCTTATAGGAATCTCTCTTCTATCCCACAAAAGATGGAGAATCTCCAACATTATGGTACTCGTATAGGGCCGACTGTAATGCCAAAGATTGAAAGGTTTTCGGCCTGCTGCAGGCTTATTACGTATCTTTAGCAAAAGCAAAACGATAGCGATCAAACGCTTTATGTCATAAAAGTCGGAATTACCTGCAGTGTAGGTATGGTAGGTCCTACGCAATCGTTTGCTAATCGCTCGCTGTTTGTCAAATGCTAAGTGCATTTTATTTAAAAATAAAACCGCCAACTTCTCTAAAACTTTTATATTTAACAGCAATTATTGCGCAAAAATCGCTATCGTTAAAGTAGAGTTTGACAAATACTCAACTTGAAATTCTTGATTCAGAAATCAGGGGATAGTTTTACATCAACTCGTCTAGTAGCTCTCACTACCAACTGAAAATGTTCTAAATAAAATTTTATCATTGGGGATGCTTACAATCAAATAAATTCCAGGTAGAAGGCTCAGATCAAATAAAAAGTCAAGATGGAATGTTGCAAACAACAAAGTGAAGCCGGTTCAAACTAAGCCTTGCCGTACAAATACACAATTACAGGCACTCATGTACTACGAAATTATGCCTTAGCTTGTCATTCGAGCTCACAGATCAAATACTAAAGCTCAACTAACAAGCTAAGGGGTAGTTTCGTTGTACGTGAGTGCCTGTAATTGTGTTTTTGTACGGCAAGGCTTAGTTTGAACCGGCTTCACTTAGTTGTTTGCAACGTTCCATCTTGACTTTTTATTTGATCTGAGGTAGAAGGTGCTAATTGTTTGTAAGTCTTATCCAGAGCAACCATATGCCTTCCTTGCGGACAGCAACAACGCAACGCAAGACTGAGGACTTTTTCTTGTCACTGGTTGGACACTTTTCTTTCAAAAAGATGTTGACAAGTGTCAAATACCCTGCACTCTCTAGCGGCGACGCCTCGCGAGAAGAATGGCGTTGCCCATAGGCTAAATATTTGATTGTAGCTTTAAGTTTTTATGGCTGCAGTATTATTCTTTGACCATCAATACACACATACGACTGAACCACATTGTAAGGAGATCCGCGTTCTACAGTAGATTGATTCAAAATTTCAAACCTACTTGAATTACCTAATTATACTGAATGAACCATTAATGTTTTGACAGAAGGTGCAGCTATGTTACAATCTTAAACTTTCGTGACTTGTATACATGAAGCAGGTTTTAAAAGTGTCATAACGATGCACATAAGTACCTGTTATTACCCGACTGCCGAAGGTAGGGTATCAAAATGAACGGTTTTAAGATGTGATTACAAAAATATATAATACTTATATGTTTAAATGTACTTCTTCTTACTACTACTACAGCGGAGCTCGTGGCTAAATAATAACAGCCGCATGGGTCGATCTTCAAGGTTAAGCAACGCATGACGAGGTCGGTCCGTGGATGGGTGACCATTTCAACATAGCGAGTTTCCTCCGTGCCTCGGAAAGCACGTTAAGCCGTTGGTCCCGGCTGTCATATGAAGATCTTTGACAGTCGTTACGAGTAGTCAGAAGCTTGAGATCTGACACCAGTCTAGCCACGGGGTACCGTGTTACCTAGTTACTGGGTTGTGGAGGTCAGATAGGCAGTCGCTCCATGTAAAACCCTGGTACTCAGCTGAATCCGGTTAGACTGGAAGCCGACCCCAACATAGTTGGGAAAAGGCTAGGCAGATGATGATGATGTTTAAATGTACTTAATTATATAAAATAACTAAAAGGTTGTAAATAACAAAAATATTAAAAAAAAAAAACCCGACTGCTTAAAAAGCCAACGAAAAAGACGTAAACAAGAAGAAAGTCATGCTGTGCAGTCGGAGGATACATATGCGTGAGCTGGCTGACCAAAACCAGATATATCCTCCGACTGCACAGCATGATTTTTCGGGTTTTCAGTCGGGTTTCTGATATATTTTTTTTCATTTTTGTCTGATTTAGACTAAGTTTTTAAAATGGGTGCCTAATTTGATATAAGAATGAGTAATGATTGTGAATCTTTGGTCAATAGATGAGGAGTCACTCAATAATTCGCAATTTCTTTGTTTGTGGTCTTTATTCTGGACAAGCACTTCACACTTTTCAAAGTCTTCGTGCTGAAAAATTATGTCATTCAAAGACCACGAGGCTATCAATTCATGTGCCAAGAACCGCTTACTCTAATGTATTTTTAACCCTGAAAATCTTCAAAGCCTCCAGATTTGCGCCGAGGCAGCCCTAAGCCTTATTTAATCCCTCTCGTTCTGAGGGTTCCCACTCCGCGACCCAGTTTTCTTCGGAAAATATTACCGTTATTTCTACTTCCATTTTATATTTTTACTTCCATAATAAAAATAGGTGGAGGTGCGCTTGGCCGTTTCGATTTTTGAACTTTTTCACGTGTAATTTTTGGGTGCTTTTTTGATAAAAAGCAAATGAAAGCTATTGGCCAAAGCATATGACCATAATCCCTGACAAAGTGATATAATATATTAGGTAATTACTTTGTCCAGAGCGCGGACAAAGTCCTACTATTTGACGAGAATGGATAAAGTATATTAGAAGCAGTTATAAAAGTAGAAAGGAAACCGTTTGTCCTGGTATGGTCATGTGATGAGGAGGGATGAAGCGCATGTTACTAAAAGAGTTATGAATATAAATGTGGATGGATGAGGAGGGAGGGGACGGCCAAAGAAAAGATGGATGGACTGTGTGAGGAATGATATGAAAGAAAAGGGAGTCAGTGATAGCGTGACAGGGGAAAGGACGGTATGGATGAAGAAAACGTGTTGCGTCGACCTCAAGTAACGTGGGACAAGGGCAGGAAGATGATGATGTCTTTGTCCAGAGCATGTTGTTATTCAGCCTTATGCTATAATTTATCGCCTCACTACCTTCACTTTTCATCACTATAGATAAAGCAAATAAAAATAAAAAACCCAAGCGAACTAAAAAGCTGTAAACTAGAAAAAATCATGCTGAGCACGCATTTTCGCGAACTGGCTGACTCCCTGATCCTCCGACTGCACAGCATGATTTTTCATGCTTGCATTTTACAGCTTTCACTTTTTTTAATTTACAACTTCTTAAGTTATTGTTTTATTCGAATTGCTTTTTAAACATACGAGTGGTATATATTTTTGTAATCACCCCTTAAAACCCTTCATTTTGATTCCCCACTCGATGAGTTTGGAAGAAAAAAAAAAGATTGGTATCGGAAAAAATCATGCTGAGCATGTATTTCCGCGAACTTGGGGACTCCCTGATCCTCCGACTGCACAGCATGATTTTTCATGTTTACAGCTTTCACTTTTTTCATTTACCTACAACTTCTTAACTTATTGTTTTTTTCGAATTGCTTTTTAAACATATGAGTGGTATATATTTTTGTAATCACCCCTTAAAACCCTTCATTTTGATTCCCCACTCGATGAGTTTGGAAAAAAAAAAAGATTGGTATCAGCACAACATGGCGCCTAAAATTCGCCATGTTTGTTTTTTTTTTAACTTCATCTATCTAAAAACACTTGGGTGGGCAAGACGTATCTAACAATGTCACAATTTTATAAATCCCTCTAGCTATAATAATAAAGAATATTACATACATACATACAAGATACGCGCGAAAAACATAACCCTTTCCTTGAAGTCGGATAGATTATGATTATATTCTCCTTTACATATAAATTACACACGAAGTCTGTTTTTTTATGTTATAGGAAACCTTATTGCATTTATTTGTACATCAATATTATTTAAACATGACGTAGTTTTCTGAGTATGTGATGCAATTGATTTTCCCATCGAACGTTGATTCATTCATTCAAGAGGTAGTTGTTTATAATTGTTGTTATTCATCTTCATCATTGTTGTATTGTTGTTAAATGTAATATGTATCTTATTGTTACAGGTACCTACAACAAATATCTTTGTCTCCATGAGTGAGAAACAAAGCAAGAAAGATAGAGGTATCAACTTAATAAGTATTCATTAAATAAATTTTGCCCAGTTTGTCTGGTGTATGTATGTTGGGCAAAATACTGGTGGTTTATGTCATCAACTGGCTACCTACCTACCAATCCACCCTAACTACTCTACATACATAATTGTTGCGTAACCGCACCGCCCGCAACGGAAGCTCTCAAAAAGGATTTTTTTTTACCCGTTTTTGCATCATTAATGCTCCGCTCCTATTGGTCGTAGCGTGATCTTATATAGCCTATAACCTTCCTCGATAAATGGGCTATCCAACACAAAAATAATTTTTCAATTTTAACCAGTAGTTTGCAAACCAGTAGTTTTTTCGTAAGCTCAGCTAATGCATCAGGTATTGTGAAGACATTTGCATGTTGCGACTATAAACCTACTTAGATAAAAAGGCAATACAATCGCAATGGCTTGGGTTACTAACAATTCTAAAGGCTCTATCATACTAGTTGAAGTTGCGCAGCGTGTGTCTGAGAAGAGGCGGCTTCATTAAGGACGCTGTTACATTTTCAACGAACTCAAATTTAGGTATCTAGTCACACACAGCAACATTACGCGTACGCACACATTGAAACTACTGAGCGCTCGATTTTATACATCACTGAACTAATCTTGGTCCTTGATATTATTTTTTAAATTTATTTGAAGTTGATTCAGGAAGGTTAGTTGGCACTTTGAAAATGCATTTGATAACTGTTACAAACCGTCGTCGTAAAAAGTAGGTTATTATTTTCAACCGACTTCAAAAAAAGGAGATGCTCTATTTATTCGGCCAAACTACTTATCCGATACTTATCGGGTTTTCATTGATAAATGTATGTGGTGGTATTTTCAGGGAAGGTTTTATTGTATAATATATTAGGATCTGATAAAGATCTTCGGAGATAGACAATGGAACTCTTTAATAACAAACAGCAAATGACCTGCGATTACTGTGATCGTATGTTTATTGTTTGTTTTAACCATACCATAATATATCATCACGCTTGTACGGTTTTAGGGGGTAAACAGATGTATTTAGTATACCCAATATGGGGTACCTACAAAAATTTAAAAGAGAAAAATAATAGCTTTCCTGTGACGAAAAACAATAGGTACCGACACCGACTTCCGAAAATAATTTTATTTTTCACTTTGTTGTAGTAAGTAGGTATATTAAAAAAAAACGCTACGTGAAATAAGTAGATACCTAAAACGAATTAATTTCCGGTCACAAGGATTAAAAAATGACTTGAACATTTTTCATTATATGGAATATATTAAATATTACTATCACATAATCAGTCACTATTAATGTTCCCACTGCTGGGACACAGGCCTCCTCTCTGTGAGAGGGAATGGGCTGTAACCAACAACGCGGGCCCAGTGCGGGTTGGTGGATGCACATAACTTCGAATATTTGGTTCTAGGACATGCCGGCTTCCTCACGATGTTTTCCTTCACCGTTTTGAGAGCAGTGGTGATGAAATAATTTATACAAAGTAAAGCACCTGCCTGGGCTCGAACCCACGACCTACAACTTGTAAGTCAAGGTAATGACATTCTACCCAAAAACCATGAAAATGACACCCATGACGAAAAGATGTCAAATTTTAGTCGGCGCCATCTTGTATTTTGGTTTTGACCCCGTAATTGATAAAAGCGACCCCAATAACCATGAAAATGACACCCATGTCGAAAAGTGGCCAAATTTTAGTCGGCGCCATCTTGTATTTTGGTTTTGACCCCATATTCGATATAAGCGACCCCAAAAACTATGACAATGACACCCATGACGAAAAGATGACAAATTTTAGTCGGCGCCATCTTGTATTTTGGTTTTGACTCCATATTCGAAATAAGCGAATCCAAAAACCATGACAATGACACCGATGACGAAAAGATGTCAAATTTTAGTCGGCGCCATCTTGTATTTTGGTTTTGACCCCGTAATTGATAAAAGCGACCCCAATAACCATGAAAATGACACCCATGTCGAAAAGCGGCCAAATTTTCGTCGGCGCCATTTTGTATTTTAGTTTTGGCCCCGTATTTGTCATACATACATACATACAAACCGGTTAAAATCATAAATCTCCTCCCACCCATCCAATTCTAAACTTCCCCGTCGGCAGCTTAACCTTACCCATCCAAATCCTAACCTTACTCAGACCTGTTTAAACCCACCCATCCATTTCTCAACCTTGTCAACAACTGCTTAACACCAACTATTCAAATCCCGATCTTACCCAAAATAATTTCTAAATCACATTCTAATAATAATAGGAAACTCGGCATACATCCGATAAAATATCAACTCCTTTCGATCACGACGAGGACGGTACTCACACGCATGCACACTACAATCTTTCTATTACTTTTATCGTATTTATTTCCTGCGAGAAAGCGATACGCCCGTCCTTCCACGAGCGCTTCTGAGCGCGGAATGCAGTGTTGCCAGGGCCCTTAAGTCAAAAGTTACGTATCATTTCCTGATTCAATGTTACATTTTTGCTGCAAAGTTACATTTTTTTTTTAAATTTCGCTTTTTTGAGGTCGGAGGCAAATTGATGTCAGCAAATTGGCGGAATATAAAGGAATCTATAATGTCTAATGATGTATTTAATCTTATGATAAAACAGACTCTTGTTTATAATAGTAATCTTTGCTCTAGTTTCATTTGCTCGCAGCGCCATCTTCACAGTTGTTACTATTTAGTCTAGCACCTAACTTATTCTATTACTTTGAACCAAATCCACGAGAGGTGGTGCATCTGTTAGTTTTACACTGAACTAACTACTAATATTCGATATGTATAGAACCCTCTTGTCGTAATTTTTTTCATATGTTCTTAAGAGGGCTGTTAATAAAGGGCAAAATCGCCTCAATACAAATAACAAAAAAACTTTCATTACCAACGATGATTTGTCATCTCTCTATATTGTGTATTGAATTGAGTACTAGTTAATCGCTTTTATTAAGTTTTGTTCTATACTTTTTTAAATGTTCGTTTTGTCAAGCATTAGTTTTTTATAATATCGTTATGTAATAATCGTAGAGGTTTAAATCCACACTTTCTACAGAAATTTTACTTGCTTGCACCTGCAATAAAATATTTATGCTTATGATATTGTATTAGTTTAAGTTGTAAACTTAGACATATAGGTACTTAATAATACATTAAAGATAGTTTAGAATCTCGATAATTTGAGAAACTTTAACGCTAAACTTACTTACCAAACAATAAATGTATGTAATCACCGGAACTTCTAGTACGAAACCGCGCGAACTCGCAAACAAAGTAGGAAACGTACGCGCACACGCTCAAGCAAAATCAAGTTTTAATGTATGCAGAATATGTTTCATTTTGTCATGGCGCGTTTCATTCAGAGCCATCTCTGAGTATGATATGGAGTGAAATACTTTTTAGACGCGCCAGTTTCAGGTGCGTTCAATTTGGATGCGTTTCTAAACTTTTTGCAATAAAAATCTAATATTACATATAAGATGTTTGTTGTTGTTCTCAAAAGTTACGAAAATTGCCTTAAATATAAAAATTACTTACATGTTACGCGAGGGGGTCAAAAGTTACGAAAAATGTAAGAAATGTAACCTTCTGGCAACGCTGGCGGAATGATGAGCCGCGGGTACAAAATGTATGAAGACGTCGGCAAGTGATTTTATTTTAGGGGTCATTCCATTATCGCGGGTGCAACATTTAGACGCATGTTTTAGTTTCATGTAATTAAATAAAAAACATTTTAAATTGAATTAAACTTTAAAAGATTACATTTTAATATGTTCTTTTAATATTCGTTTACAAGGATGTTAAAATAATGCTTTTAAAGCCAGGAGGAAGGTCCAAATTACCATTGCGGGTGCAACAGATTTGGCCCAACCATTCCAGATCATAGAGAAAAAACTTATAACTCTGTTAATTGTGATACATTTAATATATTATGCCTTTATATTTCGTAAGATGTTTTAGTAACCATGAACATAAAATAAAAACTGTAAAGAAAACAAAAATAAACAATTAATTATTCACTTTTGACCGAATCGCGGGTGCAACATCAAAATATCGCGGGTGCAACCAGTGTAATTGAAGTGAACATCATAAATAAAATAAATAACTAATTTAACTAATATAATTCATTTGATTCTGGTGTGAACGAGTCCTTAGATTTCAAACATAAAAACAAAGATAACGAGTCACCGCACGGCGACCGCATCAACGCGCCGCACGGCGGTAGACAATACAAAACTTACAAACAATACAAAACAATTACCTTCATATATTCGTAATGTTAACACTATTAAAGCTCTTGCTACTCCTGAACAACAAAAATGTATAAATTCAAATAATGTTTAGTATTTATTTCTGTACAAGTGATTTGTAATCTTTAGAAATAAATGAATTCAAACCGTAACATAAACGTCAATTTAACTTATATAGGAACAAAATGAGAGATCAAACAATATGTATTACTAACTAGTACACTTTTTTTGTCGCTTCCATTAATTATTTATTTTCAAATACGTCAATATTCGCCGAAAATTATATGAACGTTACATATCAGTTTTTTTCTCCGGCGCTTCCAGTTTCGCGATAATATATTCGATTTGCACGTCTGCCATGTCATTTACGATTTCTGTGAAATGTTTACCATCAATCTTCATCCATATCGCTCTGACATACTACCCCCACATAAAGATATTAAGTATTTTTTTTGCCCGGTTATCCGGTTTTCAAAACTACATCTGTCTCCATTTTCACTTTCATTATTTCTCCCCGTTTTGAATCACGAGCCCTTTCCCGACGGAGGTGTTCGGCATAAAGTTCAGGATTTTATTTTAATCTCCGCCTATATTTCTGCGAAGCAGTCTCATCTCATCAGAATATAATGTAAAGACACATATTAAATGTATTTCATCAATAGTATTAAGCATATTATTTGTCAAGGCATATAAAAACCAACAAAATATGTAATTAATCACACAAAAAGGTTAAGTGACAAAAAGTTGCACCCGCGATCTGACATTAAGATCGCGGGTGCAAGCAATTTAAGTTAACGTTTATTTTGACCTAACAATCATTGCACTCTTAAAAGCTATTAATTTAAGTTGAGTTTTGATTTCTTCTTACTTTTACAAAGTTTCAAAATGTTAGCTCTTAATTTCTGTGAAAAAAGTAAACTTTCTTATCTTTTGTATCGCGGGTGCAACAAGTTAACAATGTATTCTAACACTCAATAATGTCTAATAAATAACAACAAATACTTACATTTTTTGAAACAGAAAGATAAATAAATATTGTCACTTCAAGTTTAACGGGTAAAACATAAACTCAAGCTATCAGCAACAGCTATTTCGCGTCAGTGTTGCTAGGTATGATTTTCAGTTTGTACCAACTCTTTGGATAGTAATATTTTGAAACGCTCCAAAGTATTTACTATGGAGTAAAATCGATAAAAATAATAATTTAGTATTAAATTTCGACTTTCTTCTTTGCACTATTCGCAAAAAAAAACAACTTATAACGTGATTAAAAAAATAATGTCGGGAATCGTCTATAGCGGAATCGCCCTTAGCTAATAATTAAAAAATATAATTATTTAGGTGAAAAATAATTAGCTGGACCTGTGAAGGACTATATATACCGCATTTTTTTATAATCTTGAAGATAAAATATGCTGTAAATTTACCTAAACTGGAACCTATTCGGACCCTACTTTTTTTAATTTTTTGCGATTATTGTTATGGGCAAAACGTATTTGTGCAAAAATTTTGTATGATGTCATACAATTTTTCTGATGCATATCTGGAGCTGAATATATTATCTTTAAATTAAGACCATGATATCTTCACATCGGTGATTGCTTATACATTAAAATGGTACCTCAAAAGTACTGTTATTTGTAGAAAAATGTAATAGCGTCCTTAACTCTGACACAAGAGTTGACTACACCTCACACGAAAAGCTAAAATACCTTTACTTATATAATATATAATAATATAATATAATATATAAAATAATAATATAAAGAAAATAATAATAATATAATATAATATATATATATATATATTATATATTTATAATATATAATAATATATTTATTATAAAGCTGAAGAGTTTGTTTGTTTGAACGCGCTTATCTCAGGAACAACAGGTTCGAATTGAAAAATTATATTTGTGTTGGATAGTCCATTTCTTGAGGAAAGTTATAGGCTATATAACATCACGCTATGACCAATAGGAGCGGAGCATAAATGGAAAATGTTGCAAAAACGGGCAAAATTATTCCTTTTTGAGAGCTTCCGTTCCGTTGCGTGCGCTGCGTAAACGGTTTAAGTTACGCAATAATCATGTATGTAGGGTAGATGGGTAGGTAGCGAATTGACGGGAGCGAAGCCGCGTGGAGCAGCTAGTAATTTTATAAAGCAAATTAAATTGGTATATCATCCAATGAATTCGCCCGCTCTGGGTGAAGCGGAAGGGCGTGTAAGTACCCGTGTTCCTTCAGTTGCTTGAGCCAGGGCCGCGGTAACTCTCTTTCAAAGGGGATTGCCCATACACAGGCCCCCTATGAGGTATCGTGTTTGCGATTTCAATATTTTTCGTAAATAGGATTTATATTTTGTGTTTTTTTCCATCCGTGTCCTTTACTTTATATGTACCGACAACAACATTTAAGGTTCCTTCACTTGGACATTTGTATGCACCTTATTGCATTGTAATAAGGGTTCATTTCAAGAACAGAAACATTGTTATATCTCGTGATCCCCACAAAATAAATGAAAAATGTATTCTAATTATGAATATAACGTGTTTTTTCTACAATATACAACCAAATTCATCAAGATACAACCATTTTTTCAAACGGGGCCCAAGTTCCCTTACAAAATGGGCATTCTCCTTTATCCGCGACCATATAGCACCTACATGGAACGTCTTAGTTAATTATAAGTCATTAACGCTGCGTAGAATCCACTTTTGCCAGTGTAAAACGACCCTTAATAACTTGCAACTTGCAAACAATAACACCGCTCCATTTCTCCCACAGGTCTACTGTTTCCATTCCCATATCAACAAAGAAATGGGACGTTACTAATAAACCATAAACTGACCATAAAACTCTCTCGTAAGAGTCAATATTGAGACGTTTTATGTGATAACATAAATTGGCACATAGGAGTCTAAAAAACTATCGTTATGTGCAAATAGTCAAAAGTGTGCTATTCATACAATGATAATCACTTCATGTATACTATTTACCTCACTGTTGGACACGACTATAATATGATTCCGCTTTAGTTTTTTTTAAACGTGGGCATGCTTATTTGCACTAACACAGAGGTGACAACTAATTGATTCATCATCATCATTATATCAGACGAAAGACGTCCACTGCTGGACATAGGACTCCCCCAAGCGTCGCCACATTGATCGGTCCCGTGCATCTCGTAACCTTCACCAGGTCATCGGTCCACCTGGTGGGAGGCCTTCTAACGCAACGTCTTCCGGCTCGCGGTCGCCATTCGAGAACCTTTCTGCCCCATCGGCCATCCGTTCTGCGAGTAATGTGCCCTGCCCACTGCCACTTAAGTTTGGCAATTCTTCGGGCTATGTCGGTAACCTGGTTCTCTTGCGGATCTCTACATTTCTGATTCTATCACGCAAGGCAACTCCGAGCATAGCCCTCTCCATTGCCCTTTAAGTGACTGTAGGCTTTCTGATAAGGCCCATTGTAAGCGACCACGTCTGTCCACTAATTGGTTGCATATATAAAAAGACAGTGTTGGATAAAATTAGAATTGAAAATCCAATCATCATATTTTGGCTTTAATTTAGGAATATTTTAGTGTAAACCGGCATTAGACGCCACATTGAAGATTATACATACTTAGGTACCTATCGAAACAATGGTGATTATCGATGGAATCTCACTTTTTAGGGTTCCGTACCCGAAGGGTCCAAACGAAGCCCTATTTCTGTCACTCACGTGTCTATCTGTCCGGTCGTCTGTCACACAATTTTGTGCCGAAGATATTTTTAACTTCCCATTGACCTTGAAATTTGATGATCTAATGTTAATTATTACGTATATTTTACTTACAAATACCAATATATTGAAAAAGCCTATTTTGTCTTTGGTGCGGAACCCTAAATGTGCGTTGTCCAACACCCACTTGGCCGGTTTTTATCATCATCTTTAAAATTATTATTTTACAAACTATCGTAGTATCAGTAGCTATCGTATAAAAGTTTCTCAATAATATGATCAAGTAGGTACCATCTACATACTATCAAAGTATATTTCAATATTCCTGCGTCACAAATAGCAATGTTATGGTAAGTGGTGGTAAATGGGAACCACCATAGAGGATACGTTGGCAATCGTTACGACTTTTATGGCAAATACCATTTAACAGTGAATTTGAACTCTACTTCCAAAGAACAAGGTGCAAATTCAGATGGGAAGTGGGAATTGAGACAGAGTTATAGATTGCAAGGACGGTAAAAATGGTGAAGAAATAAATTTCTTGTGTTACAATGTAGCGTTATACCGGATTCTGAACGACTAATATTCCCTTCCCTTAGAAGAAGATCTTGATATACATCTTAGAGAGCATGAAAATAGACTGCAAGTGTCTTCAGATAATACTATATTTAAGTGCCTTCCTATCTAGGTAGGCACTTAAATATATGACTAGTAAGGGTTTTAGCCAGTCAGGTCTGCCAACATTAAAACGTTGACTAACTACGTCATGAACTCTTCTTGCAATATTGTAAATGTAGAAGTGCCCAGCAATTAAATAAATTACCTAAATCAGACAACTCCAGAGAGGAGAATTTGTATTGCCAAAATTCGGCGCACTTTGATCACCTTGGAAATTAATCGGTAGTCGTACTTGAAAAAACTAAAGTTTCTGCTATACTAACCAGGAAGCCAGCTCTAGTAGGCGATCTAAAAGCACCAATCCTGCCAGTTACAGAAAATATTCAAATAGAAAAATACTTTGCCCGGCCCGTAGATCTAACCCCAATACTCCATGCTTAGCAATACTTATGTTTTCAATGAGGAAGTCAACACTAATAAACCACCATCGCAATCTTATGGCAGCCTAGTACATATCGAATAGAAATATAGTGATAATGGATAATAATCACAAGATATTGCAAACTCGTGCTGATCTAATTCCCACAGTTGACACATTGTATGAGAATATTGCAGATATCTGTGCTTTATGACATAATTTTATTATTAATTATTGTGAGAATCTCTTGTATTGCCAATTGTATGGTAAGAATTGGGGCGTTGCTTTTCTCGTGGGTACAATCTGATTGTATCGGAAACATGGGTCATCAGGTGGAAGAGCAAGGCATTAAAATGTCTAAAGCCAGATGTGCAGAAGACATAATGCTATTGGCACTAGCTGTGTCACCGATGTCTAGATCCCCTTTAGTCTTTTTCATTCCATTGCAAGGCAATAAACCATCATTCTTTCCGGTACCATACTCACCATATCTAACTTCTTCGGCTAATCCTACGTAAATCTTCTTGTTTACAGAAATCTTGAATTCTGAAATAACACCTTACTTTCAAACGTTATCCAAAGTCTTCCTACTAATATTTATATTATTTAAATACTGACAGAGTTCCGACTTCAATCAAATTACTTGCGACTTGTTACTCGGCAGTTAGTCGTCTTTTACGATGCCGAGGTCTGTCGCTGTACCCTTAGGAGTCGTAAAAGGAGGCTCTGATTGAAACCCAGTGGGTAATATCCTCCACGGGATGCTGTTGATATCTTAACTTAATCCTCTAAATTCATTGTAGAGCATCCATAGTTTCAAAGAAAGTATGCTCCGTTTCTGATAAGGAATTATTAGCTTCTACCAGCGGCATCTAAAAGTCGGAAAAACGTGCTATATCCTAATACAGGATGATTTGTATTACCCGTAGTAGTATTATTGTCCCGTGTAATATGTCCCGTGTTATATCAAAATCCATTCAGCCGATGAGCCACGATCTTCTTCTTTTCTTTTGAGGATGTGGCCACCTCTGGTGTCAGAGTTAGTTGAGCCACCTCTCTGGCCTCCGACTTGGCTATTTCAGACTTACATTAACTATATAAGTCCAGGTTTCCTCACGATGTTTTCCTTCACCGTTGCCCGACATGTCCAAGATAAACTTATAAAATACATATAAATTTGAAAAATTCAATTTGAACCCACCACGACCCAAGAGATAGATTAAGAAACATCCAGACATTCATATTTTTATTAAGGCGGTACCCCGAGCAAAACGCCGCGCAAGCCGTTTTTTGTGCTGTTTTTAGGAGCTATCTACTCGTTATTTAAAAAGAAATATCAATAAATAAAAATACATTTAATTACTACATAATATTGATTCTAAAATGGTAGATTTAGTTTTTTTTTTAATGTCGTATATATTTCACTAATCTCCTTCCAAAATAACATAAAAATGAGAAATATTTATTGATATTATGCATCTCCTCGTAAAGTGTTCATTAATTATTTTTTGTACTAACACTAATGGATAGACAATTTAATAACGAACATTTTTGTAGAATTATTTTTTTCAAAAGACCAAAATTCGATTTTATAAAGATTTTATTCTAAAATCTGGGCGTATTCACTACTGTTTTTCATGCGCTACCAGTGCCGCTTGACCAATAGGAATGCTCATATCTCATGCCGATTTTTTGGTCAGGGTACCGTCTTAATATGTAGTTCGTATTCAGGCATCCTTCCTAACGATTTTTCTTACTTTTTCCATATATTTCACACAAGCATTTACAACACACAGCTTTCTTAAGAAAACTCCTTCCATTTACCAGCTAAAGTTGCTTGCTTTACCCGACGGCACGAAAATTGTGTTATTGTGTTCGAACGTGCTCGGAATAAGATGCTCTGATTGGTTATTTGTTGCGTGGCAGCGGTAATGTAATATACAGTCTGCCAATACAGTTTTGCATGCCGTTTGATTTTTCGCTATCGAGAATTTTTTGAGGCGAAGATTTTGTTTGGGATTTCTTGGTTTCTTTTTTACACAGTACGTGTATCTAACGTGTATTGGATTCAGGACTGATATAGTAATTTACATAGTTCACATTAAGTACTAAAGGCACTGTTTTCTAAATTAAGAATTTTAAATTATGAACGCGTCAAACTCTACCTATTAGTTATTGCCTAAGTTTGACAGGTTTTCAAGCCGCAGTAGAGTTTGGCAAATTCTTAATTCAGAAACGGGGGGTTTGTGGTTTTCGCTGTTTAGCTAGCTACTGAACTGGGTAGGAAAAAAAATTAAAGAAAGGAATCTTTCTCCACCTAGACCAATAGCTAGATCCGTGCAGCCTCATTGCGCAAGTGGCTGCTGAATTCTGTTTTATCCTTAGGTCTTCAGTTTTACACACCGTATTCAGACCACTGCCATGTAATAAAAAACCTTAATAGTCACATCAGTTTAGACTGAAATCCAGCCACCAACACAGCCAGAAAAATGCCTAAACCCTAGATAAGTAACCTACTTCCTCAGAACGCTAACACTTCACATTCGCCTAACTCGAAAGCTTACACAGCCTTTCGCAAAGGTAGACGTTCGTTTGTTTTTTGCCTAGCTCCGTCAACATAGAGCACGGAATTGCCGAGACGCCATTTCAGCATTTGTTCACGCTCAATATGCGTTTTTAGAGAAGAAGAATTAGAAAACTTATAGGTTATACCACTTCGTTGTCTGTCTGTTTGTAAATTTACGATTATAAGCCCGCTACCGCTACTGCGACTTTTGTTGATGTATGGGGATAATAGTTTTCCAACGGCACAGTAATTTTTTTTCTGCATACAGTTTATCTATTCGTTAGAGCAACTTTCGGTGCTTTTATTGTATATTATTTTCAGTAATGTTATATAATTATTTTGGTGAATGTAGCGGTTTGATTGGCACCCTCGGTGTGCGAGTCTAACTCGCTTTTGGCCGGTTTTTTATCATTTAGCCATGATAGCCAGAAGGCTATCATAGCCAACATTTGTATTAGCTCTTCTACCTGTACCAGATAGCACTTCTGCCAGTCAACCAAGAGTTAATTATCAGAGACAATCCTGACACGTTCGGTTTTTAAATAAAATTTTGACAATAGCCGTCTCTAGCAGTGGCCACTGAATCTTCTCCATGCTCTGTGCTCCGTCAAAGCCTGGCAGGCTGACGTAGCGACGACAGAGCATTCTTCTCACGGCTCGTTTTTTATAGGACCCCTTCTATTCACCATTAGATTGCTTTGCGAAATATTTTATGGGAAATAAAAAAGGACAAAGTGCGGAGTTTGATGGGAAGTCGTACTTGGAGGCTTGTGTTATGAAAAAAGATCTTCTAGAGTGTGGCCGCGTATAGCTAGCTTTTTACAGTTCATCTTTTGTTAAAAGCATGTTACACCGTGGACCACATCATCGCTTTCCATCATGTGAGATAGTGGTCAAGCGTGAGCCTATCTATAATAAAAAAAAGAAACTAAATTTCAAATGTCTGCCTTCTTTCTTTATCAGTTTTATAATTTCTGTTTCAATCTTTTTCATAAGCGAATAATGTTACCACTGTTGGGACACTGGTTTTCTCTCTGTGAGAGGGAGTAAGCCTGTTCCAACTCGAGAGCTCCACTGGGCCGTATTCGACCATGCAGGGCCAAACTTCTTTTTTTTAAATAATTTATGTACACACACATAATACCAATTAGTACTTTGAAGTGAGGGCCAGTGATGCTATCTTTTGTAGTGCGCGCGGAACTAGACAAAACGCACATGAGATTGCAATAGCGAGATGACGCGCCACCTAAGGCGGGGCCAACTAGTTCCGCGCGCACTATAGTCATGTCTTAGAAATATTTTTCAGAAATAAGTAATTGAAATAAGATATTTTTTTGCTGAGATGACAATAAGATCTTGCGTATGCGCTATCCTGGCGTGCCGAAGCAAAAAATATTGTTTGTTGTGTGGAAACTTCCAACACAACGGCATAATGAAAACGATTGTATTCATACAATGAAAAGGACTTCAAAGTACTAATTGAGCTTAGGTCTTTGTATCTTTTTCATTAATCAATTGTTGGAGAAGATTTTGCTAACGCAAGAGAAAATAATAATATATAGGTTATTTGTAACTGTTACACTGTATCATTCTACTACTGGGCCACAGATAATATAATGGCATGGGCAAAGATTTCTCCGTATGACAGTTTCGTCAGCCCAGGGCCTGCAGTCTCGACATAGATAGCAATCGTTAAATCGTAACGATCGGTTGATAAGTCCTAACGATTGTTAAATAACGATTTTTGGTAGTCTCGACTGTCAAAGCTATCATTTTTCATCGCAAACTTATCATATTTTGACGTTACGACGGTATGTTATCGGATTTCCTAGCGTGCATTTTTGACAGCCCGCTAAGTGTTCGTAACGATCATTATCTTGGTTTTAGAGGTTATAAAAACAATAAATAAATAATAATTAGACATAAATATGGCTGTAGATAATTTATTCGTGCTCGAACACAGACGCGATATGATAAAGCAGCGGCAAATTGCACGAAACCGACGTGAAGGTGAAAATCCTTTAGATTTAGAGGATGGCCAATTTCTCTATCTTCACCGAATAAACAAGGACATGTTTCATGAGCTCGTTGGTGTACTTCGCCCATCTATTCAAAGACGAGGGCCTTACGGACTTTCTGTGGAGTCTCAAGTGAGTGTAGAGTTGGGTAGATACCGTGCCTAAATAATATTTCTAATTATTTTTCATAATATCCAAGATGTTTTTTATAATTTTCTTCTTAATAGTCAAGTGGCAACTTAAAAATGATATAAGCTACTTACACATTTCTATGCAAAAAAGTGTTAACATGATATGGTTTACCTAGCTTTTGTACAATTTTCAAAGAAAAATAGTTTTTTTTTAATATCTTGTCAACAAATTTTCCCTTTAATAAAAGGATTTTTTTCAACTGGCATAATTTTACAATAAAATCACCGCACTATGAATACGAACATCGGTAGCGTACCGGCCACGCTACGTCAAGAAAGTGACCGATTGTGCATGGTAACTCGGCTGTCGAGACTTGCGTTTATCGTTAGCGTCGTTACGGCAAGCGTATTTTTACGGTAAGAGTTATCGAATGTTAGCTAGCGTAACGATCGTTAGCTATGTCGAGACTGCAGGCCCAGGGCCTGCAGTCTCGACATAGCTAACGATCGTTACGCTAGCTAACATTCGTTAACTCTTACCACAAAATAGTAAGTATACAGAAGGGCCACTCCCGCCGTTTGGAAAATTGACAGCTAAACTTGACAGATTGAAGCCACCAATGAACCGTCCCCCGACTGTCTTTTTGGCAGTCATATAAAAAAGAGGTTTTCATCTGTTTATCACAGACTGCTCTGTCAATATCTGATAAATAAGAACAATGCCTTTTGAACTGACTCTGTAACTAGAATACCTTTTCTTGCTTTCACAATAAACAAAGGTCCTAAAAAGCCACAAGTATGTATTATTACCCGTTTGAAAATCAAAACAAAATTACGCATACCCTACAATCTGAAAACATAACGGAGAGTCCGTAAAATTGCCTACTTTCATACTACTTTGAACTTGGATATGCGCACGCGCCGCCGCCGGCGCTTTGGGGTTGATATTACGAAAATGTCAGGTGTTAGCAATGTTGCCAACACATAAACGTTTCCTGGAGTCTAGGGGCCATTTTGAAGGCAAAGTTTTGAGTACAATTTTTCAATTTAACTTTGTGAAAGTCGCCGACAAGAATTTTTGTTTAGTTTTTATTATATTTGTAGCATTTTTTTAAGGGTGGTATTTAATACTTTAACTGTAATTCCCCTTTTTTCAATCAAAATATTCGAAATTACTACCAAAAATACTGAATTGCACACTAAATTTGCTCATCAAATAAATGAATTATACTATACTGCTAGATCTTTAAAGCTTAACTGTTTTACTGAATAACTATCTGTTAACTAAAAGTTAATCTAATAATTCTTCGAGAGCAACAAAATATTTAAGTTTTAAGGGAGGGGGGGAAACGAAACAAAGTCGACGGAGCCCCGCTGCGCAGGGCTCCTATTTCTGTCTGCAGGGTCTAAAGTAACCTAACATGAAGGAGATGACGGGAGCTGAGTTCGCTCGCTTTGCTCGCTCACTTCAGCTCCCGTCATCTCCTTCGAACCTAACCTATCCGTGTCGGGGTGCCCTAAGCTCCCGAGCTCGCTTCGCTCGCTCTTGGACTAATTCACATTTATTTTATATTTAATTGAATAATTTGTGTGCAAATCAGTATTTTTGTTTTACGGTGAGTAATATTGTTTTGCAGTAGGTTATTAGTGGAGATATTTTGTTTGCTTAAATTTCTAAATAGAGGTGCAGTTAAAAATTCCCCTTTTTTTAAGTGTTTTAAGTCTAGTATTCCTCTTCAATTGTAGTTTTTATTTATAAATGAAACAAATAATGAAAAAAAAACCGGTCAAGTGCGAGTCGGACTCGCAGACGAAGGTTTCCGTACCATTATCGCAAAATATATTTTACTCTGTTTCAAGTATTTGTTGTTATAGCGCTAACAGAAATACATCATCTGTGATAATTTCAACTGTCTAGCTATCACGGTTTATGAGATGCAGCCTGGTGAAAGACAGACAGACACACGGACCGCGGAGTCTTCCTAATAGGGTCCTGATTTTACCGATTTCCGTTCCCGATTTTTGGGTACGGAACCCTAAAAACGTCGTGGGCTACCTTAGCACTTGTAGTTTCTTGTCCGTTCTTCTCCATAACAAGCTACTTTTCGAATAGACGGTAGAATCAATTATTATCACTATTAAATTTAAATTATTGACGTTCAAAGTACCGCATAATGGTATAATTGAAATAAAGAAATTTGACTTTGACACTTACTCAAACAAGTTGCAATTTCATATCAAGTGCTTATTCAGCCAATCATTGGGCAATTATACTACTTCATTACTCATTCGAAATGCTTGAAAGTAGGCACCAATGATATAAATATTTAATATCACGCACATGTACTTAACTTTCTTCGATATCATGATAATTGATAGGTACTAAAAACAATGTGCGAAGTAAACTTTGATGGACAATATATTTTTTTGTGAAAGGAAACGTGGTAATAGTCGCCCGCCATCTTGAATTTTATCGTGAGAGATGAAAATATTGTGTAAATTTTTGATAAGAAGAAAGTTATAAGTGAAACTAAACTAAAAGTACAAACTAAAACAAACAAAGCAATATCTGAAGTAATTAACTAGGATCTAAAACAAACTAAAATATTGCTTCGATAAAATCCTCTACATCGCTGTCCACTGGTAAAGTGCCAAAAGACCTATAGCAGTAATAATTACTTCGATAAAGTCCTCTGCATCGCTGTCCACTGGTAAAGTAACAAAAGATCTAGCAGTAATAATTACTTCGATAAAGTCCTCTGCATCGCTGTCCACTGGTAAAGTAACAAAAGACCTAGCAGTAATATCAAACGGGGAAACTAGTACGGGGAACAGGATGAATCAGTTCCGTTTTTTTTTTTTTCAACCTTTTAGTGCCTACCTACAAACTTATTAGAACTGTGCAAGCGTGCAAACTTATTAAGTGCCTAACTGTAAACATGTGGAAGAACTGTGCAAGGTTGCAACCTTATTACGTGCCTATTTATGAGGCTTTGATAAATTGTACAAGGTTGTTTTGGGAAATAATCTCTGGTACAACTACAAGCCAGCCATTGGGTCATTGACTAATTGATAATTCCTCGATAGCGGTCGTCTGATTGCTTTCCCCTATCCGCTTTGATAGAGATAGTCTGATAGGTCCAACCTCCAAGATTAATAGTTAAGTGATGCCTGAATATTCAGACCCATTAAGATCTGACATCGTCTTTGAGAACACTGAGACGCAAATACGTGTAGCCCTCAAGGGAATACTCGCTTATAGCGTATTAGCGTAGATATGAGAGAGCTTATTATATGGAATTTAGATTTTAGAACGTACGTTAGGTAATCTCTTGTGTACTTACTGTCATCGAGTGGTACCATGTCTAATTCGGCTGCATGTTACTGCTGCTATATTCAGGTTTGACTTGAGAGTAGGAAAGGGTAGAAGACAATAGATGAATGAGATTGGTAACGGTAGTGGTGTTATTACAGACACTTGAGACATTTTAGCATTGTCTCAAGGATCATGGGGTTGTCAACGTTTCTTTGATGTCTCTGATATTGTAGATGTCTGACTCATAATCAGGACTGTCTCATTCCAGATGTCGATGATAAGCAGAGATGGTTGTGGTTCTGGCTTTAAATTTTCAAATGTACTAAAGCGATGGGTGATCCTAATTTGCTGTATGAAATTTGAGAATCTTTAGGTGCACTGCATCCTGTTACCGTACAAAATGTAGATATTTATTAATATTAACACAACACAAAACACTGTTAACACAGCTCCCGAAAACCCATTCATTTGATCATCAAAACAGTCAAGTCAGACGTGATGTAACAAAGCTTTTGGTCCAAATGCGCAAATATTTGAAGCGGTGTAAACAAATGCATGGGTACAAGGTGTACAAAGGTACCATGAACGTGCCTGTGTTTATGGCGTTTTGTTCTTGTGCTATGCACGTAAGTATTGGGTACTAACACTACCGTGTTATTCCAACAGTCAGGGAAGGATACGAAAGGAATATTGGCAAGTAATGCTATAGCGCTTTTTGTAGTCAGTAATTTCATTATTTCAGCCGAAAGACGTCCACTGCTGGACATAGGCCTCCCCCAAGTGTCGTCACATTATCCGGTCCCATGCGGCTCATCACCAGGTCATCGGTCGTTGCCTCCCAACGCAACGTCTTCCGGTTCGCGGTCGCCATATCAGAACTTGCCCTGCCCACCGCCACTAAAGTTTGGCAATTCTTCAGGCTATGTCGCTAACCTTGGTTCTCTTGCGGATGTCTTCATTTCTCCTTCGATCACGCAAGCAGAGTCCTTTCCATTGCTCTTTTGGTGACTTTAAGCCTTCTGATGAGGCCTATTGTGAGCGAACATGTTTGGGTTCCGTATGTAATCACTGGCAAAACACACGGATCATAGAGTTTCGTCTTGAGACATTGCGGTAAGTTGGATGAGAAGACCGCGCAACTGCCCGAACGCTGGCCAGCCATGTCGGATTCGACGATTGACGAATCTGGATGAGTATAAGTACAAAAAAATAATGGATGAACTGTGTAAGATAATATAGCTAGAAACGGGTTCGAAACTGAGATGACGATTGATAGAGAACTGTGAAGTAAGAAACGATGAATTTTTACTCCTATATACAGCTACTAGCGGACGCCTCGCGGTTTCACCCGCGTAGTTCCCATTCCCGTAGGAAAACAGGGATAAAAACTAGCCTATGCCACCTGGGGATAGTGTAGCTTTCCAACGGTGAAAGAATTTTTGAAATCGGTGCAGTTGTTTTTAAGTTTATTCGTTACATACAAAAATACAAATCTTTCCTCTATATAATATGATTATTATTTATTAAGTATCGATATAGATTAGAGCGGTTACACACTGCATCCGATCCAAATCCGAGAACTTTCGGTTCCAAAGTAGCCGTTGTACTTATTGTAGAGATGCTTCCGCACTACATCCGAACCCTATCCATAATAATCCGTCATAATTCAGAACATTTTCAATTCGAATAGAACTCGGAATTCAAATTATGAACACGGATCGGTTGACGTGCGTAACCGCCCTTAGTCTTTCATCACAATACTCCTAAAAGATTGGCTTATTGGCAGAAATTGCGCGTTAATAGCGTTACCTCAACTTTGGATTACTTTTCTACGTCAAAATCAAAACTCTAACATTTACGTTCGAGGCCATCATTCTTTTTCTTTCATTTTATGATTGCTGTGATTTAAATCAATCGCTCTATTCCCTAGTAATTTTTTCTTGGAGTCTTTGGATATATACCTCGTATTGTGTAATAGACCAATCTGGTTCTATGATGTAATTGCTAAGAGAGCCAAAAATCGCCTGTCATTATTTGATATAGAAAGATAAACATGAATACAATGTAAATTAAGTTCAGTTCAGGGACACAACGTGTATTTATTTGTATTTGTATTTGTAATAAAAAAACGTTTTTTTTGTTCAATCTTTCTTTACGTCCAACTTTTTTTATATTGATTGTTTAATTTGTTTTCTCACGGTATTTTTAAGCTACTCAAAACTTTTTGGAATATCTAAATTGTTTCTAGATTTAGCGACTTTTCTGATGGCTCGACGCGATTCGATATAATAGGTCTTTACCTACGAAATTGCCGCTCTGCAGTACTGGCCATTTCAAATCAAAATATTCTTTGTTTGGCTAAGAATTCTCTATTTAAATTAATTTTGTTTTTAAAACATGACATTCTTTTTTCAAAATTAGTATACTGCTCAGCGATTTTCATGAATCGTTTTTGACATTCTCTTAATTTGCAATTTCTCTAAAGGTGAAACATTGCTTGGTTACAAAATCTTAGAGATGTCCAACACTACGAGTAAGAGAGTCGACTAGCGGCTCGATAAGCGGCTAATATAATATTTACATTAACGATTAGCCAATGATTATATAATAATTCTATACTTAAGTTAAACATCGCCATTGACTCATCAAAGTTTACAAATCTATTCAATCAATTAATTTTGCAATCGGTAGTTATCGTATTGCGTTGCCAATCGACTCGAAACTATATTTTTTTTCTAGTTTTTTAAAGCTTGCTAATTGTTTTTGGAATTTTCATTACTTCTTTTTGTCTTATTCACAATTTATTTGGGTCCTTGTGCATCTTGTACACCAGGATGGTCTACTCTGGGTTGGCGTTGATGATATATTCTGCTCTTCCAGTTTCAAGTCTCTCGCGACAGTAGTCCACTAAGAAGCTGGTGGTCTACCCCTTGCTCGTTGCGTAGTGTTGATTTTGAGTACTGTTTTCACGGAGTAACTATCTTCTCGTCTCACCTCTCTGCTTTCGAACTTACTGTTGAGATTCCACTAGTCGATCATTCTTCCATACATACATAGTCTGTGGTTACTCCACAATTTGACGATGTACGTTCAAAATAAAATATGATATCAATTTGTCTCATCATTATCTAGCCCTGTATGGAAACAAAAAAGAAAGTTATGAGCGTCGAAGGTTCAATATTTCAACAATAATTTTAACGCATCTTTGGGTGGAAATAAATACCATTAGAAGAAGGTAAATTGCAAAACAGCCTCCATACGGGGATAGATTAGTAGTTCAACAATGCAAATAACTATATTTTGAAAATGAAGCAACGCAGCTGAATTAGTCTTCAAAGCTTTTTTTTGCAACTTCGCTTCCATTGCCTGTTCCACAGATACCATGCATTTTACCAGTTCCTATACAGGGTATGTCTTACACCGACGCGAAAAAAAATACCATAGATTCAGTACATGATTCTGGACCCTTTTTTTTAGCTTGGAGAAATGCTCATGCATACTGCGCTATCACGGGGAGATAGCGCAGTTATATGGGACTCCTACCCACTAAAACTCCACGGTGTTCTCCTGTGCCACTTATGGCGGGCACACGGGCAGTTGGATTTATTCCTTTTTTTTTATCATTAATATCTATATATATGTCGGAAACACGAGGGCTTCCTTCCATATACCCTCGTACTTGTGGGCTTATCGTGGGTTATGCATGCACGAGGCAGGTAACTTATGCCGCTTTAGAGATATTCCATTGTCCAATTCTAGTAGCAAGTTGACGCGCCAGTTTGTAATCACTTTTCACTAGCCAGTAGCCTGATACTTTTAGACGCAACTCCACCGGCACCAATCATGCCACTCATCACACTTGATCGCGGTACCGTCTCCAGTTCTCTCTACCCAAGTCAACCCCGCGCTGCCGCGCGCCTTCGCGTTTCCTTCCAAATTGTCTGTCACTGTCACGTGTCACTTTGCTCTAGGATTCAAATCCTTCACTAGCATTGGACATTGGAGAAAACTCAGTGTTGCCAATCGAATAAAATCTAATTGAAATTTGAATCAGAAGCTAAATGTTGACAATGAAACAAAACTGAATTAATAAGTTTACAAGCGATATTTCATCGTTCCCAACTATTAATCATTTACCTTCCTCCGATACGGCCATCTTGACATTCAAATGGTCCCACGTTTGATGTAGAGCGATGAACAACATCGTTACTCAATTGTGATAAAAAACAAAAAACAAGAACCAAGAGAACAAAAAAAAATTATTAAGTACCTAATAGGTTAAGTTCGGCCGCTCCAGACCAAATAAAAAAAAAATTACGTGGTCGTGACATCTTCCACGTAAAACCTTCAATCAACACCTTATATTACCAGCCGACAACTAAAATCAAGAACTTCTTTACTCATGAAATCATAATTCTCAAACTCAACTCTCATGAAAACTTTCACACTGTTCATTTGTTTTCTCCATGTAAATCTAGGTCTCCACACCGTACACCGTACACAACCATCGTCGTACTCTCGAAACAGACACCTCACCGTTTAGACAACCATATTAACACTAATACATTCTAAACGGTTACCGAAGCACCAGAGGTACCAGGTTCCCAACAGACGTCAAATCGGTCTCGAAGCACTTAGTGTGCCAGAAACCACCCAAACGCCCAACACAACATACCATGCCACATACACCAAACAACGGGTCACCGAGGCCCCAGAGGGACCAGGCTCCCCCAGACAACCGGTCCTCTCGAAGCAACAAGACTGCCAGATACCCATGCTACATACATTAAACAACAGGTCACCGATGCCCCAGAGGGACTAGGCTCCCCCCCATACATATCCAGCAATGTTTCTTGGTCCCACAGCAATTGCTGTGCCTCCTGATGGTCAACCCTGTGACCATCCTGCAACCATAGTCATCCTGACCAGGCCTCGTAACCCATCTCGGTTACAGCAGTCATCTTTTGACCACTCACCAGCCCACTTTAGGCTACAGCAGTCATCTCTGACCACTCACCAGCCTATCTTAGGCTACAGCAGTCATCTCTGACCACTCAACAGCCCATCTTAGGCTACAGCAGTCATCTCTGACCACTCACCAGCCCATCTTAGGCTACAGCAGTCATCTCTGACCACTCACCAGCCTATCAAAGGCTACAGCAGTCACCGCAGTGACTACTCTTCACCGCACAGTCAGTCCTTTGACCATGCACACGACCTCACCATTGCTAGATTGATTTGAATCAGTCTTCACCATAGTAAATTCAGTTACGTCAATGGGTACTTGATCTTTCAGATTTTCTCTAACTCATCATGAACCAAACAAAGCCTTTAATTCAACACATAATTGCCACCATTCAGAATTCCAATTCACTTCCAAACAGCACCTTTAAACCAAAATGAAATTTGTTATTTCAATCTTTACTCTCAGTATCAATCTTTATTCTGAATACAACGGCAACTTCACATTCAGGATTTCATACACAGCCAAAAGCATACTCAAGAACTCTATTCTATGTTCATGATTTCATACCCAACTCTCAGTACGATAGGTATAATAACTACAAACACCAAACATTACCAATTTTTGCAAACTAAAAATTAAATCATGCACCGCACATCACCGACTTTACATCTGTGTTAACATTATCTTATCCAACTTGAATGAAATAACACAAAATAACGTTAGGTATGTTCACAATGACCAGCACAGACTATTCAACTATTCAATAAGTTAGCACAGCCATTACTGACAGTATACTTTAAATTCCAAACTTATTATTCAAGTTAGGTAGGTACTAGACTTCCTACATGACACCACACAATTCACAAATACCTTTATTTTAAAGAGATGTTACAATTATTAAAATTTTTGAACAATGTTCAAGATTACCGAGGCCAAGCATCGTTGAACAACACAGAACAAGGAAACCATTCTTAGTTTCCTCCAAAAAAATAAAAACCCATGTACCAAGTATATCAAATAGAACCCAAGTATCTCATCCGTGGTCTACAATTCACAATAACTTAGCAAATACATTTGCTACACAGAATGCACAACTTAAACGCCGAATAAACTCTTGACTCCGTAATCTCTCTGAGCCACGAAACTGAGAAACCGTTCTATGTGAATTAAAATGTTGCCAATTGAACATCTATCTCATCCTCAGCCACGACTTGGAACAGTTATTGGCTCTCGAGCATCTCATAATACCTGAACACGTCTTCTCGACACCATCTAAATGTCTAGTTGCACTTGTCATTCACCATAGTCAATTTAAATCATTTTTATTTGTAGGTATCATTAGAATGACATGTTATCAGTTGGTTAGTTCTCTACAATGCGATATATAACAACTACAGACATTAACTTTACCTGAATTCAACCATTGGTAGCAACAAAACTAAACGCCAACTGTCTAGGCTATAGTAACGTTAATCCTCGTGATGTTTGCAGGTTGTGTGATTGCATATCGAGTCGAACAACAAACTATTTCACTAAACTTTAACACCGGTTTGAAAATAATCTTGATTACATAGCTCTTAACTGAAAGTTATTGCATGTCTTTGCAACAATGCGAAAGTTAAAAGTCTAATCCTCACAGTGACTCACACTTTGTAACGATTTATTAATAATCTAGTCTTTATCTAGTAACTTTTAAGTTAAAAATCATATCAAAGTTATTTGTTTTGTATCATCAAACTTTTTCGAATGTTGACACTAACTTGTCACTGTCTTTATGTCTTAAAGAGATGAGCAAGGGATGACGTTCTGTTATCGATTAATCGACGAATCGATTTAAGGACAAAAAAAAAAAAAAAACGTTTTTTTTCAGTCGATATCAAGTACTGAATCGATCCAGCGAATCAATATTTCACCCTAGAAAATCGTGATAAGATTTTTCTGTTTTGATATGAATCAAAATATCATTTAAAAATAATTGAATGTATATCACAAACAAGTGAATTCAACGTAAACAAAATAAATATTGTTCCCTTATACCTGATACTTTAATTTAGTTGTAAAAACAACCCCAATCGGTCAAAGATGCTAAAGATCGATTATTATTACGATTTTTCTTTTTGCGTTCCGTAACTGGATTCAAACTTGAATTGAAAATACCAACGCGAACAGTTAGAAAGTATGTTGTTTCCAAGGAATAGCATATTCACAAATTCCCATGGAGATCAAATCAACAACAAACTCAGTGGTAGTAATATTTACGGGAAATCTGAAGTGACACCTATTAATAAAAAATGCATGGCTAAAATTCCCAGTGTTCAAACATATAAAAAAAACGGATTGCCAATATCCCCACTTCTCGATTGTCAGTAAACTAACAACCTATTTATTATCTGTGTTTATGCTTGTGACAGCACTTGTGGTCACAAAACCGTGTATTATTGTTCTAACAACATAATAATGTAATGAAATCTCATTTTTTTTTTTTGCGTTTCATCCCCACGTTCCAATGCTCCGAGTACATTAGAAACATAAAATTGCGAAAATCGTTTTGTTGCTTAATAAAAAAGATTAAATACTTGATGTCCAGACTCCTAGATGCTACCAGAAAATAATAAATGAATTGATCACCGCAGTGGCATGTATAACACCACCAAACCTCCTCCTTCATAGCGCTGTAGGCTGCGGGTTGTGTTGCCCTTTGAAATGGAACCTGAGCTCCGCACTTGCATCACCACACACAGCCGGTCACAAAAGGTCCCGTGGCATCCACAGCAGCCATGTTGAAGGGCTCAGACGTCCATGCTATCCGTTGCACATTGCACGAATGCCTCCCTGCACATCTGTACACCACAGTTGCGTTTGCCCAGTAGGTATCTAGTCAGGATTGGGCATCCATGTCATCATTAACACTATCCGCAACCCGACTCCGCATGTTGTCTAGGATAGGCCACACTACTCGGTTGAATTCGGGCAACATGATATTCCTGTCTCTAGTAGCCGGCGAGTTGCAAAACGTCTCCATCAGGTAGGTACTTCCATGCCATTTTGCCGCGCACCAAAGTGCGCGACAGCCATCACTCGTCTCATTTGGTCCATCATCGCCTTGTGCGTGCATTGGTTCATACTTCTGATGTCGGAAACACGAGGGCTTCCTTCCATATACCCTCGTACTTGTGGGCTTATCGTGGGTTATGCATGCACGAGGCAGGTAACTTATGCCGCTTTAGAGATATTCCATTGTCCAATTCTAGTAGCAAGTTGACGCGCCAGTTTGTAATCACTTTTCACTAGCCCGCGCTGCCGCGCGCCTTCGCGTTTCCTTCCAAATTGTCTGTCACTGTCACGTGTCACTTTGCTCTAGGATTCAAATCCTTCACTAGCATTGGACATTGGAGAAAACTCAGTGTTGCCAATCGAATAAAATCTAATTGAAATTTGAATCAGAAGCTAAATGTTGACAATGAAACAAAACTGAATTAATAAGTTTACAAGCGATATTTCATCGTTCCCAACTATTAATCATTTACCTTCCTCCGATATATATTTATATCTAGGTGTCGATTGTAAAGCTATCTATCATACATTGCTTTACGTCTGTATTCCCCAAATGGTTAAGCAGAGGTGTACCTGTAGTACACCTACGTTTTCTTACATTCAAAGAAGTTCAGAGATTATTTTAACAAACATAATTATAAACAAATAAACGTAGTAGTTGTTGCCTGAAGACACTTTTATAAACATCGTAATGACTGTGAATGATACTGCCTAAGCCGTAAGAGATTACAATAAACGTGATTTCATCTCTGAACTAAAAGATACCGGTGTCAAGCGAATGAATCCATGAGAATCACGTAACCACAAGAGAGGGGCTTATTACGTTCAAACCGATCCTGTGAACGGAAGTAGGTCACCTGTAGTGTTGCCATTAGATTATGTGAATACCGGGAATATTCGGTGGAACGGAAATTTTTATTTAAAATTGGATCGTCTCTTTTTAGTCGATTATATTTTTATATTTGTTTGGTGGGTCTTGTCTTTGTAACAGGTATTGCGATCTATTTTATTTAAATTGCTTACGATAAAATATTACATTGCAGTCTGTAAAGTGGTTTCTCAAGTTGCCAATAAAAAATATTAGATGCTGTTGCATGCTTCTTTAGAAGGCATTGTAGGGACTCGAATATCAATCTTCTCAACTCACAATCGAATAAAGTTGTGTCCAACAAAATTACACAGATCAAACAAAATCGCACGTCTAAACGAATTTCATCCTCTCCAAAATGGGAAATGGCGTAAAAAATTGGGCCAGTCGGCAACCCTACTCATCATTTGACGAGTGCCCCTGGGACCACGCTGATAGATCCAGTTCACGAATACTTTGAAAGTGGGCCACGGCGTTATCTTATATTTCCTTGTCCGTGGAGACCTTTCGCTATCTCTGATTTATTTAGTTTAGAGAAAAAAGGATTGACTGTACGTGACGTTTTTGATGTTCGCTGGCATTATTCGGATTTATGATGTTTCTTGTGGCTGGGTAATTTATTTTAGGGATGTCTCTATCAGAAAGAACTAGAAAAAAATGTTAGAAGTGTGTCTCACAGATATTGCGAAAATATCAAAGCATAATGTTCCATTAATTACATTATCTAGTTGCCACGTTTCGAATAAATTACCCACTTCAATCTACATAGTTACCAGTTCTTACAACAAATGCGTAACACAAAAGATATAGCTATTATATTTGCCATAATTTCCTTCCTAGATCTAGCAAACTAAAGGCAATGACACTATCCCATTCAGCCTAACAACTAGCAAGTTTAACCAGCTACCACGCAAAGCGGTTGACATCTAAAATTTATTAATACAAAGCCGGGATATACACCAGCTGCATATTGCAATGCAACGGGAGCCATGAGCCAGCCAGTCGCCGTGCATCGCTTGCGCGCGCCACACGTGTGAACCCCGCGTTATCGAATAACAAATATTTAGTAACATTAAAAAATCGAATACTCTCATCTCAATCGATTCTATAGATCGAATTGAAATATTATTGTATCGTGTGTTCTATTTTAGTGTTAGTTTGTTAGTAAACACTAAAATTTAAATTAGGAACGCTTATTTTTAACGTTGATTATGTAGTTTCTACTTTCGTTTGAGTGAAAATAAACTAAAAATTGTTGGTACAAAATGTGTTTGTAAGATTCGCGTAGTGTTGTGAACCGGAGTGTGAAGGGTGAAGTGTACTAGTGATGTGAATGAAGTTTGAATCTGACACCAATATGTTTGGAGTATTCATTAGACGGTGGAAACCTAAAAGGTGGGTGGAATACTGTTTTAATTGGCATCATTTTAGTTTGTTTACATTCTGAATTCGATTTGAATTTTAAATTGTTTATCAAAGTTTACGAAACAATTTTTATTGAGTATTTTGTGCTGTTATTTTTCTAGATAATTATAGTTTTTTGAAGAAATAATAAGGAAACTACTATTTTTGCATTAATATAATAACCTTAAGGGGGAAAAAACCAACGTAATTATTTTATGCTTTATTTATGTTTTCATTAACAAACTTCGTCCTTGCTTATGTTTACCTATCTGAATTGTAGGAATAAACATTAAATCATTCATATTATTATAGCAAAATAATAGTACCTATTTAGTGTTATTAATATTTTATGAGAAAATATTGCCAATTGTTATTATTTTGTTTTGAAACTAGGTATATGTAGTACCTACACCTATTCCTATTTGCACCTAGGTTACGTTTTTGAATAAAATACTTGTCAGAGATGCAGTTACTTACCTCTCAGGTCAACATAAAAAAGACAGCTTTAGGCATTCAACACAAAAAAAAAGAAGTAAACAAACAATAGACTAACCAGCTAGACATCTGTCAAATTAAAAAAAAGAACTTGACAACCAGCTCTAATCTCTTTCATTTCGAAATCGAATTTAGAACAAGACTCATGTGAGTTAACTCAGCGAGGCTACTTATTCTTTTGTTTTTTTCTTAGCAATGTGTTAACGACGGTTTATTTTAACGCCTAGTATGTCTAGCATCTGTCAAGTCACTTGGTCGTCCACAAATAGACTGCGTCCATCATTTTCCGTGTCGTGAAAGGGGACAAAGGAATTGCTAGCGTACCTGAATTCATGGCTAGTCAGTTAAAATAGTGCAGCTCTATTATAAAGAAAACACGTTAGGTCTTATAAACTTTTCTTTGTGTGCCAGTATAAAATAATTAGTTTTGTGCTTCAATAACTACATATTGCCTGATTTTCCTCACCATATTCTGGGCATTAAGACACGGTTTACACAAAAATCAACTCTCAGGTACAAAAAAAACAGCGTCCCTTAAATTTCGTCAAGGTATACAGGCAAAAAGCACTGACCAGCTGTGTCTTTTTTCTTTCTTAAGGGTTAAAAAAAGACGCTGTATGTTCTTTTTTACCATCTCTGTATCACAAATTAGCCTTCTGAATATTTCTCAACTGTCGTACAGACTTACACAGTTGAAAGTCAAATGCAAAACAACATTAAAGTTATGCAAAAATTACCCCACAGTCAAATAGTTGAACAATGAGAAAACATAAAGAAAACTCATTACTACCCATAAATTCATTCATAACTTCAAAAGAAACTCGTAATGTTATGTAGAGAATATTTAAAAATATAATAGCTCGCACGCACTAGCGTTTCGCCGAGCTATTACGAAGTATTCCGACAGTGTTGCCAACCTACCTCGATAAAAACTGCATACAAGTAATATAAAAACTGCAGAAAACTGTACAGTAAATGCAAAAAAAAACACTTAAATCTACAGCTTTTAGTTATAAATATATAAAAAATACAATGAACAAAAAGTTATGATGATCAAACTTTTAACCAGATTAATGAAATAAGCTTGTAAGTAAATCACGGTTACACTCACAATATATTATTATCCACTGTAATTATTTCCTAAGTATTACCTACCATAAGCTTTAATATCATCTTGACGTAAAATAGATGGCTCTAGCATCTTAAACGATACACTGTAAATCTAAAGGTAAAACTATACGGTTGGCAACCCTGATTTCGAAGCTATTCGCACTTTTTACAGCACGAGTCAACAGCAGCATTATTGTGTTAATTTTACTCGCTATTACTTTTTTTTCTTTAAAACCAGTTCCATGTCGGCTGAAAGAAGCGTTTCCTTTGCCACTTGAGCGAGTATAGAGAATTAGGTTAGGTCGTTCAGTTTTTAAAATGATGTGTTCTAAGTTTAAAACCAGATCTGAATATCCTGCATGTCATTTGAGAGTCATTCTTTGAACATCTCTCTCGTTTTCTTTATTTATAACTACGTTGTGTTCAGTCAAACGCCCGACTTCTATCATCTCGAAATTATTGAGCTGGTTTTTATGACTAAAAAAATTGTGACATCCCACTCGAAAGCTGTACTTGAGTATTGATGAACATAATTATTTGAATAATATTTTTTTTCCGATATTCATCATTGCTATAAACCTATAGTTTCTAATTAAAATGTTTTATTTTTATTTTCATTGATAGGTTTCTTTGTTTTCAGTTAGTTAAAATCTCTTTACTTGCATCAAACAATTAACTAATCCGTGCTCACATAACAACATATTGTAAATTCTAATTAAAATTGTTTTTTTGATTAATTACTGAAGTAGCTTTTTCCAGCAGAAACGCCCGCGTGATTTTCGAAAATTATCCAACAGGAACATACTGCAGAGATAAACTCGTATTCCAAATATCACCCAAATCTTCGCAGGGCCGGTTTCTACTTGGATTATTTTGAGTTAAGAACGTGTCCTACTTTACCAAATATTGACGAGTTTTGTTCTAAATTAGAATTTGACAATAATTATATAAATTCTTAAGAGGGGACTCTAGTGAGACTTTCTCCATACAAACACATTCTGCTGTTTTCTTCGTGGATAAATCATTGCTCTAGAGGTAGAGCAATGATTTTTTCCATAAAATCTAGGTCTAATTAATACGTGCCTGCATCATTTCCTTTTTTCCAAAACATAATCACAAAAAGAAATATGACCGAATCGAATCCAAAAACCCGAAAAAAATGCCCGTTTTTACCGCAATGTTCAGAAGACTTTCAGACAAAATTTATAAGTTTTTAACAAAAAAGGAAATGATAGGAGCATAGATATACTTTTCCTCTAAATTTTGATATAAGAATTTTTTAGATCAGACCAGTTTTCATGAAGAAAACAGCAGAATACGAAACGTCTTTTAGTCAAAGTTTTTGTAGGTAAAATCAGCCTGAGCTGCAGTTGTCCCTTTCGCACTTTACGGGGTGAGGTTGGAGGTGACGCGAAAGCAAAAGTTTCTTCAAATACCTATTTTTCAAATTCCTGTTGACTAGAGTCCGCTCTTAATTCTAAAATCGGTGGTCAGCTGTTGAGGCGTGATTGATATAACACTTAAACATCCAAACATACAGACTTCCACTTTTATAATATTAGTGATTACTAAACGACCTGTACCGTTGTTGAGCGTGTGAATTAATTTAATAAAGGATTTGCATGTTGTGTGTTCAAGCGTGTTAGTTTTGTCGCGTGACTCGGGAATTAAATGAGTTAGCTCTGAGTGGAATTGTGTCACACTGTGTCACATGAAATGCCAGTTGGAATATCTCTCTCGTGTTTGTTTGTAGGATTAGAATGATCGTGAGTGAAGGGGTTTAGAAATAATGGAATTTGTTGCGAATTCTGGCAGAGAATGTGAATTCTTGTGTTTTCAGTTCTTTGGTCTTATGGTTAGGAGTACAGCCAAGTACTTTTTTTCTTGCCTAACAGAAAAGTTTACAAAAATGTAAGAAAGGTTGACTGAGCATCTTGGTAGGTTGAGTTTTAAAGTTAATATCTTTCTTTATTATAATGCAGTAATTCTATTTTCTGACTGTACTTTTTTTTATGTGTGTGTATGTGTGCTATGGTGACAGAGGTAAACATAGTGCTTACTACCTAACTTACGTGCCGCGCACTATAGGTACTAAGAGAAAAAATTAACGAAAATGTACTAACGTTTTATTGAAATGAAACGATTTATACTTACTTTTTCTTCTTTTTATACGACCTAACCGTCAACGGAAATTGAATATTGTCAGCGGTTAGGTCATTCATAAGGGATTTAGGTTTAAATCGTTTAATTTCAATAAAACGTTAGTATCTACATTTTTGTTCAACTTCATTGCCGCGCGCTATTATCATACTTAAAACTTTTGTTTTTGTCGAAACATGCTCCCTTTATTTCTCTTCTTTGTTTTATTACAATCTCTCTAAGCTTGTTCCATCTTCTCATTGCGCTACTCCATCATATGTGTTGAAGACATTCAATTTAAGTAAATGCTAATCACCACCGTTACTCTGATGTCTTAAAACTATCATAGTTCCACTATTAGAGACACTTTTTTTTACTTTTCCACGTAGGTATTTTCCGAATGCATGGTAGAATCACTTAATATTGATCCAGCCATAGTTGTCCCCCCAGCGAGGCCCTGAGCCGAGGTACGACCCCACTGGAGATAACCCTCAGCGTGGTCGCTTAGATTTAGTTATTTGTACCTGGCTGGAGGCTCTAGTTCAGTGTCCACAGAATCGCCCAGTTAATCAGTAGTCAACCACTCTGATTGAACCGCGAGAGGTTAATAAAAAACCTCGGAATCTCTTACCTCAGTTACTTTACCTTTTTCATCAAATCCACTTTACTATAGACCATTCTCAATAACACTCAAACAGAATTATAGCGATAATAAATCACTCTGCAACACGAAATACAACGCAACATAATGTAAAATGTCAAAATATTTATTGCTTGCCAAACCCATAAGGTGTTCTAGACACTACAAAATGTCCTTAAATAGAAGGAGATAAACTAATTAAACTTTCAAACAAATTGCCGTTCAAAATCTACATGATTTTATTATCATTCCGTTGTTTTCCATATAAGGGTTACCAGATCTTGTTGCGATTCGTGTTAGCATATAAATTGTTCATGGCAACATTATCATTGATGAAGAAACTTCGTGATTGTTCATTAGTGCCAGTGACTTTATTTCATAGGTTTTGTAGATAAAGGAGCACTATTCAATACTCAGAAAGAATTCGCTTTTAGCGACAGGAAATTGAGACATTACAGACAGACAAGATACTGCCAAAGAAAACTGCATCTCAATTTCGGAACTCTAGAAATAATCACAAATCTAGATATAAACCAGTTTATTGATCTCCGAAGGACTTTTAGGTTGGCAATAATCTCGTTGTTGATCCAAAAGTTTTCTAATTATATCTAACTAACTAGTTTTCTAGCCTATTTTAATCCACTGCAGATCACAAACCCCCTCTCCCTTTACAACACAATTCAAAAACAAAATGCTAGTGTGGGCCAGTCTTTTCATTATGAGTCGAGCTCGTCCCGCCATCTTGAAACTGCGCAAATACAAACCCAATCTTTCACCCAAAAGAAAACAAATCTCTCCACATCCAACACCTTGTAACAATATTCAATTTATTTAAAAACCTCACACCGTGTCTACCACATTTGGCGATAACCCAAGAATTCCGATTCGTGGTCATTAATTCCTGACACATGCCCAAATGTTTGGCTGTGTCGGCGAACACCGGTGCTATTGTTCGACAATCGACAAATATATACCGAGAAGTGTCTCTGACGACTCATTTCCGTATCCGATCTGTAGTGTCATAAACTCATAATAAACTGAGTTTTTTCTTTGAGGCGATGAGGTGTGATTTAAACATGTTTTGATTATACTTACATTCTGTTTTTGGTGTTATTATTTTAAGAGCTCGCTATATCCTTACCTGAGGCTCTCCGCCATTTCTTAACAGTAAAGTTCATTATTTTATCATTTTTGTTTTGTTAATCGACATATATCAATCTGTAGTTTCAGCCACCTTATTCTCTGTACCAAAATTTTGCGGGTGAATTTCTTCCACGTTCCGTCATGTATTGCGACAAAGACTGTTCTCTTTTGTTAGGACTTCAAGTAATTATTAAGCTTAGATAACCTTGCCATGCTGCCTTTGTCAGAATTAGAAGAGAAACAATCCTTCAGTTCAATTGTCTTTATCGAATTTACTTCCCCAAGATATCCACTTTCGTATTTCACAGTGTATTATGCCAAGCAGATGCTACAAGGATATCAAGCTAGTACGCTATGTAACAAGAATCCTGCAGAGCATCGCAATTTGATAAATGTTAAAGGAGAAAAATGTGGTTTCGTAATATCCGAGAGTGGACGGGCCCGAGGCTCCATTCCCGCAAGACAAAGAAAATGTACGAGAAATACTGCCCTCAGTGAATTTTGAATAAAAATATACTCAAGAATAAAGACAGGAATTGCAATAAAATTTACTGACTGTAAAGTTTTTGGAAGGAAACTACTTCCCGTGGGTTTTCCGACATAAACCGTGCACTTTTCGGGATAAAAATATGCCTATGCCATTCAAGGATAGATAGCATAGGATATAGTAGCTTTCTATAAGTAAAAGTATTATTGTAATCGGCTCAGAACTTCCTGAGGCAGCCTCCTCCATACTGCAAACAATTTTATCTAAAATACTATTATGTTTAAATTACATACTCTATTATCTTGACTTGAACCATATACAGGCATACGAGATTTAAGACTCCCAATTTTATTCTGTAAGTAATCATTTGGCGCTCACAGAAAATTTCAGCTGTTCCATTAGAGATGTTGAGTTCCACTGATGATACCACAGAAAAGTTTTTGATGAATTGGTGACTCGTATTTTGTGCAGCCATACAGGAAATTATTTGTAGTTTGTAAAGTCAAGTCAAGAATTTATGACTATTCTGCGAAGGAAATGTTGCAAACAGCACAATACAAAATAATATACAAAAGTTATTAGAACGCACGGAAATATAATAAGACAAATGCAATTAACTATAATGGCGTCGCAAAATAACGAGTTTCGGAAACAATGAAATTAATGCGACGTTTGCAATATTAAGTCCATCTCAACTTTGTACAAAGCTCACTATGAAGATGAACAATGCTTTGCACAATGATATTCAAATTAACAGATACGTTAAACACTCACAAAACAATTGAAAAAAGTGTTCCGCGCAGCAGCGACAGCACACATACACACTTTTCATTCATCTGACATTTCACTACAAGTCGAAAGGGATGGCTTGATAAAACCCACAAGAAAAAAAGAGACAGCTAGTGTTTGTCACTTGCGTGTGAATGTAAACAAACAATATGCTGACCACCAATGTATTTTCTTTTTCTAACCTCCAAATATCAGAACATCAGGAAAACAAATTGAAATAAATTAGTAAATTGAGGTGTATTGCGTACTTAAATATGGTATGAGATCCCTTCTGTTTTATGTAATTTGGTATTATAATTGGTACACTTTCTAAATACACACGAAGGCATTTTTTTAATTTTGTTTTTGTTTTAACAAAGCGTATCGCTCTTCGCCATGCGTGACATAAACTAAAGACTAAAGGTTACAATTGCCTCCTATTCGAGTCTTCACAATGCGCGCACTTATAACATATCTGTTTATTTGAATATCATTGGCTTTGCATAAATCAAATGTGCACGGCGCTGAAGTTTCTATCAATGTACAGAAAAGGAATGGAAATATTTAATCATAAAACTAATTTTTATTTGCACCGTTTTAATTTTTCCGATTAGGAATTGCCAACATATTGATTGAAAATGACAGTTCGAAAAGTTGCCATGCACCCATGGAATTAGTAAGTGCTTTATATAATGTTCTGTGAGAGAGAAATTAAATGTGTTTGAAAATGTGCCTGGTTGAGCAAACCAATCTTGTATGTATGTAATAACTATTGTTTTTTTTTTCGATTTACAACAAGAGTCATTGAACGTACTTGACCCTGTCAGTTTCCTGTCTGAGTTTGTCTTTTGCCGATGAAACTTCAGTCTTGTGTCGTACTGTAAGTAATTATTTATTATGATTGCTTTCTGTATTTAATTATGTATATTAGGAAGCGGGAAATACTGGCCGGAAAATTACGACCGCACATAATTATGACAGACAATAAATTTATTTAATATAGGTACCTAATAATACTAAATATTATGTGCTGCTATGGTTTGTTTTGTATTTGTATTGGAATAGAACTGTCAGATTTTATATTAATTATAGTACCTAACCACTTTTAAATACATACATACATAAACTCACGCCTTTTGCCCATAGGGGTAGGCAGAAACTACAGAACGCCATCTGCTACGATCCTAACATACGTCTTTTGCTTCACACACATTCATAAATCTAGTCATACACACACGCCGGTTATGAGTACTGCGCACCTGGCCTTTCTGAAGAACATCACCAATAAGATCTATGTAATAACTATAAAAATCTAATATCGAATCGAGTTCTGAGAGATGAATTCATTTCTTAATAGGTATCCCTTTATAAGAACCACTTAGATGGCCGCGCCGTGGTCGAAGCTCTACTGTACCAATAGAAATATAAAAATATCTTTGACTGTACCTAATTTATTTAATTATACTTACATTAAGAGCTTTCCGCATTCAGTACCAACAACAATGCCAAATCTCGTGTGCTTAATATAAGTTTCATAAAGGTGTGCAAATCTTTCATTTCAGGTGTTGATATAAATAACATATAGTAAATTATCTTGATATTATTTACCTTTTCTTTCGACCGCAGTTTTTTTTTATTCAACATCATTTACATAATTATCATAAATAAAGCTGGAAACAAATTATCGGACACGGCTGACGGACGCGACTTACAGCCGCGGCTGATATGTGTGATGATCACAGTCGTATGGGACGCGGCTGCCAGATCTCTATCAGACGTCCGAACGCCCAAGGTCACGTCCGCGACTTACGTCCGATAGTTTGCACAATGTAATGTGCATTCATTACCTAGATACTCTATAAGTTTGCAGCTGTCGTCATTACCAATTCTGACCTTTACCATAGACAACAAAAAATACTATCGGAAATGAATCGAAAATAAAAATATTATAAAGAGGTAAAGTTTGTGACGTTGTAAGGGATAATCATTGGATCTACTGATCCGATTTTGAAAATTCTTTCACCAGTAGAAAGCTACGTTATTCTTGAGTATCATAGGCTTTAAAATATTTTCAAAAAAATTAGAGATCCCTATGAAAATTGCAATAATGTATCCCAAGGTGGCAATATGTTGCCTATATAATTTATTCTTTGGCGTGCGCTGTGAAAACTATTGGTAATAGATAAAAAATAGTTGGTAGGCAGGGTAGGCAGGGTAGCCAGGGCAGGCAGGGTAGGAAGCCAGTTGACAGGAGCGAAGCCGCGAGGGTCAGCTAGTCGAAAATAAAGATCAAACAGCGCGCCGAACTGTCATCTGTCAAGCTCTCATTAATGACTTGATTGCTAATAAAGAATCTTATTAAATATATTTATTAATAGATTCATTACAATACCAATACCGTATCCGATGACCGTTTAGAAAGTAATTATAGTTTATTACGAGGCGGCCGTAGGCGGTCTTATTTTTACGACATTCTCGATTGTGGCAATGTCGAATCGATATGACATGCCAGAACAATGTTGGGTTGTGGTATATTTAGAGTTAGGTAATGATAATTTTATATCCCGGTATGTTGTCTTTGATGTCTTCGTTATTACCTTTTTAGGATTCCGTACCCAAAGGGTAACAACGGGACCCTATTACTAAGACTTCGCGGTCCATCTGTCTGTCACCAGGCTGTATCTTATAAACCGCGATAGCTAGACAGTTGAAATTTTCACAGATGATGTATTTCTGTTGCCCCTATAATAAAAAATAATAAAAACAATAAAATAAATATTAAAGTGGGGTTCCCATACAACAACCGTGTTTTTTTTGCTGTTTTTTTGCGATAACGGTACGGCACCATTCGTGCGCGAGTCCGACTCGTACTTGGCCGGTTTTTTGGATCTTTGAATGTTGTCTAGAAGGCTTTATTGTTCCTCATCTTTAACTCAGATTTCTTCATTATTTCGCTGCTTCAATACTCGTGTCTAATAATCTTAATAAATTGCTAAAGATAAAAAAATCTAAATGAGTATTTTTATGCATCAGCTGATTAACCTAGCTTATCTGTACGTTATCAACTATGTATCTTTTTTATAGCCTTTATCGGTCATTGCCTTAAAAACTGTATTTATAGCAATTTTATAGTTCAGAAGAGAGCGTGAGAAACTCTCCAGATAGTAAAAAATATATACGACGTATTAAAAAGACAATTTCGTTCTTGTCTTGCAAATTCTTCAAATTTTATAACTGGCACGGGTATTCAAAAAGTGCCATCAAATGTTTTAGTACCGTTATTCTTTTAGAATTATTAAAGTACTAAGATTTTACTAGCGTTTTGGATAAAGAGATAGGATCGGATATGGCATGCCCCATGGGCCCGTATGATCGTGTTACCGCGTTGTGTGGCCCATCATAATAATATAATGATGGGTCTTATAGTTACTCAGCTGATATTGTCAGCTGAGTAACTATAAGACCACCAAGTCTGTGGTGTCTCATCCCATACAAAGAAACCGTGCCGACGTTCTATACTGATTATTCTGATTATTTTTTGTACATCGATCTCGTTCGGTTCCGTTCCGTTCCGTTCCACCGATATAGATGGTGATCTATCTATAGCCGTGGAACGGAACCGAACGAGATCGATTTATAAAAATAATCGGTATAATCAGATGAAAAACGCTAGTTATGTCGGCACGGTTTCTTTGTATGGAATGAGGCATCTGTATGCTAGTATTATATTATCTGTGACCAAGTGAACTGACTCATACAGTATTTACATAAAAATTATGGAAATTTTGAGGCACAGTTCGTTTTTGTCGATGTAGTTTTTTAATTGTATTATTTATTGGATAATGACTTCTTAGACATATCTAATCTAATACTTTTAAACGAGCATAATCTGAATCTCGGAAACGGCTCCATCGATTTTCATGAAATTTGGTATGGAGGGCCTTACGGGGGCTATAACTCGATCTAGAATGGTTACATTTTTAGAAAACGTCGTTTTCCTCAATTTTCTCCTGAGCAGACCTCGGTCTCCCAGGTACTTAAAAAATAATAAGAGATGGTCCTGCAGTTTATATTTACGATCAGTGATTGATCCGATCCTCTTGGCCACTGGGCCAGAGGATATAAAATATCATTCAATCAGCGATGGCGATTGTCGAAATGTCAAAATGTCATGATCATCATCATCTCAGCCGAAAGACTTCCCCCAAGCGTCGCCACACTGATCGGTTCTTTGCGTTTCGCATCCACCGGACTCCCGCAGCTTTGACCAGGTCGTTGCTCCACATAGAGGGAGGCCTGCCAATGCTGCGTCTTCCGATACGCGGTTGCTATTCCATAACTTTTCGGCTCAACGGCCATCCGTTCTGCGAGCAATGTCCTGCCCACTGCCACCTTAGTTTGGCAATTCTTTGGGCTATGTCGGTAATCTTGGTTCTCTTGACATTTTACCAATCGCTATCTCGACGCTTTCATTAATAGGATACAATTTGGTATAGAGCATCAGTATTGATTGACTGACTGACGAATAAGAGATCCCGAATTCGCTACCCACTCCTTGCGGTATTGACTTGATCAAATCTTAGCACAATCATAATATTTATATTATATAATATTTATCGGATTTGACAGCTATAATAGTAGTTTATGCAATGGTCATATAACAGGGGTTTGACAAATTATATGCCGTTGTATACACTACTTTATCTTCACTCATACAGTTGAAATAAAATAAAAGTGGAAAAGGAAAAAATACGCAGTATGGCGGGCAATTCAGATTCTCATTGCACCATGACTGTCAATGTCAATGAGCCCATAAGCGCCAATAAATTAAAAAGTAAAAGTTGCTATAAAAATTAAAAAGTTATTTTATGATGCAGTTGTTTGAAAATCGAAGGAAAATGTTGAACTTTAAAGGTCTTTTTTTAAATTTTACCTATCCACCAATATGAAGTACGTGTTTATGCAATAGTTTTTGAATTCATATTTGGAACATTACGTTGTGAGTGTAGATAAAACTACTTAATAATAATTAAACTTGATGCTTACGACCGATACTTGTTGTTATAGTGTATGGTTGATTTTTCAAATTCTTCCTTTTTGTTTTTGTTTTTTTCTTTTTTTTTCGTTTTTTCTTAGTTATCGCGGCATGTAAAATGAGAAACGTCATCGGACTTCTTAGATTGTCAAGATTATATTTGTATTTATCAGTACCATGTTTATTTTTGCTGCTTTACTTTATAAAACAATTTATGTTCCACTTAATACATTCTTGTCTCAACTTTGTAAGTCGGCTCGCTTTACATCCAATCGATTTAATTTAAAGAATTTAATCCACATTTTCTTAACATTTACAAAACACCGCCTTGTAAGATACGTTTCTGCACTTTTAAACAAATCACGATGCGATGTAAAAGCTTTTAACTTATTTTGTTTCTGTATTTAATCCAGTCGAATTGACGGGACATTAATTTTGGACCGATGTGTCCGATGCGGTCGGGACGCCTATTTGGTGTCCCGTACTCTGAGGAGCTCGTGGTTAAACGGGTTGACCGTTCGACCAACGCTTGTTGAGGTCGGTCCGTCGCGTCGTCGGTGGATGACTATCCTTTAATTACACCGTACCTACTGGTAGTCGAAAAGCATGTTAAGATTGTTCAGTCCATCCAAAGGTTGTCTGTAAGAGATTGCCCTGTGCGAAAAGACCGCCCATTGTACACTTGTTTTTGTAAATGTTTTTCCTGTATGTTTTTGTAGTGTACAATAAAGTATCTGCCTAGCCTTTTCCCAACTTGGTATATTGGGGTCGGCTTCCAGTCTAACTGGATTCAGCTGAGTACCAGTGTATAATAAATAAATAAGATGTTGGACCCGGCTGTCATTTGCAGATCTTTCATGTAAGAAGTTTGAAAGTTCTTCTCTTCTTTCTTTCAGTTCTTCAATCTTGCCAAAGGTATCGTGTTACCCATTTCTCGAGTTGTGATTTTTTTGCGGCATCCGACTATACTGAAAGTAGACTTTTTATGCTCCCATAAGAATCTAAAGAATATAGTTTTCTAGTTGTTTAGGTACTGTGAAAAGCGTACCATTGTCGTCTCTCCTTAGGAGCAGAGTACGGGAAACCAAACACGCGGTCGGGACGGCACGTAATGTCGATCGAGCATCGATAAAATTTATTAAGTATCGATACATCGAGATTGCGCGGTCCACTAAATCGTCTATTGTCCGACCTCTATTATTAAGCGTTGTTATTATTGTTTATTTCTATTGTTGTCGATAAAAATATCGTGCAAAAAGCCGTAAAGGAAATGGTAGAAAGTTTTTAATAGCCGTCGTTTTTTAGTGCTAACATGCTTGAATTAATAGATGCATGTATGATCCCCGAGGCGGTACAAGATACGCATTATTTGATGCCGTATTTGGACATAGAATGGTGTGTTTAACATGGAACTATCTAGTTACAGATTGTAGTCTTCTCATAAAACACTGATCTGAAATAACATTGGTGGAAGGATAAATAAATTGGTATTCAATTGCAGAAGTCTAGAAACCAACTCGATTTCTAGATAGGTGTATGTTAACCTGAAGTTTAGAGGTAATGTAGGCTTTATCGCCTTGAAAAGAAATTCGTATCGGTTAATATTTCATGATTATTATTTATTTACGTAAAACCACCGTCAGTCTATGGTTTTCTATCAAAATTTATTCTTCACAAACACTGTTCCATATTTAAAAGTTCCTTATACTCATGCAGTATAAATAAATTATCAATATTAATATCCAATGTATGACGTCTACAATACTAGTCAATGAAAAATCTACAACAGAATTTAAAATTACAATGACTGGCACTTACGATTAATTAATCCTAATTTATTACAAAAATTTACAATAAATTTTGGTGTCGAACGTTCTGACAGAATAGTGTTGAAATGAATGAACCTCACCAAACAAAAGCATGACCCACATTATAAACCGTTGAGTATAATTGTCGAGACCACAAAAGTCGTGTTTTTGAGTGATACCAATAAATCTTGTACGAGCGACCACTATTGTGCAGTTTTTTTATTTGAAACATTAGTAAAGTATACAAAAAATGTATTGTTGCTATCATCTTTAATTGTGTTCTTTCATCTGGTGTCGAATGGCTTGAATATAGGGTCACCATGTTGGCAGGTTGTTGAGGACATTATTTTTTTGACATTACTTGTTTCACTCCGTACCTACAAGCCGCGAGTCCAATGGGGTTACCTTCGAAAAAATATTCCTTATTGCTCACCTAAGTCTTATATAAAATTTAAATATATAATCCGAGGTTTTGACTGCGAAGGCTGACAGTGAATTTTTCTATTACATGATGTCTAACTGGCTTTAAATTAATGCATTCAAGCATTCTTTTTGCAAATATACCTAATTAAAAATTCAAAAAAAGCCTTATATAATATGTAAAAATCAACTTACTAATATACAATTGAAAATTCTAAAAACAAAAACAAACCTATATACAAATACAAAAGGGAGACGGAAAAGACCTCATTGTGCATCAAAAAGTTCGTCCACATCGATGTCAATGGGAAACGTGCCCAGAACGCTGGCAGCATTGCCACGTTGGATGGCAATGCTGATTCTCTGGCCGAAGAAAAGGCCAGCCCTCTGGTCACGTGAAGAGTCGACGAGCTTTGTACTAATTTCTCGAAAAACTCGATGCGCACTTTAAAAGCCTTTTATTATTTTTTGCTGCCAAAAAATAATAATTGTCTGCTTTATTCGCAATTGACGTTATAATCCCATTGTTTTAACAGATAAAGAATTAATCGTGATGCTCATTACGTGGCAATGACCTTGAGGTAGTAATTAGTGCGGAATACGTAACAGTTACCTAGCCGCCATAGTCAGTGATTGAGTCAGTGATATGGTCCAATGACATTCAATCAGTGGCCCATGCGATTCTTAGCATTACTTGAAAGTTTGAAAGAATTTGTATTAAAATGTTTTAGTTAGTCAGTTTCTAATTTTGTGTCTTTATTTGTTATTAGATTGTAGAAAATATTACATAGGCCCAGTCTGGTACGGATATTATCGCCAAATCAATGTGAAAAATTGGCATAAATGAGCGTTAGCATCATATCAGCTATTGGTTAAATTAATTTACAACTGTCAATCGCATCTCTTGATTTGTGATGCGTCGACATTTCTGACACCATTAAAAAAAATATAAAATAATAATAAAGCTGGAATATTTATACCTTTAAAATGGGACAGTCTTATCTAATTCCTAATTATTTGGTTGCCCTCGGTTACTCGAATTGGGGCGACCTATGAATGTCTTATTGATACAGTATTCCGTGTAAAAAAAGAATTGACCACTCTGTCTTGGATTTATTTAGTTTATTTTTGAATAAGGTTCCGTATCAGTTTATTTTTATGTTATTACTTGCAGACTTTGTAGCTTTACTTGTTTTAAACGCACTTTATTGTATCAGTAAGACCTTGTTTTTATGTCTGTTGGTCTTTTTCTTAGCTCTGATGATCAATTAGTCTCTATGTTCTCAGTTCTTACAAATCTTAAATAAAAAATCTGACACTGTGGTTTTCTACTTTCGTTAAGATTTTTATTTTGTGTTTAAAGATTACTCGGTTTTGAAGGTTAACTTCGCGGCTGGCTACAAAAGTTATGCAGGACCTATAAAGAACTACTTAAGGCGCAGATACCCCTCAGCAGATACTCACTCGCAGATACATACTCCTGATTTTAAAATGAGAGTGACATCTAAAGGCTAGTCGTCATTTTTTGGAAAATATGTTACCTATGACCATTTTTTAATAATTTAATCTAATAAATTTTTCAGTTTTATTCGTATAACATAGGTAGCGAATTTAATTTTTAAAGTTATGTCTAACACGGACAAAAAAACGACAATCAGAACAAACACGCCGGGGTTATTTTAATGAAATTGTCACCAACTTGATCTGATGCTTTTTTTAAAGTCATAGAAATATAGTCATAAAAAGTACGAAAATCTATACAATTTTGGGTCGCGCGGGTGTGAAAATAGTGCGCATTTTGTTTCCTCAAGGTCGTTGGCGACTGTCATAGTCTTAACTACATAAAACAATCTTTTTCTTTTTTCAACGTTATTCTAGACACCTCACAGGTTTAATTTAAAAGGCACTTAACTCTATTAATGTTATGAAAGGAAAACTTACAGTGTAAGCGGCTTATCAGTTAGTTGAGCGAAATGGGTCGTAATGGACGACTGCTAAAGAGGTCGATCCTTCTATAAGTCAGCTTAGGTGTCTTTGACTAACGTTTATGTACCTGAGTCAAACATAAATGCTGAACTAGGTTACCTATTATTGGAATCAAATATAACAGCTCACAACATTAGGAGTATTAGGACCCGTTAATATTTTTTTATTCATACTATTAAACAACTGGGCTTATCCCAGTTTTAAACGACCTTTTCTGCCTATTGGCCTTGTTTGTTCTGTCTCCTGCTTAGTATGGAGGGAAGTGGAAATTATTTTTTTGCCTACTCCTCCGTTATTCTTTTCTGATTAATTTCGTTGCGGGATCCAAGACAGTTAAATTCATTCTGCGGGACTTCGTCGAGCTTCATTGTCTGGGCGCTTTTCTGGTGGTTGCCAATGTTGATTCTGGCTTTCAGGAGTTGCAGTGGTTTGGGTATAGCGTGCGGTGGGTTTGTGAACCAAGTTCTCAATACAAAAGAGGCTTTAGATAAGTGGCATTCTGTCAACGAATGCGTCACGATAGCGATTGGTAAAATGTCCGAAATGTTTGGGAATGTCAAACGCTATCGAAATTTCACCTGATCAATCCCTTAAATTTTGGCATTCCGAAAATCGCCATCGCTGATAGAATGATTCTTTGTCGAGAGCGTATGGTTTGGCAGATCTTTTAGTAATTGAAGTTTATTTATCCCTTTCACATGTTATCCATTTTTTCACAGTCAGCAGAAGAATGAAATTGGTTTTAAACAATTTTGAGAGATAAAGAGCCCATTATACATCGACGAAATCCTAGACAGTTCTTCCAACTCAACCTTAACTCAAATTATTAAGTTGACAGTTTTAATTTGTCATTGATATGAATCAAGGGTTGTTTGGGCGACTGAGTTGAGTGGAGATCCTTTAAATTTACTTGAAATAATTATAGTCTAACCAAAAATATACCTCCTGTGCAAAACATCCTCTAGCATCACTAACATTACCTAATATAAAACCAGAAACCGACCGATCTACTTAAATCATAATTTCACTACGGAACTCCACCGACAACCTGTACTTAAAGAAATCGATTTAACTGAAGTATGACTCATACAATACCAGTATAAAGAGCTCTCGTTTTCAATAGGAACCCTTTAGAATCGAGTACCTATTCAAAATGGTTTTTTTATCAGCGCGTCGTGCGAAAAATCGCTGGCTAATAACTCGTTGAAAATAACTGTTACGAGGAACAGTTCTTTGTACAATTCGCGATACGGACCTAGAGGTTTAGATGGTAATTATACTGTCAGGTTGGATTTTTGTAGTACGTATCACAATTACAAATCTTGTAATGGTACCTACCGCTTGTAAATGGGGACCCACTTTTGTCACTGAACAGTATTTCTGAGTTTTGGACGATGCGTTGGACGATAACGGCGGCTTTTGCAATATTATACGGCACCCGAAAGAGACTTACACAAATAATTATTTTAGGTTCTTTGCAATTGTAACTGATATCCACATCAGAAGTAGTTCTAATCTAAAGGAGAACTCAGTAAAACACAAAACTCCAATCACTATTGTCTCTGCACTGTCAGTGACGTGTTAGTCGTCAGACTAAAAACTGCGATCTCACTTCCGATAGCATTCAAGTTCGAAGATGAGTTTTTACACAATAGGTAGCACTACAGTTTTATTCAGAATCAATTTCCTGAAACTAGTCATCATCGCCTTTCAGTTTAGGCGGCAATAACAATGACTGTCGGATATTTAGACCAAACAACATCATCATCCAGCCAAAATTCGTTCACTACTGAACATAGGCCTCCCGGGATCAAGTATCGCCAAATAGACCGGTCGTTTGCGTCTCGCATCCAACGGAGCAAACGTCTTACCGGAAACCAAAACACTTTAATTTATATTTCATTCACCATTCTTTCGTAAGCGTACGCTAATTCAGTAACAATTACACTCACATAACATTTATTCACCTAAAACATAACATTATAATAAACACCGCAATGAAATGGCGTAAGCCAAGTCTTGGAAACTCGCCAAGCTGAAACTTCAATGCACTTGTGATCCAATTTACGATGACCTTTACTACTCTTTACGATTTCCCCGAAATCAACCATGGTCCGTCAAGAGAGATGGGTGAGGGAGGTCAAGATAACCTGGCATTTAATTGCTCTAAATCCGATTGGTATGTTTTTAGTTGGCGAATTCATTTATGTTGCAACTTCGTATCTACTGGGGAATATCTATAAATCAAGCTTGTTATTGACGATGCTTTCAGCTGTGCCATGATCTCCTGGTAATGAGGTATTTGGCTAAATATTTTAAGGCCTCTAGATTTGTAATGGTCGAAATATTTTGGGGTCTATGAAACTGAGGATTCCACAACGCCAAGGACAACATAAATATCGGAACATCATGAAAGAAAAATTGAGCTTCCGTCGGGGCAATTACGACCGTCAGTAATGAGGAAGCCGAGGTGAGCCTCAGCTTCAATAACAACTAGCAAGATGCTTATTGGAGGTGATGACCAAAATATGAGTAATGACTACTAATGACATGGAAGAAAAGGGAGTGAAGGCGTGACAGGGGAAAATGAAAGAACAAAACATGATGCACCGACCCCAAGTAATATAAGACAAAGGCAAGAAGAGGAGGATGATGGAGATGTGCCGCAAAGTATTGGTAATAAACTAAAATCTATCACGGATCACTTTCAAAGCCATAAAAATATAAAACAATTTCATTCGCAACATCAATGTCATAAAAAAGTGAAAATCTATAGTTTCCATAAACAATAACGATGTTTCTATTTCAATTGTCTATAGAACGATACAAAGGTCTACCATAACTGATGTTTTTATTGTATTCTGAATGAAATTGACTATATCTTGATCAAAAATGGACTTTAATAAATTACCTATAGAAAGTTGATAGGGTATGATGTAATGTTGAAAACGAATAGCCGTGTCTATCGTACGACCTTTAGTCTTACAAAATATAGGCTTATGGATATAGCTGTGACCGATTTGTCATCGTCCCTGGCATTCTCTACCTACCTCATCTTTATATTCTCTGAACACTCTTTTATTATTTTTACATTGATTTTGTAGTAGAAAGACAAGTAATTTGTTGTCGACTTTATAATTTTTAATCTTTCAACTTCAATTTTGTCAGTCTTCTTCGTCGTCTTTTGATGGATCATTAATTGAATACAGTTTATTTTGATCAGCACTGCTAAGTTTTTTATTGATCTTTGCGTTGATAAGGTTTTATTAATTTATGAAGTTAAACTTTAAGCACAAGTACAAAGACGAAATGAATGCCTTGCCTTATGTGATTGTTCTTATATAATGTTCTTGTTTCTTCGTTTGTATTATCTCTATCAATTATTTTTTCCACAGTTTACTCACTGTCTTTGATATCGTCGTAGAAGTCGAATAAATTTGTCCACGGTACGACTAAAACAGCCTTTATAAATAAACCAAGAATTATCAATATTTCTTTGCTTCAGACTAATGTTTACTTGAAACTAACACAGAAAAAAATTCGCAACGACATTTAACCACATCTTTTTAACAATCACACAACCCGTTAGCAGGACAACTTGTGTGGTTATCGATCGAAACTCGTTACCTAACGAACAGGGCAATGTTAACACAATCTAGCCTAGATATTCACCTATTTGCATACAGAACTCATTTACTATCGCTCTACGACCTAATCGTACCTACATTCACTTTTGATATTACGTAAGATTCGATTAATTAATCTTATAACGGTTCGCAATTGGATGATCGATTCATCGATTATAATGACATGTTTAATAATGATCTTTAGATAGTAAGAGTGGTTATCGTTGTCAACACCAATACAGAATTGTTTCCACCTAATCTTTGGCTTAGATTTCAAGGTCGACCGGACAAAGCAATCACCTTTATTCATAAAGATTTAAAAACAAATAGATTCAGATCGTGCCTGGAATTGTGTCCGCTAAATGACATGGTTCGCTAATAAATTGTGACGACATTCTTAATTCATGGACTGAATCCATCAGTGCAGACAAAATTTATCGTTGAACAATCTAAAATGAAGAAGATATTTAGATAGATTGCATATATAGTATTAGCGAACAGCTTCGCACAAGCTAAATTATATGCACAAACCTTCCTCGTGTATTACTATTTCTACTAATCAAAACCATAACTCTTGACTTCTTGAGCGGTTTAAAATAAATCAGCGGAAAAAACATACAACACAGAGCAGTTTAGAGAAATACACAAACAAATTACTGTTACAACAAATAGAAACACTGACGCAAATACTAAACAAACAAATCCCGTTACAATAAAACATAGCACTGAATCTGCCATTGATATACAATTTGTTCACACGTACCATTTGAATGCCAGCCTTGGCATTGCCACTGATTGTACTTGAACTAGAGACGCTGCCAAAACTGTACATTAGTGTAGTTGCGAATCGGAACAGGTCAGATTTACTGTTATCTAGTTATACTTTGTTACAATCAATTTGTTCAGGCGTTCGCTCCAGTTTATCGATTGTTTAGTCCATTGTTGGGGTAAAAGTGATCGTAGTGGAATTGTTTTTTGAAAGTATACCTTCTCTTTTGTTGGTTTTACTCTTTTGTAGCGGCATGGATTTAATTCTTCTTGGTGATTGAATATCGGTCTATACGAGTATTGTTTTGTTTAAATTGCCATTCTCTCATTTTATTAACACCCTTAATACAACCTTGAGTCAGTTTCCCTCAATCAAAATCAACGTCCTTGATTCGTGAGTATTTTGCTGTTGGTATGACTGAGTGTTGTGAAGGAAAAGTTTTCTTCAATATGACTGAATAGGGGTTCAAAGTCTTGAGCTATCCTCAGACTTTTACACTCTCTTTACGACAATTATCTGTCTTCCTATTATAATATTGTGTAGTCTAGCCATAAACGATTGATTCAAAAAGAACTTCGCCGTCTTCTGTATCGTGTAGCATGGGAATAAAGTCTGAAAGTAGAACATTTCGTCCATAAGATTATTAGATAATAATATAATTGTCAAATATTGTGCCCAGCCTACCAATTACTGGTGAAGGTCGGCCATTAATTTCGCAAATTGCTGCCTAACGTAGTTTCGCATGTTATTATTGGATAACTTTCTAATATCGATGATAGACTTCATAATGTTTTAATGTTAGCTTCGACTAATGTTAATATATTATGTAATGCCCTTTTATAGGCATTTTGTTGCAAAATTAGCATTGGGCTAATTGCCAACAAAAAATCTCTAGTGAAAGTTTACTTAATTCTACCTAAGAATAAAAATTGTGAGCAGTTTTTAGGAGTTCACACAAGTTTCTAACTTTTCAAGCTTCTTTTCAAAGTTAGATGAATACGAAGTATTCCGATATGTCACCAGTGTTTTGTCCCCCACGGAGACAGATCGGAAAAAAAAAAATTGATCTGTCCCCCTGTTAGTTTTATAGTATTAGTTCTGTTCCCCAACAATTGACCAAAAGTAATTTCACTAACTACAAACTGCATTTGACAATTATATATTAGGTTATAATTATGAAGTGGTCAGAGTTACTATCGTATTTATTATATAATATAATATTCGTACAGATTTTCCTAAGCAATAAAGTTTCCTAATATTAATAAGAAGAATAGGTACCTTATTATGTATCGATACACTTGTATAGATTTTTAGGAAAATAACAAATGAAGCTTACAACTTAGCAACAGCAAAATAGTATAGAAGCCTATGTAAATGCCAAAGTGAGCTGTCTTTACGCAAGTTATGTAAACCTACTTATACGTAAATATTACCAACTAGTTTTGCAACAAAGTTTTACGTTTTACTGACATAACATTATTATGATAGGCTTGTGAGTTAATAATGTTCAATAAAGATTAGCAGGCCAGCGACTGTGGGGATTGTGCTTTCATCACTTTATTTAGTAGTCTGTGTTTACGACCAATCGTTAATACTATTCACAACCGCCTGGAAATCTCTAAACCGACTGCGAAGCCAGGTGGGTCGCTGCAGGCACAACCTTGCTCTCTGTGCAACAACACCTGCACCTTAAAAGACCTTTGTGCGGCAAATGACAAAGATGTTGGCGTGGCTGAATTCTGGTCAAGATATATTTAATTTTTGGAATCATCGATACGACGAAGAAGAAGAAAACGGCACTCGTGCTTTTTTAGGGTTCCGTAGCCAAATGGCAAAAACGGAACCCTTATAGATTCGTCATGTCTGTCTGTCTGTCTGTCTGTCTGTCTGTCTGTCTGTCTGTCCGTCCGTATGTCACAGCCACTTTTTTCCGAAACTATAAGAACTATGCTGTTGAAACTTGGTGAGTAGATGTATTCTGTGAACCGCATTAAGATTTTAACACAAAAATAAAAATAAAACAATAAATTTTGGGGGTTCCCATACTTGAAACTAAAACTAAAAATATTTTTTTTCATCAAACCCATACGTGTGGGATATCTATGGATAGGTCTTCAAAAATGATATACAGGTTTCTAGTATCATTTTTTTCTAAACTGAATAGTTTGCGCGAGAGACTGTTCCAAAGTGGTAAAATGTGTCCCCCCCCCCTGTAACTTCTAAAATAAGAGAATGATAAAACTGAAAAAAATATATGATGTACATTACTATGTAAACTGCCAGCGAAAATTGGTTTGAACGAGATCTAGTCAGTAGTTTTTTTTTAATACGTCATAAATCGTAAACCGCAATTTACCAAGTACGGAACCCTTCGTGCGCGAGTCCGACTCGCACTTGGCCGGTTTTTTTATATTCTATTCGATTATATTCTCCTCTCTCGTGTCCACGATTCTTTGTTCTTAATTTAAAATTTCTTCGACCAATACTCAGCCACGTCGATAGCTCTAGCGCTGGCCTCGCATGGAGCAGGTGTTGCATAGGAGCAGGACAGGTTTTTTTATTATTAAATCAAGTGGTAGTGGGCAGGGGACATTGCTCGCAGAACGGATAGCCGATGGGGCAAAAAAGTTCTGGAGTGGCGACCGTGAACCGGAAGACGTTGCGTTGGAAGGCCTCCTACCAGGTGGACCGATGACCTGGTGAAGGTTCCCCAACATTTTCTACGTCCGCGGGTATCTGCTAGATGCGGGACGCACGGGACCGGTCAATGTGGTGACACGTAGGGGAGGCCTATGTCCAACAGAGGAGGTCTTTCGGCTGATATGATGATGATGATGATGATACCTCATCATCACTCTATACTGTCCCACTGTTGAGCAAAGGTGTCTCCCATTACTTTCCAATATTCTATGCATTTCGCCTTCTCCGGCCAATATCTGTCAGAAAGGAGTCTTAAGTCGTCACGCCAGCCTTTCTTAGGCCTGCTTCGGCTACGACGGCCATCTTCAGGCACCTAGCAGGCATGAGTATTCATGAACTTAATTTTCATACCGAAATCATAACGACTGATTTTATTTAAAAATGGTTTCCTAGACATAGACATGGTTTCCTAGACATGTAGGTAGAGGTGCACATAGGTGCACCCACATTACGCCATTTAAATGAAAAAGGTTTCAGTACTTACAAGATAGGTACATGACTATAAATTTAGCCACACACAACGGCGGAATCAATATTTATTGCCTACGTTAAATAATCTCAAAGGTCAACCCATAAACACATGATCAAAGACCAAAGATTTATAGAGGGATCACCATAAAAAAACTAACACCAACGTTTTAACACCTTTCAAGACGCTAAACGCCTACTTAAACCTATATTACAGTTAATTCCTTAAAACTGCGTGTGAGTGGTACCCGCCGTAAAGTTTTTGAGTGGTTCCTTGGGCGAATCATAAATTAAAGAGAGTAAGTACCACTTGTGACGTAAATTAAAAAGTTGTAAAACGAAACGGCACGTGGAAGCGACCCGGGGTTTGTGACCCCTGTCTCACGCGAAGGAGAAGATGACGGATGTAAATTTGGCTGAGAAACACTGTCTATTTTTAACCAACTTACCAAAAAGGAGGAGGTTCTATGTTCGACTTCTTATATGTTTTTTTTTTATGTATGTTCACCGATATCTCCGTCAATTGTGGACCGATTTTGAAAATTATTTTTTTGTTTGAAAGAGTATGTTTCGGAATTGATGCCATTTTAATTTGGTGAAGTTCTGATGAAGGAATTCGAAGATATACAACAGAACACTTCAATAAATAACGGCAAATGTCTCGGGATTGCTGCAATCGCATGTCTGTATATTGTTTATACCATTTCATAACATATCATCATGCTAGTACGCTCTTAAGGGATACGCAGATCTCTCATTTCACCGGTTATGTTCAAGTTTCATGTTATTCGGTTAAAAACGGTTATTTCAATATTGAAAACAGACACTTCAATTTTATTATATGTATAGATTTGATGACAGTATGGTACGTGATAAGGTTTCTAGTTTATCTAGAAACACTCTCAAATTGATCAAACAGAAAATTCACCAATGTCACTCATTCATATCATAGCATATACCTATCTTATCATGTTACTTAAAAACTTATCTAATAACTAGCATCACATAAGATAATATAACATTTAAACGTATACTAATACTTCAACGTTGCATATTTGCAAAAATATTTGTCTTCATAAAATAACTTTTGTTTTTGTATTCATCTACCATGCTACCCTTTTCGTGGTCTCATAATTATAACCTTATGGTAATAATTATTAATTTAAGAAAATGGTAAAGGAGCATTACCTTCCAGTATAATTTGTATTCTTCTCCTTTCTCTGTCATATATTTAATATTTATGAGTGTATTATGTAGTATTGTATATATGTATTTTATTTTATTATGTGTAAGTAATATTATATATGATATTTGGTACACTGACCGCCCTAAATTCATCTCCTATTGTTCAGTCCATCCAAAGGTTGTCTGTAAGAGATTGCCCTGTGCGATAAGACGGGCGGTCTTATCGCACAGGGCAATCTTTAATTGTACACTTGTTTTTGTAAATGTTTTTCCTGTATGTTTTTGTGGTGTACAATAAAGTATATAATAAATAATAATAAATTCTCTTGATTTCCTTGGTTACCCTAAACATTTTGGAAAGGCTGTCTTACCCACACAGCCTTTCCAAAATGTCAAAAGTTCCCTGTCCTAATTTCCCGATGAGAAAAATATTGCCGAACAACTTACTCGAATTAGAGATAGAATTTAGGACCACATCCTGAACTGTCACGCTTACATGACATTCGACCAATGAGCCAATTTCCTTTTTTCGTGACGTAAGCCCCAATGGAAACAAACCTCACCCATCTGAAAATACCGTGAGCATTTCACAAGCTGATTTACAGACGCTAAACAGACTTCACAGAACATCACAGTTACGCAATTGCATTCGTACTTATACAAACTTACTTAAGTATATATTTTAGATTTTTAAGTAAAAATATAGCAAACTGTTAAAGTGACTGGTAGTAAAGAAACGCTGATAGTAAAATAAATTTTACAATGCATGTCCTCGAAAAGAGCGGTTTTCCAAGCAGCCAAACTGTGCGGAAAGTGACACTTTTTTTCACTAGTGCTTTTTACTTTCCTGTATTTTTTTAATTTTTAACTCCAACGTCAGCCCGACGCGACGCATAGAGTTTTTATTATTTGAGAAAAGTTTTAAAAATTAGTTATGTACAGATTATCATTCATATAAAAGGTAAAATAAAACTAATACTTTATTTTAGGCGTTTTTAATTACTCTAGATTTAGATTTTGATCAATAAATTAATTTTAAATAATCATTAAATATGTTTGGCAGAACGTATATTTTGCTCGTGCCTTATTGCGTTACGATATGACAACTATTCGCACATGCGCAGTAGATATGCCCGAGGAACTATTAGTTAATCTGTGGATATGCTAAACGCGCTTGTATAAGCCCGCCATTTTATTAATTTCATTTTATTAATTTATTTATTTCCCCGCACAATGCATAGTAAAATGTTGTATGATACACGTACGTAAGATGATTTCCGACTTGTGTCGATTTATCCACTCACTCGCTTCGCTCGCTCGTAAATAAAAATGCCACTCATCGGAAATCACCTACCTTCCGCACTTGTAGCATAAATAACTATTGAAACTTCTTCGTTTTTTGAAAATGCGTACTTTTGAATCCAGTGCTAATTTCTTCAGGACAATAGGCAAACAACAATAGCTCATGTTGTGGTCAAAGTCCCTGACAGCGGTTTGTAGCAAGGCCAACCCTCAAAGTATGACGAGGCTTCAGCCAAAGTGACTATTATGGGATTTACCAGTCCACGATATATATTTCGTTAGAAAGATATACCATATATTTTGCACCTTTCAACAGTCTTCAATAAGGAGGAGGTTCTCAATTCGACTGTATGTTTGTTACGCGAACACGACGATTTTGATGATAATTTTTAATTGAATACTGGTGCTTCTCATTTGTGGTCCCATTTATCAATTTGAGCAAGATCTGACGAGTAGTTTTTAAGGTAGATATCCTTAATAATGCGTATTTTCATGGTAATATAAGATAAGAGAGAGAAATAAAAAACATTAAAAGAACGACTCCAAAACAAAACACTACAAAGCGAAAAATTACTTTATTTTCGGAATTCAGTGACAATAAAAAACTTTTTTGCAAAAAAATACTACCGACTTCCAAATAAAAAACTACAAAGTGAAAAATAATTTTATTTTTGGAAGTCGGTGTCCATATCGCAAAAAATGGGAAATTAAGAAAGACACCGACAGTATAGTATTTTAGTATTTTTTTGCAAAAAAGTTTTTTATTTTTACCTTTTTAGTTGTACCTACCTAAAATAGGCAAGTTGTTTAAGTAAGGTACCTATAACGCCAGAATAGATCACTCGAATAACATGAAACTTGAACATAATCAGTGAAATGAGAGATCTGAGTACCCCTTTAGTGAGTACTGGCGTGATGTTATGTTGTGAAATGGTATATACAATAAACAGACATGCGATTGCAGCAATTCCGAATGATTTTCTGTTATTTATTGAAGAGTTCTGTTGTATATCTCCGAAGTTCTTCATCAGATCTTCACCAAATTAAAAAGGAAAATTCGAAACGTACTCTTTCAAACAAAAAAATAATTTTTAAAATCGGTCCACAATTGACGGAGATATCGGTGAAAATACATAAAAAAAAAAAAAAAAAACCTGCAAGAAGTCGAACATAGAACCTCCTCCTTTTTGGTAAGTCGGTTAAAAACGAAAAAAAATATATGCAAAGACACCGACTGCCGAAAATAACGTTATTTTTCGCTTTGTATGTTTTGGAAGGCAGTTTATTTTTTTTGCTAAATAGTTTTTTTGAGAATCGTTATCACTGATGAGAATAACACTTTATGTAGATACCCTGGATGTAATGCCTCAGTCTACAGCAATCCACTGTTGGACATAGGCCTATCCGATCGCACACCATTTATTTCGATCCTTGACAACTCTAACTGCTACCAGTCACCCTGCGAAGATCGAGTCGACCCAGTTTGCCGTCCCAACCTTACATTCACCAATTCGCGGTCTCCACTGAAGAACACATCTACTGCAACGGTCATCGCTTCTACGGCTAAAATGACCAACCCCAATGTCTTCCTGTATTTTATTATGATCTCACCAGAAGGTGTCACCTTGTAATTAAAAAAAAAAAAAAAAAGGTGTTACGTTGTAATTTCATAGTTTTCATACTGTCATTATCATCATCCTTCAGCAGACCCTTGTCTTAAAGAATCTATTGTCTATTAAACTAACACGTTCTAAATTATGTCAGTAACATCCATTGTTAATACATTAATTGCATTAACTAGTTGCTTCACAATTCACATCCACATATCATCAAGGGAAGCAATTTACTATTGTGTCGTCGGAAGTGTGTCACTGGCCCATTTCCTAGGTAGTGCCATAGAATAAGAATTTATAGAGGCGACAGTCCCGCACTGAACGAAAGTATTCTAAATGTTTACAGTTTTAGGGCTTTGAATACTTTTAACAAGTTCAGCAGCATACTTACTAAGTTTTAAAACTGTCTTGGTCACTAATACTAACATTAACTTTTGCAGCGGAATATTTTCCATGTATACTGTTTGTTGCGAGTTTCCGATATTTCGGTGCTGTTGCAAGCACCATGATTACGCAACAAACAGTAAACATGGTAAATATCCCGCTTCTAATGTTAATGTTAGCATACTTACTGTCTATACCCCTAATGTAATGATTGTCATTATGACAGTTCAAACAGATTGGTGAAACACAGCAACAAGATGTGTTTCAAGGTGTGTTACATCTCTTCACCATTCTGTACACGGCATTGAAATTCGACGTGTCGTGGAGTAAATAATGCTGTGGAACTATCAAAATTAATGGCCGGTTTCTGATTTAAGTATTTGAGGTTTAGAACGAGTTGATAATTGTCAATCTATATTTTAACCTGACATCCTGTCAAAATTTGGTACTAAAGTAGGGTTTGACACGTTCTCCTCAAATACTGAAATCAGAAACCGACCATAAAGCTATTAACATGGAGCACACGGTTACTTAGTTAATGCATAAAGGATTAAGATAGTTTTGTCGCTTGATCATCATTATAATGTATTACCTTTCTGATTAGTTACATGATTAATTACACCAGCAACTGTTTCGCTTGTAAAAACATATTCCTTACTCTATGGTAACGTAAAGACGCACCCATTTGTGTAGCGCACGACAGTTGTCACATTATTAAATTGAGTCCCATGTGGCATTGAGGTGCTTACCGCTGAGCTGCCTGCCTCAGTGTGATGAAGAAATATAAAGGGTTTAGAGACACCTGCTTTTAATACCGTATTTGTTATGTTTCGGCTTGCAAACAAGTCGATTTTGGGTCCAACATTAAAGAAATTCTGTAAACCAGAATAAACATAACAAAATACTAGTGATATTTCTGGAATTAAAAAAAAACGTACATTTTAAAGCAGATGTTTAAGGTTTTATCTTCTATACTATAATATTATAAAGCTGAAGAGTTTGTTTGTTTGAACTCGCTTATCTCAGGAACTACTGGTTGGCATTGTACAATTATTTAGTATTAGGATAGTCCATTTATCTAGGAAGGTTATAGGCTATAAAACATCACGCTACGACCAAAACGAGCGGAGCATAAATGAAAAATGTTGCAAAAACGGGAAAAGTATTCCTTTTTGAGAGCTTCCGTTGCGTGCGCTGCGTAAGCGGTTAAAGTTACGCAACATTCATGTATGTAGCGTAGGTAGGGTAGGGTAGGTAGATAGCAGTTGACGGGAGCGAAGCCGCGTGGGACAGCTAGTTATTAATATAATTTCCTCATGTTGTGAAACTAGTAGGTAGTAGTACTTGACAAATCAGCAATTCGTGAGTAATAATTTTGTAGTACCTATACCTATCCTGCACTTGAGGAAATTACCCGTTGGCAATACTTACGCCCGCACCCATATATATCAGCAGAACCATAATAGTCACACTGAATACAATATAACATCCCGCCTGTTTTTCCAGGGAATCCCACTCTTGGCATATTTTTTTTGGCATAATAATATTGTTTGGGATATTAAGGAGCTCGTGGCTAAATAATAACAGCCGCACGGGTCGATCTTCAAGGTTAAGCAACGCTTGCCGAGGTCGGTCCGTGGATGGGTGAACATTTTCAACATACCGAGTTTCCTCGTTGCCACGTTAAGACGGTACCCTGACCAAAAAATCGGCATGAGATTTGAGCATTCCTATTGGTCTAGCGACACTGGTGGCGCATGAATTACAGTAGTGAATACGCCCAGATTTTAGAATAAAATTTTTATAAAATCGAATTTGGGTCTTTTGAAATAAAAAATCTACAAAAATGTTCGTTATTAAATTGTCTATCCATTAGTCTTAGTACAAAAAATAATTAATGAACACTTTACGAGGAGATGCATAATATCAATAATTATTTCGCATTTTTATGTTTTTTTGGAAGGAGATTAGTGAAATATATACAACATTTAAAAAAAAACTAAATCTACCATTTTGGAATCAATATTATGTAGAATTTTTATGTATTTTTATTAATTGATATTTCTTTTTAAATAACGAGTAGATAGCTCCTAAAAACAGCACAAAAACGGCTTGCGCGGCGTTTTGCTCGGGGTACCGCCTTAAGCCGTCGGTCCCGGCTGAAATTTTAAGATCTTTAACAGTTGTTAAGGGTAGTCAGAAGCTTGAGATCTGACACCATTCTTGCCAAGGGGTACCGTGTCACCCAGTTACTGGGTTGTGGAGGTCGATAGGCAGTCGCTCCATGTAATACACTGGTACTCAGCTGAATCCGGTAAGACTGGAAGCCGACCCCAACAACAATTGGGAAAAGGCTAGGCAGATGATGAATATTGTTTGGCATAACGCTTTCGCATAACTTTGATTAGCATAATAATACTTTGTCATAATGCAAAGGTTTAACATAACTGTCATTTGGTCTAATTTATTTTGGCATAATTTGGAGTTGCATACATATTTAAGGCGTAACATTTATTCGTCATAATAATTTTATGGATACATATTTGAACGACGAAAATTAAAATACCTACGGATAAAATGTCAATGTTTAAAACGTCGAATATTTAAATATCGAAAACTTGTCATTAGATGTGTGATTGAAATGCCGAGTGATTTAAATATCGAATGATTAAAAATATCGATAGTCATTACACCTAAGTTCAAAATGTCAACATTTAACACACTCAAGTTCTAAGATGCTGCGGAGGACAGCGAGGGTGCCTGTCCTTTGTTACATACGGGCGAAAGAGGTGCACTTACACTGCTCGACACGGTAATCAAACCTTGGACCTCATGGTCAGCAATAACACTTGCGGACACTAGACCAACGAGTTAATCTATAGACAGAACACATAAACCTATTTATATAAAATACAAATTCTCTATAAATACACGTCCATTCTATCTTGTCGCGTCATAGCGCGCATGAGACTGATTTATTGCATATTTTCGAATGTCTAGGCGCATGTATCTGTATCATGGAGGGAATAACTAATGAAGTGCTATATCTTTTATATGTCGGATTTAGTCAATAGTACGGACGTCAAAACAAATCACAAGCATGCCATCTATCGGCAAATCAAGAACAAACGCATTGGCGCGGTTTTTCTAACCACTTGCGTGGTGGGGACAGCAGAATATGGCAGTTGACTACAGACCGTTGTAGAATCAGTGTCGATCCGTAATATTAGTAAGCATGATTGTAACTGTTAGTTAGATTTCATTTTCACGAATTTATCCACCGACCTGCCCACACACGATGTCTTAACCTAAGGGAATACATCCTGACTTCCCGATGGTTTGTATCTATCGGCCAGCCTTGATGCGACATATACAATAATATTTATCAGTGCACACTTGCTATGAAAAAGGCATTCCGGGTGCGGATTGTCTCCGTTTGCGAGTCGCTCTAGCACTAACTTTTTAACATGGCGTCTATACAAACCTGCACCTGTAGCTACTAGCAAACTCCTCTTCTATTCAGCAAATCTATTTATCAAAAGGTTGACTACCACTGCAGGACTAATACGGCTATTCTCACTTCCAAAAATATATTTAAAAAATGTCTTTGCAATATCTTAAATACTTGCAATGATTTTTCGCATAGCTTTTTTGCTAACTATGTTGGGGTCGGCTTCCAGTCAAACCTATGCAGCTGAGTACCAGTATTTAAGTCTGTCTCAGTCACCTCTGACCTAGAGTAGAGTCAAGAGCAAACCAAATAAATAAAAAAACAAACACTCCATGCTATATCAACTCCATGCCAACCCTAAATGGTGCCATTGTACGCAGGTGTGATGTCACATTTCATTACAATTTTCAACCTTATTTACTACCAAATGAATAATTAATTTACATAATGTATTATCGTCTTTATTTACAACTAAAGTAGATTAACAAATCAATTGGTACAGTGTGAAATGGCTAAAGTGCTAGGAAGCACTTTTGGCAATGTGTGCATCACCATCACATATCTCTAATGGGTGAGTGGTGTGATGCTGCGTGCCAAATATGCACTTGAAACCAGAATCATTTTCTAGAAACTTTGGCCAAAGGGTTATTGGTTTTCAAAAGCCTGTAGTTTGGTAATCTGCCCGATTTTCTCTTAAATGAAAACTAAACTTGTAAGCCCGAGTTGGGTAAATTCTTTTCCTATTCCCAATATATAGTCGGGGTATATTTTGTTTATTTAATATGATCATATATTTATACATTTTTTTATTTGCTTTCAGGTAAGTGAAACTATATCCAACATTCTGCTGAAAATCTACTTCTACTGCGCGTGGGTCATAATAAAAATAATGTAAGGTAGTATACGTTTTCACTTGTTTTGCCCTAGATTTTTTTGTGACTATAAATGAAAATTTAGGTTATAATATTATTTCAGAAAACCGATTTTATGCACTCTCATCATCACTTCACATCATCAGCCTATTAATGTTCCCACTGCTGCGACACAGGCCTCACAGATCCTCTCTGTGAGAGGGAATGGGCCGAAATCCACCACGCGGGCCCAGTGCGGTTTGGTGGATGTCACATGTGTTCGAATTTTTGGTTCCAGGACATGCCAGTTTCTTCACGATGTTTTCCTTCACAGTTTTGAGAGCAGTGGTAAAGAAATAATTAACACAAAGTAAAGCGCCTGCCTGGGCTCGAACCCACGACCTACAGCTTGTAAGTCGCGGCCGATACCACTAGGCCATCACTGCTCCATGAATTCACTCATTTTCTCATTCATTATGCACTCTATGTCTTCGTATTATCCATGGGTATCTTCTCAATAATTTAAAACAACACAGCACAAATATCCATATTAAATCTCTTACTGCTTCCCTCAGTACAAAGTTCCGTGCTGTCAATCATGTTTTCCAGCACGTTTCCGTGTCTCAATTCCTATTCAACATAAAAGCCTGTTTCACCTGTCACCTTTCTGTGTCATTACACAGTTTAGTCTTCATTACAAGTTGGAACGTGTCGATTTCACTCACGATATCTTCCTTCACTGCTGCAAGGTAAATTGATGTTTGATTGCTTTACCACTGTTGAGGAAGAGAAATATAATTAAATGTTGTGTTTAGGTAATTGTGAAAGGGCTTCTTTGGGAGTTAACTGTCTTTGTACCTTTTTCTTTAAATTAAGAAGAAAAAGGTGTGCTGTTCAATTTGATTTGTCAGGTTAAATTACATTTGTATTTTATTGCTAGATATGCGGCCTTTTCTGGCACAATAACCTGTATCAAAAAGGAGCTTGTGATAGAGTAGGTACTCCCTCAGGGTTAGTTGGATTTAAGTAAAATTGACATGAAGTAGAATCGGTGATCTAAATATTTAATCTGTAATCCATCAAAGTAACATTGAATTTATAATCTACTAGTTGAGCCTCGCTGCCTACCCTGCTGCCTACCCATCCTACCCTGCCTACCCTACCCTACCAACCTACCATACCCTACCTACTAATTTTTATCTATCATCAATAGTTTTCTCAGCGCACGCCAAAGAATGAATTTTATACGCAACATTTTGCTACCTTGGGTTACATTATTGCAATTTTCAGAAGGATCTATAATTTTTTTTAAATATTTTATAGCCTATGATACTCAGGAATAATGTAGCTTTCTACTGGTGAAAGAATTTTCAAAATCGGTTCAGTAGATCCAGAGATTTATCCTTCTTTATAATATTAGTATAGTATAGACTAGCTTGAAAAGATTTTCTTCATCCCAAGGGAACCTCATACCGGGATGAAAAATAATTTATGTAGTACAGACTTTAGTCTATCTCTGTGGCAAATTTCATACAGATACCTTCACCTGTTCCGGCGTGATTAAGTAACAAACATACATCCATTCATCTATCCAAACTGAAAGACAAATGAAAATCGACAAACTCTAATGAACTTGCAAAATTCTTTCAGACGACTACATACTTGTAATGATTTTTGAATGTGCTCAAAGGTACATTCATGTCAAAAATTCACACACTCGAATATTGTTATAAAGCGTTTGTTTTCTTTTTATTGTCGCGATAATGTCAAAGTTCAGTAAGTCAAGTCTGTGTTAATGAATTCGCCAATCGGCAAGGTCGCGTTGATTCTTTGTTTATCATCGACTGTATACTAAACATGCGATTAAGTAGGCGTTCCTTAGAACATCGTATGACATTTTTATTTACGACGTTGTTACGATAAAAGTGGGATAGGTCGTATTTTACATTTTGTGGAGGTTTTTCAAATTGCGCAGTTGTTTTGAGTCTATGGTAGCCAATATTATATAGTTCTAGGCAATGATATTCAAATAAACAGATATGTTATAAGCGCGCGCATTGTGAAGACTCGAATAGTAGACAATTGTATGATTTAGTCTTTAGTTTATGTCACGCATGGCGAAGAGCGATACGCTTTGTTGAAAAAAAAACAAAATTAAAAAAATGCCATCGTGTGTATTTAGAAAGTGTACCAATTATAATACCAAATTACATAAAACAGAAGGGATCTCATACCATATGTAAATACGCAATACACCTCAATTTACTAATTTATTTCAATTTTTTTTCCTAATTTTCTGATATTTGGAGGTTACAAAAAGAAAAAAACATTGGTTGTCAGAATAATGTTTGTTTACATTCACACGCAAGTGACAAACACTAGCTGTCTCTTTTTTTCTTGTTTGTTTTATCAAGCCATCCCTTTCGACATTGTAGTGAAATGTCAGATGAATGAAAAGTGTGTATGTGTGCTGCCGCTGCTGCGCGGAACACTTTTTTCAATTGTTTTGTGAGTGTATAACGTATCTGTTTATTTGAATATCATTGGTTCTAGGCTTGTAAACAACATTCCTAAATAATAAGAAGTTGAAAGTTTAGAATAAAATGTTGCAAACTTTTAAAATGACACTGTAAAGGCGCTGAATGGACAGATAGATTATATTGGAACAGGATTTGTACGAAATTACCTATCTAGCAAACAATTTCAGCAGTTTTTATTATTCTTATAAGGAAGCTACAAGCATTGTTAGGTTCACCTGCAATTCATATCAACAAATGGATTTAACACTAAACGCATTTAAGATATATATGATACGGACCAAGTGACAAATACGGAATTATTCATAATGTCCAGACAATTTGAAAAATGCCCAATATGAGTAGGCAATAAGCCAAAAACCATTAAAATAATTAAATTAACCAGGCTTTCTGAATAATACCCATCACTTATTGGGCCAGGTAATAAAAAGATGTGATTTTTTAAATTATTTTAATGTTGACATTGATTTTAATATAGATTAAGTAAGTTCGATTACTATTTAAGCAACAAAGTCGACGGAATATACATAGTGCATTGATTATCACTTGCTCTATGATGACATATGTCAATTTCGTTGTAAAACAATTAATAGAAAAAAAGTTATAAATAAAAAAGTTTACGTCTTTTTAGTTCGCTTTTTAAGCAGTCGGGTTTTTTGATTTAACTTTTTTTATTTTTAACTTTTTAGTTTTTTTTTTTCGAATTAGGTACATTTAAACATATAAGTGTTATATGTTTTTGAAATTACCTATTTAAGCCCTTTATTTTGATAACCCACATGACGGGTTTGGATTAAAAAAAAATTGGGCTCCCACAATGTGGCGCCCAAAAGCCGCCATTTTTCTATTTGCCAATTTTAATGTAGCCAGTGACACTCGCAGGGTTAAAACGAATCGATTGACGTAAGAACCATCGAAATCGGCCAACGCGTTTGGTCTCTAGAACGCTATATAGAAACAAACATACATACATACATAGACTGATAAACACATTACCCTCCTTCGGCAGTCGGGTAAAATGCAAGTAGGTCATAATGCTTAGTTGCTGGTATCTGTTGATTATGAGATGGCCCTGGCAAGCGCGTCGTGGAATAGCGACACTGACACTGCTTTAGCCCCCTAGCTCACTGATCAGGGGCCCTAACACATTAAATTGCATGATTACTGCCGTAATCATCATCGTCTCCGGTTGTACTTAAACCCTTCATCTCCTATGAGTTACAGTCGTTAAAGATTATTATTTTATTTTTCTTGGAAACGTGTCAGCTATCAAATTTGCAGTTCTTTTCTTCCAATTTTGTTTGCTCAGTACTTCGCCACTTCCACGGCGTCGTCCGTCAGTGTCAGTGTCAACGCTATTTGGCTTTTTGGATATAGACTACAGAGGGCAGGATACTATGCACCAGCACTATGTTACTATGTGGAGGATAGTATCTGTGCTCCACTATGACTTAGCTCTGCGTTCATAAACTGCTTTGCACTGAAACCGTATTCGTCTTCGACTTTGAACTTAATATGTAGGTCATAATTAAAGCAAGGCGAGGAACAAAAACTGCAAAATTAAGCCGTTTGCCAATAAATATTCTGGTTTTAACTTTTCAAGCAGGATCATTTAGCAAGACACTCAGGCATTGCTGCACCTCGCTTAATTTTTCGAACAATAGATATTGTCGTGTGCTTATTCCGAGTTTTTTTAAGGCGGTACCCCGAGCAAAACGCCACGCAAGCCGTTTTTCGTGCTGTTTTTAGGAGCTATCTACTCGTTATTCAAAAAGAAATATTAATTAATAAAAATACATTAAATTTCAACATAATATTAATTCTAAAAAGGTAGATTTCGTTTTTTTTAATGTTGTATATATTTCACTAATCTCCTCCCAAAAAAAAACTAAGAAATGAGAAATAATTATTGATAGCATGCATCTCCTCGTAAAGTGTTCATTAATTATTTTTTGTACAAACACTAATGGATAGACAATTTAAATAACCAACATTTTTGTAGTATTTTTTTTTCTAAAGACCAAATTTCGATTTTATAAAGATTTTATTCTAAAATCTGGGCGTATTCACTACTGTAATTCATGCGCCACCAGTGCCGCTAGACCAATAGGAATACTCATATCGCATGCCGATTTTTTGGTCAGGTACCGTCTTAACGTAATCCATCGTGATAACGTAAACGATCTCAAGAAAATTGCTATACAAAATAAGAGATTTCTCCTTATTGACACCAGACGGTGCTTGTCAAGTTTCAATACAAATTGACTTTTACGTTAACGCGTTCCAGCGTAAGACAAAACACGCATTAAGCCCACTGTATCTGTATTTTAATTTGTAGGTTTTCACCTTATTACAAAACACACAAAGGTTGAGAAATCTTAAGCAAACAATCAACAAAATGCAAATGATATAAGATAAATGTCACTCATATTTATGAAAAGACAATGCCAGTCTTTTAGATGATTTTCTCAAATATTTACCAACAACTATGATACGAGCAAGTTAGTGGGTCAATAGTGGGCGATAATATAGCCACGTGGGTTTTGGTCATAATTTGTAGTTATGGTTATACGGATTTTTTTTAATGGCAGACGTTTTTGATGTTTACTTTCTATTTTTCTTTGTTTTATGTTCGTCTCTGTTCTATTTGAATTTAGATTGTTTCTTTGCTATTCATAATTCTATTGCCCTTCATATGTTGCTAGTTGTAGTCTATATTAGTAGTTATCTCAGTAACCCTTTCTAACTAAATCTTTCACAATGGCTATTCTTTATTCTTTATTGTACACAAAACACATTTATACAAATACAAAAGGACAGCTTATGTCCAAAGGCGAGCTTAACCCATAATTGGGTTCTCTTACAGCAAACCTCTATTCATCGTTTCTGCCTTCATCCACATTAAATTTATGCTCAAACCTTTACTCACCTTTATTTTTCTTAGCAATGATTTTCTATAAATGTGTTAATTATGCCTTTCCCCGCGCATCATCACGTTAGGACCGGATTATATGCAACATTAAAAGCTTGAAATATGCATGAAAAATTTGTTAAATATGCAACATTAAAGTTTTTGAAAACGAAAATAGGAAATAAGTGGTAGGTTTTCAATCATAAATTATCAATAACAAAATGTGACAACTTTGTAAAAAATAAAATAAGAAAATTTTTTTAAAATTTATGTAAACGTGAACAATCAGGTAGGTAGGTGTTCTCAATGTAGTCTTCAATCATTCAAAATATATAGTTAAGTGAAAATTTTTAGTGTATATATGGGCTAAATTTTGGTTATAAAGTTTATTATTACACTTATCAATAGGGTAACCTACCGAAAATGTATAATAAATGTAGCGTAATATGCATTATCACTAAATATTAGACATAATATGCAATTACCGCTGAGAGTGCGGTAAATCATCATCATCATCTGTCTAGCCCTTTTCCCAATTATTGTTGGGGTCGGCTTCCAGTCTTACCGGATTCAGCTGAGTACCAGTGAGACTGCGGTAAATATGCAATTTTATATGCATATGCATTTAATCCAGTCACTAATCATGAGTAATGTCACCTATTAAACTTTAGATCCCCTGTATACGAGGTCCTCAATAAAATTATAAAACAACATGGAAAACGTTCCTTTATTCTCACTTACCTACTTCTGCACCTATTCTACTAAATCATTTATTATGAACGCCATTTTTCCTGTTTAATTGTAGGTATAATGAATACTATATACTGAATCGTTATTGCCATATCAAGAAACCTTGTTATATTTTAATTTATGTATTCACTCGACTTTACTTCATTTAAAATTATCATTGTGGTGGTAATTTAATACATTGCGCAATTTATCTATTATTGGATGTGCACAATGTTTTACGTGAAGGTTATTATCGTGCATCGTGCACACGTTAGACATTATATTTTCAACCAAAAGACGTCCTCTACTGGACATTGGCAACCTCATGAATCTCCAGATTGAACGGTCCTGTGCTTTTTCCATATTTCGGATTCGGCACCCAGCGGCCCTCGATAAATCATTGCACCTCCTTGGTAGGTTCTAAACGCTGTATCTTTTGGTACGCCGGCGCCGTCGTCACTAAGATGGTTTCGACCCAATCGGGCATCCGTCTAGCAGGGAATCCCCCACTTGGCATATTTTTTTTAGGCATAACTTTATCACATAACTTTTATTAGCATAATAATACTGTGGTATAATAATACTTTAGCATAATGCAAAGCGATCATGTTTGTTTTATTCCAAAGAATATTGCTTCATTATTATTATGCCAACAATATTTATGGCAATATACATTATAGCAAAACATCTATGCTATCTATTATGCGTAATGATGACTATGCGGAATTTCGTTATGTCAATGTGAATTATGCCAATATGTTTTATGCTTATCATTAGTAAACCCGTCTAGCAAACTACTGTTATTTCAAGATAAGAAAATCTCTGGATAGATTATAATAAAAGTAGAAAGAATACACTGAATCTCAGAATGGACATTTTTATATCATTCGCTTTTCAGAAAAAGAAGTCACCTCCACCTTTTACATTATTTTGTACTTCAAAACCTTATTTCCAAAAGTTATATTCATCTGAAGCAATCCAGACAATGCAAAACCAATTCGCCTTATCCTAGTCTCACGAAAAACCCTTTTTATTATATTTTTCGTTCGCACCGAGGCCATTTTTTCAGTCGGTAATAAAACAACGGGTCCCGATTGATTTTCGTGGTTAGAATTCAGATTGGTTTTCGTCTGAAAACGGTTTCTGACGTATCTTTGTGAACGTTCTTGGCATTGCGGAAAATAGTGGATACAACAGTTTTATTAGTTTGCTGCATGATACAAAGAGTATGCTTTTGATGTTTTATTTACGGCTGGCTTTTATTGGATGTTGGATTTTGTTTATCGGTGCTTCGAAGTTTAGTACGAGAATAGTTTTTTCGTATTTGTCCGGAATTTTTATGCGATATCAATGGCGTTCTGAAGGATGAATTCGTGTCATGGCTGATGTGTTTTTTCATTATAAAACATCTTCATGTTTTATTTTTAGCTATTTTGGAACACAAAAAGTAGTTTTTTGTGTGATATCGATTTATTTTAATTTTAATCGCTTTTGAAACACAGAAAAAATAAATAGATTTTTTGTGTGCTAACGCGTAACTTCAGGATTTTTGCGTCTATATAACATACACTAAAGGAAATCAGTAATTTTTAATCGGAAGGGTACTACACTGTGTACCGAACACAAAGTTCGTATATTGGTTAACAATAACAAAACTATTTCTGCTGACAACTGACATAAACAAAACTTAATCGAATGTCAAACAAAATGACATGTGTTGTGGCACTTGGCATGTTCGATCGTCTATACTTTTATAGTCTATGCTTACCTACGTTCGTCGATTGTCTATAGGTTGTGTTTAAGTGCAAGGAATACATTGTTGTTTCTGCCAATGGGCACGTTCACTTGTTTCCATGGCGGTAAGTATGTTGACAAGTTTATTTTGTATTGTGTGAACTTGTCTATATGATTCCTGATACTGGGTCAGTTGCTTTTGCTGTTTAGAACTGCTTAATAAAGCGGCAATTGGCTGAATCCTTAGTTATAATTAAACTTTAGCTCGTCATCAATTCAGGTAGGTACTGTATCTCATCACAATAATTGTGTTATGAGGTATTGGAAATTTTAACAGTGTTTAGTTTTTTCAGCGTGCCTTAAAAGTCAGCATAACTCATCAGTTGGGTACTTTCGATAGTGAAAAATAACTTATGAAATGTTATAAAATTTAAGTGGAAAATATTCTGATTTTGAGTCATAAAATCACATGATTGTTTTAATATTATATTAAATTTAAAAATCGATATTTTAATCTATATATTACGAGCCGCGAGCCACCATGGTGTGATGTCATAATAAGCAACAACTGTTATTTGTCATCTGTCAATTAAGTCTAAACAGCTAGCAAACAATCAAATGTTGAATTAGTGCCGGTCGTCACGACTGTTTTGCTTACATACCAGTATTACGTCACCGAAATGGCAGACATCATTTTTGCGAGAATTAAAAAGGTATAAATTTTAATGTATTTTTATGGTAAGATTTTTATTAGGAAATCAACAAATTGAAATACATTTTCAAACATAATAGAGTACCCTATTAATATCACTTATATTTGGCAATTTTCTTGTTATTTTAAAACACAAATCAATTTGAAAGAAAAAACAGCCATTGCCACAGAAATTGACATGTTTAATGAAATATTAATGATAGTATTAGTACGAGTAGTACCTAAATTATTTTAATAAAAACTGAATTACGTTGTACTACCAAAATTTTACATTTTGATCTGTGGTGTTGGAAAGGTTGGTGAAGAAAAGTTAGGTCAAGAACAGAGTGAAACATTGTTTCATACTTGCTAAAACATTTAGAATGAGTTTACTAAAACCGTTACGAAACTTGTAATCCATTCATTTAAAGTAGGGGATTATCGCAAACAGTCATACTGTAGGAAATCCGGCCGATAGCATTATATTTATTATTGTATGTAGTGTTTATAAAATAACTAGGTACCAATGCACCAGTGCGTCATACTTAGTCTATGCTGTAGGAATCACGTTTTATGGTTACAGGTCAATCAAGTGCGTGTATTGTGACAAATGATTAACTTACGTGACCTAAGACGTAGTTATTATTGCGGTAATGAATTGCTAGTAGACAGGTCCCATTGTCTTGTAAGGATCTTCTGCGAGAACAGATTCATGTAAACCTCATCCTTCCTGGCAGTTCGATAAAAACAACAAATATAATTCTTCTCATCAATGTAACATCTCAACGACTGAAACTCTTGCAACAGATTTTAATGTCGAAAAGTCTTTGTTTTATTTACAAAAAGAATAGTCGAAGAAGAAGTTTAGCTCTCACAAACAATGCTAATAAAGGCCACGGTTAAGTGGCCATAAACAAAATTTTACCGTGTATAAAGCGGAAAATCTTAAACAACCATAAAAATAAATCAAAATCAAAGGAAATATTAGCACAAAGCGTTAATAAATCCAGACACAACGGCGGGTTACATCTACTATCACCGTTTATAATATTATGGTTCCCATTAAAACAACAATCACTTCCCTAGACTGGATGGCGCGGAGGGTATAGCGCGACTAAACGTTTTGATACTTTAAAAAGGCTATTGTTGTGGTTGATTCGAAATTTAAAAATTTTTGGGCCTGTTAGGTACGGTATTGTTTCTAATTGATATAGAGTATTAATAATAAATCAGTCTGTTACTGTACTTCTGCAGGGCAGAGGCCTCTACTCATACAGAGAAGGCCCGAGCACTGATCACCACACTTGCTCAAGTCTGGTTGGAGAGAGTCTTAAGCAGTGAATACGGCAACGCAAAGGCTTTGACCGCTATCAATCGACCAATAATACAGACGGAACTTCACATCGCGTCATTCATCTTGCATGTGTTTAGCCAATTTGATAGCGGTCAAACCCTTCGCTTTGCTGAATTCAATTGCGCAATTCGGCTGCTGGTGTTACCACACCAAACGATTAATCATCGTTCGATGACAATGATCGATGCCGGTCGATTGGTGTGGTAGATTTGGCTTTGTAGTAGAAACTATAGTTATTTTCCAAATATCATGAACTGAGCAACATCTTTTTAAATTCATCTAGATAATTTTGAGAAAATTAAGGTTGCATGCCTTGATTTTTTCGTTATGTTGCTAAAACGATCAAGACTAAAATTCCCGCGCACACGCATCAGGGATTGCGACAGGCGGGCCCATTGAGAACGAGCGTGGGCGGCCCCGTCGACGACCGCTGTTGTGATACTAAATATTATACAGGGTTACCAAACCTTCGGATTATTACTCTATTGTGTCTGTGAAGGCAAGCACAATATTATTGATTTTAAGTGTTATTGTGGCTCCTCCGTGCCTCGGGAAGCACGTTAAACCAGCTGTCAGTATATTTTTGATAGTCCTTACGAGTAGTCAGAGGCGAGAAAACCTGAATCGAGTCTTACCAAAGTGTATCGTGTTACCCAGTTACTGGATTGTAAAGGTCAGACAGGCTTGATTGTTGATTAGGCAGGCCTTAGCAGAGATTTTGACTTGTACTAGGTGTATTTAAAAAAATATGATCATTGAAAAATAATTCATATGCAATTTGATTATTTTATATGGTCATTCATACCTTAGAGTTATGGGATATAAAAACACACCTAGTATAGTTACCAAATCAAAGAAACCAAAGTTCGTATATCTTCTTAATCTCTAAGGGCCGATTTCACAATTGAAACTAATTTCGATTAGTTCAACTAAACTCAATTTATGCAAATACAGCGTTCTGATTAGTAGTTACTCGGCGGTCTCAACCAATCAGCACACTTTATAAATTTGCGATTAGTTTCATTGGTGAAATCGGTCCTAAGTCTCCTCGTCCTCTGCATTCAAATCTGTTACATATCAGTGTGATTTAAAGTTGTAGCATTAGATATGTGATATACAGACAGTAAATCATAAAAGTTACCTAAAAGCAACTGATTTTAACTACCGTAAGACAGAATGTTAGAAAATTAAAAACGTGGTGCTCATAATTTTGATCCTTTTAATGTAGGGAGGTATCATTAATAAATCAGGAAACTTAATTACCATCATTAACATTAAATTGCTTTTACCTGCCATCCTTATTGTAACCGAGCAAGACCTCACGGCATCGGCAGATCGCCTAGAGGCGTGGCCTGTGATTTCTAATGTTTTAGATTTTTATCAACATCTGATGAAATTTCGCGTGGGTGCCGTTCTACGTGGGTTAACGAGCTTGGAGGTAAATAAAGCTTGTTTAATTATATATCGGTGCTAGAATATGTGTCACTATGTGTGTGGACTGTGGAGAAATGTCAACAGTTTTTTTACGATTTGATGTTTTCTGGGTCAGCGATAGGTCAGGAAAGAAACAATGATTTGTTTTTAATATCGGTGTGTTTTGTGTTATGTTATGTTATCTTTTCCAATATTATTATACGCAGTGTCAATATGTGGTCAACTGTTTGTTTTTTTTTTCATTTATTTTCCAATACATTAAATAACACTTATTGTACAACATAACACTTGTCTAAAACCTTATAAGGTTTATGTGACAAAGTGGAGGAAGCAAACTCAAACCACACATTATTTTAATAGGTAAACATTTTCTTATACCCACTTAATATGTGATGTCACCAGTAATACATTTTTTTTTAATTTTAATATTTGCCAGCGTCTGTGTTTGCTACTACCTAAAATCCTTCAAAGCAAATCTGAACAGCCATTCTCTGGGTTGGATCATTCCATGATTTTCGATCAGTGGGATTAGGCCCAGGTTTTTAATCTGTAGTTAACTCAACCAAGGGTTAAATATGCTAACCAATTTTTTCAAATTTCGGTAACCAATGGTTTAAAATTTCGGTAACCAGTGGTTTCAAATTTCGGTAACCAATGATTCCGAAACATGAAACCATTGGTTAGCGTAATTTTAACCATTGGTTGAGATAACTACGGATCAAAACACTGGGCCTTAGCGTCATTGGCTACTTTTATAACACGTTTCCTGTTTCCTGTGAGTGTATAGGCCAAAGGCACGGAAAAATACTAATCTAAAAAACTCTTGAGTAAGTATTGAGTGGGACGGTTGTTCAAACTTAGAAAGTAAGTAATGATATTATCACTGTCACTTTCAAGTTACTGATCTTATCGCTTTCAATTTAAAATAGACGCTGTCATATAGAAACTAAATTCTTAATTATTTATTAATTAGTTGAATGCTGGAACGATGATTGATGACTTCGATTTTTTGGTGCGATTTTCTCTAGATTTTTTTCAAAGTAAAAGTTTAAATTCAAATAAAAGTTTAAATAATTTTGGGGCGCAAGGTTGGCGCAGTGGTTGAGAGATTGACTGCTGCGCTGCGAGTCGCGGGTTCGATTCCGCACGGAACAAATATTTGTCTAACCTACAGATAGTTGTTCCGGCTCTGGGTGTTGTGTATGTGAGTTTATATGTTTGTAATCGCACCCTCGATACACGAAGAAATTCCTTGTTTGGGGCAACGTTTTATGAAGATAAAAAAGCTATGATACACAAAATTACATCTATATTTTTAGGTCAGATTTTGACGGAAGTGATTTTTACGGTACCTAGGTTTATACAATTTTTACATCTAACCTCCTATGATAAGGATTTTTATGAGACAAAAAGTGCAAACTCTATAAACTCTTGATCATTAACACTACTAGAATACTTGGAAAACTATTATCAGTATTAATAAGAACACATACTCGACATTCTTTATTGATAACAACAACCAACGAACATAGATAGGTACCTTCATCTCAAAACATTCACGATAACTCGATAACTAGAGGTGCCCATTAAGATTCCGCGTATCGATAAAAAGATCTAATTGCGGCGCAGCTCTATCGTGACGATAGCGATAAAATATCGATGAAATACACTTCCCTGTGTTGCTCTCGACATATTTATTGGTGATTAATCTTAACGCCTACATTTAGAAATAAACCATCGGAATCGGACTGTCGGAGATATTCTTGTTTGGGAGATAGCTTATTTTAAGCAAGTGGACTGTAGAATTTAGTTGAATCAGTGGTATAGCCGATTAACCTTTTTGAAATGACTCAAATAGATGAAAGTTACTTATTTTTGAATTGACAAAAATTATTTTTAATTTTATTAATAAAAAATAAAAACAAACTATGTGTCATTTGAATATTCTAGCCCTCTTACTAATAAACACAGAATAAAGTTATACCAAGTATAAACCTATGAAAATGTATGGTTATTCCTTTGTTATACCTGGTATAACTTTATTCCGTGTTTATTAGTAAGACTGTATATGTTTTAATTTAATTAACATTTAAAACAAGACAAAAATACAATATAATATAATTATATAATATAATATAATTCGCGGCCTTTTAAAGAGTTACTTAAATGATCTATGGCAAGTGTCAAGATCGTTTAGTCTGCCTATAAAATACGTCAATCATAACAAAAAAAAAAAAATCTAGGAACGTCTTGTGCTAGGCTTTTTCCATATAAAGAAACTAAGCAGATTTTATCGGTAAGTTATCGCAAAAGTCATAAACTGTCGTCAAGAATAGGGCTATTATAGTCGCATGCGCAACATATTCTCCTATGAAAGGTTTTCCCTTATCAAATAAACAATGGTTGAAGAGAGCAACGAACATTGTAAGCAATCATCATGAAATTGATTGTGGAAACAAATGTTGGAAAAGTTAAACACGAGGACTAGGGCCGATACAAAGTGGGCGTCGGAATTTCAGAAATTATAAATGTATGGTATTGATATGCGCTTCCGAAAATCACGTGGTAAAAAGTTAATAAAATCAAAAAACCCGACTGCAAAGATGTAAACAAGAAGAAAATCATGCTGTGCAGTCGGAGAATACATCTTCGCGAGCTGGTTGACCAAAACTATAAATATCCTCCTACTGCATAGCATGATTTTCTTCTTGTTTACATCTTTGCAGTCGGATTTTTTGATTTTATAAACTTTTATTATTTAAAAATTTTTAGTTATACTTCTTTTTTCCTATGACTTTTAAATATGTATAAGTGGTATATATTTTTGTAATCACCTCTAAATACCCTTCATTTTGATATCCCACTCGATGGGATTAGAAGAAGAATTACAAAAATTGGCGCCCAAAATCCGCCATGTTTCTTTTTTTAACGACACTTATCTAAGAACACTTGGGCGTCAAAGACCTATCTAACGATGTCTTAATTATAAAAATCCATCAAGTGTTTTGAAAGATACGAGGTTATAAAGAATATTACATACATACATACAAGATACGCGCGAAAAACATAACCCTTTCCTTGCAGCCGGGTAATTATGAACAGTTTGGACTTTTGAAAATACTAGCTGCGCCCGCCATCCATTCATCCAAACTTGAATAATTTTTCTACTAGGCGTTTGTCTATGACAAATATGACAATGCTCAATCAAATTTTTTTCATAAAGAATTATTTCTTTCTTTTGCAATTACGTAACTACGTAAATTTGAAGAAGACAATATACCCAGTTCAGCGATGTAGAATCTCGCTGAGAAACTTGTGTAGGGTGTCATCTAGGCTATTGCAGAACCCCACAATAGTAACTAGTTCTGGCAAATGCCGCGTAACTTTACCAAACACTTCGTGAAGTTACGCCGTGTATGATGTAACAAGTCCTTTGAGTATTACAGCAAAGGACAGCGCTAGAAACTTGGATTTACTGCCGTAATTCCGGACGGTATTTCTGAGATATTTACGCTGGTAAACCTATGTCGGAATTAAAACCATAAAACTCTTCAGAACTTAAAATGTTGTAGTCTGACATTAGTGTAACACCAGGATAGTTGCCCCAGGCGTATAGTTGCCTCGATTGTAATTACTCTCGTTTTGCTGATGGAACACATGTTGTTTTATTTATCTATTGAGATACTCTACAACTACCACTATTTCGACCGTGTTTCATGGGACGGCTAGGGGCGATAATTTTTTTGGCGGATTGCTAGCTGCTATCCTGAATGTAATTTATATGGATTAGGCAACTATACCTTATATAAGAGATAGATGTCCTGAAATGTAGTGGCCCGCAAACATCGCCAATGCACTGAAAAATAAAAAATAAAATTCGATATCGTTTATTACTTTCATAAATTTAAAGATACAAACAACCTACAACCTCGGGGTTTTTAAGTCAAGAGTGAATAGGGGTCTTCTAGGCAAGCGTGTTACACCGTCGATGACATCATCGCTTACCATCAGGTGAAATAGTGGTCAAGCGCGAGCCTATCAATAATAAAAAAAAGATAATAAACCAAAGTATCTACCCGTTTTACAAAACAAGAATTTTGCTTTTTATACTGAGAGATATTAAGTAATTTCATAATTTTAAAAAGTGTGGTATCTGTACGGTAACACACCTGCATCAATGACTTTGCTTTGCAACAAGCAATATTAATTATTATAAAAACAAAACAAACCCGACTGTTAAAAATTAATTAACTGAAAAGAGAAAAACAAGTACACAAGCACCTCATAATATTTAATGTATTAATTATTTATCTTGAAATTGTTTTTCTCTTTTCAGTTAATTATTATTTTGCAGTTGGGTTGTTTGTTTTTTAATAAAAAAAATTATTTCAGACTTTTTAATTTTAGTTATGAATGAGTTCTCCAAATAAGTTATGTGCAGGTAAAAGATTATTTATTTTGCTATCAAAGTAACGCTTGTCTTGAATTTGTGCTAAAATAGGAATATAAAAGTCTTACAATAAATATATATTTTTGGAATGACCTATTTAGTAGCTTTCATTTGATACCCATATTGTTAGGATAACGAAAAAAATAATTGTATCACCCCCTTTTTTTTTTTTTGAATAGCCTTTAAAAAAATACATAGACAATGTCACTTCACAATTGAGACAAATCCAACGACACCTCATATTTATGTCATAATCCGTCAAGCCGTTGCGGCTGTAGAGCATGCTATAGAAATGGACATACATACGCTCGAAAAACATTACCCTCCCGCAGTTGGGTAAAAAGAAAAATCTCTTCATAAGTACCACAAGGTGCGCCACCCGGATGCCCTCGTAAAACCGAAGTTGGCTAACTACCGTTTCCTGACTAGCGAGAACAATGAAATGGTTCTTTGTAACTACTTTGTTAGGACACAGCTGGGCTCACATGAGATGTGATGACATGGTTGAGGATATGTAGGTTCCAAGAGAGCCTGGCCATCTCTTGGGAAATAATTTTCTTTTCTAGATGAAGACTGAAACTGACAGAAGTATTAGCAAACATAGGGCTGGTTTTTTTTAATTTGTCAAACCCTACTTTAAGGTTACACTAGTCGGAAATTCTTCCATGCAAACGCAGTCTAGCGATTACTCCACTTTTTGAAGATGTATGTTCAAAAAAAAAATTGATATCAATTTTTCTCATCATTATGTAGCCCTGTATGGAAACAAAAAAGTAAAAAAAAAAGATGAAAGTTATGAGCGTCGAAAGTTCCATATTTCAACACTGATTTTAACACATCTTTGGGCGGAAATAAATACCATAAGAAGAAGGAAAATTGCAAAATGGCCTCCATACAGGGATAGATTAGTAATTCAACAAGGCAAATAATTTTATTTTGGAAATATACATTTAGTCGTTTTGATATATAGACTCCTAAAGGTCTGTTTATAAAATTTCGCGCGCTCGTTTTCGTCCTAAATCATCAACCATTTCGATACAAATTTGCAAAAGTGCAAATTCGTACGCGAACTAGCTTCATACTGCTCATAACAGCATCTATCTCTTTCGCACGTGTTTTCTGATGAGATAGCATGCATTTTAACCTCGCGCACAAAATAGTTCGTGCCGTCGACTAGTTCAACCTAGTAAAGGCAGATATTTGAATAATTAGTAATGTCTGGATATGATATAATTAAGGTTCCTCTAGTCGACGGCACGAACTATATTGTGCGCGAGGTTAAAATGCAAGCTATCTCATCTGACAACACGTGCGAAAGAGATAGATGCTGTGATGAGCAGTAAGAAGCTAGTTCGCACTTTTGCAATAGAATCGAAATGGATGATGATTTAGGACGAAAACAAGCGCGCGAAATCTTATAAACAGACCCTTAGGAGTCTAGATATCATGAAAAAACTACTAAATGTATGCCTTTAAAATAAAAATATTTGCGTTGTTGAATTACTAATCTATCCCTGTATGGAGGCCGTTTTGCAATTTTCGTTCTTCTTATGGTATTTATTTCCGCCCAAAGATGCGTTAAAATTAGTGTTGAAATATGGAACTTGCGACGCTCATAACTTTTCAAAGATATTTTTTTTTTCCTTTTTGTTTCCATACAGGGCTAGATAAAGACGAGACAAATTGATGAAATTTTTATTTTGAACGTACATCTTCAAACAGTGGAGTAATCGCTAGACTACGTTTGTATGGAAGAATTTTGGACTAGTGTAACCATGCATCGGAGTAAAGAAACAGTTCGTGACGCGAACTAAGACGACTTTTTGGGGAACACGAAATCCTTGTCCGTCTATCCAGTTTATCATTCAGACATGCATTACTAATAAATCAATCAACTTCAACATTATCACATAAACTAACTAGATTATGTCATCCGCCTCCCGCATCAATCTAGCTCTATCAAAGTTACTAAATAGTACATTAAACATGAGAAACTTAAAGCGCATTTCTATTCAAATCACGTCCAATCCGCTTCGTCCTAAGAATCACTAAGTATGGCTGGATGAGCTTGATTGATCTGTCCATCATTTTGTACCTGATGAGACTGCTGTGGATGGCAACACCGGTACTTTTCATGTGGGCTTTCATCCGGTATTGAGGAGGGTCTAGAATTATTGATCGGTTTTCTGATATTGCATCTTTGTAGTAGGACCTTCCTTGTGACAGTGTTTTGTTTCTTTGAACTAAACCTGTCGAATGTTGTTTTTGGTTAAATGTTTTGGTAAGAGCTCGTGGGTAAAATAATAACAGCCGCACGGGTCGATCTACAAGGTCCGTGGATGGGTGACCATCTTTACATAGCGAGTTTCTTCCGTACCCCGAGCAAAACGCCGCGCAAGCCGTTTTTGTGCTGTTTTTAGGAGCTATCTACTCGTTATTTAAAAAGAAATATCAATTAATAAAAATACATTAAAATTCTACATAATATTGATTCTAAAATGGTAGATTTAGTTTTTTTTTTAATGTTGTGTATATTTCACTAATCTCCTTAAAAAAAAACATAAAAATGAGAAATAATTATTGATATTATGCATATCCTCGTAAAGTGTTCATTAATTATTTTTTGTACTAACACTAATGGATAGACAATTTAATAACGAACATTTTTGTAGATTTTTTTTTCAAAAGACCAAAATTCGATTTTATAAAGATTTTATTCTAAAATCTGGGCGTATTCACTACTGTAATTCATGCGCCACCAGTGCCGCTAGACCAATAGGAATGCTCATATCTCATGCCGATTTTTTGGTCAGGGTACCGTCTTAAGCCGTTGCCGGCTGTCATTTGATGATCTTTGACAGTCGTTACGGTTAGTCAGAAGCCTGAAATCTGACACCAGTCTAACCAAGTGGTAACGTGTTATCCAGTTGCTGGGTTGTGAAGGTCAGATAGGCAGTCGCTCCATGTAAAACTTTTGAAATAATTTCGAAAGCCTTACATGTTTTGCCTGATTTTGGTGTTGATTGAACGTTAGTCTTCTATTTGTACGTCAAAGCAAATACAACAAACACAAATACAACAAATCAAATTTCTTACAAATAGAAGACTAACATTTATTTACAAGATACGAACATTCACATTGAGCCAGACAGAAAAATCCAAATGCCAAATCTAAAAAGCCCACACAAATCTTTCTCTATTTGACCAACACGCCTGCCTTTCTCTCAGAAAAATTTTCGTTTTTCTCCGCTGACAAATTATCTTGAAGAAAAACGTTGCAAGCCGTAATGAGCACTGACTAATGAGTTCTCACCAAAACGTCTTCAGGCATCTAATTTTACTCCAAGTCTACTGAAACTATCCTTTCAAGTATTTGGCAACTGGTCTACATAATTTTGGGCATAATTATCTTACCTCTAGAGATTGGAGGAAATTGGAGGCATTCAGAATTTGAATTTGAGTATAATTATCTCAAAATCTAGATACCAACTTTATCCTATAGTAAAAAGTAAAGAAAGAAAGAAGAAAGAAAATACATTTATTTAGCACAGACTAAAAGACACACAATATAGGTACTACATTCATAATTATATATATATTATACATCAGATAAAATTAAAATAAAAATAAACAAAAAAGTGTAAAGTCTGAAGCAAGTTGTAAGTACGGTTTGACACGTTCTGAACTCCAAATTCTCAATTAAGAAAACGGTCCTTCATAAGAGATAAACATAAAACAAATGTTTAGCATATTATTAGCAGCAGATACATAGTTATAGTCACAGACAATCTAAATAAATAACGCAAGTCCCTTATCTATATGAAAACCAAGAGTGCCACTTTGTCACAAACCATTTACTTCCCCTGGAAAGAATATATTTCCAATGCCTCGGCCAACTTTTTCTATACATTCTTTACAGCATATATGGCATAACAAGGCATTTTTCTAGATTTCGGTGAATTTCCGGTGCCGATAATACTAAATGAAAAGCTCAGATTACGATCATTGATCGTAACTTTACTCCGTTTTTTGGCACGCGATGTACATACAATCGCGTTATCTAGTTAGATCTAGGTCTGTGGTCATAGCTTAAAAATGCATTTATAACCTGCAGTTGCTATACAGTTCAGAGATTTTTATAAAAAAGACCTAAAGAACTTAGGCCTGCGTTGACAATTTTACTAACAAGTGTCCTACTTTTTTACCCGACTGCCGAAGGAGGGTAATGTGTTTAACAGTCTATGTATGTATGTATGTAAGTATGTATGTATGTAAGTATGTATGTATGTAAGTATGTATGTATGTATGTTTGTTCCTATATGGCGTTCCAGAGACCAAACGCGTTGGCCGATTTTGATGATTCATACGTCAATCGATTCGTCTTAACCCTGCGAGTGTCATAGGCTACATTAAAATTGCACAATAGAAAAATGGCGGATTTTGGGTCCCACATTTATTTTTTCTTCCAAACCCATCGTGTGGGGTATCAAAATAAAGGGTTTTAAGAGGTGATTTCAAAAATATATAACACTTATATGTTAAAATGTACGTAATTCGAAAAAAAAACTAACTAAAAAGTTATAAATAAAAAAACTTAATTCAAAAAATCAAAAAACCCGACTGCTTCAAAAGCGAACTAAAAAGTCGTAAACAAGGCAAAAATCATGCTGTGCAGGCGGAGGATACACCAGATTTTGGTCAGCCAGCCCGCGAATATGTATCCTCCGACTGCACAGCATGATTTTTGCCTTGTTTACGACTTTTTTCTTTACTGGATTTTTTTATAAGTAGTTTGTTGAAACCGTTTGAAGATGACACATAAAGGCATCGCTCCTATATCGCTTAGTTCTACTGAATTCAAATAAAGTATTCTTGGAGGACAAACAAATTAGAATGGTTTTAAGTTAATCAATATAGTTCCGTATTTCAAACGGTTCAGGGGCTAAATCAACCATATTGAAAAGCCGAACTTCGTCATCGCGGCAGACCCAGGCGAAGTTGGTGGGACGAGCTTGATGCCTATCCTTGCGATAGTGGTGTGATATTTTTATTTATTTAACTGTAGGCTCCACTATCTCGCCTGATGGTGGGCAATGATATGTTCGATGGTGATGACGGTGATACGTGGGGATGAGGAAGAGATTTGGTTCACAATTGCTCTACACCGGGAGGATTGCAAGGAAGAAAGGGAACCCTTTGCCCTGCAGTGTTACAGAACAGGCCGAAAATAAATAACGGAAATAGAGGACCGATGCAGTATCAGTTTATCAAATAAAACCTTTTTATGTCACACTTTTTTAAATCGAGAACAGTTCAATGAGTTTTTGCAACTGCCTGTTGCAGTCGAAACCACAATCCGTGCCACTATTATGACGTCAAAGGCCTTTGTTGAGCCAAAACAGCGATATATTTTGTTTCAGGATTTTGTTTATTCAACAGTCTTTCGTGGTTACAGTACTCTCCTCTATTAGATACACATTTAACCTCAAACTCAACGAAACAACGTAGAAAAACAAGCCATATTTATTATTATGATGTTTCTGTCATCTCCACATTCTTCACCTCACTAGGTACTCAACACAAGCACTTTAGACCTAAACCTATGTACATCCATCCACAATATAAGCACTAGGCGGTCTAGAAAATTGTTCCAAGCTCCAATCAGGAACCAACCTTTTGCAGTATAAAACAGAGTCCATTTCCGCTTGTAAGCTCGTAATTATTTCTCTTACGTGAAATGGAAGTGGCACCTACGTTGTCAGCAAAAAGGATGTACAAGTACAGTCACCAGCATAAGTACTTTACACTTGACAAAATTCAAAAGCTATTTTTGCTTGAAAAACGACTTTTTTTTAATTCGCTTCTTAAGCAGTCGGGTTTTTCATTTTTAAATTAGCTTTTTTTATTTACAACTTTTTAGTGAATATTTTTTTATAAATACTTTAAGCATATAATTGGTATATTTTTGTAATCACATCTAAAAACCCTTCATTTTGATACCCCACACGATGGGTTGAGAAGAAAAAAAATACCAACTTCTACGATATGGCGCCCAAAATCCGCCATTTTTTTTATTTTAACGGCACTTATCTAAGAACACTTGGGCGGTCAAGACCTATCTAACGATGTCTTATTTTTAAAAATCCGTCAAGTGGTTTGAAAGATACGAGGTAATAAAGAATATTACATACATACTTACATACATACAAGACACGCGCGAAAAACATAACCCTTTCCTTGCAGCCGGGTAAAAATAATCAAAATATTTCTGAATGCGTAATTGTCACATGTTTTATTTCGAGACTGTACTTATGTCCGTAACATAAGTACTTTTGATACCATCATAGCACTTTAAGTAAAGCATCGTCTGCGAAAAAAGATACTGTTTTGTGAAGTTTATGTTATGTTTTGTGGATATCATAAACATTAAAAGGGTAGGTAGTAATGTAGCTACCATTAAAAGTATATTGTTGTAGATAATAGGCATTTTCTTTTATGCTTTTCTTGACAATATATTAGGGTCTTGCTAAGTGAAGTTTCGGAGAGACTTTCGGACATTTTCTTTCGTCATTTTCAGTCGATATATAGAGTTGTTGATATGGGAATCAAATTAAACTTTTAATATGATTGTTTCTATGTAAAAGTTTGTTTTTTCGGATACAGTATTGTTAATAACGGGTCTCAAAACAGCGAAGGAAAACATCGTGAGGAAATCGACAAGTCCTAGAACCAATTATTCGAAGACATGTGAAATCCACTAACCCGCACTGGCGGCCCGCGTGGTGGATTACGGCCCTTTCCCTCTCTCAGAGAGGAGGTCTGTGACCCAGCAGTGGGAACATTAAAAAAGGCTGGTGATGAATGCATTTGAATACGTGTATGCTGTTTAGAATTTAAATATATTTTAGAAGTAGTCGGTTTTAAAGATGAATGTGAAAGTTATAGTAGAGTCATCCTTCAAAGAAAAATGTCTCGAAAGGATGTGACTGTATAGGAGCAGCAGAAAATATTAAAGTCAACAACTTTGAATCCTTCCTATACCTGAACAGTTAAGCTGGGAACAAATAATCGGACACAGCTGCGACTGATATGTGTGCACAGTCGTTTAGGACGCGGCTTGTGGACTCGTCCGAGCGCGTCTTCAACGAAGAAACATATCGAGCAGCGAAAGTAAGGACGATTTTCTGGAATTAGCGGCGGCTGCTTTAAGTTGTCCACCAAGAAAGAACATAAAAATATTGTTCTTACGCCAGGGACGCGTCCTGCAGACGTTTTTGGCTGACAAAAGCATCCAGCGGGCTAGATGTCCTTCGGATGTCCGAACGCCCAAGGTTGCGTCCGCGACTTACGTCAGATAGTTTGCACAATTTATTGTAAGAGTACATTCATTACATAGATACTGTATAAGTCGAGGTTGTCAGTCGCGTCCGTCAGCCGTGTCCGATAATTTGTTCCCAGCGTTAAGGTCTTGAGTGGTGTCCCTGAGTGTGACAATTTGTGACAACATTTTACCCGACTACGGCGAAGCCAAAAGGATTTTAGTAGTCTATATATGTATGTTTGTATTTACGTATGTTCCTCCGTAGCGCCTAAACTAATTCATCCGATTTTGATGAATAAGATCTCAATCGATTCGTTATTATTGCCCGGGTTACAAGCTAAAATTATACCGTATTCGGGTTACAGATTTTAAACTTTTTGTTTGTGTCTCTACTTGTAAAAACAAATGTATGTGTAAATAATTTATTAATAACTTTTTATAGCCCAGTAACATAAACCTAGAACCATCTACTACTTAACTACCAAAGCGTAGGTTGAACACCTTTCTTCCGGTAATCTTTACCCGCTTATATCAAAATTAATGATCCAAAAACCGACATGTTCTGCCTACCCACATTATGTTATCGTTTTAATTGACACCTCCATATCGAAATGACGCAACTTCTTTATTTCTATTTTCAATAGCATTATTGAATATATTATTCGTTTTATTTAGGGTTCCGTGGGGTAGAGAGAAGAGCTGCAAATATTGATTAAATGTTACGAGTATTTGTATTTGCGCATCTGTTCGGTTGTCAGTTTGTTTGTCTAGCAAGTGGTTGCTCGTTTGGGGTAGAAAATTGGCTTTTTTATATTACAAGCATCTATATGTTCCTATTTATTGACCAATGCAATCAGAATTGTGTTCTACATTCCTCCCGAAGTCTCTCGAATTAAAGTTCTTGTGTGAGTAAAAAAGTTGAGTTTATATTCCGAAAATCTTGCATACTTGTAAGTATGCAGTAGCATTGACAGTTGCTTGGATGTTTCCATCGTTGCTAAACCTCTTAATTTTTTTATCCCATACGGAATCACCTCACCAAGCAAGTGCTTACGCACTTACCTGTTTTTTATCTACCCGCATGCAAGCAGCCAATGACCCGTGAGTGACACAGAATCGTCATTGATAAGCGTTTTAATGACTCTCCAAACGACATCGTTATAGAGTCGCACGTCATTCGATAAAGGTGGATTTTTAATAGCAGACTTATTTATGGTCTCTTCTTTGTGGTTGGGAAAGTGTTACCCATTCATTTTTGTTCACTGGCAGCCCAGAATCTTACTTCTTTTGTTCAGTCTATCCAAATATTCCAAAGGTTGTCTGAAACAGATTGCTCTGTGCGATTGCATATATGACTGCCCTTTTTACACTTGTTTTGACAACATTTTATCCTGTGCTTTTTATGAGGTGTCACATCACATCACATCATCAGCCTATTAATGTTCCCACTGCTGGGACACAGGCCTCCTCTCTATGAGAGGGAATGGGCCGTAATCCACCACGCGGGCCCAGTGCGGGTTGGTGGATGTCACATTTCTTCTAATTTTTGGTTCTAGGAGATGCCGGTTTCCTCACGATGTTTTCCTTCACCGTTTTAAGAGCAGTGGTGAAGAAATAATTTACACAAAGTAAAGCGCCTGCCTGGGCTTGAACCCACGACCTGCAACTTGTAAGTCGCGGCTGATACCGCTGGGCCACCACTGCTCGAGGTGTACAATAAAGTTAATAACAAATAAATAAGGTAGACACCGAGAAAAGAAGACGTGTGCGTACTAAGGTCGTCATAAGCTAAGAAGTCCGTTGACGTTTCTCATTTTACATACTTATATATAACTGTATAATATATATAACTTTCGACGTAAGAAATTGAAAAATCTAATTCATAATCCTAATTAATTACTATGTTACCCATATACTATATCAGCGAGTATCATTCGCAAGCATCAAGTTTAATTATTATTAAGTATTTTTATAGCTGTCAAAACAGGCCTTTTATTTTTTGACATCTATAGGTTTGGTTTATTCCGTGTCAAATTAAATTTTTCATAAGGGTCTTTAACAATTTCGCCACTGTCATATACTGTGATACCAATTTGGTTCAGTTCTCTTAATATGAGACCTAAATAACGCCCTTTGAGTAATCCATTTGTGGGATAAACTTCATAAACCGTTAGTTTTTTTTTCCACTAGGAATTTCGCCTGTGTCTACAGTGCATCTACCAACACAAACTGTGCTCTCTCCTATATAATTTAGTGTGACTTCTTGCTAGTTGAAAAAACCATGAATGAAAAATAAATTGTTTTGATAAGGAAAGTAAGCACTCAAATTATCAGCTTTCATTATGTTAATAATTAGAAAACTTAATGTTTCGACACGCTCTTTACCTTTATGGTACACACTACAAGTCATTCCTAATGTGTTGGGTTAAACTATGTGTGACACGAGCAAGACTAGTTCCTCTTCCTAGTTCATTAACACCTTTGCGCTCTTCAACACTTCACGTCTTTATCATTTTTTGTTAGGCTTGGTATAATAATTTTTGGTCTCATAGTTTGATACAGTTGTTCTGTCTCACGACGGTAGATGTGTGTGTGATGCACATGCACATTATTCCTGTGTGCGTAAGCTCAGGAGCCCTCAGTATCGCCTCAGCAGTCTCCATCGCCCAGTACCGCGCGAGTCTCTGATATGTTATTGAAAACTTACTTAGTTTTCAATGGAACACTATGAAATCCTCGCTCATGGGGTTCCCCATGTTCTTTCGGGTAATGCAGCATTTGATATGTTATATTCAATATTTAGAACTGCGTTGCTGACTTCAGCATTAACCTTCGTTTTTAAATCCCCCGACTGTACTAGAGACTTCTTCATCATCATCACCGTCAGCCTTTTTAATGTTTTCACTGCCGGGACACCGGCTGCTCTCTGTGCTGTATCCACCACGCAGGTCCAGTGCGGGTTGGTGGATGTCACATGTCTTCGAATTTTTGTTTCTAGGACATGAAGACTTCTTAACCATTCATGGAGACTAAGGCAGTAATTCTCCATGATTGATAAGGTTTTAAATTAAGTTTATAATTACATAAAAATCGACTAATATAAGTACATGTGACGTTTATAAACCCACAAGTGACGATAACATCCATAAACAAAACACACAGGATATAACGCCTATAAAGGTCGCATCTGTGCGCCTGAGTCTCCGACCGATAACATTCATACCGTCCTACGAACCAGCCACACAATTTTGCCTCCACACTCGAGGCGAAATACCCTATACAGGATGACAAAAGACCTAAAATTACCAATTTTGTAAAGCCCACTCGGATGCACGTGCCTAGGGGCTGGTCTCAACAATAGGACGCCCCTCTATAATCCTCTAAACATAATAGACTACCCCACTTGACGGAATCGATATTGGGATCTACCCTTAAATGCAATTTTGTGCATATTTTTGTTGCTAACGGATATTTTGTGCAATTTTTATGGGTGTTTAGCGTAATGATGTTAGTTTCGCGATGCTGTTACTTTCCCGGTAGTCGCAATTTACCAAGTAAACCAAGTTTACCCAGTTTTAGTTCGCAATTTTATATGGTATTCTTTTGGCTACTCTTATACAGTCCCCCTTTATTTTTATCACCATCTAAAAAAAGGTTAAAAAAATCAAAAAAAGTCGAAGGATACATATTCGCGAGCTGGCTGACCAAAACTATAAATATCCTGCGACTGCACAGCATGATTTTCTCCTTGTTTACATCTTTTCAATCGGGTGTTTTTATTTTATTTTTATTTACAACATTTTAGTTATTCTTTTTTTTTCGAATGACTTTTAAACATATAAGTGGTATATATTTTTGAAATCAAATCTAAAAATCCTTCATTTTGATACACCACTCGATGGGTTTCGATGAAACAAAAATGCAAATCCTACAATATGGCGGCCAAAATCCGCCATGTTTCTTTTTTTTAACGGCACTTATCAAAGAACACGTGGGCGGCCAAGACCTATCTAACGATATCTTAATTATAAAAATCCGTCAAGTGGTTTGAAAGATACGCGGTAATAAAGCATGTTACATACAAGATACGCGCGAAAACATAACCCTTTCGTTGCAGCCGGATAAAAAGGCTGTATATTAGTGTGTTATAAAACACAAAAAAAATTGTTCAGATTATAACCCATTAAGTTACAAAAGAAGGTGCTGCAAAAAGCAAACAAATTGATATTCGTGTCGTAATTATAGTCCGAAATAAGTAATTTGGTATTTTTTTTGCAATTTCCCGAGATCTTTATACATAAGACGAAATTAACCTTAATACATGTCTTAAACCTCACGACTTTTTGCATAACCTCAAAGTCTAGATCCCCATAATAGCCCCACAGATTACCAATCAACACTAGATAAAACTTGCTGTGACAGCTTGTCATACTGACCGTTTTACTTGGACGTTTATATCGAAATCAATCAGTCTGTGACATGTTGAGAATAAAGCTGGTTACTCAACGCTAGGCTTGCAACTCAGCCGGATTAGAAGACCAATTTATAATCTTCTAAACATACATATAATTCTTATACTTAAATAAAATTGAAGTGTCTGTTGGTTATGTCAAAATAATTGCTTTTGGTAGATGATCATTAAAAAAAATTGAGTCTTTGTCTGTTCGATCCGGATAATCTCTGAAACGGCTGGTCGGATTTTGACAGAAAATTTCACTGCCAGATAGCTGAAGTTATAAGGAGTATTTTAGGAGACATTTATTTACCTAAAATAAATTACAGCTCTGTTCGATATTTGTTCTGTTTTAGGTGTTTGATAACGCGGACGAAGACGCGGGCAAAAGCTAGTTATCTCAATAATAGACAGCTAGATTATGATAAAGTGTGTCATAACTGATTTAGTGGTTTGCGATAAAGAAATAATTAATTTATGTTAATATTTGAAGGATTTCGCGATTTCTATCTCGCAGGCTTTGCAGTAATGGCTAAGATCTACCTTTTGCTACAACCATTTCGAAATTACGCGTTAGTCTATTCAATTAGGAGTTGGGTGCGGTTGACTGAATTTCTGTGAATTCGAACAAAATTAAGCTAACCTAAGTTTCTGGCAAATCAGAATTATTTGAGTCAATGAGCCACCAGCGTAATGTATCTAGTTGTGTAGATATCCACTCGTGAAGATGGGCTAACAAGTGAAATAAGTTTAGATCTAAATAAGATTTTTTCTCGTATACGTCACACTTGGTGCAAATGAACAATTTTTTTTTATTTTTTCCTAGTTTTATTTTGCATAATCGGTCTATGTATGTTCCAAATGCCAGGACACTGGAATACTCTCTGTGGAAGAGTGGGCCAAAATCTACCAAGCGGGTACCGTGCGATTGGTGGATGAAGTGTCACACCGGTTTTCTCAGGTTTATTTTTACTGCACTAAAAATTTCGAGAAACTGCCTTAGCTGTCACTATAATTATTATTAATTATTCTAAGAGCTAGCATTGTTTTACAGTTTTTTTTAATATCTTTCTCTAGTATAGCTTGTAAATCAAATTACGCCAGCGTCCGCAATCCTGTCCCCAGCACTATCTCAAGTGCATCGAATTGGTAATGATGATGACTTTCCGTTCCTCGCCGACTGTGTCTATGATTGTCGCATCTTCTATAATGAAATGCATTGGATTTATTATATTTTGCACAGTATATCTTCGTGAATCATGTTTCATAGGTCATCGACTTTGTTTCTGGAAATAACAAGATCTCTGTTTTTTTTTTCCTGACTAGCTGCGCTCGCTGCTTCGCTCCCGTCAACTGCCTACCCTACTTACCTACCTACCTGCTCTACTTACCTACCGCCTACCCTACTAACAAACACTACTTGCCTTGCCAAGTTGTTACCTACCAACTCAGATCAAATAAAACGCCATTCAGAAAAGACAGCTAATGCACAACGCCATCTATCGAATATGGGGTTAAACCGAGTATCTGAACTGCGTGTGTTGTGATATTTTACTTCTTGAACACTTTAAATTCATATAACTTTTGATAGAATGAACCGATTGCGATGAAACAAAAACGTAGTACTTCAAGTTACGCACAATTTTTATGTATAAAATTTATCTACAATGGTTTCGTACATTTTAAGTGATGCGTCAACAACTAAACAGACAAAACATTCAAAAACGCTGGCAATGAGTTCTGTTGTTTTAACACACTGGCTTTTTTTTGGAAATATTTTTTTCGATGTACACACGCCTTTTCTTCAAATTTATTATATGACTGTATTGATGAGGCCGCTATTGATCTCGATCACGGCCTATGGTAAGCTAGAGATGAGGGCTACGATGGAGTGAACCCAGAAGATGCATTTTCACTCTTGCTTTGAAGGTCACAGCTGGAAGGGAACACAGATGCTGTCAGAGAGTTTCAAACTTTAGATGTGCGTGTATTAAATGTGTATAATGTGTCTGTCTATCGAACGAATTTGTAAGAAACAGACTTCATCTGAAATAGCTACAGATTCACGCTAAAACTCCGAATAGATTCTACCACTGGGTTTTGCCATCGGCTTCGAAAGCGTAAATGTTCATTTCCCAAAATTGCTCATATATATGCCAATAACCGTTACAATGAACGGTCCAAAGCCAAAGGGCAATTTCCATTATCAATACACTTGACAGAGAAATTGGTGATATCAGTTTGTTGTTATTAGCAGACAGGAGGACGTTTACTGCCCATCCCCCTGTGTTTAATCTCTCTCAACGGAGTTGGGCGGAAATATACCTAATCTGTGTGTTATGGATAGGCTCGTGTTTGAATATTATCTCACCTGATAGTAAGCGATAATGGGGTCGAAGATGGAGCGAGATTGCCTAGAAGTAACCTCTGCACTCTTGACTTAAATATTCCCAAGTACAGCTTCTAGGAGACACAGAATTCCGTACAGTTTTCGACTCGTTATCTCTCACTCGTTATTTTCAACCGACTGCAAAAAGGAGGAAGTTCTCAATTCGACTGTATGTTTTTAATAAATATTTGTTACGCGATTACTCCGCCAATTGTGGACCGATTTTGAAAAATATATTTGTGTTTGCAAGGATATATTTCCCCAAAGTGGTCCCATTGGCACCAATTTAGAATCTAATAATGAGATTCCATGGAAATCGCGGGAACTTCTTAAATATTATAGGCGTACCTACATATAGCGATTTTGATATTTTCATCAACAATGTAATCATTTGCACTCAGATTGTATAATTTTATGAAGTGGAACTGTTGAAGAAGCCCACAGATGGCCACTGGAAATCCTTAATGATAAGTATGTCACGGGTATAAGATATCTCGAATAGTTTACCGACTATGATGATGCATATACTTTTTAAATAAATGATACTGATGAAAATGGTACCATCGAATCGAACTGATCTGATAATGAACTCCGAAATAAAGCAATGTATCCTAGTCGTGTTTGGGATTATTGGAATTGTCGTGAGATGTACTTTGGCTATAAATAATTTTCATGGTAATTTGAGGTACCAAAACCAAAAAGAGAAAATTAAAAACATTTTATCAACAAAATTAAACCGACTTTTAAAAACCACTACAAAGTGAAACATAACTTTCTTGTTTCGAAAAACGAAAATCAATAGGTACCAAAACCAAGTATTTTTTTGGAAATCACTTTTTGACGCTAAAAAGATTTTAAGTAAGTCATAAGATGATTTTCCTGGAAGGCGTCGTCAACAGCTTCTTACCACAAAATAGTAAGTATACAGAAGGGCCACTCCCGCCGTTTAGAAAATTGACAACTAAACTTGACAGATTCACAAGGGTTGCTACTATATTGATTCCGAATTAAAAAACCGGCCAAGTGCGAGTCGGACTCGCGCACGTAGGGTTCCGTACTTGGTAAATTGCGGTTTACGATTTATGACGTATTAAAAAAAAACTACTGACTACATCTCGTTCAAACCAATTTTCGCTGGCAGTTTACATAATAATGTTCATCATGTATTTTTTTTAGTTTTATCATTCTCTTATTTTAGAAGTTACAGGGGGGGGGACACACATTTTACCACTTTGGAAGAATCTCTTGCGCAAACTATTCAGTTTAGAAAAAAATGATATTAGAAACCTCAATATCATTTTTGATGACCTATCCATAGATACCCCACACGTATGGGTTTGATGAAAAAAAATTTTTTTAGTTTTAGTTTCAAGTATGGGAACCCCCAAAATTTATTGTTTTATTATTATTTTTGTGTGAAAATCTTAATGCGGTTCACAGAATACATCTACTCACCAAGTTTCAACAGCATAGTTCTTATAGTTTCGGTGAAAAGTGGCTGTGACATACGGACGGACAGACAGACAGACAGACAGACAGACAGACAGACAGACAGACAGACAGACATGACGAATCTATAAGGGTTCCGTTTTTTGCCATTTGGCTACGGAACCCTAAAAAAAGAGTAGGTTGCCCAAGTTACAAACATAAATACATAGATTCGTCTTAACATACATCATATCATGCTTACATGCCTTAGAGGGTAGACAGGGCATCAAATATCCATTTAATATCACGAAACATTTAACATTACGCCACATACGATGAATATTGGAGAGTAAAAAGACATAGTAATAGTGTAATAATGATCCCACTTAAAAAAATAAATTGAAAAAAGCTCCAAGCTCGACAAAAATATAAATGTGAAAAAACTGGTACCTAATAAAATCAAAAAACCAAAGATGATCTTAAACAAGAAGAAAATTATGCTGTGCAGTCGGAGGAAACATATCTGTAAGCTGTATGACTGGAACCTTATTATTATGACAAGTTCCCAATTTCATCTATGGGCTTAAAATAATTTATTATAATCCTAGATAATGAATTTCTAATTTGTCATCTTGAAAGATTAATGACCTTTATAACTTAAAAATAATTGAAAGAAAGAATTACAAACAAAAAAGTAAATTCAGTCTATAACAAATAATAAAGGTAACCCATACAATGCAACCAACCTCGTTACAGTACTTAATGTATGAATGACGTGACAAACGCCTGCACAAAGCAATCATGACAGCCGCGACTGAGCTCGGTCCAATATTGCCCAATATTCCCTGTAAAACCGAAATGTCAAAGTGAGAGTGGCCCCTCTGTCTGCGGCGCACCGCCGCTTACGTACTTTGTGTTCTTACTTTGTTTTCTTTTGCGCATGTTGAGGACCAATTAAGAAACTTTCCTTTCTGCCTTCTTTGTTTTGACAGACAGATGTCAACACCGTCATAATTACGGATCACAACAATCGCTATCTCTAAATCGTTTCAATAATCGAATGTTGTTTGACGCAAATCGATAACCTTGGGGATTATCTACTAGAAACATAGACATAGAGAACTTGACGAAGCATTTACTCTCTGGCTGTCCAGTGAATATGGTCAGCAAAAAGGAAGATAAAGCTAACGCGTGGCCGGTTGTTATTGTAGAATTCTGATTGGTCAAACTCACCTAAGATCTCAGTATCATCTTTATCACCACCATTTACGGAAAAGAAGTATCGGCCGCACATTCGCTCTGTCTCTTTCTACCGATTAGTAAATGTTGTCACAGTAATGCCCAGTCTAATCCAGTTCTGTTTGAACCACTTCATAGGCTGTTAGTGTAATTTTTGTTAAGAATTTTTGTTATTACGACCTACAGAAGAGAGACAGGTATTGGCCACACATTCGCTTGTCTCTTCCTATGTTCCTATCACATCATCAGCCTATTAATGTTTCCTATTAATGTAAACAGGCCTCCTCTCTGTGAGAGGGAATGGGCCGTAATCCACCACGCAGGCCCAGTGCAGGTTGGTGGATTTGGTTCTAGGACATGCCGGTTGCCTCACGATGTTTTCCTTCACAGTTTTGAGAGCAGTGGTGTAAATAGTAATAATAATTAATTATTACTAATAATTAATTATTAATTAATAATAATTAATAATAATTAATTAATAATTAATAATAATTAATTAATAATAAAATAATTTAAATAATTTAATTTAAATAATTAAAATGTTTAAATTATTAATAATTAATAATTTAAATAATAAATAATTTATAATCAATAATTTACACAAAGTAAAGCGCCTGCCTGGGCTCGAACTCACGACCTACAACTTGTAAGTCGCGGCCGATACCACTGCTCACTTCTCACTATGTTCCTACAGATTAGCAAATTTTGTGACAGTAATGCTTAATCAGTTCTCTATGTCTATGATCATAAATAATAACATTTATTATTCGATTTTCTCGATTCTATCACTACAATAAATACATTTCAACTGCACTATCATAATGTAAACAATAAATCGCTTACAAAATACCATTTCCTAGGTTATTACGACATTTAATATTGTATTTAATGTTCTGAGCTGTTTGTCTATTCAATATTCGTGTTATTGCCGTGTATTGTGACTTGGTTAAGCAATTAGGATACGAAATTGAAATTTGTAAACTGTTGGCCCTGCCCTGAGTATACAGATGAAAATGTATAGGATACAGTCGTGCCCTGGCAATGAAATGTTAGGAATTATTGTCGTGAAAATATTCGTGTTGTATTTATTGTGATTTCTGATAGGTTTTGGTTGACTACTATCGCACCTGAGGGTCTAGACCAGTGATTTTCAAAGTGGGGGTGCGACAACATTTTAAGAGGGGCGTGAGTCTGGGGGCGAGCACACATAGCGATGCCAGCGAGAGCAAGCTTAAAAAATTAAGGACTTCTAAATAAAACATTTACCCTCTTACTAATAAACACGGAATAAAGTTATACCAGGTACAACAAAGGTATAACCATACATTTTCATAGGTTTTTACTTGGTATAACTTTATGCCGCGTTTATTAGTAAGAGGGATAGTAAATAACTTCAATTTCGGCAGTCGGTGTTCCTGTTTTCATTTCTTAATTTTTTGACACTGACTTCTTTAATTATTATTTTTGTAAATGAGTGTTAGTTACCTACCTAAACACCAAAACAAAAGGGGGCGTGGGCCATATTCAGTTAAGACATTGTTTTTCATTCTGGGCATTTTCATTTTTGGCAATAGGGAGGCGTGACAAAAAAAGTTTGGGAACCCCTGCTCTAGACAGTGTCATCAGCGATGGCGACAGACGCAATGCAAATATGCAAGGGATTGGTCACGTGGGAGATCGATTGCGTTCGGTTATACTATAAATATTTGACATATTATTACCAATAGCTATCGTGATGCTTTCGCTGATAGAAAACATGTCTAGAGCCTCTGTAGGTAAGCGATGAGGTGGTCGACAATGGAGCACGGTTCAACATCATTTCAGCCGAAAGACGTCCACTGCTGGACTTAGGGACATAGGCCGCAGGCGTCGCCACATTGACCGATCCCGTGCGTCTCGCATCTATCAAGAGCACGAACACGCTTGCCTCGACGTAACCTATTTATGGTTTTCTTATTTTGATCCTACCGTTGTAAAATTCGTGTAGAAAAGTTAAAAATATCAATTTATTCAACAAACCGTCACATTTGTAGAACGGAAGCGCTCCCATGTTTTCTGTAAGCCCAAGAATTGTTTATACAACACTTATGTTAATTCCAATTATGTTGTTTGTTCCAGGTAAAGCGAGAGTTTATTCAGCGAAACCACAGAGCGTCGAGACGCCTCGGTGGCCACTGGTATAAATGGCAGTGTCCATACTTTCATACAAACCACAGTGTACCAAAACACCTCGGCAAGCCCTGCTTAACACGGCAGTGTCGAAACTTTCCATAAAAATCATGCGTGTCAGTAGGTGTTTACATTTAAAAATTGAAGGCCGTGTCAATTCTTCGTCCAGCAGCAGCAAGATGGGCAGACGATATTGCTACAATTGCAAGTAGAACCTGAAGAAATAAAAAGAGGTCTATGCCCAGCTGTGGGTGAACTAAGGCTAGATGTGATGTTGATGATGATGAACAATTCATAATATGGTTATGACTAAAGAAACTTGTGACAAACGCATATTACGTGAGCAACTGAGCACGAATATTAAGTACTAGCTTATGCGAGCGGCTTCGCCCGCGTGAAAAGTGTTTTCTTATCCCAAGGGAACATTATACCGGGATGAATATATATATAATAGCCTATGTGCTATTTCAGAATAAAATCTATCTCTGTGCCAAATTTCATCCAGATCCGTTCAGCCGTTTTGGCGTGACTGAGTAACAAACATACATACATCCACATTTCAACACACAAATCCATCCAAAATTTCACATTGATAATAATATATAGTAAGATAAGTAAAATGACATCTAGTCGATTCCGTTATCTGTAAGCTAAACGAACATTCAACTGAACACAACCTGTGTTTTGTTTTAAAAGAAACCAATTGCGAATGTGTGGTCCTTTCTTTGGACTAAAGGACCACCCTTATCGGTGTGCTTCCTGTGGTAAGCAAGCTACCGTGTGAGTTGGATCATCAAATTGTAGAATTGTAATTACGGTCGACAAGTCCATTAATAAGCAAAAAAGAAGTTTGCCTTTTGTATGATGTTTTAAGTTGGTAAAGGTTTAAAAACATAATTAGGTACTACCTGTAGAAACGCTAAATTGGCTGGAGAATTTGTTTTTCTAATAATTGTAAGAGGAATCTTAAATTCTACTTAATCTGTCATGACTACAAAACCTAAGCTTTGCTAACGGAAAGTAGATTTTTATTAAAATGGCAATTAAAAGTAACTGAGCAACACTTAAGGCCCTTACTCCGCTTTAGCCGTAAAACAGTTACTTTGCAAAGCTTACTCCTTGGTAACAGCTAGGTTAAAAGGATAGAAAAAAAAAGTATTTATTATTGATTTTAGTACATTATTTGTGAAACATGTTTTTTTCGTGTATCTAATAGTTTAACTTTAAAAAATATATTTAAAACACGATATTTTTTCGCTACTTTTGCATACTCCTCCAAAACGACTTGGATGTTGAAAATATTTTTACAAAGAAAATGTTATGGTCTGAATTTCTTCTTAACCTACACAGATTATGTAAATAAAAAAATATTTTGCAAACAAAACTGTCCAAAATTGATATTCTGGCTCCGAGCGAAGGCATGCCCAGTACCTTGTTAATAATGGGGAATACATGCGCCTTAAGTAAAGCGACTTACTAAAAGAACGTAGGATTGTTGGTAACTGTGGTGTTATAGACTCATTTTCAAACAAATTTTCGATTTCTGAAAGTACCAGTTACCACCAATGTTGCAGCAGTTAACAGTGTGGTCCATAAAAGTACGCATGTAATGTGTATATTTTCTGTGTCAATTCGCGCTATAAACAAAGGACCACCCAACCGTATGATGCTGACATGACAGTGCATAGTAATGGTGCCGATACCACATCGTCGATAATAATGCCGACTATTTGTATGCAAAATGTGTTGCAGTGAAAATGTAGAGTAATATTAATTACATTTCACTAGGTTTCGTTCAAAGTAGGGCTTGTCCCCATCACCACGACACGGCATGTTGACGTGTATATTTTAAAAATTCACTCACTAACCTGTGAAATAGCAGTCTATTTCTAGGCGTTCTTTAACAAGTGATGTCAATAACTCAGAAATAGTAATTTCTGTCATTCTTTTTGCACAACTAATCGCTAATAAAAAAAAAAACATCAACTGAGCTTACCGTTTAATAGCACGTCACGCCAACGTGCCGCGACGTGACACCGCCCAGTTTCACGTTGACGACGTCGTCGTGCCGTGGCGATGAAGACAAGTTCGAATGTGTGATATAATGAAATCAAAATTTTGAAATTACTAGCGGACGCCTCGCGGTTTCACCCGCGTAGTTCCCATTCCAGTGGGAATACAGGGATAAAAAGTAGCCTTTGTCACCCGGGGATAGTGTAGCTTCCCAACGGTGAAAGAATTTTTGAAATCGGTCCAGTAGTTTTTCAGTTTATTCGTTACATACGTAAATACAAATCTTGCCTCTTTATAATATTAGTATAGATAGAGATAGGACGGTACGTTTCATTATTGTGTCATCAATCTTACGTTCCACGTAAGTTATACTCAAAGACAGCGAAAACGATTGTTGAAAAGTCCAAAATGTTTGGCATTGACAAGCGCTAACGAAATGTAGTCAATCCCTTACATTCTGACTTTGCTGCCGACGTTTTCGGTGATATTACTTAAGTCTGACTAATTCCCAAAAGCCTACTTAGCGGATGTGTTCTGCCCTCCAACCGAAGTTGTAGGAATGTAGGCTTGCTTGTCTAATTAAGCTCCTAACTTAGGTTTACGATTGTGTTTATTGGGTGGGCGTAATGACTTGAGACCTACTGTCATTTCAGAAAGCGCTAATTTAATTTGACCTACAACAAACTAGTCTAAAATAACTTATAGTTCTAACTTATAGCATACATTTATCAGTTTAATCGTTTGATTGTTTATAAGAGGTAATATGAGGTAGTACTTACTGATCCGATTTTGGAAATTCTATCTTAAGAAAGCCATTGTCTAAATCATCATCATCATCTTCCTGCCATTGTCCCATGTTACTTGGGGTCGGCGCAACATGTTTACTTCTTCCATACCATCCTGTCCAACTGTCACGCTATCACTGACTCCCTTTTCTTTTTATATCACTCCTTACACAGTCCATCCATCTTTTCTTTAGCCGTCTCCTCCCTCTCCATCCATCCACAACTATATTCATAACTCTTTTAGAATATGCTAAAAAGCATTACCTCTCTGGAATAGGCGACTGGAGCGAAGCCTCAGCAAAGAGACTTAGTTTTACATGAAGAGTCTCGCATAGCAACAAACCTACCATTTACAAAACTTCATGCAGTGTGCTCCCGCTTTACACTTCAGTATACAATTCGAACAAAAGTGTACCGTTCTCGAAAGCTGTGTACACACGATCCAACATTTCTAACGGTGTAACATAAGCCCGTGTGTTGTGTTACAGTCACGCTACAGCGCTCTAGCTTCCTGGACTAGCTCCTGGATATTTTGTTGCATATGTGTAATATACACTGTTTTTGTTAATAAGAGATGAGGATGTTGGTCTGTAAAGCTAATGAGTTTGTTAGAGTTTTCATTCGTACTTGTGTGAGTATCGTCGACAAGCTTCTAATTTAGAATTATTTTTAAATCAGTAATAATTTCATTATTTGCTAGAGGATCAGTAAATGATTGTAAGGTTCTGTGTCCGACTTCCTCTTCTTTGTCGTATCAATGATTCCAAAATTAAATATATTTTGACCAGAATTCAGTCCTACGAGACTATGGGACGCTATGACATTAAAATCCATTATTGATTTGGCTTACCTATAGGAATCCATGTATTATAATTATGACCATTTTCAGTAAGACATACTGTTATAATTCTAACATAAGTACAATCACTCCACTTCCAGATTGCCATGCAAAGCAACATAGACCTAGTTAAAAAAAAAACAAGCAAGCCATGAAAATAGTTGACACAGCTAACACATAAAATCGAACACCTTTGACTGCAGTTCATAGACTTATAAAAGCCGCCGACAAAACACGACGCGATCCCAGTAGCCCCATCATATCCAATTTACTTGACGCCAGTTATAAATTTGAAATTAAAACCCACACTAAATTAACATTTATGCTAACAGGCTGTAGGTCCTAGACCTCCGATCCGTAATATGTTTATGCTTTAGTGATCTCTAAGAACATCCTTAGTCCCTACACTTAATTCTACAGCTTCATCTACATCAATAAGGTTGAGTTTGGATCGTTTATCATCAACAGTCGTAACTTCTATACACGGAGTCCAATTAACAATAAAATTTACGATTCCTCGTTCAACTTTGGACCTTATTGTTTGTAACAAGGTTTAACTTTGATTCTAGAGTTGGATTTCTATTATTGCTGTTACAATTAGGTTGGGAATTGTACTGATTGGATTCAGCGCCGACATCATTTCCGTTTTTATTCTCCTCTCGTGTGTTGCTTTAATTTCTGGGAAATGTAATTGTTTTATTTCGCTTTAGATTAGAATTCTTTTATGAGTAGGGTTGACATTCAATTTGTGGTTGGTTTGAGTGTTTCACGTATGGGAAAAACGAGAGTAAATAAAGTTGATGTATCGTTTTTAGGTGAAGTACCCATCTATTCGTTTGTTAGGACATTAGATGTTTCAAAATTAAACGAATCACGGCACACTGGTTCATACTTATACCACAGATAATATATTACTAGAATGTCCTTTCTTTGGTATTGTTCGTCGAATCGTTGAGCTCCTTAAATTCTGAGTTGAGCTGCTCGGTTATTGACAAATGCGTGCACTGGACAGGTCCACTCAATCTGGCTGGTTCTTTCCTCAAAAGACCATTTCAGACATCAGTCTACATGGTCTTCACATGAGCGAACCAAGATTTTGTCAGGACTTTAAAAGAGACTGTGACCTCTGATTTTGTTTCGGCCTTTCTTCTCAGAGTAGTCAGATAGGAAACACCGACCTCATCTAGTTTAAAAAAAAAATATTTGAAGCGTTTGTACAAACCAACTTACAGAAATAAAATCATTTATCATTTACAGATGCTTTATCCCATACAAAGAAACCGTGCCGACGTAACTACCGTTTTTCGTCTGGTTAAGATGATTATTTTTATAAGTACTTCAATCGCGTTCGGTTCCGTTCCACGGCTATATGGTGTTAGCAGCGACTTGTAAGTAAAATGGTTGTCTCGTGTTCGTGACAATTTTTTTTCTTTAAATACAGTGACGATTTGTTTTCTAGTATTTTATGCACGTTTTTACAGTTGCATTGTACCAAAATATGTTACAATACAAATTTAAAAAATTGAATGGCATGCCTCAGAAATTTATAACCGCGCCATCTATTGGAAACAATTTTAAATGATCTGTTCAACTAATCTTTGAAATGTGAATTAAAAGCCCAATATTCCATAATTTTGTGCTTAGGAGAGCTGATTTAAAAACAACACGTTCAATTTTTATAATCAATTCTAGAAAATGTTATTTTACAATTCAATTCAAATCGATGCATATCGCGTCAGTAGATGAACATTAATTTGAACCAAATTTTCTTAGTTAGCGCTGGGACCCCGTGCTTATATTAATCCGTTTGCCTACAGATAACCACTAATCGGTTTTAACAGTAAGCATATTAACTTGGTTTCTAAAGCGAATAACGCCACTATCTATATCTACCACTGCGAAGTTATTCTCAGTAAGTCTTTCTTTAATGTTTATTAGTGTTATTACCGCCACACCGACCACATTTAAGTATTAATAAACCTTTAGAAGGAATCTTAAACCCAACGGTATAAACAAGGCTGTACGGAACCATACAAATCGCAATCCAATGCATAATCAACACCTGAATTTTCGAGCATTGAAAAGCGTCCTCGAAATCCTTCGTTGCTGCCACTAAGCCAGGTTCTTTGATCAAGATTCGAAGCAAAATATGGCGAGATCAAAGGGGATATACTCAGCCAAGAGCGATGGAGAACCCTCGTGAATTGCAAACAAGTGCAAGTCAGCTGTAAATTATGCAGTCGGCTACGAACGTCCTAGTTTTGAAAGCTTCGACGAAAATTTTTGAATTCGCTCGAGTAACTTTTGGTTCAAGTAGTTTGGTAGTTTCTGTGTTAAATGGAGTGGCAAAGTTTAGATAGGGACTTGGAATAAGTTTGATAATGTTTTTTGAATCTTTAGTAGCTTGAGAGTGAAAGTTTTGCATTAAGTTACTTCTTGAACAAGAAAATTACGAAAAAAAAATCTATTATAAAGTCTTTTAAAGCATCCGATTTGAATGATTTCTTTGCAGAATATTGCGTTCTCATTTAAGAGTTCCTTTGGACAGTTATCTTTCAGATAGTGATTTATTACTAGCTGACGTCTTTTCTTTCATTCCCATATCAACTGGCCAGTAGTTCGTGAAATTATAGCCTGTGACTTAGCCAATAAATCCAAAGTAACGTTAATCACAAAATCGATTCCAGAAAAAGTAATGGCCTTTAGAGGGTACCAAAAAGGGTAGGGGAGGGGAGGTAATAAAATCTTTATAGTATCTTGGTACAGATTTTGTTGCATACTTGTTTCTAAAAGAAATGATTGAGCTTTTTATAGACTCGTGGTGCCTGGTGCATGCGCGTGCGTTAAAACGGGTAATTTGTGCGTCATTAAACATAGAGATTCGAGTGCATTAACTTGTTCGGAGTGTAAAATTAGAAAAATGCTGTGCTGCGTAATTAGAATGAGGGTACACAGGATAATATGAGCAGCTGTGTGTAATTGCCAGAGGTTTGAAACTATCGAAGGAAAAGGACGGGGCTATGGGATGGGCTGTATAATTAAGTATTGCCTGCGACTTGTCAGCTGTTCAGCGTTTTTATTTTCACTTGATGAATTTGATTAAGAAAACTATTGCGTAAATGGTGATATACTTTAAAGCACAAAAGTAATGTGAAGATATGAACTAAACTATTTTTTGCTTATTCAAATCACCAACTCGTTTGCCACATAAGGTGATTAAGACAATATCCTCTAAGTACAACTGATCATTGAAGTCGCTGCAACCATTATACAGCAGTGATATGATAAACATAACCAAACAAGTTATTACACTTGGAAATGCATGTTTGAGAAGCAATGAATATGGATGAAGCGAAAGACGCTTGCAAAGGACCGTGGCAAATATTCAAACATAAATATCTAACATCATGGCGTAAACTGCATGCATTTATATTACTGTCGACATCAACTTATAAGGCGAAAACAGCATCAGTACTAACTACAGTTTTATTACTCGGAAAAAAATTCAAACAAATAGTGTCCTATGAGTCAGACTTGGATAAAAACATGTTTCTTAATACTTAATTAACATGGACGGATTCTAGAGTCAATTAGACTATCTCCCCTTATCTATTCAATGAGGGACCGGTTCGAGATTTTCAATCCCGTTATGAAAATACGTGGTTCCGAGTATGTTCTTCGTAGATCGAGCAGATAGAGGCCTAGGATGGTGCCTTGGGAAACGTGATATGTTCGCGTGAGTTGCCGCTGCCGGACTGTGAAAATATTTATAGAATGTTTGTTTTGTAAAAAATAGTCAAGCAAAATGATCAAGAAAAACTGTTTTTGATGTGGATTTATTACAATTTTAGTAATTTCGTGACACTGCACCTTATCAAAAGCTTTTCTAACGTCATCTAATAACAAATCAGTTTTGTTTTAATAAAAATGACATAAATCCCGGTCTTTATTCGCTGAAGTGGCAAACCAAGGTCGTCGTACTCCGATAATTTACTGATGACAGTTTTAGATACCAATCTGATATCGAGCTTTATCGCCATTCATCGAGAACATCCTTTAGGAATATTAATTTACATTCTGGTTACTCGCAGGTAAGACCATGCCCCTTACATAATTCTAACTTCACCTTGATTTACCTTTAAGGGACCAAGTTCCTGATTTAACCTTTATCATCTAATTTATGGCGTACCTTTGGATTACTAAATAATAATGATAAATCCTCTCATTAGGTATGTTTTGAACTAAACTTTACTATTGTTCCATTAAGCAGTAGTATAGTCAATCACCAATTAAACTAGACAGGTTGATTCTCATTTCCTTTACCTACATACGGAAACAGGTGTGTAACACGGTCGCGACTTGTGAGTGCGAACGGACAAAAGAAACGCTATGTTTACGAGAAAGCCTTCTGGGAAACCACTACAGTAGTAGCTTAGTAGTGTTGATTGTATTGGCAGAGGTTAAATTAAAGTACTATCAATATAATCAAGTACTTAAAACGCTTGTGACTAAAAGCAAGATGAACATAATAAATATTTTTAAGCGAAATGCCATGTAAGAAAAGGGAATCCATGATAGCATGACGGTTGATTGGGAAGAGTAAAATAAGAAAACGTATTGCACCGACCACATGTAAATCAGGACAAAGAGAGGAAGGCTAATTCATGTCAACGTAATTTTAAATTTTTCTAAAGAATACATTTGAGAAAGAGCAGACGCCAAGTTTTATAAAACTTACATTATAACTCGTTTTAAACGATTGAGTACTCACGTGGCGGCGGGCGTTTACGCTTGCCAAATATCATAAGATCAGTGTGTTCGTAATTTTTATCGAGCTAAATCAAGATATTAAAACATAACAGTAACACCAAAAAGGTACGTCAAACGGTGGCAAGTGAGATGTACGCAATGAAATGCTGGATTTGACACTACACGATGTTTTATAAGAAAGCCTTCTCGGAAATCACGGTGAGACTGTGAAGACCCGTAAGTTAGAAGATGAAGCGGTTTTGTTTTAACGTCGACGTATTATTTACAACAGAATGCAAGTTATATACAAACGCATATAAAAAGGGGAGAGGGCAAAGGGCTTAGTGGGTTGGGCCTCAAAAAATTCGTCGACATTGTTTTCAAGGGTAAAAGTGTCCAGAACGCTGGCAGCATTGCCATGTTGCAAAGCAATACAAATTTTCTGGCCGAAGAAAAGCTTAGATGGACAAGTAGGTAATACAACTGTTAGAGAAAGTGTTAAAGAATTTAATTAAATGCTATATGATTTCTAGAAACTTATTTAGGTAGTTTATTGCTAATTTTCTTTTACGATGTGCATTTTGATGGAGTGTTAAATACTTTCATTTAATGCAATTTATTTATGGTTGTCCACCAACTTAGCAGTCTCAGCACCAAATTACTGCAAGCTACATTATTTTGTCTCCTCGATTAAAAACCGTACAGACGGGTAAATTAGAGGATTATAATATCTCTATGATATTGAGGAAACCGGAAACAAAGATCGTGAGGAATCCGGCATGTCCTAGAACCAAAAATTCTAAGACATGTGACATCCACCAACCCGCACTGCGCCCACGTGGTGGATTACGGCCCATTTCCTCTCACAGACAGCAGGCCTGTGTCCCAGCAGTGAGAACATTAATAGGCTGATGATATAATGTGATGATGATATTATGAATATCCCAGACAATAATATAATTTTTTGTTTGAATTTTCAATCAATGGGTTTTGTATCGATGAAGGATAATTTTAATTAATTATTAGGTAGTAGTATATAGATAGCGACACAGTGATAGTGTGACGCTTGTGCAGAAGGAAAGGAAGAAGAAAACGGGTTGCGCTGACCTCAAGTAACATAAGACAAGGACAGAAAGATGGTGATGATGAGGGTAGTAGTTTTTGGGTAATCAATTAATCTTATCATGTATTAATCTAGTCGTTACTGAATACAGGATAGGATCAACTTACGATACGCTTGCAAAAGCTTATTACCAACAAAGTTTTCTCACGACACCCCTGAGAAAACACATATCGCCTTCTCTTCCACCTTGTACCATCTCCCTTGTATTGTATGACAGAAACACGACGCGTGAGATAATGCGACTGTACATACATAAACACGCGAGTCCGTCCGTGTGTAATAAAATCATTGGACGTATGACGCGGAACAATGCACTTTTGTATGGGATGTGTTAGGTTTAATTGTGTATGTGTGAGGATGTGTGGACCTGTCTGAGTTTAGTCTTCCGTGGTAGGATGAGTTGGAATTTTGATGTGACCTAAGCTTAAATAAGTAAAAGTTAGTTTTTATCTAGACTTGACTACATATTATCTTTTTCATCATCATTGTCTATTGTACCCAAGGAACTAGGACTTTTTTTTGTATGGTATCACTTTTCTTCAAATTGTAAAGCAAATGATTTTATCCAAGGCTTTAGTTCTGTTCCCATCTTGTCCAGATTATTCTTGTTTTGTATTTTTGATAGTTTAAACCCTTGTGTTCGAGACACGATGAAAAACCGGCCAAGTGCGAGTCGGACTCGCGCACGAAGGGTTCCGTACCATTATCGCAAAAAACTGCACAAAAATCACGTTTGTTGAATGGGAGCCCCACTTAAAAATTTATTTTAGTCTGTTTTTAGTATTTGTTGTTATAGCGGGAATAGAAATACATCATCTGAGAAAATTTCAACTTTCTAACTATCACGGTTCATGAGATACAGCCTGGTGACAGACAGACAGACAGACGGACCGCGGAGTCTCAGTAATAGGGTACGGAACCCTAAAAAGCCATTGTGTCTCGCTTAGATCTGCGTTCCGGCATACAAGGGGTTAACCTAATAACCTGTATGATAAAATATGTAATAGATTTTGGGTTTATAAGGATTCTAGACCTACTTACTGTCAACCAATAGCTCATCATTATTATGACATTTAGTGATAGTGCTTATCAATTTACTTGGAGCAGTGGTGGCCCAGTGATAACGGCCGCGCCTTACAAGCTATAGGTCGTGGATTCGAATCTAGGCAGTATAAATTATTTCATCACCACTGATCTCAAAACGGTGAAGGAAAACATCGTGAGGAAACAGGCATGTCTTAGAACTAAAAATTCGAAGACATGTGACAGCTCGTGGCTAAATAATAACAGCTGCACGGGTCGATCTTCATGGTTCAGCAACGCTTGCCGAGGTCGGACCGTGGATGGGTGACCATCTTTACATAGCGAGTTAGTTCCGTGCCTCGGCAAGCACGTTAAGCCATTGGTCCCGGCTGTCATTAAAATATCTTAATCAGTCGTTACAGGTTGTCAGAAGCCTGAGATCTGAAACCAGTCTAGCCAAGGGTATGGTGTTACCCAGTTACTGGGTTGTAGAGGTCAGATAGGCGGTCGCTCCATGTAAAACACTAGTACTCAGCTAAATCCGGTTAGAATGGAAGCCGACCCCAATATAGTTGAGAAAAGGCTAGGCAGATGATGCTTATCAATTTAATTAGTTATGTATATTTTATTAAGAACGCCAACTATATATTAACAAAAGGTTTTACATTTTGGATCGTTTAGCTTACAGAACGACATTTTGTTTTGGTTGGTAGGTAGCCTTGCGGAGGGTAGGTACTGTATTTCTCACCTCCATATGACATTAATAATTTCATAGACTTCTTTGCTTAATTCATTTTCTTTGCTTGTTTTCTGTTTACATCAACGTTTACTTAACTGTCAAACAACTTTAATCATACGACAAAACTTCAATAAACCAACATTGTACAAGTAAATTTAACCTGACTATATCTGCATATCAAATGTTGTCTGTTTGTCCACTCTCTATCAACTTTTCCATACAAAAACTGGGCATATATGCACGCACACGGCGTAAAACTACATGCTTACCTAAGCATGGCCTAGTTAACGCATCCAGAGAACCAAGACCTACAACTTAATTAGTATTACTTCTCTAGATATGTCAAGTTACATTGGAACTAGCGTCCAGATACCACAGACCTATGATTTCTAGACTTGCCATTCTTCAAAGAGGTCTATATATGTGGTAGTAATTTCAAATAATGAAGACTGTAAATTGATTATCGGTTGTAATGCTCAAAGAAAATGGCGCGGCATGCGATGCTTTCTATTTGAAGACATCAAAACATTTTTATGATGTGTTTGATTATTGCCGCCGATACGTGCTTTGAGTATCAAAATGTTTGTACGCAGTGTTTGTTGTAGTTTTGTCGATGAAGGGAAGAGTTATTTGGAGTTCGTTTGATGAAAGGGTTTGTTAATAGAAATTAAAAGTAACGTTGTAGTTTGGTTTGATCCTCATTCGGTTTTGTTCTTTGGGTGTCAATGATAGCTTGGAAATTTTATAGACGTTTATGTCTACTCGTATATTGCAATCAGTGTGATCAATTCGTTTGGAGCACTAATAACATATTAAGTAGATATTATTCTTCCTTTTGCAAGAATAGTCATCGAATAGACTGGAATTTTTACTGCAATCTGTCAGTTCTGGTGGTAATTGTTTGTTTGTTTTTTCTGTTTTTTTAAAAAAACGTTGCCCCACAGGAAATTCTTCCTGTATCGTGGGTGCGTTTACAAACATATAAACTCACATACACAAACACCCAGAGCCGGAACAACTATTTGTAGGCCATACAAATATTTGTTCCGTGCGGGAATCGAACCCGCGACACGCAGCGCAGCAGTCAATCGCTCAACCACTGCGCCAACCGTGCGCCCAATTCAACCACAAATATCCAAATGAGAGGTTCTAGTCACCCAAAGACCAACTCAGCTTACTTTCAAAGATTAAACCAATACTCAACCACTTAAACTCAGCTACAGAAGCCATAAAAAAATTAACATCCTCAAAAAAAACAAAACACAACCAAGTGATCCATCAAATTTTTACCAATAAACATGCGTACACGCATCTCTTCTTAAATTAAACACGTACGTAAAAACGTTATAAAAAAAAAAACGAAGCAAAGGCGTGCCTGCCTGGCGCCACCGACGTAGTAAAGAAAAAAAGTTTAAATATATAAAAAATATATAGATATAAAGTAGGGCTGTCCATTGAGAGAAAACTTTACCCGACTGTGACAAAAAGGGGTTATATTTTAAAATTGTCTGTAAAAGAAAAGTTTCATACATGAAATTCGTGATGTTTAGTTCTATCAGCGGCTTCGTCCGCTTGAAAGTCGGCAATAAACAAAAGCTAGATAAAAAGTACTTATCTTATGTCTAAGGCCCAAACTATCTAAAAAAAAAACAAAATTAGTTCATCAGTTTAGGCGTAACAAATAGACAAGCAGAGTGTCTTCCGCATTGATAATATGAGTGTTAATGGATTCATCCAGCTAATGAGCTCCGGTCAAGTATAAGTCAAGCTTGTCGGGAAAACCCGATGATACATTTGAATTAAGACGTAATTATCCCAAAACATTTGAGCACCAAAGGTATTGTTTTTATGCATCGTTTCGTTCCGTGTATAAAGGTCTTTGTGTGTTCTTATGTCTGAAAATGCCTAATTCAAACAATGACTTAGTACATTTTCAAGCAATCTAGCTTAAATATTACGTCTTTCAGGGTTAAAATAATCAAGAAAATTACTCAATTCAGTTCAGAGATTCCAATTTAAGATGAAATAAATAGGGCTGCAAGGCGAACACGCGATTTTAAAATCAAGCAATGTTTTTGTGCATAATGATTTTATTTTGAGGTAAAATTGGACTGCCTTGAAATGCCAACGGATAAAATCAGACTAAAAAGATTTGAAAATCTTAAGTAAATGTAAAAATAAAAAAGATTTTAGGGTAGAGAACTTATAATTAAGAATGTGGCAGTCCCTACTTAGATCCCAAAGTTTGAGTTTTCAAATTCTTAATTCAGAAATTGGACTTAAGATGACGTGCCATTCTCGATTGTCTACGAGTCAAATTCAAAGGGGCGCCGCGCAGATTCCAGGGAGTTCGTTTGACATTTCGGGTGCTCAGTATCTTGACCGAGCTAAAGTTAGCATCTCGGCTTTGGACTTTTTGTCAATCGTTATCTCTCGTAGAATGACATTTTACCTAGAGTCTCTTTTTAGGGTTCCGTACCCAAAGGGTAAAAACGGGATCCTATTACTGAGACTCCGCGGTCCGTCTGTCTGTCTGTCTGTCTGTCTGTCTGTCTGTCTGTCTGTCACCAGGCTGTATCTCATGAACCGTAATAGCTAGACAGTTGAAATTTTCACAGATGATGTATTTCTGCTGCCGCTATAACAACAAATACTAAAAACAGAATAAAATAAATATTTAAGGGGGCCTCCCATACAACAAACGTGTTTTTTTTAATGTTTTTTGCGATAATGGTACGGAACCCTTCGTGCGCGAGTCCGACTCGCACTTGGCCGGTTTTTTTTTTTATTTATGGGGGGAAACCGTCAAACGGCGCCAGGACTTTTGGAGAAACACCAGGGATTGTGGTATTTTTACCTCACTAAAACTACCCCTATGATCACCATCAGCACTTGGAAGGGGCCCCGTTACCTCTTAAAACACCACTCCGGAACCCAACAGAGAGCAACACCTTGTACAGAGGGCCCCCCGAAACGTTGCACAGAAACCCCGCCTGCTTACGATGCAGGCGGGGTTTCGGCGTTTTAGGCATCGAGGCGGTTGCCTCCCCGACGCCTTCTTCCCTCTTTCCCTTCTTCCCTTGGATCCCTGATCCGGCCGGCGGACTCCTTCTGGATCATCACGGTCTCACAGAAGAAGACCATTTCCCTCCAGTTTTCTGTCTCTTCTAGCAGGCAGCAGGGCTTCAGGGTTAACTCATTAACATAGGTATAAATAAAATAAGTTTTCATGTCACTTACTCTCACTACTTATTAACATATTTATATACAGACAGACTGACTAATACCTGCTATAAATAAATATACAAAAAGTCAGTAGAATAAATTATTAGCAGACTTTAATTTATTCTTCTGATTACTTACTAACTTGAACTAAGTACTGTATTTCTTGATTCTCCTGACATAGTACACCTTTTACTTTTGCTATGCAAATAAATCTTGGCACAGCCCTAGTGGAACCGGAATATGAGGTGGACACTTTAATATCCTGCGGGCTGCGCGTGAGTTCGTGTTGTGACCACAAGTCAATTGTAATGAGGATTTTCTTGAGATTATGCGCAAGTGTGTAGGTTCGTAGTGTTATACAAAAAAAAACCGGCCAAGTGCGAGTCGGACTCGCGCACGAAGTGTTCCGTACTTGGTAAATTGCGGTTTACGATTTATGACGTATTAAAAAACTACTTACTAGATCTTGTTCAAACCAATTTTCGGTGGTAGTTTACATGGTAATGTACATCATATATTTTTTTTAGTTTTATTATTCTCTTATTTTAGAAGTTACAGGGGGGGCGGGGACACACATTTTACCACTTTGGAAGTGTCTCTCGCGCAAACTATTCAGTTTAGAAAAAAATTATATTAGAAACCTCAATATCATTTTTGAAGACGTATCCCATCCCCACACGTATGGGTTTGATGAAAAAAAAAATTTTAGTTTCAGTTTCAAGTATGGGGACCCCCAAAATTTATTGTTTTTTTGGGTGAAAATCATAATGTGGTTCACAGAATACATCTACTTACCAAGTTTCAACAGCATAGCTCTTATAGTTTCGGGAAAAAGTGGTTGTGACATACGGACGGACAGACAGACAGACAGACATGACGAATCTATAAGGGTTCCGTTTTTTACCATTTGGCTACGGAACCCTAAAAAGACAATAATATTTAGACCCGACTAGTTCAGAATATTGTTGTCTCTTTTTGTAGCGAGAAAAATGGGAGAATTAATAATGATGAATTGATTTCTAGTTGATCATCGGTGTATTTGGAAGAATAGAAGTTTGGTAAAATAGTGATCTGAAAAACCCGTCAATTTCACAAATTGTTCTAATTTTAGATATTCATTGTTTCATTATATTATTTTGATCTTAGCTATTATCACGAAGCTGTTTTGTTTATAACAGAAGTTTTCTAGTCTGTTTAATATATGCTCTATTTATTGAATAGGCTTACGGTGCAAATGGTCTTGCTTATTCAAGAAATACAACCAGTTCTCTCCAAAGACAGTCCGCCCTTTTCCCGAAATCATGGCCCCTCCACCACATGACTCACCCATCTCGAGGCTAATTTGTTATTACTCTTATTACTGGCGCTTATATCTTATAAAATTTGCATCCATATTGAATAGTGGATACAACTGGACATACTGGACACTGCTTGAAGACTTGGAGGTCGAAATAATTTGAGTTCGCACTTACCTTCCGGATCTGTCAGTATCTTAATTAAGTGATCTTTTCCTTGAAGGCTCCTTGTTAAAGTTTGCAATTAAAATAAAGAGAGAACTTTATTTTCGAGTGCGAAACAATATGTAGTGAATTAATTGACCAATTGGTTTTTTCTTTAATCATGTCATTAAATTGTGACTAAGTCTGCAATAAACTTTTGGAAATAATATCTGTTAAGTTGCTTGATTTCGGTGTAGCGTTTTCTAGTACACCACCATTAATTAAGGCCTTGGCATTGGCACCCAATGTTTTGTAAATAGTAGTCGTTGATAAAAATATTGACCGATTACGTGCGTCTCGCATCCAGGGGATTCCCTTCCGTCTATCTAGTGGGAGGCCTTCCAACGCATCGTCTTTAAGTTCGCGGTCGCAATTCTAAAACTTTTCGGCCCAATCGGCCACCCGTTCTGCGAGCAATGTCCACTGCCACTGACAATGATTGCTACATCGCGGGTAGAACCTGGATGAGGCTGGTACAGGAACGTGACTACGTATGGAGATTGGGTCAAGACAAGAGCTATGCTTAGCAATGGATGAAGTCAGGCTGCGGATGATGATGACGACAGCGTCATTGTGATGTTTGAAAAACGAGTAAATTGCGGAGGAGGAGGCGGAGCAATGGAGACGCACTCTCGCCCCCGGCCTCGGGCTTGCGGACGGCGAGTGATTGCCAGCTCGCCGTCCGATAAGGACCAGGCCCGAGTCGACGGCATGTAGTGTTCCACGCGCGCCTCAAAGAGATGTCAGCAAAACTGACGGGGTCCGATACCTGTCTAGGTCGTCTGCCTAGCTCAAGCAACTGAAGGAGTACGGGTGGTTTTTAGTCAGTAGAAGTCTGACACTACACGCAGAGCGGGAGAAGTCATTGGAAGATTAAAAATGCCAAAAAACATAAGACCTCTTTGCCAAGCCAATAAAATTAATATAAATGACCCTACCGAGGTGTCTGTAACTACACAAAGAACTTTTAGTAGTGCATATAAAACCGCTACAAGTTCTACTTGGTACTGTTAGACTTCAAGGCCTTCAAGGCTTTGTCTAAACATCATAATTAAGCCAACCGGTGGCAGGCTGCTAATTGCTAGTCTGCCAACACTAGAGGTTACTGACCTATAATGGCTGGACACACAGGTGATCGGCAGTTTGTATACTATAGGTATTTTGTAAACAGAATGTGAAGAGATGTTGGTTTAGTTGTTTATGCTAATAGCAATGTTCGATACTTATCAGGCAGTAAACCTCAGTTGACGTTGACCATTAAAAGATTAGCCACCGTTTATCATTGTTTGGCAAAGAAATCTTAACATAGATAATTCGGTATGTATGTTGTGATTAGCACGGATCAGTATTACGAGTACGATTTTTAACAACTTCATGTAATTATCTTTAGCTATTATGATGCTAATTTATTATTGCATTAATGTCTGTTGTAATTATGTATGTATAACTTTATGTGCTCCACTTTTCGTGTTGAGGTAACAGGTTAAATAGAAACGACCAATTAGGACTGTAGTTTATTTGCGACTAAAAACTTCTCTGTCTCACGGGCGCAGCCGTGCGTCACCAACTATATTATATTTGCTGAGTTAGCTTGTACATATAATGTGTCCCTACAGTAGCCCCCTCCTTAAAGAAAAAAAAATATGGAACTTACACTAAGTATACTTTTTAAGAACAATACAAATAAATTTTTTTTTTTTTTTTTTTTTTTTTTTTTTGAAACTACATGGTTTTTTATTTTAATGTCCATACACTACTTTATCTTCATAATCCTATTTCTTCATGAAGAAGAAAACGACACATGTGACACCACACTATGCTTACAATTAATACACATCTGGATTACGGGGTATGGTCGGCGGTGGCACTGCTTGCACCTTAACGACTGGCAGACTCCAACCAGCCGCAACTGCTTCCTTTTGGAACCAGCCTCGTACTCGTTTTTTACATTGGCCTCGGATTAAATACAGAATCAACACTCCCATGAGCACAGCGCACACAATCACCATAATTTCCAATACACCCACTCTTTGCCCCATCGTTTCGTTAGACACCGACTGTGCTAACGCGACATTGTTCTGTTGTGGTTTACTTTGTCCCCAACCCATTATTAATTTCAGAGATTTTTATTCTATTAACAAAACAAACACGTTCGTAAGGACTTATTCCAACAATGGATAAATTACGTTTAATGTTACAAATGCTATTTGTTACACTACCAGAACATTTTGTCTTAGTTATAATTTAATCTTAGTCAGCACTTCTTTATGATACTTCGCAATTGGCTGGCCTAAATAAACATCCTTCAATATGCTAGAGTTGCATTCATTGTTTATTACTAAATGCTTCTACGTTGATACAATATTAACCAATTTACATGTTACCTACTTATTGAATATCACCTGTAACTTATATTATTAACTTGTTTACTTAATTACATGAATACAATACAATTATAGTAGAGTACACTTTTTTTTTAAACTGGGAATCGAACCCATTTCCCGTAATGCTCTAGCTTACTGTACCATAAGGTATAACATACATAGTTTTCATTCTGCAAACCTTATCGGCTGCTTAACCGTTCTACCGCTGTGGGTGGTATAAGTTATACGCTTAGTACTACAAGTCTTATCATTAAACAGTTTGTTATTAGGTTTAGTTACTACGCAATCTTTTTCTTGTTGTATTAGTGGAAAGGTTCCGTCATTAACTACGTACGCCGGTTTTAACCTATCGATTGATATTTTCACACGCTTATCTGCTATTTGTAACATGAAATACTTCTCTTTTCTCTCTAAAACCTGATATGGACCGTCATAGGGAGGTTGTAAGGATCTTTTAACCAGATCTACTCTCACAAAAACATGTGAACAAGTTTTTAAATCAGAATGAACAAATATATTCCTCGCGTCTCTCTGTTTAGTCGGTCTCGGCCTAAGGTTTTCGATAATATTTCTAATTTTGTTTACATATTCGTTTGAATCGCTAACGCTTATGCTATTGCCCCCGTAAAAATCCCCGGGTAACCGTAATGTCTTTCCAAATGCTAATTCCGCGGCACTGACACCAGTGTCGCTCCGCGGTGTTGCTCGTAACCCAAACAGAACTGTCGGCAATTCTTCCACCCACGCGCCGCTGTCCCTCCTGGCCATCAGTGCTGCTTTTAACACGCGATGAAACCTTTCTACAGTGCCATTCGCCTGCGGGTGGTACGCTGTAGTTCTTAATTTATCTATCCCTAAACATTTCATTAATTCATTGAACAAGCTGCTCTCGAATTGTCTGCCCTGGTCTGTAGTAACCCTTACCGGACAACCGTACCTTGAAATCCAACCTTCGTACAACGTCTTGGCTACCGTACTAGCATACATGTTTCTGATTGCAAAAGCTTCTGGCCATCCTGTCGCCCTATCAACCACCGTAAGGCAATATCTATACTCCTCTGGTGACGTAGGTAATGGTCCTACTAGATCGACATGTATATGTTCAAAGCGGCCACTACTTTCGTATTGACCCAGTCCGGATACAGTATGACGTATAACCTTCGACTTCTGGCATTGAACGCAGGTTTTGGCCCACTGTCCTACGTCTGTGTTCATACCTGGCCAAAAATACTTAGACGTCACTAATTTCCGAGTAGTACGAACTCCAGGATGGCACAAACCGTGTACTGCTTGAAATGCCCTTTTCCTAAAAGCTACTGGTAGATATGGCCTTGCGACCGAAGTAGATAGTTCACACATCACCTCGCTTTGACAGTCGGGTAAATTAATTCGCTTAAATTGCATCACTTTGTTTTCTTTCAATAAAAGCGACGTCAGCTCGTCATCCATCCGTTGCGCCAACGCTAATTCGCTGAAATCGAGCGTTGTTGGACATGTGATAGTTTCAACCCGAGACAGTGCATCCGCTGCCGTATTTTCATTACCGTTAATGTACTGTATATTTGTTGTGAATTCACTGATAAACATAAGTTGTCTAACGCGTCTAGTTGTTTCTTTGTCACTAGGTTTTTGTGTGAATGCATAAGTTAATGGTTTATGATCCGTGTAAATTACAAAAGATCTGCCTTCTACCATATAACGAAAATACTGAACCGCCGAATAAATAGCTAATAGCTCCCTGTCATACGTACTATATTTAAGCTGCACGTCACTGAGTTTCTTAGAATAATAACCTAAGGGGCCCCAGTGTGAGCCAACCTTAACTTGTAACACGGCACCGATACAGTCGTTCGACGCGTCCGCCCATATTGCAAGCTCGGCGTTTAGCACCGGGTACGATAACATAGTCGCATTCTGTAGGCTAGTTTTACATTTCGCAAACGCAACGTTTGCTTCTGGCGACCAGTTAATTATAGACTTATCTTTTTTCTTCGCCTTCTGTAAATACGTATTTAACACTGATTGATATTCCGCTGCCCTAGGTAAACTAGACCTATAAAAATTTATCATTCCCAAAAAACGCCGTAACTGATCTACCGTTTCGGGCTTTGGGAAATCAATGATTGCCTGAACTTTATCTGGTAATGGACTGATTCCTGATGACGTGACCTCGTAACCTAAAAATTCTAGTTTCTCTTTTCCAAAACTACATTTTGCCATATTGATAGTTATGCCGAATCGGCTTAATCGCTCAAATATCGCCTTTACGTGTAACTTATGAAGCTCGGGCGTCTCACTAGCTACGATGATGTCATCTATGTAACAAAAGTAGAAATTAGACTCGGTTTGGCCTTCTGCACCTATTTTGCATTGTGCATCTAAGCCTTGTAATACCACGTTATTCATATATCGCTGAAATGTTTGCGCGGCGTTCCGTAAACCGAAGGTCATGCGCGTAAACTCATATAACCCAAAGGGTGTGGTTATCGCGGTTTTTTCTACGTCTTCAGGTGCAATCACAATATTATGATACGCTCTGTTTAAATCTAAACGCGAGAATATACACTTATTCCCTAAAATATATGTAAAGTCATTTATCCGCGGGATGGGGTACCTATCCGGTATTGTTATTGCATTTAAGGCTCTATAATCACCGCAGGGACGAATCTGCCCGTCCTTTTTGGGTACCACATGTAACGGACTGGCCCAAGGACTTTTCGACGGCCTACAAATTCCCATTTCCTGCATGCGTCTAAACTCCTCCTTTACCTTTACATATTTCTCTGGGGCTAATGGTCTAGCTCGAGCGAATACGGGAGGGCCGTGTGTTTCAATGTAATGTAACACCGCATGCGGGGGTTCCTCATTAAAAGACACAGGTTTAGTGATCTCGGGAAACTCGGCTAGAATATCCGAATAAATGCAAGCGTTATCAATCGTAGTTAAGGATGGTCCCTTCCACTTTACAATTAAACCTACTGCACTTAAACTCGTTACTTCATCTATGAGTCGTCGGCCGCTTACATCTACTAGCAATTTATACTTTGTTAAAAAATCTGCGCCTATTATGGGCTGATTCACATCTGCTACAATGAAATGCCAAGTATACGGCCGTCTTAATCCTAGACTTAAAGTTAATGTTTCAATACCGTAAGTTTTTATTATTGTACCGTTAGCGGCATATAAAGTAAAGTTAGACTTATTACTATCATAATAACTACGCGAACGATTTTTCCTCACGGGTATTACGGATACATTAGCTCCCGTATCTATTAAAAATCTCATACCTGTCTTCTTATCACATACAATTAGGCGGTTGTACACCGTGCAACGTCCCGCCGTCGGCTGCACCATGTCTAGTTTCCCGCCGACTTCTCCTGGCCCTTGCTCCAATTACAGGGTTTCACACACTTTGTTGCCTTCTCCCTGTAACGATAGTGGTAAAAACACAACCAATTAGCACTTTTTCTCTCGCCACCCGCATCACCATGTCTCGATGCCGATCTCGAACCTCGGCTGCCGCCGTCCCAACGCTCTCTGCCTCTGCCACGCTCCAGACCTGTGAGACGCAGGTTGATTTTCGCTAGCTCCCCCAGGATTTGGCTGGTGCTTGATGATCCATCACTCCTGGTCTGGACCTCCCCTGCCTTGACCTCTGCTACCATTGCTGAGCCCTCTCCTATGCTTTCCAGCACCTTGTCTGCTATGGTTGCGAGCACGTCCAATTTCTTCGAGTCGGACACTGCCAGCACAGCACGCACTGATTTCGGTAGGTGTGATTGCCACATCAACTTCAGGGTATCGTCCGCCACCTTCTCCCTGGCCAACTCACGCATCCGACGTAGCAAATGGGATGGGCGCTGGTCTCCCAACTCCATTTCGCTGATCAGCTTCTGCAATTTCCTCGTCTCCGACTCCTCGAACACTTCCAACAGCCTTTCCTTCAGCGTCTGATATTTCCGAGACTCAGGCGGAGCCAATAACAAATCGCTCACCTGCTGTATAGCGACCTTGTTTAGCTTTGTAACCACCAGATTTTGTTTGGCTGCATCACTCAGCCTTTGATTCTCCACCGCGGCCTCGAACTGGACAAACCAGAGTCGCGTTTGGTCTGTCCAAAACTCAGGAATGCGCGAAGAGACAGTTATGCTGGCCAGCGCCTTTTCGCTGGCATCTCCGGACATGTCCTCCTTCACACCTTGCGCCCGCGGCGCAACTCCTTGCGGTGGATTAATTTTTCCGTCCATTTTTCAGTCTATACGTGTACCTCACCCAAAATAAAATGATCACGTCGGGGTCACCACTTTAGCTATTATGATGCTAATTTATTATTGCATTAATGTCTGTTGTAATTATGTATGTATAACTTTATGTGCTCCACTTTTCGTGTTGAGGTAACAGGTTAAATAGAAACGACCAATTAGGACTGTAGTTTATTTGCGACTAAAAACTTCTCTGTCTCACGGGCGCAGCCGTGCGTCACCAACTATATTATATTTGCTGAGTTAGCTTGTACATATAATGTGTCCCTACATATCCATATTAGCAAATAAATTATTATTATGATTATGATTATTAAGCAAAATATTAGAGGACAAGTTTGATGACGAAAGATGATTTAAAATAAATCTCTATGAAAGAGTTTTGACAAGGGTTCCGAATAAGATACGTATACTAAATTCTGAATAAACGCAAAAAAACCGGCCAAGTGCCAGTCGGACTCGCGCACGAAGGGTGCCGTTTTGGTATCGCAAAAAAGGCAAAAAAATCACGTTTGTTGTATAGGAGCCCCCCTTAAATAACAATTTTATTCTGTTTTTAGTATTTTTTGTTATAGCGGCAATAGAAATACATCACCTGAAAAAAAAATAACTGTCTAGCTATCACGGTTCATGAGATTCAGCCTGGTGACACACAGACAGACAGACAGACAGACCGCGGAGTCTTAGTAATAGGGTCCCGTTTTTACTCTTTGGGTACTTACGTACGTACGTTTTCACAGATGATGTATTTCTGTTGCCGCTATAACAACAAATACTAAAAACAGAATAAACTGAATATAGGTCTACCGGAATCTCATGGCAAATGTGGAAATAAAAATTTGTTGTGTGCAATACTGGGGAAATTGGATTAAACGATCTTGATACTGTTTAATTTTTATTTATGTCTTTAGTATTAATGAACATGAGGTACCTATATTATAGTAGTCACAGCGGATCTTTGTGTCTTTGAACTTGGTCCTGCCAACCATTGCGTAAGAAACAGTTTGTCATCGAGTATACTGCATAGACTAAGCGAGATAGGACGATGTGACATACATAAGCGAGTGAAAGAGACAGTTATACAATGCTATCTTCACCTTCAACATGGACACAAAAATAGATACTGCGCGGGGTCTTGCAACCAATTCAGAGACACAAAGATCCACTGTGAGTATTATAGGTATGTGTATGAAAAATGTTGTTATACATCGGATTCTTAACATAGGAAAAATAAATGAATTGAATATTAATTTATGTACTAATTTATTATATATCATTTAAATCATACTAATAACTTAAAACCTCATTCAGAACTAGAAAACTAGAATACGATTCCATGAACTCCACTGGCATTTCAAAAACTTGTATCTTTGTAGTTTTATGTCATCTCTCTCCATGAAAATGGTTCTTTTTCATTGGCATTTAACATATTCAAACCCAATCTCTTTATGTATAAAGTCTGTAAAAAATAATAAAATGTATCATGTTACTTATAGTCATTCATCATCATCTGTCTATATAAACTTTTTTTTTATGTAAGTTTTATGGCCTGGTTGCTAGGAGCTTTTAGCCACGTCTTTGGAAAGAGTTTTGGATCTTATATTTATTCTTTAGTATGCATTAGAATGCGGATGTAACAGACTCTAATGTTTTTTAGAGTATTTGGCAGCAAATTGTATCGAGTCAGTCTTCCCAGTAAGCTTTGCAGAGGCAGTCAATACTACAATAAAATACTCCGCTCCACTATCCCGAGATCGCTTCTGTCAATTATTTTACAAATTGTCCAGTTGCGTAGACAGTTGAGACACAAAACTACACCAATAATATATCACAATATCCACTAGGAATCAATTTGCAAATAATATTAACAGCCACTGATCTTCACTCGACAAAATCCCGCCAAAAACTCCCGTCTATATACACGTCCCACTGCAGGGCGCAGATTATTACTTATTATTTTTCTTACGTCAAAGATTCTCAATCTCCGTTAAAATCAATATCTTGTCGAAGAATTAGTAACAGTTACATTACTGTTGCCATTTCCTTCCGGCCATCATTCAATGTGCCCTGACCTACGATTTACCATATAATAGTAATGGAAAGAAATAAAAATTAAGTAAGAAAAATATAAAATAAACTAAAAGTATCAAAACAAGTCAGTCCAACTTACCGGTCCACTCTACGACGCACTTTAAAATCAAAGATTGAGTTTGATTTACGCCTTCTTCTGCCCTTATTTTATGATACACATTGAAAACAATATGTCTCGCTTGAGATCGAAGTGGGTTTTTCGACATTTTCAAAAAAATAACAAATTTTCAAGATAATATCAAAAGATTTCAGCAGCGGTTGACACATCAAGTACTTTGATTTAACAGGTGACAATTGACATTGCCATATGAAAATCACAATTTAAAAAAAATAAAAAATGCCATGAGATTCTGGTAGACCTATATTTAAGTGAGGCGCCCATACAACAAACGTCATTTTTTTGCCGTTTTTTGCGATAATGGGACGGAACCCTTCGTGCGCGAGTCCGACTCGCACTTGGTCGGTTTTTTTTTTGCACAGTTGCATGGCGTTGCAGACCTGAGTATAAGATATTAATTTCCTTCTTTTCCGAAGTGATCCTGTAAGAGCTCCCTTTTTCCTTTTAAGGAACGGAACCCTATAAATGCACCTGCCATGTTATCTCTTCACCACCCTTGGTTGACTGGTAGAGAATGCCTAAGGCATTAAGTCCGCCTTTGTACCTTTGTGCATGAAGTCTAAATAAATAAATAAATAAAACCCTAAAAATTACTACTAACTTTTAGTAATACAAGTAATTTATGTCGACAATTGAGTACACTTTGAGATTAACCATAATAAGTTATAAACATGCCTTATATGACAACACATTTACTTTTAAATACATACGCACTAATAAGGCACAAAGTTACACACTACCTTGTAACCACTGTCGTATCCCATATAGGGCAGTGCACACAAACGGTGTAGGTCAGGCATTAGATAACACAATGCCAGTAAAAACAAACGCGCGCGCAAGACGATCCGTCTTTGAATGCTTTAATTTTTGAGCTCAAATAAACTACAAGTAAACAAAGAACACTGATTATTATAAAGAATAATAATCAGTGAGTAACAAATTAACTCGGAACATCCTAAACAAAGTCACAGATAATATAATACTAGCATACAGATGCCTCATCCCATACAAAGAAACCGCGTGCCGACGTAACTAGCGTTTTTCATCTGATTAATCTTATTATTTTTGTAAGTACATCAATCGCGTTCGATCCCGTTTCACGGCAATAGATGGTGTTAGCAGCTACTTGCAAGTAAAAGGTTTTACTAGGTTCGTGAATATTTTTTTCTTTAAATACAGTGAAGGTTCGTTTTATAGTATTTTTTTGCACGTTTTTACAGTTTTTTTGCACCAAAATGTGTTACAATGCAAATTTTAACAATCGAGTGGAATGCCTCAGAATTTTAAAAATGCGCCATCTATTGGCATCAATTTTAAGGGATCCGTTCAAATTATCTTTGAAATGTGAATTAAGAGCCCAAAAAAATTGTACTTAGGAGAGTTGATTAAACAAGAATATACAATTTTTATGTTCAATTCCAGAAAATGTTAATATTATAATATTACACAGAATTTATTGAATTGTGTGTACATGCCGCGACATCTAGTGAGATTAATTTGAACCAAATTTTCGTTCTTAGCAATGAGATCCCGTGACATAGTAGAACGTCTCAAATTAGCGGTATCTCCATCTACTGTTACCTCAAGACACAAACTCATTGCGACAGACAGCTGAACCAGCATCGCAACACAAACTGATCATGAAAACACACAAAGAGACACAGATCAAGATCCACCAATCAAGAACAGTTGTGTACAATCAAAGCCAAGTGCGATGCAATTAGGACAGCGATCTATTCTGACAATAAATCGTTCGGCGCAAGCGCACGATTCGTGATCGTGCCGGACAACGATCTAACTTAGGAAAGAAGTGACGTGCTTTGGTAATAACGGAGTTGAGATTTGCATGGAATTTGTTATATTGACAGTGAGGTTTTTGTCATGATTGTAATTATGTGTTACCGGATTCACCTAAATATTACCAAAGTTGGAAGACTATTGACATAATTACGAGTACCTTTTTATTTATTAAAATTTTCTACCATTGCTAAAATCAAATCAAATTTTAATGTGCCTGACCTCGCCTACTTCAGAGTATAGGTAAAGATTCCTTTTTTACCCGACTGCCGAAGGAGGGTAATGTTTTTATCAGTCTATGTATGTATGTATGTTTGTTACCATGTGGCGTTCCAGAGACCAAACGCGTTGGACGGTTTTTATGATTCTTTGCAGCAATTTTTTGTCTTCCAAACCCATCTTGTGGGGTATCAAAATAAAGGGTTTTAAGAGGTGATAAAGTTATAAATTAATAAAGTTAATTAAAGGATACATCTGGTTTTGGTCAGCCAGCTCGCGAACATGTATCCTCCGACTGCACAGCATCATTTTCTCCTTGTTTACGTCTTTTTAGTTCGCTTTTTTTACAACGATATTACTTTTTGCGCAAACGCCATTCTCTTGGCGCTAGTCTCAATTTATTTGGGTTGTTTTTCTTCTACTTCAATACATCTCTATATTTATCGTCAATTGAGCCCTCAGCCCCAGTCTATTTATATTATTTAACACTATAACCTGTATTCCAATGAAAACCCTCACCTTTCCCATCCTCAAATAACCCGTCTTCCATTTCAAATCCATATCCTGATCGTTTTTCCTACACCAAAACCGGAATCCTTCGATCCGCGATCTATCTTGCTTTCCCAGAGACGCGCAGGCGCATTCCCACGGTCGTTTATCATTCGCTAACGATCCATGGATCTGATTTAGCACTATGGTGCACTTGTTTGTTCGTCTTCTAGTGATAAACTAATGAACACCGTATGATATGAGGTACGGGCACGATCTCGTGAGATTTTGTAACTGTTAATTGTTGTAATGAATGGCGCTGTGTTCGGGTACTGTGAAGCGTGGTTTGATACGAGTTGGAATTGAGGTTCTTCTCTGAGTGAACTGAGATGGCTTTTTGTTATCTTTTAGCCCTTTTTTTTTGATTGGGTTATCCTCCAATGACTTCTCCCGCTCTGGGTGAATCAGAAGGACGTGACAGACTAATACCGACTAAAACCCACCCGTGTTCCTTCAGTTGCTTGTGCCAGGGCCGCGGTAACTCTCTTTCAAATTTATCCGCGACCGAGACAGGCATCGGCACTAGCGGACCCCGTCAGTTTTTTCTGACATCTCTTTGAGGCGCGCGTGGAACCCTACGCGCCGTCGACTGGGGCATGGTCGTTATCGGACGGCGAGCTACCCATTACTCGCCGTCCGCCAGCCCATGCCACGGTGGACGGGAATTAAACTGACAGAGCTGATAAACAGCTTTCTGTGAAGTCATGTTTAGCTATTACTTACCATGTTTTCTGTAACTAACTGTAACCCAATGTTAACCTGTCTGCATGGGCAATAATATTTATGTCTCACTGTCACTGCGAAAACAGCGAAACAATTGACATAATTGTATTTATTTATCATTTACGCACACAAACATACAGATCAGATGTAGACTTAAAGCCATAAACATATCAACTAAAATAAAAGTTGACAGCAGAAATCTCAACTGAACCCAAATTAAAAAAAAAACCAGCCAAGTGCGAGTCGGACTCGCGCACGAATGGTTCCGTAATATTATCGCAAAAAACACCAAAAAAAAAACACGTTTGCTGTATGGGAGCCCCAATCAAATATTTATTCTATTCTGTTTTTACTATTTGTTGTAATCGCAGCAACAGAAATACATCATCTGTGAAAATTTCAAATGTCTAGCTATCACGCTTCATGAGATACAGCCTGGGGACAGACAGACAGACGGACAGTGGAATCTTACTAATAGGGACCCGTTTTTACCGTTTGGGTACGGAATCCTAAAAAGCAATGGTCATCCACATCAGCCAATATCGCTAATTACTGGCTTCCACTACATAAACCTGTTCTAAATAAAACATAAAGCGCAGATCACATCAACGAGTTTTTACTGGCATTGTGTTATCGAATGCCTAACCTACGCCGTTTGTGTGCAACATTAAAACAATCAAAGACGATCCGTCTTTGATTGCTTTAATCAATTCATAAGAGTCAATATCAATTCGCTCTGTCTGTCACCCTCAAAATTCAATTAGGGGAAAATTCATGGAAGCAAAGTCATCGTGTGGTCTGTTTCATAGTCTTCATGCTTTCAAATACCTATCATTAACCGTCTACTCTATCAGATCTTCGTATCTAGAATTACATAATGCATACTCTAAACGAAGAAACTTTGCATCATTATGTTCTAGATTTCTAGACAATACTATTTGTTGTGGTAGCTGTACACATACACATATATATAAATGTATAGTTGTCAGTCTATCCATCTGAACCACAGAAGCCATGCGGGTAGATGCGGTTGACAGGCTTTTGTGGTTTCCATTGTGCGTGTTGACGGAGGGACATCCCTTCGTGAATCACAGCACTTAGAGCACCTATTACAATAAATATCTTGAATTACCCAGGCTTTATGGCTATTCGACTCGTTTTCTTCTTATAAATATTGTTAAAGATAAAGAAACTGGTCTCTGGAACGTTTTTCATATCGTTTCTTTTATAGTTGACCGTGTGTATCATGATCACCTGTGTTCAGAACACAAATAAGCGTACGGAATCTCTAGTAATCCTAGTTGTTTTTAGGGTTCCGTAGCCAAATGGCAAAAAACGGAACCCTTATAGATTCGTCATGTCTGTCTGTCTGTCTGTCTGTCTGTCCGTCCGTATGTCACAGCCACTTTTTTCCGAAACTATATGAACTATGCTGTTGAAACTTGGTGAATAGATGTATTATGTGAACCGCATTAAGATTTTTACTCAAAAATAGAAAAAAAAACAATAAATTTTGGGGGTCCCCATACTTGAAACTGAAACTAAAATATATTTTTTCCATCAAACCCATACGTGTGGGGTATCTATGGATAGGTCCTCAAAAATGATATTGAGGTTTCTAATATCATTTTTTTCTAAACTGAATAGTTTGCGCGAGAGACACTTCCAAAGTGGGAAAATTTGTGTCCCCCCCCCCTGTAACTTCTAAAATAAGAGAATGATAAAACTAAAAAAAATATATGATGTACATTACCATGTAAATTACCAGCGAAAATTGGTTTGAACGAGATCTAGTAAGTAGTTTTTTTTTAATACGTCATAAATCGTAAACCGCAATTTACCAAGTACGGAACCCTTCGTGCGCGAGTCCGACTCGCTCTTGGCCGGTTTTTTTCTATGCCATTTGTAAAAGATTTGGCACTTTGATTTGTAGGTTGGATGCTATGAGCCACATTCTTTTCATCACCCCTTCTTCTGTTGTCACTTCTTCTACCAATTTCTTTTCTACTCCTCTGCCTATCATCTTATAAAGCAAACTGTTATTATTCCATGCTCCAACTTCATCTTTCCTTTCTTAACCGCGATGACTGCATTCATAATCAAATATGTCATTTTTAAGTTGTTAGGTACACAGTCCCATGAACCAGATGTAGTCTGATGTATTGTTTTCGCTAATGGGACAGTGAACCTGTTAAGTTTTTCCATCTGGCAACTTTTCAGTAATAGCCCGTAGTCTAAAGTTCCCGGTTCGTGTTAATAGGCTTGCCCGGGCTTACACCGGAATTATGCATAACAGGTGAAATGTGGGTAACTCTTTGGGCAGCACAGACGTGATTTTATGTATTTATCATAATTAACCCAAGATTATGGCCACCTAACGGGTTCCAACAAAAACAAAGCTGCTAATGCAGATGTTCATTACGAGCCCATTCGTCATTCCACGCGCATACTTCACGATCACGAAGCGCACAGAATAAATTAGAATTTAGTAGTAAAGGAGAAAGTTTCTTCACAATGGAGATAATTAGCGTTAGTTTGTGCTAACTTGAATCACTCCGCTGGTATTAGGCCGTCACGAGTTGTATTAGATTTTCCTTTTTTATTGCTAGTTTCTTGGGTGTTCTTGGAAAATGTTGTTTTTTGGAAATAGTTTGTTACATTGTGTTTTAAGTTATCCGAATCTTTATATTTAGTTTGGTAGCATTTGACAGCTGATACTTTTAAGAAGATGCATTACAAAAACCAACGTAGTAAACTTTCTTTAAAATAAATAATGCTAGACATTACTTACTGCAGAACACCTCAAGATATTTGTAGATTCTATCCTACTGGAAGCTTCTTATTCTTCGTTTCAATTATTCTTTTTTTAGGGTTCCGTACCCAAAGGGTAAAATCGGGACCCTATTACTAAGACTCGACTGTCCGTCTGTCTGTTTGTCTGTCTGTCATCATGCTGTATCTCATGAGCCGTGATAGCTAGTTGAAATTTTCACAGTTGATGTATTTCTGTTGCCGCTACAACAACAAATACTAAAAACAGAATAAAATAAATATTTAAGTGGGGCTCCCATACAACAAACGTTATTTTTTTGCCGTTTTTTGCGATTATGGTACGGAACCCTTCGTGCGCAAGTCCGATTCGCACTTGGCCGGTATTTTTATTCTTTATTTATATTTTCTTCGACCAATACTCAGTCACATAGCCTTACCGCTGGTCTCGCAAAGGTCTTTCATGGTGAAGGTGTTTTGCACTATTGGGACCTTACATTACCTAAGTGACGTAGAGACCCTTCTTGTTTAAACTTTGATTATGTTACTTTATTTCTTAGTTAAGCAGAATTTCTAACGAATCTCTAATTCTTAACGTTATATTTTCACAATAATAACCCTCTAAAATTTCCACCCAGACTTTAATATAACTTTCCCTCCTCTTCGCCGTCAACCTCAATCCCTATTTATCATGTCGGGTTTATTATGAAAGCTAACTCCTAACACGGGTTATGGTGATCATGGGTGACGGGATACGTTCGACTAATCCTGTTCCACTCCAGCGCATGTTGCGACTGCGACTAATCGCGTTAATTTGCGTCTAGCTGCAATATATCGTATAGGGGATGTGGTATGGAGAAAATTGAGGCGAAGAGAAAGCATTTAAGAATAATAACAAATCTTTATTCAAACTTTAAATTGGGAAACTATACTAATAGGTCTTATGTATAAAGTAGGTACAACAATGTTAGGTGCATGTACTAGGTACTAGGTAATCCTGTATCACAGGCGGCAGGGGCTCAAGCAATCTAATTGGAAAGACAAGGATATTTTCCAATATTCTCTTAACATTAGAATAGTGACAGAGCTTTATTGATTTATTGATAATCTTAATTACAAAAACAGATGATGAATGAATGATGGTTACAGATAACTTCGATAACGTTATATTTGGTTGAGGATCCTTTCCTTGATGTATTAGAGCTAGCAACTGTTCAGGTGTACAACATAATACTGTTAATGGATAAGATGGCCATTTCTCGAATAAAATTACACCAACTTGAACCACTGATCTACTAAACATAGGTTAACTTATTATGTCGGTCGTTATTGATGAAAGGACTAGATAAGGAGAATTAAACATGGGAAGCGATATATATAAACTTATAATATAAAACCACCCCCTCTTTCTTTGTCCTGGCAATCTCCCTTTGGAATGTGCGCCCACAGAAAATCAGGATGGCAACTTTAACTAGGCATGACAGATTTTAAATACAAGTTCCTACTAAACATACCTAGCAATAATGATGAAGATTTTAAATTTCGGTGATTTTGAATATTGATATAGATGTACGAACCACTACGGGTAAATAAATCTTAATTAAAACATACCTATGTAAAGTCAAAACGGGTGTCCCACAAGGCATATCCTAGGACACACCTTGGCAACAATTCGCAACTCCTTGCCTGTAGTGATTTAGTGCAATCTGTATCGAATCGCGGTATGAAGACTGGCAGCCGTGCGCCGGCGCACCTTGCGTGGCTATTTGTGACCTAAATTAACTTTGTGGAAAAGTAGACCTACAGGATACCAAGGTTTGTAGTGGAAGTTAATGTCACGAACCTGTCTCTGTGCGAGGTTTGAGTGTCGCTGGCAATAGACAATTTGTCAATGGTTATGGTACTGACAATATTGATTGCTAAACTGCCAATAATGAATTGATTTTCACCTATTGCTACTTTTTTGTTGTTTTTATGAAGTTTCTTATCAGCAGCGTACTTTGAGGCCATTTCTTTTCCTTTTGCAAAATTTCGAAAAACGACTTCTGAACTTGGGAGCTATTCTATCTCTTTAAGTATTGATGTCGTGAAGGATTGCAAACTAATTTAGCACTTATATCTTGGTAAAATATAGTATTGAATTACTTTAATGTAACCGCTTCAATCATTTTGGTATGATGCTATGAATTTATCCTTTGCTAGGGTTGTCAAAACACGCTAAGATGCTGATTAAAGTTTAATTGGAAGACGAGTTCTAATTAAATAATTATAGCTGACAAAACATCTACTTAGCTATTGTGATTTTTTATGTCATTCTTGTCTTATACTTTCCACTATATCTGGATTTGATCGCAGCTAAGTTTGTACCGTGCATGTGGCTGTAAATTATCATTAGAATCTTTGTGTTTTTACCCGACTGTAAGGAAAGGGTTATGTTTATATTCTTTGTTACCTCATATCTTTCAAACCAGTTGACAGATTTATTTATAATTGGACATCGTTAGACAAGTCTTCACCGCTCAAGTGTTCTTAGCTAAGTGCCGTTAAAAAAAAGTATCATGGCGGATTTTCGGCGCCATATTGTGGAGGTTGCAATTTTTTTTTCTTCCAAACTCATCGAGTGGGGTATCAAAATGAAGGGTTTTTAGTGGTGATTACAAAAATATACCACTTATATGTTTAAAATTTGTAAATAAAAAAATTATAAAACAAAATAGCCGAATAACCCGAACAAGAGGGAAATCATGCTGTGCAGTCGGAGGATATTTATTGTTTTGGTCAGCCAGCTCGCGAATATGTCAGCACTTTCTTTCAAGTTAACACAGCGATAATACCGTCCACTGTTGTCAAAGCCAGCAGCCCTATCTTCAAAATTCCGTAGATTATAAAGGCGTGCGGTGTAGACAATTTCAGATATTTATTGCGTCGGTTACTGAGTCTAGATAAATGTCGGCAATCTAGTCGGAATACGGCTCGATCGTACGCTACAATAATAGGAAATGTATCTATTTGTGTTGAGCAAATATCAGAGACTGATTTTCGTGATGTTAGAGTTCGTGTACTGAGGTGAAGAGAATTGTAAAGCATATTATTAGAGAATTAAACTTTTTCATTTATAGTGGTAAAATTTGAACACCTTTGAGAAGAACCTTTGTTGACAGCGCAATTTTGAGCATCTTTTGAGAGTTCTAGTGCTCCTAAAGATAATGTATCATCAAAAAGGAAAACAAAGGGACACAGTATATATCTTTATTTTTCAGTTTATGGAATATCTTTTAAATTGGTCCAATATTGGAGGAGGTAATAGGTAAGAGCCAAACCTCGAATAATGACTTTTTACTAAGCAAATTCAGTCTGATTCAAATGTCTGGTGTTGAGATTAGTTTGGGGAAGTTCATGTTTAACAGCAGATGACCAAATGAAAATCGCTTTCAGTAATAGACCGATACTATGCTGTGCTAATGATGTGTTCTGCTAAATTGGCATGTGATAGAATTATCAAGAATGGTATTGTTAGAAAGAAGAAATATGATGATACGAGGTGGAGTCGAGTTGGAGGACATGACTTAAAATAAAGGAGTCAGTCCCTAGCAGACACTTCTGAGCTATAGTCTATAGGCCTACAGAGTAGATAACACTTAGCACAGACCATAAACTCAACTATTAATCTCACCATAAATTCTTTCTACTTTTCTCATAAATATTTGCATACCAACACTCATCCTTTTAATCCCTTCACGTAAGTAAAGGGCGCGCGCCTAAAATGGCAAACCAGTTAAGAGGGAGACGAGACACTATTTCTTTTTTTCAAAAAAAGAATAATTTTCAAGTGTAAAATAAACAAAAGTTGACGCAGCAGGAACGACGGGTCTTGAAGACTCGGGGTCAATACGACCCGAGGTCAAAAGGACCTCTCACAGCGGGATGCTTGGTATCAAGTATCTTCAAAAAAAGAGAAGGTATTTTAGAGTAGCCATATTTTCTGATGGCGCTTGTCGGATGGTCCTTGTACTTATGTAAATTGGACGATGAGTTATTTTCGATAGTGATTCTGTAGATAATTATATTGGACATGGATGTGAAAACTAAACAATTTATGGATGTTTTTATAGTGACCTCTGGTCCATCCCGTAAATCTTTTGTTGATAAATCAGGTAGTTTAGGGATGTATCTAATACATACATACATACTTTACCGCTGTTCTTTTTCTCGGTACGGTTAAACAGAGGATTAGTTTACGGCTGTAGGTATAATCCATAATCTGGATTGTCATGAATTGCATATTAGGAATCAATGCGAAAAACCGACTTTGAAAAAAAAACAGAAGTAGAAATACAAATAAATAAAATACAATAACCAACGGAAAGGGTTTAGTTTCGAAATAAAAAAAAAATATTATTTGTAATAAAATCGATACTGTTTTACACAACTGCCCCAGGCAGAAGGAGGGTAATGTTTTTTCTGCGATCCCTTTTTTTCGCCTAATGTTCTTTTGCCTAATATACTTTGCATGATGCATGCTTGCTTGAATGCTGCATGCTTGCTCCATGCATGGTATATGCTTGTATACATGTTTGCATTGTATAAAAATGTGTGAGTATTAGTGTCTAACAATTTAGGAGATAATTATTATGCGTATTTGTTATGCTTAAAAAATATCATTATGCGTAAATATAATTAGGATAAACAAAAGTATGCCATGATATATTATGTCTAAAGTTTTTATGCAAATGGATAGGGAACCGTTTCTTCTCACATTACATAATTACCTGCAACAGATGCTTCCTAAAAGAAGCGAAGTATTATTACAATCGGATAGATACGGTTAATTCGATAACCATCGGTATTCGAATACCAGTCTGGAGTCATAACGATCACTGCGAGATAAAAATCTCGATTATTTCTACAGCTAATGAGCTTCCCTATGGAGATTTTTATATATTTTGTTTCCTCAAGTATTAAGACGACGACTAACGCCAACGACCTTGAGGGAACAAAACGCGCACTCGTTTCACACCCGCGCGACCCAAAATTTAGTAGTTTTTTGTACTTTCCATATTATTCTTTGACTTAAAAAAAAAAGCATCAGATCAAAATATAGATAATTAAATTGTCTTTGATATGGTGTCGATTTCATTAAAATACGCCCAGCGGTTTTGGTGTGATTGTCGTGTTTTTGTCCGTTTTAGACTTAACTTTACAAATTAATTACACTATGTTATACGAATAAAACTCAAAATTTGCTCAGATGAAATTATTAAGAAAATGGTCTACTATAACATATATTTTTTCCAATAAATCACGACTAGCCGTTTAGACGTGATTCTCATTTTAAAATCAGCTACTCAAGGGAATCGGCGCCTTAAGTATTAATTGTCTTTTTGTAAGGATATAATGATCACTGGGAAGCGAAGGTCCTTGAATTCGTTTGCTCGGTTTTTTAATTATGATTGTTTTTATTTTTACTTATGCAAGAGAATTGCTTTTGTTATTATGATCGCGACCGTGATATTAGTAAGACTTAACTGTTCATTTGGTTATATATTTTTGGTTTACGAAAGAGAATTTACGTCATCTAAGTACCTGCTTGAGATTGCATTCGAACTGCCAGCTGCAAAGTTGCGGTTTTCATGCAGTTGTTATAATTGCAATGAAAGTACCAACCGTCTACCTCTGCGCAGTCCATTTGTTGTCGGCGAGCAGTTCATTTGTAGTCCGCCTTTTTGGACTTTAAGGTTACACTAGTCGATCATTCTTCCATACTTCCATATATTTGGGCGCACGGTTGGCGCAGTGGTTGAGCGATTGACTGCTGCGCTGCGTGTCGCGGGTTCGATTCCCGCACGGAACAAATATTTATATAACCTACAGATAGTTGTTCCGGCTCTGGGTGTTGTGTATGTGAGTTTAAATGTTTGTAAACGCACCCACGATACAGGAAGAAATTCCTAGTGTGGGGCAACATTTTATTTAAAAAAAAAAAAAAAAAATACAAACGTAGTCTGGCGATTACTCCACTGTTTGACAATGTATCTACTTTTAAAATAAATATTATATCAATTTTTCTTATCATCATTTAGCCCTGTATGGAAAAAAAAGTTAAAATTTACAATATTTGAATGTTATGAGCGTCGAAAGTTCCATATTTCAACAATAATTAAACGCACCTTTGAGTGAAAATAAATACCATAAGAAGAAGGAAAATTGCAAAACGGCCTCCATACAGGGATAGATTAGTAATTCAACAAAGCAAATATGTTTTTTTTAGATTTTTCATGATACCTAGACTCGCAAAGGTCTGTTTATAAAATTTCGCGCGCTCGTTTTCCTCCTAAAATTTGCAAAAGTGCTAATTCGTACGAGAACTACCTTCTTACTGCTCATACACAGCATCTATCTCTTTCGCACGTGTTGTCGGATGAGATGGCATGCATTTTAACCTCACGCACAAAATAGTTCGTGCCGTCGACTAGGAGAACCTTAAGTAGACGGATTGCATTCAAACTGCTAGCTGCAAAGTTGCGGTTTGAATGCAGTTGTCATAATTGTAATGAAAGTAGCAATCGTCTGCGTCTACGCAGTCCGTTTGCTGTCGGCGAGCAGTTCATTTGCAGTCCGCCTTTTTGGACCTTAAGATGTCATTTGCTTCTGCATTTCACGGCAGTGACCTATTAATACTATAATCATCACCAGTGAATTAATAATTGATTACTTATCGATTTAATTTTACTAAAGCACAAAGATGATATTTTCTCAAAATATTTCTCTACTTAAAGACCAACTAAACCATGAAAACGATATAAAACTAACTGATACAGATCACAAAGAAACGATTCATTCAAATATAAAACGAACATAAAAAATATAAATACAACACGATCAAACTTATAATCAATTCAGCTTTATCACTGGTTGATAATGCATGCAGTGTCGCGAGTGCATGTCGTATGGTTATCGGGTGATGACCCTGTGCAGGGAGGGATTAGGATGATGATTTTAGAGGTAATCGGTCATTTACGTGATTTGGAATGAGTTTGACTGATTTAAACCGGATTTTAGGGTAATTAAAGAGATAAGATTTAAATAAGTGGTTAACGTAAACAGAAATGGGTGTGGTGGATATTTGATTATAATCCTACTTATATTGTTACTCAATCACGCAAGAACGGCTAGCCGGATTTGGATGAAATTTGGCACAGAGATAGATTATAGTCTGGAATGTTAAAACACTATTCACGCGGGCGAAGTCGCTGGCGGAAGCTAGTCTAGTATATATCCTAAAGAAAAAACAATATATTTTATGGTTTTATAAATCCAGAATTTCGCATACCTTTAGTTGGTAAGCTTAACAGCATCTAAACATCATCAAAATATACTATTATTCCGAAACAAATTCAATAAGTTGAGCCATCCATAACCAGAGCCCTACAAATGCTATCAGATTGCACCTTTCGCACGCATGCACCGCGGAGGTCGCATGCATGCACCCGTCGCGCGCGGCCCCGCCCTGCGTCCGTGCCTGTCAACTAAATGATTTATACCGGTCATACAAGCCAGATAAACTATTTATGGTCAACTCGAAACAAAAGCTTTTTAAAACAGTTTTTTGTTCTCCGCGTGTGTTCGATGTTTAAAACAAAATTACTGAATTTTGGACGTGCAATACTGGCAGTTTGTTTTTGTGTCTGACGGTTTCTGAAAGGGTACTCAATCGGTTATTCGATTTAATCTGTGGTCAAACGTGTTGGCAAGGTTTTGATTGTATTTTTTTTTTGTTCAAATATTGAATGACAAGGAATAAAATAGGATATGACAGCAGATTTACAGATCTGAGAATTGATTGATCGCTGTTTGTTTGAGCTTTTAGTAGCCCTTATTGTTACCACTTTGGAGATTACCTACTATCAATTTAGCCAGATGATGTTTTCTTAAATATGCTTAAATATGCAACTCTTGTTAAACAACCCAAAGAACAGACTTAAAAAGGAAAAAAAAATGTAATAAGTATCGTAGATTTTTTTGTGTGAGTGCGCCTTAGATAGATAGACATCTGTGCATTTTAGTAGGATAATGGCAAAAGTCCATACATTGCTTTAGCTGAGATAAATTCCTACTTATTTAAATTAAAAATATCTGGTTTAATTCAAGATCATGTTCTGAATTAGTTTGAACAAGAATTTTGGTTCGAGAATGCTGAGAATAATAGATACGCAGTCGTGAACTTTTGTGGGTTATGTCTGGGTAACTTTTAGTAATGTTTTTAATATGTAATTCTTTCAAATTCACTTTCAGACGCTCAAATTTAAGTCAGCTAAGATTTCGCCATTGTTCTTTCTCTTAAATCTTTTCTGGGTGATTTGAAAGCTCAGATTGAAAAAGTTGCACAGAAGTTTGCTTATGTTAAATAAACAACGTCTCTATCTCTCATTATCATCAGCCTTTTAATTTTCCCACTGCTGGGCACAGACCTCCTCTCTATAAGAGGTTATGGGCCGTAATCCACCACTCGGGCCCAGTGCGAGTTGCTGGATGCCACAAGTCTTCGAATTTTTGGTTCTAAGACATGCCAGTTTCATCACGATGTTTTTCTTCACCGTTTTGAGAGCAGTGCTGATGAAATAATTTACACAAAGTAAAGCGCCTGCTTTGGTTCGAACTCAGTACCTACACACACCTCCTTCACTGCTGCACCCACCTCCCTCACTTTATATCTAGTCTATTCCAATAACTACTTGCCCCTTAATGATATTCGTAGGTATCACAAACAATGAAACTTCTAAGAACATTCTGCCATAACATAACATTGAATATCACCAAATATTAATGTATTCATTCCTTTGTTCCAGGTACGAGCCATTTCTGAGTATAGCTAGCAGCGATCGATAAGTTTCCTACCTACACGGTTACCAGGAAAACTAGGACAAGTTGAGCTTTGTGCAAGGATTTAGGTATAATTCTAGAATATTGTTTACCTATAAAATTAATCCTCGTCATCATCTGTTTAGCCTTTTTCCAACTACATTGGGGTCGGCTGAGTACCATTGTTTTACATGGTGCGACTGCCTATCTGACCTCCACAACCCAGTAACTGGGTAACACGATACCTCTTGGCTAGACTGGTGTCAGATCTCCGGCTTCTGACTAACGACTGTAAAAGATCATCAAATGGCAGCCGGGACCAACGGCTTATCTTTGTGCTTTCCGAGGCACGAAAGAAACTCTCTATGTCAAGATAGACACCCATCCAAGGACTGATCTCGGCAAGCGTTGCTTAAACTTGAAGATCAACCCGATTTTTGGTTCTAGGAGATGCCGGTTTCCTCACGATGTTTTCTTTCACTTTACTTTTCTATAAATGAAATGAACTAGGAAATAAATAAGTTATGTATCAATAAAACACATAAGAACCTAACTGATGAAAAGCACTAAACCATAGTTTAATAGCTACCAGCACTGCAAGAGAAAGCCAGGAAACCAAAGACAAAATAACCACAATCATCATTATAATATTTAACAGTTGGTAGTATAATAATCATTACAGTACTATATAACAATAATGTTGTATGAATGTCTATGCTAAACAAAAGGAGCACAGGAAATGTTTTTGCCCAACCATAAACTCATGAAATGAGATGGGAAGCCAGGCTTGACTCGTTTATGGTCAGTGTCATCCGCTCTCGTTGACAGCAGGTCTTGTTGTCTATGAATGAAGTGTCTTTTGATTTAGTTTTAATTGCTCTAGGTTATGTTCTAAAGGTATAAATATTCATGAGTCCATCGTGAACGGTTAACGTGGTCGGACGATGATTGAAATCTGCTAAGACTTTGGAGCTTAAAGGAAGTAAGTAGATAGGTAGTAAACAATCGCTCAATAATTATAATAATTATTATTTAGTGATAATAAAAAGAGAGAGAAATAAGGCCGATATTTATCCCGCGCCGGAAAAAGAGGGGTGTTATGAGTTTGACGTGTGTTGCTGTGTATCATAGTGCCAAAACGGATGATATGTTATCATGATTTTTTGTTTGAAAGATGATTTTGTCGAGAGCTTTCTCAGCTATCTTTGAATAAAATCGGTTCAGCCGTTCAAAAGTTATGAGCGTTTTACGGTTTGAATCGCGGTGTGTCATAATTACGTGTTCAATAGATTGCCGATCAAAGCGTATCTACTATGTACTAGATAAATTATGTAGCATGAAATAATGTGTCGCAGGTTTTTAAATATTGAAATGTTTCTTGTTGTACAAATAGTTTGTCTCGTATGACGCCGAGGCGGGTCACTTGTGCTCTATAATAAAAAAATCAATGGAATTGCTCAATTTTTCCTAATGGTAGAAGAATAGGCTACAACATGGATACCGATCGCTTTTCCTCTGTAAAAATAATATAGGCAGATACATATTTACGAGTATTAACACTTACACAGTACTTATATGGTTCAAATGAGTCAGTAGGAAGCACTAACCAAGAATGTCAGGCACCTTCCCACCTCAGCATTGACAGATCACTTGTCAATTCAAGATAAATACTAACAAACAAACATACATTACTAACAAGAGATCATTGAAAACAGTTCTAAATAAGGAAATAAACGTGACATACATACATAACTGTGGTAAGTGACACGACACGAAAACTCACTTAAGTTTAATTAAAATATGTAATTAGCTCATTAATTTATATATGCTGACATTTCTTACTATTCATAAGGTTCCGTGTTTATTGCTACTCGTAAGTATATGAATTCATTACATGGTTCTGTAAATAAAGACCAGAATTGTAGGACACTCATCAGCGTCCTCATAAAAGACGTTGTATTCAACTTGTCTATTGAATACAACTTGTCTATTGAATACAAATTTTATCTTGTTTGTATTTTTAAATGATAATTATGTTTAGTCCGTCAGTGAGCTTATCAAATTATATTGGACACGTATTTTTTGCTTTACCAAATCAATAAAAATTTACAAAGTTAAAGCGCATCAAAGTTCAGGAGTGGCGGTTTGTGACGTCACTATCGCAGTATAAAGTGTAGTAGCGGTGTGACGTTTCACGATAATTTAACGTATTATATCATGTCAAAAGAAAAATACGTGTCCAATATTTTTAATTAATCTACCTGACGGACAAAAACAAATTTTCGGTAAACTACCCGATTCTGGCTATATAAAACTGACCGTCAATTTAAAGAGGCTGGATCAGAACCTCTCTTATAAAACTTTGGTCTCTTGTTTGCAACGCACAGCGCTACGTTATGCGGTATACGCTGCCGGGCACATAATGCTCCCGTTTTTGCGACAAAAGCTTAAAACTGCCAAATAAATCTACAATGCTTGAAAATGAATGCTGGACAGAAAAAAGTTCCTTAAGTTTGCAGCAAAAACCAGGTGTTGCGTTTCCGTGAGAGATTCAAATGTGCTGTTGAGTGAATCACGCAATGCACTGATATATAGGAATGTCCTAAGTGAACGAAATCTTTGATTCATCTTGTGAAGCAAAATGAGAGATTGAACAAAATACCTGACGGCCACAATAGTACTCCGGGGACGTCCGTACGGCGGGGTACTCTCCTACGGCCACGTGTGACTCGACCCCCAAAACTCTGTTCTTCTTTTTGAATCGTAATAAAGAAAAATTCGGTAATCGGTTAATATAGTATATCTAGCATCTAACAGGGCCAAGATAAGAGATTGAAATAAAGAAGTACACACAAACAATATGCGTTGTGCGTCTGGTTGCGCCAAAAACGTCAATTTCTGCAATGTTTCCAGACAGAAGCAGTTTGACACTGATCTTCCAGTGAACCTTGTTCAGCAACATTCTCTTAAAACTTTGAATATTTTGGTACTGACAAGATTTAGTACGCGCTACCTCCCATCACTTAAACCACAGCCCACTCATGGGAACCGCCACATTATTAATTAAGTATTCAAGATACAAGTTAAAACGTCGGTGTGACAAAGGGCGTACATTTCGCTTGCAAGTGCTAAGTTATACCTTTCTACTTTGTACCGGTAACTTAAGTTAACGGTACCTTGTAGGTTTGTTTGTGTTCACTTTGTTTACAGTACAACAAAGTAATGCTTGGATTGGGTTGTGTATTTATTGGCGGTTTGATGGTGTGATTATTGCCGTGGTTCTCTTAAATCTATACTAATATTATAAAGCTGAAGAGTTTGTTTGAACGCGCTAATCTCAGGAACTACTGGTTGGAATTGAAAATTGTTTTTGAGTTAGATAGCACATTTATCGAGGAAGGTTATAGGCTATATAACATCACGCTACGGCCAATAGGAGCGGAGCATAAATGAAAAATGTAGCAAAATCGGGAAAAAATATTACTTTTTGAGAGCCTCCGTTGCGTGCGCTGCGTAAACGGTTTAAGTTACGCAACAAACATGTATGTAGGGTAGGTAGGGTAGGTTAGGTAGAGTACATGGGCAGGTAGGTAGCCAGTTGATGGGAGCGTGGGACAGCTAGTATTTATATAAATCGAATTGATTGTAATTTAAATGATGCAAATTATATAATATTCTATCCTATCTGCGAATTTGATTACCACTCATTTGGTATTTCGATATGCCCGTGGTGCAGAAAACTCTTAAGAATTCTTAAACACTCTTGTGTGATCTGGTTCCTTCTATTCTCGTACTAAGAAAGGAAAAGTATTCGTCGTCATAATGGTGCTTTCCTGCTACTTCTTGGCCATTGCAGAAAATCAATCTCGATATATATCTTGATGTTTCATTGATTATTGTTTAGTAAACTGATTGTGCTATAACTCTCAACTCTCATAACTCTTAGGATTATGTGTGATATATTTCGACAAAGCATGATATTCATGACGTTAGATTTCGCTAACACATACATACATACATACATAAACTCACGCCTTTTTCCCATGGGGGTAGGCAGAAACTACAGAACGCCACCTGCTACGATCCTTACATACTTCTTTTGCTTCACACACATTCATACATCTAGTCATACACACACGCTGGTTAGGAGTACTGCGCACTTGGCCTTTCTGAAGAACATCACCTATAAGGTCTATATATGTCTTTCTAGGGCGTCCCCTCCCGGAGTTTCCATTCACGCCTGCCTTGTAAATACCTTTCGTTAGTCGCCTTTCATTCATCCTCTCAACATGGCCAAACCATCTGCAACCATTTCGCTAATATTTTGTTTGTTTTTCCCTTTGTCTAATTAAAGCCATATTTGCATGTTTACATATTTTTATACTTTTAACTCTTGATTTAATGTGATCAATGAGTCTTCAATTCAAATGATCAGTAATAGCTGCACTTGTGTGTAGCTTATTAACATAACCTAACCTAGCTTTATCCAGGCCGTGAAACTCTGTTATTGGCTAGAGATAATTGTCATCATCTCGCTGTCACTGTGCAGTGTGTGTGTGTGTGTTTACTTATTACTAAAATGTTAGTAACGTTGTGCAGACTGGACAGTTCATTGACAGTGAGGTGAACATCTATTCATGTAAATTAGTAAAAAGCAGTTGAGTTTTCAAATAAATAAATTGCAAGCCAATGGGAGAGTAGATCATTATGACTTTAAAAAGCAACTTTCTATTCTTATTTCACAAAATATGCAACCCGCAATCCCGTTAAAAAGCTTGTCTGCAAACACGACATGCACAAAAAAAAACACATTTTCATATTTACCTTACCGAAATTCCGATTGTAACTGCACAAATTCTCAATGTCGAATTGAATTCCGCTAACTGTACGCGACATTGATCGATGTGATAACGTTTTTGAAGTCTGCGCGTGATTGGCTTCTAATATGCGAATCAGAAAGGGCCCGAACTGCATAATAGCCTCATTACGAAGTCTTTAGTGACTCTCAATGTATCATTATGTTTTATGTTACAATATAAGTGAAGTGCTTTGAAATTTGTTTTAGTTGTTTATTTTTGTTGGGTTCACTGATTGCCTCTAGGTAAGTATTACATACACTGATGGTAATCATCACTGATCAACTGTCATCAGTGATTTGGCATTTATTTATTTATTTGGACCTCCAGCAAAGGATATACGGTTCATACAAAATGATACAAAGGGTTCTTTTTTAAACGCCATAAGAGGCCTCTTTTGCTCAAAGAGGATATCTTAAAACAGTCCTTTTCATATCACCATTTAACTTATGAAAAACTTGTAACTCAATAGGTTCTGTTCAGAAGAATTGTCTAAATTGTTTTACATAGCTTTGATTATACCATATATATGACAAATATACTGGTAGTTAACAAAGTAGTTTATAACTCCTTTGCACCCATAGTTTTAAGTTGTTATTGTAAAGATATGTGTAAATTTTTGGTGTACAATAAAGTATATTCTATTATATACACCGATTCACTACCTAGAAACCTAAGTTCCTTAAAGATTTTGAGCAAAAACCGTCATCCGTCATGAGCCACCTTTGCGTGTTCAAAACATTCATGAACACCCGGCAATCACTACGAAATCCCTAAACAACATTCTATAAATCCATAAAATGGCGTCCCCTTTACAAGCTCATAACATAAATAAAATAAAACAATTGACGATTTCGTCACTTAAAATCACCTTTGCAGCAAAAACATTAAATGTTAAATTGAGCAAGCTTGTGCCAGGAAATGGGCGAAGTCGGGCAAAAAATGTATGCGGCAGGAAGTGAGGTACAGGTGCGACACGTCTGTCTGTCTGTCCGGCCGAAACTCGAGACCGGCGAGTCACTACGAGTTTCTTGTGAAAGAATCTTGTGTTATAGGGCTGCTAGAATTTTGAGGTTGAGCTCTTAGGTGGGAACTATTTTGTATTGCCTTATACATATGACTAGGATGAGAAATTTAGAAGATTTCTTGTCGGTGTTTTGAACTATGGCCGTCAATGTGGCGTCACTCGGAGAGATATATGTTATATCGGCTGAAATGATGATGTTGATTATGATCTCGAAAATTGTGGCTACATATCTGTCCTGCTCTGTTTTTCTCTCCTTTAGGGGATTACTTGTGAATTTTATGTTACCTCAATCGTCTAATATCACACGTCCTCTTATGAAGTTAAGGCTACCTTAACAGATCTTTACAATTGAACGGTCTTGAGTTATTTGCACCCTGATCCCCGGAACCTTCACCATCCCATCTGTCCCTCTTATAAGGCTTCCGAAATTCCTACCACATTCGACCTAAATCTATCAATTGCTTAAGATATATACAATAACTTGTCTTTCTTACGCCACTGTATACCGGTGCTGATCGCAATCTCATAATGACCAGCAATTACGTGGTTTATCGTTCAAAATCACGATTTTATGATATAATTGGCTATTATGGGTATTATTTCTGCCGGTAGTCTAACAGTAGGGATGACGAAAATTTTCACGCGTGCTAGTGGTAGTAAGCGAAGAAATAATTTAAGCACGCTAATATAAGGTTATTTTAACATCTTCAGCAATTTAAAGACCTCGTGGTCGAATGGTAAAATGATTAGATCTGTCATACTGTATGGAACAGAATATTGGCCAATGAAACAAGATGGATTAAAAGAGATTGCATGTAGCAGAAATGAGAATGTTGAGATGGATGTGCGGAGTGACGAGAATAGATAAAGTGAGAAATGAGTATATTAGAGGTAGTTTGAAAGTGGCGCCAGTGACAGAAAAGTTGAAAGGATACTGTTTGTCCTGGTAAGCTCATGTGACGAGGAGGGTTGAAACGCATGTTACTTAAAGAGTTATGAATATAAATGTGGATGGATGGAGAGGTAGGGGAAGGCCAAAGGAAAGATGGATGGGCTGTGTGAAGAGTGACATGAATGAAAGAAAAGGGAGTCAGTGATGGCGTGGCGGGGGACAGGACGGTGTGGAAGAAGAAAACGTGTTGCGCCGACCCCAAGTAACATGGGATAAGGGCAGGCAGAAGAAGAAGGATAGTTCGGTGTTCTAGCTAAGCAGCTGTTTTGTGGATGGATGGACCATGCATAACATACCGATACTGTTATGTGACTCGGAAAGCACGTTAAGCCGTTGAACCCGGCTGTAATTTGTACATATTTGGTAAAAGTAGTCAGGAGCCAGGAAATCTGATAGGTACCAGTCTTGGAAAGTGGTATCGTGTTACCAATTCAACGGGTTGTCAGATAGACAGTCGCTTCATGTAAATACTGGTACTCAGCTGCATACAGTTAGTCTGGAACTTTGGAAGCTGACCCCAACCACGTTGGAGTCAGCAAAAAGGGAAAAAATTGTCCATGGTGTTTCTTGCAACTAGCCTTCACCTTTAGAACTGACAGACTCCTTGACAATTCAAAAGTGCCTGTAAATGGTTTAACTGTAACAAATTATTTGAATTTGGGATTGGTACCCCTACACTAAAAGATTGGCGACATTGCGAAAACGTATAAATATTGCACTGACATGCCCGATTGTTCTCACATCGCATGATAAATTATAGTTTTTTAACCGATCGATTCAATGAACTTAAACGGGCAGTGCGCGTAAGGATTTTTTGTTTTCGTACGTAATAAATTGATTGTGTTGATACGAAAAAGTTTCGGCACCGTTATTCGCAATTCATTATGATTTAACCTGTAAGTTTGGTGGTTAACGGAGCTTTTTATGGTGAAGGTAATTATTTATGTATTTGAAAATATTATGCATTCAGTCGTGGAATGATCCTTGCAAAAAAATAAAGGTAATATCCAAAACTGTTCGCCAAAGAACATAAAGATTTAATCGGTAACGTTTCCAAACACATTAAACATTTGGAAGTTACAGTTTCGATTCAATTCTAAAAGCTCCTTATTACTGCCATCAAAATTATAGCTTCGTATTGGAAATTAAAGAAACGACTTCTTCAAACAATGTAGCAGGTGTTAGGCACGTCCTTTTCCGAGGATAATTACAGTTCGACTGAATGCCAAGCGACTGATGTTCGATTCATTTTGAATATGGAACAAAAAGCCGACCAATCAGCAAGCTGGCGTTCGGCGCGTGCGAGCCGTAAGGAGTTTTTTCTTTAAAACGTTCCTATTTTAAAATTTCTTGTTTTTTATTGGTCCTTTGTGCTTGTGGATACTTTTTTACGGTTGTTCGCAGTTGCTTTCTGCCAGTTGATTGATTTGGACGACAGGTGCGTTGCGGAACAACATTTATTGATACAAATGTGTTTGTAACGGTTCGATTGGACCTTTTGTTGATGAAGTAAACGATAGGGTATGGTTTGACAAGCTGTTTTTGGAATTCAAGTTAGTCAATGAACTTTTTGTTGCACCGATAAAGTTATTTAAGACGTGAAGCTTGTGAGTTGTACCTATAGCTTGCTACCTGTTGCTGTTTGTACTGTCCTAGATAACAGACTGATACAAAATTTATCATAGAACAAATTCTGTGCCACTTTTGTCATCCCTTTTCAACAAAAGACTATGATTGGGCCCTTATGAAACTTAAGTATGCTTTAGTATACTTAAAATAAAAACATGTTACCAAAGTTTTCACACGACCACACAGGCATTCCTTCTGTTGTAGGTGTCATTATTTTAACACAACAGTTGGGCAAACATTTGTTTAAGCTCAAGTAATGTACAGGGAGGCCTTACAAATATTTGTTCCAACGTGGGAACCAACTGCAAAAATATTTTAAGGGACTACTATCGTATCTATTTAGTTTTGTATTTTTTTTTATAGTCTATAGTCTATAGGCTCTTGCTTGACCAATATCTCACCTCGAAGGTGAAGCACGCTTGCCTATAAAAACCTATTCATTCTTGACTTAAAGACCCCTAGACAATCTATCGTTAAACACAGACTCTGGCGTGTATTCCATTTCTTAGCTGTAGGCATAATAAAAGTGTCCCCAAAACGTTTAGTGCGTATGGGTGGGATATCCACCATGTACCGATGACGCATTGCCTTACGTCTGGTAGTCCGATGATGGAACGGGCTGGGCGGAATCAAATAGATCATGCAATTCCATCGCACACTCCTCGTAATGTATCCGATAAAAAAACCAACAAGCTGGCAACTCGGCGACGATGTTCATTGCCGATGAGTCTCTTGGCCCGCCACTGGGGTGTGTCACTTACTCGATCTCAAAATAACCTTACTCTAAGAGCTTGTGGTTACCCCCCTGAACTGAACCTTAATTCCATGATTCGATAAATTAATTTCATGTAATGTCATTGTAAATATAGGATTAAAGCAAGAAAAAATCTACTTACTCAGTATTTTCTTAATCAGGTGATAAACACCATTTGATTTAAAGTGCAGTCAATAGGAGTATGCAAAAGTTTGCTCAGAGCCTTAAATTCAATAGGTATTATATGCCCTGGCCCCGACACAATAAAAAGTCAATTTGAAAACTGGCGAAGGTATAATCAACTCGCCTGTACACTCAGCCTTTTTTTAAATTATTAAAGTATTTATATAAGTAAGTATTTTAACCTGATTCCTCACCTGTTACCTAATACATTATGAAATTTTCCTCCTACAAATAACAGTTAACTCCTACTAGCATCACAGTTTAAGATAACGGCACGTAATAACATTTCCCGGAGCTGTTAAATGAAAACATTATCAATACCTGTTGAGTGGTTTTCGAGATTAGCGTACACATACAAGCCGGAAATTTGGCTGAGTTGGATTAACTTTGGCGGGGCGCCATTTTATCTGTTAGCCTATGAGTTGTAAGTACCTGATTGTGCCTGGTTTGCTGCCAATAAATCAACTTTTATTTCACCAGCTGTGGCCAATCCTATAGAAACTGCATTATATTTTAAAAAAAAACAGTCTTCTATGTATTCGAACATAGAACCACCTCCCTTTTTGGAGTCGGTTAATAAAAAAATAAGTTTTGGTCTTGGATTAATCGGTCATTTTGGCGACGCTGAATGGAGGCCTATGTTCAGCAGTGGACGTCTTTCGGCTTCAATGATGATGAATCAACGATACTGACATTTTCTACTAAAAGAATTTTCGTAATCGGTTAAATAGGTATGTCGTTAGATAACTCTTCACAATAATATTAAACCACAAGAACAATTCAGCCATGACCACTAATCATCAGCAAACCGAAGGTGAGTGATGTACTCGCCATTGACGTAGATGCCTAGCCCTCTCCAGTCCAGAACCTTGAAGACATCTTCCAGTGCAGCAGATAACAGTTTCGGAGATGACGTCTCCCTTTTTTACACCTCGCTGCAAAAGGATAGGTCCCAAAGTTGGACTGACATGGTGGCGTTTTTGCACAAACACTTCAGCACCTCGATGTACCGCTAGTCGATTTGGCACCGTTGGAGAGATTGCAGTACAGCCCAAGTCTCGATCGAATCGAAGGCTTTCTCGTAGTCCACAAACGGTAAAGAAAGATAGGTTATACTCTTCGGAAGACGCAGCGTTGGAAGGCCTCCCTCTAGGTGGAGCGACGACCTGGCCAAGGCTGCAGGCGTCCGGTGGATGCGAAACGCTCAGGACCGATCAGTGTGGCGACGCTTGGGGGAGGCCTTCAGTGGACGTCTTTCGGCTGAAATTATGATGGCAAGAACACAAAGTTTTTTTATTTCATACTACATAATTTATCTAGTAGTACACACGCTTCGATCGACAATCTATTAAGCACGTAATTATGACACGATATCTTGCGGGAGTAGCCTAATACGACTTCGCAGATCCGCGCTGTCACCGCCTTAACGCCGGCCACCAGCGAAAAGCAATAACTATAAATAAGATCCTGTTCTAATACTAAATGCATGCTATTAAGTGCATTACAGAGTTTAGCGTTATTTCATAGTAAACTGCTTATCTTCGGGGCATAAATCATATTGTTTCGTAAATAATATTACCATGTTTATTATGTAAATATGGCGATAGAGCTGTGCCTTGTGTCTACGGGGTTTTGAAATTCTGTGGTGTTTAGTGCCATAATTCGATCAATCTTCTCTTTTTCTGTATTTACTGTAACTTGTGTAAATTGTTTGTTTATAGGAGGTAATCTGTCACTGGAAGCCGTTTACGAAAAACTTTTTAACAAAAAAATTAAACCGACTTCCAAAACAAAACACTACAAAGCGAAAAATAAAAACTTTCTGCTAAATAATTAAACCGACTTCCAAAACAAAACACTACAAAGCGAAAAATAACTTTCTTTTCGGATGTCGGTGTCGTTGTACCTATTTTTTTTTTGGTTTTTGACTCCAAGAAAGTAATTTTTTTGTTTTGTAGTGTTTTGTTTTGGAAGTCGGTTTAATTATTAGGCAAAAAGTATTTATTTTTCTCTTTTTAGTTTTGGTACATTATACAGCCATGAAAATAACTCAAAAACTAATAGTCAGATCTTGGTCAAATTTAAATGGGGCAACATGAGAAGCAACAGCATTCAAAAAAAACAATCGTCAATATTGGTTCATAGTTAGCGGAGTAATCGCGTAATAAACCTACAAAAATATACAGTCGAATTGAGAACCTCCTCCTCTTTAAAGTCGTTTGAAAATCATTTCACTGATATGCTACACTATTGCAGAGTGTGAAAGGTTTGAGTGTTCTTCATCATCATCATCATCAGCCTATTTGGTGTGGCGTGTAAATAGCCAACACCTTTTTGTACTTGCGTACTAAATTAATTTTCGGGAATGCCTATAAAAATGGCTACCTCTCCCTGTGAACATATTGGTATCCAACAAGAAACATCAGTATTTCCACAGTGCAGTTAAATGCGCTCACTCACCTTGTCATCGAACCAGGGTCGCTTCCAATACTCTTCGAGGGAAGACCACGAGGATGAGCAGGACTCAGGAGTTGCGTGAAATCGCCGGCGGACAGTACAAACGACGAGTAGCAGATAAATTTCACAATCAACCGCAATGTCAACTAAATTAAACTCACAAGGCACGGCCGCGCTATTAATAAATGCAACAGAACAGTTTTTAATGTCTCTTGTATTGTTTAAAGGATTTTTCACAGTAAAAGTTCACTTAGTTCACGTCCATTCAAATCGAACTGGCCTGAACATATCTTGTCGATTGCCGACACCAAAACGGTCAAGTCCAGGCTTACGCGACCAATCGCGTCGCAGATAACTTCATCAAAACGCGACTGCTAACGCCATCTCTGAGCTCGATGGTTACAACTCTTGAACGAATCCAATAATAAGCGAGCGTTGCACAGTACTAAAGTTTTCTTGTTGGATATGTATTTATGGATGTTAATTCAATAAACACGTCTGATAAAAATATGAATATCATATAAATTACTATTTAAATTTTAAAAGAAGCCTTAGCGCTTCTCCATGCACCCCGCCTTGGCAGGTCGCAAGACTTACCAACACGAGCAGAACTGTCACACAGCTAAACAATGTTGAGTAGATAAGTCTGTTCTATATTATATTACAAAATATTTAAATTACATTTACAATAACTAAACTATAAGAAAACATGGACTTACTTTATTTTAACAGTTACTTTACAATTTAAAAGATCTCAAATCATCATATTGTGTGTTTACTTAACATTATTATAATAATTTTCTCTATGTAAATCTACGGTTTAAGATTTGAAGAGCTTTCCTATATGGTTCGGTTATTGATTGGGTAACGGATATAGTTTGACAACAGGACGTTTAAAGGAGGTATGCCTAGTCTTGACAGTTGCCACCCGAACAATACCATCAAGCCCAGGGAAGATTTCAGTAATAACTCCCAGAGGCCACGATAATGGAGGAGCATCATCTTGTCCAATCTTCGCAAGCCATAACTCCTTGATGAGCAGCTTTGCATATAATATTACTGGTGCTGCTAAGCCTAAAACGTCAAACAAGCGAGCTATAACTGACAGTATATTTCTCTTTGTGCATTTTTCTTGTATATCCGTTGTTGTCAAAGAGAATCTATCCTCAACTGGATCCCAAGATAGACCCAAAACCTTTGACTTCGCACCAGTATTATCACTATCATCAAAATTTATGGAGCTACGATGCGAGTTTGGGAGATTATCCAACAGAGTTGATGAATTACTTGTCCATTTTATTAAATCCATGCAACCGGACTTGAACAAAGCTATGAGTTCTGCAGCTAAACGAACAGCTGAATGGTCATCTTTCACAGAATACACAAGATCATCCATATAAAATTTAGATCCTGCTGCAGAAGCAGCTTCCGGAAAGTCGGCGGCCATGTCTGAGGCTAGCCGGTGAATAGTTTTCATTGCCAAATATGGGCTGCATTTCAGCCCGAACGGAACACGGTTGAACTGAAATGTTCGTATCTCCTCAGTCTCGTTAAATCGAAATAATATCCTCAGATATTTACGATGGTCCTCAGGAACACCAACCTGTAGATACATCTGTTGCACATCTGCCGTCATTGCGATAGGAAACAGTCTAAATTCCAATAACAACAGGAATAAATCAGCTTGCAAGTTGGGTCCAGCATGCAGTATATCATTAAGGGACAAACCGGTATGCGTCTTTGCACTAGCGTCTAGCACAATACGAGGGTGAGGCTTGTCCTTTCGAACCACCGCGTGGTGAGGAATGAAATATCCATCACTACTGATATTCGAATCGGAAACTTCAGAAAGATAACCTTTATCAATATACTCATTTATAACAGTATTATAGTTGGCTCGCAGTCCAGGTACTTTCGCAAACTTCTTCTCCAACAAAACAAATCGACGATGAGCAGCATTCCGGGAGTTACCTAAATTATCGGGCGCTGCGCAAAATGGTAAGGCAACCGCATAACGGCCTTCATTGTCACGTGACACAGACGCAGTGAACGAATTTTCACATTCAGTTTCCTCTGGACTCAAAAAACCCTTCGACGGAATCTCCTCTAATTCCCAAAACCTCTGTAATGAAGAGTCCAATTCTTTTAAAGCGAATGCAGAAAACGTAGACTCGCCTCGAGAAGATGGGACTGTAGCACTACTGGGAAAGTCACCCATCAGCACGTATCCGAAAGAAGTCAACAAAGCTGGTGGCGCTTGAGACCCGGAATTTATTTTATGACCGAGATAAACATGTGGGAACAATTGTGCTCCAAGCACAATCTCTATATTGCCAGGAATATTCCAGGTTAGGTCAGCCATCGATAAGTTACATAAGTATGCCATGTCACATTTATCAATTATATGTGAGGGCAACTGCTCGGTTATGCAGTCAACGACTAATGCATGTAATTTATATTTATCATGTGGGCTAACCCTAGACTCAATCTCGAAATCCACATATCCGTGTATAGGTCGAGAAGATAGACCAATTCCTCTGATTACAGAATTATTCAAAGGAACAACGAGTAAGTTGAGTTTCTTGCAACATTCCAACGTTATCAGATGATTTTGTGAACCATTATCTATCAGGCAGCGAACTATCTTTTTATTGTTACTATTATTTACTTTTGCGTAGACCTGTGCAGTAGCTAAGAGTATGGTACTAGCATCAGTCTTAGAATTCGCATTCAAACATAGTGAAGGTTCCTGTGACATTAACGAATCTGCGCTATTTAATTCGCTACGCTGTGGCACGTTTTCAGCGGACGCACAGTCGCTCGAGACGAGCGCGGACGGAACCGCGGCAGTAGCCGGGACATGAGAATCGGATCGCATTACTTGAGACGTTTGAATATGCGTCTTGGTCGAATTCATATTCGACTTTTGATTATTATTATAATTTTTATCGAAATGTAAATATGTATGATGCCACTTATTCTTACATTTTTCGCAATTAGCGGGAGCTGTACAGGCCGACACAGTGTGAGTAACACTTAGGCAATTTACACAGCCTTGTTTTGATTTAATATAATCAAACCGTACCTTAGGCGATTCCATCGCCTTAAAAGATAAACATTCGGAAAGTTGCAAGTGATCGACCTTATTGCACAGAACACAAGAGCGAGTTTCGTTCGTAGATAACTCATTGCTCGTAACGAAAGCATTAGCGCGTACGGCGACCGATGACGTTTGTTTGTTCGTATTGAACTTAGCGCGAGAATTCGACAAAGAACTCGAAATATTCGCATGCGATCTTTCTAATATTTTTACTTGATTCTGAACAAATGTTATCAAATCTTTATAAGACGGAATTTCCTTGTCCTTAATCGACAGTTCAAATGCCTGCATAATCTGAGCGTCCATCTTTTTTAGTGCACAATGCATCAATATAAAATCGGACAAATCGGGCATGTTTAATTGTTTCAAAGCCGAAATAGACGCGGAATATTTCTCTATAAAAGAGCCGAGACTTTCAGCCGTGTTCTGACAATGTTTCAAGTCAAAAATGTTATTTAAGTAATGCGTACCTAATGCGCGTTTGTCCTGATATTTTTTAACCAAACTGTCCCATATGACGTGGTACGTGTCACCCGTAGGTACTACACCCGCGAGGACCTTCTGCGCATTATGTGTGAGCTTACCAACTAAGTATTGCACACGTTGCGAGTCCGACAGCTGATCGTTATCGTGAATGTTCGACTTGAATGATTCATAGAATATGGGCCAGCTCTCGATTCTACCGTCAAAACTAGGCAGCTCGATCGGCGGTAATTTTATTGCGCTTGAAGTTTTTGAGCATTTCGTGGCTAAATCGGTGGATGTTATAGTAGTGGTGCTCAATATCTTATTTCTCACACGTTTTACTCTACTGTACAAATCATCGAAACTGACCAAGTCATTGTAACTCGGTTCCGCGTCCGTGTCGATAGTTAAATTTATCTCGTTAATTTCGTCAATTAAGAGTTCGAATTTCACACGATACTCATCTATCATTTCCGATTCCACCATAAAATTCTCATTCGATCTTGACTCAAAGTTCGAAATATTCTTAGACAAACCGTAAACATTATTCAGCCTGTTAAAGATAGCCTCCTTTTTACAAATCAATATTTTCAACTTAGATCCAGATACTGACGTACTTTGAAAACTTTGGTTTAACGCCATTTTAACAAATAATCGTTACCTACCGAATAAAATACCGAAATATCTATACCAAAAATATCGAGTACCTACTTGTACTAATGCTATATCACGATTACAAATACACAAATGATGCACTTATAAAAACTTATTACTACTACACATAGGCCATTAATATACCTAGGTACTCTACAAGGTACAAGTGTAACTGCGATCGTACGCGGAAAGTTATACGTTCTTATCTTTATGATTATAACATACACAAACACAAGCCAATCGAGTAGGTAAGCACAAAACAAAACCCGTGAGAATAGGTACGTATTACATAGGTAAGTAAATAAAGGTACAAAGTAGAAAATGTACTAAACAATATGTACTACCTACTTGCACGTATGAGAAAGAAACAGTTAGAATTATTCTATGTAACGCAGATAGGCACTAATAATTATGTACCGATTACAATTATTAATTTATTACGTATTACTTTTAGGTACAGAGTAGAAGATGTACTAAATAATATGTACTACCTACTTGCACGTGTAAGGCGTAAACAGTAATAATAATTATTATACGTAACGCAGATAGGCACTAAGAATTATGTACCGATTACAATTATTAATTTCTTACGTATTACTTTTAGGTACAGAGTAGAAGATGTACTAAATAATAATTATGTACTACCTACTTGCACGTGTAAGGCGTAAACAGTAAGAATAATTATTATAGATAACGCAGATAGGCACTAACAATTATGTACCGACTACAGTTATTGCGTATTGTTTTTATTAAGTAAATCTAAGATCGTTTTATATCTAAGATTTATTGTATGTAAGTACTAACAACTTATGTACCTACTCCAATTTAACTTTACCGTTGAGTACCTACTAAAATTATGCATTACACAACATTGTTTAGCTGGAACAATCCGGCTCGAAGGACCATAATATGGTGTGGCGTGTAAATAGCCAACACCTTTTTGTACTTGCGTACTAAATTAATTTTCGGGAATGCCTATAAAAATGGCTACCTCTCCCTGTGAACATATTGGTATCCAACAAGAAACATCAGTATTTCCACAGTGCAGTTAAATGCGCTCACTCACCTTGTCATCGAACCAGGGTCGCTTCCAATACTCTTCGAGGGAAGACCACGAGGATGAGCAGGACTCAGGAGTTGCGTGAAATCGCCGGCGGACAGTACAAACGACGAGTAGCAGATAAATTTCACAATCAACCGCAATGTCAACTAAATTAAACTCACAAGGCACGGCCGCGCTATTAATAAATGCAACAGAACAGTTTTTAATGTCTCTTGTATTGTTTAAAGGATTTTTCACAGTAAAAGTTCACTTAGTTCACGTCCATTCAAATCGAACTGGCCTGAACATATCTTGTCGATTGCCGACACCAAAACGGTCAAGTCCAGGCTTACGCGACCAATCGCGTCGCAGATAACTTCATCAAAACGCGACTGCTAACGCCATCTCTGAGCTCGATGGTTACAACTCTTGAACGAATCCAATAATAAGCGAGCGTTGCACAGTACTAAAGTTTTCTTGTTGGATATGTATTTATGGATGTTAATTCAATAAACACGTCTGATAAAAATATGAATATCATATAAATTACTATTTAAATTTTAAAAGAAGCCTTAGCGCTTCTCCACTATTAATGTTCCCACTGCTGGGACACAGGCCTCCGAGGAGGTAATGGGCCGTAATCCACCACGCGGGCCCAGTGCGGGTTGGTGGATGTCACATGCCTTCGATTTTTTGGTTCTAGGACATGCCGGTTTCCTCACGATGTTTTCCTTCATCGTTTTGAGAGCAGTGGTTAAGAAATAATTAACACAAAGTAAAGCGCCTGCCTGGGCTCGAACCCACGACCTACAACTTGTAAGTCGCGGCCGATACCACTGGGCTACCACTGCACCGTGTTCTTACGAGGAAGATATTTCCTCCATTTTCCTATAACAAACTTTCTAAATGAAAAATCTTTTGTTTTCATCTTTAACGCAAAGGCTCTCAATGCTTCCGTCAAAGACAAAAAGCTATACATTATTTACATACATAAACTCACGCCTTTTTTCCATGGGGGTAGGCAGAAACTACAGAACGCCACCTTCTACAGTCCTTACATACTTCTTTTGCTTCACACACATTCATACATCTAGTCATACACACACGCCGGTTATGGGTAATGCGCACTTGGCCTTTCTGAAAAACATCACCTATAAGGTCTATATATGTCTTTCTAGGGCGTCCCCTCCCGGCGTTTCCATTCACGTCTGCCTTGTAAATACCTTTCGTTAGTCGCCTTTTATTCATCCTCTCAACATGGCCAAACCATCTTAACATACTCTTTTCAATTTTAGTCACTACATCTTCTTTTAAACCACAACGTTGTCTTATTACCTCATTCCTCAATCTATCATTTAAGGTACTCCACACATACTCCGCAAGGAGCGCATTTCTACTGCATTAATCCTACTTTCATGTCTTTTTAGCCATACCCAACCTTCACTTACATACATAAGTGTAGGCACCAGCACGCTGTTGTGAACGGCGAGTCGAGCTCGATACATTATTTTTGCTGTCTTTAATTCATAATTTCCTATAATCCTAAGTAAAATACACACAAACACGCCATAGTCTTCGTCATTATCTTTTAAATTGACCCTTCACAATTGCTAATTCACCTGACAAAGCTTCCATAACCTACCTATTGTTCCTATACGAAACACTAGGGTGGTCAGTCTGACCATAACATAGACCACCTCGCATGCAATCATAATTATGCAGAAACAGAAACAAAACGCGCATTATTAACTAATATTAACGCATAGCATATTGGAAGCCATGATTGTGAACACAGTCTTTTATCTTTGGGCTCTATTATTTCCCTGGGACATAAGTTCTATTAGCATAAATAATATTGCTTTATTGTGGTATTGTTCAGGCTAAGAGTTTGTCAAAGGTTGACGATCGTAAATCTTCATAATATATCGCTTGATTTTCCCTCTATGTGAACTGAGTAAGGAACAAGTAAAATTAAAAAGAATATAAAACCCCCGACACATTTTTATCTAGTAGTAGACATGCTTCTTTCTATCAACAATCTATTGAACACGTAATTATGACACGACCTCATCCCACCAGCCCCCTTCTACCATCGGACATCTAGACGCACTGCAAGTTACCATCCTCACCTCACCAATTCGCACCAAGTGCTTCCAAACATCCTTCATAATGCGCACAGCAAAAGAGTGGAACTCACTGCCTGCGTCTGTGTTTCCGAACGCATACAACCCGAATCTCTTCAAAGTTAGAGTGAACAGGCTTCTTCTGGGTCAGCTCACTCCATCGTAGACTCTGTCTCTGTCACCTCTGACCTAGACTAGAGTCAAGAGCAAACCCATCTAAAATTAAAAAAAAACGCCCATAACTATAGAACGGGCGATTTTCATCAACCATAGCCAAGAACACTATCGTTAAAGTCACCATTCAAACGAAATCTAAATCGGTTCATCCGTTTAGGAGCTATGATGCCACAGACAGATACACAAATATACACATACACATGTCAAACTTATAACACTCCTCTTTTTCCGTCGGGGTTTATTAAAATGAAAGAAAAGGAAGTGAATGATGGCACTCTGGGGACAATGAAGGGCCCGATCAAAAATCTGGATAGCCAGTAAATCTACACTCAGTGTCTGAATTGAGAATTAAAGAAGTAAAGAACGTTTATAATCTATTCAAGTGCAACCTGTCAAAGTTTGACAGGTTTTTTAACTTGTCAGGCTAAAATAGAGTTTGTCAAGTTTTCATATTGTAATTCTGGAACCTTAATTTACCGGCATTTATTTCATACAACCAAAGACGGTTTTTTTCATACAACCAAAGACGGTTTTTTTCATACTACCAAAGACGATTTTTTTATATTACGCCCACGTAAATTCAAAGTCAAAATCGCGAATTGTTCCTCGTAAGATTTCCCGTAATAATAACGTATTATTTAGATAATATTTGTAAGTAATATATTAATGATAGAGCTATGTGAGTTTACTTTACATATCTACCTACTTACAGACTGACAACAATAGAACAAAGAGCTACTAAACAGGAATGTAGCTAGATGTGACATTCTCAAGCTTGTTCCTTTGAAAGGTTCTGCAATAAGCTGATTTCCTAATTAGTTAAGTTTTAAAACAGGGTCACTGTCCTATAATTAAAACTATAAATTTAATCATATATGATTCATTGGGCAGGGAAACTGTTAAGTTGAATCAATTTTACCAAGTTTCAGTTACAATTTACAAATGCAGGCAAATCTTCGTATTAAATTGTCTTTTATAAAACTTATACAGGTCTAATTTTACGAATTCTATAGTAATTAAACTAACTAGGTCATTAATAAAAGCACTGTTCTTGCTAATGAGTTTAGTGCCAATTGCAGCAAAGCGTTTGGCATAATGCCAAATGGACCTCCACTTAGAATTAAACACTTTGTGTAAGCCTTTGCCAAGTATATGAATTAAAATAAGAACAGTTACAAACTCCTTTTTTCCTATTCCAAAATTAACCAAACTTTCAAGACAATTAAAACATAATTATATTTTAATATTATTAAAAAAAAAGAACTTTTATTGTGTTAGAAAAATTATATCAATTTTAATTCAAATTCTTCTTTAATTTTAATTCTTTACTCTTTAAAACCTTGAGACTGGCCACTAAAAAAAGTCAATCTAAACAAATTCAGTAACAAAAAAAAGGAAATCTAAAAAAAATCCCCAAAAAAAAAAAAACAACAACTTGAGCCTCATCCAGTACCACTACGGCAGTGTAGATGAACGCACGCACTTGACCTCTTCTGACTTGACACTTGAGCACGTGGACCTCTGCCGGTGCCGTGCGAGTATGTGCACTATGTGCCATGCTTGACGCCTTGACGCTTATTAGACGCACAATATAATGTTCTGAGGTCGGGTGTTGCTAAATACGTGTATGTATGTAAGTACTTCTACGTGACTTCTCTATTTGAAAAGAATGCCCTGCGATGGCAGAAAGAATGTTGGCTGATTGGCTGTTATTTGTTTACTAAAGTACATAAATAATGTACATTATTACGTATATTGATTTCCGTTGAGTCCACAAAATGGATGAACAATTTTGCTGAAGAGAATGACATCTGCAATTATATTGTAAAGACGAATAGTTTGGACGTAATCTCTGAAAGTGCTGAACACTGATAAAAGCTACACCAAATCTGAACGTAGGCTACTTTTTATCGCGAAGAAATGCACGGTCATTTTGGAATCGACAAAGGAAGCAAAGCCTGGCAAGAAAAATAATACTTAAGCATTTTTTTGACTTAATTGTTTATTGAAAAACTAGGTAAGTATTACCTACGCAAAGAAAAATTAATACTTAAGCAACTTTTTGACATATTTTTTTATTGAAAAGCTTGTAAAGTATTATGGAAAGAAAAATTAATACTTTGGCATTTTTTTGACTTAATTGTTTATTGAAAAACTTGGAAAGTTATCACCTATGCAAAGAAAAATTAATACTTAAGCAATTTTTTGACTTAATTGTTTATTGAAAAACTTGGAAAGTATTATGGCAAGAAAAATAATACTTATGCATTTTTTTGACTTAATTGTTTATTGAAAAACTAGGAAAGTATTACCTACGCAAAGAAAACTTAATACTTAAGGCGGTACCCCGAGCAAAACGCCGCGCGAGCCGTTTTTTGTGCTGTTTTTAGGAGCTATCTACTCGTTATTTAAAAAGAAATATCAATTAATAAAAATACATTAAATTTCTAAATAATATTTATTCTAAAATGGTAGATTTAGTTTTTTTTTAAATGTTGTATATATTTCACTAATCTACTTCCAAAAAAACATGAAAATGAGAAAGAATCTCCTGGTAAAGTGTTCATTGATTATTTTTTGTACTAACACTAATGGATAGACAATTTAATAACGAACATTTTTGTAGAATTATTTTTTTCAAAAGACCAAAATTCGATTTTATAAAGATTTTATTCTAAAATCTGGGCGTATTCACTACTGTAATTCATGCGCCACCAGTGCCGCTAGGCCAATAGGAACGCTCATATCTCATGCCGATTTTTTGGTCAGGGTACCGTCTTAAGCAATTTTTTGACATATTTTTTATTAAAAAGCTTGTAAAGTATTATAAAAAGAAAAATTTATACTTAGGCATTTTTTTGACTTAATTGTTTATTGAAAAACTTGGAAAGTATTATGGCAAGAAAAATAATACTTTTAAGCATTTTTTTGACTTAATTGTTTATTGAAAAACTTGGAAAGTATTACCTACGCAATGAAAAATTAATACTTAAGCAATTGTTTTACATAATTGTTTATTGAAAAACTTCGAAAATATTATGGAAAGAAGAATTAATACTCAAGCAGTTTTTTGAGTAAACGGTGACCATGCTATTACAATAAAAGTATTTTTTGATTAGGTCTTATAGTGTTACCTAGATACCAGTCGCGAAGTGGTAAGGTACAGCCGTACAGCTTTAGTTTGACAGTTTAGGGATAGTTAGATACGACTAGTCGAACTGTGTAACACTTCTTAAGCTGCTTAGTTTAAGGAAATACTAGTCGAGTTACCTTTTAGTCGTTAAGTAACTTTAAGAAATGCAATATTGCAATTTATGCAAGTTTCTCTAAAGTAAACATTCGTTTAGTTTTGGGTTTGAAAGTTGAAAACAAACAATAATTTTGCGTATACGTAACCATGAACTCTTAGAGCAAGGTTATTTCCATAATGCGTAAGGGACAGAATTAATAAGAATTATATAAGATTATACACAACCAATAAGGATTATATATGAATCAAATTCAATGTTAACAAAATCTGAATATTAATATCTTCAATATCATTGATGTCCATTAGATTTAAATGTAAATAAATCATTTAATTCATATAATAAACGTAAAGAAGGTAAATAAAAAAAGCAATTGCTGGTAAAATAGTTTAAATTAATTCAATTATTTTTAATTTTAATTAATACATTGGTTTATCATATTAATATATTAATTACAATTCTTGATATCAAGTAACCTATTATTTATACCCGTGTGTAGAGCTATTCTGGGTGCATCGTCCTCACATATATTAATGTATGTACGTATGTTAATATTGTAAAACACCATTTTTTTTTTAAATAGAGTAAGTATGGAGTTTCTGGTGCGTTCTTCTCCATAACAATCTACTTTCCGAATGCACGGTAGAATCATTTTTTTTTTTCTTATTTTTTTTTTATTAGTTTTAATTTTTAATTTAAATTTATGTGACGTTCAAAAGTGCCGTTTATTGGCCTAATTGAATAAATATATTTGACTTTGACTTTATTAAAATAGTAAAATGTGACTAAAAGTGTAACAAATATATCTGTCCCTTACTCAAACTGGATATAACCTATGTTAGGGCAGCAGAATAATCAGAAATCATGTTGTAGAAGAATTTGTTATAATATGATACAACATATCATGTGTGCCGCTGAATCAATATTGATGATTTTGGTACAGAGAAGGATTGAACATTGGTCATAGATAAAGGATTTTTTTTATCCCATGAGTACGGTTCATTGGATTCTGGTTTTCAAGAGGGCAAAGGAGGCCACTTGGTAATTAAAAGTTGAATGCAAAACTAGGAAAAGAAAACACTATTATATTAATTTATTCAATTTTACGAGTCTAACAACACTATACTACAGAACGTTACACATTTTATCATGTCTCATAAATATTAAAAAACCGGCCAAGTGCGAGTCGGACTCGCGCACGAAGGGTTCCATACCATTATCGCAAAAAACCGGCACAAAAATCACGTTTGTTGTATGGAAGCCCCACTTAAATATTTATTTTATTCTGTTTTTAGTATTTGTTGTTATAGCGGCAACAGAAATACATTATCTGTGAAAATTTCAACTGTATAGCTATCACGGTTCATGAGATACAGCCTGGTGACAGACAGACAGACAGACAGACGGACCGCGGAGTCTCAGTAATAGGGTCCCGTTTTTACCCTTTGGGTACGGAACCCTAAGAACATTCAAAGAGGAATCGTGAGTTCTCAAACTTCGTGATTCGAAGTGAAATCAAAGTCTCATCTCACACGATTCACGATCCAATAAAAATGTATCCGAAACTAAATGTCGAACGGTTGAGATCATATCGCGAATTTATTTGATGCTCGTATTTTTTCCTGTAATTTTGCTTGGCAGCGTTTCTGGTAATTTATGATTTTTTTATTGGCTTCTTTTGGGGATAGATTTTTCTGTAACACGTTTTATAACTCAAATAGGAGTTTGCAAATTTTATAAGTTCTAGAGGCTACAATAAATAATTTTTATTTTAGTTGTCTTTAAAAAGGATAAATTTTTAATATTAATAAAAGAATTTATGCCAGAGCAATTACTTAACTATTAAAATTTTATTGAACGACAACTAATTTCAATAATGTGGTCGTTATGTGAATAATTTTCTTTTTTTTACGTGTTTTGGTTACTTGGTTTTTGCGTAAACTTTATATCATACATTTTATCTTAAAAAATAAAATGTGTAAACATGTTGACACACAAAAGTTCCGTAATAAAATAAAGTTACTAATGTGCAACTTTGTATTCACTACCGAATTCAAGTGTTACCAATATTAAAAAATACAGCTATAAACATTATTCAACTCATTCTCGGAAACGGGAATCGATTGAGCTTTTTTCGATAAAAAAGGTTTTTATTTCCTTATATTTATAATACCTCATAATGTTGCCCGATGCAAAATAAAAGTAAAATAATTTATTGGCCCTTTGGCACGTGTAGATTTGGACAGTCGATAAGTAATCGAATCCTGATCTTAAAAAGAATTGAAAGAATCGAAAAATAAGTCAAGACTTTACGGGTTTTTATCCAACCAGACTATCAACTTGTAAAAACTTTAAAAGGAATTATTTTTACAGTCATTGGCTAATCAAAACTTTAATAGACTAGAAAACGTCTCTCGGTCGAAACCAATTACTTGAACTCATCACGTCGTGGAATTAAAATGGCTTCGTAGTAAAAACAATAATAATTTTGACCTTATCTCTTTCTTGTAGCCATAGACATAGAGAAATGGACAAAGCCTTCCCTCTCTGGCTGTCAAGTGAATACGGTCAGAAATGTGTGAGAGAGACAAACAAAGCAATGGTGCGGTCAGTTGTTGTTTTTTTTTAGTAGAAAGCATTTGTAGAAGACCAGTGACAGTATTTTTTATTTTTTTCTTCTTTGGCAACTGAGCCGATGCCGACTATTCTGCCAGTGTCATGAAGAGCCCAATGACAGTAGAGATTGGTCTTATTAACTTCAAAACTTTCGCGTTTCATAATTGAAAAACAATATAATTATCACGGGAAATTTAACCAGTCCAGTACCAGGTTTTCACCAGTCTACCCGGGACCACGGTCGTTGCAACACGGGCCGTGTTGCAACGACCGTGGTCCCGTGGGCCGTGTTACACGGCCGAAACGTCGGGCGAAATAGGTAAACAAACAATCGAAATCATTGCGTTAAATGCCCGTGATAATTATATTGTTTTTCGAGATTGGTCTTTTTCACAAGCTGTCAATGTCATCATATGTCAGTGCAACGACTGTCAAATATCTACAAATTGTATGAAACCGTGCTTTTCGAGGCACAGAGGAGTCTCGGTATATAAGTATTGGATGGTCACCCACCCACGGGTCAAAGTATCGAATCATACGGCTCCTTATTTAGCCACAATCAATCGCAATCCCCAACCCTAAGATTGCGATTATATGAATTTGAGTTTTACGCAATTACATACACTCTAAGTCTATGCTAGAACTCATCGCATGAATTCGCATTAAAACAATAATAATTTTGTCATTATTACTCATTTATAGCGATAGATATAGAAAACTTGTCTAAGCCTTCCCTGTCAGAAAGGTGCGAGAGAGATGGAGTGATCGTGCGTCCAGTTATTGTCCTTTTCTAGAATTATCATCGGTTCTCTTCACGTCGTGCTTTCAGAGGCACAGAGGAGTCTTGGTATGAAAAAGATGGTCACCCATCGACGAACTGATCTCAGCAAATGTTGCTTAACCGCGAAGATTGAATCGTGCGGCTTTGTGCAGTGTGCGAATCGTGATCGATTATTTGAATTTATATGTCACGCAGTTACCTATATAGTACGGGGTCCCAGTGCTAACAAAGAAAATTTAGTTCAAATAAATGTCACTAGATGGCGTGATATGCATCGATTCGTTATTGAATTGTGTGTAAAATTAACATTTTCTACAATTGATTATCAATTTTGTATGTACTTTTTTAATCAACTCTCCAAAGCACAAAATTATGGAATATTGGGCTGTTAATTCACATTTCATAGATTATTTGAACGGATCATTCAAAATTGATTCCAAAAGATGGCGTGGTTTTAAATTTCTGAGGCAAGCCACTCGATTTTTAAATATGTATTGTAACACAATTTGGTACAATGAAACGAACCGAGAACTAAACCGAACGCAATCGAAGTATCTACTTAAAAAAATAACCATCTAAATTAGACGAAAAACGCTAGTTAAGTCATCGGCACGGTTTCTTTGTATGGGATGAGGCATCTGCATGCTAGTATTATATTATCTGTGCCTATAGTCTATGTCTATGCTCATCACATCAAGTTAAACAAAAAATACTTTGTAGTAAAACAAATATTTTGTACGTATCACTCATTTATAGCTCGATACAAGAGCCACTCAGGGTTTATAGCTGGCGAGTAATGAATAAATAATAAAGGTGATAATGTAGAAAAAGCATTAAAAAGCTTGCGTCCGGGAGGTACGCGATAACATCGGGCGGGGACGGCGCGAGCGCATGTCGCGAAGTAATTACGTTATTCGTGCAGACGTGACGGTTTTTTTGATGTATGTAGAAAGTATTTTTTGCATACGGTAGCTAATTGCTAGCATTTATTGATTTTAATTATAATAAAAATAATTATGCTAATTTTTTTTGTGGTTATACAAAGGTTGTCATAGACTCCCTTTCTTTTTACCCGACTGCCTAAGGAGGGTAACGTGTTTATCAGACTATGTAATTATGTTTGTTTCTATGTGGCATTCTAGAGACCAAACGCGTAGTCCAAATTTGATGATTCTTACGTCAATCGATTCGTCTTAACCTTGCGAGTGTCACCGACAAAAAAAAATGGCGGATTTTGGTCGCCATATTGGAGGTCTCATTTTTTTTTCTGCCATACCCATCGCTTAGGTTATCAAAATGAAGGGTTTCAAGAGGAGATTAATAAAAAAAAAAAATGGTTTTGGTCAGTCAGCTCGCGATTTTGTATCCTCCGAACAGCACAGCATAATTTTCTTCTTGTTTACTTCTTAAGCAGTCAGGTTTTTATTTATATTATAATTATTTCTCGATTTTATACTTTTGGTGAACCGTTTTGCGGATCAGATATTCCAAGAAAATTTACAGCAAATAATAGGATTTCAAGCTTTGTTTTAAAGATATTACAACAGGATTGAGGCATAACTTTTAGTATGCAGCGACCTCACAGGCAGTAATAGCCCGCACATGCCATAAATATTCCCTTTTCTCAACAGATAAGGATGTGCGCAAGCGCATGTAGGCATAAAACGCTATCGTATCGTATCTGAAACAATTTTGTAATAAGAGAACATTTTTTAGAGTGCGTTGTCGTACTGCTGGTTTATTTCGAGACAGAATTTTGATATTTTTATACTGTAACTGCGTTCTTTTTGTATGACGATGTTGTCGCGTCAGTCACTGACGTATGTGCAGAGTAGGTATAATACAGTAGCGTTGATTGTAGATTCCGATCTGTTTATCAAAGCGTTTTTTTTACGTGTGCATTGTTAATTGATTTCCTTCTTAATACTTATCTAATAATACGTAGGTGTTTTATTTTATTGTTTTTGTTAGCCTGTACTCCTGGGCAAAGACGTCCTCCAATCCTTCCATTTCTCTCGGTGTTGTGCTTCATCTTGCCAATTCTCTAGGAAGTTATCCAAGGCGTCCCGCCATCTATTCCTCGGTCTGCCACTGCCTTTTGTCCTCGGTATTTTATATTAATTATTTTATTTTATACCGGTATTTATTTCAAGACTTAAAAAAGACAATAATCTATATGTACTTTGTAAGTTTATCTTGGCCATCACAGGCAACGGTGAAGGAAAACATCGTGAGGAAACCTGGACTTATATTTAGTTAATGTAAGTCTGAAATAGTCAAGTCAGAGGCCTGTGGGGTCTCCAGCTGACACCAGAAGTGGCCACATCCTCACACGAAGAAGAGAGATGGACTTTCCCCTTGTTCGTTTTGTTATGATATAAGGGTTTGGCTCCTCCCTTGCATCACTTATGGATGTGAAACATGGTCACTTTCAAAATGCCATAGAGATATATTAGAGCATTGCCAAAGATCTATATATTCGTATTATATCGTCGGGTATCCCAGAAATCGACGTCAAGCCGTAAATGGGTGATAGACCAAGTTATAACAGTTCTCAGAAAAATACGAAAAAAAATCTATCTCATGTTTTTAAAAATTTATGGTCACTTTAATAATTTACTAAAAAAATCAATCCCTGTAATGGTTCTTTAACTCCAATTGCTACAAATCCCATAATTTATCTATTTTTTTTATTATTATGTAATCTTGAATAATGCTTGTGTAGATTTTTGCCTAAAATTCAAAGCCAACTCCACCTACTTGGAAGAAAATTAAACTTTTCAAAACCAAATTATTCAAATTTACTATTTCGCCCAACTTTAACTGACTGTACTGAAAAAAAAATGTACTACGCTAGTTTGGCAAGTAACATGAAAAATTGGCGCATTTAATAAGGATTCAAAAATGGTGTAACACTAAAATAACAGATGTGCTTGCCAAGATAGACCAACTGAAGTGGAGATGGACAGGCGATATGCTACGTAACCCACAGGAAAAATGGAGCAAAATTTTGACTTACTGGTATCCTAGAGGTGGAAAAAGGAACAGAGGAAGACAGAGAAAGAGATGGGATGACGAATTATAATTGACAGCAGGTCGTAATTGGAAAAGAGTCGCTAGAGACAGAAAACAGTGGAAACTGTTAGAGAAGGCCTTTGCCCGGAGGCACACTGAATTGAGAGATATACTTTAAAAAGAACTGGAAAGAACAACAAAGAATCGAAATTCAGGATAGAGAGGCTTATATATATATTATATATATAAGGGTTTGGCTTTCGCCTGTAGGTAATCTTAGTGGTTAACCTATCCCATTCCCATGAAAGCATAACCCAAGTTGCATTTGAAAAGGCGTATTACTTTGTATTCAACGAAAGCCTCGTTTGAGTCTTTCAAACCTTGATCCTTACCTACTAAGGCATAAAAATCGCCCAACGTTAGCAACTAAGTATGCGCGTCCATTTTGCCAGCACTTAGCATTTTATCTGACCAGTGTGATGTGATAAATTGAGACTGGACTTAATGGCCCTATATCGCTCACTTGGGGGTTAAGAGATTGCATAGGTAGGTATGTGCACGATTCGTTTTACCTCATGATTTAAAAATGTGGTGTATTTACTTGAATTTGTCTATGTTATCCTGATCAGGAAGGTACCTGCATTCTCAGGTTCCATTGATATGGACGTCAATATGGGCTACCTTCTGAGTTACTCTAATAATTACAATATTGGGCAGAATCTTGGAATTACGCTCAATGAGAAGGTAGAATTGTTCTTTCTAAAGTTCTGACTAGATTAAATTGCGCAAATGAACGAAGGTAATCGCAAGATAAAGCATTAAACTCGCTAATTGATGTATGTTAGTGTGGGAGCAAGTAATCTAGGGCTGAAGAGTTAATCCAGATGTGAGCATGAATTTGCATGGATTAATTTGCATTCACTGCATTTTATTTTACTAATGGCATCTTATCCGTTCTAGGGTTTTCGATACCAACCTTCGTATTGAAATTTACTGATCAGTTGAAGAACTCTACCTATCCTACTAAGATTAGCAAGCGCAGGTATCCATTTCTTCGTTGCTGAATATTGCTCGTTAACCCGACCTAAAACTATGTAGCTAACTGTCTGAAGTTTCTCCTCCTATCTATGGTGGTAAACAGTTTTATTAATTCTTAATTCTTTATTGTACACCAAAAAAACAACTTTACATACATTTGATAATAAAGTACATGTACAAAGGCGACCTTAACTCAATGCTGAGTTCTCTTACAACAAACCCTAGAGAGACAGAGAAATTTTACAATTATAGAGGGCAGGCTTCCAGTGTACATTATTAAAATAACCTATGACGAATTTAATTAAAACATAAATATACTTACTACGTACGTACATAAATAAATAAATATATATATATAAATACTAATATTATGTCATTGTGTTAGGTAATGATCTTTAATCATCCTCTTAAAGACCTCCAGAGAAGGGCTGACGCGTATGGAGTGTGGGAGAGAGTTCCAGAGACGCACTGCTGTAGCAGAGAAAGAGCCATCATAGAGAGAGAGAGAGAGTCATCATTATTGTTAATTTTTAGGGTTCCGTACCCAAAGGGTAAAAACGGGCCCCTATTACTAAGACTCAGCGGTCCGTCTGTCTGTCTGTCTGCCACCAGGCTGTATCTCATGAACCGTAATAGCTAGACAGTTGAAATTTTTACAGATGATGTATTTCTGTTGCCGCTATAACAACAAATACTAAAAACAGAATAAAATAAATATTTAAGGGGGGCTCACATACAACAAACGTGTTTTTTTGCCGTTTTTTGCGATAATGGTACGGAACCCTACGTGCGCGAGTCCGACTCGCACTTAGCCAGTTTTTATGCATATTTCTCGTGTCTCCTGTGCGGGTTACAAATAAACATTTTTTCTTTCTTTCTTTCTTTCTTTCACTTGAGTTATTTTCATAGTGTTTGCAGAATAGAAAGACACTACAGAGCTAAGGAATTTTACAAATGGTTGGGCCGCAGGAGTGACATGATTTTCAGCAGAAAGCTGGATAATATACCAGTATTTATACCAGAGGACATAATAATTATGTCCTCTGGTATAAAAGATCTCTTACCCCTTAATCTAGATGATACATGGTCAAAAGCATATGTTTGTGCAATTATAACCTGATAACATACCATGTCTGTTTTAATGTTCATGCTTTTGCGCAAACAAGAAAACACCTAAAGCAATACTGTCTCACAGAGCCCCAATGAGGGCTACCGTTTTTGTGCTCACCAGTAGGCGCTACTGGCAAGCAAGGTCCTTAAATATAGAGCAGCTATTAAACATTGTTATTACGCGCACGGAAGCAAAGTATAAATTAAAATCATTTCTTATCTTCTTCATCTCTATTTATCTTCGTATAAGTGCGATTGAATATAACATTGAAAAGCCGCAGTTTTGCGCAGACGCTTTTTTCGAAAAAAAGGAGGGTAAAATTTCCCGAAACATAAAACCCTATTAAAGCAGTGCTTAGTAACATCCGTACCTATGTTAATTCGCCATATTTGGAAAAATATTCACAAATATAAGCCCGCTAAAAGCCAAAAAACAGGGGCATTTGACATTTTGAAGACCTCACTCTACACCAGCGCCCCTAGCGGCAAATGCAAACGCGATATGCCCTCATTCCTATGAAATAGATGAAACAGTTTTATCCAAGTGTTTGGCCAGGTGTTGCGGTTTCTCTTCCGGGAGACACTTCCATAGTTCCATAGTGTCCCGTTACATATGTCGCCATCTTTTTATGGGAACCCATTTTTTGTTTACCACAGTTAATGGGTTCCCGGGATTATGTGCACTTTGTCTATTCCGTCAAACTACCATAGAGTAACCACATTAAAGAATTTTGAGATGGATGAGGGAATATGGAGAAACATACTTGTTAGAATGGTCATAAACTGTGGGGATTAACCACATTAGTGGATTTCTAAAGAGAATAATATGTTCTAGTTTGTTTTGTTTAATGAGAAACATAATTTCTGTTGAAATGCTGTAATATTTGGTATGTTGAAAGATTTGAGATGGAACAAGCGAATAATCATTATATGTCTTCAAAATCTTTTTGAGTAGGTATGTAAGCAGAGTTAGAGCATTCTGTAATTGGTCTAGATCAAATAAAGAATGCTCTTTTTTCGGTATTTTTATGTCCGTTTGTCTATTAAGTTAACTTTTACAAGTGCATGATTGAAAAAAATTGTTTAACCTTTAATTACATTACAAAAGATATCATAATCACTTCTCAATCAAAACTTTTAAACCCTTTTTAACCGCCTTCAGAAAAAGAGGGGTGTTATAAGTTTGACGCGTGTACCTGTATGTTTGTGTATTTGTGTATCTGTCTGTGGCATCGTAGCTACTAAACCGATGAAATGATTTTGATACAGTTTTTTTTGTTTGAAAGGTGACTTTATAGAGTGTTCTTAGCTATGTTTGATGAAAATCAGTTCAGCCGTTCTAAAGTTATGGGCGTTTTACTATTGGAAACTGTTTTCGCAAGATATCGTGTCATAATTACGTGTTCAATAGATTGTCGATCGAAGCGTGTCTACTGCTTGATAAATTGTGTAGCAAGACATGTAAATATGTCGGCGTTTTTTTTTTTTTTTACTTTTTATTTGTTACTAGCTGTCCCACGCGGCTTTGCTCCCGTTAACTTGCTACCTACCTACCCATCTACCCTACCTACCCTACATACATTATTGTTGCGTAACTTAAACCGTTTACTCAGCGGACGCAACAAAAAGGAATATTTTTTTCCGTTTTTGCAACATTTTTAATTTATGTTCCGCTCCTATTGGTCGTAGCGTGATGTTTTTTAGCCTATAACCTGCCTCAATAAATGGACTATCCAAAACCAAAATATTTTTTTATTCCAACCCGTAGTTCCTGAGATTAGCGCGTTCAAACAAACAAACAAACACACTCTTCAGCTTTATAATATTAATATATATATATATAAGTATAGATAATATGCACTTCTTATTCTTCTTCGTCTATCGATAATACTAAATCAAATGTGTTCTGACCAGAAATCACGAATTTCTTTACGTCGACAGCATTAGTATTTGCTTGACAGAGCAATGGTACCCGCACTTTTTTGTTTCGTTGATTTTGTCTAGATACCTACTTTAATTTTAGTCGCAACATATTTACGTAGTGGTTTATATTATCTCCCTATACTTATTTTTTATATATTTTTGTATTATATTAGACGCAACAAGCTTTGGTTTCCGTACGTCACGTCCTAGGTGACCACTGAAAATCAGCGCTGTGCTGTGGGTCTCCCACGGCACAGCATTATGCTGAGTGGAAGCCTTCTTGTCACAGTCACGACATGCATCTGCTTGTACTTACCTACTCATCATCCTTGTACTGTACTCACAATTGGTATTTTATTTTAACTTCCTTTACTAACATAATTTAAGTACTTACTAATACTACCGATGGGTTTAATTTAAGGAAAAATCAAAAAATTGTATGTCGTTTTTGTGGCGAATAAACACTTTTTCTTTCTTTCTTTCTTTCTTCTTCTTCGTAAAAGTCTTTGCATACAAGTTTTTAAATTTTATTTGTGGAAATATTCTATGCATCGCTTCATAAACGCAGCCCCTCATGTTATAACTTATCTTGTTGCGCCACTAGCCCGCCTACTTGCATCACACTAACCTATTTCTACTTGACTTGACTTTTATTCTTGCGTGGGTTTGCCAGTGCTGATATTCTCACCTCATTTTCAAATCACCATAGTTTTGCATAACGTTTTTAAATTAGTGGTTTTTTTCGAGATGGTAAAGCTTCTTGGACATCATCATGAGCTTTTTAATGCTCCCACTGCTGGGATACAGGCATCCTCTCTGTGAGTGAGATAATACGCCATTTTCACCACGCGGGCCCAGTGCGTGTTGGTGGATGTCACTTGTCTTAAAATTTTGGTTCTTAGACATGCCGGTTTCCTCACGATGTTTTCCTTTACCGTTTTTAGAGCAGTGGTGATGAAATAATTTACACAAAGTAAAGCGCCTGCCTGGGTTCGAACTCACGACCTACGACACGTAAGTCGCGGCCGTTACCACTGGGCCACCAGTGCTCTCTCACCATTTTTTGGACATTGAGAAAGTCTTCTTCAGTAGCACTGACACGAACTTATTAAAATCATAAGGCTCCCATCGAAAGGTTCGACGTGAAAATGCATCAACGCTTTTTCATTATAAATTTTATTGTTCTATTTTAAGAGCAACGTCTACGAAAAGACATCGTTGCTGACACTTAGCAACTGTCTGTAAAAGCCTTCAAATGATCCTTAAATCCGAAGGAAAATACTAATATGTGGGTAGACTTACATACTTACTTAGCAGCTTTATGTATATTGAAATAAAATGATAACACAATGGCAGTAATTAAAAAGATATCAATCAATCTGTCTAGCCTTTTCCCAAGTACATTGGGGTCGGTTTCCAGTCTTACCAGATTCAACTGAGTACCAGTGTTTTACATGGAGCGACTGCCTATCTGACCTCCACAACCCTGTAACTGGGTAACACCATACCCCTTGGTAAGACTGGTGTCAGATCTCAAGCTTCCGACTATTCGTAACGACTGTCAGTAATTAAAAAGATATAATTAAATCGTAAGTTGATTGAACTCAAAGACAATGGCAATCAGCGATACCAACAACCTGTTTAAAAATCAACACCCTGAATACAAAAGATTGATACTTCAACGTAATATTTGGGTTATACTCCTAATTTAAATAAAAAAATGCGTTAAAAACGATAAAATATAAAAACATAAAAAGTTCGCACAAAACGGTGTCAAAAGCAAATGACTCGATTAAAATAATTACGTGAGCACCGTTACTTTTTATTAAAGGAAGGATATTTTTAAATTGTCTTTATAAGTACGGTATTATGTTTTGGGAGTAACAGTGAGATGTGGTTTCATTAATATGATGGCTACATAACAATCTTATGGAATGCTGCGCTTGCGGACAGACGAATTGCAGAACACTTCAGTGACAGGCAGGGCGTTTTCTCCCTTATACGTAAAAAAAAACCTTTTAAGGAAAACACACCGAACATCTAGATATATTCGGTGTATTTTGCGCGCTTGCCGTCAAACGAATTGCAGAAAACTTGGCAGTGACAGGAAGGGCGTTTCCTCCCTTATACTTAAAAAACACTTTTAAAGAAAACACACCGAATATCTAGATATATTCGGTGTGTTATCTATTTTCTATTTTTAATTCTCGACCAACTTCTTGGCCGCCTTGAAGTTGGCTACAATTGCTGCGCAGTAGTAAATCCCATACAAAAACAGCACCGATCAGTGCTTTGCGCATCGGCAAGCCAACTTCAGGGCGGCCAAGAAGTTTGGCGAGAACAATATGTAGAAAGTAACGGCCCGCGGGAATCCACTGGACGCGAGAAGCACAGGGTCGTAAAGGCGGGCTTCTGAATTGAGTATTTGGACTTAAGAACATGTCAAACCCTACATAAATGCCAAAGCTGAAATCGGGGGTAATTGATAACATGATCTTTTTCTTTCTTGACCTTATTTTCTTGACATTTCAAGGGCGAATACGGGATCACCTCAGAATACAATAACAACCAAGGTGTTACATATCTTTGTACCTATTTATTTACACCAGCAAGTAGTAGATAAGTGCTAACAGACGGAAACAGATAGCATGGCACGTACATGAGACGGATACAGTTGTAATGTTCTGCTGTGAATAGCAAAGTAAACATGCTTTCCATTTGCATAATTGACACTGTTCTTGATAACAGCGTGTTTTGACAGTTAGAATGTAGGTTTCCTAAATATATAGTGCAGGAAACTTATTAGCATTAGCATAATAGCATTTATTTATAAATAATTTGCTTCTGTCAGCGGCTTCGCACGCGTTTATGTCGAAAAATATCCCAAGGAAACATATTCCCAGGATAAAAAGTATCCTATATGCTATTCCAGACTATAATCTTTCTCTGTGCCAAATTTCATCCAGATATATATGAATGTACAGTAGTTTTTACGTGAAAGAGTAACACTTACTTATTATGTATTTGAAATATCCAGATGTACAAAAATTAACTTAGACTTAGATCTAGACATTTCGTGCTATTGCTCGCTCAAGACTCCAAGCAAACCTTAATTTACAGAGGAAAATAAATTGAGAAGGAACCCTAAATCGATCCGATACACAGACAATTCATCTATCCATTCATCCAGATCTTTTCTATGATGGAATAGGCTGATTTACGGGCATGGTGGTTAAAATTGACAACTTCAAGGTATAACCTAATATCTAATTCTCGAAAACCATGCAATCCTAGACAAGGAAAGTGCTTGATACGGAAATTCAATTCGTAGTATTCAGAACTCAGACCCACTTGGTGAAATTGCTTGAATTGGCCATTATTCTCAATCACCCAGTATACCCAGTCTATCAATGCTAACTAGAAACGTATTTATAAAGCATTCGGTGAACCCTTTGTTTAGTCATAGTCTGCAAATAATGCACAACATTGTACCCGTGGGTGTTATAAATATCGCGAGCATGCATTACGTATCTTGTATTGTTTAACTATTTCATCTTCTTCGCAGTCCATTTGTAGAGTAGACTAAATAAAATCTGATGTGAGGAATGTTTGTTGGGGGAGCCGGGTTAGTGTCATAACGTAGGGATTCTATGCATTTTGTGGTGGATCATATATGCCTGCTCTATATTTGGTATTAGAGGCTACCAAATGTTATCGGATCTAATCCAGCTTACCTTACTTTGAGAATTTGCATAAGACAAATAACCTATACCTTTTGTATCGACCGTATCTTCATTCTGAAAGAAATGATTAAAAAGCAGTTTAGTAAAATAGATTTATTTATATTCATGTTTCAATCCCAGAAATAAAATAATCGCAGCTGAAATGCAGATACAGAGATATACCGTACGCACGTAGTACGAAAAGAAAACAGCGAAAACGACTGAACTACATAAATAAACAAACACGCCTCGCAATCGCGCAAATGCGATGTAACGCGAATGTTAACGTTTACAGTTTACGTAACTACAGGAGTAATAGTAAAGTAAGGTCTGTATGTATGTGTGTGCTATCATTTAGATGCACATCAGTAACCGTAGCACGAAATATTCAGGAGCTACGTAATTTTAAGGCGGTACCCCAAACAAAACGCCGCGCAAGCCGTTTTTGTGCTGTTTTTAGGAGCTATCTACTCGTTATTTAAAAAGAAATATCAATTAATAAAAATACATTAAATTTCTACATAATATAGATTCTAAAATGGTAGATTTAGTTTTTTTTTAAATGTTGTAATTATTTCACTAATCTACTTCCAAAAAAACATAAAAATGAGAAATAATTATTGATATTATGCATCTCCTCGTAAAGTGTTCATTGATTATTTTTTGTACTAACACTAATGGATAGACAATTTAATAACGAACATTTTTGTAGAATTATTTTTTTCAAAAGACCAAAATTCGATTTTATAAAGATTTTATTCTAAAATCTGGGCGTATTCACTACTGTAATTCATGCGCCACCAGTGCCGCTAGACCAATAGGAACGCTCATATCTCATGCCGATTTTTTGGTCAGGGTACCGGTAGTAGTAGAGATATTTGTGAAGGAGCACGTCTGTGGGAGTGTTACCACCATACCAGTTTCTGACGTCAAGCAGCGTTGTCTTGTATTGGTTTGGAGGGTGTTGGTGCAGTAAGGATTATTTCTGGGTAAAAAATGATAATTCTATTTAGTCTGAAAATGGGCAAAGATAAACCGCATCAATTTCAAGAGTGGGGGCTTGTGACGTCACTTGTCAGTATAAAGTGTAGCAAGGCGTGACGTCACACAATATTTCAACGCACTGTGTCGTCGTTTTTGTTTACGTGGTAAAAGAAAAATACGTGTCATTATTTATAGGTAGGTAATCTAACTGAAAGACTAAATAGTTTTTTTTTGAACACAGCCCTATTACGTACAGGCCCAACTTCCAGCTTTATCTTTGAGCTGGTAACGCAAAAGCGACGCCTCTGATATTGCTGATCGATGTCTTTATGCAGCGGTGACGGACAGTCTAAAACAAATTCATCATTCGCCGGGACTTCGTCGAGCTTCTTTGCTTCCGCGCTTTTCTGGTGGGTGCCACTGTTGATTCTGGCTTTCAGGAGTTGCAGTGGTTTGGGAATAGTACGGTGGGATTGTTTGACCATCTAGTGGGCTGCCTGCATTTTGGCCACGCATCATTTCTCTGCTCTTGTCCTATTTTACTTGGATTCGACTCTAAGCATTTTCTTCTGACATTCTACACAATCAACCGTCACTCGATATCAATTCTCGCACACCCCATTCACCTTTTCTTCGGCTTCCTCTCCCTATTCTTCGAACAACAAATAAGTTGTAAGTATGTGAGAACCATGTTCCTACTTATCAAATTAATTTATTTTCCTGTTAATGCTTTTAATACTTTATACCTGTACGTAGTATAGTATGTAGAGCTATTCTGGGAGCATCGTACTCATATATATGAATTTATTCATGTATGTAATACATATATGTAAATATTGTAAACACCTATTTTTTTTAAAAAGAGTAAGAGTAAGTAATGGAGTTTCTTGTGCGTTCTTCTCCATAACAATCTACTTTCCGAATGCACGGTAGAATCAATTTTTATTACTTGTAAATTTTTATTAATTTGACGTTCAAAAGTGCCGTTTATGGCCTAGTTGAATAAATATATTTGACTTTGACTTTGAACATTTACACAACGTCACCCTTTTTGTCATTTACCCAGTAATACAAAGACACGCATACAATTATGAAGGTACTGTTACGTTTTCTATACAAAATTTTGACAAAGGTGACACGGGATACTATTTCATATTATACGATGTTCGTGTTGCTACTGCATGTAACAGTTAAGTTTGGTATGCATTAGTATGTGTTTTGTAATTTAGATGCAACTCGTGTGGAAAGTAACTACGTTGTCTGACATCTCACGTAACTTCTGTAAGCACGCGTGCTTTATTGTTCTCAGCGGTTTTTTGAAGTGTCCTCGTTATTTGATTTTGTATGTTGTAACTGTGATCTGATTTTGCTATGTTTTTGGGTACTTACTTTTAAGTATTCAAGCGCCATCTTTTGGGAGGCTTGTTTTCATCAGTCCGATTTAAGTGCAAACTCTCTGGTGGTATAAGTTCGAATAAAAGAATTTATTTGTCCAATCTATCCTCTCTGCGATTGCAAAGTTGTATTGACTAAAAGGTTTGTTTCATCTATACTATTCATACTAATATTGTAAATGCGAAAGTTACTCTGTCTGTCTGACTGCGTGTCTGTTACCGTTTCACGCCTAAAGAACTGAACCGATTTAGAAAAAAATTGGTATGGAGATAGTTTGAGACCCTGGGAAGGACATAGGAAAGTTTTATTCCGGCAATCATCCTTAAGAAGGTGGAAAGGGGGGGTTGAAGTCAGTATGGTGAACTAATCTATAACTTACTATACTATATATAAAAAAACAGGCTACTCGAAGGACTAATGCTGCGCAGACGAAGTAGCGGGCAACAGCTAGTGATCTTATAAATAATTCTTTGTTTTAATGACATAAATAAGTCTAAGTTATTTATTTAGAAACCGAAACAATCAAGTAATAAACTAAGTTAGTTATTTCTAAATAATGTCATTTTCAACCCACAGCGTAACTTTTCATAGCGATTTATCTACACCCATTGTTTGCTATCTAGGTTCTGTATTCTGTATTATCTGCTTGCTACCTTTGCTACCTAGTTCTGTATTCCTCGTAATGAAACAATTAATTTTATTATTATGAATAACATTGTGGTTCAGCAATATTGTTTATCTACCTTTAACAGAATAATTAATTTTATTAAATTATATTTTCAGGAGCATTGTGCGTGTATTATGTGTTATGGACCAAGTGATTATTACGTCATTATTCATAACGCCCGGGCAATTTGAAAAATGCCCAATATGATAAACTATTGAAATGGTGAAATTGACCGGGCTTTGTGGATAATCCCATTCCATGACTTATTCGGCCGTATAATAAAAAGATGTGTCTTTTTCAACTATTATAATGTTGACATTGGTTTTAATATAGAATAGGTAAGTACGATTACTATTCAAGCAACAAAGTCGACGGAGCCCCGCTGAGGGGTTCCTATTTTTGTCTGCAGGGTCTAAAGTATCGTAGAACCTATTTGTGTCGGAGTGCCCTAAGCTCCCGAGCTCGTCGCTCACTATTGGACTAATTCATTCACCATAATTATCGAATTGCCCAACGGTTAAGTAGCAATATTCATAATGACCAGACAATGTGATAAATATAGAAGTTTAAATCAGTATTTATTACATTGCACGATTTGACTTGACTGGATTCATAATGCCCGGGCATTATACATAGTGCCCTGATTAATCACTTAGTCAGTGACATAATTATGTACAAATACTAATTGTTTGTAACTCTCAACTCATGTGTTATTAGATAAATTACAAGTAAATACTAAACAATAATTTTTGTACAATCAAATAATGATTATTTCTAGGATTGTTTTGAGAGGTTGCAATGAGATGTAGGTATATAAATAAATAGATATGTAATATATGGAAAAATAAAAAATGCTGTGCTGATCCCAAATAACATGGGATGATATGCACATAGTAAATTCTTAAAATAACAAAAATAATAATAATTGTATATTTTTTTATTAATTCACTATTTTAATATCTTGACATATAATAGTTGATATAGTCTAGATATATTAAGATTATTATATACATATATAAATTTATGAATTTACTCATATTGAGCATTTATTGTTATTTTTCAACAACAAAAATATGAAATACCAATTTATCTTAAAAAACAGTTCCAAGCACTTAGGTAATAAAAATGCAAAATTATTCTGCATTAAGATTCATAAAGACTGGATATAACTTCTATATCTCTTGCAGATATTATTACGACTGGGTAATAACCGATTAGACGATAATTTTATGTAATATGACATAATTAACTTGTTATAGTCGGTACTATCTCAGCTGCATTAAGCTTGCTGCTAAGTTGCTTTGCAGTAGAATTTACTTACTGCAGTTCATTTTTTCATTTTTGTTGTTTTATCACTTAGAACATTGGTATAAGCTTGTAATATGCTTTTATTATTTTTTATAGACTACTATTTCTTGAATGCTAGAAACTTGTACTCTTCATATTTTATTAGTTCAATATCATGTAAATTAGAAGTTCTTTCGTTTAAGTAGGTATCTAAGTGCAAATAAAATAAAACAATCACAGGTTTCATAATCATGTTCCTGGGTTTGGATCATCATCATCATATCAGCTGTAAGACGTCCACTGCTGGACATAGGCCTCCCCCAAGCGTCGCCACATTGACCGGTAACGTGCGTCCCGCACCCGTGGGGTCCTCGCAACCTTTACCTGGTTGGAGGCCTTCCAACGCACCGTCTTCCGGTTCGCGGTCGCCAATGATTTGGCAATTCTTCTGGCTATATCGGTAAACCTGGTTCTCTTGCAGATCTCTTCATTTCTGATTTGATCACGCAAGGATACGCCGAGCATAGCCCTCTCCATATTTGGATGCCTAACATAAAATAGTCGAATGGAAATAGAGAGGAGAATCTCAATAAAAGTGTAGAAGAAGGATGACAACAAGGTTCACGCCATCCTAGTTGAGTTAAGGCTAAACAGACAATGTTAAGAAAGAGTACCCGCTTTATCTAAGACATGAGTCCTGCAGTTTATAAACATCAATTGGTTAAAAACACAGGACATTTGAACAAATACGTCAATAAATTAACGAGCACGATTTCATCGGGAACCGAAATTAAACAATTTCAACTCCAAGAAATATTGATTCGACCAATCAACAAGATCTCAACGAGATCTCGTTCCAATCATCTTCTTTCCACTCTTCATAATAAAAAACAACTCAAACCTCCTCTCCTGGGTAAGCTGGAAGAGATTTAGAAGGATTAGGAAGAGGTTAGAAATAAGCATACCTTAGTACCTATTTTCTGTTCCTTCTACTTGTCTATTTAGTATGTGTGTGTACATTAATGATTAAATAAATAAATAAAATAGTCAGCTTACCATACTTGCTTGTTAAGCACAATCGAGATTGCCCTATCGTCTGTCATCCGTCCTGCTTCAGTCTGACGTGTCTGTTTTATCTATGATCAGCAACATGCGCTTGGGCAGTCATTTAAAGCTCCCAAGCGGCCGCAAAGTGACAATGCATCAACGATGCAAAAACATATTTTCAGAAAAGTCATTCTGTTTCGTGAATGTAACGTGTTACACGCGTCAAATATCCTGGACAGACTTTTAAGGACTCATTCCACTTGGCTATTAATCATCTAAATGTTTCTGTAATTGAATTTAGACAAGTGTAGTCGCATTAAGCTCGTTAGACACCTAAAACTAATCCTAGTAATTATGTAAACTAATTTAAAACTAAAAAAATACTCGGCTTATTATGTTTGCTTATTTAGAATGCTGAATTCAGCCTAGTTGAATAGCTCCTTTAAGGAAGACAACTGCGCGGCGACAATCCGACAACGACTTTCATATAAATTATGGTTTCGACGCGTGGTTTTCTACGGGAGTTAACGGGAGCCTTTATCAGCCACTTGCACCTGAGCAGCCATTTGCGGTGAGCTGTGAATCCTGTAGGTCAGGGTTGACACCGTGTTCAATCGAATCGGCTCTCCGTGTTGAATTCGAGGCGTGAGAAAAATTGTTGTTTTTTGTGTTGTTGCCATTTAAGGAGCTCGCAAAGATTGAAATCTTGTGGTTCGACAAATTGCTTGAATTTATTATTGTTGTAGGTCAGATTTCTCGTTGTGATTCTGTTAGAGCTGGGTTAGATATGTTTTAAAAAACAGCGACACTACGAGACAAGCTAGTAGGAATTGGGGATGGGTGACCATTTCAACATACCGAGTTTACTCCGTGCCTCGGAAAGCACGTTAAGCCGTTGGTCCCGGCTGTCATTTGAAGATCTTTGACAGTCGTTACGGGTAGTCAGAAGCCTGAGATCTGACACCAGTCTTGCCAAGGACTACCGTGTTACCCAGTTACTTGGTTGTGGTGATCATATAGGCAGTCGCTCCTTGTAAAACACTGGTACTCAGCTAAATCCGGTAAGACTGGAAGCCGACCCCAATATAGTTGGGAAAAGGCTAGGCAGAATGATTGAATGATCTGTGGCTAATGATCATGCTTGCTCATAAAGTCTACTTATTTTGAAAAAAGTCATAATAAAACTTTATAATATTCTATGATGCATCTCCCACCAATAATCTCATATAATTAATAGCCCGCTGCATCAAAAATCAAAAACAAAAATCAATCATCCCTTTTGCCTTTGAACCTTCACTTAACCTCAATCTACATTTTGATCTCGCTCTATTAATTCATACTTCCCATTAAAAAACAGACTGCACCTTATTCCCTATTATATCATATTTATTAATACCAATAGAACAGAGCACACTGAATATTATGGTCCTTAATGGCCGTATTAAAATACAGTACAGCCGCTATGAGCAAATAGGGCACAACTGACCAAAACACAAAATGGAGAAAAAAAGTCGAAGGCTAATTCTCGTAACTTAACAACGTAAAAAGTGAAGTCCCAGTATTATCTTAACGACAATAAATCACAAGAATTATTGCGGAGAAATTAGGAGTGCTTTTGACAAATTGCGACTACTGTAAATGCGAACGCTTCTAAAAAATATTTTTTTTAACATTTGTTTGACAAAACTAGACTTAAAGTAATCGTAGCAAAATATAAAAATATTACTAGATGCGACTCGTTTTCCTGCTTCCGAATAAGTAAACAACTAAATTTTGCTGAATTTACCATGTTTTTACTGACTTTCCCAATTTATGCACTTTAAACAGAAACCCCTAACTAAATAATCCTAAAAAAATATCTAAAACATGGCGTCGAGATTTTTTTGCATAAAATTACAGATGTGCCCCTTTTTCTTTAGACGGCAGATTACACCTCAATTGCATGTAAGTGCATTGACCCTGCGCAGGCGCAATTAGTTCGCAGATAGGTTAAACAGAGCGCTTTACATCGCGTAGGCAGTGAAAGAAAGTTGATACTAGTTTATTTAAGTGGTTTATTTTTAGCCGATTAAACGGGTATTTGTAGGCGCTTTTTAGTTTGGTGTTTCTGTTTATGTACCTGGTAAATATAGCCGTATCGACTAGATAGTGATACGGCTACCTGAGACGCTGACTGGGACTTATTGAACCCTTGCAGACCGCGTTTTTATAGAAATATATAGTGTAGAATAATGTTAAGAAAACGACTTGTCAAATTGTAGTGTCACACTTGTCTGCGAGAACCCTGAAGCTTTGGAATCTGCAGAGGTTGGAAATAAATAGGAGTTACTTGCTGTAAATTAATAAGGCCCTGTCTTTTGGATTGAGGAGGATGGAGTTTCTTGTGCGTTCTTCTCCATAACAATCTACTTTCCGAATGCACGGTAGTTTATTTTTATTTTTTTATCTTGTTTTTTTTTATTAAATTTTTTTTTTTTTTATTACTTTTAATTTTTAATTTTAATTTATGTGACGTTCAAAAGTGCCGTTTATTGGCCTTATTGAATAAATATATTTGACTTTGACTTTGACTTTAAGAGGAGCCAATGTTCCAGTAGTCAGTTTTAGTGTTACAACGAATATCAGGACTCCCACAAGGTGGACCTGTTACCTGCTGATGGGAACAGGAGTTCCACTGTTTGTGAACAGCAGAGATACTGTCGATGTAGCGACTCTTGGGAAGGTCTATGTCCAGCATAGGACATCAGTTGGCAGACATGATGATGGAGAAAACGAATATTTCCCATCTTATGAATATGAATGTATATATCACGTGGTCCAAAGTGATTAATCAGGGCACTGTGTATAATGCCCGGGCATTATGAATCTATTCAAGTCAAATCGGGCAATGTAATGAATACTGATTCAGACTTCTATGGATATCACATTGTCTGGTCATTATGAATATTGCTACTTAACGGTTGGGCAATTCAATAATTATGGTCAATGAATCAGTCCAAGAGCGAGCGAAGCGAGCTTAGGGCACACCGACACGGATAGGTTATACGATACTTTAGACCGTGCAGACCTTAAATAGTAATCTTACTTACCTATTCTATATTAAAACCAATGCCAACATTAAAATTAAAAATACACATATGTTTATTACTTGACCCAATAAGTGATGGGCGTTATTCAGAAAGCCCGGTCAATTTAATTATTTTAATAGTTTTTATCATATTGCCTACTCGTATTGGGCATTTTTAAATTGCCCGGGCATTATGAACAATGCCATTTTTTTTTTATTAGCTAGTATTTCACCTTACTCTTAAATACTTCTTATCTCAAATGTTACACTCGGAAAACCAGATAAAGCTAAGGTACCTAATTTAATTCACTTACTCCATGCATTAAGATAAAAATGACGCTGATAACATTTTTTACAACGAAAACCGAATAAAAATAATTTTAGAATGAAAATTAATTAACGAAACCTTTCGCAAATGAACTTTAAAATAAAGAGAATTCATTCGTTCTTAATATAAAATGGAGAAAGTTCCTTTGAACTTCGATTAATATTGCCTTATCATAATTGGAGGAGATATCCGAAATTGTTCTGCATTAAGTGAAAGCTTATTTCGGCTGAATTATTCATCTTTCACGCCTCCATCTGATTAAGAAGCTATAAATATCCTGCTGATTGGACTTTTGCCTCCGGGTTTGGTCAGGACCTGCGGTTTTTACAAAGGGACATTTGCGATATTAACATAAGGACAAGGGCGTCTTTAAGGGGGGGGGCACGGGGCACGTGTCCCCCCAGACGGTACTTTGTGTACTGTGGAGATTCCATCACAGTACATACTTAGAAGCAAATCAAATTATCAGAGTTGTTAAAATATATGAATAAAATAACAGAAAGAACATGAGTGAAACTCTTGTCTTTCATAAACATTCCTATACATACTTGAACTTGTAGAAATAAACTATAGGGATACTTCAAGTTTATTTCTAATAGTTATTGTTTTTTTTTGCCCCTGCCCCTTGTGCACCTACCAGAAATAAATCCTGAGGCCGCCCTTGCATAAGGATGAGGTTTGTCAAAACTCCAAAATGTTTAATTTTCCACGTGATATTTTGGTAGCGCGAATCAAGAGGCGAGGTAGCGGTATTCCAGATGCTCAATCTCATGCTCAACTCAACTCAAACTAGCAATGGACAGTTGTGATTGGTTGGCTTGTTTTTTTTTTACATTAACTTGCTCAATTCCAAGATCCTAGGCGCCCCGAACGTCCGAACTATATTAAAACAAACTCAGTAGAATTTATTAGTGTTAGCATGTACTTGGAACATATTTGTACTTGCTAACTTGCACTTTCATTTTCATTTTGTGTAGAAAGAATTCAGTTACGTCTGGGACGTTTGAGCCTTTGCTCTGTTGAGTACACATATGTCAAGCTGAAGAATAATATACCAAACTCGAGAGTTATGGTTGGTTTTAAAGTGTTTGGTAGGTTTGGAGTCGGTATGAGCATCTGGAAGGGACCTTAATCTTATATCTAATTTTAGATGATTGAATAGTCATTAACACCGATAGGATATTACTTTGTCTAGGCGCTAGGCTCCCTGATTTTGATGTTGAGCATTGTCCAGTGTTTGTGCGGCGTCTCTCCACAGACTATGACTGACCTTCCGTCTTGTACCGCATGCCCTGTCACCTGTACATGTGAGGACCTTATGGCTGCGTCAACGAAGTGTTGCCGTAACTGAATATTGGGGCAAAAACAATATTTAAAAACTGTACTTGTCTTCGAAATGCTAAGAACTACAGAATATTAACCCGTCATTTAGTTTGGAACCATTGATAACTAGGCATCAAAAAATTGGAAAAAAAAATTCAGCAACCTTCATCAAACTTGATTCCTGATTTTAGTACCTATCTGATTAAAACCAGACAAAAAATCTTGCTGTGTGAAGATTTAAAGAACGGTTTCTGAATAAAGGATAAGGATAGGAAACACGCAAATATGCAAAAACTTTTCTAAGAATCCAATGGATCTAAGCCTACAAGACTGCCTGTGGTCCTATTTTAATAGGTCACACAATCTTTTGTAGCGGATTTAATTTAAGCCTTTATTTCTGTGCATCTTATCAAGATTTAGGAAAAACTAATAATACTTATACTAATGGAAACCGTTTTATTGTTTCAGGTATGTGTGACCTGAGGATTTTCGTGCAAATTAATCTCCTTACTTTAACCCGATTTATAAACATAATCAGCTTATAATACTGCTGGGAATCCAAGGCCAAGGAGGCATTGATTGACAGCTATCTGTAAGTGAAAAGCGCTGTTTCGGTTAAACCACATAACTAGAAAGGTTACTAATAGTTAAGGCACCTCTTGGAAACCTATCCAATATGGAAACCACAACGAATAGTGCCGGACAATCAGGTATATTTCAGTTCCAAATCAAGATTAACCAGTCAAATCTAGATTCCGCCTGTTTCCTCTAACCCTCAGAAAGATCCGGTTTTTCCTGCATTGGATTGTGAGTACTTATTTTTAACAAATGACGATGCTGATGATGTTACTCCGGAAATGAATCTACCGCCATTAGGCACGCTCCATTGAAATTATTTCAGTGGTTAACCATATCCTATGCGGGCCATTAATATTGCTGCAATGGTTAAAAACTTATACCTACTGGGTGTTTGGTCATGTAATGTGACGTCATTGCTTTAATCAGAATGTCGAAGTTTCGCTACACATTCTTCTTTATTATTTTCTTAGTTAGCTAAGATTCCACCACAGTCAGACGCAAGGCGACAATGCGATCAAGCGTTTTTATTATAAACTAGCTGTCCCACGCGGCTTCGCTCCCGTCAACTGGCTGTTGCGTAACTTTAACTATTTACGCAGCGCACGCAACGGAAGCACTAAAAAGTTTTTTTTTTGCCCGTTTTTAGAACATTTTGCATTTATGCTCCGCCCCTATTGGTCGTAGCGTGATGTTATATAGCCTTTAACCTATCTCGATAAATGAACTACCCAACAAAAAAAAAAAAACAATTGCAACGAGTAGTTCATGAGAGTAGCGCGTTCAAACAAACACTTCAGCTTTATAATATTAAGTATAGATTTTAAAGAATAAGTAAAATTTATATGAAAAGTCGTTGTCGCCATTATCTGCGGGACACATCATTTCTACGATTCCTAAATAAGTCTCAAAAAAAAACTTAATTCAAAAAATCAAAAAACCCGACTGCTTCAAAAGCGAACTAAAAAGTCGTAAACAAGGAAAAAATCATGCTGTGCAGACGGAGGATACATTCGCGGGCTGGCTGACCAAAATCTGGTGTATCCTCCGCCTGCACAGCATGATTTTTTCCTTGTTTACGACTTTTTAGTTCGCTTTTGAAGCAGTCGGGTTTTTTGATTTTTTGAATTAAGTTTTTTTATTTATAACTTTTTAGTTATTTTTTTTTCGAATTAGATACGCTTAAACATATAAGTATTATATATTTTTGAAATCACCTCTTAAAATCCTTTATTTTGATACCCCACACGATGGGTTTAGAAGAAAAAAAAATTGGGCCCCCCCAATATGGCACCCAAAATCCACCATTTTTCTATTGTCCAATTTTAATGTAGCCTATGACACTCGCAGGGTTAAGACGCAACGATTGACGTATGAATCATCAAAATCGGCCAACGCGTTTGGTCTCTGGAACGCCGTATAGGAACAAACATAGGTACATACATACATAGACTGATAAACACATTACCCTCCTTCGGCAGTCGGGTAAAAAGATTATAATACAATTAAATGCCGTAAAAGGTTTTTTGACACGTTTTGTCAAGCAAGACTCAGCATTTGCTCCGGCTTTTAGTGCTCATGAACATGTCCAATACACCAAATCAAAAGAATGTCTCATGATGACAAGCCGTGAGTAAAACGATTATGATTTTCTGCATCAGATATTATTGCATCGTGAAAGCAAATATCTAGAGGCAAATTAACGGCCAGTTTTTTTTACCTTTCGTTTCAGTTGATTTTTCTATCGAATTAAGACTTAATTTCTCGAATGGTTAGACCGGCAGGCGGGTATCTAGTCCACAAACATCTCAGTTATTTTTAAATCAAAATAATTAATTACGTGTGAACCTATTGTCATCATCGCTACTGAAAAGTTCCAGACCCCTTGGTCAACAGCTTTAAACCAAATTCCCTTCAATAAACTTTTTTAGGGTTCCGTACCCGAAGGGTAAAAACGGGACCCTATTACTGAGACTCCGCGGTTCGTCTGTCTGTCTGTCTGTCTGTATGTCTGTCACCAGGCTGTATCTCATGAACTGTGATAGCTAGACAGTTGAAATTTTCACAGATGATGTATTTCTGTTGCCGCTATAACAACAAATACTAAAAACAGAGTAAAATAAATATTTAAGTGGGGCTCCCATACAACAAACGTGATTTTTTTGCCGTTTTTGCGATAATGGTACGGAACCCTTCGTGCGCGAGTCCGACTCGCACTTGGCCGGTTTTTTTTATAATCTTGTCGTAAAATTTATTTACAGTTTCATATAACTCCACTCAATATTATGCGATGATTTACGATATTACAAGCAAACCATAAATATTTTAGCTAATAAGTCTATTTTACAAAATAAATCGATAGGAATTAAGTCGTTTTAAATCGAGTTAGAAATAAAAAATGTTGCCGGGGGCTATTCGCTAAACTGTCAATCAAAATAATGGCGTCATAACGTGTCTATCTTAATCGGTTATTAGATTAATTTAGTATGAATAATGAATAAATTTGTACGGATAGATATTATCTATAAATTAGGGTAACAGTTCTTGTTTTCTGGTTTAGAGAAAAACAACGAGACGCGGTCCATTTTTACCGACTTCAAAAAAAAGGAGTTTAACAATTCGATACGTAAGTAATTATGTAATTTTGCTGTTCACGTAATAATGTTACTCTATGTGGGCTGCTAAACACGACACCTGCCAAATATCTTAAATGTATGTGTGTTTGTATGTATGAGTGTCCACCCATTTCTTCCAACTACATAACGGATCGTGATCATTCTTGTTGTTTTGGATTTAGGGAATAGTGCAAGTTTCATCAAAATCGGTCTAGCAGTTTTCAAGATATGGAGCATACAACCGAACTCCTTAGCGACAAATTCGTGCTGAATGTGTCAATTGAGTTATTATGATCTTGCTCATTTTTTGTGATGAATTAAATAAATAAAATAAAAATGACTAATGTAGTTAAAAAAGATTTGTATAAGTACTTATCTATTTAAAAATGTCAAAAAATATCCTTCATAATAATCAAATTCCTTAAATAACTAATAAGTAACCCATTTACAATCAGCCATTCACAATAATAACTTCGCCTGCAATCAATCGCTTCAGGCTGAGTTAGTACTAAAATAGAATAACCTAGATCTGGTGAATCACGCAGGTTCCTGATTTATAATAAGACAACGGGGAATTTAAATGTGTTTGTTCAGTAACACACACGTTTGTAAGATTGACTGGCAATTTGTTTTGTGTCTTCCCCACAATTGTTTTGGAGAAGAAGCTTATCCTGTACCTACGTATAACTATAAAACTAGAAATCAATCTGCCTAGCCTTTTCCCAACTTCATTGGGGTCGGTTTCCAGTCTAACCAGATTCAGCTGAGTACCAGTATTTTACATGGAGCGACTGCCTATCTGACCTCCACAACCTAGTAACTGGGTAACACGGTACTCCTTGGCTAGCCTGGTGGCAGACCTAAGGCTTCTGATTACCCGATTCCGAGGCACGGCGGAAACTCGGTATGTTCAAAATGGTCACCCATCCACAGACCGACCTCGTCAAGCGTTGCTTAACCTTGATGATCGACCAGCTGTTATAAAAGCTCCTCATAACTATAAAACTAGCATTTATTTGAAAAATAAAGTATGAAAACTAGAGAAAATTAGTAACTTGGGTTATAAAAACATCAAACTTCGTATACCTAACAAACGTTACAGAAATTCGTTCAGAAATCCAGGATCGCACCCAAATATTAATATCAAAATAAAAAGCTTTAAGAAATCTATTGAACGAATTTTAAAATAAAGTACACGTAACACATAGTAAAGATTAAATACATAAGGATAAAATAACATAATGGTTCCTACTGCTTATTTCATCACAATTATTTTTTTTCAGCAGACCTGCGACAGGAAAGTTGACAGTTCGTCATTGGGGCTTAAATATTTCCTGTAAACAATTATTTTGCAAATGATCAGTTGAAATTTGAAAATGAACTTAAGCACTAACTAAAACTCGGCCGTAATTCTATATCATAACAGTAGTAAGGCCATCGCGTGTGCTCTCAAATGAATTTATAGCAACACTAGATGCGGCCCGCGGCGCCGTTCGTGTGTACCGATGATTAGTTCAGGTAGTCTCGGGCTAGAACCCTCGACATAGAATAAAACAGAAGCGAAACTGCTTCTCTGTACACTTGTAAATGTCTGCAGTTTTCGGGCTACAGATAAGTCGTCGTACAAATTTACCACCCTGCTTCCTAATAACGAAAATCACTTCTTATGGCAATCGCCTCCATTTTGATAAGACAATCAAATTAGTGGCTTCACAGTGTTTGGAAAATGTATCATCTTGACAACATGACGCAATGGCTACTGGATTGAATATTGTCATTTGGATCATTCAGCGTTTTACAAGTTGTGTACATGTTTGTTATGTTCAGGGGACTATTTAATAAAAACGACAGAAAACAGGTGACAGGCGACGATCATTAAGCTTTTTTCTTTCATCTTTGTTAAACAACACCTGCTCTTAAGGCGTTACCCCGAGCAAAACGCCGCGCAAGCCGTTTTTTGTGCTGTTTTTAGGAGCTATCTACTCGTTATTTAAAAAGAAATATCAATTAATAAAAATACATTAAATTTCTACATAATATTGATTCTAAAATGGTAGATTTAGTTTTTTTTTAAATGTCGTATATATTTCACTAATCTCCTTCCAAAAATACATAAAAATGAGGAATAATTATTGATATTATGCATCTCCTCGTAAAGTGTTAATTAATTATTTTTTGTACTAACACTAATGGATAGACAATTTAATAACGAACATTTTTGTAGAATTATTTTTTTCAAAAGACCAAAATTCGATTTTATAAAGATTTTATTCTAAAATCTGGGCGTATTCACTACTGTAATTCATGCGCCGCCAGTGCCGCTAGACATTGGTGGTGGTAAAAATCGGCATAAGATATGAGCATTCCTCAATAGGAATGCTCATATCTTATGCCGTCAGGGCACCGTCTTAATCACCTATCACTATTTGTTTCAGCATCACCCGAATGTCGACTGGTAGAAATATACCTGAGGAATTAAGTCCGCCTCTGTGCGTTTGTGTGCAAGAAGGATTAAATAAATATTAATTATCACTTTTTAGGGTTGCGTACCCAAAGGGTAAAAACGGGACCCTATTACTAAGACTCCGTGGTCCGTCTGTCTGTCTGTCCGTCAGTCACCAGGCTGTATCTCATGAACCGTGACAGCTAAGCAGTTGAAATTTTCACATATTATTTATTTCACATATGATAATGGTACGAAACCCTTCGTGCGCGAATCCGACACGCACTTGTCCGGTTTTTTACACATAATTCGCAGATATATTTAATAGGGCTGATAGGGTGATATTTAAGCCATCGGTGATTATACAAACAGGAAAGAAAGTACCTTATATGAAGTGTCGCTTCCATACAAATTTCTTGTTCTATGGTCCAGGTACTAGGAGCACAGACTATTCAGGAAGTGCCCTTGTACAGCAATTAAGTGAATAGCTAATTTATAGATACCACGTTTTACTGGTGAGTAATACTGATTTATTGGGAACAAACAGTTACTGTTGGTTGATGGCCTTTACTCTATGTAAGTGTGATTGGCCGTAATATAATTGTAGGTAACAAATGAGTAGTTGTTAATGGTATTAGAAGTTATTTCCGTGGATGATTTTCTAGATTTATTTCTTAGAAGTTTACGAGTCAGGTATTTTGCTTAAATGTCTAAGGATGGTTCAATATTTTCTTGAGAAATTTAGTTACCAGCAAACTATTTGAAAATTAAATGAGTACCTAACCTAAAAGGTAGAGGATTCTATCATGTGTTACTATTGTAACAGAAGGATAGTAGAAAAAAAATGCTAATAGATTTACATTGGGCAGATTTGATTACGGTGTGCTTATACCTTAATCAAATCTGCCCCGCACTAAATTATCGATACGTTCTACAATTTCAAACAGATCCTCAATTGACATGAGGGTTTTAAATCACAGACATAAATCTAACTAGATAACGCAAGTTCCTCCATCTGTATGAAAACCAAGCATGAACTTTTTCACACACTATTTAAGAACAAATTTACTTACCAATGAAAGAAAATATTTCCATTGTCTCGGCCAACTGTTTTCTGTGCAGTTTTTACAGCTCAATATGGTATAATTAGGCATTTTTTTAGATTTCGATGGATGTCCGTTGCCGATAATGCTAAATGAAACAGGTCAAAGCACGATCAGTGCTTGTAATTTTACTCCCCATTTGTCACGTGAAGTACATACAATCGCGTCATCTAGTTAGATTTATATCTGTGGTTTAAATCTAGATGGACCTTTAGCAAGCAACCTTCACGGTGTACCCACATTTTCGAGACCGCAATTAAAAAAACCTCACCAAGAGAAGAAACAAGTTAATTTAACAACAAAGCTGATTCAAAATCAACACACAACCGAGCGTGAACTTCAAATTTCCCCACAGCCAAATCACTTCAATTCACTATTATATTAAGTACCCAAGGGTCAAGCCCGATGTCTCAATCAAACATAAACAAACTAACATTCCTCTGTTACCACACAATAAACAATTTGTGGTCATTTTTATAAAGTATACAGAACCACGCAACTAATTTTGTGTTAGATTTGATATAAGAAGCGGTAGAGTGCTCTGTGGTTTGAAAGTGACAGATTGTGATGAGATTTTAAGAGTAGTTTGTTTTTCTTTAATAATTAAATTAGGAACGTTTTGGGCTTATTGTCAATGAGACTACAATTGTTGCTTGCAGTTTCTTAATCCTAATAATTAGAATTCAAGACCTTGTAGGCAGATATTGAAATACTAAAAAAATAAAAACAAAAATAAAACTAAGAATAATACTACCGATGGTTTTAATTTAAGGAAAAATCAAAAATTGTATGTCGTTTTTGTGGCGAATAAACACTTTTTCTTTCTTTCTTCTTTCTTTCTTCTTAACTAATATTCGAATCTGAAAATAGAGTTGATCTTGAAGGCCTGAAAAACGATAAAAAAATCGGCCAAGTGCGAGTCGGACTTGCGCACGAACTTTGTAAATTGCGGTTTATGATTTTTGTAGTATTAAAAAAAACTACTTACTAGATCTCGTTGAAACCAATTTTCGGTGGACTACATGGCAATGTACATCATATTTTTTTTTTTAGTTTTATCATTCTTTTATTTTAGAAGTTACAGGGGGGGGGCACATTTTACCACTTTGGAAGTGTCTCTCGTGCAAACTATATTGTTTAGAAAAAAATATATTAGAAACCTCAATATCATTTTTGAAGACCTATCGATACCCACACGTATGGGTTTGATGAAAACAAAAATTTGAGTTTCAGTTCTAAGTATGGGGAACCTACAAAATTAATTGGTTTTTTTTCTATTTTTGTGTGAAAATCTTAATGCGGTTCACAGAATACATCTACTTACCAAGTTTTAACAGCATAGATAATAGTTTCGGAAAAAAATGCCTGTGACATACGGATGGACAGACAGACAGACATGACGAATCCATAAGGGTTCCGTTTTTTGCCATTTGGCTACGGAACCCTAAAAACTGGATTACTGAAACAGGTTGCTATTACCTTAATTCATCTTTGTACTCCAATTAGTATTGCCTGTTTTCAAGTGTCCCCTTTTAATCAAAAAGTTTTGTTAAAACCTACACATGTAGGAAGATATTATAACTACTTATTATACGAAGGTTATCAGAAACCTGCCTACTGAAGACCTTTCAAAGCACTACATTCTAAGAACACTAAAATAGTCTAGCTCAGAAAACATTTCTTTCCAACCTACCCACATTCAAGCCAAAGAAAAGCTCCTAAATAAGGCCGGGCATGCACAGATGGCCTTAACCGCCCGCTGAGAAGGGCTGCTTCAGCCTGAAGTGGCTCAAGGTCTTTACAAATGAGTTTTTCTCTTTGATTTATGCTTTTTCTACTGCGACGCAGAAACCTTCGCTTGGCGAAGCAATTTATTATAACTTATGTTAGTAGTGAAAGTTGAAAAATTGTCGGTATTTCAGTGTCTGGCTTTTGGCTTAGGTAGTACTTGTGAGCAAATTGTGAGCTCTTATCGTCATTTGCGAAATGTTGGCTAGAATGGTTGGATGTATGAGAAAATGAGGCTGTAATTTCTGAAATGGTACAAGCGATTATAACTAGAAAGAGTTCTAGAAAAGAGCTACGATTTCGTAAAATATCATCATCATTTCAGCCGAAAGACGTCCACTGCTGGCCATAGGCCTCCCCCAAGTGTCGCCACACTGATCGTGTGTGTTGACCAGGACGTCGCTCCACCTAGAGGGAGGCCTTCCAACGCTGCGTCTTTCGGTACCCACTTTAGAACTTTTAGTCCCCAACGGTCATCCGTTCTGCGAGCAATGTGCCCTGCCCACTGCCACTTAAGTTTGGCAATTCTGGTGGCTATGTCGGTAACCTTGGTTCTTGGTTTGTAAAATATACACAAATATAATATACACCCTTCGAACCCTTCGAATAAAAATCTTATTAAAGATGCTGAAGAATTAAATTCACCTGGGAATGAGCTGATTCCGATTTGTCTTTCTACAACAATAACCTATGCATATCCACTATTTCCTGATCAGTTCCTGTTTAATTACAATATTTTGCATTATCCAGACAATTTTTTTTATTGATTGTAGATACTTACGTGAAGTGCCTCGGTCTACATCATCTTATCTCCTATCTCTGCCCAAAATTTTGTCTAGTGAGTTCTTACAATATGAAAATAACAATTCAATAAATTGCCAGCAGCCAGTACAATTCGCAGCTAAAACCTCACGCAATGCTCTTTTCCAATCTCGCGCCTCTAATCAAAACACAAAGGCTTTCCAAGTGGTTATTACACAAAACCACGAACAGTTACTTACGGTGTGACCTTAGTATTGTGGACCCCCATGCCACGCCGTGACCCAACTGATTGCGTTGGGAAATACACCACGCTTTTGAGTTCTATGAAGCTGCATTTTGCTGAACTTTTTATCGATTGGTCTTAAATAGAATTTTAATTTGAGTAGAATTTCTGAGGTTCTCTGTTTTTACCCGACTGTTGAAGGAGGGTAATGTGTTTATCAGTCTATGTATGTATATGTATGTTTGTTCCTATGTGGCGTTCTAGAGACCAAACGCGTTAGCCGATTTAGATGATTCTTACATCAATCAATTCGTCTTAACCCTGCAAGTGTCACTGGCTACTTTAAAATTGCAAAATAGAAAAATGGCGACTTTTGGGCGCCATATTGTGGGGGTTTTTTTTTTTTCTTCCAATCCCATCGTGTGGGATATCAAAATGAAGGGTAAATAAAAAAGAAATACTTATATGTTTAAATGTACCTATATATATATAAAAAAAAAACAAAACGTTGTAAATAAAAAAAAAATTTAAAAATAACAAAAAACCTGACTGCTTAAAAAGCCAACTAAAAAGACGTAAACAAGAAGAAAATCATGCTGTGCCGTCGGAGGATACACATTCGCGAGCTGGCTGACCAAAACCAGATGTATCCTCTGACTGCACAGCAGTCGGGTTTTTTGTTATTTTTAAATATTTTTTGTCTTAATGGGTGTCCGTGCCTTAGAAAGCTCGCTAAATCCTTGGTCACAAATATCATTTGTAGATATTTGAAGGTCGTTACAGGTATTCTGAGGTCAAACGAAGTTTGACAGCCAGTCTTGCCAAGAAGTATTGTGTTAAGAAAACGTTACTAAACGTTACGTTACCTCACTATTGTGAACCACCATGCCACGGCATCAATAGCCAAGTGATTGAGTTAGGAAATACATCACCTACCTCTGAATTGTATGAAGCTTTATTTTGGTGTACTTTTTGTGGATTAGCGTTGCTCATGCTCGGATCATGCCCATCCATTCCCATTTTTTACCCGACTGCCGAAGGAGGGTAGGTAATGTGTTTATCAGTCTATGTATGTATGTTTGTTCCTATATGGCGTTCCAGAGACCAAACGCGTTGGCCGATTTTGATGATTCATACGTCAATCGATGCGTCTTAACCCTGCGAGTGTCATAGGCTACATTAAAATTGGATAATAGAAAAATGGCAAATTTTTTTTTTCTTCTAAACCCATCGTGTGGGGTATCAAAATAAAGGGTTTTAAGATGTGATTTCAAAAATATGTAACACTTATATGTTTAAATGTATCTAATTCGAAAAAAACTAACTAAAAAGTTATAAATAAAAAAACTTAATTAAAAAAATCAAAAAACCCGACTGCTTCAAAAGCGAACTAAAAAGTCGTAAACAAGGAAAAAATCATGCTGTGCAGGCGGAGGATACACCAGATTTTGGTCAGCCAGCCCGTAAATATGTATCCTCCGACTACACAACATGATTTTTTGCTTGTTTACGACTTTTTAGTTCGCTTTTGAAGCAGTTTTTTGTTTTTTTTTTCCAGCTGGAATTTCTGAGTAGCAGATTGAAGTCTAGATTTTTGCCCGGATTTCGGCACATCCTGTGCCACATAGGGCTCAAACATAACTAACCCGTCGTGTAATACAGTTGTGTTTTTATGTGAGATCGTCTTTATATAATTACTAGCGGACGCCTCGCGGTTTCACTCGCGTAGTTTCCGTTCCCGTGGGAATACAGGGATAAAAAGTAGCCTATGTCACCCGGGGATAGTGAAGCTTCCCAACGGTGAAAGAATTTTTGAAATCGGTCCAGTGGTTTTAAAGTTTATTCGTTACATACAAAAATTCAAATCTTTCCTCTTTATAATATTAGAATAGATATATATATATACTAGCTGACCTGGCAAACTTTGTTTTGCCATAAAAAGACCAAACATTTATCTACCCTACCCTACCCTACACACCCTACCCTACCCTACCTACCCTACCCTACCCTACCTACCCTACCCTACCCTACCCTACCCTACCCTACCCTACCCATTAAAAAAAATAAAAAAAAAAAATTATAAAATACAGTGTAAACTCTTTATAACGAAACTCGAGGGACTGAGCATTTTTTGTCGTTATAGAGAGTTATCGTTATATGGAGTGAACAAAAAAAAAACAAATTAATAAGAATTTTTAATACAAGAATTTTTAATTGTATGTATGTCTTAGATAAGGCCATGTTAACAGTTTCAAAGTAGGTTTACGACTGATAATACGATAGGTACCCAGTATGCTTGGTCGAAGACCATCACTTCCGAGAAAACAATGCGTCATACTGCACGTGTACAAGGCAATTAAGGATAACAAAAGCTAGACCGACCTCGGATGTTTCGGAGCTTCAAAGTCTTTTGTTACCTGATAACATAACATAAACAATAATACCGATAATAAATATTTACTGTCTACAAATATGAACACATTTCTTCGTAATAGAGAATGGCGTATCGCTATAAAGAGTGTTTCAATATGTGAGTTTTAACGTAAACCAACCAACTTGGGCTCACTCCAACGTTATAGGGAGTTTATCGTTATAAAGGATAACGTTATAAAGAGTTTACACTGTAGATGTTGACCTATTCTCAGACCTACTGAATATACTTATAAAATTTCATCAAACCTTTTTTTTGCAACGAAAACTGTGACACGAGAATTTTATATATTAGATATATGTAATCATGCATACATAATCCGCCCCTATATCCCTGTGGGTTAGGCAGGTGAGGTGTCGTGTTTCTGGATAGGTGTCAAGGAAAATTATTAGTCTTGTTTTTTTTTTGTTGCGGTTATAAATTCATTAGCACCTCATATTAATTATACCTTATATTTATTCTACAAAATCTTGTCTTACCACAAGCATCGTCCTGGAAAATACATTTCTAACCCCAGAGGTCTATTTAATAAAAACCAAAGGCGACAGGTGACAAGACTGTTTTTTTTTATTAAATAATTATTGATAATCTCGCGGTTAACCTCTTTTTCACGCGATGGTAAGCGATGATGTGGTCGACGGTGAAGCATGCTTGCCTAGAAGTAACTTATCCAATTTTGAAAGCGTTTGAAAGAAAGAAAGAAAAGAAAGAAACGACATACAAACATGACATAACAAGAACTGTGATAGTAGATTTAGCAATCTAAGTTAGTAATCTGACATTCTGTACGTCTGTATACATAAAACTCATAAAGTACCTATTAAATAAATACCTACATGTTCTGCTCTATTAAAGAGCACCTATGGTAAATATTTGGCAATAGTATATAGCATTGGCATACCTAAATAAAACTGGGGTAAAATATTTTAATAGTCCGACGTACATGTATGATCCTGCTGTAAATACCATCCGGGTGGTCCCTCACATTATTAACTATTATGTGCTGTTTTATTTAAGCACGTACTCACAAAATAATTAAAATTTTAATTACTCAAAGCGGACAGGAATTAAAGAAAGTATTAATATTATAAAACCGTTTATAAAACGCAGTAAAATTTAAGCACCTGGCATAAATTGCCGCAAACAACGTTGTTATACTGTACAGTTTTAATAAACGTACTAGTCCTAAAATAGTTATTTATGCAACTGTTGTATAAATAAGGGGTATTAAAATACGAATGTGGGTTTATCTATGATAATAGTATCACATGAGTGTTTTAATACCTAATTATAACAGTTGCATACAAGACTTTATCTACACCCATGATATGAATCCTCTATAAAGGTTCTGAAACCATAGGGTATTAATACTTAGCGTACTTTTCAGCATTGAATAGAAGGTCCATAGGGATGAATATTTGAATTTTTCTGATAATTCTTGAAAATACACTAATAGCACATCTTCAGAAAATGATGCAACTACTCTTTGATATTTTCCAATTAATGAAATTTTGGTTCGTCTTTTCATAATGTTTTCTCGACTTTTCTAGTAATAATTGGTTAGAAATGTCCTTTGCTGCATTAGAAATATCTGGTGGTGTGTTATCAAAGCTTGTATCACTCATTTTTGTAAACAACAAAATATATTTTACAATGCATGTCCTCGAAAAGAGCGGTTTTCCAAGCAGCCAAACTGTGCGGAAAGTGTCACTTTTTTTCACTAGTGCTTTTTACTTTCCTGTATTTTTTTAATTTTTATCTCCAACGTCAGCCCGACGCATAGAGTTTTTATTATTTGAGAAAAGTTTTAAAAATTAGTTATGTACAGATTATCATTCATATAAAAGGTAAAATAAAACTAATACTTTATTTTAGGCGTTTTTAATTACTCTAGATTTAGATTTTGATCAATAAATTAATTTTAAATATTCATTAAATATGTTTGGCAGAACGTATATTTTGCCCGTGCCTTATTGCGTAACGATGTGACAACTATTCGCACATGCGCAGTAGATATGCCCGAGGAACTATTAGTTAATCTGTGGATATGCTGAATGCGCTTGAATAAGCCCGCCATTTTATTAATTTCATTTTATTAGTTTATTTATTTCCTCGCACAATGCATAGTAAAATGTTGTATGATACACGTACGTAAGATGATTTCCGACTCGAGTCGATTTATCCACTCACTCGCTTCGCTCGCTCGTGAATAAAAATGCCACTCATCGGAAATCACCTACCTTCCGCACTTGTATCATAAATAACTATTACAATGCATGTCCTCGAAAAGAGCGGTTTTCCAAGCAGCCAAACTGTGCGGAAAGTGTCACTTTTTTTCACTAGTGCTTTTTACTTTCCTGTACTTTTTTAATTTTTAACTCCAACGTCAGTCCGACGCATAGAGTTTTTATTATTTAAGAAAAGTTTTACAAATTACTTATGTACAGATTATCATTCATATAAAAGGTAAAATAAAACTAATAGTTCATTTTAGGCGTTTTTAATTACTCTAGATTCAGATTTTGATCAATAAGTTAATTTTAAATATTCATTAAATATGTTTGGCAGAACGTATATTTTGCTCGTGCCTTATTGCATTACGATGTGACAACTATTTGCACATGCGCAGTAGATATGCCCGAGGAACTATTAGTTAATCTGTGGATATGCTGAACGCGCTTGAATACGCCCGCCATTTTATTAATTTCATTTATAAATTTATTTATTTTCTCGCACAATGCATAGTAAAATGTTGTATGATACACGTACGTAAGATGATTTCCGACTCGTGTCGATTTATTCACTCACTCGCTACGCTCGCTCGTGAATAAAAATGCCACTCATCGGAAATCACCTACCTTCCGCACTTGTAGCATAAATAACTATTTTTCAATACTATTTATTGAGCAAAAATGGCGGGATACGACGTCAATTCAAAAATTCGAATAAGTTTTTTTTTTAATTACGGCACTGTGGTAGTGAAACGCGCGTGCATGACAATGTTCTTTTTTTGAAATTCACAAAGGTGCCGTGAGAATGTGGCTGTTCGATGAGTAAAAAAACCGGCCAAGTGCGAGTCGGACTCGCGCACGAAGGGTTCCGTACTTGGTAAATTGCGGTTTACGATTTATGACGTATTAAAAAAAAACTACTTACTAGATCTCGTTCAAACCAATTTTCGCTGGTAGTTTACATAGTAATGTACATTATGTATTTTTTTTAGTTTTATCATTCTCTTATTTTAGAAGTTACAGGGGGGGGACACACATTTTACCACTTTGGCAGAGTCTCTCGCGCAAACTATTCAGTTTAGAAAAAAAATATATTAGAAACCTCAATATCATTTTTGAAGACCTATCCATAGATACCCCACACGTATGGGTCTGATGAAAAAAAAAATTTTTAGTTTTAGTTTCAAGTATGGGAACCCCCAAAATTTATTGTTTTATTTTTATTTTTGTGTGAAAATCTTAATGCGGTTCACAGAATACATCTATTTACCAAGTTTCAACAGCATAGTTCTTATAGTTTCGGAATAAAGTGGCTGTGACATACGGACGGACAGACAGACAGACAGACAGACAGACAGACATGACGAATCTATAAGGGTTCCGTTTTTTGCCATTTGGCTACGGAACCCTAAAAAGGAGTTGCATTATGAAATTTAGTACAACATTATAACACCCGTTTGGATGATATTATGAATACTATGACACTGGCTGTTTTAATGTTGGCAATAAGCTAACTGTTTCAAGAACTTTTATAGAGGATTTATAGCATGGGTGTAGATAAAATTGTAAATATCAGTCTGGACTGGTTTATCAGCGATTTATTATGGAGGAAGTGCGTTAAAAATATAATCAAAATGCTATTAATGAACAACAGTCTTACAACGGTTTTTGTGGTGTCACTGCTGGATGGTGCTGCCAAACCAAGGGTGGTTGGTCTCTATGTGACACCAAGGTACGGTTTTAAGTAAAAGTAATTAAATGTTTTGTAATTTAACTTGAGAAAGAGAATAAGAAGGCATCTGGGGAAAGATCCCTGTCGCACTTCCACTTCTCTTCTCCTTCGTACCCCACGTCACACTTCCAGCCGCTATGATGGCTCCTTCGCTGTTACTGAAGTGCGTCTCTGGAACAATGGATAATCAATGATCATTTTCTTTCGGAATGACATAATATTAATATATGTATATATTGTTCTTATATATGTATATTTATGATTTATTTTATATTATTCTAAAATTGTACACTGGATTACTTTCGTCTTCCTTTTGTAAACTCTCTCTATCACTATTAAGGTTTGCTGGTAGAACACCCTTCTTTGAGTTAAGCTCGAATTGTACATCAACTTTTTTAATCACTCTATGGTATATCATGTAGTTTTTTGTACAATAACGAATTAAGGAGGATATAGTTATTAAAGCAGAACTAATTATGCTTATTTCCTCAATGAGTATCAAATAATGGGGTGCATATTTATCTGCATAATCAGAAATTTACAACCTTAGCAACCTTTCCGAACTCTTTGTACATGTCTTATCTATTTGCTATCTATTAGAAGTTATCGTGGGAACCTAACTGTACTTTCTGACCGACTAGACTACCTATTCACCTATTCAAAACCTTACTTACCCACCGTTCTACGAACATCAACTTAAAAATAACAGCCACGCTACTTATTAACACCCGTTGAGCGATCGTCTACTGAACCAGTTGGTAAAGTTCTAAAAATACACACAGTAATCAGCGGCCGTAAAGATGCTTCTCGTTCAAAAATGTACGAGCTAGCTAAGCGAGGAAAAAAGCCACCAATGAGATCTCTTGGTTTCCTTAGACTAACCTAGCGCAGCTCTGGTGGAAAATGGTTAGCGGACTTAGCGGAGCTAGGTATTTGTATACACCTCAGGGGCTTTTCTCTCTTTTTCCTCCCCCAGGGATGTGCCCTAACAGGCGTTGCACAGAGGGGGTTCCGGAGTGGTCTCTTTAGAGTTCACGGGGGTTCTACGTGCCCTTGATCACCGGAGTGGTTTTAGTGAGGTAAAATCCCACACACCCTGGTCTTTTCCCCAAAATTCCAGGCGCCTTTTGCAGGTTTGCGTCAGTTAACAAAAACAAAAGGTATTTGTACACACACAAAAGCGAGAGTATTCGAGGGATGTGAGCGTAAAATGTGTGCGAGAGAAGCGAAACAGGAATCTGTGCGGGTGATAGAAAAATAGGGTAATAAGTGGTATCTGTCCAGTGGGTTATGTCAGAAACAGCAATCAAGTTGAGTTGACCAAAGAGCTACGTATCCTTGCGCCACTCAGCTATATCAGCACCGCTTCACAGCTTCGCTACGCATAACCTCCTCACACAGCTTTGAAAGACAAATAGTTTATTTTCGCTAGGCATGTCATAGCATGCATGATGATGGCTTTGGTGGACTACAAACAATCAAACATTTACAGCACCGCTACACATCTTTGCACCACCTAGCTACCTCGCACATCTCTGTTAAAAAAGCACCCTAAAGTTCTAAAATACACCCAGCAATCATCGGCTGTAAGTCTGCCGACACCAGGTTGTCACGCCGTGAGGATAATGACGTCATAATGATTGTCATTATCGTTACGTTACGGTTATGCGAGGCAGCTTGCTCGCCGATGGACAGTTTGCTGGTAAAAATAAACTATGATTTTTTGGCCTTTTATGGAGGATTTTGCTGTGCTGGTGTGGTCGGGCTTTGGTGTTTATGAGTATCGCAAAAATTTAGTATGATAGCCATGCATAAAATAATAATGTTGTGTTACAGTTTGTAATGAAACTACGGACTTAATTGAGGGAAAGACGTATGTTTCCGACGGCTGGTTTTTTAGTTGTGAATTTGATCAATTATACTTTGATCGTTAAAGTCAATCTCTACTTTAATGCTCAAGAGTTTGACCGAAACATCATTATCATCATATCAGCCGAAAGACGTCCACTACTGGACATTGGCCTCCCCCAAGCGTCGCATCATATTGATCGGCCCTGTGCGTCTCGCATCCAGCGGATCGCCGCAATCTTCTCCAGGTCATCGGTCCACCTGGTGGGAGGCCTTCCAACGCAAAGTCTTTCGGTTCGTGGTCGCCACTCCAGAACCTTTCTGCCTCATCGACAATCCGTTCTGCGAGCAATGTGCCCTGCCCACTGCCACTTAAGTTTGGCAACTCTTCGGGTTATGTCGGTAACCCTGGTTCTCTTGCGGATCTCTATATTATTTGACCCAATCTCATCTTCAAATTCAAAAACTTAGAGGATGTCGATAAAACCGAACCGACTTTCTGCCAGCTTGAATCCTAAAAGCTAACGACATTCTCAAATATTGTTACATGTGCTAATGTCATTATAACTCTACCTACCGCTAAATACATAGAAAATAATTATCGAACATTTCGGGCGCACTTCAAACCAGTCCTCTTTTTGGTACGTCTCTCAAAGCTTTTTGAGAATTTAGCACACGCAGAAGCAGCCGGAAATGTGACGTCACTTCCTGCACACATACAATTTGGCGTTCCTTTGATGTGGATGACTTCTTCTGTCACTTTGAGCTGTTGACTGATCATGCACAGCTTTGAGGATTTGTTTACTTACGTAACTTTTGCCTATTGGAAATTGGAACCTGCTCTTATGGTGTGGACAATAATTATGGCAATAAGTAGTTTCCTAATCTTCAGTAACTGCTTTTCCAAATTCGGCGTTTTTTTCATCATTTACTCAGCCATAGATAGTGTTGCAAAAAAAAAGTTAAATCAAAATATCAAAAAACCCGACTGCTCCAAAAGTGAATTAAAAAGTCGTAAACAAGGAAAAAATCATGCAGTGCAGTCGGAGGATACATACGCGCGAGCTGGCTGACCAAAACCAGATGTATCCTCCTCCTGCTCAGCATGATTTTTTCCTTGATTACGACTTTTTAGTTCACTTTTGGAGCAGTCGGGTTTTTTTTGATTTTTTGATTTAACTTTTTTTATTTATAACTTTTTAGTTAAGTTTTTTTCGAATTAGATACATTTAAACATGTAAGTGTTTTATATTTTTGAAATCACCTCTTAAAACCCTTTATTTTGATACCCCACACGATGGGTTTGGAATAAAAAAAAAAATGGGACCCCACAATATGGCGCCCAAAATCCGCCATTTTTCTACTGTCCAATTTTAATGTAGCCTATGACACTCGCAGGATTAAGACGAATCGATTGACGTATTAATCATCAAAATAGGCCAACGCATTTGGTCTCTGGAACGCCATAAAGGAACAAACATACATACATACATAGACTGATAAACACATTACCCTCCTTCGGCAGTCGGGTAAAAAGACAAATATATCAAGTATCTTTATCGCTCTGAAGTTTGTTTGCCAAGTCTAGGTTTATCACACCATTGTGAGATTTTTGATTCGGATCCTGGTACTCTGTTGGTCTCTACCGCATATGTTTCAAGGCCCGCAAATACTTCTTCACGATTATGGCCTCCTGGTAGTTTGGTTATAAATTCCGATAGGTGCCGAATGTGGAATACAACAGCTGCTGTTAAAACGGGTGCCCCATGTGGAATACGGCCTTTTTTAATAACCTGTCCCAATATAACTACTGTATTTATTAGGATTTCTCTTTTGTATAAGAATAAGTAGAAATCAAAAGCGAGCAGTATCTTTATCTTTATGCTTTGATGATAGCTATCAAAGTTCAGAGAACAATAATACTCTGACCTATAAAACTGAAGGACTGGTCTACTTGACCCTTATACAGTCTGACTACAGATTCTCGGTACATTTTTCACATACGAACATAGTTCATATTCCCCTAATACATTCCTACGGTAACAATTAACTCAATGTAAATACCATGGTTCCTCCCCATAGAAATGACATCCCGATTCGGAAGTTGTCCCGACAGTCATAACTGCAATTTCCTGGGCATACCATACGTCGGCAATCTCAAAGGCAGATGGAGTAGATTGGATCTGAGCAGGAAACCAAGTGTGTTTATGAGGTGTTAAACTAGGGAGATGACTTCGATTGGCTAAGGTGATTGATTGAACGAGTTGAATCAATCAAATTGGATTTTCAATCAGAATGAAAATAAAAACCCTCGGGTAGGGAATAATGCTGGAAGCGTTCAATTAATTATCTAAATTAAAAAAAAACCGGCAAAGTGCGAGTCGGACTCGCGCACGAAGGGTTCCGTACCATTTTCGTAAAAAACGGCAAAAAAATGACGTTTGTTGTATGGAAGCCCCCCTTAAATATTTATTTTATTTTGTTTTTAGTATTTGTTGTTGTAGCGGCAACAGAAATACATCACCTGTGAAAATTTCAACTGTCTAGCTATCTTGGTTCATGAGATACAGCCTGGTGACAGACAGACAGACAGACAGACAGACAGACAGACAGACAGACAGACGGACCGCGGAGTCTCAGTAATAGGGTCCCGTTTTTACCCTTTGGGTACGGAACCCTAAAAATACCTAGCCCGGCTTTAGTGATGTAATGATGGTAGAAAAATGATAATTCTAGTTAGTCCGTCAGTGAGATTATCAAATAATATTGGAACCGTATTTTTGGTTTATTAAATAAATAAAAAAATACAAAGATAAAGCGCATCAAAGGTCAGGAGTGTGGGCTTGTGACGTCACTTTGTCAGTATAAAGTGTAGCACACCGTGACGTCACACGATATTTCAACGCACTGTATCGACGTAATTTTTTGTTGACGTAGCAAAACAAAAACGCGTTTCCAATATTTTTAAGTTATCTAACTGACGGACTAAATAGATATTTTTTGTCAACTACCCTATTGCAGATACACACGATATGCTCCCATGGGGGTAGGCAGAAACTACAGAACGCCACCTGCTACGATCCTTACATACTTCTTTTGCTTCACACACATTCATACAGTCATACACACACGCCGATTTTGGGTACTGCGCACTTGGCCTTTTTGAAGAACATCACCTATAAGGTCTATGAATGTCTTTCTAGGGCGTCTCCTCCCGGCGGTTCCATTCACGTCTGCCTTGTAAATACCTTTCGTTAGTCGCCTTTCATTCATCCTCTCAACATGGCCAAACCATCTTAACGTATTCTTAATATCTACCTAACTTATAACAAAAAAATATGTTTGATTTTGTATATGCTTTTATTCTGATAATTAGAAATAATTGGGTAATTCTTAATTGCAGCTGCAAGGAGTGTTTACACAAAACAAAATAGTCCCAATAAACTAGGGCCTATCCATACAAGCGTTAGCTTTAATGAAACTTTACGTTCCATCCTGTAACATAGCTGTTATGCAAGCACTGTGTAATCCTGAAAGCTCCTGTAAATAGGTGCGACACCGATACAGGTATGTCGCGAAATCGTGTCGCATAATCGTGCCTACCTTGAAGCGAATCTTCGCACCGCCATCTATCGCAAATACACAGTAAACAAGAAGGAAGCGTCACACTACGCATACGATACGCACGGAGTCGAACTGGCGCCCCTTTGATGTCACTGCTCACCGCTTTATCTGTCACTCGTATAGAGACCGCTAGAGATGCGGAGTTGGTGAAAAAAATACTTGCACGTAAATAGCAGTGGCGGCCCAGTGGTAACTGCCGCGACTTACAAGTTGTAGGTCGCAATTTACTTTGTTTAAATTATTTCATTCTCTCAAAACGATGAAGGAAGGGTGGGTGTTTATGAGGAGACAAAACGTCAGTTTTGTCTCCTCATAAACACCCACCCGCAAGAACATCAGTTTATCCGTGATCATGGTGCTTGCAACAGCACCGAAATATCGGAAACTCGCAACAAACAGTAAACATGGTAAGTATCCCGTTTCGAATGTTAAAGTTAGTGATGGAGGAAAATATCGTGAGGAAACCGGCATGTCCTAGAACCAAAAATTCGAAGACATGTGACATCCACCAACCCGCACTGGGCCCGCGTGATGGATTACGGCCCATGCCCTCTCACAGAGAGGAGTTCTGTGTGCAGCAGTGGGAAGATTAAAAGGCTGATCATGATGATGAAATAGCATCAGAGGCTAACACATAGACAAAGTGTATGTTCAAAGGATGAGGATTCCTTGACAGACTGAGTTTGAGATTAGAATGCAAACGTTCTTAAATATACGGGAATTACTCCTCTGATTTCTAAAAGCCTATTCAAATTCACCTTCAAAAGAGATTAGATCCAAGCATTCTAAATTCAGAGTTTCTGTAGGTAAGTACCTATTTTGTGAACCTAAAAATCACTATCCCTCGCTAAACAGATTCAGGTTTTCCCTAAAATGGGATAGCGGGCGATTACGTAGAAAACCAGGGTCTGGTTCAGGCTGAAAGTGCTCAATAAAATTTACATTTTCAGTCGAATGTCTAAGCCATTCTGGTGTTTGCTGAAAGCATAAGATCTTATTATGCAATCTTACTCAGTACTACCAATATTAACCTAACGAACTATAGATGGATGACTTAAAAAAATCACGAAATAATTAAGTCCACATGTTATGTAGTCAAACAACACATTAAAATAAAATAAACAAAGCAATGACGAAAATATTGCTCGACACTGGCCACATTTTAACGACAACCAAACACCACTGAATAAGACATTATACCACTTTGCAATAAGGTTTAAATTACCATAGCAAAAAAGAGATTTAATGCTCTTTTAAAACATTCAAGTTTGCTTCCTTCCCGTTCTCAAGAGTGTATTTAGAATGAACGAATGAACTAAATGAAGTTGTCTAAAAACAAACGACTGGCTGATGAGCTGTTTGGCTTAATTTCACATTCTAAATGAGTTCAATTTGAATAAGAATGTCGCGAAGTTCTTACATTGAGATTTAGGACACTTTCTGGAATGATTATGGGTTTAGGCTGCGCCTTAAGTGAGTTTATTTATGGAATTATTAAGTACCTTATTTCCTTAGATTTAAAATACCAAATGTCTCTCAAAAAGTTTTCTGAATATTTATTTCGAAGTTGAGTAAGTCAGACCTTCTGATTGTGAATGTACGTCTACTTTAGCAAGATAATCTGTGAAACTGAAAAGAAATATAAAAAGGTGTCTAGGGTTTGGAACGTTCTTAATTCCAAAGTCCCAATTAAGAATTTGACTCTTACCCGAATTGAAAATTTGAAGTTGAGTACATATTTGTAAAATTCTACTTTAACCAAAAAACCTGTCAAGATTTGGCATCAACTCCTTGAGTGCCCAACGTGGATCCGCGCGAATACAATGGCATTATAATTGTTTCGGTAATTACAGCATTCAACCGGTAAAATAAGGTTTGAAAGGAATTTACCTCCAAATTCTCAATTCAAATCAGCCTTTAGTATAAACATCTATTAAAAATCGGCCAAGTGTTGGTCGGGTTTATCATTATCGCAAAAAACGGCAACAAAATCACGTTTGTTGTATGGAAGCCCCACTTAAATATTTATTTCATTCTGTTTTTAGTATTTGTTGTTATAGCAGCAACAGAAATATATTATCTATGAAAATTTCAACTGTTTAGCTATCGCGGTTCATGAGATACAGCCTGGTGACTGACAGACAGACGGATCGCGGCGTCTTAGTAATAGGGTCCCGTTTAAACCCTTTGGGTACGGCACCCTAAAAAAGATGAATCTAGTCGCACATCCGCAAACGTCAGTAGGTAGGTCTTTTAGAGAAGAATGTGCAAGAAAGTCCAGAGATACTCTTTTCCATTACCTTTAATTATAAGTATTTGGTTACATCATTCTTGTTGGAAAAATACATTTTGTGCGAACGATGTATAAAGACGTACACGTAAAAGCGTCTACAGTAAAACAAAGAATTCAAAAATGCAATAAGTAAATAGAAACAGGATAAAAAACATGTTTTGAATGCCAAATTCTCAATTCAGAAACCAGCCCCTAGCAGGTAAACAAATCGTTCCAAAATCTTTGCACTCTTTTCCAAGATTGACATTGACAAATAGATAGATGAACATTTAATTTTAGAATATTACTTACTTACTTATTTTAGTCCTAAAATGTATTAATAAGTCAATGATTGATAACCTCCCATAACTAATAACGTACGTAAATGTCATATTGATACAGCTGTCAGTCTGTCACTTCTAATATAATTAACAATCCACTAAAAGTTCCATTAATCATAACTATTAGTGTCCAAATAATAATAGGTTAGTAATTAAATCATTTAAAATGTATTCTCATCTAAATTCTTTAATTTAGATGAGAATACATTTTATTATAGTATATAGTATAAAGCTAGTATTATAAATCCGAAATTGTCTTTGTTTGTCGGTTTGTTTGTTATGTTTTCAAGTCTAAACAGCTAAAGCAATTTTGATGAATTTTGATATAAAGATAGGTGGGATCTTGGAGAAGGACTTAATACACCGGTGTGTGTTTGATTATTTACGGTACAGAGACATGGGCGCTCACAATGGGCCTCATCAGAAAGCTTACAGACACCCAAAGGGCAACGGAGAGGGCTATGCTCGGAGTATTCTTGCGTGATCGAATCAGAAATGTAGAGATCCGCAAGAGAACCAGGGTTACCGACATAGCCAGAAGAATTGCCAAATTTAAGTGGCAGTGGGCAGGGCACATTGCTCGCAGAACGGTTGGCGATGGGGCAGAAAAGTTCTGGAGTGGCGACCGCGAACCGGGAGACGTTGCGTTGGCGTGAGACGTCACGTGGAACGATGACCTGGTGAAGTTTGCGGGGATCCGCTGGATGATGGGACGCACGGGACCGGTCAATGAATCCGGCAACCTCCAAGCGTCGCCACACGGCTGATATGATGATGACGCCTAATCCTCCGAACCAATTTTGATGTTTTTTGGTATAGAGATAGATTGTTCCTTCATCATCATCATCAACTTTTTTAAAGTTCTCACTGCCGGGACACAGGCCTTCTCTCTATGAGAGAGGGACTGGGCCTCAAGCCACCCCAAAGGCCTTCACAGTTTTTAGAGCAGTGGTGATGAAATAATTTATCTACACGAAGTAAAGCGCCCTTGGGTTCGAAGCCACGACCTACGACACCACTGGGCCACCATTGCTCTATTTTTGTATTTTGATTGTATCTTGGGTCTACTCTACTAGGTAGTTCTTCAACCAGTCCTAATAAAGGTAGCGACTTCTTAAGTTAGGCCCCGGGAGTACCTTATTTACCTTAGTTACCCGGGCGTAGCCGCTGGCGGCATCTCGGTAACGATAATAATTTAGACGTAATCAACATTGGTAGTGACGCTCAGTGGAATGATACATGCAATTATTTTGTAATTAATTGAAGCGGGAAATGTGTGAATGATTGATTAAGTGTTAGGTGTGATTAAATGCGTATATAATGGTAGATAGGTAAGAAGGTACATACGTAGAGTATGCTGTAAAATTGATGTAGCATTTACTATGTAGGAGTTCCTAGATAGATAATTTTCATAGGTATCAAATATGTATTTCTGTGCCCTGAAGTGGGTCGTATCAGCTTGTGTTATGTCTACGATATTTCGAGAATTAGGTGTAGTTAAAGAAAGACCTAAGACGACGACCTTGAGAGAATAAAACGCGCACTCGTTTCACACCCATGCCACCCAAAATTCAGTAGTTTTTATACTTTCCTTATTATTCTATGACTTAAAAAAGGTATAGATCAAAAGGGTTTAAATTGTCTTTGAGATGGTGACAATTTCATTGAAATACGCCCGGCGATTTTGGTGCTGTTGTCATCTTTTTGTCCATGTTAGAATATACATATAACTTTACAAATTCCACTATGTTCTACGAATAAAACTGATAATTTTCTTATATCAAATTATTAAGTAAATGGTCTTTGAAACATATTTTTTTTTGTATGTGATAGGCTGGTAGGTCTTAAGGGTAGGTTTAGGAATTTTGTGAGGTAAGGAATCCCTCTTCAAAAAGATAACTAGATATCCTTCAAAACTCAATTAAGTTTTATAGTGAGCAGGTTGATAAGCCTCTCATAATGAACTCAGCAAACAAGACAGAACGCGGCTTAGAAAGGCTTACCTAATCCTGTTAACGTTGTCTCAACTTAATACTTTAATTACAAGGTAAGAGCGGACGGGATTTGGTTATCAAGAGTTACAGAGGATAAAATAATGTCTTGTTAATGTTTTAAAAGAAAAATCTTCAGAAAATAAAAGATTTAAGTAACATAAACTCACGTTTTTAGGGTTCCGTAGCCAAATGGCAAAAAACGGAACCCTTTTAGATTCGTCATGTCTGTCTGTCTGTCTGTCTGTCTGTCCGTCCGTATGTCACAGCCACTTTATTCCGAAACTATAAGAACTATGCTGTTGAAACTTGGTAAGTAGATGTATTCTGTGAACCGCATTAAGATTTTCACACAAAAATAAAAATAAAACAATAAATTTTGGGGGTTCCGATACTTAAAACTAAAACTAAAAATATATTTTTTTATCAGACCCATACGTGTGGGGTATCTATGGATAGGTCTTCAAAAATGATATTGAGGTTTCTAATATAATTTTTTTCTAAACTGAATAGTTTGCGCGAGAGACTCTGCCAAAGTGGTAAAATGTGTGTCCCCCCCCTGTAACTTCTAAAATAAGAGAATGATAAAATTAAAAAAAATATATGATGTACATTACTATGTAAACTACCAGCGAAAATTGGTTTGAACGAGATCTAGTAACTTTTCAAATGTTTCTATCCAAAACCCTTTTATATTATAGATAGGCTCGCGAAGTCGCGCTTGACCACTATCTCACCTGATGGTAAGCAATGATGTGGTCGACGATGAAGCACGCTTGCCTAGAAGTAACCTATTTACCCTTGACTTAATTACCTACCCCTAGATTGTAGCCATAGACATATAAAAATATCTATGATTATAGCTATCGGGAAACACAGACTCCGACAGGCGTCGGTGCTCCGTAGACCAATTGAAATTTGACCAATTGGTCTATGGGGAAAATTACATGTTTCCATCGTCCAATTACCAACTGGGCTATGGAGCACACTGGACGTAAACCAAAACTATGTTCCATTATCACATTATAACCCTGAGTTCACACCAGTTTCGTATATTTTGTGTTCAAAGAAGCCTTTATTATATTTTTTGGTTCACATCAAACTGAATTCAAAAATATTATAAATGAATGAATAGAATATAAGGTTAGCTAATTATAGTTTATAATAAAATCTTCATTGAAAAGAAAAGAAAAGAATTGTAGGTCATGCTTTGGAGAAATTTCGCTAAAAGAAACTTCTCAAATCCAAATAAGTATGTCCGTTTTAGCCCCGTTGGTTCCATAAGCAACCACCTGTTTTTCGCGGTTTAATTCTCTATTATCTATATATATAAAAGAAAGTCGTGTTAGTTACTTCACTTATAACTCAAGAACGGCTGAATCGATTTAGCTGAAAATTGGCAGGGAGGTAGCTTAGAACCAGGAGAAGGACATAGGGTAGGGTAGGGTAGGGTAGGGTAGGGTAGTGTAGGGTAGTGTAGGGTAGTGTAGTGTAGGGTAGGGTAGTGTAGGGTAGGGTAGTGTAGGGTAGTGTAGGGTAGTGTAGGGTAGTGTAGGGTCGGGTAGGGTAGGGTAGTGTAGGGTAGGGTAGTGTAGGGTAGCGTAGGGTAGTGTAGGGTCGGGTAGGTTAGGGTAGGGTAGGGTAGGGTAGTGTAGGGTAGGGTAGAGTAGGGTAGGGTAGTGTAGGGTAGGGTAGGGTAGGGTAGGGTAGGGTAGGGTAGTGTAGGGTCGGGTAGGGTAGTGTAGGGTAGAGTAGGGTAGGGTAGTGTAGGGTAGGGTAGGGTAGTGTAGGGTCGGGTAGGGTAGGGTAGTGTAGGGTCGGGTAGGTAGGGTAGATAAATGTTTGGTCTTTTTATGGCAAAACAAAGTTTGCTGGGTCAGCTAGTTATTTATAAATATGTAATGTACTGTTTTTAAAAAAGAAACCTGAGTTTTTTTATGTAATGTCCATGATTTTTGACTTCAGATATTTATATAAATTTTATGATTATGTTTATTTCAAATGATTATAAAGTGGTTTCAAAAATTGTTCATGTTTTTTTAATACTTATGGACAAGGCTTTACTAAATGATTAAACTGGGCTGTGGAACATTTCTCAATTCTCCGTAGCCCAGTTGGTAATTGGACGATGGAAACATGTAATTTTCCCCATAGACCAATTGGTCAAATTTCAATTGGTCTACGGAGCACCGACGGGGAATGCCACTCCTATATAGCTGTACGCGTATTGAAAGTATTTCCAAAACATTTAGTGCGTATGGGTGGGATGTCCACCATGTGGATACCCATGGCACATCGTCGTACGTCTTGTAGTCCGATGATGAAACGGGAGGAATTAGATCATGCATTTCCATAGTAGATACAATCCCCGAAATGCAACCGATAAAAATCCAACAAGCTGGCAACTCGCTTGACAACCTTACTCGCACTATAATCATTTATCGATTGGTGATCATTTTGTAAAACTCAATTCCCTTAATCATCTCGTTTCCCGTCTAACATCATTGTTTGTTATATAGGTATATATACCTACTTACGTAGGTTAGGTATGTCTACAACATCACTGCTCCTAACTACGCCGCAAACTGATAAGCCTGGCTGATAAGAAATGTCATGGTTTGTTTGACTGTTTTTATAGTCTTACCCTGTGTAGCCACTATGCTTATCTTGGTAAAACCCCCTTGTTCACGGCCGTTCATAACAAAACAAATATAAATAATGTTAGAAACTCTTTTGTCAATGTCATTCTGTCATACTCAATGTCTTAGAATAAACGTTATTTTGTAAACTTAAAACGATTATATTATTCTTATCAGTGGCGACGAGGATTAAAAATGAACAGTGAGCAATTTGAAAAATTCCTTATATTACAAGCATCACAACAAAAACAAATTTCGGACATTTTACAATTGTTACTATCGCAACAACAAAATGCGGCTGTCGCGACTCCCACACCAAATACAACGAATGGCACGGAGTTACCCAGCTCATCGCACGCTAACACCTATAGAAACAACATCTACAACAGTTTTAAAGGTGACAAGTTCAATCCTAGCGAAACCTCAGTTGAGAATTTTATTGACTATTTTGAGTCTAAATGCGGACTTTGGGGAGAGGATGCACGAAACATACAGAAAGAGCTATTATTCACCTGTCTTTCTCCTGAAACCTTTCACGACATGAAAGTTGCCCTGACACCACGTTTCGAATACAGTACGTATACAGAGATTCGTGAAAAACGTCTCGACCTGTACAGAATCAAGCGCACAAGATACAGGGCGCTGTCTGATTTCTGGAACTGCATACGCACGGACGACGAATCTATGGAGCTCTACGCTAACAGGCTAAAAGAAAAAAGCAAAGATTGCGGTTATAACGACGATCTTTTAGAACGACAGTTACGTGACCGTTTTGCAACTGGGCTCAACCACCAACAGTTGCTGATCGACTTGAAACAAAAATGGCCCGACTTACAAGAACATCAAGATGGAAAGATGAAGGAAGTAACTTTTGCTCAAATTTTCAGCGTTGCACAATCGCGGGAACGAGCTGAAGGCGACGATACACCAAATATCAAAGTCAATAAAATTAAAGGAAACACCAGATCTTACTCGAACAAGTCTCCACGCAGATTCCGGACTCATCAATGCCTCAGATGCGGTGAACCTGAAAGACACCCTTTAAGCCGATGTACCGCCAAAACTCACATTTGTAAAGAGTGCAACACGCTAGGACATTTCGAAGATTGCTGCATCAAGTCAGGCAAAGCATGTCTGCCCAATCGGAGCGATAATAAACAAAGAACATCTACGAAAAAGAACAAGCTATACAAGTTACAACATGACGGAAACAGCAACAGTTCTTCACAAGCGTTCTACTCAGAAGACAGCGACGACGAACCAGATACCGTTTGTCTAATAAACAAGTCGAAAGGCAAAGGCAGTAAGAAAATTGACGTTCTAATTAATAACATCCATTGTACGTTAGACTGGGATCCCGGCTCAGTCTATTCAATTATCAGCACCACGTTCTGGAAGCGTATCGGCGCTCCACCTCTCACGAAGGCTCCAGGTCTACGCGCCTATGGGAACGTAAAACTTAAACCAAAGGGCCTAACGGATGTAACGGTACGAGTTCAAGAGGAGGAAAAGATACTACCTGTTGTTGTCATGAAGTCAGCTGACCCAATGTTGTTCGGCCTACAGTGGAGTGAAATGTTTAACATGAACTTCCCAAAGCCAGTCTACTCGATTAAGAACACTCGACACGAAGGCTTTAGTTTGCAACAAGTCCTGGACAAGTACTCTGCTCTTTTCGACGGAAAACTTGGAAAAGTCAAAGATTACCAAGTAAACATTCATATCAAGCCCAATGCTCAACCGAAACACATTCCAGCACGATCAATTAAATTTTCAATCAAAAGAAACATTGAAGTTGAGCTAGATCGTCTAGTTGAAGAGGGCATCATAACTAAAGTAGACCCAAACATTACACCGATCCAGTGGGCGACACCGACAGTCAACGTAGTCAAAACTAATGGCCAGATCAGAATTTGCGGCGATTTCCGTAGCACGCTCAACCCTGTATTGATAACACACGCACACCCAGTTCCTCTGTTTGATCAATTACGCCAGAATCTTGCAGACGGAGCGAAATTTTCGAAAATTGACCTGAAAGATGCTTACCTGCAATTTGAAATAGGCCCGGACTCTAAACAGTTTTTAACAATATCTACTCACAAAGGATACTATCAATATAACCGCATGCCTTTTGGTATTTCCACAGCCCCATCAGTTTTTCAGCATTACCTTGACAAACTCCTCGAAGGAATACCGAATGTGGCAGTTTACTTTGATGACATTGCGGTTACAGGGAAAAATGACAAGGATCATCTCGAAACACTGCGTACCGTTTTCCAAAGACTTGAGCAAGCCGGATTAAAAGTTAACTTGAAGAAATGCACTTTCCTTACCCCGGAAGTCGAATACCTCGGACACACGATTGATCGAAATGGAGTACGTCCTACAAAGTCGAAGATAGAAGCAATCTCCAAAGCTTTACCTCCAACCAACACCAAGGAGCTAAGATCATTTCTTGGTTTGGTCAATTTCTACGAACGATTCATACCACACCTACACAGTGTCTGTGCCGACCTTCACGCACTAACAGGAAAGAGGCTAAAATGGCGATGGACCGACAATGAAGCCAAGGCATTTGAACAAGCAAAGACCTTGATTGTACGTTCAAAACCACTAGTAGCTTTTAATGACAAACAGCCATTGTACTTAGCCTGTGATGCATCAGAAAAAGGCGTGGGGGCGGTGCTTTTCCACATAACGAACAAAATGGAACAGCCAATTGCGTTTGCATCAAGAAAACTTCGACCAGCAGAATCAAAATACTCTGTCATAGACCGCGAAGCTCTTGCAATATTTTTTGGTGTTAAAAAATTCGATCAGTATCTTCGCGGCATCAAATTCACTCTAGTAACTGATCACAAGCCTCTCATTCACATTTTGGGACCAGAACGCAACTTACCAAAACTCGCTAATAATCGTTTAGTACGATGGGCTCTAATAATTGGAAGCTACGCTTATGACATCGCGTACACGAAAGGCTGTAACAACATGATCGCGGACTATTTATCAAGGATGCCTAACCCTGATGAGCAACCTTCCAAACCTGAGCTAGCTGTTCACAGACTTGTAGCGCGCCTACAGGCAGATAGGGTTGGTGACCTCATCCTATCAGAAAACGTTATACGAGATGAAACAATAAAAGATGCCACACTGAAACATATATCACAGTTTATTAAGACGGGTTGGCGCGAACATCAATATACAAACGATGTAAAACCATACGCTCGCAAACGCTGTGAGTTGTCACTAGAAAATAAGATCATCATGTGGCAGGGTCGCATGGTTGTTCCTGATACTCTAAGAAAAGCGACCCTAAAATACCTACATCGTGGACACCCAGGAATATCAGCTATGAGAGCACTGGCAAGATTCTATGTATGGTGGCCAACCATTGAAGAAGACATAGATTCATACGTAAAAACTTGCCGCAAATGCCAGGAGAACCGGCCTAACACCTCGGATTTGCCAATTTTCTCATGGTCCATGCCAGACCAAGCCTGGGAAAGAATTCATGTTGATTTCGCGGGACCGTTCAAAGGTTTGTATTCCAGCCACGGTTTTGCGGCGCACGCATCGATACTCGTACGTTATTAACACTCCAATCGGTGTGGAAAGAAGGTACCACGCAGACCATATACGGCCTCGTCTCTCCGAATCAGATGAGTGCCTAGTACCTGGAAGCACTGAAAGCGCTTCTCGTAATGTTATACTTCCAGTCGCGTCATCGACTCCAGTACTGGAAGCTACAGGATCCCTATTATCATCTCAAGTAGCAGAAACCCAAGTGGAAGCGGCTCCTGAAGCATCCGCACCTCACTTGCCACAGAATGTGGTCAACATGCCGTTTACTCCTATGGCACCACGCCGAAGCAAGCGTACCACTAGACCACCCCGACGCCTAATTGATGAGATGGGGAGTTAACCCCTGTAGGGCGGACGAATGTTAGAAACTCTTTTGTCAATGTCATTCTGTCATACTCAATGTCTTAGAATAAACGTTATTTTGTAAACTTAAAACGATTATATTATTCTTATCAAATAAAAAGAATAACAAAGTTATACGGCATTGCAGAGCCAAAATATTATGTATTTATTAGGCATTACTTTCTGCCAATACTAACCAATACCAGGTCAAAACAACAAACAAAAACGTACATTAAAAAAACAACAAAAAACTGGCAATCGAGTATTCTCGCCGCCACGATATGGAAGTGCTCAATTTAACCGGAGCTAAGCTAACGAGTTAACTAATACCGCGTAAGGTGCAGAAAGGCAGTCCTAGGAACGTGCGCCACTAAGCCGTCGCAGCCGCGCGGGCGAGCGTCCGTAGCGCACATTACAAGGAGCGATTGCCTGGAACCGAGCGCGTGACATCACGTGCTGTAGATCTTCTAACGAGAGCTAGCGATCTATATACAGTTTGTAACATCACACTAGAGAATACACTTCCAAATGGATAACGCGAAATAGCGGTCTTACACAAAGTGGACTGAAAACTTTGTTTGTGCGATGTAGGATTTTCGATTATAACTTCCTTATTTTTCGTAATTTTTCAAATAATTTTGTAATAAAAAATGTATGACTATTAAACAATTCTAACCTGGAAATATTTATTAAAATTAATTAATAATTTAGCTGTTTTGCCCGTTTTTAGAAATCTTATATATTATCTTTACAACAGCGCTATCTAGCGAACGGTAACGCAACTAAGTTCGAAGTTAGAGAGGCTGCGAAAAATTTTCAATGTGGAAATTACAACCTTAAACTTGCATTGTTCAATTAATGGCTTGCTAGTTTGAACTACTCAAAATATTTTATTTGCCATTGTTTTCCTGAAATATAAATATTAAAATAATATTTTTGTATTGTTTCAGAATATCAAATAATGAAAGGGATGAAAGTCCTGGGACAGATGGCAACGTCTCCCCAGAGCCACCTGACCGACCTCCCGGGAAGGTACGACAGGTGCACCCGGAAGAGAAGACACAAGTTCTTGCGTACGACTCCACCTATCGCAAGAAAAACAAACCGAAGAACCTCCCTTTAGAAGAAAACCACTACAATCATTTAGCAAATACGAACGTTGCTATGTCGCCAATGTATCCGCTAACACCAAATATTTGCATGGAGGGTGGGAAGATTGAGTTCATAAAGTCGCCGCCAGATAGCGCTAGGAACAGCGTGGCGCTAGCGTCGCCGCCGCAAACTCCATTGTTGGCGCGGCGCGGCTCTCGGGAGAAACGCGATGCTCGCATCTATGATGAGCCGACTGAGAAGTTCGACGGTGATAAGGTAGGTGGCGCTGACTCTATCATTATAAAAAACTGCATTTTATTTTCAGTCGTGAAGATGTTGTTAGGGTTATGAAGGGTGATAAAGTGCACACAGGCTAAGCATCATAAAAACCAGCAGTATAATAAATTGAATCGCACAACCTGCTTATCTAGCAACTTTGAGGGAAGAATTCTCTACATTGCTGCAATTTAACTTTTCATCCTTGCCAAAAATTACCAATTTTGGCTTCACTCTAGCAGATGGCAACAACGGTTTTGGTTTTACTTTTAAAGCGTAAACAAATTCACAATAACCAAATGCTTCCTTTTCAAAACTTTCATGTCCAATCGAACTACGAGAATCTTTCTTACGAATTCTTTGTAAAACTTGCCAGAGTTGCCAGTTTGGGACGCATTCAATTCCAAGTCCAGCAAAGGGTCTGACTGACCCTCGTCAGAAATCTTTTCAAACTTCACGTTTGGTATGTTTTGGTGTTTATGCAATTTTGTTTTTTCAGAGCAAAAATGCTCTATATTGCGTTGTTTGCAATAATTTTGGTTTATAAAGTGTTAACAGTGGGAAACAGCCTCCAAATCCAGATGTTACCTTATGTTTTATTCTTTACTTACATAAATACGTGCAGGCTGCAATGATTTATATTGTACCTATGGAAGCGTAAGTTCCCTTAAAAGCTGACATAATTTTCCTGTCTTTACATACACACACATACATTCTTAAATAAATAAATACATTGCTCCTATAAAGTAAGAAAAGAAAAACACATTTCCAAATCTTTTATCCAAAGGTAATTGACCTAAAAACTTTAAAGAACCTCCCCCTTCACATCAAAGTTAATATTGAACACAATATTTTGATCAACTAAGTACCTACCTTCCTACGAACCATATTTCCACCCTCATCCCCTAATCGAGGGTTCCTCACATGTAATTGGACTGATGCACCGTAATGCGTCTTTAGTCTACACTAAATGGTTTTTGAAAGCCTTCGCCAGATCTTCCTGTGATTGACTCTTAAAGATTCTGGGGATACTTTTTTGATTGAGGCTTTAGAAGTTTGTTCTTAGTTTGTTTTAGATTGCTTTCTTTTTATTTTTAAGTAGGTGTCTTGGAAATAGGTAGATAGAGTCGGTGGAGTATGTGAGTCCTTAAGTAGAGACTGATGACCGCTTATCGGCGAACGTAGCGTATGTCGCCAACTAGCTAGGTGGACCCACGACCTTAGAAAGCGGTATAGGGTACACTAGACACGGAAAGCAGAGGACTGGGAGCTGTGGCGCAGCTTCGGGAGGCCTTTGTCGAGCAGTGGTGGCTGAGTTGATTGATTGAAAGACAAACACTGATACTTTGTTTTTGTATAGCTTGAAAATAATGTAGATTTCTTTGTCCTTTTGCAAGAAATTGCCCTTGCCTTAGGAGTCGGTCACTCCTACCAAAAGGGCACCATGCTTAACCTACAATTAACCCCCAGTTGCCCAGCTCAAAATGATCGGAGAATGAATGTGACAAATTGTCAAGCACGCGTTATCTGCTGTGATTGGTTGAATGAATTTTCAACAGACAATAAAACTGGGGGTTAAGGTCTCTATTTTTTAAATTGTTACTCCTGAGCAGTAAAAAATTGCTATGTCACCGACAAACTCTAACAATATCCTTTTAAATCACCGCAAGCAGCGCAAAATTGCAATTTGATATCCAATAGTCTCCAATACCATCGTAAAACTAACACCAAAGAAAATTTTCGAACATTTGAATTAAATTCAAACCGAGCTTGGTATCTGCACCAAAACTTATTGCACTCCAGACATGCAAATGCGATAGGCGACCGTAAATTGAATTAATTGCACAGATTCCGTGAGTAAATCGACCTCTGTGTGGTACCCATGAATCTGTATTATCAGGCTGGTTTATGGTGAGAAGAAATTCTGCTGGACGGCTATAATCGGGGAACCTAATAGGGAAGGAGTAGATACGCGTTTAGTTAGGGCTGAGCGGGTATAGGTTTTGCTAGCTACAGGAATTTAAAATTTTCCAAGTGAAGTAGACTCCTGGGAGGCTCATAAAGTTATATTCTGCCTCAAAAGCGATTTTTGACAAGGCAAGAGGTAATAATTATGCACTGATGTTGTAACTTGTAACCATAAAAGGTATATGATTATTGTATCACATCAGATAAACAGTAATCCTAACATACTTTGTTTTATAGATTACAATGAACTTTAACTGAATAAACGTACAGTTTACAATAATAAGGCCTCCCACTAGGTGGAGCGATGACCTGGTTAAGGTTGCGGGAAGGCGCTGGATGCGAGACGCATGGGATTGGTCAATGTGGCGACGCGCGACGTCTTTCGGCTGAAATGACGATGATAATGATACAGAAATAAACTCGTGATGGGGACATTGTCATTGGTCAGATTGCTGAGATTACGATTAGAGAAGCAGATGTAGAAGAAGAATAAATGTTCCGCTGACCGCAATTCATTGGACAAAGAGCAAACGAAAGATGATCTAGATGGCTTCCAAAGTTATACAATAGCTAGATAATAATGATCAATCCAGATTTGCAATATCAATATTATATTTACGAACTAAAGATTTTATATCTCATGAGACAAAAACCATCACTTAACATCCTAACAAGTTTATAGACGGTGGAAACCGATCAGCTATTTAACTATGCAAATCGCTTTCCGATAATGCGCCTTCCAGACGGTCTGCAGATTTGAGCGTATAGCGTCGTCAATGATAGCTTTATTCATATTAATGGCCGCAGAATGGCCAATTTAGCTCTTTGGTATTATAGTAGGTAGTTCTGGTTCTGTCTGAAAAGGAGCTGAATTTATCAGGTTATTAGGGTGTACTGTAATTGGCCAGTTGTTGAAATTTGAATGTACAACTTCGGCGAATTTTAGAAGGGGTTTCTTTATTTGATTCTGTTCATTCAAAGGTTGATTTAAGACACAGTTTAATTCGCTTTTAATTCGAGTTTTTCGAGAAATTAGTACAAAGCTCGTCGACTCTTCACGTGACCAGAGGGCTGGCCTTTTCTTCGGCCAGAGAATCAGCATTGCCATCCAACGTGGCAATGCTGCCAGCGTTCTGGGCACGTTTCCCATTGACATCGATGTGGACGAATTTTTTGATGCACAATGAGGTCTTTTCCGTCTCCCTTTTGTATTTGTATATAGGTTTGTTTTGTATATTGTATATATGTTTATAAAAATTATTTCATTCGCTGGTTGATATTAAATGGACTCTTCTATACTTCGATCAATAATATACCGTATGAGTACATAGTGTATTATTGATCGAAGCTTCTATATTCTTTAAATCTATTGTATTCATAGTCTAGTCGGTCAATTTTATTCATATCTTGTAGCTGCTTTCATTTCGTGTTTAATACACAAGTAAAATTTCAAAATTTAAAAAGCCCCCGACAAATTTATCTTGCGAAAACACCCCGATTCAAACAGTAAAACGCCCATAACTTTTGAACGGCCGAACCGATTTTATTCATACTTAGCTAAGAACATTCTCGACTAAATCACCTTTTAAACAAAAAAACTAAAACAAAATCAGTTCATCCGTTTAGGCGCTATGATGCCACAGACAGACACACAGATACACAGCAACACACGTGAAACTTATAACACCTCCCTTTTTCCGGCGGGGTTTAAAATACAAGAAACTGTAAACTTTGTGAATGAATAGATTTTTGAGTTAGAGGCAAGAAATAAACCTCTTTGAAATACTCTGTAACCGAGTTTTAAAACTGAAAACTGAAAAATGTAGAGCCAAAAAGATCCAAACCTCATAGACGTCATAATTAAAAAAAATATTTTAAATTTATTTCTGACAGAATCATTGGAAATATGACATGACAGTATAACAGTCGAATTTCTTTCGAAAAGTATCCTATATCCAACCGATTTCTGAATTGGACTACAAAATCAGTTTGCAAAATTTCTAATGATAGTACTCGGGAACCAGGAAATTACAAATAACGAAATCATGAATCCTGCAACGTTTGTAATGTCACAGCTTGAAGAGAATCATCGGGCGATCTTCCTAGTCTTACTGGCAATGTTTGTTTTCTTCGTCATCGTGGATGTCAGAGGTAGAAATCCAGTCAAACCTGTGATGCCCGAAGTCCACGTCAACGCTAAAGCTTGCGAATCAAACACCTCTTCAAAGAAAAAAGTTTGTGCGTTTGACTCTAAAGAAAACAATGTTTTTAATAAGAAATCGGAATAAATTGTACTTAGTCGTTTTTTCATGTGGTCAAATAATTATTTTAATATTTTTATAGCAAGTGTTGTCTATGTATACTTAAATTAAATGAGTGGAATCTGCTTAAGTTTTTTTTCTGAAATTCAAAAACCTAATAGACACGTTTAGCAGTTGAGAGTTAAGGATCAAAGCATATTGAGATAGTCGTAGCCAAGTGACGCGTCAGTCTAAAAGCTGGTCAATTGCGAGTCGGACTCGCGCACTGAGGGTTCCGTACAAACAGGTACATTCACAAAAATATTTCATAAACTAGGAGGGCACCAACATTGCTTTAGACGATTAGACAAACAGAATTGAAGGGCATAATTTTCTTTGTCGTTGGAAAACTGTAGTCTCCATACATCGCCATAAGTCGGAGTCAGTTTACCAAATAAGTATTTTTTTAATGTAGTAACAAATTTACGGTTTTCGCAATTTTTATTTACATGTGCTATAAGACATTACTTCTTGCCAAATTTCATGATTCTAGGTTAACGGGAGATTTTTGCGTGATGTATAAAATATGCGTCATTAACGGCTGTATCTCTTGATTGCGTTAATTTAGAAGAATTTTTTTACAGCTGCGAGGGGTTGCAAATTTTGAGTATATGATATTAATTTCAACTTGATACCTCCCCGCCTGCCCGAGATATACGCCGTATCCCAGTAGTTCCATTCTCTAGTTCCATTATGGGACTACATAGGGTCTTGACAGATAGCCGGACAACAAAGTAATTCCGTTCCGTTTTTTTCTTTTGCGGTACGGAACCCTAAAAATTAACAAATCATATTGACCCCTATCCCCACAACGCCTATAAATATAAAATTAAAAGAATGTTTTCACTTAGGACTTTCCAATAGAACATTACTTAATTGCATAGAATATACCCACATCAAACGATGGAATGGTGTACTAATTCAGAACCCCTATAGTTACTAGCAATTTGAAGACAGACACAGGGTCTTTTCTAAGATTACCGTTTACAGGATACCACCATAACGTGCCATAACGTACCATAACGTACCATAACGTGCCATAACGTGCCATAACGTAGCATAACGTACCATAACGCAGGTAATGGCAACCCTACATTAGTGTGCACTACGCTTGTCTCTGATTCTGCTCGTGTGGCATTATCTAAGTGGCACAATATGATATAGGGTGTTATTGTGAACTGTGAGATGGTGTGGTACCTATTGGCATGCTACTGGTGTCTACAGAATTGTCTCTATTTGATGCAGATACTAAAAACATAATCATTGAATATTAACTGATAGTGGGTTGGGATTGGGCAATATTTTGTAGTTTTCAATAGCAACCTGGAGTTCGGACCTGTGCCCTTTTGATGGTGGCAATAAATTGGCCCTCTTTTACTTTAACTATAGACTAAGGACTTTAACATAACTTATGAAATGTGGGTGTGCTGTAGATGTTTCGATGTCGTTTTAGATGTAATTGTGATATCTTAGAATCTTAAAAGACCCACATTAACAAAAAGAAACAACACCAAAGCAAGCTTAATTAATTGAAATACCCAGCAATACAAAGTGTGGAAACAATTAATGTTCTACACAGCAAATCAGAACACCTATTACTCCTTGTGCCAGATAACAGCACAGCAGAACTTCTGGCTTGGCATGCAACCGCTGTATGTCCAGAAGTTTGGTGATTCCTTGCCCCATAGACCACGGAAGGTCGCACTGGCAACGAATAGAGACGCCATTGCTAATCATATTTGTGCCCGTGCAATGGCATTGAGCACAATTTTCTTTTCACATTATTCAAAATAAGGGTTTGCAGAAAAAGTCAATGAAGCCACCAGTTGGCGTCACTTTGGTTAGAAGTCTTCGATTTGGAAAACCTAACTTTTGATTTAGCACGGCATCAATTTGATTAATGTCGGCAAACAAAAGCGCTTTCACATGTCCGTGGACTTGACGACTCAGTACTACCTTCTAGCGCACATCCTTTCAGGATATCCTCATTATCACGGAGCGACAATTTCTATGAGTGTACGGTGACAGGTTAGTGGTTACCGATATAGCTCGAAGAATTGCCAAACTTAAATAGCAGTTGCACAGCTCATTGCCCGCAGAACGGATGTTCGATGGACCCGAAAAGTTCTGAAGAGGCGACCGTCTGCCAGAAGAAGGCCTCCAACTAGCTAGATGGATCTATGAAGTGGCGGCAATTGACTTGATGAGAGACGCATAGGACTGGTCGATGGGGGAAGCATATATTCAGCAATGGACGGCTTTCGGCTGAAATGATGATGACATTGGTTTGTATGTAGCATTTTGACAATGCAGTTTCTAGCAGTGGCCGCCGAGGTGGTTCGGTGGTCTATGCTTTGGCCTGATGCCACGCTTAGCAATAAAGATAGCTATCTAGATCTTTGTTCGTTTGTTCCTACTGCATTCTCACGGATTTGTTTCCTAGAGCAGCGGTTTTTAAGAGTTACTTGCTAGTTAGTGCTTTTTAACCCCCGCCGGCAAAAGAGGGGTGTTATAAGTTTCACATGTGTTGCTGTGTATCTGTGTGTCTGTCTGTGGCATCGTGGCGCCTAAACGGATGAACCGATTTTGATTTAGTTTTTTTTTTGCTTAAAAGGTGATTTTGTCGAGAGTTAGTTTGAATAAAATCGGTTCAGCCGTTCAAAAGTTATGGGCGTTTTACTGTTTGAATCGGGGTGTTTTCGCAAGATATCGTGTTATAATTACGTGTTCAATAGATTGTCGATCGAAGTGTGTCTACTACTAGATAAATCATGTAGCATGATATAAAAATGTGTCGGGGGTTTGTTTTTGCATTTTACTTGTTGTGTTTGTATAATGCACTTCTTATTCTTCTTCGTCAATCGATGATGATTCTAAATCAAATGTGTTCTGAAGTGAATTCAGTTACGTTGACAGTGTTAGTATTTGCTTCGTAAAAGCTGCTTTGCATGCACTTACGATTGGTATGCGACTATATATTTATAATCATTATCATCATTTCAGCCAAGAGACGTCCACTGCTGGACATAGGCCTACCCCAAGCGTCGCCACATTGATCGGTCCTATGCGTACCGGACTCCCGCATTCTTGACCAGGGGGGTAACCACAAGCTCTTAGAGTAAGGTTATTTTGAGATCGAGTAAGTGACAGATGTATACAAGTCAGATACATCTGTCCCTTACTCGATCTCAAAATAACCTTACTCTAAGAGCTTGTGGTCACCCCCCAGGTCGTCGCTTAACCTAGTGGAAGGCCTTCCAATGCTACGTCTTCCGGTTCGTTCGCGGTCGCCACTCCAGAACTTTTCGGCACCAACAGCCATTCTTTGGGCTATGTCGGTAACCTTGGTCGGTAACATTTATAATGTCACACAATTAATATTCCTCAAACTACATTTCCTCATAAGTAACGTTTCTCATTGCAGTCTTCCATAACCTCTGTCGCAATGAAATTACATAACACCACAGCTTTCGACCCCATAAGTGCAGCCATGTAGGCAAACGAGCGTCTTGAATGAATTCCAATCTCGCAGATTGTTGGCATCTCCTCCTTGGGGCAATAAAAAATCTTTATAGATTGTAATGTCTTCGTGTGCGGATGTCTGGTATGTTTCTGTAGTGGCATGTCTGGTAGATAGTGATATCTATTATATCATGGTGTGTCCTCTTTATTAAAATTTGTAAAACGATCTTTTGGTGCTGTCCACGTCCTATGGAGTCTTCATTTATTTTGTACACTGAATTCTATGGTGGAGGTTTGTTTGTTGAATTTTTGAGATTTGTCCCAGCAGTGGGTCAACCAACGATGGCTAGATAAAAAAAACTTTCAAATTTAATAATGAGAGCTTATTTACAATTTAAGTTTCATTACCAACTTTTAACACTCTAGATATATTTTAGAACTGTTTTTGTTTTTTTTGTTTATTGTAGATTGGCTTGCGCTTGACCACTATCTCACCTGATGGTAAGTGATGATGTGGGCGATGTGTAGCATTGCTTGCCTTGGCGCTTGCCTAGAAGTAACCTATTCACTTTTGACTTAAAGACACCGAGATTGTAGCTCTCGGGAAACAGAAATGCTTTTCATCATTAGCTTAGTCAATTTTTTTAAGATCCTTAAAATACAAAGATCAGAAAATACAAAGAGTTAGTTGGTATCTATTGCGATAATCGGGCATTTATCTAGCCGGAACATCGAATATTGGCCAAAACCATCAACCAGAAACGTAACCCCGTTTGTCCCATGCCCTTAAACAAACAAAATAAAAGTTAACTGCCCATAATCAATAGATAATGCATAAAATACGACCCTCTAACAACGACATACATACGTACGTTTTATTAGCTACACGACCATTATAACTAGAACCCAAACAACACATAAATCTACAACAAACACACTTGAAACATAAAAACGTTAGAGACTTGAGAGCTCACTTTACGTTTGTCGATCGAGAGCGAGTGTGTTAGGTCACCATGTATTGTGAAATTTTAAGGACAGGGAGATTTTCTGCATCATAATAAAAATACTTGAATTCATTTTATGATAGCTTTTTATTATGTTAGATTTTGTGGACTGGAATAGGATAAGCTCTTTGGGTAATGCAGTAATAATGTGAAAAAATGTGCATACTAGCTAAAGTTTTCGAGAGGGTGGTCTACAACCAAGTTTACGCAGCGTTGAGTCAGTCCTTTAGCCCTTCTCAGCACGGATTTCTTAGGGGCCGTTCAACAGTATCTAATCTGGCTTTGCTCAATGACTTTCTAACGGACAGTATGAATGTTTTATTTGTGGTGTTTTAGAATGAGCGCGATGAAAGAAAAAGTGGCATAATACTAAAGATTATAATAGAAAAATAAAAATGTAACTGAGATGTCTTCACTAGATTGAATCACTACTTTTAAGTAGGATTGTGCACAAATAGCTACTACAAAAGTAAAAAAATGCAAAAGACTGAGGTAGACGTAGGTGTGTCACCTAGGGCAATACCCTTTGTTGATTGGTTGAAAATGCCTAAGGCATGAAATCCGCCATTGTACCTTTATGCATGAAGTTTAAAAAAATAAAATAGTAACATGGCCAGATCCACAGATTCAAGTTTCTTGTAAGGTACATCTGTCCCAAAGCTTTATCCTTACTCCAGGACAGTCCCACTAAACTCCAAAATCATGCACACCCGAAAATCTGTCACCCTGCATAGAGAGAAGCTTTGATAGATTTTGTCCACTTTTTTTTACATGCAAATGCAATCAATCACGGAGATAATTGTCATTTAACAGATTGACCGGTTGATGCGCACTCTGGCCGGTGGTTTTGATTAAAAAAACGATCTGAGTTATGAATAAATTGGTTTAGAGATTATGTTTGTCTGATGGGCATCGGGGTTTTAAATGTATCAGTTTTGATGGTCAGTTGTGTTGTGTGTGCTCTTTTGATTCGTCATTTCGATTGTTAAGAGTTGTTTTATTAAGGTTGTCAAAAAATATAAAGCCCGTTTTGACAGCTATAAAAATACTTAATCCATACCAATATTCTATAGAGGAAAGATTTTTTTTGTTTGTTTGTACTGAATAGGCTCCGAAACTACTGGACCGATGTTAAAAATTCTTTCACCAATGGAAAGCTGCATTATTCCCGAGTAATATAGGCTATTATTTTGACGGGAGCGAAGCCGCGGGGGTCAGCTAGTTGATGCTTGCGAATGATACTTGTTGTTATAGTGTATGGGAAACATACTTAGTAATTAATTCGGATTATGAATTAGATTTCTCAATTTCTTACGTAGAAAGTTATCACAGCATGTAAAATGAGAAACGTCAACGGCCTTCATAGATTGTGACGACTTTAAATGACCACATTTTTTGTTCCATGATTAATCTTTTTTTTTTTTATAACTGATTCCAAAGGGTTTTAAATTGACACACCGTGATATCTCAGTCTTCTGTCTTTATATTTACTAAGCCAATATTCCAGTAACAGTAGGTAACTAGGAAATTAACTATGTTCGATAAACTATAGCTTAGCTACAGAAGTCTTAACTTAAAAGTCACATCATTATGAACCAATGCATTCATTATGAAAATGAACTTCGTTTTCACGATGGGTCAATGTGAAAAAAATACTACAAATTACATCCTAACATTTTCCCAGCATCACGAAAACGGAATCAAAAGCACTTTAGCTACACCCACCGTTCCTGGAAACTCCATTTAAAATTTATACCCAGCACAATCTGAATTTCATAGGTCGTGTAGACTTTGTCTATGATATACAAGGTACACCTGGTGGCGCCATCTGTCGGCAGCTCGCAGTAATTAATTCTGCCATACCCGTTGGCCGGTGGCCAATGGTGTTTTTGTAAGAGATTTATGTTGAAATAATGATAGGCTGTGAATATGGGTGCTGCTTGCTTTATTATTTTTTTAAGCTGGAGCGAAAATATGGTGTCTGTATAAATGGCGAGTTTTTTGGCGGCAGAGTGCGTGGATTTTGCGGAAATATTACTGTGAAAAACCATTTCACTGCGCGGAAAATCAACGGAAATCTTTTTTCTTTTTTGTTGTGTTGCTTCAGTATTGGTTTTCTAGTGAAAATTTAAACCTGCATTCTTAATCTACCTCGGTACAAAAAATAATATTTTCTTAAACTTGCTTGGAAAGAACAATGGCGAGATTTTAGCTGACTTAAATTTGAGCGTCTGAAAGTGAGTTATATACGAAAGACGTTCTATTAATTGTCTACATTTTTAAATATATTATTGGGCTGGTTTAAAATGGATAAAAAAAAATGATAATAAATAAAAAGTCATTTGATTTTACAGTAAATTCCTTTAGCTTAGTATTGCCATTGTATATTTTATCTGCTAAGTGACAAGTAGTAACTATATTAATTAATAGTATAATTAATGTATTTATTGCAGTAAATGAGTTAACAATGCAGTTTATGTCTAAGTATAGATGTTCCTCGCAGGTAGGTAAGAATATTGTACTGTAGTAGAAATAAATGAATTTTTAGTTAATGATTGGCAAAAAGACTAGTATCTAAGTTAAAAAATATAGCTTGGTTGTTGACGAGGACGACGACCTTTTGATAAACGTCAAAGTCGCTTAGTTTAAATAAATATACTCTTTTCAAAGAGTATATTATACCTACATTGCATGCTGAAATAACTAGGTAAGGGAAATACTAATGCGATATTCCCCTTTTACTTCCACGAAATTGAATAATATTACCTATTAAACAAATTATTAAAAGTTACCCAGACATAACCTACAAAAGTTTATGACTGAATATCTATTATTCTCGACATTCTCGAACAAAAATGATTGCACAAACTAATTCAAAACATCACCCTGAGTTAAACCAGATATTTTTCATTTAAAGACGTAGGAATTTAATCTCAGCTAAAAAAATGTATGGGCACCTGCCATTGTTCTTTGAGCATTATTTTGACAACCTTCTTCGAGATAAATCGAAATTACTGTACTGGCCGTGTGCATACGAGCAGCGGCCGGCAAAAGTTGTATGAAAATCCATATCTGTCGTGTTTAGCGGCGAAATAATTTACATATAAACTCATTGTCTCGTGTAATTTAAAAATGGAACGATCCAAAACATGGCAACCAAGGAGGTAACTTATCAAAGGTTTTATTTAAATTTCGAACTGGCTTGCATATAGAAAAAAAAAATATTACACGGAAATATTTATTGTTGTTCGCCATTGATTTCGAAAAGTAATGGTTTTTGACAAAATGAGTTCTAGGTGCTACTAAGTTTTAATTACCGCGCATGATTTGAGAAAAGTACGATACAAGCCTTGGCCACAACTAGGCATTGATGGACAGGCCTCTTCGCCTCGGCCCACATTTACGCGTTTGTCCATCAATGCCTCTTTTGCAGGCCGCTACAGTAATGTACTATATATTGTACAGTAAAGGATAAAAGTACTGTCGCTTTCCACCAAAACCAGTGTCTGAAATTTATTTGTAGAAGAGATTCGATGGACTACGACTAGTTTAAACTATACTTTAGATTCTATATAATAGACGAAATCAGTTGTGTAACATTTGACTTATTTTACAGAAAAATTCTACGCACTAACTTTTAGTGTGTAACTGCACGTTTGACCCTTGTCTGTACTTACCTGCAACTTTAACTCTGACTCAAAACTCTGCGTTCCTCATTTCACAACGGAACCCAAATTTTCGCCTCAACCAAGTTCATCTAATTCATTTTCTCTTCCTCACACAAGCCGCGCTAAAACACACCAAGTTCCATACTTATAACTTGCAAGTTTTAACTTAAAATACACATCGTCGTGTCATCACTCACTATTCAAAAGTTACCCCTAGACGAACCCAATTTGAGTAATGGAAAAACAAATTTCGCAAATGGATATGACCGTGCTCTTTGATGCCTACCCCCGCCCTATGTGGCCCTATGGCCCTGTGCTTTGTGCCTTGTGATAATTCGTTTGTATCTGTTCAGCCAGATTTGTACTGTTTCAAGTCTAATTAGCTGTTTACAAAGCAAAGTATGGTTGTGTTTTTACAGTAAAACATTTTTTGTTTGTGGGGATTTAGTCACATTATCCAAATCTGTTTGAAAACCATCAATCTTGATTAAGGCGCCGATTCCCTTGAGTAGCTGATTTTAAAATGAGAATCACGTCTAAACGGCTAGTTGTAATTTTTTGAAGAAAAAAAAATTTGTATTAGTCCATTTTCTTAATCATTTCATCTAAGCAGAATTTGAGTTTTATTCGTATAACATAGTGTAATTAATTTGTAAAGCTATATGTAAAACGGACAAAAACACGACAATCGCACTAAAACCGCTTTTCGTATTTTAATGAAATTGACACCATCTCAAAGACAATTTAATTATCTACATTTTGATCTGAAGCTTTTTTTTTTAAAAATCATCTAATAATAAGAAAAGTACAAAAAACTACTAAAATTCGGGTCGCGCGGGTGAGAAACGAGGGCGCGTTTTGTTCCCTCAAGGTCGTTGGCGTTAGTCGTCGTCATAATGTTATTAAATAACAAGCTATTTGATGATTCGAGTATGTAGAGTGGAGTTGGACGATGGCCTTGGAATGTATGCCTTAGGCACTTCTTGCTTCTGCCAGCGGCTACTCCCGCGTGACGAGAAGTGTCTTCTTATCCCAAGGGAACATAATACCGGGATGAAAAGCCTATGTGCTGTTCCTGACTCGAGACAGAGATTCTAGGTCTGAGTCAAATTTCATCCAGATCCGTTCAGCCGTCCTGGCGTGATTGAGTATCAAACATACATCCATACTTCCACACACACATCCATCCAATCTTTTACATATTGTACATAGAGCATTTTTCTACTAGCTTTCAAACAATCTAATTATCAGAAAAGTTTCAGTTGTAACTAATAAGTACGATATTTTAGATCTAACACAAAACACGCATAACAAAAAAAAAACAACTACCGAGCATTACAGCAGCAGAATATAAATATTATAAAACATTATCCTCAAAAATTTAGACAACACTAATAACATCGTACCCATATTCTATAAGGTGTCTAATGGGCACTTTGACGTCACGAAATCCCACTAAATATCAATTAATAAAATACAAACATAGAACACAATAGTTTGACTCATAAACTATATAGTATATTACATGGTAACATCGTATCAATCATAAACAGAACGTAATTATCAATTAATCGAACAATACCGTAGTAGGATATCAATGGGACTATATATTTAATATAGGAGTAAATGATCACAGAGTAATACGAAGAAACAGAGACTGACAACATTATTGTATCAATTTTCTTCTATTATGAATTATGGTTTCACATTTTCGGTAGGTCTAGTCTAGAATATCTTTTGTTACTTAAAATACACTTCTATAATAATACTGTTAATATAAAAAGAAAAGAAAATTATTTATAATTTTTTATATATATTTTTTTCGTCATCTTCTCAGCTAACCCTTTCATTTGATACCGATAACATGGCAGTGCACAAAAAATAACTAGACCGCCATCTTGGGCCGTCCGCCATATTGGATTTAGAATAATACTTGGCTTACCATGCATTGTCATCCAAACTAAACGTGTATGTAAAATTTCATCTAAATAATGGAGGATAACTGCTTTCAAACTCAGTTGCAAGATTTGACTCGAACACACTTACATATATACATACATTGCAAGTTAAATAAAAGCTTGTAATAAGTGACACTAAAAAACAAAAAACTGGCCAAGTGGCCGGCGTTTGTTGTATGGGAGCCCCACTAAAATATGCTTTTTATTCTGTTTTTAGTATTTGTTGTTATACCGGCAACAGAAATACATAATCTGTGAAAATTTAAACTGTTTAGCTATCGCGGTTCATGAGATACAGCCTGGTGACAGACAGACAGACAGACGGACCGAGGATTCTCAGTAATAGGGTCCCATTATTATCCTTTGGGTACGGAACCCTAAAAATGTTTGTTAACAGTTACCAAAGTTTTGGTTACTGGTTACGAAATTATGGTGACATGTGAACTTTGTCTTACTAGGAACAAAACAGAGTTTTGATATTTGCTAATTAGTTTTGCATTATTTTAGTAAAGTTCATTTATTAGTAATTTATTAAAGTTTTCCTTAAATTTAAAGTTACGAAATTGTTCGTTTATCCCCTTTTTTCAGTGCAGTTGTGAGCAATCGAACCTAATTCCCCTGAAAATCTTTTTTTTTCAGTCAGCATATTGATGTTAGAAAACCTAAAGAAAATTACGAGCATTTCTATATTCTAGTTCGGTCCAGCAAAACTCAAGGCTTCTAGGCAATTGAATCTACGAAGTTCTGATAAACTTCGTAGATTGAATTCAACTATGAAGGTCATGATCAAAACTACTTTGGAAACAAGTTATTTTTTTGCCAATCACGAACAATCTATAAGTACTAATAACAATATAAAATCTGTACAGTTTTTTCTGCATCATCGAAGTAATCTACGCACATTAATTGAGATCGTTCTAAAAGGTGGCTCAGTTCATACACATGCTCGACTCACGCGCATCGTCAATTGACAGTTGCGTGTACGATTGTCAAACGTTTGCGCGGGAGTTACTGTTGCATGTCAAATTTTAAATTTGGAAGCGGTGTTAATAATGTTGATATTATAGTAATTTTTGGGGAAGGCTTTGAAGTGATTTATGTAGTTTTTTCTATGTGAGTGATTGTATTAAATTTTAAAGATATTTAAATTCGTCTTTAGACTTTATTTTTCCCGATTGGAACATAATTAATTTACGTTGTAAATTAGCCTAGAAGTGTTAATTTTCATTTTGGAAGGAGTTGTGTAAATATAGAGAGGTGATGTTTAGTGCGAAAACAAAAAAAAACATTGTGATTGACAGTGTTAGATGATATTGATTAAGTGTTATTTTGTGAATGTGATGTACTACAATAATTATAACAATTCCTACAATAATAACAGCAATAATGGCAACTATTTTAAGGTGAGATTTACTTCTATTTTACCAGACTGTCCAAAAATTTAGATAATGTATTGACGCTAATCTTTTTGTCTGCCCTGAAGTTAGCTACAATGACTGCGCAGTAGTAAATATCATACAAAAAAAATAATTCAAAATGTCAAAATTCCGACTGCTTAAGAAGCGAACTGAAAACTCGTAAACAAGATGAAAATCATCCTGTGCAGTCGGAGGATACATATTTACGAGCTGGCTGACCAGTGTATCCGCCGACTGCACAGCAGGATTTTTCACACGACGGGTTCAAAAGAAAAAAAGATTGGGCCCTCCCAATATGGCGCCAAAAAGCCGCCATTTTTCTATTTTCCAATTAGAATGTAGCCAGTGACACTCGCAAAGTTAAGACGAATCGATTGACGTAAGAACATACATACGTAAATAGACTATTCACAACCTCCTTCGGCAGTCGGGTAAAAACAGCACCGATCCGGGCCTGGCACATCGGAGAGTCAACTTCAGGGCGGCCACAATTGTGGCGAGAATTACGAGTATATCTGGTAACCTGCGAAGCATGGGTGTTCTATAGGTATTTCTGCGCAATGGGGGATAATAGGTGAATACAGGGCATGTTGTTATGTTTTTCTTCTACAAACAACGTACTTACTCTTTCCTTTATTCTAGAATAGTGATTTTACAAATTAGATCATTTGTCTTTTTGTCAGATCCTTCACAGAAAGCAGTCAGTCGTTATTTACTGAGCATTGAGCATGCAGTCACAATGAACACTTGGACTCAATTTCTCAGTAATTCAATAGAGCAATTGCTATGTATACTTGAGAATTATATACTGCTCCCTATACAATAAAACATGTATGTTGAGCATAACAAGAAACAACCGACAAATACCCAACCGTGTACTTTAAAAGCAAAAAACATAATATTAATTCTCTCCCATCCTTTACCTGTAAAGGTGAGCATTCACGGGCAACTTAAATTGCCCAAAACTGGGCAATTGGCTGGATACTAACAAACCTTTTTGAGATAATGGAATGGATTAACTATATGTATTTGATAGATCTTCGAGTTCCAGATCAGGCCAGATTCAGCCGAACTTTAAATTTCCGGCGAATGTTATTGTGTTTTTATGTTTTGTAGAAGAACATTTTGTCTGTATGTCTGGAGTATTGTGAGATGAGCGCATGACTGCCGTGTAATCTATGCCAATATTATAAAGAGGAAAGATTTTTTTGTTTGTATGTTTGTACCGAATAGGCTCCGAAACTACTGCACTGATTTAAAAAATTATTTCACCAATAGACAGCTACATTATTCTTGAGTGACATAGGCTATTTTTTAATTCCGGAAACGGGTCCTGTGGGGTGGCCCACGGGAGCGAAGCTGCGGGGAACAGCTAGTTATAGTTATTATCATTGTTGTTTGTTTGTTTTTAAATAAAATAAATAAATCCTAAATCATATACGTAAACCAACTGTTGCCGGCAACAATTGCCCGTCTAACTACAGCTCAATGCCTGTAAGATCGCTCCGTATCTCGACCGCGTGATGGCTCAACATTTGTAAGTGACGCCAGCACACCTGTGAGCGTAGCCTAGAGATTAATGGACGCGTCAACGTGTTCCCTTGTTTTTGCGCTGTGTTGCTAACATTGCATCGTCTGAGCTTTGTTGCGCTGTTTGGAAGGTTTTCTGAGGTAATGGATATAAATGTGGATAATTTTGAATAAAATTTGTGTTTAGGTATGAGATTCCCATATATTATAGGTATATTTATTTATTATTTATTTATTATATGCTTTATTGTACACCATAAAATACATTAACAAAAAGAAACTTAAGTCTGATACATATACAATGGGCGGCCTTATCGCATGATGCGATCTCTTCCAGGCAACCTGGTATGGAGAGTAATTGCTTGGACTTGAAATGGGGCGGTCATTGGTGTAACAATAACAGTGCTAAAATTATATACTACAATAGATACACAGATAAATACATAAGTTATGCAATAGATACATAAATACATACATAGCCACTTAATATATAGGCAAATAAAAATAAATACAAAAAGTTACGACAAGCTAAGAAGAAGACAACGACAGATAATGTTCCTTTACAAGTCTTTTGAATACAGGCAATGTTTGAGCACGTTTGATTGGATCTGGCAATATTATATCTGTTAGGCTAGGTAGTTAAAATTGCTGTAATATCGCTACTGATCTGCTCCTAGAAAAAGTTTTTAGTTTGGTTTGTTGCGCCTACAATTCCTGTTATTGCAAGAGATATCCTTAAAACAATACATTTTTAACCCTCGACGCATTTTTTTTGTTGGAAAGGTGACTTTGTCGAGAGTGTTCTTAGTTATGATTGATTAAAATCGGATGACCCATTAAAAAGTTATCCGCATTGTACTCTTTGAATCTGGGTTTTTTCGCAAGATATCATGTCACAATTATGTGTTTTAATTGATCGTTGATTGCAGCGTGGCTGCTACTTGGTATATTATATCTAGTTTAAAAAGCATGAAATAAGAATTAAATTTAGATTTTAATAAAACCCCGACACTAAAACCTCTGTAAAGCAAAAACTAAGCTTCGTACTCGTGTCGGGAAACCGTCAATGTTTACAGCAGTTTATTTTATTTACTTAGCGGTTCCCCGACGCGAGTACGTGGCTTATTTTTTGCTTTAGATGTTTTTGTGTCGGGGGTATTTTAATTTTAAAATTTAATTTAAAATTTAAATATAACGTTTAAATGGTAGCTCCCAAAAGCATTTCCAAATCACAATTTGTGTTTTATGAAAACTCATTTTGCCGGTAAAGAGATTCTTGCCATCACACTCATTCTATCAGCAGCTTCTACGAGTGAATTGTAACGTAAAACCCCTTCCACATTCCACAACTCGTTATTAATAAGGGGCACGCCAGACAACGCGACAATGACACCAATTTAGGTTAAACGATGGTAATGATGCTCACTTATAACGATCTAAAACGATACACACGCTAATTAGAAAACTACACGTTTCCTAAAGTGACTTCCTAAGGATTTAAAATTGTATGGCTATACGTAGGCGTAAAATTAAGAAACGGATTTACGTCAACAACATTAACTAGCCGGAAAAAACCACTGAAGATTAACTTACAACCAGGCAGGTCCTCTTAATTCCTGGTTTTGTACCCTACCTACCACCTATACAGAACCCAAGTTACCGCTACCGCGTATCGCAGTTTCGTGGGTATAGACCTTGTAGGATACAGGAGTCCCAGCATTGCTCATGGGCCCCTGTGCTGCCTCCTGGCTTGAGATCTGCAGGCCTGTATTCAACATTTTGTAGCCTAGCTACCCACCTATTCTACCTACCCTACCCTTTCTTCTACGTATACAATACGAGTGTAACCAACTTTTGTTTCTACCGGCGATCTAATTACATTTTAGAAAACAAAAGCCGCTATGTTATGAAGATATATTCTCTCCCAGACTTTTTTGTAGGTAATAATGAGTACTTTAATCATGTAGTACATAATTTTTACATTTGTAGGTATTCTGATGTTTCCAAGTTTTGTTCTCAACACTTGATACGAGTACGGTTTGGTTTTTAGCAGCTTTTCTGAGGAACATTACCGGCTGACAACGAGACCTTTTTCCTGCCCTATCTGCCTATAAATTTAACCACCCTGAGTCAGTACAAGAAAGTTAGTAGATTGATTTTATCAAAAAAAAAAATGCAATCGACAACGTCGCTAAACACAATATGTATGTACAACATTTGCAAAATACTTGATATCTTCGAATAATTTCGCATCATTGCTCGTGGCTAAATAATAATAGCCGTACTGGTCGATCATCAAGGTTAAGCAACGCTTGAAGAGGTCGGTCCGTGGATGGGTGACCATTTCAACATACCGAATTTCCTCCGTGCCTCGGAAAGCACGTTAAGCCGTTGGTCCCGGCTGTCATTTGAAGATCTTTGACAGTCGTTACGAGTACTCAGAAGCTTGAGATCTGACACCAGTCTTGCCAAGGGGTATCGTGTTATCCAGTTACTGGGTTGTGGAGGTCAGATTGGCAGTCGCTCCATGTAAAACACTAGTACTCAGCTGAATCCGGTAAGACTGGAAGCCGACCCCAACAACAATTGGGAAAAAGGCTAGACAGATGATGATGCGTGAAAGATAAACATTTCCTTATCAGTTATCATCAAATCGATCTGTCTGTGTCTCACTCAGATACAGATTACGTTTCTGCGACTGTTGCGACTGTTTTCGCGACAGTACCAAGATACACGAACCACTTGTAGTCGATACTCTTCTCACAAGAGATGAAATATTAACGTTAGATGTGAAAAATGTTTAAGAGTAGTTCTCACGTATAAACATGGTTACGTAATTTATTATTAGTTAGCACTTGTCTTTACAATAGAGTTTATGGAACGATATTTATAGGAAGTTATTATAATATAAATATAACAACTAATGAGGAAATTACAACACCTTGATTGCCTTGTAAATGTTAGCAAATAACCCAGACACTTCGACCCATTGGTTTCTATTGTGTTCCCCTAGATAACTTACTCCTCCCCAATCTCGTTGAAAACTCTTTTCATGAGTTTTACAACGAGACTAGGAGATATGAGCCTATAGTCTTCTGGTTTTGGATATCCAACCCCTAGGAGACTCATTCGCTTACCAGCCTGTGCATCGCATGTGCACAGAAGATGCTCCATGCGTTCCGTATGTTCCCCACACAACCTGCACATTTGTGTCGCGGTTAGTCCCATCTTCATGAGCATGTCGTTGGTTCCAAAGTGCACAGTAAAGGCCCCAAGCAGGTAGCGGATTTGCCCCCTGCTCATTAACTGGACATAGAATGAGAACTATTCCTGTTTCACCGTTGCTTCCTACAATTTCTTAAAATCATCAAAACTGCCTGCTACCACTATAGAAAAAAGCTATGAGTGCACAAAACTATTTTCCTGATACGATCCTTTCATACTCCTTTATATATCACTAGCTTGTGTCAGCGGCTTGGCCCGCTAGAATGTCGAAATTTATTCCAATGGAACATATGCTCGGGATACAAAGCATCACATGTGCTATTCCAGAATATAATCTATCTCTGTGCCAAATTTCATCTAGATCCGTTCAGTAGTTTTTGGGTTAAAGAATAACAAACACAGTACACAGTAGGATGATGGACTATCCAGCTTGTAAAATTTTGATGGTTTATCCATTAATATCTAGAGGTAGCATTGATTCAACTTGTTCTGAAAGGTCTCGATCGCTATTCTGAATCAATTTTTTCCATGGACGTATCTTCAGACTATTGTCTTAAACGATCCCATCAAACACAAACTGCACTCCTAAATTGTCTTCGAAGGGCTTCGAAATGAATCCATCATCAATCAGCTCCTGACAGATGAATGGCTGAGAGGACAAAGGGCTGTTTAGAATTAAATACAAAAAGAAAAATGCGAAACCTTTTGCAAGTGGCCGTAGATTTATGGGAAGAGACTTTATTGTGATGGTAATTGCATAGTGGTGTTCAGATGTCATTGGTGCTTTGGGTGAGGTTGACTTTGAGGTCCTTGTTTAAGTTTCTAATTACTTGTGCCTGGAATTATAAGAAAAACAAACATCAAAACGCGCCATCGAATAAATTCGTACATGCACGTATAATAAATGAAATTAATTATATGCGTCAAAGCTACGAGGCACTGTATTCCAATAATGGGTGTCGTTGTTTCCCTGCTTCTGGGTTGTGCAGGTTACATAGGCAGTCGCTTTATGTAAATTACTGGGTTTCGGCGACTTTATCAGCTTAGACGGGAAGCCGACCCCAAAATAGAAGAAAAGCTAGGCTGTTTTATCCACGCAGACATGCTTCGCTGTAAACAGCGCAGTATGTATTGCCTTTCAATTATAACCACAAAATAATCACTCAGCCCAGCCCATCAAAGGTCTCTACGGGGCTAAAGCCTCTCCCAAATCGTACCACAAACCTCGAATACCTAGACTAAAAATATGAAAAATAAATTCATATTACAGAGCTAAAATACACAAACATAAATTAAAACTATTAATGAAACTGAAACAAAATCCAATAAAAGTTTCTACATTCGTTATTCAATTAAAATGCGGTAATTATTCTCAATTTTAATTTAGCACCGAACAAAGAGGAATGAAAAACTAAACCGGCAGCGAGCGGTTACACCGTTTTGCAAGGAATGGTATCACAGGGCTTAGAGACGCCTCTGCGGCCACTCGGCCAGATAAAACATTTCGCTCTATAAAAAGTGATAACATGCTAACAGCGACAACGATTCTCGATATGCCAATTCACCACGTAACATTTCAGTAGCGTATAACATGCATTTTAGTATTTTTGACAATTGTTATTGCTGAGAGAATGTCACTTTGATTGAATATTCAGGCCCTATTTTCAAAACTTTTCAGACTTCTAACGTTGCAATGGCTGTCGCAGTTTACTCATACATCTGGTTTTGGTCATCCAGCTCACGAATATGTGTATCCTCCGACTGCACAGCATGATTTTCATCTTGTTTACGTCTTTTTACTTCGCTTCTTAAGGTTGCCCGAACTATTTTGTGATAGTTCGCGTACGAATTAGCACTTTTGCAAGTTTTTAGCGAAATGGATGATGATTTAGGACGAAAACGAAAGCGCGAAATTTTATAAACAGGCCTTTGGGAGTCTAGATATCATGAAACAACGACTGAATGTATTTTTTCAAAATAAAATTATTTACATTATTGAACTACTAATCTATCTCTGTATGGTGGCTGTTTTCCAATTTTCCTTCTTCTTTTTAAACTTAGTGTTGAAATAGGGAACTTTCGACGCACATATTCTTTTTTTTTCCCTACAGGTCTATATTTATGATGAGATTTTATATCATTTTTTATTTTGAACGTACATCGTCAAACAGTGGAGTAATCGCCTGACTACGTTTGTATGGAAGAATGGTCGACTACGGAACCTTAAGCAGTCGGGTTTTTGATTTTTGATTTTTTTTTTTTTATATTAGGCTTCGATGGCGTCTTTACCCTGTCTGTCGATTACGTGCTCTCTGGTGGGAAATAAGTGCAAAAAGGAATGGAAAAGGAACCACTACAAACTACAGTCGTTCTATTAATCGGTGGGACTGGGTAAGACTGATCGGTGTTTCTACTTTGCGATTTTTTTTATCGTCGCTTTCTCTATGGATTGAGTTGCTGGCAAGTTTTTGATTTGAATGGAGATGATTTTATAGCAATTTCATTTTTGTTCTATAAATTGGATCTCAATGTCACTTACATAAAGACCCAGCGTGTGGAAGGAAAATTAATGTTAAAACATTTTCAGAAAATCAATCGCAACACTTGACTTGCGTTACATTTGTAACACGTTGATAATTTACTTTTATACTACACCTGCTCGGAAAGTACCTTGATACTTTATCAAATTAACGGTAGAAAGTACGTCATTGCATATCGAACAAATATACGGCAAGAAAACGCATCTGAGCGGGAGTGAAAAGTGTATGAAAATCCATTTCTTACGTGGTTTTTCTTTTTTAATTTTGGGTAAGACTATGCGCTGGTAACCTAAATATCAAAAGCCAAAAAGTTTTTACAGTGAGTTTTTATCTCCCAAGTTCGCAAAATGACACTGGCCACTAGCTGTGTGTTGGATGGTGTCAAACAATTTGAAAAAAGAACATGTGAAAATTGCAGACGCCATTGGCGCCATTTTCAATTTCAATATAAATTTCAATTAGTAAAGATTTAGTTTTTTATTTTCCTCGTAGGTGTAGTATAAAGCACTATGTATCACTCGAGAGAAAGTGCGATTCCCGATCTCGGGTGTTTTAAAGCCCTTGCCTACGGCTCGGGCTTCAAACGACACCCTCGACGGTAATCGGTCACTTTCTCCTCTCGGTGAACAATGTACTATGCATTGTCCAGAGTAACAAATTCTGTCGTCTTCAGGCATAGATTGCTATACTTAGGGCATGTTTTACTAACATACCGTATTGTATTGACGCAGAAAATGAAATGTTAATCAAGTTACTGAAACTGATGTGACAAGAAATATTTTCCTGTGTTTCCAGTTACAATAGCCTCATGTTACCATAACAGGGATATCTCAATGATGCTTATCATTTCAATCTAAATTAGGAAAATCCAATCCATCGCAAAAATCCTGGAAAATTCATACCAAATTCTAATTTACCGGAATCGGCCAAGCCGAGAATAATAAGCAAAGTTCCTCCATCAGCTGATAATTATCATCTCGATCTCTGACACGTGATGAAGTACCCTACAGGCCTACAGGGATACAGGGCTACGGGGCTACACTCCACATCTACAGACTACACGTTAGATTAGCCATTGTCCGCTAATGATCGATGAAAGAGGGTGTGTTTTGAGGGGTAGGGTCTGAGTGAGAATAGGACGCGGAAGCGGGACACAAAACAGATTTCCAAAAATGTTGTATTTGTAAGAGAAACCTCCCCTTCCTCTTCTTGTGTCGTTTCTCCAATGCTGAGGGTCGTGACCATGTCATAGTTTCCAAACTGTATACTTGATGATGTTTCTCCACTTGCTCCTTTTGCCACTTTCAGCGAACATGCACGGTATACGTAACAAAGAAAGATTTTTTCTTTCCTTGTAGGTGAGCATAATCACAATATTGAAACCTTTTTTTTATTCGTAATAGGCTTGCGTTTGAAATAAAGAAAGAAAGAAAGAAAAATATTTATTTGTGACCCGCACAGGAGACACGAGAAATAAGCATACAATTAAAGAATAATAAAATAAAAACCCCGTGCGAGACCAAAAAGGCTCCTATCATCCTTCCTATCCACTATCTCACCTGATGGTAAGCGATGATGTGGTCGGCGATGGAGCACGCTTGCCTAGAAGTAACCTATTCACTCTTGACTTAAAGACTCCCAGGTTGTAGCTATCGGGAAATACAGACTCCGGCAGGGCATTCCACTCTTTTGCTGTTTGCATAATAAAAGTATTCCCAAAACGTTTGGAAATCTTCAAGGATCCAACTATTGCTCATTCACATTTTCGCTTAGATCTATCCGCTTTCATCAGTTTTATGAAACTGCAATAATCTATCTAATGATCGTGATTTCCCATGCTTGCTTTTTATATCATTAATATAAATTAATAGTACATTGTTCACCGAGAGGAGAAAGTGACCGATTACCGTCGAGGGTGTCGTTTGAAGCCCGAGCCGTAGGCGAAGGCTTTAAAACACCCGAGATCGGGAATCGCACTTTCTCTCGAGTGATACATAGTGCTTTATACTACACCTACGAGGAAAATAAAAAACTAAATCTTTACTAATTGAAATTTATATTGAAATTGAAAATGGCGCCAATGGCGTCTGCAATTTTCACATGTTCTTTTTTCAAATTGTTTGACACCATCCAACACAAAGCTAGTGGCCAGTGTCATTTTGCGAACTTGGAGATAAAAACTCACTGTAAAAACTTTTTGGCTTTTGATATTTAGGTTACCAGCGCATAGTCTTACCCAAAATTAAAAAAGAAAAACCACGTAAGAAATAGATTTTTATACACTTTTCTCTCCCGCTCAGATGCGTTTTCTCGCCGCATATTTGTTCGATATGCAATGACGTACTTTCTAACGTAAATTTGATAAAGTATCAAGGTACTTTCCGAGCAGGTGTAGTATAAATAATAATAATTCATTCGTAAGAAACACAGTTCCTAAAAATTAACACAATTTGTTCTCTTATAAAATCGCCTCGCTACCTCTTACATCTCACCCCACACACCCACTTCTCTAAGGTTTCATGGGTCTCAGTTTAATTCGGGCGGGTTAATCTCGCGTTATTGTCTGAAGGTACGGGGGTTCGAGTGCCGGCTGCGGTCACGGTAGCTTTGTCAACGATACATGAGAGGGCCACTCTCGATTGATCCGTCAATGTGTAGGCTTTAATTGTGTTAGCACGAAAGTGTGGAGTGGTTATGTATTTAGTGTTGTTTGACGTGCTTGTCAGTGATTGGTTGACAAGTGTTTATTCTAATTGAATACGATTTCATTCCAGTGTTTATTCCAGCAACCTGCGTTTTGCGGATTGCGTAACATACTTTCTTGCAGAGACTAAAGGATTTTGAATAGAATTCTGAGTCCAAACCTATGAGGTTTGAAAGATTCTTCTGGTCTTCTACAACGTAATAAATATTGTTGAATTGTCCAAATCAAAGGTTTGATTGTGTGATACACAATTAACCTAATTGCTTTTGGTTTTTAGGGTTCCGTGCCCAAAGGGTAAAAACGTCACCCTATTAGGTACTGAGACACCGCGGTCCGTCTGTCTGTCTGTCTGTCTATCTGTCACCAGGCTGTATCTCTTCATGAACTGTGATAGCTAGACAGTTGAAATTTTCACAGATGATGTATTTCTGTTGCCGCTACAACAACAAATACTTAAAACAAAATAAAATAAATATTTATGGGGCGCTGCCATACAACAAACGTGATTTTTTTGCCGTTTTTTACGAAAATGGTACGGAACCCTTCGTGTTAGAGTCCGACTCGCACGTGGCCGGTTTTCTTATCTTTTTCCACATGAAACTTTCAACTGCCCGTTGTTTTAAAACCTAATCAAAGAGTAACCAAAATGATATCATCTTTTACCTAAAAACAACTATCAATATACGCGCCTTGCTTTTTTTTTAAGATTTCTATTTTTATAAAAAAAATATTGTTTCATAGATTTTCTACCTGAAGTTTTCAGTGGTCTTTTGTATAACCATCTTAAATTTCCATTGCTACTTTTAGGGGTGTATTGAAAATCTATTTCCTATTGTTCTACATTCACAATACATAGTATAAACAAGGTAAAACCCATATAAATAATTACGCTGCAATACAATAAGGCCTAGCGCAGACAAATGGTGCAAGACAATGTGAAGACAGTCGGCCACAATTGCACAATGGGACACTTCGCCGATTGTGGGGACGAATAAAAGCGACAACACAATCCCACTGTGTGCGTACAGATGAGGGAATGATTTGATGAGTATCGGGTTAGTAGTATGCTGGAAAGCGTTACTGAGAAGTGGGTGCTTTTGCTGACAATTATATTTTTTTAGTACAGCATAAAATAATTTATTTATTTCGTATTCAATAGATTTAACAAGATAGCTGTAGAAGCCTTTTTACAAGCTTTTATTTAACTTGCAATGTATGAATGTGTTCGGGTCAAATCTTGCAACTAAATTATAAAGCACACATTTCATCTTTTTCCTCCACCGAAAAAGATGAAATTTTGCATATACGTTTAGTTTGGATGACAATGCATGTTTAGCTAAGTGACGTCATTCTAAATCCAATATGGCGGACCGTCCAAGATGGCGGACGAAAAAAGCTTGTTGTAAAAAAAGTTATTGTATATAAATAAATTTTATTTTATTTAAAAAGGGTGTTCATAGGAAAATCATATTAAAACCTTATTAATGAAACTCGATCCAAGCATATCGATGAAGTATTCGGGTGGATAGGTATCTATAGCACTGTTTTTGGAGCACCTAAGTAGACGTAGATTTGTATAAGGCCGAACGTTTGTTTAGTTATTTACTTAATTGTGGTTTTTAGGTTTTTGTCAAGTCCAATCAGAAGACTTAAATGTTGCACTCTTTTGCTTGTTATCAAAAATATATTAAATAACATAAAACAAATAAGTATGTACACTCACAGATAGAGCGATTCTTCCGAGTTGACATCTCGACAAGGGCGGCAACGAATTTATTGAGCGCGTGAAAAATGATACAACGGCGACAACCCCGGGGTGGTCCCGTGAGCAGCTATACTGATATTGATGTTCTAAGCTTAATTGAAGTGGGTATAATGTCTAAAGATAAACAATTGAAAGCAATGAATCAAATTGTCTCATTTTATGTGGTTACAGAAGAATCTAGCAAGAGTTGTTACTAAAATCTGTGATATTCGGTTATAACAGCTACTTTCACTCGTCAAACTCATGAATTAGATCCACATCTGCTGCACAATGGAAGATATTAACTCTTTCCATACATACGTATTGTACCTAAGAATTTTAAAGCCATTCTAAAAATGCAACCCATATTCATCATCTGTAAGTAAATAACTGAGTAACTGAGTGTGTCTAACTTGAACAAAGTTGTAGGCTTAGTAGGTCTCATCTCATTTTACTGATTTCGCTGAAATCTGTACTAAAATATGTATTCAATATCAATAGAAAAAACCCTTCTCATTTACCAAAAACTTCATCAACATTTACATCTATAAAAAAAAAGTTAATTCAAAAAGCCAAAAAAACTACTGCTTAAAAAGCGAACTAAAAAGACATAAACAAGGAGAAAATCATGATCATCAAGCAAGCAGTCGGAGGATACATATTCGCGAGCTGGCTGACCAATCCAGATGTATCCTCCGACTGCTCAGCATGATTTTCTCCTTGTTTAAGTATTTTAGTTCGCTGTTTAGGCAGTCGGGCTTTTGGATTTTGGATTTTTATGCAATAAGCATAATAATCCAAAATCCAAAAGCAATCCAATTGCATACCTATAAGTATAATATATTTTTGAAATCTCCTCTTAAAACCCTTTATTTTGATAACACACACGATGGGTTTGGCAGCAAAAAAAAAATTTGGACCCTCCCAAATTTGGCGCCCAAAAGCCGCATTTTTTCTATTTTTGAATTTTAATAATTAATAAGTAGCCAGTGACACTCGCAAGGTTAAGACGAATAGATGGACGTAAGAACCATCAAAATCGGCCAACGCGTTTGGCCTCTAGAACGCCACATAGGAACAAACATACATACATAGACTGATAAACACATTACCCTCCTTCGGCAGTCGTGTAAAAACTCGCCCCAGCCTCAACCAATCACAGACGATGTCCACCCGTATTTTTGCCCACATCTCGCCCCCCACTGGTGATGTTATCTCGTTGAATGATTAGCTGGCAACTGTTCAGCTTATCCTGACACTGTGGGCTAATGACCGGCGCCGATTGGCGGGTAGTTTTGGCATTTGTTAGTGTCTGATTTGGTAGTTGCAGATTAGTGCATTTTGAGAACGGTTTTGGGATGTCTACAAATTTAAGCTTTTATACATTGGAATAAATTGCAAATTAACGGTGGATTATTGTGAAAAATCAGTAAAAGTATAAGTCTGTCTGAGTCTCCGTCTACATGTAACTCCCGAACATAAATTTGCTAATCTAATTTCAGTTTTCTTTTGCAAGCAAGAAACTTAGTTTTTCGTAGTATATATGAATTCATTGTAAAGGAAGGTCCTTCTTGCACTTACAAAGTGGTATATGTGACGAATTAATAGAGATTTAGCATGTTTTCAAATCTCACGTTGCTAGAAAATACCAGCTGGTAGTAACTATTATCAATTTACATTTCAATAAAGTCCACTTGCCTTAACAAGCTTATGTCATTTTTAATTCCTACAGCATCATACAAAAGATTGAATCGAAAGGAACAAGTGACAGTAGTTCCTATATATCAAAGTCCATACAACTGGACATTAATATGGCGATCATTCCGAAAGATTTCACCCCCTCGGGGAAGTAACTATTATTTATTAGCGCATGCGTCCTGCTTGGCGCCATCTCGCTTTGGGAATTAAAGAGTTAAGAGAGTGATAGAGAAGGTGACCAGAACGTCTGGGATGGCACTGTCATTCCTTCAGCGATATCGATGGGTAAAAAGCCCTATATGGCTCTAAGGAGCTGCTTGCTTTATATTGATTCGCGCTATTTAATCTCATGTATTCAAACAATTTTTGGCAATCGTTATGACTATGATAGTCTAACAAGTCCTGAGCTACTTTGGTCATATCACTCGGAAACAGCTGGATAGCCTGGAGAAACTGGCTGTGATGGATAGACTGAACGGAAAGAGACCACGTAGACGTTCACCTACGCGCTGGTCAAACCAGATAAGGACAATTATAGGACTGACGGTGACCACTGCCCTAAGAAGAAGGCTGAAGACAGAATGGCGTGGAGGCAGCTCGTCAGTGACTCCCTCAAAGCGTTCCAAGACGGGCACGGCCTTCAGAAATGAAGACAACGAATAAGAAGAGATGGCTGAGAGAATGTCACTTTGCCTCTAGACCTTTCGTAACACAAAAGAGAGAAGAAACACAGAAGACAGATAAAGAAGAGGAATGATGATTTCTATGAAAGCAGAGAAAAACTCTGAATCTTTTGGCTATTATTTATATTTCCCAGTAATTTAGATATGATTGTGTCTGGAGGTTGTCCATATGAACGAAAAATAATTAATGCCATAGACATCGCACACATCACGATATCTAGGTAGAAGACTTCTTTTAATTGAGATGACGATGTTGCAAAGAGAGTTCTTCTCAATCTTATTAGTTTAAATATGTATCTGTTGTATTATGTACCGGTTGGTAAAGATTTCCCAAATGGGTCCCAATCTACCCCTTCCAAGCTCTATATCAAAATTGTCGCACTTTCCATTGTTCTTATTCATTGAAACGTCTCGCAAAAAACCTATTCCCTTCTAATTGTCTCTAACACCACATCATAAGGTCCATTTTCCTTTGCCATTTTTATATTTACGTTGGTATTTGAGGGTAGGCAAGCATTGTTCGCGAGATTTCGTTCGGAAAGCGGTGCCCTTTGCTAATGAGCCGTTTGACTTCCTTAGTGGGCTGTGTTCGTCATATTTATAGGACAGTTTCCGAACGATAATGGAGATCTTTTCATGATTATTGACACCTTTTGTTTAGTTTCTATGGTGATAGGGTTGGGGTGATAGAAAAAGTGGTGAGAGAGGAAATGTACCTATCAATTTATTGCAGGTTTTCAAGCTCTGATTGATTCAATCTGGTCAAACTGTTATATTAATATTCATAGGAGATGAAGCTTTCTAATGCTTTTCAACCCACAAATTGTTTTGGCGCCACGTATGGCCCGCTTTCAGTCGCCACTTTCATTTGTCCAAAGGCAGTGTTTGAATAAAACAAGAAGAAAATCATGCTGTGCAGCTCCGACTTCACAGCATGATTTTCTTCTTATTTACGTCTTTTTAGTTCGCTTTTTAATCAGTCGGGTTTTATGATATTTTTAATTAACTTTTTTTATTTATAACTTTTGAGTATTTTTTTTTTAATTAGTTACATTTAAACATATAAGTGTTATATATTTTTGAAATCACCTCTTAAAAGTTAAAACCCTTTATTTCAATACTGGGTTCGGAAGAAAAGAAAAAATTGGGCCCCCACAATATGGCGCCCAAAATCCGCCATTTTTCTATTTGCCAATTTTAATGTAGCCTGTGACCCTCGCAAGGTTAATACGAATCGGTTGACGTAGGAATAATCAAAATCGGCCTACGCGTTTGGTCTCTAGAACGCCACATAGGAACAAACATACATAAATAGACTGATAAACACATTAACTCCTTCGGCTGTCGGGTAAAAACAAGCAGCGATCCGAAAATAGGTCCTTTGTATGCTTTCCAGACGCAGTCACATTGTTAGTTGAAACTTTAAATTGTTATTTTTAACAAAAACCTTGTTTAAAAAAACATTCATAGCTTTACGCCTATCATATTGTATCTCGCATAATGTATAATTAATGTGAGCCACCAAACAAAGGCTTAATGACAAAACTTCAGTAGCATGACTTATTACCAACAGAACATTATATTTCCAGCATAATATCCAAAGCAACTTTAAAATTATCAAAATTCTTGACATAACATTCTTGTTTCAAAATCATCTTGCGCCGCATATTTCAGACACCACCCTGCAGGGGGCACTGTGGGTACTTCCGGCTAATGACAGTGGATAAACGATGTCACATCCGGTTAGCTTTGTGCTCGATCGCGCCATTTCCCGTGATGTAGACTTTAGACAATTTTAATGGAAGCATTTGTTAGGAAGGTATTTTATTTTTATTGGATTTAAGGAGCATTAGAAAACATAGATAAATAATTATGACACACAAGTACCTCTCTCATAGTCAACGTCTGTAGAAAATTGAATGACTTGAAGAGAAAAACCGGCCAAGTGCGAGTCGGACTCGCGCACCGAGGGTTCCGTACAAACCTCAGCTTAAAGGTATTATAGACCTGAGTATTTGATATGATTTTCAATTTAATACCTCTACGCGTTCATGAGGAAAGTTTTAGTAAGTTTAAAATTATTAAAAATATTTTTATTATATGATGTAACTAAAAATTTTCGGTTTTCGCAATTATTCCTTTTTCTGTGCTATAAGACGTTGCTTCGTACCTAATTTCAAGATTCTGAGCTCACGGGAAGTACCCTGTAGGTTTTGATAACCTTGCGAGTGCCGAAAAATTTGCGAAAATTGCCGACATAAACGGCTGTATCTTTTGATTGCGTTGGCTTAGAAGTTTGATTTTTTCACAGCATTAAGGGACAGTAGACTTGAGTATTAAATATAAATTTCAGCTTGATGCCTCCACGCGTTCCTGAGAAAAAGGGTCTTGACAGACAAACTGACGGACAACAATGTGATCCTATAAGGGTTCCGTTTTTTCCTTTCGAGGTACGGAACCATAAAAAGACTTTGTTAGAATGATGAGAAATGTTCTACACATCGCCACAACTTTCTCTGATCGTATATTTTATGCAACAAACTGGTTTAAGGGAGAATACGGAATATCTTTATTTATGAACTTCAGAAGAGCAATGCTTAGATAGGAACAGAATTTTACACACACATACACAGACACACAAACACACATTTACTAAGGTTTGCGATATTATGTATGTTCTAAGTTATACAACCAGGTCGAGAGCGATCTTACTAAAAACTTCGATGTAATTTTGATGTAGGTTTAAACATCGGAATTTGAACTACGAGTATCATCTCAAAAAAAAAACACGCTGTGCAGTCGGTGGATTCATATGAGCGAGCTGGCTGACCAAAACTAGATGTATCCTCCCACTGCACTCATGATTTTCTTCTTGTTTACGTCTTTTTAGTTGGCTTTTTAAGCAGTCGGGTGTTTTGTTATTTTTAAATATATTTTTTATTTACAACTTTTTAGTTATTGTTTTTTAGAATTATGTACATTTAAACATATAAATATTATATATTTTTGTAATCACCTCTTAAAACCCTTCATTTTGATACCCCACACGATGGGATTAGAAGGAAATAAAAAGTTTGGGCCCCCACAATATGGCGTGCAAAATCCGCCATTTTTCTGTTTTGCAATTTTAATGTAACCAGTGACACTCGCAGGGTTAAGACGAATCGATTGACGTAAGAATCATTAAAATCATATCGCATACATACTTACATAAGTAGACTGATAAACACATTACATTACCCTCCTTCGGCAGTCGGGTAAAACAGCATCCCCAGGACATCAATTGCCACTCAAACACCCTCATTATAGCTGGCTGGTTGACCTCGTTAATTTAGCACGAAATCAAAAAAATACCCATAACTTACGGGCTACGAGGGAAAAATAATTAAAAAATACAAAATGGCGTCGCTTAATGACCGTTTTAGAGTAAACGGCTGTAAGTGGCGACGCTTTTTAGGGTTCCGTAGCCAAATGGCAAAAAACGGAACCCTTATAGATTCGTCATGTCTGTCTACCTGTCTGTATGTCTGTCCGTCCGTATGTCACAGCCACTTTTCCCGAAACTATAAGAACTATGCTGTTGAAACTTGGTAAGTAGAGGTATTCAAAAATAGACAAAAAACAATAAATTTTGGGGGTTCCCATACTTGAAACTGAAACAAAAAAAAAATTTTTTCATCAAGCCCATACGTGTAGGGTATCGTTGGATAGGTCTTCAAAAATAATATTACATACATACATACATAAACTCACGCCTTTTTCCCATGGGGGTAGGCAGAAACTACAGAACGCCACCTGCTACGATCCTTACATACTTATTTTGCTTCACACACATTCATACATCCAGTCATACACACGCCGGTTATGGGTACTGCGCACTTGGCCTTTCTGAAGAACATCACAAAAAAAAATAAAAAAAAATTGAGGTTTATAATATCATTTTTATCTAAACTGAATAGTTTGCGCGAGAGACACTTCCAAAGTGGTAAAATGTGTCCCCCCCCCCCTGTAACTTCTAAAATAAGAGAATGATAAAACTAAAAAAAATATATGATGTACATTAATTACCATGTAAACTACCACCGAAAATTGGTTTGAACGAGATCTAGTAAGAAGTTTTTTTTTAATACGTCATAAATCGTAAACCGCAATTTACCAAGTACGGAACCCTTCGTGCGCGAGTCCGACTCGCACTTGGCTGGTTTTTGTTTTTTGGTTTGTTGGTAAATATTTTGGTGGTGGAGGTAGTTTCTTTTCAGTATGAAAGTGTTGGCTATGAAATTCTGCGTAATTTTGAGGCATATGAGTTGGAAAATGTGAAATTGGAGGACTTACACCAAATTAAAAAAAAAAAATACAAACTACTTCCAAATAAAAACACTACAAAGTGAAAAATATCTTCAATTTTGGAAGTCGATGTTCACTTTTTGTTTCTTCGTTTTTTGTCACCGACTAAATTTGAGAACATACCCTTTAAACATAAAATTAATTTTAAAAATCGATTCACAATTGACGGAGAAATCGGTGAATTTAAACAAAAAAAAAAACATACATACAGCCGAACATAGAACTTCCTCCTTTTTGGAAAGTCGGTTAAAAATATGCTTGTGATTCTTAACATCAGAACTATAATTAATTATAATAAATATCGTTGATTTGATAAATATACTGTCCCCAATTGATGGCAATATGCTTGCTCCTTAAGACATAAGACAATATAATGGGTTAAAAAAACAAAAAAAAAGTATGTTATTTTTGTGGCAAATAAACACTTTTTCTTTCTTTTCTTTTTTTTCTTTCTACCATAAGTGGTGAAATATGTGTATACCAGGTACAGGCGTAATTTTATGATGTCATGTTCATTAACATACCTTTCTTCTTGTTCCAGGAACTTCTTGAGAAGCGCATCAAGCAACTGGAGGCTCAATTGGAAGAGGAAAAGAGAAGGACGCAGAGGGAACGGATGGCCGTCACCAAGTTGCAGAACAAACTTATTAAGGTCAGTCATTTAATGTTATTTATGTCTTCAAATGTGCTGAGTGTATCATCATCAGCCTATTAATGTTCCCACTGCTGGTACACAGGCCTCTTCTCTGTGAGAGGGGATAGGCCGTAATCTACCACGCGGGCCCAGTGCGGGTTGATGGATGTCACATGTCTTCGAACGTTCCAGGATATTGTATCCTCACGATGTTTTCCTTCACCGTTTTTGAGGGCATTGGTAAAGAAAGAAAACAAAAAAAACGAAAAATATTTAATTGTGACCCGCACAGGAGACACGAGAAAGCATACAATTAAACAATAACAAAATAAAATACCCCGTGCGAGACCAAAAAGGCTCCTATGTGCGATAATTTACACAAAGTAAAGCACCTGCCTGAGTTCGAACCAACGACCTACAACTTGTAAGTCGGCCAACAACACCTCCACTAGTATCAGTTAGCAGAGCGTATGAATAAAGCAATCTGTCAGATATCTACAAATAATTCTTTAACAGGGCTACACCGTTTGATAAATAAGGCTCTCCTACTAAATTATGAATGTTTTGTACCCGTGAAGGAAGCTGTTCAATGTTTCCACGTGTAACATTTAGGTACCTACCATTCCTACTATTAATGTCAGAATGATATCACAATTCCTAGATATGCTGTAAATTGCATCACTTTTTCTCCACAGAGAATAAGTTTGCATTCTATATTCACCTACCAGGTAATTTTAGACGTTCGAGAGAGCCGTTTCACCAATTACCTCTCTAAACAACACAAAAACAGAAACTGCATTTAAACAACGCAAACAAACACCCTGTCTACCTCTCAATCATCTTTTATCTCCCGAAACAAAAGACGAGGCAGCTGATTGAAACCTTTTAAAGGATTAGGTATGAGTGAGAAGGGAACTGATTGAATTTTTCGTTTGCACTCAATCTCCAGGGGAGAGGTAATCCAGAACGTTAAATATGGCTGTTAGATTGAGACAATTATTTTGTAAAGGTTTCTATGGGTACCTGGGTTAAGGAGAAGCTACAACCTTGGGGGTCTTTAAGTCAAGAGTGAATAGGTTTCTTCTAGGCGAGCGTGCTTCACCGTAGACCACATCATCACTTAACATCAGGCAAGATAGTGGTCAAACGCGAGCCTATAGATTGTAAAAAAAAGTGTTTTTGTAAAGTAAAATATACATCGTGTTGGGGAGACGTGGAATGGAAAATAGTAGATGATTTTGTTTATATTTGATACTATATATAATCGCTTGCAGCGATTAGACCGCCCATTGCAAATAGTGTTTTGTCTATTACCTATCATACTAGATTGACGTTTACTTTGTATGCTTTATTCATAAACAAGCTTTTTTCCCGTGGCATCCCTCCCATGGATTATTCCGTAAGAAACTTGCTCTTTGCCATGATACACCTTCTTCTTCTCCTTCTTGCCCGTTGTTACTTAGGGTCGGCGCAATACGTTTTCTTCTTTCATACCGTCCTGTCCTCTGTCACGCTATCACTGACGAACCCTTTTCTTTCATATCACTCCTGACACAGTCCAACCATATTTTCATTGGCCGTCCCCTCCCTCCTCATCCATCCATATTTATATTCATAACTCTTCTAGTAACATGCGTTTCAACCCTCCTCATCACATGACCATATAGGACAAACGGTTTCCTTTCAACTTTTCTGCCACTTTGAAACTTCCTCTAATACACTCATTTCTCACTATCAATTCTCCTCACTCCGCACATCCATCTCAACATTCTCATCACTGTGTAGGTGTACCCCATGTAAGTGATCGTGTAGCCTTATAAAATTACTTAAGTTACATGCTATTTCAAATTATTCTTCTAAATTTAACTTAATAAATAGCTGTGGAAAGGCTTCAGCGCTGCAGAAAAAGAAAAAGTAGATCACCGACAGCTTTTCCTTGTAGGCTACATTGGTATACACGCATTCCGTGTTAGATCTTGATTTAATTAACACAAAAATCGTACAAAAGATTTACGATGTCTAGTGTTCATCCAAGTTGGCGAAAATCCTCATCCAAATGGCAACACATTCCCGTTACACGGAACCCGTTTATGAGAATAACATGCTGCAACAAATTGCGCCTTAACGATCCGACACTTGTCAATATTTGGCTTCTATTAATTAAAGCTTCCCCTATAGGCGGCCGATTCGAAGAATCCCGTACCTTCCGTCAAGAACTAACTGATGAAATTGGGCAGATGCGACAAAATAAAAATGTGTTATGATATTTTCTTGCAACTAATTTATCGCAAAAATATAACCACGACTTTTCGTAGAAAATACTCATCAACTCTACAAATATTTAATTGTATTTGTAGCATATATATATACAATATCAAACCTTCAATGTGATGCGCTTTTCTACAGGACCTTTAAGTATAAAATAAGTCTGTATGTATATTTATGATTTATTTTATATTATTCTAAAATTATACAGTGGACTACTTCTCTTCTTTCTATTGTAAATTCTCTCTTTTACTGTAGGGTTTGCTGGTAGAAAACTCTACTTTGAGTTAAGCTCGCCTTTATACATCAACTTTATAATCACTCATGTTGTATGTAATTTTGTGTACAATAAATAATTTTGAAAGTTTGGTAATCTGATAAACAAATAATTAGTCCAGTTTTCTTTAGTTTTAATAGTGCGATCACCGGTTTTTGAAGACGTTAAGAAAGATAATTCTTTATTGCACACAAAACATAAAGGCAGATACAGATATAATAGAACAGTTTAACTTTATAGAGTATGGAAAAGAGGTTATGGAATTGCTTTTCATTTATTAATACATCTGTAATTTCCAATTCAAAGCTCATTGATGAGTTCGATACTAGGTAAATATGGTTTTTGCAAAAAATACCTATGTGATACACAAGTTGTCTCCGCACATACAATCATCACTATCTCGTCTATTCTATATCTTAATCTACAACCCAGCCTCTATCCATTGTTCAATTAAAAATGGTGTTGGTAAAATTCAGCAGAATATACTTTTTTGCTCGTCGGAGCGTTCGAGGACCAATAAGCGAGAAATTCCCGTTAATACTCATTGAACTGAGCTTTATTGATATTTGCCGGGATATTGCACTGGTATTTAAACATAACTCGTTTACATTTGTCCACAATCCGAGTAGTCCGAGTACACGTAGGTACGTACAGTCACCAGCTTATTATATTTTACATTTACGCGAAATTTAAGACGGTACCCTGACCAAAAAATCGGCATGCGATATGAGCGTTCCTATTGGTCTAGCGGCACTGGTAGCGCATGAATTACAGTAGAGAATACGCCCAGATTTTAGAATAAAATCTTTATAAAATCGAATTTTGGTCTTTTGAAAAAAATAATTCTACAAAAATGTTCGTTATTAAATTGTCTATCCATTAGTGTTAGTACAAAAAATAATCAATGAACACTTTACGAGGAGATGCATAATATCAATAATTATTTCTCATTTTTATGTTTTTTTGGAAGTTGATTAGTGAAATATATACAACATTTAAAAAAAAACTAAATCTACCATTTTAGAATCAATATTATGTAGAAATTTAATGTATTTTTATTAATTGATATTTCTTTTTAAATAACGAGTAGATAGCTCCTAAAAACAGCACAAAAAACGGCTTGCGCGGCGTTTTGCTCGGGGTACCGCCTTAAAAGCTATTAAAACCTGAGGGACCTTCCGTAGGCGATATTGCGGAAGTCTTTTCTTTGAAAATTTCAAGTATCAGTCGGTCGAATTGCATCGCATTGCATCCATGTGAACGGTACTTGCAATTTCGTTTAGTAAAAATCGCATAACATTGTGATATAAATCGAATCTCGTCGAAGCGTCAAGGTCGCTTACTTAAAGCTAAATTAAAAAGCGACCTTATCTAATAACGATTATTACAAGTATATAGTAGATAAACCTATTTAAGTATTTGATGAAACTATTAAGTTCGTTTTACTACATAATTCTTAATTCTTTATTGTACACCAAAAACAACATTACATACAGTGGATAATTATTGTAATTCCTATTGTAATTCCCATTCATAGTTATTGTATTCATTGTTTTGTTTTTTTTTTTTTTTTGAAATTGACTCACACACTGTTCCGTTGTTGTTGAATTAGGTATTTTACCTATGTTTGTAATATTTGTAAGTATGTGAGAACCATGTTCCTACTTATCAAATTAATTAATTTTCCTGTAATGCTTTTTAATACTTTATGCCTGTGTGTAGAGCTATTCTGGGTGCATCGTCCTCAGAATCATTTTTTTTTTTTGTCTTTTTTTTTTTTTTTTTATTACTTTTAAATATTTTTTTTATTACTTTTAATTTTTAATTTTAATTTATGTGACGTTCAAAAGTGCCGTTTATTGGCCTAATTGAATAAATATATTTGACTTTGACTTTGACTTTAATAAAGTACATGTACAAAGGCGAACACTTTTTGAAGAAAAACGCTCTTTTTGCGAAATTGGTACATATTACGCTTGCGCCTGTACAACCAGAATGTTTGCATTGGGACCGTATATTATTTGCGCATAGAATTTTCAATATTCGACAGCTAGTCTGGTCAAAGCGACGGAAAAATGGGTGTTCGTTTATTGAGGGGCCAACTTGAGTTTTTTAGACTTTTTTCAGTATCTGTGAGTACAGAACTGATGTTTCGGAACAAAGTTAACTGTTTTGTTTGATGTGTTGGAAAAAGAAAACAGAAAAATGGGCTCTATTCATACAGTTCTATGTCTGACATAGGTACTGACTAACAACGCGGACTAAACACTGAAGATCTATTATCAGTGGTTAATTATTTTATCTATTATCAGATATTTCTAATTCAATGGTTTATAATACTTGCAATGGGTGTTTTGAAGGCGTCGTCGATGCCCAGAAAGACGTGGCGGGATAAGACTATCTGAAAGGACTTGTAGGAGGCCTTTGTAAAATAAAAACTAGTTAGAGGCATGCTAAAAGCACAGAATAAATATACAAACAGTATGGAAACTACCTACAAACGCTCGAAACGGTACACTCACAGAAACATACGCACCGACGAGACCATTAAGGCACTTCTGCAGTGCTGTCAGTAGTGCGAGCCGCATAGGGGTCTCGTCGATGCGCATTTTGCGTCATTTGTAGCTAGTTCCCATACTGTTTGTATATTTTTACTGTGCTAAAAGTGACGGCAAGCAAAGCTTGTGAGTAAAAATTTGTTAAGATCACAGTCATAAAGACATGCCATAAAAATTAGGAACAATAAACGAAGGTCCCTTCAAAATACAGTGAACTACAAGTCAGTTATAGTACCTATCTTTACTGCCTTGCCATTTAACTGGAGCGCCTTCCCGCAGTTATAGTAACTTGTAACGACCCAATTAAAGCAGTGGCAGTGTCTGCGGTTGTGGATTCGATTCCCGCTTCAGACAGACATTTCTATGTATTGTCTATGTGTTTGTAGTCGAAGCTTTTGTGCTGTTTGATTCTGTGTTGTGGTAGCTTTCAGAAAAGTTGAATTGACTTGGGGGTCTGTTCTATATCATTGCAGCTCTCGGGATTTGTAGTAAGTATTCGATTATTTTAATCAACATCATCATCCTTTTAATGTTATCACTGCTGGGACACAAGCCTCCTTGCTTTAAGAGAGGATTCGGCCTTAATTCATCACGCAGTTGTGATTTGGTGGATGTCTTCGAATTTTTGGGTCTAGGACATGCCAGTTTGTTCACGATGTTTTCTTCCTTCACCGTTTTTAAAGCAGTGTTGATGATTTTTTTTACTAGGTTCAAAACCACGACCGTAGGTCAGGGCCCTTATTACTGGGTCAGGTAAGGGATTCGGCTTTAATCCACCACGCAGGTGCAGGTTGGTGGATGTCTTTGATTTTTTTGGGCCTAGGACATGCCAGCATCGTGAACAAACGTGTTTTCTTCCTTCACAGTTTTTAGAGCAGTGTTGTTGAATTAATTTACTAAGTTCAAATCCACGACCGTAGGTCAGGGCCCTTACTAATGGGCCTCTACTGCGCTTATTATTTTAATACCATCATCATTTTTCTTGTTCTTATCCTTATAATTATCATATTTTAATACCATCATCATTTTCCTTGTTCTTATCCTTATAATTATCATATTTTAATATCATCCTCATTTTCCTTGTTCTTATCCTAATTATCGTACTTCTATATTAGTCTTCATCATCATCACCATCATCATCATCATCATTTCAGCCGAAAGACGTCCACTGCTGGACATAGGCCTCCTTTTTATTAATCTTCAGCTCAGTGGTATCTCCCTATACTTTATTTTCTCACTCCCCCATCCATCGTTTCTTCGATCTTTTACTGTTTTAATGACATAGAGAACTTTTTTTCAAGAGAGATTACCCAAACCTAATGGTTGGAATCGCAAAAAGGATTGATAATGGATGGATGGATGTTTCTTTGGCAGACATAATGATAATATTTCTTCTTCTCTTTTTTCTTCACCGTATTGATCATTCCAAGTAACATGAGTTCCAACTAGAATGCCGTCACTTCAACAGCCATAACATTGGCTTGGGGTTTTACACAAAGGGACATTCTATCGGCGCGGCGATTACAATTACATTTTGTCTAGATTCTAGAGGCTCTGGCTGATGCAGTGATGATTAAAAATCCGCAAGTTAAATCCCAAAACGACTTGCAATTCAAAATCAGACAGTCCGCGGACACCGATAATAATCGATCGTGGAAACAAAAGGAGAGAAGCGGCTCACGAACAATTTGATGCAGCCAATCAGCGGCTGAATTCCCAGCAGATTTAGCACAATGGCTTTTTGTACCGCACAAAGGTAAAGGATATTTTTGTAGTGCACTTGTGCGTAAAAACGTGGCCAGGTGTAGAATATTTTTTAGGAAAGAATTGTAGATTTTTAGGCCTTTTGAATGTTTTTAATAGCTAAACCTTTAGGGTTTTTAGCTGCTGCTTTGTGTTCTACGGTATTATAGTAACAAGAAAACACTAGGAATATTGATTAAAACTTGTACCCACATTTCAATAAATATGTTTTAGTCTTTAAGGTTATTATCGTAAATTGTGGATGCTATACACCTCTGCTCAACTCTTCGAGGGATCCCGTCGTGATTTACATGACCTAAATTAAGAACATTTACAAGTTTTCCTAAATTTCACAAAGCATTGTCCATAAAGTGGCAGAAATGTTTAAAGCATACTTCTATTCTTATTCTTTATTGTACACAAAAAAACATAAAGACACAGATACAATCGGAAATATTATGTACAATTGCGAGTTTAACCCATAATTGGTTTCTCTTACAGCAAACCTCAGTTGCATTAACAAATTTGCATATGAGGAGAGTACAACAAAATTATTCTATGATACTTATTGTAATAATGTGAGGCTAAAGATACCTCATTTGCCTCAAGCATACAAAACATTTCTTCATACAGACTACTATTCACCCCTTTCCACCACATTACTCACTCAAATCTTAACAACGCTCCACCCCCGACATCCCACACTAGTTTTAGCGAAGTTCAAACATTTAAACATTTATTGCACATGCAGATTCCATTAGCCTTCCGTTAAAACTTGGGGCCGATGGCTCCAGGGTCCAGGACTTGGTAAACAGCGTCTTTCGTTTGCCGACTGTCTGTGTTTAGCTTTGTACTGAGACTGTGTGTAAGACGGATAGATTGGTTCGTAAATATTATGATATATCAGGAGATATAATGGCGAAAGGCTGTTTCTTTTGTTACCCGGCTGCAAGGAAAGGGTTATGTTTTTCGCGCGTATCTTGTATGTATGTATGTTTGTATGTATGTAATATTCTTTATTACCTCGTATCTTTCAAACTACTAGACGGATTTTTATAATTAAGACATCGTTAGATAGGTCTTGGCCGCCCAAGTGTTCTTAGATAAGTGCCGTTAAAAAAAAAGAAACATGGCGGATTTTTGGCGCCATATTGTAGAGGTTGTAATTTTTTTTTTCTTCGCAACCCGTCGTGTGGGGTATCAAAATGAAGGGTTTTTAGAGGTGATTACAAAAATATTTTAAAAGTATTTATAAAAAAAAATATTCACTAAAAAGTTTTAAATAAAAAAAGTTAATTTAGAAATCAAAAACCCGACTGCTTAAAGAAAAATCATGCTGTCCAGTCGGAGGATACATATTCGCGAACTGCCTGATCCTCCGACTGCACAGCATGATTTTTTCTTGTTTACAGCTTTTTAGTTCGCTTCTTAAGCAGTCGGGTATTTGATTTCAAAATTATCTTTTTGGCTGTTTCCTTAAAATTATGTTGGTTGCGCTAGAAATGAGTTATTCCTAGTTGAGTTGGTAACAAACATATTAAGATGATAGTTCTTTGTAAAAACTCGTAGTCATTGGGCTTATGTTACTTAGCATTATATATTGTATATCTAAATGTACCTTTGTATCCTTTTTCTTCAATGTATATGTTATCGTTAAGCGTAAGCGAAATTCTCACGTGGTCAATGTCTACGCCAATCGTTATAGAATAGAATAGAATGACGTCACTAGAGGGCTGGTTACAAATTGACTATTACGTTAACGCGAATGAGCGTGAGTAACACTCGCACTAACCCCACTGGCGTTGTGTCGCATATTGGGACAGCGCTCTGTCTAGCAATAGATTGCGATAAGCTGAGTTGATTTGATGATAAGAATTGCGGATAAAGCCATCCGCAAACACTGTAACTGAAAACAAATCACACCAACTTTCTTGCTTACCATCAACGAATTCATTCCACGACCACACAATAAATCGTATTGTTACTTGAACTCAGATTGAACAAGCACAACTTGCACAAAACGTCCCAGACGATGTATGCGTTAAACTTTAGATTTTCTAACATCCTCCCCCCTTCCCCCTAGCTGTATCAAGTTGGGATTAAAGGCTGGACGAGGATTTAGGCAGACAAAGAGATGAATGGACTTGAGAGCACTTATTATGGGATGTCTGGAGAAGTTTATGATAGAGAGTTTCATGTGCATATGAATGAGTTGTCTGTAAAGAGAGCTCGAGGCGTTTGTGAACAGTTTGATTTAGTATTTACAAACTCTGTATTTCGTTTTTAAAAATTACTCACTTTTGATCAACTTCTAAAAATTACTCACTTTTGAATCAGTGGTTGTAATTTTAAGATTTGATTCTATGTAGAATTCCTTTCTTCTTTTTTAGCAAGATATGTATCTCTTTATAATAAGAATAAATACCTAGCTATAAGGATACCCGAATGAGTCATAATGGTCTAGGAAAAATCTTTCGCTTTCAGCGATCAATCAATGATTGCTTATTTGTTATCTATTATGGCCAGAAATCAGTCAGTGAGATGGCTGAAAGTCTATAATCTTTCCAAGAGCTACCGAACAATCAGTCAGTCAGTCAGTTACTGCATTGTGAAGGTACTGGTATTCCTCCGATTAGACTGGTGGACTCCAACACCAACATAGTTGACGAAAGGCTACGCAGATGATGATGATTGTTATTTTGATGTCGGTGTCACCTTAAAAAACCAATGTAGACTATGCTCAACAATAGTAGATTGTTGCATCGAGCGCAAAATGAGTTAATAATGCATGAGTGTTATGTTCGTGCCCGAGCACACGCCAGGGCACTAAATTAACACGAGTGCATTAATTACTCACTTAAGCGAGGTGCGTAATCTACTTTTCTTTCAACTACCAGTACCTACCGTGATAAAATATACCTACTCAAAATAAAAATAAAAATAAAAATCGCTGTCTTTTTCCATATTATTTAACTTTTCTTGCTAAATATGAAATATCAAAGTTTTACAATGGTACAAAATGCGCGCCATTCGTTTTTTTTCAATTCATCAAATCGATCGTATTCAGCCGATTTTTTATTTTCAGCCAGTATCTTTTTGATCTAATGCACATTTTATATTAAAAGTAATGGGAGAAATTAAACCTCTGTGGTAAATTTATATCTAAATAAATATAAAAACAGTGAATTAATGAAAAACTGTGCAGCAATGAGATTTCATATAACATTTCTGCACTGTTTTAGTTCTAAGCAAAAAATACGTCCTTTGTGATCGGTTTTGTAGTGACTAATGATAACATTAATACGTAGTTGAAAGAAAAACCACTGCTCACATGCCATCCAACTCAATTCCCAAACAGATCTAAATCGAAACACAGCAGGAATGTAAGTCAAAAGCAAGTCAAAAGCGACATTGTTACATAGTAATTAAAGTGCCGATCTCCGTCTGCTAGCAGAGAGTAACATTGTTTACCTAACGACACAAACAGACGAACTAGACATGCGTTTTATTAACAGATCTTAGCTGAACGGAATGCTGGTGGAATAGGGTTGATCCGAGATGCACTGTCTTTGAAATGAGAATTGCAGATTAGATTTTTCAACTCTAAAAACACTGATAGAAATTTGCATGTTACGGCAATAAGAATCCGGTGATCTGTGAAGTCCAACTCTTGCGCACTAAGGCATTTAATTGAGTTCTAGTATTGCGGACATGGTCGATGTGGCGACGCTTGAGAAAAGCGTAGAAGCCTAGATGTCCAGCACAGAACGTTTATCGGCTGAAATTTGAATTGGAATATGGCTGGTTCTAAAGGTCTCTGTACGAACTTATTATGTTTGCAAAACGACATAATGTTGCTTTATTAACAGCTTTTAACATTATATTGACTTGGTTTTGTAAAGGTCCGGATTCTAGCAGCAGTCTTTCTGCTACCTTAACACAACATCCCGTGATCACGATCTACAAAAAATAGTGTATGAATCGCTATTTTTGTACTTAATGCAGAAGCTTAAAAAATATACTCAGCTGTGAACATCTTTAACCAGATGATCACGAATTAAATTCACTTTAAATCCTCACAATCTTATTACAAAACATCCCGTCATTGCCCTCTGCAACAAACAGCCAAGACAAATCGTCAAGGAAATATACAAATGAATCAATTCCTCTACTAATTGGCCAGGCAGTCGGCGCGGGCGCATCTCAAAAGCAGCCGCGTGCACAGGAATGTGCGTGACCAATGCAATTAGTGGATCCTTCAGCCGGATGCCTTACTTGCATTACGTTACGTATTTAAGACTAAATTTTTAGATATAACCTCTTCGAATTTATGTTCTATTTGCTGGGGAATGAAGTTGAGTTTTGATTGGTAATTGATTTCGAGTCTCTTTGTCACAAAAAGTCTTAACTGCCAAGCTTGAGGATAGAACTTTGAGTTCTGATATTAGGGTGTATGGTTGGGTTTGCAATGGGGGTCAAAATTACATTTTCTTTGGCGGATCTCCAGGATGCCATTCCTCACATTTGCAGTCTTATATTTTGATTGCAAAGTTGTGACACCTTTAGACATTTATCATTGTTTTTGATGTTGAAATACCTTTCGGCTACTCTGTGTGGGAATTTATTTTATTTTAAGCGTAAAGTGCGGGGTTTATTTCTGGGTCGGTAGTTAAATTACAGGAAATTGTCTAGGTTTGTAAGGGAATTGTATTTTAATTTTGAGGAACATAGCTATGTGCGAATGCGATCCTTATTTTGTTGTTTAGGACATTCGAGATTCTCTATTTATGAGAGCTAGAGCCCTCTTTACTGAAATATGTAGCTGTAAGCAGTTTGGCAGACCGTTTTATCTTTTTTTTTAAACATTGCCCCTCTCTAGGAATTTCTTCCTGTATCGTGGGTGCGTTTACAAACATATAAACTCACATACACAACACCCAGAGCCGGAACAACTAACTGTAGGTCATACAAATATTTGTTCCGTGCGGGAATCGAAGCCGCGACACGCAGCGCAGCAATCAATCGCTCAAACACTGCGCTAACCGTGCGCCCAAATATTAAAAAAATATTTATTCGTTTATCCTCGCACTGGAACACCTTCATCAATTACACCAAAGAAGCAAAATCTTATAATAAACTCACTAAAGTCCAGGTTTTCTTACAATGTTCAAGATAAACTTAGAAAGTACATATGATTTAAAAAATTTACATTGGTACTTGCCCGGATTCGAAACTACGACTTCAAGCACGAGGGGCGAAGTCTTAGCTAAGCGGTTACTTGGTCGGTGAAAATATCAGGCTTGCTAGACATTCAAAGTTTTCCCGATACATTAATTAATTTCCTTAATTAACTACCTCCAAATTAACGACACCCTATCCATATCTGAGATCGAGTATGGCATAATCGTAACATGTCCCTGCTAATCAAACTTAAGGGATTCAATTAAACAGGGCGGCGTCAGATGACCCGACTGCGACACCCTTGTTTCAGACAAGATCTTTATGCGTCTCCTTCCCTTTTGCGTTGTACGCACTGGGTTGGGGAAACGCTGCGTTTCGGTGGTGTAAAACAGTCTTTGAATTTTCACGCCATTGACGAGGCGAAAGCAAACCCTGCAACTAAAATCTGTAGTGCTATTCTTCGTAATCTCTTCTTGAAAAATTTGGTGAAGGGGCTGTCAATCTCTTAACTCAAGTGAAAAATAGTGTTAACAGTTAAAGCTAACTTCATCCAGGTTTCCACGGTGAAATTTTTACAAAATAGGATGGCTGATCATATATTATATGAGCATTGTCGGTCAAAAGTTTTGTTTCAGTTTGATCTTGATCAAATTCTTTAGAAATAATGGTGTTTGTGTTTTATTGTATTTTTTTATTATCGTTTTTATATTATTCATGAAATCTAGGAGCCATTTGTACAGCACAGTGCACTATTCATGTGAGCGGGTGTACATAATTAAGATTTCGTTACTTTTGTACAATTGAGCGTTTAACTACACAACCATTCTGTCTATTACCTACTGCAACACATACCAACGTATTCTTTCTACGTTTGAAAATTCATTTTCATTTTTGTTTGGCTACCCCGCGTTGCCGCCGCGTTTATCCAACCCAGTGCGTCCCAATTCCTTGTCAATTGCGATCTTAAGCACGTCCTCGTGTCTTGTAATTGTTTCTTATTCGGGCAACACGTCAGCCGACACGGGGGGCGGCCATTTGAAACAAACAATTATGTATGGACCAGCATAAAGCTGTTATGGATCTATTGGGAATAATTGAATATTTATTGGTTTTGTGTAATATGTTGGGGTTGTGAGTTAATGTAGAAATGTGTAGGAAAGGCTGAAATTAATTTAATAATGATAATGAAGTTATCAAGGACAAAAATGAGTAAAACAGACTAACTTCTAGGTCTTTTACGAGTAGTGGTATTTTAATTGGTCTGGTACACCCACAACAGATATCCCTGGTTGGCTTAAGTTCAACTGCTGAAACCGAAAAAAAATCGCTAATTAGTTTTTAAAATCTATGCAGCAAATCGATGCGATTGTTTTTTAAAGAAAGGTAGAAAACATTTTGTTGCCACTAAGAAATGTTACAGCGTAATCAACAAGTAAAATTTCACAATTTAAAAAACCCCCGACACATTTATCTTGCGAAAACACCCCGATTCAAACAGTAAAATGCCCATAACTTTGGAACGGCTGAACCGATTTTATTCAAACATAGCTAAGAACACTCTCGACAAAATTACCTTTCAAACAAAAAAAAACAAATCGAAATCGGTTCACCCGTTTAGGCGCTATGATGCCACAGACAGACACACAGATACACAGATACATAGCAACACACGTGAAACTTATAACACCCCTCTTTTTCTGGCATGGGTTAATAAAAACAAGATAGTTTTAAAGCACAGTATTTGCACTATGGCAAAAGGAGCGGGCTCAGCCGATGCTGACCAGTGTGCAGCATGGATACTACACTGGTCAACGCTGATTTTCAGCCCTCCCCCTATTTTTATTTGTATCAGGTGGTGTCTTCTATTTTCTGCCTGCTCCAAGGGAAAAAGGTTTTTTAATTACTGCAGATACATACCGCAATTTTTATTTGTAAAACCTTTCATAAACTGGCCTTCCTATAATAATTCCTTTTTTAGCCTTCATATAGAGCCCAACCCTGGCTCCTATCACAGCCGTATCTAAATCAAATCCAATTCCCATACGCCACCATAAGTGGATAGTCCCGTTCGATTCTAGATAAAATTACTTTATTCCTACTTTTAGGTCTTTTAGGTCACACTAGATTAGATTGAATGCACTCCCAGGCTTGCAGCTAAATCATTTAGTGAACGGCGGCACGGCGCAGCACTATTATCGATATCTTTATTTATTTTTGAGTTTACGAAGAAACAAAAGGTAATTCGTTTAGTTACCTTTTTATACTTTTAGTTACAATGTCATTATGGTAAAATTGGATTTTATTTAGCAGAGAGGAAATACAATGAAGTTTTTGCGAAACAAAGTAAATGGCAAGAGACGGTAATAGGAGCAGATTTATTTACTTTTCTCTATATTTTTTTGTAGCTTAACCATATTTTATAATGGTACGGAACCACAAGTGTTTTGGATAACTTTTTTTTATTTTTTATTTATCAATAGGCTCGCGTTTGACCACTATTTCGCCTTATGGTAAGCGATGATGTGGTCGACGGTGAAGCACGCTTGCTTAGAAGAATTTTATTGAAATTTGAGTTTTTTTTGCTTTTGCATCAAGATAATTGGCAGCCATGTTTTACTGCTGAATATAAGGTAAGCCGACGATGCGTCGGCATTATTATTGCCTGAAATAATACTATCATGATAAATATGTATATTGACAAAATTAAATTTTCTCCTCCGCCTGAAAAGCTCAAATTTCAGTTTTTCTGCGAATTATGGCCACCAATTACAATTCAGAATAACATAGATTAACATTAGATTTTAACATAGATTGAATTATTTATTAGTTTTTATTGGTACAAACACTTTCTTAAACCTAGTTAAAACAGACAATCCTTCGCAATTCTCCTACTAATTATAGTCAGATGTCATTCCGTAAACCTATAAAATCTGTCCGTCCATCCGTATCAGCATTTCCGGCAAACATCAAAGACACAAAGTGGTTCTTAAAGAAAAATCAATAAATACTAGTTATATTACGCGGCGTTGCTTGCACCTGTTACTCGCTTTTTCTGAGAAGTTCATCTTAAAAAGGCCACGAACGAGTTAATGTGTTATTGTGGTCCGTTGACAGATGTGTACTATTTTCTTTTTACCCGACTGCCGAAGGAGGGTAATATGTTTATCAGTCTATGTATGTATGTATGTAAGTATGTATGCATGTATGTATGTATGTATGTTTGTTCCTATATGGCGTTCCAGAGACCAAACGCGTTGGCCGATTTTGATGATTCAAACGTCAATCGATGCGTCTTAACCCTGCGAGTGTCATAGGCTACATTAAAATTGGACAATAGAAAAATGGCGGATTTTGAGTGCCCTATTGTGGGGGCTCAATTTTTTTTTTTCTTCCAAACCCATCGTGTGGGGTATCAAAATAAAGGGTTTTTAGAGGTGATTTCAAAAATATAAAACATTTATATGTTTAAATGTATCTAATTCGCAAAAAAAAACTAACTAAAAAGTTATAAATAAAAAATTTAATTAAAAAAATCAATAAACCCGACTGCTACAAAAACGAACTAAAAAGTCGTAAACAAGGTAAAAATCATGCTGTGCAGGCGGAGGATACACCAGATTTTGGTCAGCCAGCCCGCGAATATGTATCCTCCGACTGCACAGCATGATTTTTACCTTGTTTACGACTTTTTAGTTCGCTTTTGAAGCAGTCGGGTTTTTTGATTTTTTTGAACATTGAGGGAAGGGATAATTTCTGTTCCTATGTGGCAGGTCAACTTTCTTGAGTCATTGTAAAACGACGTTCAGTTGTTTTTAACCGACTTCCCAAAAAAGAGGAGGTTCTCAATTCGGAAATTTATATATATATAATTTTTTTTACCCTACTTCCTATGGAGGATACTGTGTTTATCAGTCTATGTATGTTTGTTCATATGTGGCGTTCTAGAGACCAAACGCGTGGGCCAATTTTGATGTTTCTTACGTCAATCGATACGTCTTAAACTTGCGAGTGTCACTGGCTACATTAAAATTGGAAAATAGAAAAATGGTGGATTTTGGGTGCCATATTGTGGGCCCAATTTTTTTTCTTCCAAACCCATTGTGTGGGGTAACAAAATAAAGAGTTTTATGAGGTGGTTTCAGAAATATATAACACTTAAATGTTTAAAAGTACCTAATTAAAAAAAATACTCAAATGTTATAAATAAAAAGTGTTAATTCAAAAAATAAAACCCGACTGCTTAAGAAGCGAACTAAAAATACTTAAACAAGAAGAAAATCATGCTGTACAGTCGGAGGATACATCTGGTTTTGGTCAGCCAGCTTGCGAATAGGATACATTGTACGTTGTTTTTAATTTGTGCTCAAAACTGAGTCAAAAACGTTAATATTAAGACTTTAATTGGCTTATCTTAAAGTAATCAATGACGCGTCCACTCGAAACCACGATGGTTTTGTTTTAGAAGACCAAAACCACGGTAAAGATATCTAACAGTATTGTGACTCGGCCCTGACCTTGAAATAAGTGCCTACAAGCGCTCGGCACCTAAACACGCGTTAGGGCCGCCCGCATCTACCTAGGTACTTGAGTTTCTTTCTATTTTTGTGATTGTAAATATCTCAGATTCTTTTCTCTAATCTGAGGTAAATATTATATTTTATTACTAAACTTATTTTAAATCTTACTAGGTAGGTACCTATCACTTATTAATCTCATAAGTAATCATTTCATAATGATGTTTTTTCTAATTAAATAATATAAGTAGTAAGTAGTAGAGTAGCTAAGTACATAAGTAAGTTGAAAGCCTAGTCTGGGCAACTTCCTACTAGTTTTTTTTTAAACCGAGCCTGTGCCCGAGCGTAGGTAGGTGACTCGTGTGTGACTTTATCACCCTATCCAATTATTTATATTTATTGATCCAGGTATTATACTCGGTGGAAAAAGCGAAATACCTACCTATTAAAAAAGGAAACAAATTACGTACGTAGGTTAGGTATATTTTTTTTATTGTCTTGCCTTTCGGAGGTTCCAGGTAATTTAAAAAATGTTATCTCTGGATGCGTTATAGAAGAATTCAAGCAACCTAAAACAGCACAATATGGATATAATTGCTCTCGGACATATTAAATAAGTAAGTACTTGTACGTATTTGAATAATATATTCACAAATCGCACGGTTTCTTACAAAACCAGCACACCGTTCGTTCGTCACAGCGGCGCGTCCGCGACTGGTAGTATAACGAGTGTGTGCTGAGCTCGAGTTACGTAGGCATTACTCGCGTTCCAACCGTTTGTATGAAGATAGAATACTGTATATATTTTTACCGTGCCAAAACTACAACCACCAAAATTGTTTTGTTTTCGAAAGGCAAAACATTACAGTAGGTATGTCACAGTCACTCCATGAGAACAATGATAGCGGTGGTGATGCAACTCCACAAAATTTCACATGCATATACTACGTCATCACAAAACAAAGAGACAAATCACCTATGGTGACCCCACCATGAAAACTAACGCACATAATCTAGACACGGCAATATTCTGCCCCTCAATACAAATGGGTGGTCAAAGCCCATAAATGATGGCGTCCATTTGTCATACATATTATTGCACCTATGTGTATGAACGGACGGACAGATGGACGCCCTATGCGTAGGTGTTTAGGTATATATACGAGTATGGGGTAGGAGAAAAATTGGGCGATTATGAGGGATAAAAGGTGATTGTTTATTTTTCATAACTAGTCTTACAAAGAGGTACCAACCAAGTAACTGGGTTATGGAGGTGAGATATGCAGTCGATATTTGTAAAATACTAGTACTAGTTGTCTGTGGCATTCTTCAAATTAATCAACACGCCTAAGAACTGGGACTTTTTCTACTGCAAAACATATACTTACGTGAAATACTCTTCGCATAACGCTGTAACAACACCAGCATATCACGTCTGCTTGGCGACCATATGTCACTGCAGGGATCCAGCAGAATACCAGCGTCAGGTATAACTGCCGGACACGTGCTGAGCTGGACTCCCATTTGGTGCAACCTTGAGACGCACACCGCACTGTGTTTTGACTGTCATACCTAATGTTACTGTGATGTTACTGGTGTCAATTTTACTTTTATTTCTGTTAGTATGGTTTCCTTTTTAACCGAATTACAAAAAAAAGGAGGAGGTTCTATGTTCGACTTTATGTTTGTTTTTTTTTTTTTTTTTTTTTTGTGTATGTTCACCGATATCTCTGTCAATTGTGGACCGATTTTGAAAATTCTTTTTTTGTTTGAAAGAGTATGTTTCAAAATTGGTCCCATTTTAATTTGGTGAAGGTCTGATGAAGAACTTCGGAGATACACAACAGAACTCTTCAATAAATAACGGAAAAACTCTCAGGATTGCTGCAATCGCAAGTCTGTTTGTTGTTTATACCATTTTATAACATAACATCACGCCAGTACGCTCTAAAGGGGTACACAGATCTCTCATTTCACCGGTTATGTTCAAGTTTCATATTATTTGGTTAATCTATTCTGGAGTTATAGGGACCTTAATAAACAACTTGCTTTTAGGTAGGTAAAACTAAAAAGGGATAAATAAAAAAACTTTTTTGCAAAAAAATACTACCGACTTCCAAATGAAAAACTACAAAGTGAAAAATAACTTAACTTTTTGAAGTCGGTGTCCATATCGCAAAAACAATGGTACCTACGAAAGACACCGACTTTCAAAAGTTAAGTTAATTTTCACTTTGTAGTTTTTCATTTGGAAGTCGGTAGTATTTTTTTGCAAAAAAGTTTTTTTTCTTTTTATTTTGGCACCTTGTTTTTAAACATGTAAATTGCAATAATTTAATTAATATTTTGTGTGTTGTGCTGTGTCTTTTGTGTGCACTCAATAAATGTTCTATCTATCTATCTATCTAATCTTTAAAACGTATGTAACTTTCGGCAAATCTAAAAATCAAGCAGATGTTAGTAGTTGAAAATTGAAAATAAAAGATTAGGTATTTAGATATGCCCTTATTTTGTATTTTTATGAATAGACGAACAGTGTATGTAAGTGAGATTTGATGAAAATCACGAAAAAAAAATCAAAATAATATTTTACAACACCAATTCTAAACATTTATCACCAAAGAACTAAGCTAAGTTTATTTCAATGTCTATTCGTTTTATTATAAACCCCCCAATTTTTTCATTTTATTTTTTATTAGGCTTGTGCTTACAATAATATACTCCGCCATTTCTCTACCTACATAAGACAACTCTAAAAAGATTTGTTCCCGTAAATCCTTGCTGCTTAGCGCCAGAAACCACGTCTTATTTATTCAAACAAGCTGCATACTCAAAGGAGATATGCAAATCTGCAGTGTTTATGATTCTCTGAGGAGAGACCACCAGCTGCTGCGGAGTATTCTTAATGTTACCAGAATATATCCTGGTTTTAATGTTTTCTTGTAGAATTAAAATGGTGGTTTGGTAGGTGTCTTAACACTACATATTACTATGCAAATATATCTCAAATTGAAATTAAGTGAACATCGTCGCCGAGTTGCCAGCCTGTCGGTTTTTATCGGTTACATTTCGGGGCGTGTGCGATGGAATTGCACGATCTAATTCAACCTAGCCCGTTTCATCATCGGACTACCAGACGTACGGCGCTGCGCCATCGATACATGACTAGACTTCTTGAGTAGACTTTCCACCCATACGCACAAAACGTTTTGGGAACACTTTTATTATGAGTACAGCTAAGGAGTCGAATTCCCTGCCGGAGTCTGTGGTTCCCGACAGCTACAATCTAGGGGTCTTTAAGTCAAGAGTGAATAGGTTATTTCTAGGCAAGCGTGTCTCACCGTCGACCACATCATCGCTTACCACCAGGTGAGATAGTGGTCAAGCGCGAGCCTATAGGTTATAAAAAAAAATGCCATATTTCACCTACATGCTGTGCTACTACTGCAAAATTACTGTCAAAGCCCTTCAAGGGCCTTCTACGCCACTGGCGAAATTTGTTTGTACTATTTATAGGTATGCGTGATGTTTTGTTATATTTCAATGTGTTATAACATAAAACGTTGAAATGATGACTGAGAAAATGAAACAGTACTTTATACCTAACTAGCGGACGCCTCGCAGTTTCACCCGTGTAGTTCCCATTCCAGTGGGAATACAGGGATAAAAAGTAGTCTATGTCACCCGGGGATAGTGTAGCTTCCCAACGGTGAATGATTTTTTGAAATCGGTCCAGTAGTTTTTAGGGTTCCGTACCCAAAGGATAAAAACGGGACCCTATTACTGAGACTCCGTGGTCCGTCTGTCTGTCTATCCGTCTGTCTGTCTGTCTGTCTTTAGGCTGTATCTCATGAACCGTGATAGCTAGACAGTTGAAATTTTCACAGATGATGTATTTCCGTTGCTGCTATAACAAAAAATACTAAAAACAGAATAAAATAAATATTTAAGTGGGGCTCCCATACAACAAACATGTTTTTTCTGCCGTTTTTTTTGTTAACAGGTTGACTGCCACATCGGTCACCGGTGACCCTCAAACAATACATTTTCTATTGTGTTTATTGTCTGGCAGCCAAACTGTTAATGGTACGGAACCCTTCGTGCGCGAGTCCGACTCGCTCTTGGCCGGTTTTAAGTTTATTCGTTACATACAAAATTACAAATCTTACCTCTTTTAATATTTTAAATATTAATTTATTATAAGTAGTAAGGATAAATTTATCCGAAAGTAACATCCAAGCTTTCCATTTTTCCCTGTTTTAAAACAGAAAGCAAATATATATGTTCTGAATAACATTTTAAATACAAAAACCGCCTCCAGTAAGGGAATGTAAATTTTAATTAATAACATTTCCGTGCTGCTTAGATTTCAAAGGAACTTTTCCATTCAATAAAACTTGCAAATACCTTCGAATCTGAACAAATTAATTGCATCTGACACAGCCTTATGTCCTGAAGAATAAGGTTGAAAATAAGTAGTTCATAGAAGGTTTGTTTGTAAGAAAGGGCAGTAAGAAATTATTAGACGTGTCCCGTCGTTAGAAATCAAAACATTAGAAACTTTGGTAAGAAGGGTACATGGCAGTGTACTGTAGCCGAGAACACAGTACATGGCATTTTCGGTTTACTTACTTTGATAGATATACCTACTGTATATCATGTCAAATAATATTTTCAAATGTTGGTAAAATAATAGAAATAAAAACCGGGTAAGTGCGAGTCGGACTCGCGCACGAAAGGTTCCGTACCACTATCGCAAAAAACGCAACTATTCTGTTTTTAGTATTTGTTGTAATAGCGGCAACAGAAATACATCATCTGTGAAAATTTCAACTGTCTAGCTATCACGGTTCATGAGATACAGCCTGGTAACAGACGGACAGACTGACAGACAGACAGACGGAACGTGGAGTTTTAGTAATAGGGTCCCGTTTTTACCCTTTGGGTACGGACCCCCTAAAAAGAGTAGAAAATAAAAAAATAAATGACACAGAATAAGAGTTGAAGATCTGTACTCGTTTTGCAGCCTAACTTAAAACCCGTAAGACAATAAAAATTGTAATATGCAAATAAATATTTTGTTGCAGTTTAACTTAATCATTTGTGTGTAACGTTGGCCATGATTGAAACAGCTGATCTTGCTGTGTAATTTTTCCGCAGCAGTACTAATAAGGAGATAAACATTTACAATTTATTTTAGCTTTGTTCCAGAAGCTCTTTTACACTTATAAAAAAAAACTCTCCATTAAACAACTTGCCTCTGCCACGTACCCAATCCTGAAATTCCTTCTCATCTCCAAAACACAGAAGTTGCTCGCCGTGTATAATTACAGGTTAAAATGAGCGTGACCGAGAAGGGGCAGACTTAACCCTTCACCGTTCACCGTTCACTCCGCATTCATTGTTTTAAATAAACTTGTAAACAGATACAAGTTATAATTGCAAGGGTTGATTTTGATTTTAATGATAATAATCAAAAATATTTTGCGGTGATTCGAGATGGGCTGAATTTATATTAATACTCGAATAGATAATTGTATTTTGGTTGATGTAACGGTGGAAGTGGAATTAAGGACTGTAAAAAATAGTATTCTCGGGGTTTTATACGCAAAAGTTGCTAGGAAAATGTATAGGATTGATTTCAACCAACGCTTGCTTTTGAAACTGAAAGGTTGTTATTGGGAGAAATTTAAGACATCAGTCGCCAATAATAACTCTAGTACCAAAGACATAAATCTAACTAGATAACGCAAGTCCGTAAGCAATCTGTATGAAAACCAAGCGTGCCACTTTGTCACAAACAATTTAAAAACAAATTTACTTATCAATGATAGAAAACATTTCCAATGCCTCGGCCAACTTTTTCTATACATGATTTACAGCTCAATATGGCATAACAAGGCATTTTTCTAGATTTCGGTGCCGATAATGCTAAATTAAAAGCTCAGATTACGATCATTGGTCGTAACTTTACCCCGTTTTTGGCACGCGAAGTACATACAAACGCGTCATCTAGTTATATTTATATCTGTGCCTAGTAACGATGTAAGCGAGAAACAGATGATCAGTCGATGTGGTGACGGTTGTTGTAAGCGTAAATCCAGCTGTGCACGTCTTCCGACTGAAATAATGTTGTCGAACGGCAGCGAAATGTATCTAAAAGTTTCTGTTATCGTGTCGCAAACTATGTATCCAAAATGTGATCATTTAATAAAAAAACTTTTTTTTTTTGGGTGGAGTGGGAGGGCGTGACAGACTTTTACTGACCAAAACCCACCCGTGTTCCTTCAGTTGCTTGTGCCAGGGCCGCGGTAACTCTCTTTCAAATTTATCCGCGACCCAGACAGTCATCGGCCCTAGCGGGTCCTTATCGGACGGCGAGCTACCCATTACTCGCCGTCCGCAAGCCCGCGCCTACGGTGATATCTACGTCTTAACATAATATGCAGGCAAGGAAACGGCTTGGAACACGTTCCTATAATGCTATGTAGATCCATTTATGTACAAGTTAGGGGCACAGTTTAAACAATAACTCCCTTGCATCTCTAGAGCACAATGCTCGTACTCAGGATTCGGACATTGCTTGTCGTCTGGGGCAAACTTAAGGGTCAGCACAGATTGCAGCTGAATGTTCGAACGTGTTCTTTACTGTCAAGTTTTGAGTGGAATTAGGAACGATCGAGCTCGGATTCATACCATAGCTAATAAATGTGGCAGGTACAGTATTGAATTATATTTCAACTGTTATTTATTTTAATACTAGTCTGCCTAAAATGAATGAATAAAAATGGAATGTTGTTCGTTGGTGCGTATCATTTAATTTTGGGAACGGCTATCAGTTGCAATGATTTGGCTTATTTTCGTTTTAAAATGTATGTAGTTGTCTGAAAAAAGTACATTGGTTAAAAAAATATATAAGTGGTTTTTGTATGCAGTTTGAAAATTGAACAGGAGAACGTCTGTTGGGCCTCGAGCGTTATGCTGCTCCGTCTGTGCCGACCCTTATAAACTGTCTTAGACATGACCACGTCTCGTCCTTGTCTCGTCCCCGCTTTGCATATGCACATATGAAGCGTAGTACAAATTGTTTGTTTAAAATATTATACACGGAACAAACTATGAGCAAATCCCTGTGACTGTGTGTTGTCAAGTCTTGTTGTCTTTGTATGAATTGTTGAGACGACAACCTATCTTAATAATGTTTGGAGTTGAACGTAACTTTAGTCAAGTTTAATATGCTTATTAGATTTATTCGACTGTCTCTATCCCGCGGCTTCACTTCCGAAGGCTATAACCACAGGTACCCACTGTCCGTTTTTCCTCAATAAAAAGCTGCTTGACACTATGATAATGTTCTTAGTTTTTCACCAGCAAAATCATTTTCATAATAGGATCAATAGTGTCAGAGACTAACCTTGTAGGGACAAACGAACAAACACAAACAATTTTAGCTTTTATAATATGAGTATAGATAAATGTAAGGTGAAAATGGTGCTGAAAAAAACAGTTCCAGTTATTTTGGACGGTACACCAAAAACAACACAACACCCAAACTCAAAAATGCAAATCACACCCAGAAACCATCTAAATACGTAAACAGTGACATCCCATGGCGTACCATAAAGTAAAATGGCGGCCATAAGAGTTGAACCATAAACAAGGTTAGACTTGTACCAACACTCGCAGATTTGGACAATTAATTTCACAAATTAATGAAGGGTGGGCCAGTTAATTTTAGGTCATTTTACTTGCTAATACAAAACATTTGGCCACATATGTTTGGAAGGCAGAATTTTAAGGCTTGTAAGGTTTACATATTAACGGTTTGTTTTCGGTAAAATGACAGCTGGCTGGAAATAATTTTATGGAGGGTATATATTTTTTTTAAACATTAAAATGGGTGGGAAAAATCTTGGGACGTTTATGGTTATGTGTTTTATTTAATTTTTTGAGTGTAATGTACAGAGAAGATATAATTACTGCCATGATATAAAATGTTACACGCATATTTTGATTATTTTAAAGTTTTAATAGCATTATCGTTCAGGGATTGCACTGATGGGTAATACTCGTATCGAATGTTGGAACCTCATCTGTTTTTAAGGCGCCGATACCCTTGAGTAGCTGATTTTAAAATGAGAATCACGTCTATACAGCTAGTCGTATTTTTTTGGAAAAAATATATGTTACATTAGACCATTTTTTTAATAATTTGGTCTTAGAAAATTTTGAGTTTTATTCGTATAACATGGTGTAATTAATTTGTAAATTTATGTCTGAAACGGATAATAACATGAGAATCGTACCAAAACCGCTCGGCGTATTTTCATAAAATTGACACCATCTCAAAATCAATTTAACTATCTAGATTTCGATCTGAAGTTTTTTTTTTAAAGTCATCAAATAATAAGGAAAGCAGAAAAAACTACTAAATTTTGTGTCGCGCGGGTGTGAAACAAGTGCGCGTATTGTGCCCTCAAGGTCGTTGGCGTTAGTCGTTGTCTTAAGATAAATAATAACCTAAATTGTTTTTGTATAACGTAAGTCGGTGAAGCTAAACTGACTAATAATAATCTTGGTAAAGGCTGAACCAACAGACGTGTTGTCTCGTCGTCCTTGCCTGTAAGAGCGTTTTATCTGCAACCGCAGTAATATCTGCATGCCAGTGTCAACGATTACCCAAATTATTCTGACAAATCACCCAAAAATCCTTACCACAATTTTCGATCCCCATCTACATACCATCACACATCACTGTAAAACCAGGTTAAGCAGAGGTGACACGTGTCGTATCTTTTATTCAACTGAAGAGCTCCCTCGATAGCACCGTGTCTTAATTAAGGGGTGTACACACCTGCTTTAATCACAACGACGTTATACATGCATTTGTATGTCGTTTTAATAAGAGAGTGGTCCCGGGATCAAGGAGTGGGTGTTCTGTATTGGAGTCGCTAGGTGACATGAAATAGAATAACTTGAGGAATCGATCTACTTCTTTCTACCCTTTCAATCCCTTTATAGGCATTCACTGGTAGGTGAATAGGTCAGTCGAGAGAAAGTAAAACACTTTTTAAATCTGGTGCGTACTGCGTCCTGCGGTCCGCTGACCGGACCGCAGGACGCAGCATGCCTCCTGAAAAAATTTTCAGTCTCAGTACTTTTGCAGTCTACCGCGGATTATTGATACTGTATAATACAAAGAGCTGAAATTCTTTACTTTAAAAATAGCATCAAAACGAACGGACGGGATGTCGTGGTGGCTAAGTGGCTAAAACTACTCCGAGCCAAGCACGAGGCTTGAGGTCGTGGGTTCAAATCAGGGCAAGTAACAATGTGACTTTTTCAAATCCATATGTACTTTCTACTTTTATCGTGGACATCACAAGCAAGGGTGAAGGAAAACATTGTGAGGAAACCAGCAGCCTTATTGCGTAAGTCAATTCGGCAAGGCAAAGGGTTTGACTCCATGAAAGAGCATGACAAATTCTTTTTAAGACGACTACTGTCGCCAACAACCTTGAGGGATCAAAACGCGCATTCGTTTCACACCCGCGCGACTCAAAATTTAGTAGATTTATGTACTTTATTATTCTATGTCTTTAAAAAAAAACCTCAGATTAAAATGTGGTTAATTAAATTGCCTGCGAGATGGGATGGCCTGAAATTATTGGACACCTTCATTGGTAAAGATACTCTTTTCGAAAGAGTCCAATAATTTTTGGCAATACCTAATTATTTAAGGAGTATTTGTCATACTCTTTCATGTGGTCAAACCATTTGCATGCTGGACTTATGTAAGTCTGCAATAGCCAGGTCAGAGGCCTGTGAGGTCCCCAAAGGCGGCTTAATTAACTCTGACATCAGAGGTGGTCACATCCCCACACGAAAATAATGTTATGATGATATTTTGAAAAGTAAAGAAAACTTAGGGAAGCTATTACTTATTAAGATAAATTTCCTGATTCATTTCTTATCATCGTGAGTTTTTATTGGTTCCTGTGCATATTAAGGCGTATATATGCCCAAATGTTAACGCAGTACTGGCCGTGCGAGCTCGGAACCAGAATATAAATATTGAACCTCCTTTTCGTTGTTTGCAAAACATATTCAGTTCTTAAGAAATTCCAGTCATCAATTTATCTGTTTAATAATATTTTCAAACATCCAAGTCGTTTTGGAGGAGTATCCAAAAGTAGCGAAAATGTATCGTATTGTTAATTATTTTTTTAAAGCAAAACTATTAGTTACACGAAAAAGCTATGTTTCACAAATAATGTACATTTATTTTTATTTCGCAATCAACAGGTTTTACAAAAAACTTGTAGAGGTCATCTTTTTGGTATGGATATACCTGTACCAGAGAACCTCTCTATACACGAAATGAATCAATAATATCTTTTTTTTCAACCTTTAATCTGAAAAACCGTTTTACGGCAAGAAAGTGGTGGAAGGCCCGTAATGTCTTCCATTCTTCTTCTTTATACGTTAGTCTCATAAAGGCTGATTTTATTTGGCGTATTTTTTTCAATAAACAACTGCATTTTTGTTTCTTACTTATTTCAAAAGCTGAATCACCAAATAACCATAATTTCACCGAAAACTTATAACCAACTACCAAGACGTTGCAATGCAAATTGACGACCTGAAATGTCAATTTTAAAATCGTAAAAATACATAAAATTTGCACCCACATATAGCATTTTCAATATAAAAATATAATTTCAACCGCATTATATGTCAAAATCGAATTATGTTATTATATTTAATATACGTTTTTACGCGGTATTGTCGTAAATTGCGCATCTGAGGTCCGGTCGTTGACCGCTGGAGTAGGTAGGGTGGAGCGGGGCCGCTAAGATGGCGCTTCTCGGTGATTCGCTTGTGTATAGACTATTGTTTGTTGCACGTAGCTGACGAGTAGACAAGTTTGCAAGTTTATTGGGCATTAAATTAATGTTTATTTTATGAATAAGTAAGGCCCACTTGCGCATAGTTCGTTGCTAATAACAAATAAGTCATACATTTTGGCCAGGTTAGCTACTAACTTGGAGTTCGTAAGATAAAACAGGGTAACCCAAGAGGTCCTTTGTTATTAATTGTTAAACGTTTTTTTAGTTTTAGTATTATCTCAAAAAAAATAATTCGTTCGTTTACTTTAGTAAATAGCTTATTTACAGAACACTTACAGTTTTCACTATGGACTAAAATGTTGCGTAAAGAGGTACTTGAATAGCATACTGACCTACTGAGATAAACCCCTTTTACACGAAGCAAGTTTCTTCAATAAAATTGAATGCATCAAGATAGATGGCCCAAAGTCGGTACGCAGTGGAAGCCAGAGGATGGCGGTCGTGCGTCGTCGAAGGAAGGCCTAAGAAACGCTGGCCTGACGAGTAAAGGGCGTTTATGACGGATTGGTCGAAAAATAAAACACATAGGGAACAGTGGAAGGCTATGCGTTCCACTATCGAAAACGTTTACCCAGCAGTGGAACAACTTAAGTTGAATCAACAATAAAACTGATTACCATCGACTTAATATTATTTACATTTTTATTCGAAAAACATCTTTTATAGCTTGAAAAATTAAATCACAAGTTGTACATAACGCTACATTTTTTTACCACATTACGCAATCGTCAACAAGCAGCATTTTACCTTCCATCCGGCATCCGAACCCATGATCCAAATATTAATTTATATCGTCCACCTCCGTGGTCAGGAGGCACAGGTGCGAATAATACCTTTACAAATGATCCCCTACCCAAATGACAAGTGACGCCGAAGGACCCTGCTTGTATAGATCCCGTAAACTGTTTGAACGAGACGAGTTTACTAATGATTAATTATGGGATCCAATGTCCACTTCTGTATGGGCTTGGGGAATAAACAAAAAAGATTAATTTGCGATTAAGATGACGTATACTGGACAGTAGACCACAGTACTGACTGGACAGGTCCAAAAATTTATTCATATTCATGTACCTACCTATTGGTTGAAGACCGCACAAAAATAAATATTATACGATGAGTAGAAATAGTACCTGGAATACAGCGGTAAAAAAAAATTACAAGCTTTTTATTAGCTTGCATGTAAGTGTGTTCGGATCAAATCTTGCAATTGAATTTTATAGCAGTTATACTCAACCGATTAAGATGAAATTTTGCATACACTTTTGATTTGGATGACAATGCAATGCACGGTTAGCTAAAAAACTTGTTTAAAAAAGTTATTTTTATTATTCTTTATTATTTTATTATTCTTTATTGTACACAAAACACATGTATACAAATACAAAAGGACAGCTTATGTACAAAGGCGAGCTTAACCCATAATTGGGTTCTCTTACAGCAAACCTCATTGTCATAGAGATTTTTATTGAATGAGGACAGCATACTCAAGTGCACAATAAAACTTAACATTTAAATTCTTACTAACTTTTTTAATTCGAAAAAAGTTTTGTCTTTTTTATAATAGGTTGGGGAAAAAGTTTCTTCGCATTTTTTAAGAAAATTCAAAACATTTTTTAATATAGTTTATTTACATTTAACTAAAGTAAGTAGGTACCATTTTGTTCGATAACTTCTTTCCATCTTGTAGGCAGGGACATGATCCCATTGATAAAGAAATTTTGGGACTTCTGATCAAAATAACGCGACAAGTGGTTATGGCAGTCCTCTCGTGATGTTAACCTGACACTGCCTAAAGAATTCTGAAGAGACCGTAACAGGTGGAAATCTGAAGGTGCAAGGTCAGGACTATACGGCGGATGCATTAACACCTCCCACCTTAATTTTTGCTGAGTGGCTAAAGATATGTGAGGTCTAGCGTTATCATGATGAAAAACCACATCCCTTCTGTTGATTAATTCCGGTGCTTTCTCTCAACTTCTTGCTTTAATCTCATCAGTTGTTCGCAGTAGAGTTCAGAATCGATGGTCCTGCCTGGTGGTAACAGCTCATAATGAATAATGCCCTTCCAATCCCACCACACACACAGCATCACCTTGTTGCGAGTTAACCCGGGTTTCGCCACAGTGTGTGAAGTCTGACCGGCCTTTGACCACGACCTTTTTCGCACGTTCTTGCCGATCGTGATCCACTTTTCATCACCAGTTATCAGCTTCTTCAAAAATGGTTCGGTTTCATAACGTCGTAATAAGTAATCACAAATGAGTACACGGTTCATTAGGTTTCTTTCAGTGAGCTCGTGAGGTACCCAAATATCGAGCTTTTTTGTGTACCCAGTTTTTTTCAAATGCGCCAAAACTGTTTTGTGGTCAATTTATCCCACTGTTGGGCAAAAGCTTCAACAGAACCGCTTCACAGGTTTTTCTACCTAGTTAACCCTAATTAGTAATTAAAGTACTTAAATTAAACAAAGTACAGGTATTTAACAAACATTATCGTTACTCGCATTAAATCGAAGTGGTTTAACAATTTCATATTTCAGTTCCTAATTACAACATTATTAGAGTAAGAACATTTGTGTTACCAGAAAATGTGCCCGGTTTGTACTGTGGTACCTGTATGAGCGATGAGCGGTGGAAACCATTTTCATAAATAGATCAAAATATTGGAAAACCCAAAAGCCAAACAATTGCGAAATTAATTTCAGAACCAAAAGTTTAATTAATAACTGTAACCCGAATACTGTTTTTTGTAGCCTATGTTAACCGGGCCAAAATAATGCATCGATTGACACCTTATTCATCAAAATCAGATGAATAGTTTAGGCGCTACGGAGGAACATACGTACATAGACTGCTAAAATCATAACTCTTTAATGTTGGCTTCGCCGGAGTCGGGTAAAAAGGCCACTTTAGAAGTTTGATATTAAGTTTGTCTATTCAATACATATGAACGAATCTGAGAATTAGGATTTTTTTATTCTCATCAGCATGCCCAAAGCCTAAATTATTAAAGTAAGTAGCATATATATTTGTCTTTCTCTTTCTTACACTTCTACCAGCCATCACTTTAGTATCCACTAACTTTCCAGCAATATTTTCTTTCACTCAATCGTTCCGTTCGTTTTTTACGTTGTGAGATCCAAAATTGAATCGGCTTAGCGGAACTTGATCTACCCTGTTTCGGCGTTTTTCTGAAGGTTGCCACAGACTGATTTTCAAGAGTTCCAGTGTTTGGAATGTTGTGATGGTCTTATTCCAAAAAAAAATTCAATAAAATGTTTTTTAAAACAAGCTTTTTTCGTTTTCTTCTCAGCAAACCCTTTCATTTTATACCCATATCACGGCAGTGCAAAAAAATAACTAGTCCGCCATCTTGGGCCGTCCGCCATATTGGATTTAGAATGACGTCACTTAACTAACCATGCATTGTCATCCAAACTAAACGTGTATGCAAAATTTCATCTTAATCGGTGGAAGATAACTGCTTTAAAATTCAGTTGCAAGATTTGACCCGAACACACTTACATACATACATACATTGCAAGTTAAATAAAAGCTTGTAAAAAAATCCATCCATCATTTCATTATGGCATGGAAAATCGTTTCTGTACTCTTTTTCATCCCCGCTCTACCCTTTAACTTAATACCCCCATTTTACGCAAAATTAAATCTGTGCGGTTGCTCATGGCAGACATTAAAATTACACACAGACATGCAAATTTGGAATACATTCGTTGCGGCACAGTACTGCTGCCGGAAGTACCCGCCTGCATTATTTTCATATTTTCAGCGCTAAATGTTTCAGCCATTGTAAAGGGTTTTGCGTGAACGTTGTGTAAGCGGTAATTTATTATGGGAATTTTGGAATGAGTATGGTGGAGTTTCACCATGTTGTGAGGTTGGGTTCTTCTGGAAAACGTATGAAGAGAAAACAAGTGTGTCTAATTTTGTATCATCTTGTACGGTCTACGAATTTCGTCTTGATCACAACTGATTGAAGGAAAGATGCACATAATACGGGATGCGAAAAGTCCAGTAAAATAAAGCTTACCTCCTTTTTCTGGAAATAAATTATCCACGTTTTAATGATTTGATGCACTAGAGTCGACCGAAAAGCGGGTCAAGAGGCTCATCGGCAATGAGGCACTGGTCAAGACAAAGCTCCAGCTCCAGCCTTGAACATCGTCGCCGAGTTCCAGCTTGTCGGCTTTTTACCGGTTACATTGCGGGGAGTATGCGATGGAATTGCATGATCTAATTTCACCTAGCCCGGTCACATCGGTACATGGTGGACATCTCACCCATACGCACAAAACGTTTCGGGAACATTTTTATTAAGCGTACAGCTAAGGACTGGATCTCCCTGCCGGAGTCTGTGATTCCCGACAGCTACAATCTAGGTGTCTTTAACACAAGAATAGGCTTTTTTTAAGCAAGCGTGATTCATCGTCGACCATCAGGTGAGATAGTGGTCAAGCGTGAGCCTAAAGAGGATTAAAAAAAAACTCCTAAAATAACTGTTGTTCCCAGCACTGGTCCTTCGTGTTCCCGATACTGGTCCTTCGTGCCGAAACCCACTGACATGTCTCAATAAATTAGATTCCGTGTACACCCACACTTTCTCTTTCCTAAAAATAAATTAAAATGCAAGTGTGCAACCTATACTTAAAACTGGTACCTATTCCCTGAACGAATATACTTTATGGCCTTATAAATGTAGCCATCAAATAGTCTAGACTCTATTCCCTTGTGATAAGGGCGATATTTAACTGATTAAAATTAAGTAAATTCGAGCAAGTTAGCGGCAGGGTCATAAAATGGCGCTTAGTTCTCTGTAATTGCTTTGGTACGTGAGTTTTATATTATTAACTGAATTAAAATGTGTTCTTTTTTTCGTACCGATTCTCGTGAGTATAAATATTTACAGTTCATTATTATTATGATTATTGAGATTATTGTAAATTCATGGAAAAGGTATTTTTTTTAGGGTTCCGTACCCAAAGGGTAAAAACGGGACACTATTACTAAGACTACACTGTCCGTCTGTCTGTCTGTCACCAGGCTGTATCTCATGAACCGTGATAGCTAGACAGAAATTTCACAGATGATGCATATCTGTTGCTGCTATAACAACAAATACTAAAAACAGAATAAAATAAATATTTAAGTGAGGCTCCCAAAACTAACAAAAACAACTCGCACTTGTTCATTTATAGGAATGAAATCGCTCATCAATCATCATTTTATCATAAATGCCTAAACTGAAGAGCTTCCAGCATAAACAGATTTAATTGAATACCAGTATTTTACATTTAACGACTGCCTAGATGCCCTTCATAACCCAGTCACAGGGTAGCATGGTACCAGATAGCTTATGAAAGAAAGAAAAGAAAATATATTTATTTGTGACCCGCACAGGACACACGAGATAAGCAAAAACAACAATAAACTCGTGCGAGACCAAAATGGCTCCTATTCCAGCATGTGCAACGATATTAAAAAGAAAATAACGCTGCGCTGATATTCTGATAGGGCTCACACTGTTGATACCACGGACACGTTCACGGAAACGGAAAATACAATATTTATGGAAATTTATTCATGCTTATGTACCTAGTTATCTATTAACAGGTAGATCAATGTCATTCCTCCAAAGACACTAAATAATGTGCTTTATTTTTAAGCCCAAAGAAGTCTAATAACATCACCAACCATATCACCAGCCATGCAAAACCAACAACTAATAAAACCAAATCAAAAGTCATTTATAGATAGTTCAACTCATATTTGCGCGCGGCGCTATGTGTGGGTAATCATGTGTGGATGGTTGTTTGCTTGTACGACGACTGCCACACATAGAGCAATAACGCACTGGTGGCCATGACAGCGACGCGGCGGCCATTGATTTCTGGGATGTGGCAATCGCTTGTTATCGCCCGCACTTATGCGCCTACCACACGTGCATGCTTGACCACAGTTTTGTTTGCGCATGCACGCTTGTACACTGAACACTGTGCGTGTAGTTGGTAAAATGGTAGTATGCGCAAACCCCAAAGCTTGGCTTGATGGTTTTTAAACTTGCTTGAAATTCTGGCATGCGCAAGCCATACTTGTACAAATTTGTCTGCGCGTGTGGTTGGGCGTACAGTGTTCAAGCCGCTCTCCGTCAGTCGAGTGGAGTATTATGCGCGCACGGTCGCAAAAATGGCAGATTTACGCACATACAATCGACAATTCGTTACTGAATTCATTGAATTATATAAATCTCTGCCCATCCTGTGGATATATAGATTTATATGTGACTGAATTTTTCTATTCAACAGCCATTTTTTTGTCCACTTTTATCGTTTACGCTTCGACTTTGACATTGGCGCTCAAATGCATAATAATTTCAAGCGCACGCACAGTACACGCACACATGGCGCCGCGCGCACAGATGAGTTGAACTATCTGTAGCACACCTTTAAAGATTTGGAAACTAAACCTAGCTAATTCAAACAGTAGTTAAGCCCAATTTCGTAGTACGACAGTCTAGGTTCCGAAACACCTGTTAATCTTAATACAGTTTCCAGCAGCTAATGCCCGTTCCAAGCCATTACGTTCGCAGATTGGCTTATAAAGAGGTTCGGTACGTTCCCTTTGAACGCTGTTTCAGGCACACTCAGGTTCCCAAATTGAGCTTTTATAATTTTCAGTGTTTGATGTTGTGAATGGTTTGGCTCCCTTGGCTTGATGTTGCTTATATATAGGAGTATCTTGCAATTTTAACCGCCTTAAAAAAGGCATTGGACGATTTTTTAATTTGATTTTTGCTTGACTTTGACCAACACCAGGTTTTCTCTTCCACCGCAAAATCAACCATGTTTTCTTTTCATATTATTATTTGGTAACTAAGGCCACAGATAATATAATACTAGCATACAAACAAACCGTGCCGACTTAACTAGCGTTTTTCATCTTATTAATCTTGTTATTTTTGTAAGTACATCAATCGCGTTCGATCCCGTTTTACGACAATAGATGGTGTTAGCAACGACTTGCAAGTTAAAGGCTTTACTAGGTTTGTGAATATTGTTTTCTTTAAATACAGTGAAGGTTCGTTTTATAGTATTTTTTTGCACGTCTTTACAGTTTTTATTGCACCAAAATGTGTTACAATGCAAATTTTAACAATCGAGCGGAATGCCTCAGAAATTTAAAAATGCGCCATCTATTGGCATCAATTTTAAATGATCCGTTCAAATAATCTTTGAAATGTGAATTAAGAGCCCAATATTCCATAATTTTGTACTGAGGAGAGTTGATTAAACAAGAACATACAATTTTTATGTTCAATTCCAGAAAATGTTAATTTTACATACATTCTGAATTAAGTGTACATGTCGCGCCATCTAGTAAGATTTATTTGAACCAAATTTTGTTTCTTAGCAATCAGACCCCGTGCTAAGGCTCATATTCCAAGTAAGTTTGAAAGACCTCCAGTTGACAATTTGCATGACAGTGAAAAAGCCTTCGGTTACTGTCACTAAATAATCACACCAATATTATAAAGGCGAAAGTTTGTGAGTGTGTGTGTGTGTTTGTATGTTTGTTACTTCTTCACGCTGAAACGTCTGGACGGATCTGGATGAAATTTAGCACAGAGATAGATTATAGTCAGGAATAGCATTTAAGATACTCATTGTCCTGGGAATATGTTTCCTCGGGATAATTTTCGAGTTTCACGCATCAGCAGAAGCTTGTAAACTATAAATGTCAAATTGATGATTCGACTACGACATAAATTACAAGACATGACTTGGAATTTATCAAATAACCACACACAATGAGGTATTATGAAATTATTGCGGGAACTTAACTTGTCACTTTTGGTCATGCGATTTGAAAAAGAGAAATCTAATTTGAATTTTCGAGATTCAATCAATTTAGAACGCAAATTACAATATGGTATAGAAAACAGAGTTTAGTCTGTAGCAGTCTTAATTGTAGGTATAGCTTTGTAAATTAAGGAGACATGCTTCTCCTCAGCCATGCACAGAGAGGACCTAGTCTTAACTACAAGAGACGTCTCGATTTGGGGCTGCTACCACATTGGCCTTGCAGATTGGACGTAATTGCAGGATCGTCGGCTCTGTGGGGCATTATCTTGCGCAAGTAACAAGATAGTTATATAGACGATATTACAACATTACCTGGCATAAAAATACACTTTAAACCAGATTATGCATTTTGCCTGTGAGTGCATTTTTCTAAAAATGCATTTAACTGTTTCTAATTTAACCGTTTTCACACAAGTCGAGAATTGGAAATGTAAACTGCAAAGGTACAAATAATTATTATTTTATAAAACAATATTTTCTAGGGTGCTTTTCTTGTGTTCGAATTATAGAATATTATTTTATTTACTATCAAAATTTTGACCTCATAACGACAATGAACATCAAATTCATCATCACCATCATCCGCCTTTTAGTGTTCCCACTGCTGGGAAACAGGCCTCCTATCTGTGAGGGAGGGAATGGGCCGTAAACCACCACGCGGGACCAGTGCGGGTTGGTGGATGTCGCATATCTTCGAATGTTTGTTTTTTTTTTTAATTGGGACATTCCCACCGCACTATTCCCAAACCACTGCAACTCCTGAAAGCCAGAATCAAGAGTGCCGGAATGACCACCAGAAAAGCGCCGAGGCAGTGAAGCTCGATGAAGTCCCGGAGAATGAATTTAACTGTCTTTTGTCCCGCAACTAAATTAATCAGAAAAGAATAATAGAGGCGTAAGAAAATACAAATTTCCACTTCCGAATGTTTGGTTCTAGGACATGTCGGTAACTTCATGATGTTTTCCTTCACCGTCTCTAGAGCGGTGGTGATGAAATAATTTACACAAAGTAAAGCGCCTGCCTGGGTTCGAACACTTCGAACCCACGACCTACGAAACGTAAGTAGATACATATGTAACGTAACTTCATATTATTACTATTATTTTTATCCACTAGCACTTTGCTTCACGTCTAAACAGGCCATTACATTAGATAATTACAATATATCAAGTAAATTGCTTGTTTGTTTCCTAAATTATTATCAATAAACGTGAATCATGGACTCGCGCCGTCCATCATGAGATTCTGTACTTACAACTGAGGGTAGGAAACACTACTTATTCAGAAGGTAAATAGGTGCTTTTCAGGGCAATACTGCATTATCATACCTGCAGTAAGAGGATAAATTGAAAAGAACTTATCTAAACCTAGATTTTTCAAGGGCATTGGTAGCATTTAGCGGTAATCTGTGCCTATTTAAAACGACGACTAACGCAAACGACCTTGAGGGAACAAAACGCGCCCTCGTTTCTCACCCGGGCGACCCGAAATTTAGTAGTTTTTTGTACTTTTCTTATTATTCTACGACTTTAAAAAAAAAAGCTTCAGATCAAAATGTAGATAATTAAATTGTCTTTGATATGGTGTCAATTTCATTAAAATACGCCCAGCGGTTTTGTTGTGATTGTCGTGTTTTTGTCCGTTTTAGACATAACTTTACAAATTAATTACACTATGTTATACGAATAAAACTCAAAATTTGCTCAGATGAAATTATTAAGAAAATGGTCTTATTTAACATATTTTTTTTTCAATAAATTACGACTAGCCGTTTAGACGTGATTCTCATTTTAAAATCAGCTACTCAAGGGAATCGGCGCCTTAAGTAGTTAATGCTAGTAATAAAACTGTTAGCTCCGTCACTTACCACTAAGGTTTCATTGGTTCGGAGTCACCCAGTCGACGCCGGCTATCGCTGAAAACCAGCGCTGCATGGCTCTGTCTCGCACACGAGTCCCAGCATTATGCTGAGCGATGACTGGTTTGCGTATTTGTGATGCATACTTTGTAATGATTGTATTTAAGTTTTTTTGTTATTTTTATGGTATGCGTCGTGCCTGGCGCAAATAGACAATTTTTTTTTCTTTCAATACACACAGGTACAAACATTCGTACTTCCAAATAAATATTTTATCTAACTAAAACTTGAACTGAAATGTTGCTTGACATAAGGGATAGTTTTCATGGCCCTTAATTTTTTTTTGTCATTTTCATCGCAGTCTGTTTTGGTTAGACTCTTTCACAGGAAGCTCTACGCTCCTTCCCTTTTTAACCCCCGACGGAAAAAGAGGGATGTTATAAGTTTCCGTGTGTACCTGTGTGTTTGTGTATCTGTCTGTGGCATCATAGCTCCTAAACGTATGAACCGATTTTGATTTCGTTTTTTTTTTGTTTGAAAGGTGTCTTTATCGAGAGTGTTTCTTAGCATTTTTATGAGAATCGGTTCAGTTGTTCAAAAGTTATGAGCGTTTTACTCTTTGAATCGGGGTGTTTTCGCAAGATATCATGTCATAATTACGTGTTCAATAGATTGTCGATCGAAGCTTGTCTACTACTAGATAAATTATTTTCATGTTACAAAATAAAAATGCGTTGAGGGTTTCCAAATCTTTGTGTGTTCTTAAGGTGAACGCGCACCTAGACGCACCGCACTCGCCGCACGCGCCGCAGTCATCGCATTTTATAAATCTTTATATGAAATCGTATGCAGCCTCGCGCACCTAGACGCACCGCACTCGCCGCACGCGCCGCATTTCAGCAAAATGCTGTAGGTATACGAATTCCACCAGCGCGTGCGGATGACGTCATCAGACTCGGCGGGCGATGCGGGCGGCGCGGCAACATGATCCTTATCCGTATGAAAATATAGTTCAAGATGTACAGAAGTGGATACAATGCGTGCGGCGCGTTCGGCGCGGACAGCGCGGGGCCAAGAGAAAATGCGATGACTGCGGCGCGTGCGGCGAGTACGGCGAGTGCGGTGCGTCTAGGTGCGCGTTCACCTTTACTAAAACTTTTTCTAAACGCTCCATCTTTCCTCTCATTTCCCACAATTACAACAAAAACTGCACAACTAACTAACAGTCCTGGCACACTGACAAAGTTAATTAAACCGCTAACATGTACTTATGTGAGTACTTGTAAACATGGCCGAACGAGTTGGCAACTCATTAACTCAAGTGTCATACGCACTACACTTTTGTTCAGGTCTAGTTTTATTGTGGAAACATTTCAGTTAAGGTTTTATTTTTGTACGAGCCGAGTGCTGGACGGGCTTTTGCATCAGCAACAATGACAAACTTTCTAGATGTTTCTGAATGCTCTCTTTTCCCAATTATAAGTTTAGATCGGCTTCTAGTCATTCCGGTTGCCGGTTGCTGCCTATCTGGTCTGCATAACCCAGTAACTGGGTAACAGGTAGGTACTTTTGTTGTATGAGAAAACCTTGTGCGAAAATTTACGCTTCTAGACCAAGCATTTTAGACTGTACGTTGTTTATTTTCTCGCCTGATGTTAAGCGATAATGTGGTCTACGATGAAGCACGCTTGCCTAGAAGAAACCTTTTCACTCTTGACTTAAAGACCCCAAGGTTGTAGCTATCAGGAACAAAGACTCCGGAAGGGAGTTACATTCCTTCACGCACAATGAAACTATTAGCAAAATGCTTTGTGCGTATGAGAGGGATGTCCACCATGTACCGATGGCACATGGCCGTACGTCTTGTAGTCCGATGATGGAAAGGGCTAGGCGGAATCAAATTGTACAGTTCCGTCGCACACTCCCCGAAATTTAACCGATAAAAAACCGACAGGCTGGCAACTCGGCGTCGATGTTCGAGGCTCTGGAGCTTTGACGCGACCAGTGCATCGTTGCCAATAAGCCTATTGGCCCGTCTGTCAATCGACTCAAGTGCATCAAGCTGGTATTTGGCAGATCCATCCCAGAGGTGAGAGCAGTACTCCATGCATTACCGGGCTATTAACTTCATAGCCCGGTTGTCTTACTTTAAGATAATTCACATTAGGAATGAAAGTGAGAAAACTAATTCGTTCTGGTCACTTTTACTCCTTACAAATGTGCAGAACCACGTCATAATTTACTCCTAAAAACTGAAAAAGAATTCACAAACAGAAATTCATAAACTTCACACATCGTAAATTAAAATGTTGAATGCATAAATTCAGGAAAAACATGAAATATTTTGTACTGAAATTACGCTAACTCAGCATGCAGGGGTTTGAAAAAACAAGATGAATACGCTTCATACTGTTATGTTGGATTTATTAAAGTGGGAAACACAGAAACAAGTTGTTTTTAAAATTAATTAATACTTTAATAAACAAACTATAATAATTATTTGAGATCTAGTGGTTTAATTGAACTAGTAACACTTGGGTATCAAATCTGTAGTCTGCTCAGAAATAGGCTAAGATTACCCTTCAGTTACTTCAATCACATTTTGCAGTTAAATCCCATGAGATTGTGGACGAGCCTTCTGCCTTAAATCATGGTCCATTCCTTGACTTTAAATCCGCAAGATTATTATTTCGTTTATTGAGTTTGTTCTCATCTTATTTACATTTTTAAATATGTCTTTACTAGCTTCAGCCATTGGCTTCGTCCGCGTGAAAAGTGTTTTTTTTTATCCCAAGGGAACTATAATCTATGTCTGGGCCAAATTTCATCCAGATCCGTTCTAGCGTGTTTGAGTAACTAACATACATCCACACTCATATCAATCCAAACTTTCACAGTTATAATATTATTTAGATTACATAAAAACAAATCATAGATAAAAACAAAAAGGTTTAAATATCTAATCTTTAGGTATTCTTCCCAGACATAGGCAGAGATTACCCCTCAGTTAGTTCAGTCACATTATTATTTATTTATTAAAACCATTCATTAGTACAGTAATTTTTCTGTAAAAAGGCGAACTATACCAAGAAGAATCATTATTACATAGTACCAGCCCTCTAAGCCAAGTTACGAACGTTTCGAATCGAATCTCTTTCTACAATTGTTAACGCCTTCTATTTGTATGGTCTGACCACGTGACTTAAAGTTTGCCCCCGTACCCGGCCGTGTCAAAACTATCATAGTTCGACTGTAAAAAAGTGAAAGATTCTACAAGTCATATACACCTGTCACTTACGCACACTTAAAATAATCTTGCTCCAAGAGATTATGGTCACCCCCCAGATGTTTAATGCCCATAAATGCCATACATTGTTTCGATTTTTACTAGCGTTATCGATTGTAGATTGACAACTTGGTTACAGGGGTCAGATAGATAGTAGCTATAAAATAGATCATCATCATCAGCCTATTAATGTTCCTACTGCTGGGACACAGGCCTCCTCCCTGTGAGAGGGAATGGGCCGTAATACACCACGCGGGCCCAGTGCGGGTTGATGGATGTCACACACATGTCATAAAATACTGGGATTCAGCTTATTCAGCAGTATCCGCCGGTAAGACCCGAAGGCCACTCCAATCTAAGCAGGTAAAGGCTCGGTAAAAGATGATGAACCAAGCCTCATTCGCCCACCAATTACAACCTTCAGCTTACCTGAAACTCCTGAAAGTCACCCCTAAAATTATTAATGACATCACCACTTCTAACACGTATGCCATTAATTATTGACAATAATATAAACGAGTACTCGACCACGCCCTGCTAACGAGTTCACAAATTCATTGTTTATTAAATAGACAAAATGCGATTAAAGCGAAAGGTGGGTTTGGGTGTACAGGGTGTAGTTTATTTGTGATTCAGTAACAGAAGCAGGTTAGTGACAGGGTGCTGATTGTTAAACATAAGTCATTACAGATGTGTACTACGAACTTGAAAGACACAAGAAAGCTGCTGCAAAATGCGAAATAGTTGTGTGCGAAGTGGTGGACCGAAGGATTCCAAAATGTTTGGTCTTTGGACCACCCAGCGCTTGTCAATCCGGTAGGCTTATTACGTATGAAACAGCGATCGCGCAGTCATCGTGCGATGGATCGCTATATGTCATAAACATCGGGATTACGTAACCAATTATTTGGTAATCGCTCGCTGTTTGTCAAATGCAATTATTTCTAAAAATATCCGTCAAAGACTCTAAAACTTCTGTACTTAGCAATTTGGGAGCAGTTGGCAATCACCAATTTGACAGCCAAATTTGCTCGCCATAATCGCGATCACCTTGTGTTCAAATGAACATTTTAGTAAACTAACTGTTCCATAGAGGCAGCACGGTCGAAAAATTGCTATGGGGTGTGACTATCGCTGATACATAATTCGGATTCGCGGTTGAAGAGCAATTATCGCGCAATAATTGCCATCGTTTTGCTCTTGTAAGATACGTAATAAGCCTGCGGTATGAAGGTCTATTTGTTGTAGCGGCATCAACGTCGCCACCTACAAACTAATGACATGACGTCACATAAATCCTGCATCGCGCAAGCAAAGTTTTCGGCGCGATTTGAAAATAAACAATCCGCAGCAATCATCGTCGGGCAACTGCCCGGACCAGATTTTTGCGTGATTAAGGCGGTACCCCGAGCAAAACGCCGCGCAAGCCGTTTTTTGTGCTGTTTTTAGGAGCTATCTACTCGTTATTTAAAAAGAAATATCAATTAATAAAAATACATTAAATTTCTACATTATATTGATTTTAAAATGGTAGATTTAGTTTTTTTTTAAATGTTGTATATATTTCACTAATCTACTTCCAAAAAAACATAAAAATGAGAAATAATTATTGATATTATGCATCTCCTCGTAAAGTGTTCATTGATTATTTTTTGTACTAACACTAATGGATAGACAATTTAATAACGAACATTTTTGTAGAATTATTTTTTTGAAAAGACCGAAATTCGATTTTATAAAGATTTTATTCTAAAATCTGGGCGTATTCACTACTGTAATTCATGCGCCACCAGTGCCGCTAGACCAATAGGAACGCTCATATCTCATGCCGATTTTTTGGTCAGGGTACCGTCTTGAAACACAATCATACAAAGTTTTATATTTAAAATATTAGTAGGATTCATCTGTAGTTTACGAAAACATTGTCTATCAAATTTGGATAGTTCAACAACAGCCTGTACGTGAACAGCACTGCACCGGAAGGGTGGACGGCATTCATACTTAATGTGACGCTGACAGCGAAATTGAGCTTTGATTTAACTGAACGAATTTTCAGTTAACCGGTTAACGAACGTTACGTCACTGTGGTTTTCATTATAATCGGTTTTGAGTTAGGTGATTGGGATGTCAGTTTTAATTATGACTTTACGGATGGTCTATTGGTTGGTTATTAGTATTTTTTAAACCGTAAAACGTCCCATAACTTTTGAACGGCTGAACCGATTTTATTCAAACATATCTAAGAACACTCTCGACAAAATCGGTTCATCCGTTTAGGCTCTATGATGCCACAGACAGACACACAGATACACAGATACACGGATACCCAGATACACAGCAACACACGTGACACTTATAACAACCCTCTTTTTCCGGCGGGGATTAAGAATAATAAGTTTAAACAAACCATTAAGAGACAGCCCAAGCATATACGTTTACTAAATCCTCAGAAAACGGATCTTAGAGACCAAGATCCACTATTAAAACACACACATACCTCCACATCATTAAAGGTACGAAACCAACTTCACGTTCTCCGTACATAATAAATAATTGATAAGTTCGCCGGACTAATGGTGCAGAAGAGATAATATGAAAAGTTGACGAGGAGCGGAAGCGAGCCCCATATACTAGGGCAATAGGGCTGTTTCAGAACCTCTCCTCCAAATCCGTAATTACGGAACTTCCACAAGAAAAAATCCTCCGCATCCGCCTCCGTAAAAATCGGTGGAGACGTAACACAAACTTTTCAAGTTTTAACTATCATGTCACTGTCGTCTCCAGACCGGCGAGCACGGCCTCTGTGGCTTGTGTCACGCGTTTTATCACGGTTTATGCTCCCAAAACTGTGATAAAATGTGTGACTCAGGCCTGTCACAGTAGGCCGTGCTCGCCGGTCTGGTGAGCAAATTTTTAGTGGAGCCTGTTTATTTTATGAACAACAAAGGAATCGCTTAGGTGACAGAAGTATAACTGATTTTCGTGTAAAATATACTTATGTATGTAGTTTGTGCCTCGTCTAAAGTTTCGTTGAAAAATTAATTAATGCTCTTTTTCGTCTGTTTTAATCTCCGTTGCAGGTTCTGAATCTCCACCTACGCTAAGATGGTCTCTGTTACTGGTACATCCCTAAAGGTATACCTTACTCGTTCCATAGACCGGTATACCTTTGTAAGGGAGGAAACAATGTGTGAGAAATGAGGCACCGTGATGTTATTCATTATAGCGGAAGTCCGATTGATAAAGAATTGTGAGGGAAATGGGATATTTTCTGTTCTTACGTCATCAATAATAGAGATACAACAGACAATTGTGTGTTTGGTTTGTCAAATAGAAGCGAGGCTAAGATTTGGGAAGGAACTGATGAAATTGATGATACCAAAGATAATTAAAACCAAAATACAGTTTTTAGGAAAACCTCTCGAACGGCTATGAAGACGCATTAAAACTCCTGCATACAGGCACAAGTTGACAGTGTCACAACGATGTGTCAGCCATTTGTCAGCGAGAGCCTTTACACCAATTGATCTTAGCCATAATTCAATTTAATAATATCGTCCCCCATACATTTGTTTTCACAAAATAATCTAACAAAACGTTTTCTCTTATTGCAGGTAAGCAAAACATTTTATCACTCCCGGCTCTCGGTAAGGTAAAGTTCCATTACTATTAATCCAAACGTTCCTAAGTGGTCCTAACATATTCTTTCGCATTTATCTAGGTCTGGTTAATAAAATTACAGAGAAGCATGTTAGGACAAATTGCTGACACGCCCCGCATGAATATTTTGTCGCATATGCAAATGTATTTCGGAAGCGTGCATGGTGCCCGCCCAAACCTCGTGTCTGCTTCCGGCACAGTTGGATGGGGACAGTGAGTCAAGTTGGTACGTTGTTTTATTGATATATATTGTAACGTAAAATAAAAACCCGTTTGCCACACAACCTACCTAAATTATAGTTAATACTACTTTTAGATTTTAGCCCTTAGAAAACAAGAGCAAGTCAACAATTTATGATTTGCTGATTTTTATAACAGTATAAGCACAGTTTTAATGTGGTGATGCTCTTAAAAACAAGCAACTTGCAGTCTTCAATATGCTTAGACTCCAGACTGCAGCTTTCGTGAGGACGAATAACTACATCTTAAATCAAATAGAAGCAACTATCCACCTCATCATCAGCAGCTTACAGCAATCCACTGCTGGATATAGGCCTTTCCAATCGCACGCCATCCATCTCGATTGCCAGCAATTCGATCTACTTGCTGGTATGCTATATAATTCTTCTCTAACGAAAAAACTCTTGAAGCGTTGTCCTTGGCAGTCACAACTGGTTTCTACTTATTACCCGACTTAATGTTCTATTTATCATTGCATCTTCAAGAAAAACGCAACATATCTTCGCAAACCATAATTTGGAACAACTTTTTTAAAACACAAGCCAAAATCTGGCACAAATTCCAACTCCATTTTAAAAACAGAACACAGTTACCACACGATCGTGTTTTGTTTTTGTGTCTGTTCTATTCCAATTTCAAACTTGTATTACTGCACATTACACACTGGCCATCCGGTCACAGGACTTCCGCCCGCGCATGCGAATTAAGTCTCTGCTTTTGTCGATCTGAATGCTTTATGGCGCATCTTGAAAGGGTTGGACTGTGCTGAGGGGAGGATTTAAGTACCAATGGATTTAGACGATTATGCTGGCATAATTTAATGGGAAGTGTTGTGTTTTGGGAATGAAATCATTTCAGGTTTTACTCTTTTGGCGAAAGTGTCGAGATTTTAACTGCAAAGGTAAACCATAACAACCTCCCAAGCTTTACCACTTCGACAAGTCCTTTGCTTTCCACAAAAATATCAATACCAAACCAAAAATCCTTTTTTCATCTTCAAACTGTCAGTAATTTGCATCTTCAAGTCGCTAAACTCCGTTAGTGGATATTCATCAGACATTATAGAACTAAGTAAAGTAATAGTTATTTGTTATACAAGAGTGCAAAGTTGCTTTTTAACCGCGTGTTCAATTTTGATGACCGAGCAAGCGAAGGATTCTAAAATTGAATCACGAGCGCAGCGAGGGATTCAAAATTAGAATCCTGAGCGTTAGCGAGGGAATCAAAAGAGCACGAGGTGAAAAATCTTTGTGCAACACGTAACTATTCATTCCACCTCAGCGAGGAAATGACTAAATGCAAAAAAAAAACGTTTACAATCACAAGATAGGTACACTTTTATTTCAGTTTAGGTATTAATTACTACATTATGACAGGTAAGTATTACAGAATAATCTTTAAATTATAACAAAATAATACTAAGGTATAATTAAGAAAATTTTAAAGTAACGTTGCTACAGTTATTGTTGAGGGAGAAAGCTCATTTGCGCATTATTAACAGTTTCAGTCAATTCTGTTGGCGTCAAACAAACTTCCTCGTCGCTAGAATCACTCATTTTAGTTTTTTCACTTGTTTTCAAGTTTCTTGTTTTTAATATATGGTTTAACAATGACGTGAAAAAATGCCGCGTAAAGAACCGCGTACAAAGCAAATTGAAAAAAGAACACCAAGAAGGTTCCGAGTCTGAGTTTTTAACAAATTAAAAAAAAGTTGTATGATATATTCGGCACCATAGAGGTAGCAGTAAATAGGTTTAATGTTTTTTTTAATTCACAAACTTAGTGCACACGATGTTCTAAATTCAATTTACTTTATCCTCTAGTGAATAAAAACTGCTTTTCCACTCAGATATTGAAGATTAAAAATACTCTTTCCGAGATGGTGGGATGAAAAGTTTATTTGCATAGGCTGTAGGTTCATGACATAAGGTATAAAAAAAAACAATTGTGGTCCTTGTACAATCTACCAGATCTTCAGAGACTCATTAATGTTTGTCTGAGTAATGCCTTAATTCTAATTTAATTTAATCTGTTCTAATTTAATTTATTTTAATCTATGTTACTTAATTTAATTTTTTGCAATCAATTTAGCTTTTTACAGTTTTTTTATTGTTTTTAATTAATAAATTCTGTATTTATCTCCGCATAATTTAGTGCATGCTGTTCTTTTATTTAAGTGATGAGGCACTTAGACTTAAGTTTGAAATGTACAAATTTATAAAGTAACAGTGTACTCAGTGTTGAAAAGAAAATAATAAATAAATAAATAAGCATGCAAACATTAATGAATTATAATCAAAAAAACTAGTCTCAAAATACAAAACTACGAATTACAGTTCAAAACGGATACAATTAAATAAGTTGGTATGTCGTTAAGTTTCATAAAACATATTAAGATTATATTAAATTATATTAGAATAAATTTTAGTCATTGTCATTTAGAAAATCGTTAATCGAGTAGTAACACTTTTCAATCAATAATGCTGTTAACTTCTTTTTAAAATTGCGTATTGTGTTATCTTTTATTATGTCCGATATTTTGTTATATATTGCAGCTAACTGTAACTACTTCATAAAACCCTTGAATAAAAGCGTTGACAACAGTCCAATATAAGAATTTATTTAAAAAAAAATATCAAAAAAACCCGACTACTTAAAAAGCCGACTAAAAAGACGTAAACAAGTAGAAAATCATGCTGTGCAGTCGGAGAATACATATGCGTGAGCTGGCTGACCAAAACCAGATGTATCCTCCAACTGCACAGCATGATTTTTAAAAAAAGAATTTGGTCCCCTACAATATGGCGCACAAAATCCGCCATTTTTCTATTTCGCAAATTTTAATGTATCCAGTGACACTGGCAGGGTTAAGACGAATCGATTGACGTAAGAATCATCAAAATCGGCCAACGCGTTTGGTCTCTAGAACACCATATAGGAACAAACATACATACATAGACTGTTAAACACATTACCCTCCTTCGGCAGTCGGGTAAAAAGCAAGATCATCAGGCGATTTTATAGCACTAGTCTTTTTTTAAATAATCGGTGTAAAATAGTAAGCTTAGTCAAGTATCGAGATCCCTAACTTTTGAATTTTGACCAATGAAATATTGATCTATATTTCTTTCAAAAAATAAGATATAACAACAAAACTAACACATTATTTATAGGGTGTTTACGATATTGCAAGGGATGCCCTAATGTATCGACAAGACAGTCGATAACTCTCGGAGGCACTCGCGAGATTGCTCGCCTGGTTGGCGCCAAGAGGCGTTTGCCCAACAAGGATTTAATGTGGGGGGTTCGCTTTTATGACAAACATTGGTCAAGAGCATCGTTAAAAATGAGAGTGTGTCGTGGTCAGGGTAAAATCTGTTTGCCGTGAAAATTCTGTGATTTATCTTCGCCTTTTTGGACTCAATTACTGAACTGTTTTATCTATTTTCTGCTAATAACGTTAGTTGTCGAACTTATTGAAAACGTTTCAATATTAATGTGCTTTCTTTTCACTGAAACGTCTGGCATATTTAAGGCTGTAGACTAGGTGTCATAAAATGTCAGTTATGGCCGAAATGTAAATTCGAGAGATTGAAAACGTGACATTTCGAAAGCGTTTGACATTCCCATTCATTTTTGTAATTTTACAAGCTTTTATTTAATTTGCAATGTATGTATGTGTGCTCGGGTCAAATTTTGCAACTGAATTTGAAAGCAGTTATCCTCTACTGATTAAGATGAAATTTTATATACACCTTTAGTTTGGATCCAATATGGCGGACGGCCCAAGATGGCGGACTAGTTATTTTTTGTGTCTGGGTATGAAAAAATAGAAGGGAGCCGAGAAGAATCCGAAAAAAGCTTGTAATATCAGCGCTTTTCAGTATATAGTAGCCCCGAAGCATGATGGCTTTACTGTTTCTTTTCTATTTTATTATTTATATGCTCCCGTGGCAAACAGGACCTGTTTTCGAAAGCGTTTGACATTCCCATTCATTTTTGTAATTTTACAAGCTTTTATTTAATTTGCAATGTATTTATGTATGTGTGCTCGGGTCAAATTTTGCAACTGAATTTGAAAGCAGTTATCCTCTACTGATTAAGATGAAATTTTATATACACCTTTAGTTTGGATCCAATATGGCGGACGGCCCAAGATGGCGGACTAGTTATTTTTTGTGTCTGGGTATGAAAAAATAGAAGGGAGCCGAGAAGAATCCGAAAAAAGCTTGTAATATCAGCGCTTTTCAGTATATAGTAGCCCCGAAGCATGATGGCTTTACTGTTTCTTTTCTATTTTATTATTTATATGCTCCCGTGGCAAACAGGACCTGTTTGTTTTCGGGATAAAAAATAGCCTATGTTACTCAAGAAGAATGTAGCTTTCTACTGGTGAAAGAATTTTCAAAATCATTTAGGTACTTTTTGAGTTTATCCATTACAAACAAACTTATCAACAAATCTTTTCTCTTTGTAATATTAATAAATTGAAACGGTATACGGAGACTTAGACGGATCATGTTCAATATGAGACTCCTCCTCTTCGCGTCGTGTTCCTCATTACTGAGGGTCGTGATTCCCTCGACAGGATATCATCTTTTCTCTGACGATGATTCTCCATCTGTGTCTGTCCTTGACGACGTGGAGTGCATCGTGCAGCTTTGTGTTCAGCGTTGCACGTACTTGGTCAGACCATCTGATCGCGCTACGGCCCCTCGGCCTCTTGCCATAGACCTTGCCTGTGATCATCAGCTGTTCGAGGTTATGACCATCCTAACGGGCAATGTACCCAATGAACTCCAGGGTTCTTCGCAGACAGATGGTGGAGAGCCTGGCCTTGACGTTCAGTTGTCGAAGGATAGATTCGTTTGTGCGGAATGCAGTCCATGGAATTTGAAGCATCCTTCGCCAACACCACATCTCATATCTCATATGAGACTAGTTTCTTATAAATAACTGCATAAAAGAAAAGACATGACAACACATTTACTCTATAACCATTTATTAAAATACTTCCCAAAACCTATTTTTTAAAACGTCAAATAGTCTACCAATTTTCTATGCCATATAACTCGCTTCCGTTCATAAAATAGCAATTTCAACCCTCTAACGTTATTCGGGATCAAGTATCTATGCTTCGTCTATACTCTATGGGGTGCATAAAAAATGGCATGCTATGACGACGGAATGGCGCCGTCTATGATTTAGCATCGTGCTTTTTAGTTGGGGTTTAAGCGATGGTGGAACGGGTTGAGCTTATCTGCTGTTAAAATGCTTCATCATCATCATCCTTGTAATGTTCCCAATGCTGGGATATAGGCATCCTCTCTGAGAGAAAAATAATGGGCCTTAATCCACCACACGGGCCCAGTGCGGGTTGGTGGATGTCACATGTCTTCGATTTTTTGAACTCACGACCTACGTAACCTACACGTAAGTCAGACCTGTTGCCACTGGGCCATCACTGATCTTAATATGCTTCAGGTTTGAATAAAAACGATGAATTTTAAAATAGTTAAAAAGGAAAGAAAAGGGAACTAAACACGTCTTTGTTTCCTTATAGCTACAACCAAGGCGTCTTCACTTCAAGAGTGAATAGTTTACTTCTAGGCAAGCGTGCTTCACCTTCGACCACAGCATCACATAACATCAGGCGAGATAGTGGTCAAACGCGAGCCATCTATATTACATATAATAAAATTGGAGTGTCTGTTTGTTATATTGAAATAACCGTTTTTTACTACATGTATATGAATATATATACGGTACATACACCAAAATATTTTTTTTTTCAATTTTTGTCTGTCTATTTGTTCCGCCTAATCTCTGAAATGGCTGGACCGATTTTAAAAAATCTTTCACCTATGAAAAGCTACATTATTCCCGAGTAACATAGGCTATAATTTTCACGGGAGTGAAACCGCGGGGGTCAGCTAGTAAAGATTTAAAAAAAAATTAAAAAAGCCAACCCATCTCCGGGTCCAACTACAGCTAAGAACCATCCAAGTGATACAAAAAGAATAAGTAAAACTTGTTTAGTTCAAACGTGAACGTGAAACCTTCAAAAGCATGTATAATGTATTCTATCTCATTCTCTCCTATATCCTATAGATGCGTGTTTGTCTCTTTTTAATGTCACTTTTTCGATTAATCAAGTTTCAAATCACAACGGTGCTAAAGAAATTTTCACTTCAAAAATGTTGGTCACCCATCCAAAAACCGACCTTTGGAATTGTAGCTTTACCTGGCGGCTTTACTATCATGAGTGACTAAAGGTTAAATAATGGCCTATCATAACACTGACCTACAAACAAGACAAAAACAAAAAAGTGGTCACCCATCCAAAGACTGACCTTAGTAAGTTTTGCTTAACCACGCGAGTCACCATCCCGGCCGCTGAAGGTAAAACACTAACCCATCCTAAAAACTAATACAATAAAAAGAAATTTTGAGTTCAGAATGTGGCATCCCATGTTGAAATTGCAGTAAAGCAATTTTGTTGGTTCATTCAAAACACAAAAGGATTTTTTTGCTCAAATGTGCATTTTGTAATATTGCTGGCTCACGTATCGGTAACCAAAACTGATAGTTTTCGAACTTTTTTCACATAACATTGTCACAACAAATCGTTTTTCAATCCAACACTAAGGCATGATTTATTAACACCACAAAAACTACCTGAATATTGACAAACCTAGTGTAAAATCCATTTGTTCGACGCCCAACCATCCGCAAAGATATCGGCAGGTATTTCAAAACTACCCTCAAAAAAATAACGAGTGTACGCGAGCACAAAACGCCATAAACTGCAAGGTAAACCCATTATCGGTGGCCGGCCGGAAATGCAGCCGACGCCATTTTTCATAGCCACCGGATGTGACGGCAGTACACGTCACCATTCCGGGTTTTCGCCAGTTTTTCCACCGGGGAATTATTTAAAGTTATTAATTTTGTTTACTTGATAGTGTGGTGAGGAACAACTCATTTTTTAAGTTGTTTGCTTAGACGTAACAAGTTGTTAGCCTGTAATTCTTGATGAAAAATTCACCAGCATATTTTCGTTCTCCGAGAAATAGAATGACTTCCTTATTGTTGGTAGTGAAAATTCATAATATCTTCCACATTGAATAACAGATAGCAACATGTCTTATTGTCATGGCATCTTTAAATTGGCGTATGAAGGCCAAAAGCTGGAATTTTATGACGTTCACAGATATATTGTTGTCTATTAAATAGTGGACCAAGTTGATGAAACATGTATCTATCATATGCAACGACTATATCAAGACATACGTAGTTTGGCTGAGTATTTTCTTTCGCGTAAACATAATTAAAATTCTCCTAAGCTTGTAAGTTGTATGTATTCTTTCTTGGACAGTTATTGCCTAGTCTGATGACTCTTTTTCGAAGATAAAAACGAAATAACGAAATTTAATAAGTTTTTCAAACCCAACATTTTGTGGACCACAACATCCCAAGCCCGGATTTTCCCGGATCATAATTAAAGAAGAAACGTTCTCTAAACATAAAAGAGGTTTTAACTCAATGTTTTATTATACAGGATAGTTCATTATAAGCCCACAGGGTCCCAAAGCTACCGGTAGTTAATGTTTTCCTGTCACTGATTCTGCGGTAGCAGTTAAGCCGGAAGATTTGGGCAATAAAAGCATTGTATGCCAGGATTTGAATGCGTTATGTGTTATTTAAATAAAAGTTAAGGTACTAATTTATTTGCTTGGAGTTCTTTGTTTCTGTTTTAAGTGGCTTGTTTGTGCAAGTCTGTTTTTAAGATTCCCGTGTGCTAAGCGTTCACGGTAGAAATTGCACGATTATAAATTCTAATAGGAAATTAGATACCTATAAAAAAATCAGTGTACAATTAGAAATCGCTGAATATAAACAAAACTATAGATACAGACAAACATATAACCTCCCCTTTTTACCCTACTGCCGAAGGAGGGTAATGTGTTTATCATTCTATGTACATACATACGTATGTATATATGTATGTTTGTTCCTATGTGGCGTACTAGAGACCAAACGCGTAAGCCGATTATGATGATTCTTACGTCAATCCATTCGTCTTAACCCCGCGAGTGTCACTGGCTACATTAAAATTTGAAAATAAAAAAATGGTGGACTTTGGGCGCCATACTGTGGGGCACCAAATCATCCAAACCCATCGTGTGGGGTACCAAATAAAGGATTTTAAAAGGTGATTCCAAAAATATATAACACTTATGTGTTTAAATGTACCTAATTCTAAAAACAAAATAACTAAAACGTTATAAATAAAAAATAAATTTAAAAAATCAAAAAACCCGACTGCTTAAAAAGCGAACTAAAAAGACGTAAACAAGAAAAATATCATGCTATACAGTCGGAGGATACATGTTCGCGAGCTGGCTGACCAAAACCAGATGTATCCTCCGACTGCACATCATGATTTTCTCTTTTTTTGGGAATGCGGACACGGTATTTGTCAGCAATAGATGATGTGAGCTTAACACCTTTACAACCTGCTTGAATTGAACTTGTTATCGTTGGAACCCATAAGTTAAAATGTATCTAGGACGCAGCCATATGAAACAATCTCGAATCCTACAACTTTTACAAAGTCTTCCCTCATCCAAATAGACCAGAGATTAGGCCATTTGATCAACGACGCAAAATCAGCTGTACTAGTCCCCCTCCCAACCACATAAACCCAACCGAACCGACAAAACATCCGACCAATTTTCAGCAGAAAAAGGCAAAGTTCCCAATATATCTGTTACTTGAGAGTGAAAGCAATCGGCGTCGAGAGGTCTGGACCGTGCAATCGATACGACCGTAATACCGTACCTCTCAAGGTCGGCTGTATCTGGACGGTCTACCGTCTAGCTTACCTGGTTTATTTTCGTCCTGACCCTGGGAGGACGGAAATGGATATTGCTTTTTGAGCAAAAGTTTTTAGGCTAAGTGGAGAGTTGGTAATTGGGATTTTTTGTACGAACAGACAATGCGGTTACTGATTAAAATTATGTGTCTTTAATGTAATTAGCTAAGTAGACCTTTTTGTGGTAATTTTAAGGGTAGCTTCAAAGTGGTCAAGGGCGAATATATTGGGATGTCTTGCTCTTGTGGTTTTGTTCATCGAGTAGACAAGTTTGGGAAAAGTGTATTCAAGCAAGTATGAATTTGTTTTCAAGTAATAGAGATATTTGTGGTATCTGCAGGCATTTTTAGTTCATTATTGTACAAATGTATACCAAAGATTGTAGTAGTATAGTACTGTGATAGCCCTGAGGCTTCAAAGTGGTCAAGGTCGACTAAATTGGAATGTCTAGCTCTGGTGGTTTTGTTACTCGAGTAGACAAGTTTGGGCAAAGTGTATTGTAACAAGTAGGAATTTGTTTTCAAGTTATAGATATTTTTTGTATCTCCAGGCATTCTTAGTTCATTATTGGACAAATGTAAACCAAATTGTAATAGTATATTACTGTGGTAGCCTTGAGGCTACCACGTAGATTATGCGCGATATTAATTATATTTTGGGCTTATTTCTGATAATCTATACCAATATTATAAAGAGGAAAGATTTTTTTGTTTGTTTGTACCGAATAGGCTCCGTAACAACTGGACCGATTTTAAAAATTCATTCACCAATAGAAAGCTACATTATTCCTGAGTGACATAGGCTATTTTTTATCCCGATAACGGGTCCTGTGGGGTGGCCCACGGGAGCGAAGCCGCGGGGAACAGCTAGTTTATTATATTTCCATTGTACATCAAAACACACGCGCCTATCGCCTTTAGGGGCCTGTCTCTCAATCTATTATGTATTAGTCTATGGGCCTGTCCAAAGCTAATATTGTGGATGACATTGAGGACATCCTAAATACGAATGATATTTAAATTAGATCAAGCCAGGAATAATTTATAAAGGTAAAGTAGTCATAGCAAACTGCTTACAGTACCTACACAGTGATTTGAAAGTTCATGTATTTAAAATTAAGCTGACCTTTGTCAGCTTAACTTTTAATATTCTGCCAGCAAACCTTGGTAAATTCGAATATTCTCCGAGCAAACCTTAGTCTAGATCATTGGATCTCTATTGAAAATTCGACAATTATCTAGATGGCTAAAGTGAAAGTTTATATTTTGTGTGATGAAAATAGCTCGGCATGGCTATAAGAATGACAGATACAATCAATATTATGTCTCAAATGAAACACAAAATCGACTTAATAGAATCATTAATTTCTTTATTATTATTTTAGTCCAAGCTTCCCAAACAAAACCATTGATTTTCTTGGCACTATCTTCATAATAAAGTCAACGATCGAGAAATTCTTCTCGAATAATATATCTTTTAGCAAAACCATAACAACATGGGCTTGGCTTATATCCAGCACTATGTAGCTAAGCTAGATAACCTTCCAAGGACATGGAGGGTAATTTTGACCGGCCTTAACCCTGCACGAGTCAGTTTGTTTTGGTAAAAACGACCTTGAATGGAAAAGCTTCTGGAATTAGATTAGGGGTTTGTGTACGCTAAGAAAAGTATTTTCTGGAAGGTTTTCCGGCACTTAGGTCGATTGAGAAGGGGAGGGGCATGTTAAGAGCGGACTCTAGTCAACAGGAATTTGAAAAATAGGTATTTAAAGAAACTATTGCCGTCGCGTCACCTCCAACCTCACCCCGTAAAGTGCGAAAGGGACAACTGCAGCTCAGGCTGATTTTACCTACAAAAACTTTGACTAAAAGACGTTTCGTATTCTGCTGTTTTCTTCATGAAAACTGGTCTGATCTAAAAAATTCTTATATCAAAATTTAGAGGAAAAGTATATCTATGCTCCTATCATTTCCTGTTTTAGAAAGTCTTCTGAACATGGCGGTAAAAACGGGCATTTTTTTCGGATTTTTTGATTGTCATATTTCTTTTTGTGATTATGTTTTGGAAAAAAGGAAATGATACAGGCACGTATTAATTAGACCTAGATTTTATGGAACAAAAACATTGCTCTAGAGGCATTATCCACGAAGAAAACAGCAGAATGTGTTTGTATCGAGAAAGTCTCACTAGAGTCCCCTCTTAAGTAAAAGAAAAACCTAGGTATATCTATCTATATCCTAGTAATATGGATGGACGGATGCTTATTACTCAATCACGCCAGAACGGCTAAACGGATCTGGATAAAATTTGACACAGAGATCTGGAACTGGTAGAAGATAGTAATCAAACTATCACACTTATATTATAAGGCGAAAGTTTGTGAGTGTGACTGTTACTTCTTCACGCTTAAACGGCTGGATGGCTCTGGATGAAATCTGGCACAGAGATCGATTTTAGTCTGGAATAGCACATAGCTACTTTCTATCTCGGGCAAATGTTTCCGTAGGATCATTTCTGACCATCTCGCGGCCGGAGTTGCTGGTAGCAGCTAGTGTATATAAAAAACTGTTACTATCGTATGACCTTATCAAAGAAGCTTTTGATACGAGATTAGGGGCTCGTTTTGTCTAGAAAAGTATTTCCTCGAGACGTTTCGGCACTTATTTCGATTGAGAGTCAAAGATGAAGTTTTAGTAATTTAGGGAAAGCCTGTATCTATCACTGGCTTAGTTGATTGCTCGAATGGATTAAAGTTTGAGATAAGTGTTGTATGATCAATATATAATATATCAGTACTTTTCTTGAGTTAGGATTATCAAGTTTTGGTTCCAAGCCAAGCAAGAGCAGTTATTTGTCAATTTTTTTTTTACTGCCATATGTTAGCTGAAGGCTGTTGAAGACGAAGAGGGAATAGTCCGTCTTTTTAATCTGATTCGACTGCTTTTTTCCTATAAATAGGTTTTTGTGAATTTTTCCGGGAAGCATAAAATACTCAGCGGCATTGTAGCTTTCTGAATAATTTTAGTATTAGCATCAAAACTTCTAGAGATATCTTTACAAACAGACAACTTTCCCTCTTATAATATTCGTTTAGATTACATACTGACACTTATCTGTCAAAAGAAATTATCAGTATAATTGGTTTACTAGAACATAATTTCAAAATACCTAGTTAAAAATTATGACTTCAAATTCGCCCCAACAGGAAGCTCCCAAAGATAACTAAATATTAAACATCGCAAAATGTCGCAGAACCTTTCAGTTTTGAACCCGCTCCCCTATAGGCGCCGGTGAGGCGGTGGTAGGTATGTCGTTATAGTATGGAAGTGCTGCGAGGAATAAATAGCTATGGGCTTTATTGTTTTATGGTGTTTATGAAATTTTCAGGAAGGAAACGTGAAGGATGTTTTAAGTAAGTCCTCGGGACACCTGAACTGTCTCACTTTATCTATAAGGCTTAGCACAAACTGCGGTTTTTATTCGCGCGAATTTTTCCACCCATTCTGCGACCTATGGAATTGTATGAAGCTGCACTGCACTTGTTGCGGTAAAAAATCCGCGCGGAAATAATACCGCAAAAAAAACCGTATTTTGCCACACAATCCACCGCACTGCGGCATGGATTAAATTCGCGCGAATATTTTGAGCTATATACAAATATTTCGTACGCGGAAAAAAATCGCGCGAATAAAATCCGCGCGGCTAAAAATCGCTATGCGTCAAACGTATCTTAGATAATTCCATTGATCCCTCTGATGCTTGCTGTCAAACTGTCTGGTAGATATGGGCGACAGATAAAGATTGCATTACATGCAAAAATTAAGTATTTACCAACTTATCTAAAAATAAATGCCTATCAGCTGATATCTAGAGTACCTATGCATTATTTTTAACTGACTTCACAAAAAGGAGGAGGTTCTATGTTCGACTGTATGTTGTTTCACCGATTTAGGCGCCGGCGCCGGTGAGGCGATGCTAGGCTGTCGTTATAGTGTGGAAGTGCTGTGAGGAGTAAATAGCTATGTGCTTTATTGTTTTATGGTGTTTTTGAGATTTTTGGGCAGTAAATGTGAAGGATTTTAAGAGTGGAGGCACTATAATTATAGCATCATGTAAGGGTGGTTTTAAAATCACTTTTGAGATTTATTTTTGTCATGTTATCAGATATTTGTGCATTGAAAAGGAGCAAGGCTGCTGTCTCTTACATCCTAGTTCATGTATTGTAATAACCTTCTTTTTTTAGCATCTCTATAACGTACATTTCGGCAAGATACTCTGTACCACGCCATAGCACTCCACTGTCCAGGGTTGTGGGTTCATTTACTTAATTGGAATCGAAGAAGAAAGCTTTTAAATAATAAGCTAAAAGTTTAAAATCTGTAACTGGACTAAGGTTTTTATACTCTATGTTACCTGGGGTAATAATACCAAATGGATTGACACCTTATTCATCAAAATCGGATGAATAGTCTAGGCGCTACAGAGGAGCATACGTAAATACAAACATACATACATAGACTGCTAAAATCATAACCCTTCCTTTTGGCTTCTCCGTAGCCGGGTAATAAAAACTAATACCACATTCACAATGATAAACCCACGTTTTTTTATTCAATATGATATGATAGGCATCTAAACTATTTTTTTTGCTACATTTTATCGATTTATTTAAAAAGCTATCGTAAGTGTTGCTCAAAACATCACAATAACTTGAATATATTACGAATCTATTTAACTCTTGAAGGAGGAGCTCGTGGCTAAATAATAACTGCTGCATGGGTCGATCTTCAAGGTTAAGCAACGCTTGCCGTGGTCGGTCCGTGGATGGGTGACCATTTCAACATACCGAGTTTCCTCCGTGCCTCGGAAAGCACGTTAAGCCGTTGGTCCCGGCTGTCATTTAAAGATCTTTGACAGTCATTACGGGTAGTCAGAAGCCTGAGATCTGACACCAGTCTTGCCAAGGGGTATTGTGTAGCCCAGTTACTGGGTTGTGGAGGTCAGATAGGCAGTCGCTCCATGTAAAACACTGGTACTCAGCTGAATCCGGTAAGACTGGAAGCCGACTCAAACAATAATTGGGAAAAAGGCTAGGCAGATGATTTAACTCTTGAAGTTGAAAATTTCTAGTATCAATTCAAATAAAATCGACTCCATTCATTCCACGAAGAGAAAACCAAATGAAACTCACTTTCAACTATGTTCAACACAGCTCCACAGTCGGGAACATCTCATTCCGATTACAGGAAGCGTTGATTGACGCGTGGCCGATAAACAAGCGAGCCGCGCGGCGCCGCCCCTCTTTTGTTCACCTTGTTCACGGCTTCCACCGTATTCAGGGTGGCATAGAGTAGTGAGACTGTATAGAAGTGACGCTCATGTAATCGCAATCTCGTACCAACGATAACTAATGTCAAAAACGTTGGTAAAATGGAGGTCTTTGACGGTTTTGACTGATATTATGCGTAAAAAAGTTACTCTACCTAACTTAAAACTATCTTTACATAGCACATTTTGTCGAGCGTATAGCGTTGCGAGGTCAGATAGGCAGTCGCTCCATGTAAAACACTGGTACTCAGCTGAATCCGGTTAGACTGGAAGCCGACCCCAACATGGAAAAGGCTAGGCAGATGATGACATTTTGTGGAGCTTTAGTAAAAGTTTAGCGTTGTAGGGTGTCCTCAATCACCCATTTTATAGTATACTAGCTGTCCCACGCGGCTTCGCTCCCCTGGACTGACTAACTGGCTACCTACCTACCCTACATACATGAGTGTTGCGTAACTTAAACCGTTTACGCAGTGCACGCAACGGAAGCCCTCAAAAAGAAATATTTTTGCCCGTTTTTGCAACATTTTTTCATTTATGCTCTGCTCCTATTCGTCGTAGCGTAATGTTATATAGGCTATATCCTTCCTCGATAAATGGACTATCCAACACAAAAATATTTTTCAATTCCAACTTTTTCAGTTCCTGACCAACCAACCATTATTTTCAGTTCCTTAGATTAGCGCGTTCAAACCAACAAACAAACTCTTCAGCTTTATAATCTATCTATATATATAAAAATCAATGGCACTTTTCGTTGTTATTTTATAACTCAAGAACGGGCTCAACTATCAAAAAATTCAGGCTTTATTCGGACTATTTAGCAGATGGTTTATGTGAAGAAATAACATTTAAAAAATTAATTCTTAGGGTAGGGTAGGGTAGGGTAGGGTAGTGTAGGGTAGGGTAGTGTAGGATAGGGTAGTGTAGGATAGGGTAGTGTACGGTAGGGTAGTGTAGGGTAGGGTAGGGTAGTGTAGCGTAGGGTAGGGTAGGGTAGGGAAGGTAGTGTAGGGTAGGGTAGGTAGTCTAAGGTAGGGTAGGTAGGGTAGGTAGTGTAAGGTAGGGTAGGTAGGATAGGTAGGGTAGATAAATGTTTTGTGTTTTTATGGCAAAACAAAGTTTGCCGGGTCAGCTAGTATTACGTATAGATTTAGCATAAACATAACATACGTTATCAGTCTATCCTCTCGACGGCTGCGACACCTGAATCAAGTGTGGACGCCACTGTTTTCTATTGTGTCTGCTAATTATGGCCACTGAAGGTAATGTTCCCACTGCTGGGACATACAGGCCTTCTTTCTGAAGTAGTTCACAACGCGAGCCCAGTAGGTAGAAAGCACTAGGTAACACTAAGTTTTCTTCTCGAAGGTTTAATTTTCTTGTTTTAAGAGTTGTGGTGGTGAAATAAACTGCTCAAAGTAAATTCCATGCCTTCCTGAGACCAAACTCACTCCTTAAGTAAGGCCGTAAACACTGGGCCACCATTTTCCTCCTGTGTGACAGTCCCTTTTAGGAGTGACGCCTCTATATGAATTACATTGCCTAATAATCTATGACAATTTTCACCGCTTTTCACATTTGACACTTGTGTGACGTAGGTACAGTGGGGTGCGTTTGAAGTTACTTTGACCAGCCGTCAAAATGGAATGTTTTGCTATACAATAGTTAATTGGAAATCGCGTTTGATTTCAGTTAAATGCACGTTGAGTTACTCGCAAACGACAAGGGAATATGAAGGGATATTTATCGTTTTGTGAATTTGGCAGTAGTTACCTACACACCTACTTTCTACTCTACATTTATGATTATTTCATTACTTTGAATTATAGACATGGCTCTCACAGTTTGTTCATTAACACGTTCGCGCACATAAATGGCATGGCATTCGATTTTTCAAGCTAACGCAGATTCTGTTAGTCTAGAGCTAAGTAATTAACATCTACTGCTAGTAAATAGATATATAAATAGAATGTTTTTTATTAATACCACAGTTATTTTTTTCTAGAACTTTTTTGAATATCTATACTAATTTAATAAACCGGAAGAGTTTGATTGTTTGTTTTTTTGAAGGCGCTAATCTCTGGCACTACCAGTCAAATTTGAAACAAGTAAAATTTCAAAATTAAAAAAACCCCCGACACATTTTATCTTGCGAAAACACCCCGATTCAAACAGTAAAACGCCCATAACTTTAGAACGGCTGAACCGATTTTATTAAAACATAGCTAAGAACACTCTCGACAAAATCACCTTTCAAACAAAAAAACTAAATCAAAATCGGTTCAGCCGTTTAGGCGCTATGATGCCACAGACAGACACACGTGAAACTTATAACACCCCTCTTTTTCCGGCGGGGGTTAAAAATATTTGTATAATATCATAGCCACATTCATGAGAAAGTCTGTAGGCTATTGTAGAATAACGCTAAAGCTCTTGGTTAGCCTTAAATATTTATATTTGTAAAGTAAGTAGGCAGAAAAAGCGCTATCGAGTTGGTTTATCTGCGTGCGCGTGCGCGAACGCTGGGTAGTGGATAATTAGACGAAAGTACCATGTACTACAAAGATATTGGTTTTTAATAGATCTAAAAAAAAACAGAAAACTATGTATATATATCTATCTCTTATAAATAAGCCACGTTGGGGCATTTTGGTTCAAATAATTTTTCCTTATACATATATAAAAAAACTCAAAAAATGTTTTTACCTATGTCAGTGATAGACTTTGAAACCATCCAACCGATGTGCCCCAAACCGGTTTCATTTTGATTTTTGACGGGAGCGATGCCGCGGGGGACGGCTAGTATACTGATAAATATGACTTTTCCTGAGTAATTAGGTCTATATGAGCTGCCTCATGTCAAGAACTTTGCAGTCGGATTAGTGACCTTACTTTTTGTCTTTGAACATCACCAATGACTTGAAAAGGTTTAATAAAACTACAGAAACTAGAGTCGTCACAATCTAAGAAGTTAGTTGAGGTTTCTCATTTTATATGCCGCGATAACGGCAAAAATTTAAAAATTAAAAGAAATTGAAAAATCAAATTCATAATCCTAATGTATTACTATGTTTCCCATACACTATAACAACAAGTATCATTCGCAAGCATCAAGTTTAATTATTAATAAGTATTTTTATCTACACTCACAACGTAATGTTCCAAATATGAATTCAAAAAATATTGCATAAACACGTACTTTATATTCGTGGATAGATAAAATTTAAAAAAAAATAACTATTACATTTCAACATTTTCCTTCGATTTTCAAACAAATGCATCATAAAATAACTTTTTAATTTTTATAGCACACTTTTACTTTATAATTTATTGGCGCTTATGGGCTCATTGACATTGACAGTCATGGTGCAATGAGAATCTAAGTTGCCCGCCATACTGCATATTTTTTCCTTTTCCACTTTTATTTTATTTCAACTGTATGAGTGAAGATAAAATAGTGTATGCACCGGCATATAATTAATAACCCCTGTTATATGACCATTGCATAAACTACTATTATAGCTGTCAAAACGGGCCTTTTATTTGACAATTTTAACATAAGCTTTTTTTCTTTTACTAAGACTGAAAAATAAAGTCTACAGAGCTACAGAGCCTTTCGAAGTGAAACTGTATCCTCCCATCCCATAAATCATTTTACATACAAAACACGTTCGTATCTTTGCTTAATATTCATATAATTTAAATAATTTATACTTGCAGTCGTTTCCCAGTCTAGACGCTGATTTTTGGCAAAGTCAAGGCTACGCTTAAAAGTACAGTCGATAAAATAAATCGCAATTTTCCATACGCCTTCTCTGTATGAGAAGAGGCCGTTGCATTGCAGTGGGATTGTTATAGGCTGGTATTATATTATAAGTAACTGAATTCAAATGAGAAAACTACAATGAGAATATTTTGTTTTATAATTGGATAGACTGTACCTAGGAATATTATTTTGAAGAGTTTTTTTATTGAAATTGGATTGGCCGCCAGCCATCTTTTACTTTTTTATGTGGATGTAAATAAATATTGTTTATCCTGAGGCTTTCAGGACAAATGGCCTAGGGCGGTAAGACCGACTAAGTAAATTTTATGTAAAATGCGGTGAAAAGACATGTGTCGTTTTTTTTTTAATGACTACGATATCTGTTTCTATCTATATCAAAAACAGTAGTGTAAACAAATATATAGGCGGTGAACCGCAAGCCAGATGGAAAATTCTGGTATTTGGGATATTAAATCCAATATTCAGCAGCTTTTTATACATTTCAGCAGAATTTCAGAATGCTGCTGAAACTACCCATTTACTCAGGTAGATCATCATCATGATATCAGCCGAAAGACGTCCACTGCTGGACATAGTCCTCCCCCAAGCGTTGCCACATTTTGGTCCCGTGTTTCTCGCATCCATGCGGATCCCCGCAACCTTCACCAGGTCATCGGTCCACCTGGTGGGAGGCCTTCCAACGCAACGTCTTTCGGATCGCGGTCGCCACTCCAGAACCTTTCTGCCCCATCGGCCATCCGTTTTGCGAGCAATGTGCCCTGCCCACTGCCACTTAAGTTTGGCAATTCTTTGGGCTATGTCGGTAATCCTGGTTCTCTTGCGGATCTCTACATTTCTAATTCGATCACGCAATAAAACTCTGAGCATAGCCCTCTCCACTGCCCTTTGGTTGACTGTAAGCTTTCTTATGAGACCCATTGTAAGCGACCATGTCTCAGAGCCATATGTCATCACTGGCAACACACACTGGTCATAGACTTTCGTCTTGAGACACTGTGGTAAGCTGGACGTGAAGATACCGCCCAACTGCCCGAACACTGCCCTGAAGTTGGCCCTACCCAACTTTATCGTTTGTCCCAGGTAGACATATACAGGTAGATACTTCAATTTATTGTGTTTTTATTAGAAATTTTCATGTTCGTTTTAAATGTGAATATTTTAAATTAAATGTACATTTATATATAACTTTCGAGGCAGACTGTACATCGCCAATGAATAAAAGTGATCTCGTATCCTCTCTATACTCTTTACGTTGGTACACGTCCAAAATAATAAATTTAAAACCACCGAGCAGCGTATTCTCAAAAGAGAGTACTTATTATATTGAATTTTAATGGAGTTTGGCCTTTATGTCTGTTAATGTTTGAGAAAATACAATTAAACATGGGTTACCTTTGTTTAATTTATCAGAGACTTCATTTTAATTTAAGATTTCATCATATGCGCGAGGGGCAGCAGTTTTTGCTAGGTAATTTAATTTTCGAACTAAAGTGAATTAGTCTAGATGTATGCCCGGTTGATGGTACCCTCTTATCATCGTGAAATGTGAGTACACTACAGGTATATAGACCTCTGTCAAACACTTCTGATACAGGCGTAATGTTATATGACTTATGACTTGAAATTTAATATAGATTTGACATGCATTATTATTTTATTTTTTGACATTATTGTTATTTGAGAATTGATTGATAAATTATTTCTTCTTTTTTACACGGATTAATTTGACATAAGATATTGTTATTTGGTACTAATTGATACTTTTTACATAATAAATTTCACAAAAGTTATTTTTATTTGACATTTGCTTGATATTTTTGACATTTTTATTATTAAGTTTTCACTGCTTTACTATTTGTTTTGTTGACATTTGTGATAATTGCTTCTAGACTTATTTCATTTATTTATTTATTTATTCAAGATTTGCACTTCGTATTATGTGGCAAACATGTTTGAATCATTTATTTTATTGCAGTCCTGCTTGCACTTATTTTATTGTTTTTATTGTTGTGGCCTGCGTCCCAGCAGTGGGAACATTAATAGGCTGATGATGTGATGTGATGTGATGTATCCACATGTTTAAGCAAATAAATATATCTGAATCTGAATGTAATCAATTTAGATTCAACGCAAATAAAATTATCGGATAACCTTAAATCTCTTAAACAAGTTTACTCGTACTTAATAAAACAAAAGAAAGGCTGGAACAGAATATCTAAACTATCTCTTCCTGCTTATCTAAAACATTGTGGTATTTATTAAAGATCTACTTACGTTTCATAACACTCCACAATCCATCTTCACATCTTTTGATATCGCATCAATTTGTGTAACTCATTTTTATATATATTCTTTGTATTATTACATCTGGAAAGCATATTTAGTTATCTCTGACTGTTTTAAATATCTAAACTTAAATTATATTCGTAATTTATAATTCTTCTTCTAATATTTTTCTACTGTGACGTTTTATCTGACATGACATATGTCTGTCTATTTTATTTTATTAAAGCCATAGACATACCATAGGTACCATGGACTATAATACCTAGACCTTTCCTTAAGCTAGTTGTACATTATTGTAAGGTCAGAGCAGACTGACCCGCCTTTGTAAAGCCGTTTTTATTCGCTCTGTTCTGATTGAGATTTGAATTTGAAATTGAGAAGAGATGGCAGATCGAATGAAAAACGGGCTTCAGCTTTTTGGCAGTCTTGGAACTGGCGGAACGCCGAAACACGGTTATACTGAGTACTATACTACGAAGTGTATTTTCTATTCTTAAAACTCTTTAAAAGCCTTAAATCGAGCTTGTGTAACAATTTATGAAGTGCTCTAGTTTAAATATATATTACTATTGTGTGTTATACTGTGTATAATTTTGCCTACCACGTACCTGCATATCTGCGGCGTGTAACGTCTGTCTGATTCCTCAAAACACCTAGCTGCATATCTATGTCGTTGTGGCAGTCAAGTCTACGGTGACGCGCGAGACCACAGCGCGCCGGTTCCAGCACGCGCAGATTCCTGCTGCCTACTCATCTACCGACCTGCTGACTAGGTGCACACACTGATAGTGAACCATCAGCCGTACTATCTCACCGTGCCACGTCCTGACTGCTGACCTGCCTACCTGCCCGATTGCCTGCATGTCCGTCGTTGCTGCTTGATCACCTGCCTACCTCGGACATTCCACGACTTCCTGTCCGAGCTGCTGCCTGGTTAGCTGCCCACGACGTGCGAAACCGACCCCATAGTTCTGTACTCTATATCATTTTAATTTCATAGCTTTAATTTAATTTTTATCTTTTTAACTTAATTTTATTAACGTGGCTTACGTATAGCTCTCCGGAGCTATACGTAACGCTACAACATAGCTAATGCTAATACCAGTTATCCATTTGATGCTTGCTGTCAAACTGTCTGGCAGATATGAGCAACGTAGCATTACATGCAGAAATAGTTCCTTATCTAAAATTAAAATCCTATAAGCTGATGCTAGAGTATGTACTATTTATAGTTTGGTTTTTCAAACAAAAATAAAAAAAAAACAATACCTCGTAGATTATCAAAGGCGTTCCCTCTGCTGGGACCATAATCCACCACGCGGGCCAGTGCAGCTTGGGTGGACGTCACATGTCTTCGAATGCTTGGTTGAGGACATGCCGATTTCCTCATGATCTTATCACGAGTGAATCCGGCGATTTATACAAAATTATTTTTTTGAATGTCCTCTTAAATAAATTCTACCCTAACTAAATCATAATTCATAACACGTTATGTACTTTGCAAGTGTATATTAGGAAAAAGTAGAAAATAATAACAATTGGCAAATTAAAACAATATCCAAGTAAAAACACTTATATTAGATGCACAGAACCTTACAAAAATACTAAATACTGTATAAAGTTATCTTTAACACATCACAAATTCACATAACTATTGCTCGGTAATTCCGACATTTTTATCTTCATAATCACAGTTCAAAATTTGTAACACTTGAAGATAAAATTACACACGTTGACTTGTCAAAAGTTTTGTCGGGAAAATGATATTTTGTAACAATACATCAATACTTTATCTTATCTCATCCCTACAATGTTTCAGTAATGACCTTTGTTCGCCGAAACGTATTTCCTTTATTTAAATCATCTTGAGGATCATTGATAAAATGTATTACATACAACAACAGAAGTTCCACAAAAGTTTAAAATATTTGAAACAGTAAACTATTTCACATCTCTAAACAATTTTTCTTTGCCGTATTTTGAAAACCTTGCCCGTTTTTTGACGTTAAGAGCACTCCTATTTTCTCAAACATCTTTAGGAAAAACATCAGTCAATTCTTGAGGACTAGCTGCATATACAAACTTTGTTTCAAACCTCGAATCAATATCCAAACACAACTTTTTTAAATCAAGATTAAAATTCAACAGTAAGATTTGATGGGTCTTATCCAAATCTTTTATGATAGCCATTAAATTAAATGCGGCTGTAAAGTCCAGTTTCCTTAAATTCCCACCATCTATGACGACTGGTATTTCTGTGGTACCATGAGAGGTAGCTCTCATTACTCTTTTCCTGACGTGTTCCACAGCACAGTAAGATACATTCTCACACAAACTGACAACCATGAGATCTCCCTTCTCAGTCTTCAACTTATTAACTTCAACAGTTGGTCTTGCTACGTTATATAATAACAATAAAGCTTCGATTACAATTCCAGTTATGATTCCATATTCTAATCCAGCCAGTAAACATACAACCATGGTCACTAAACACAGTAACAACTCTTTTAAACTATTCCTCCACAAACTCGCAAAAATGCTGTAGTCTATCATTGAAAACATAGCTGTTATAATAAGACCGGCTAAAGAAGCCTTTGGTATGTAATAAAACGTTGAAGTCAAAAAGGTTAGTGCAACGAAAAGAAGTAAAACCTTGGTGATTCCGCCAGCAGGAGTCTTGACACCAGATACATGGTTCAACGCTGTTCTTGTGAAGGAACCAGTGATGGGCATGCTTTGTCCAAAAGAGCCAACAATATTGCAGAGTCCGACAGCAATCATTTCTTGAGTGGCGTCAATCCTTCCACCATCAGCGAAAGCTTTAGCAATAGCCACTGTTTCCAAAATTGCTACAAAAGGGATCACAATTGATTGCACTCCTAGAACTTCAAACATCTCTACGAAATTGTACGTTTGATTGCCAACGACTGTGCTAAATGGTGGTAAACCAAATCTTGGTAATCCGCTGCCAATGTCACCAATAATCAACAAAGGTTCCGTGCCTAAGGTTGCTTTAAAGCTATAAGCAATGATCATTCCTATCACCACGACAACGGCGTTTCTAGACAAAGATATAAACCATCTCATTTGTTTCACAAATCCATCTGTTCGTTTGCAGCCTTGTCCCATCTTCTTCAACAATACCAACATGAGAATAGTCCCTGAACTGAGCAAAGCTTCCCAAAGTCTTGCTGTAGTTATGTTGTTGAAAAAGTTTTGGCAAGATTCTAAAAAGTAGTTTCCTGAAGTACCGTTCAATCCGAAGAATGCTTTCAGTTGTGCAGCTGCAATTTGAAGAGCAGCAGCGGTTGTGAATCCACTTATCACTGGCATCGATATGAACTCGACTAGAAAGCCAAGATTGAGGACACCCATGAGAAATATGAACACTCCTGACAAAAAGGCAGTCAGGATAGCGAAGTCAGCAGAATAATCAGCAACGTACTTAGCTGTCATGGCGGCGAGGATAGCAGTGGGTCCAACGGTAACATTGTAGCAGCTTCCGAAGATCACATAAATGATTCCAGAGGTCAGGGATGCGTAAAGTCCATATTCGGGCGATAGTCCAGCAATGACGGCGTATGCAATTCCTTGAGGAATCGCAGTGAGTCCTACTGTGATCCCAGCTATGATGTCTTGAATGATATATTCAGATTTATATTTTGGAAGCCACTCAATGATGGGAAGTCTTTTCTTCACGAGTTCCATGCTGCACGTTTTTTGGAGACACTTTTTAGTTTTTCTTCTAAACACTCTACTTGTCGGTTCATCTTGAGTTTGGACTACCATTTTGGTGAACGTATTTTGTTCACTACGGTCTTGAAGTGACTGAGTACTATAGAATTGGGCCTGGCACTCAAGATTTGGTTGTTTATCTGAAGTACATTATTATCTTTATCGGTCATGTCAGCAATAGTTGAGATACTTATGTTGTCACTTATGTACTTGGGTATCGGCTCCTGTCCTTCCGTAAATCGGACATATTGTCATACTTTCACGTGACTGACTATCTAGGTCTATTAATGTTTATTTACTAATGATTGCGTGTGGAAACTAGGCGTCGCTTGAGCATTGTTAAGGCTCATTATTAGTAGGCAAAATAAAGAAAAAAAGAAAAGGAAGAAAATAAAGAAAACAAAGAAAATAAAGAAATGAAAGAAAATAAAGAAAAGAAAGAAAACAAATAAAGGAAAGAAAAGAAAGAAACGAAAGAACAGAAAGTAAATAAAGAGAAGAAAGAAAAGAAAAAAAAAAAGAAAAGAAAGAAAAGAAGGAAAAGAAAGCACAGAAAGAAAAGAAGGAAAAGAAAGAAAAGAAAGAAAAGAAAGAAAAGAAAGAAAAGAAAGAAAAGAAAGGAAAGAAAGAAAAGAAAGAAAAGAAAGAAAAGAAAGAAAAGAAAGAAAAGACAGAAAAGAAAGAAAAGAAAGAAAAGAAAGAAAAGAAAGAAAAGAAAGAAAAGCAAGAAAAGAATGAAAAGTAAATAAAGAATAGAAAAGAAAGAAAAGAAAGAAAAGAAAGAAAAGAAAGAAAAGAAAGAAAAGAAAGAAAAGAAAGAAAAGAATGAAGAGAAAGAAAAGAAAGAAAAGAAAGAAAAGAAAGAAAAGAAAGAAAAGAAAGAAAAGAAAGAAAAGAAAGAAAGTACAACATAAAATTATACAAACGTAAGAAGACATCTTTTTTCTACAAGAATAATTAGCTCTGTTTAAAACATGTTTCGATATGTCTTCCTGAAACAACTGCTGGGTTATGGACTCTCACCTTGACTTGTTATTTACAGTTTCTGTCTTTCATGCAGCATATTGCTGTGCTACGTTTTACTTTATTTTACTCATAAGTAGATGTTTTCATCATCATTTATTTAGCTTTCTTCTTCTGGTTTTTGTGGCGCTACTAAGCCATTGTCATTTGCCACGTTCAGATCCTGGAAGTTAAAGGTAGTTGAACATGAAGGGCAGGCAATGAGGTGCAGCATATCCTGCAATGGGGTGAATATATCTACATAAAAAATTGTCACAATACACATAATATATCATTTTCTACTTCTTAAATGTTCAAATTGCATCGCCGTACATAAACTGAAATACAAGAACCCTCCTAATTAAATTCTCTCATTTATGATTAACAGTAAAATGCTGCCAAAAGTGCGAGGTATCAAATTTAATGGGCGATCGTAAATCCCGGTATGCGATTCGATTTGTCCGTATAACGGTAGGTGACACCGTAAAAATGTTATGATATAAAGTTACCGCAAGATTTTTATGAGTTAAAAACACTCTGTGCTGGGGTGTCATTTTATGATAGCACACACTTTTTAAAATAGTCATCCAAGTGTATGGAGTACCGGTGTTTTGCATTTTAAAAGTCAGCATAGGCTTGCATAGAAGACAAATTATAAAAAAGTTGTTACTTATACGCGGTCTTAATTAAAGCCTTTACAGATCTTTTTAACCATTTATGTAAAATTTATGTGATGGTATTCGCCATCGGAAAATCTACAAAGCTTTATTTATTTATTCCACAGAAAGCTTACAGTCTTATATGCAAAATCTAATTTTCATATTTTATTTCAATACTGAAATCCATGCCCGATTTTTTGTAACATAACAAAGGATGTTAGATGACCTTGACTTTGAAGCACGTGTTACAGACTTAGATAAACACCTCCGAATATTTGCATGTGACTCATTCCTATCTCAGATAGACACAGGCAAAGATGAATATCAACAGATTGCAGTCACTATTTATCATCATATCATCATCATCATATCAGACGAAAGACGTCCACTGCTGGACATAGGCCTCCCCAAGCATCGCCAAATTGACCGTTCCCGTGAGTCCCGCATCCAGTGCATCCCCGCAACCTTCACCAGGTCATCGGTCCACCTGGTGGGAGGCCCTACAACGCAACGTCTTCCGGTTCGCGATCGCCACTCCAGAACTTTTCTACCGCCTCGGCCATCCGTTCTGCGAGCAATGTGCCCTGCCCACTGCCACTTAAGTTTGCCAATTATTCGGGCTATGTTGGTAACCCTGGTTCTCTTGCGGATCTCTACATTTGTGACTCGATCACGCAAGGATACTCCGAGCATAACCCTCTCCATTGCCCTTTGGGTGACTGTAAGCTTTTTGATGAGGCGCATTGTAAGCGACCACGTCTCAGAGCATCACTGGCAACACACACTGGTCATAGACTTTCATCTTGAGACACTGTGGTAAGTTGGACGAGAAGATACAGCGCAACTTCCCGAACGCTGCCCAGCAGAGTAGGATTCGACGGTTGACCTCTTTCTCGAAGTTGGCCATAGCCAACTGGATCGTTTGTCCTAGGTAGACGTAGTCGTCCACAACTTCAAATGTAGAGTCTCCAACCTTGATAGGAGTGGGTGTAACATGGGCATTCAAGTCACAAGTCACTTTTTATAGGTATCTTTAATAGGGTAGTTGTCAAAAATACCCATTTAGTCCGTCATATATCGTGTGACATCAGGGTGTGCTACACTTTATACTGACAAAATGACGTCACAAGCCCCCTCCACTCCCCCACTCCTGAACTTTGATGCGCTTTATCTTTGTCAATTTTTTATTTATTTGAATATGCAAAAAATACGGGTTCAATACTATTTGATTATCTCACTGACGGACTATAGAATAGAATAGAATAGAAAACATTTATTCGACATAGAAACAACACAACAACAACAATCACAAAGTAACAGAAAAATATACTAAATAGAATTATAATTTTTCTACCCAGGAAACATTCCTATAACGATGTTTCCTAATATTATGTAAGAATGTTTGTTTGTATAACAGATCTTCTTACGTAAGTCAAACTGATTTGCGTATTTCCGCCACTGTCATGTTTCAGATTCAGATCAATATCATTGACGTAAATATTTATTTACTTCTGATTTTGCACGTGGATCTTATTACGTGTACTCAAATTATTTTATGGATATGTTTAGATGACAGGGGTTTTTTTACAGGCTTTTTTGGTACCCTCAGCAATGGCTATTTATTTTTCTTTTTTCTAAATCATCTGATGACGTCACCCGCTCTGGTGTTGAGTCAGTAGAAGACAACCCAGACAGGACCTTCAGTAATGGCTGATGGTAATCGCAGTATTTTGATGTGCAGTATGCGCTACCTGTTTTTAAAGGATAATATTATTGCAGGCAAAGCCGCGCTTGTAAAAAAAAGTTTGAGCTATTTCTCAGCTGCGTTTATGGGCAGTGACTGCTCAGTGTTACAAACAAACCGAATCTGGTAAGAATTTTATTGAAAAAAAAAAATGTAGGATATACTACTGTACCAGATGGAGCAATGAAATGACATATGCAATTTGCGACTAAAACTAATAAATACACTAACCCCAACCTGCGGCTAAAAAGCCCCAATATCAACATGGTAAATACACCTATATTCTCCATACATAAACACATACACATTCGCACAAACAACACGCTCTATCTCGCTAAGATTTAACCCTTAACTAACCGCCGGGGTACTTTCGACCCAACGCACTTGAGTTTCAGTAACAAACATGGTAGGTAGGTATTAATTTCTCTGAATATTATTGGCTGAGGAATTAAGTCTGCTTCAAACGGATTATAGGAACGTATATGAGATACGGTTGTAATATTCATGGTTTATTGTGATTTTGTAGTTTGTGTTAGGGTTACGTTACCTGTTTAGATAAGGTTAGGTTTGACGGATTTTCGAGTACGTACATCAATGATTACAAACTGCAACTTGATTTTAACTTTTTAAAAGTATTAATGACTAATGGAAAAGGATTCAAGTTCTTATGATTCCGTTTTGTGCATTTTCCAAGCTATTGTCCTAACTTTTTTTACCTTATATCTAAACTTATGTACATTTATTTATGTAATTCGAGTGCAGTGGTGGGTTAGTGGTATCGGCTGCCTGGTTATAAGTTGTAGGTCGTGGGTTCAAACCCAGACAGGCGCTTTACTTTGTGTAAATTATTTCATCACCAGTGCTCTCAAAACGTTGAAGGAAAACATCGTGAGGAAACCGGCATGGCCTAGAACCAAAAATTCGAATACATGTGACATCCACCAAACCGCACTGGGCCCGCGTGGTGGATTACGGCCCATTCCCTCCCACAGAGAGGAGGCCTGTGTCCCAGCAGTGGGAACATTTAAAAGGCTGATGATGATGATGATGTAAAATTAAAGAGAAGTATTTAAGGATAGGGAAGGCGTTCTGTAGTCTCTGCCTACATCCATGGGAAAATGCGTGAGTTTAAGTAGCTATGTAAAATTGAAAATTGTTAGATTGATACATAGTGTTAATGAGAAAGCAGAAAGAGCTAGTATTTTAGTATGACCCCAATAAAAACTTGAAATAATCTAGAAATCTCTGTACAGTACCTGAATAAATATTTTTTTAACGGCTTTAGCTTGTTTATGGTCAAGGTCGCAGCCATAATTCAGGTCTTACCCATTTAGTAGGATTACTTTTATTTAGCCCAGATTTTGGTTTTCGTGATAGCGAACTTACTACAAATTGTTATTTTTTTTATTTTCAGGTAAGTCCAGCAATAAATTAGAAGTAATGGAGCTTGGAACTGACGTACGTACTAACAAGTAATATTTTTTATTGCTCCTCAAACTGTTTAGCTAAGAAATCGCGTGTAACAATAATTTGTTAAGGCCAAATTAGCCTTAAACGCGATTTTTATGTGTCTTTATTTTTGTGATAAGGGCCATATTTTTTCTGAAGGATTTTTAGATTTCTTGTACACTTTTTAGGGTTCCGTAGCCAAATGGCAAAAAACGGAACCCTTATAGATTCGTCATGTCTGTCTGTCTGTCTGTCTGTCTGTCCGTCCGTATGTCACAGCCACTTTTTGCCGAAACTATAAGAACTATGCTGTTGAAAATTCGTAAGTAGATGTATTCTGTGAACCGCATTAAGATTTTCACACAATCAATCTGTCAAGCCTTTTCCCAACTATATTGGGGTCGGCTTCCAGTCTTACCGGATTCAGCTGAGTACCAGTGTTTTACATGGAGTGACTGCCTATCTGACCTCCACAACCCTGTAACTGGGTAACACGGTACCCCTTGGCAAGACTGGTGTCAGATCTCAAGCTTCTGACTACTCGTAACGACTGTCAAAGATCTTCAAATGACAGCCGGGACCAACGGCTTATCGTGCTTTCCGTGGCACGGAGGAAACTCGGTATGTTGAAATGGTCACCCATCCACGGACCGACCTCGTCAAGCGTTGCTTAACCTTGATGATCGACCAGTGCGGCTGTTATTATTTAGCCACGAGCTCCTCTAATTTATTATTTATTTCCTCCTCTATTTTCACACAAAAATAGAAAAAAACAATACATTTTGGGGGTTCCCATACTTGAAACTGAAAATAAAATATTTCTTTTTCATCAAACCCATACGTGTGTGGTATCTATGGATAGGTCTTCAAAAATGATATTGAGGTTTCTATTTTATTTTTCTAAACTGAATAGTTTGCGCGAGAGACACTTCCAAAGTGGTAAAATGTGTCCCCCCCCCATATAACTTCTAAACTAAGAGAATGATAAAACTAAAAAAAAAATATGATGTACATTACCATGTAAACTTCCACCGAAAATAGGTTTGAACGAGATCTAGTAAGTAGTTTTTTTTTAATACGTCATAAATCGTAAACGTAACCCTTCGCGCGCGAGTCCGACTCGCACTTGGCCGGTTTATTTTCTACTGTGTCTGAAAATGTAATGACATTATAATTTGATTAATAAGTCTTTTCCATTGTACAGAGTACAACAATTCAGATACCAACCCATTAATTCCCTATTAACAATTAACAACTAAAATCCTCCCGTGTCCATATTGTCACATGGCTATAAACTCGAAATTTCCTCAACAATAGATGCCTCAGACTTAAGTGTAAGTGGGTATTAATTCCGCCATATATCAGATGGGGGTAGTTTCTTCGGCAGCTGGGTCTTAGCGACCCTTCCAGCAACAAAGGGTTTAATAAGATCGGCGCGCAGTGAACGGTTAACTCGTCTATGATTTAGTCATTAGTTGTTGAGGAATGTGATGCTGGAATAGTTTGTATTGTCTAAGTTTGAGGTGGTTATCTGATTTTCGCGGTATTCCTTATATTGGTATCCCAACATGGCCAAATCGCCTATAGTATTCTGTAAATCATTTTAGTATCCCAACATCGTCAGGCAGTATACTCAAACTCAGAGCATATAGTACGAACTAAATCATGTGCGGGCACTTTTGAATTATGAAGTGGTCGGACAATTTGTCAGGCATTTAAAAGTATGTGCGTAGGTACAAACGTAAAGCTTTATGAAAAAAACGCTCAAGACATTCCATCTACTCTAAATAATTATGAGGCTTACTTTAGTTGAATCTAAGAGACAACAGATGTAAGTAAAAGCAAATGATATTTCTTTCACAATTTTCAGCGTTTTTTGAGACTTTTGATTAACATTTACTTGCAAAATTGTTATTGATGCTACAAGTGCGGAAGGTAGGTGATTCCCAATGAGTGGATAAATCGACACGAGTCGGGTATCATCTAACGTACGTGTATCATACAAAATTTTACTGTGCATTGTGCGTTGTGCGAGGAAATAAAAAAAAAATATCTGAACCAAGCAAAAAATTAATAAAATGGCGGGCTTATTCAAGTGCGCTATCCACAGATAAACGAATAGTTCCTCGGACATATCTACTGCGCATGTTCAAATAGCTGTCACGTCGTAGTGCAAAAAGGCGCGAGCCGAGCAAAATATACGTTCTTCCAAACATATTGAATGAATACCTATTTCAAGTAGAGTAACTAAAATCACCTTTAATGAAGTATTAGTTTTATTTTACCTTATATGAATTGATAATCTTTGCTTAACTAATTTATAGATCTTTTCACAAATAATAAAAACTATGCAGTTGAAGTTAAAATTAAAAAAATACAGAAAAGTAAAAAGCACTAGTGAAAAAGTGACACTTTCCGCACAGTTTGGCTGCTTGGAAAACGCTCTATTCGAGGACATGCATTGTAAAGTAATTTCAAATGATTTTGCTGTTTACACTACGAGAGCTAAATACCTATTTAATTATTCAAGCTTTATTGCAGACCGAAAAATGTCTCAGCTATGCTGTCTGGCGGCAGACAAATTACAGGCTGAATTTGGGAATGAAAGAAGTTTGAGTTACAGTATATAGTTAATCTAGGTAGTATAAGATGAGGAATGGCGTTGTGTGTCAACGACAAGAAAAGACGTATTAACACAATACGCTAGACGAACTTAAGGTTCCCCTAGTCCACGGCACGAACTCTTTTGTGCGCAAGTTTAAAATACATGCTATCTCATCCGACAACACGTGCGTAAGATATAGATTCTGTGATGAGCAGTAAGAAGATAATTTGCTAACGAATTAGCACTTTTACCAATTTGTATCGAAATGAATGATGATTTAGGACGAAAACGACCGCGCGAAATTTTATAAATAGACCTCTGGGAGTCTAGATATCATGAAAAAAAAGACTAAATGTATATTTTTAAAATAAAATTATTTGCATTGTTGAATTACTAATCTATCCCTGTACGGAGGCCGTTTTGTAATTTTTAACCCCCGCCGGAAAAAGAGGGGTGTTATAAGTTTCACGTGTGTTGCTGTGTATCTGTGTGTCTGGTTATCTGTGTATCTGTGTGTCTGTGTATCTGTGTGTCTGTCTGTGGCATCATAGCGCCTAAACGGATGAACTGATTTTGATTTAGTTTATTTTAATTGAAAGGTGATTTAGTCGAGAGTGTTCTTAGCTATGCTTGAATAAAATCGGTGCAGCCGTTCAAAAGTTATGAGCGTTTTACTGTTTGAATCGGGGTGTTTTCGCAAGATAAATGTGTCGGGGGTTTTTAAATTGTGAAATTTTACTTGTTCTACTTCTTATGGTTTTTATTTCCGCCCAAAGATGCGTTAAAATTAGTATTCAAATATGGAACATTCGACGCTCATTACTTTTTTTTTTGTTTCCATACAGGGCTAGATAATGATGAGACAAATTGATATCATCTTTTTTATTTTGAAGGTACATCGTCAAACAGTGGAGTAATCGCCAGACTACGTTTGTATGAAAGAATGATCGACTAGTGTAACCTTAAACTTAGCCCTTGATCTTCAACCGGCACTCTCCCTAAATCTGTAAATAAATAACAAAACCAACTTTACAAAAAATACATATTAAAATATTTACGACAAAATGGAGCAATGTCAATTCATCTCACTTTCTAATTAGACTGATGATGCTTAATAAAAACAGTTCATAACACTCCCTGCATCAGTTGACTCCTCTAATGATGATGGATCATCGACAGACCCCAGTAATTATCACTTTATTGACTATTAAGGTCGGGAGGGGTCTCACGGACCGACTGACTATTAAAAATAGTTGTTTAGTCAACTAAGTTCGTGACGCGGAAATGATTTATGGGATGAATTTTAAAACGGTTTCTGTGTAGTTCTTTAATGAGAGTTTTGTGAAATTGGGTAGAGTTTTTTTTTTATAAAATAGACAAATAAAGTAACTGAAGAATAGTAAAAAAGTACAAACAAGGCTAAAGAAATGCGCCAGGCGTACATACCGAAAGGGTTACCAACTCAGCGTTTGCTGGGCGTCAGACACCCAGCGCTGATTTTCAATTGGCACCCCGCTAGACCCATGGACGTGGGTAAATAAAATAGATAATTAATATAATGTTAATATGTAGATGCTTAAAATTGTAAATTGAAAAATACGTAAAATAGAAAATTATAATGTACAATAATGTATTGTGTATAAAGTGATACAATATACCAGTTAAAATTGTCTCAAAATACTCCAAAAGTAAAACTATTTAGTAGTTTATGTAAGTGATGCAAATTATGTTTAAAATATGTCCAGAATATGTAAAAAAAAAAAATTACACTGACCTCAAAAAAAACACTACGAAGCGAAAAATAACTTTCTTTTCCAAAGTCGGTGTCTTTGGCAGGTACCTATTGTATATCGTTTATCGACACCGACTTCGGGTTTCTTTTTGGTAATTCGTTTTTTTTTTTGCTGAAAGATTTTTTATTCTCCTTTTAATTTTGGTGCCCCAAATGTCCATGAAAAGCAAAAGTCCATCTCATGACGATTACAATAAGCCCAAACACGACTAGGATACATTGTTTTATTTCGGAGTTCCAGTGCCTACCTGTCGGCTTCATCATCAGATTAGTTCGATGGTACCATTTTCATCAGTACCATTTATTTATGATTACATATTTGCTTCATCATAGTTGGATAGCTATTCGATATATCTTATACCCGTCAGCTTAGCATCAGTCGCACTTCTCCAAATGATACTTTCTGAGTACAAATGATTGCATTATTGATGAAAATACCAACATCGCTTTATGTACGCCTATAATATTTGATGAGCTCCCTCGATTTCCATGGGATCCCATCATCAGATTCTGTCTTGATGACAATGGGACTACCTCGGGAGTATATCCTTTCAAACCCAAAAAGAACTTTTAAAATCGGTCCACAATTGACGGAGAAATCATACATAAAAAAAAGATACACACAGTCGAACATAAAACCTCCTCCTTTTTGGGGTGTCGGTTAAAACGCATAAACATTCAAAATTAAGTAACTTCATACAGAAAGCTAATTAATTAATGTAAATGCACTATCTAAGGTGACAAGAAACTCCCGATACAGCTGAAAATACTACCAGCAACTAGCAACGTTTGGAGAATACTTTTACTATGCGTACAGCTAAGGAGTTCATTGCTGAAGTCTGCGTTTCCAGACAGCTACAATCTAGGAGTCTTTGAGTCAAGAGTAAATAGGTTACTTCTAGGCAAACGTGCTCCACCGTCGACCACATCATCGCTTACCATCAGGTGAGATAGTGGTCAAGAGCGAGAGTATTTAAAAAAAAATAACAATATTTTTGTACGACCGTCCCGGCCTTTTAAGTAGGGTAAAAAGTAACAACAACTTAATTTTCATCACCTTTACATAATAACATTCTTTATTCTAAAATAACGAACACACAGCTGAACCAATGAGCGAAATATTTTCCTTCACCACCAACCTTATCTCATCGTCATAAAGTTACTTTTCGCTTACCAAAATTATGTATGTTGGTGTGTTATCAGTAATGTCGGGAACATATGCGGGGGCACGCACTCCTACATCACCGTGTTATCAGCACGACTCGGGCTCGAACCCGCTACCCTATCGGACGAACGCAGGCTGAAATGTCGATAACATCACGACGTATAGGATGCGAGTTGAATTAAAAAGATGGTGGTTTTTTTAGGTAGTTAGAAAATTCTGCGGGAAAATTCTACCACGTCTCGACTCGGCATAAAAATAGGATCAGAAAACTGAACAGGAAAATGGTGAGTCTTTAAAGTTTCCACCGATAAAACACAGGTTTCCTCTGGCCATATTATAAAACAAATAAGATGTGAAAGACTTCAAAATTCACTTCTTCTCCCGTAAAATAAGCATCCATATTTTGTCAATAATTCACGCACTATCGGTCGAACTTCACCATATGATTCCTCATTTTACAAGCTTGTTTTTAACTTGCAATGTATTTATGTATGTATGTAAGTGTGTTCGGGTCAAACCTATTGTAACTGAATTATAAAGCAGTTATCTTACACCGTTTAAGATTATTTTTTGCATAAACGTTTAGTTTGGATGACAATGCATGGTTAGCTAAGTGACGTCATTCTAAATCCAATATGGCGGACGGCCCAAGATGATGTCTCAGCAAACCCTTTCATTTGATCCCATGGTAAGATAATAATATTTAGACATTAGAGAAAAAAGGTTTTGAGGCAAATACTCAAGATTATAATAAAAAAAAAGTATTTTCGTACCATTTGCTCAAAAAAGTGAGGGTTTTTGGCGGGATTTTTTCGAGTGAAGTTCAGCGGCTGTTAATATTATTTGCAAATTGATTCCTAGTGGATATTGTGATATAAAATTGGTGTAGTTTTGTGTCTCAAATTTCTACGCAACTGGACAATATGTGAAATCATTGACAGAAGCGGTCTCAGGATAGTAGCGGAGAATTTTATTGTAGTATTGACTACCTCCGCAAAGCTTACTGGGAAGGCTGACTCGATACAATTTGCTGCCAAATACTCCAAAAACCTTTAGAATCTGTTACACCCGTATTCTAATGCATACTAAAGAATGTTAAAATTGCACTGCCCGAGAAGGGCGAACAAAAAGAAAAAAAAAACAAAAAAGTGACATTCTATGCCACAAAAAGCGAACATAACAATAGTCATTTTTAATCTGTTAAAAGCAGGGAAAGAAAATTGTACTGAATTTCATTCATCCTCTAGGGGGAGAATGTGATTTAAATTTGGAATACTTATCGAAATTTATACTGAACTACATCTATGTTTACACCATTAAGTTTGTATATAAAGCATTATACATCTTTTTGAAAAAGGAATACGCATTTATTATGCAGTTATGATCTTGATGCCTTTGCTTTTCCGACAAAAAATATTAGCCTAGGAATTTGCCGCGTTTTTGTTTTCTTCAAATACATATAAACGTCAAGTTTATTTTAATATATTTTTATATGTCATTAATTTTAATAAATGCTTATCTCATATTATTATTGTGTTCATTTTTTCGCAAATGGCACGAAAAGTAAAGTATTTTCCTCGGTGATAAAGCTGTCTTAGTCTTGGGTGAACTTAAATCCCTCGCTACGCTCGGGAGTGGACCTCGAGTCCTTCGTTACGCTCGCGATTTAAATCGTCACCCGCGACAGAAGACACTGCTTTATCCCCTTGGTTAATAATCTACTATTTCATCTTTTAGGAAAGCAGATTTTCTGTCATACCTCTCAATTGAGAAGATGATCCATTTACGAGACAATCTCGTATACATTACACAGCATTTTCACACCACACATTGCTCATCCCTCAGGCCTGATTACATGATACACACTTGTCATCACTATTTCTTAGGCCTAAACGAAAATCCATACAGGGATGAAAAAAATAAATCTGTCAAATTCACAAAGTGCTGATTCACGCTAATAAATTTGGGTGCAAGTGTCCCCATTTGACGCGTTTGCCAATAGAAATATTGGGGCGATCGGGATAAGCGTTGCTCCCTTGTCCCTTGGCGGGGGATATTGAATGCCTGTATCAGCACTGATTTGTTTCACTGTGGTTAGAGGTGGAACCGTGGAAGTAGACATTTATGTGACGTCACGTTTTTGGTGATCGCTAAGTGGAACTCCTGTTTTATAATAATTGATTTCTTTACCTATTTATTTGTCAAAACTTCATGCAACATAAAACTACATAGGTGGACTTACCAGTCATTCTCTACCAGTCCACCAATGGTATTGGCTATTGATGCAAGGGTTTGAAGTTTCCTGCATTTCTGAAATGTATCTACCGATTAACTAAAGTAACTGGAGTAAAATTTCCGTAGTTACAAGCATGCTTTATACAGTATCATCGAAAAAATTTAAAACCTTAAAAGGGACCAATGTTCTTATCCTTTTGCTAGCATGTAAACGCTACATACGGGTTGGTCCTATAGTGAAAGTTATTCAAATTTGTTGAGGCTATTTTGTACAGTTTTTTTTTAAACTGAGCTGCCATTCCCTCTTTTCGTATCTTAATTAACCGCAAACGCATATCGATCGAAAGGTTGACTGATAAAAACATCCTAAAGCCCACTTTCGCTACTAACTTAACTCAGAGTTAGTTGCTAACAAGAGGTTAAATAACGAATATGTTGCCCACGTAAGCTATTAACTCGGACTTAGTAAGGCGACCCAGGGTGGCGCAAGTGGGCCTAAGACATTTTGTTAAAACAATAAATAAATAAATCAATACAGTACTACCAACCTCTTCTCACAAGTTACTCTCAAAATTATACCCCAACAAAAACTCCTAACCACAGAACTAAGTAAATCGCCCATAAGAAAATTGTTTTCAAAGATATCATGGTGTATGATAAATGCGGACATTAGTCCTGGCTGCCACATCCAGCCATGTTAATCTTACACGTCGACTGCACGCACCGACTAAGATATATCATGGGAATACTGAGAGCTATCGGGGATTTTTCACATCATATTTTTCAGTTTTCTTCTGGGCGTTTATATAGGGGGTTGGGTGAAAGGAAGGAAGTTTTGTTAAGTGTAGCTAAGAATATTAAAAATGTTTCGCAAAAAAAGTACCCATTTGACAGTATTCAGCTGATATGGACTACACCTTAAACAACCTACTAACGAAACGACACAGTTATAGAAATACCTAACTGCCTTTTACTTTTCAATAAAAATTATGGAAGCATACAGAAGTTTTCTCATTATATTTCAATAACAATCGATGATCAGTCAGTCAATGTAGACTGCTGGCCAAAGGTACTCCTAATTTATGACACAACACCTGTTTTCCTACTTTCATTACTTACTATCAGTTCTTTTTAATAGCGCATTAAATAAAATGCATAAACTTTGAATAGTTTTTACCCCCACCTATAAAATCATGATCCCTAGAATCAATTTTCCCTATAAAAATAATAATAGCCCGAATAACATACAATATTTTCACCTGACTCTACCTATTTTTAAAAATTATCTCACATCCATGGCATTGACATGTCTAATCACGTGGAAATAATGGCTGAGCGAGCACATCGTTGTTGTGCTTTAAAACCAGGGTACCATGGTCTTCCACACCCCTTTGCACCCATACAGTTGCAACCAAAAAAGGGTGTAACTATGCGACTCGAAGGACCAAGTTAAAATGGTCCTTCGACCCGGAACGTATCTCCCTAGACCTTTTTTTCGTAAAATTTCAAGCTTCTGAATAGAGAATAGTTTCCAGATGATTAAGTCGCACCGTTAGGCACCGATTCGTTGTGAAAAAATACGTCATCTGTAAGGAGGCTGCGATAGGAGCTCCTATTTCTTGCATTTTATTATGATTCGGTTAGTGGGTTATAGATGCTTTGGGTCTGTTTACTTACTGGTTGGAATATTATAGAAATTGTAACTACATATTTGCGAGTTTTTAGAATTTTCAGGACCATTCTAATCACTGTTTCTTATGAATGAAATATCAGATTTATACCTATATGTATTTTCACATACAGGTGCGAAGTGACAATATTAAAACGAATAATTTCTATAGAAAAGGTTTGTCGCATTGTCACGTCGCGCTTCTCTGCCTAGTTCCCACACTAGATATTTTCCAATATTGTAATAAATCAGCCGGTAGTGACTTGTTACATTCAACGATCAATCCATACATAAAACGATACATGTTGTCCAACTTACGTTATATTTCACGAACTGGACCCTTCACATTAATCTCTGTGCCACGTTAAACGCCTGTATAATTGAGGTCACATCAAAAACAAACATATTAATATTAACATTACCTGATGCCTCTCAAAATCGAACAAACTTATATAAGCACCTCCAATCACTCTTAACTTTTTGTAATAAAACTGAAAATTGCATGTGCGAACTTTAATCCAAATTCGGTACTCTCAAACTTGATCTGCACACTAACAAATGCATACCACGGAACTCTTATGTAACACAGAATAGTGTCGATATTCTATTGTTTTATATGTTTGAAAAGTTTGCAAAGGTTTGGGTCGCTCGGCCCTCATCAAACGAACTCTGGTACAGACAGAGGTAATGAAATAGCTAGCAAATGAGGCATGCGTAGTTGCCAATAGCAACCTCTCGCATCAGTCATTTGTGACGTACTCGAAATAGGGATAGTACATCCCTACTCCATCTGCCAAGTAGTACTATGGGCACACTGTTTGCTGTAATTACTGGCTCCCGTATGGAAGCTTTGCCGAAACAAATGGATGGAACCTTTGATGATAGTCGGGCAAGCCTAAAAGCTATTGGAGATGACAACGTTCTCAAAGCTAAGGTTAGCTGAAAGCTTTCGATGGCATATTTGTTTGAGGATATTCACCTGATTTTGTGAGTGTATCCATAGGTGATACTGTTATTCCTCTAAAGATTCTGATGGTTGACACAGGTATGGAATAAAGTAGCAGTATTTGGATGATACGAGCGCTGTGTAGACAAAAAGAACTACGAAAGTAAAAGGGGTCTGAAATTTTGAGTAATCTAGAATGAAATCCTTTTGTTCAGCATCTTGGAAGACTAACTAACTTTTATGGATTTTCAAATGCAAGTAAAAACACAAAACACAAATGATTGAAGTTAGCTAAGAGAGCCCTATGCTAGCTAATAGCTATTTTTCAAGTTATAGCTACAACAAAAACAACAATCAATTTGATTTAATTGCTAAGCTTTCAAAAACTTGGAGAGAGTTCTGTAACTCCTTCTATATAACTTAAAAACTCTTGTTTCACTGTGTCTTACAAGAAGTATCAAGTTTATTCGATCGCCTAGGAGTATATCGCTTTTTCATTGGCACCCAATTTCCGCGTAATGCCATGAATATAAAGTGTTGCCAACTATCCGCCGCCGGAGTTGCCAGACGACTAAACTTTTTCAGAGGTTATTGCCTCGGATATTATTTGCATGGTCGCTAGAAAAATCCTATGTTACAAGAAAAGTTTATAATTGGACGAATGCCCTCTTTCACACAGAGGAGGCCTGTGTCCCAGCAGTAGGAACATTAAAGATGCTGATGAGGATAATGGGTGCATGTTGGGAAATAGTCACGATATCTGGAGTCTGGGTAATAGTCGCGACTGAAGCTAACGTCTGAAAAATATTTAGGATTTTTGAGCATGTTAACATTAAACTTAGATCGGTGGTCGCTCCATGTAATACTGGTATAGACTACAAGCCGACTCCAACTTGGTTGGCAAAGCAAATGGTCCGCTTGCACGAGAAACTTAACTCAGAGTTAGTTGCTAACACGAGTTTAAATTGACATTATGTCATACAAGATTGTGAATTTAACCTCGTATAGTTTTTCACGCTAGTGGGTCTAAGTAACACACAAGGAAACTTTGAAAGGAAAGAGATCGGAAAAGCAACCTATACAGTGTGCAACGAATAGGTGTGAAATTTGGCTTTTCCATACAAAGCTGATTTAAAGTATGGGAGACACAATTTTTTTAACCAATGACCATGACTTTCTTGGAGTTGTTCACTTACATGGGGATTATTCAAATTATGATCACAGCTTTACCTCTGGTGTCAGAGTTAATTAAGCCACTTCTGGGAACCCCTGACTTGGCTATACATTAACTATATAGTTCCACGTTTCCTCACGATGTTCCTTCCGTTTCAACCTGTATAATATCTTTACTATCTTTAACTTAAAGTTGTACTTATTTTAAGTGCACTGTTCCAAGTTATTAAACTTTATATTACAAAGCAATGGAGTCACGTCATTACTCTTGTACCTACACAAGCATTGAAATAAGAAAGATTCTTTGCATATGTACCTATCTATCGCTAAAAAAGCTTCAGCGGAACCCATTTCACTGACAATAAAACCGATCCATACACGTCTGCAGTGTATCTCGCCCACAAAGGGGGTTATTTTGAGAAATAACCAACATCAACTACGCCCATTAATATCGGCTTTTGTTTACCAACTATTTGTTGTGCTTTTTTTTGGGTTCCGTACTCAAAGTCCGCGACCATGAAGTTTCTAGCACGTTCTTTTTCATGGTGATGGAATGTGCAACTAGCTGCATCTTTTGGACTGAGAGGCTCCTTGACTATTCACAAGTGTCTGTAAAAATATTTTTATTGATATAAATGTATTAAGTTTGAGTTTGATGCCAACGGGACCCAGTTTCTAAACGATACACCGTCAGTCAGTCACAGAGCTCTATCTCTTAGCTCTTTTTCCAAACACAAAATTTGTGTGAAGGACCTAATACGGTCGCAATCATAGCAAATATGAAGATGCAAAAGTTTTGCTGATACGGAACCCTTACTGCACAAGTCTGTCTTGCTCTTGTCCTTTTTTTTTCAACTTTTCATAATTTATTTCGACATTTTTAACCTTTGACATGCAGTTTACCCGCTTTGCTAGGACGGATAGTAATGGAAATTTTATGGTGCTTTTTATGGCTTTCTGAGGGTTTCTCCGCGAAATTGTCTGTTTTGTTAAAAAAGCGTTTTGAATGAAAATGAGGGACGGTCGGTGGGTGACGAAAACGCTTAGAGGGATGTTTTTATGGTGTGGACAAAGGTGCGTTTAATGGTTTTATGTTTGTGAGAGTTTATGGGAAATATATTCATACAGAAGGTTGAGAGGCTGTAAGTGCGGTGCCTAGCTTACAGAAGTTTAAAAAAAAAACCGGTCAAGTGCGAGTCGGACTCGCGCACGAAGGATTCCGTTCCATTATCACAAATAACGGCAAAAATCACGTTTGTTGAATGGGAGCCCTACTTAGATATTTATCTTATTCTGTTTTTAGTATTTGTTGTTCTAGCGGCAACAGAAATATATCATCTGTGAAACTGTCTAGCTACCACGGTTCATGAGATACAGCCTGTTGATAGACAGACAGACGAACCGCGGAGTCTTAGTAATAGGATCCCGTTTTTACCCTTTGTGTACGGAACCCTAAAAAGCAGTGTCCGAATGGAAGATGTTTACAGAAATTGTTCGTATCTTTTATTCCAATGTGCGATTTTGTACTTGACATAAAATAATGCTAAAACTAGAATATAATCACCAGACGAAATATGCTATTTTACGTTTGTAATGAACCTCATAAATAAAAGCCAAACCCTTCCAGACACATCGACGACAACTTTACAAAATACTTTTAACTTTCCAAGAATCATCTAAATCCCATAAAATTGTTGAAAAACCAACATCCAACCTGAAGGAAATCAAATCCGTCACATTTAAAATCTACTCTAAATTTAAGGCTATAAAATTTACAACGCCATAACACTACTTCAAGAACACTAGATAAATAGCGGAGGTAATATTTTCCAACATAAATTGTCTAGGTTCGATATTGACGGTGCAATAAAAATATTAGACGTACACAGTACAGAACCTAGGACGTACTAAGGGTTTTCTCGATTTAAAGTCACTTGGAAATGAACAGTATTTTTTTTAAATTATTTATAGGTGTATGTGACTGCTTACTCACCTGATGGTAAGTGATGATGTAGTCGACGGTGTTAAATGAGAGTTTGCCAGGATTCCTGGGCAAAATCCATCCTGGCAACTTTATTTTCAGCTTTAGGCGTATATATTCCCCAATGTTGGCGCAGTACTGGCCGTGCGCCCGCTTGGAGCTTAATATCAATAGTGAACCTTCTTTTGGACTGTTATATTTGCAAAATATTCTTTGATTTACATATGCTATATACATTCTGAAGAGATTCTAGCCATATTTTTTTCTGTTTAAAATATTTTTCAACATCCAAGTCGTTTTGGAGGAGTACCCAAATGTAGCGACAAAATATCGTGTTGTTAATATTTTTTTAAAGCAAAACTATTAGTTACACGAAAAAACCATTTCATGCCATTATGTTCAAAAATAATGTACACGAGTCAATAATATTTTTCAAACCTAACTACTAAGGATCTAACTAACCTACTAACGAGTATGCTTTATAAAATTAACCGTTTTACGGCACTAAAGCGGTGGAAGGCCCTTAAGGCGGTACCCCGAACAAAACGCCGCGCAAGCCGTTTTCGTGCTGTTTTTAGGAGCTATCTACTCGTTATTTAAAAATAAATATCAACTAATAAAAATACATTAAATTTCTACTTATTATTGATTCTAAAATGGTCGTATCCTTTTTTTTTTAAAGAGGTATACGTTTCACTAATCTCCTTCCAACAAAACCATAAAAATGAGAAATAATTTTTGATAGCATGCATCTCCTCGTAGTGTTCATTAATTATTTTTTGTACTAACACTAATGGATAGACAATTTATTAACGAAAATTTTTGTAGTATTTTTTTTTTTCAAGAGACTAAAATTCGATTTTATAAAGATTTTATTCTAAAATCTGGGCGTATTCACTACAGGGGGGTAACCACAAGCTCTTAGAGTAAGGTTATTTTGAGATCGAGTAAGTGACAGATGTATACAAGTCAGATACATCTGTCCCTTACTCGATATCAAAATAACCTTACTCTAAGAGCTTGTGGTCACCCCCCTGTAATTCATGCGCCACCAGTGCCGCTAGACCAATAGGAATGCTCATATCGCATGCCCATTTTTTGGTCAGAGTACCCTCTTAATTTAACCTTTCACAAGCTTCAGCTAATAAATAATAATGTATCCAAATCTACATGCATCCTTTTGTTGGATCTTTTCATTACTATGGCAAGGTAATAGAAATAGAATTGAAAGCATTCCTTATATTCTTCCAAGTTAAAATGATAATTTAGTGTTGAAGGGTGAAAGGAAACCGTTTGTCCTGGTATGGTCATGTGATGAGGAGGGATGAAGAGTTATAAATGTGGATGAATGGAGAGAAAATAATGAAAAGATGGATGAATGTGAGGAGCGATACGAAAGAAAAGGGAGTCAGTGATAGCGTCACGCTATCACTGAACACTTCACTGAAACTTGACAGATTCACTAGGGTTGTAGTGTTCGTGATATTAAATGGATATTTGATGCTCTGTCTACCCTCTAAGGCATGTAAGCATGATATGATGTATGTTTAGACGAATCTATGTATATATGTTTGTAACTTGGGCAACCTACCCTTTTTTTTTTAAATTCGGAATCAATATAGTAGCAACCCTAGTGAATCTGTCAACTTTAGCTGTCAATTTTCCAAACGGCGGGAGTAGCCCTTCTTTATACTTACTATTTTGTGGTAAGAGTTAACGAATGTTAGCTAGCGTAACGATCGTTAGCTATGTCGAGACTGCAGGCCCAGGACGGTATGGAAGAAGAAAAAGTGTTGCGCCGACCCCAAGTAACCTGGGACAAGGGCAGGAAGATGATGAGTGGTGAAGGATTTTCAAGAGCTTTTTATCTATGTCTAAGTCAGATTCGTTCGAGTCGTGAGTTTTAGACCCATGGTAGAATCTCGAAAGAAACATTAAGAAGGTCTCTCTCTACAACAAATCACCTGGACGGTGATTTTCACCTGTGTACAGTAAATAGGTATCTTAGACGGATATCTACAGTGTGGTCATCAAATTAATGGTATTTATGTTTACAATTTTGCAGCTAAGGATGTTTGGTCCACACGCGTGTTTGCTAGGTTCAAGCTGAGTTTTCATTGATTGATTCAATACTTTTAACATTCTCATGTCTTTCTGTTTTTAGGGTTCCGTACCCAAAGGGTAAAAACGCGACCCTATTACTAAGACTCCGCGGTCCGTCTGTCTGTCTGTCAGTCCGTCTGTCACCAGGCTGTATCTCATTAACCGTGGTAGCTAGACAGTTAAAATTTTCACAGATGATGTATTTCTGTTGCCACTATAAAAACAAATACTAAAAACATAATAAAAAAAATATTTAAGTGGGGTTCCCTCACAACAAACGAGATTTTTTTGCGGTTGTTTGTGATAGTGGTACGGAACCCTTCGTGCGTGAGTCCGACTCGCATTTGGCCGGTTTTTTTAATATTTAAGATCTACTTTGAAAGAAAAAGAATAAGTAAGATATAAAACAGATTAAGATCTGTAGATTGGAAAACGAAAGATGGACAAAGAAAATCATAGAATGGGTAGATCGTAGAGATGGAAAAAGAAAAAGAGGCAGGCCGCGGAAACGCTGGGAAGATATATTTAAAGAAAGATGTGGACCAGACTGGAGGAGACTAGCTAGGGATAGGGATAAATGGAGAAAGTTGGGGGAGGCCTACACCGCAGAGGCGACTTCCATAAATAATTAATTCCACGTGCATGCTACTAATAATAATAATTTATATAAATATAATAATTTATTGCAAATAATAATTATTAAATTTCAATGATGATTTAATGAAAACCACAATGTGGAATACAAATTTATTTTATAGTAATACTTAATAATAATTTAATAATAATCTAAGAAAATAAGTGATGGGCAATATTTTTTTAATTTGCTAAAAATTTCTATGTATTTATGGTAGAATAAAGGCTTTTTTATTTTTTTTATTTAAGATATAAAACGCAACGATAAGTACACTTCTGCCATCCCCCTTCAGAAATAACAGGTGGGATGGAATAAATGAAAGACCAAAGCTACGATCGGGTCCAATGGAAGATACAACAACCGTCAATAGTTTAAACACGAATCAAATAATACAAATTCCAAATCTACCTCCAATAGATCACTTCATGTTGTTTTCTTCTTCAAACATCAACAGGTTAACGACCTTTCCTTCTTATTCAAAAACAGCTGATTTCCAGCCCATTCTTTTGCTCCCACTGTAGAACAAACCTGCCTTTTCTGTACCCCGACCGTTGCCCGTCTGCCTCTTATAATAAAGACGTGCAGATTTGTATGGTATACCTAGGACCCCTTCTAGCATTCCAGGCGGGTGCTGGTCTAGACTCAATGGAGTTTTATATTAGACTTTGATAAGCGAAAATTTAGTTTTAATTAGAGTTCATTGTTTGAGATTATTATGGGAGGGAAGGTTTTTAATTTAGTCTGTGAGTTGGTTGGGTGTTAATCTACAAATTTTGTGGCTGTAGCTACAGTCTTTCGACAGACTGAAGTACAATTTGACTTTAGACTAGTGTAAATGCGATAGGAACGGGAGCTTATACAATTACATTCGATGGCTTGTTAAGTAAATATTCTTTACTCAAAACTTTATCAAAATAAAAGTCATCATCTTTGTTTTTCGAATTATAAGCTATCCAATAACAAGTCATACTTAAGAATAAAATTATATAATAATAAATTGTTATAATCAGTGAAATCATAATCAGGGTAGTTAATTGTGTTACACATAACCAATAGATATATCTTTTTTTTGATATTTTACTAACACCACGTATTAATCAGCATTACCTTTTAGAGCAGATGTATGTTTCAAACTTAAGATTGAAGGAAGGGAATTCCTGATCCATTACCAGGAAATTTCCTTTGGTCAAATTATGCAATAGACGTGCAGTTTTTTTTGTCATATTACTAAATATATTTACATTATCATCATCATCCTTTTAAAGTTCCCACTGCTGGGACACAGGCCTCTTCTCTGTGATAGGGAATAGGTCGTAATCCACCACGCCTGCTCAGTGCGGGTTGGTGAATGTCACATATCTTCGAAGTTTTGGATCTATGACGTGCCGGTTTCCTCACGATGTTTTCCTTAATTTTGAGAGCAGTGGTGATGAAATAATGTACACAAAGTAAAGCGCCTGTCTGGGTTCGAACCAACAACTTGTAAGTTGTTACCACTGGGCCACCACTGCTCTCTACCACAAAATAGTAAGTATACAGAAGGGCCACTCCCGCCGTTTAGAAAATTGACAGCTAATAATAGATACACTAATAAATTCACTAGGGTTGCTACTATATTGATTCCGAATTTAAAAAAAGAGTAGGTTGCCCAAGTTACAAACATAAATACATAGATTCTTCTAAACATGCATCATATCATGCTTGCATGCCTTAGAGGGTAGACAGGGCATCAAATATCCATTTAATATCACGAAACATTTAATATTACGCCACATACGATGAGTATGTATGAATATTGGAGAGTAAAAATATGTAGTAATAGTGTAATAATGATCCTACTTAAAAAATTAAATTGTAAAAAGCTCCAAGCTCGACAAAAATATAAATATGAAAAACAGGTAGTACCTAACAAAATCTAAAAACCAAAGATGATCTTAAACATGAAGAAAATTGTGCTGTGCAGTCGGAGGAAACATATTTGTAAGCTGTATGACTTGATCCTTATTATTATGACAAGTTCCCAATTTCATCTATGGGCTTAAAATAATTTATTATAATCCTAGATAATGAATTTCTAATTTGTCATCTTGAAAGATTAATGACCTTTATTCTAAAGAATTAAAAACAAAAAGTAAATTCGGTCTGTAACAAATAATAAAGGTAACCCATCCAATGCAACCAACCTCGTTACAGTAATGTATGAATGACGTGACATGACAAACGCCTGCACAAAGCAATCATGACAGCCGCGACTGAGCTCGGTCCAATATTGCCCAATATTCCCTGTAAAACCAAAATGTCAAAGTGAGAGTGGCCCCTCTGTCTGCGGCGCGCCGCCGCTTACGTACTTTGTGTCTCTACTTAAAATAATTTAAACATATTCGAATGTATTTAAGAACACCTCTACTAAGTACCTCAACTGTCACAAATGACGTACCCTGCTCTGTCAGAGTGAACTGAACGCACTTCACTCACATTGGCCGCCGCCGCCGCTCAGTCGCGCACATTCAAAACGTCATGTTTAATTAAATGCCCCTCAATGGGGAGAGCACAGGTATATCAGATGTTTTTGGTAAATAAATATGTAAATAGCAATGGTGGCTTGTTAATTTTAGATGGGTTTGTGAAGCCTTAAACTATTAAATTATATATATATCTATAGAGGTAAACGATACAAAACGAACCTTTTAAGATCTTAGTAGATGGCGTTCTGTAGTGTCTCCTGTAATGAGTTTAAGTATGTGTGTAATGATTTTGTTAGACATCTGAGTTTACCAGTTTAAGTTTTCTAAATCCGTTGAAATAATAAACTCAGAATTCAGGTCTGAATAATCTGTTTTCTACATTTTTATTCTATTTTGTCAATAATGAATAGGTTTTTCTAGGCAAGCGTCCTTCACCATCGACTACATCATCGCTTACCCTCAGGTGAGATAGTGGTCAAGCGCGAGTCTATAGATATACTATTAAAAAAACATTTCCAACTATTTTCTTTCATATACATTTTCTTTTCATAAAGCTTTAATGTAACCCTTAAATGTAGTTGCTTTTTTAGGGTGCCGTACCCAAAGGGTAAAAACGGGACCTATTACTAAGACTCCGCGGTCCGTCTTTCTGTCTGTCTGTTCGTTTGTCACCAGGCTGTATCTCATGAACCGTGATAGCTAGGCAGTTGAAATTTTGACAGATGATGTATTTCTGTTGCCGCTATAACAATAAATACTAAAAACAAAATAAAATAAATATTCAAGTGGGGTTCCCATACAACAAACGTGATATTTTTGCCGTTTTTTGCGATAGTGGTACGGTACCTGTTTTTTTTACTAGTGCTAACTTTGTCTTGTGATGCTACCGACAGCAATTTGTAAAACTCAGCATCAGACGAGATTGAGACCAAGAGCTATAAAGCCTATATTTAATCATTTTCACCACCAAACAGTTTTTTCATTTCATCATAACCTTTATCTATCTATCGAGAACAAATAGTACCTACTTCATAATCAAGTGACACACTATTATACCTGACAACTTGACGAGAGTGATCTTGAACACAGTGTGACTAGAACTGACTGCACTTGACATGGTTGACATGTCTAGCTCAAGTCATACGATACGTTTGGGTTGTATCAAACACTCATCTGTGGTTCGAAGTGTTGCTTAAGAGGAAATGCGGTTCCAGACATCCGACTGTATTTTATAAGTAAAAAGTCATAATTTGAGGTTCCTCCTCCAATATTGGATTCAAGTAAGGATTCCGTACCCAAAGGGTAAAAACGAGACCCTATTACTAAGACTCCGCGGTCCGTCTGTCTGTCTGTCACCAGGCTGTATCTCATGAACCGTGATAGTTAGACAGATGAAATTTTCACAGATGATGTATTCCTGTTGCCGCTAAAACAACAAATACTAAAAACAGAATAAAATAAATATTTAAGTGGGGTTCCCATACAAAAAAAGTGATTTTTTTGCCGTTTTTTTCAACAGTGGTACGGAGCCCTTCGTGCGCGAATCCGACTCGCACTTAGCCGGTTTTTGATGATACATTGTCTTTAGAAGCACTAAAATCCTCAACAAATCCTCAAAATTGCGCTGTCAACAGAGGCCTAGTGTAAAAATTTAATAATTATAACTGAAAAAAGAAAAACATAGAAGCACAAAATATATCTTTTTATTCAATTTATGAAATATCATATTAATTTGTCCAATACTGGAGGAGGAAATAGGCGGGAGCCAAACCTCGAATTATGACTTTTTACTTACTTTTTACTAGGGAAATTCAGTCGGAGCTCTCTGCCTGCATTTTCTCTTCAAATCAAATCAAATTATTTATTTGCTGGAATGTAGGTATACAAAATAAGATGTTGGGTTGTTAGAAAAGTTGAGCCATACATTCTGCCCAAAATTTGGCATGCAAAAATTAAACAAACACATAATTATACAATTAATAAAATAAGTTAAACGGTTAAAAAATTTCAAAATAAAAACAAATCACTCAATTATACATTAAAATAAACTGAAAACAGTCAATTACATTTTAAAATATTATTAATAAAAATCAAGAAAGTCAAATTGTAATTATGAAATATCATTTAGAAATAATAAAATAAATTATGCTCTTAATGCTATCTCTGGTAAATCATACTAGCAATTGAATGTATTGTGGTTTTATTAAAAAAAAAATGCAGTTGACTATGTAGATTGTGAAAGTTCTTCGGAATATGCGTATAGATACATTCCATTACATACATCAATAATTGTTGTATCTTTATTACCCAACTTCAAAAAAAGGAGGTTCTCAGTTTGACTCGTATGTTTGTATGTATGTTTGTCCGCGATTTTTCGCGTTTGGCTATACTGATTTTGATGCGGTTTTCAGAAAAGTATTTTTAACTTGGAGAAGGTTTTGGTATACAACAAATGGTTACCCCGTGACGTCGTCCGCATGGATTCGTTATTGTTGAGTAGAGAAAGTTGGTATTGATATTGGTCAACCAAAGCGTCATTCAATGCTATGCGCTTTTGTTTATTTTTGAAGATGGAGAAAAGAAGTCGGTTATTACAATCATTTATGGCCCAGTTTCTGAACGGAAACTACCTACTAATTTTTTTTTTGCGTTCGCTACTGTCATTCGTTGAATGAATTTTATTAGCAACCTTATAGATAGTAAGGGTTCTTTCCAAAACTAGGCGGGCGAGCACGACCTACTGTGTCAGGCTTGAGTCACACATTTTTACAGTTTGGGAACAAAACCCGTGATAAAATGCGTGACTCAAGTCTATCACAGAGGCCGTGCTCGCCTGGCAGGTGTTAATCTGCTTATGGTCTTAAGATAGCATGGCAATTGGCAGTTTCTAGTTGTTTTAATTCTCGTTTAGTTTTAGGGCGAACTTAGACGGAAACATCTGGGATGGTTGGGGTCCTTAATTTATCAGTTTTCTTCTCAAAATGTTGCCTCTGTATAAATACTTGTAGGAATCCCAAGTCTCAACTATTCGACCAGTATGTAGCTAGTTGGACAGCACTGTTATCAGCAGCGGGTATGTATCCCAAGATAATGTCCAACGAGTAAAAAATACGCCCACCTTAAATCAAGCTCGTTCTAAACTTACTAATACATCTTACATTGTTACCTTCGAAACGTTTCCTACAAAATTGAACTTACAAAACGATCTCATTACTCTGGCACCATAATGCCAGAGTGTGCCAAGCTGCCAGTGATGGATCGGCCAGTTTTCCTGGCAGCGTAATGAGTGTGATCGAGGCTTTATCTGCTGGCTTGATGTTTGATGGATGCCTGCCTATCGGTAGTTAGGGGGGGAAGGGGGAGATAATGTTACGGGAAATATGTACCGTCACGCCTTGAGAAATGAGAGGTGGACAGGGGTGTAGGTTTGCAAATTTTTGGTTTTGACGGTTTAGTAACCTATTTTGTTCCATTGTATGTATTGCATTGATTTGTGCTAGTGTGGTATATGTATTTAGCAAATTTGGTCGAGTACGATCTTAGACCGATATTTCCAGAGAAAGAACTATCTAACTTGGATATTCAGACAGACTGTAATGAAAATAATGACTTGTATATTTGAATTTATAATTCCTATAATATTTTCATTCCTTCGTCATCAACTTGAGTGTTGTAACGACTTTAGCGTTCTTTCTTTAAAAAATATGGGTTGCAATGGAGTTTGAACTTCAGCGTGAATGATGTAGAATTAGTTGTTCCATAATTTGACAATTATCTTAAATTCTAAATTCAAATAAAATCTTCCAAATAAGACGAAGCATCAATCAGTAGTATTTAGTACTGGTTAGTTGACCCAGCGAAAGACAATAAACATTCTAAAAAAAAACAACTAAACACGATTTAGACTTATCTTTCTCAATCTCAAGATTTATGAAGCCCTCATTACCCCTCAGGGAGACATTGAAACTAGACTAAACAAGAGCCCAATATTTATTCAAGAGACTAAAAAAGTAAGTCAACACATGTTCTTAAAACAAACATATAAATAAATTAATAATATGTAACGGTGCGGGGGTCCCACGCTGAGGACTATGGTCTATTTTTATCGCGTGTCTTTCGTTCACTCCATTCACTCACAGCTGGTGAACTAATTACGATGGGTTCATTCATGAAATGTTGTTTATTGGGAATAAATAGTGTTGCCTGTAGATGGTGGCGAATGGACTACGTCAAAAAAATATGTCAGCGACTCTTGCTATGAAAGTAGTACTTTTAAAATCTAAAACGACTCTAGGTTTTTGTTTGACAATAAATTCTGAAGTGATTGGTTATTTGGTGTTTTTTGTCCAAGTTGTCGTTATAATTATATTTCAAATATTAGAATTAATATTTGTTTCAGGATATTTACCATGTATATTTTGATTTTGGTTGAGAGCTAAAAATATACATGGTAAATATCCCGAAACAGATATTAATTCCAATGATTGTGACCATGTCACCTTAAAAACGAATATATTTCAAATAGTTTTGGTGTAAATGTTAATACTGCATACCATACTAATTTTTGTTTTTCTTTGTTCGCAGGTAATAATCAAATTAAGTACTAAACAGCGGGAGACAAGAACCCAACTGGTCTGAAGTCTTCATATAAAAATAAATTTGTCATCTGCAGTACTGTCTATCTAAGGTCACACACCTTAGATAGACAGTACTGCAGATGACAAGCTTCCAGAAGGAATTTCTTTTTCTTTATTTCTTACAAAAGAGACTAGCCCTTCGTCTTCCTAAAACTAAAATAAACAACACATTCTTTCGTCTAGCACTTTGACATTTTCAATTCTATTGAGTTACAAATTCTTGAGACTGGATCTAAGCAATATTTAATGGATTTGGAGACCAGACTAAGTGCTTAGGTACTGAATATAATTTAGTTTTGAACTGCGACTCTATTTTATATTTTACTGTTTATATTGTTTATGGATATAGAGTTTGTAACAGCTGTGAGTTTGAGAACAGGAAATTATTTTTTATAAAAATAAATACAAACGTTTCTTGGAGTGCAAGATTATGAAATTTTTTTAGAAGTCCTCAGTCAATTAGGAACTAAAACCACGATTTCTAAATTAAGTACTTCAAGTTTAGTATGTATTTGTCAAACTCTACTTTAGCCTAAAAATCTGTCAAATTTTGGCATCAAAAGAGGCTTTCACAATTTCATCATCAGCCTTTTGCAATCCACTGCTGGACATAGGCCTCTCCAATTGCACGCCATTTGCTTCGATCTTCGGCAAGTCTCATCCAACTGCTGCTGCATCGTCGCTCCACCTAGCCTGAGGGCACCCTACCTTAAGTTTTCCGGTTCGCGGTCTTCACTCAAGAACACTTCTACCCCAACGGTCATCGGTTCAACGGCTTATATTATATGGCCGGCCCATTGCCACTTCAGCTTGCTTACTCTCTGAGCTATGTCGAGAACTTTGGTTCTCTGCTGGATCACCTCTAGAGATACTCCTAGCATAGCCCTTTTCATAGCTCGCTCAGCGACCTTGTACTAACAAATTCAGAAGGGTTCAGGTTCTTAATTCAGAAAGGGCCGGGCTAAGAATTTAGTGCTGAAAGTGTAAATGTTTTAGGAAATCTCAATAAAAGTTTACAAAACCTTAGAATCTAGTATTGGCTACAGTCTTTCATCTTGTATACCTACTGGGATGCGTTTCTCGACTATTAATTCGCTCTTCTTTCTTAAAATCCTTAAAAAAATTGTAGCTAGTATTTTCCCAAAATGGCGTCTGAGAGTAAAGACCCTAAAGTAGTTGAATCGCCACATTGTCTTGTGGATATAAAACGCCACTGAAATAAAATTTTCAGGATTTATCGTCGCATATTTCACTTTTAGTATGTACCAGGTACCTGCCAGTATTTTATTTTTATTTTCGCAACGTTTCTAGCCCTTTTTCATCATTATGAATTTTATTTTTCTTATTTATTTTTATGGGACCTTAGTCTAGTCTCTAGAATATTTGATATCTAAGATAATAAAATGCAAACGGTTGCTCTTTTTCAGATACTTACCTAAGTTAGTACTTATATTATACCTACCAAAATTATGTGATTTCTTAAGAAAATAAAAAAATCGCCTGTTCTGAGTGTTCAGTACGATTTTGCTCGTATAACTCAACGAATGTACTGTTATATCAGGCAGTTTAGTGTTTATCAATCTCTTCAATAATTTTAGTTTCAAGAAACCTTCACAGACTTACTATCGGCTTATTAATTCGACATTGTACTCTCTGACATCTTTACCTCACGGATTCACTTCATCAAAAACTCATTACCGTTCTACCAACCTTCGTATAAATCATTATAAAAGCTGAGACGGTAAGGTCTTGTTAGTAAACAAATACCAACATTCCCATACTAAACAGCTGGTTACCATATCGCCCTCTCTTTCCCTCCCATCATAGTTTTCTCCTTTCACCACCAAAATATGGGGCTATTAACTAAATTCAATATTTAACGTAACACTAAAAAGTGTTATCCTTTCGATTATTTAGTGCGCAATTCTATTATGTTATCGCAAAACCGTAATAATTTACCCCTCTTAGGGACAACAAAGAGGCCAAATAAGTTTGGCCCTCTCTTTGGGAGTGAGCGAGAGTTCCCTTCGCCCTACGCGATTCAGTTCAGTTTGGGGTCGGATCCCGGAGAGAAAGGACGTGTATTCGGTCGTGTGGCAGGTGAAGCGCCGGATGGATCGCGAACAGACATTCCCGAATGATTGTCAGTGCGAAGTGGCCTTGTAAGAACGTTCGTTTACAAACATTTATGTGTTTTGATCGATAATTTCTCCGCTGTCGAGTGGTCGGTCGTGTCTCCGTGCGTCACGTGTTCTCTTATCAAGTCGCGTGTGGTTTTCAAACGAAAGGAAACGATAAGGAGTCAAAAATTATTTTATATCAATTTTTCAAGGTGATTCTTTTATTTGATTTTCTTGAGTAAATTCATATTCTTTCACTCACAATAATTATATTTTGTTTTTATTATTTATTAAAGTATTTTATTTTTATCTCTGTCATTAGGTTTTCCGTTGTAAATATAGATATATTTTTATTTATATCTATTATTGCTAATACCGGCATTGTTCAGTCACCCACCTCACGCAATTAAATAGTCCCACTTGAGCAGAAACGATAATTAATTTGATTATAAAGTAATAAAGGTTTTATAGTTTAAATTAAACATTACAATTCGCTAAAACCTAGTTGTTACTCACCCTCTGTAAGTATTAAACACACCTACAACTTGATCTTTTTTTTGTGAACATGACCAATCTGAAACTAACACCACAAAATACTTTGGGATTCAGTTTTGATAAAATAATTTCTTAGCAGTAAAATCATTTTAACTAACAAAATTACTGAAATAATTTGATATACAAATAGGCAGAGTAAAGCTGTTACTCTTTATGGCATAAAAACCCTCAAGTAAACGCTATTTTAACCGACTACAGCGAAGCCAAAAGGAGGGTTACTAACTAACTGACCAATCAGTCTTATGTATATGTCCAACTTCTCGTATATAGCTCAATATTTGTCAGAAACTCATTTACCCAAACGCTGCCAAACAGTCTGCTTCATTCACAAAACGATTCTATATTTAGAACGCCTACATTTGTTAAGTCAACCAATATCGCTCAAATTTTAGCAGAAATTCATTCACTCTACGTCTGCCAAACAGACCAATATGAAATTCATTACTTGGCGGTAGGTAGCTCATTTGTTTGACTATTATCATTTAATAAAATTAAACAGTTGCACAAAATAAACCTCATTACACGCCTTAACACCAAACTCAATAGTAAAATCACGCTAAAGCTTACTACATATAGGTGAAACCGATTCCTAGAGCAAAGGTTTACTGTTTCATGATCACTCAAAAATTTGAAATATTTGGCAATAAATACATTCATGCTCTTTAACGTAATAAAGAGCTAAACTTAGTAGTTGAGCTAAAAGTACTCAAACTAAACAAAATTGCAACTATTGTACCCAAAATGATAGAGCGATTCCGTTTAAAACGACAAAACAACAGTAAACTTAAAACTAAAAATTCTCTTAAATTTAAACCTTAATCTTACTATCAAAAAGTACTTTTAAAATTTGTGATAGACTGAAATTCCTAGAAATGCCAAAAAGTACTAGAATTCTACCAAAAATATTCCCTTCACCACCAAACAGAGAACCACTTATTCAAAATGATAGAGCGAATTTGTTTCAAACGCCTAAACAGCACTAAACTTACAACTAAAACTACTCAAAAACTCAAACCGTTTTATCCGAAACTCATTTATTCTCACTGCCAGACTGTTCCCCTAGATAATTTCAAAAATAGCGAAACTATTCCTAAATAATTTTGAATGAAATCACTCCCAAACAGAATAGTATGACAGCTCAATCAGTCATCCAAGAGCTGGCAAACAATAATATAATAAAATAAAAATAAAATAAAACAATGAACGAAAATCAATATTTTAGAAGGCCTAAACAACACTAAACTTAAAACTAAAATTACTCAAAAACTAAAACCGTTTTCGCCGAAACTCCTTCATCTTAGTGCCGAACGAACGTATTACTCACAAAACGTATATCTACCAGAATAAATATAAGTAGGCCACTTCTGTACAATAAAATAAACGAATCTGTTTAAACTAAAATTACAAAAATTAAAACGGTTTTAGCCGAAACTCATTCATCCTCGCTGTAAGACAGTTCGCTTAGGGAACCTTTCTGAATTTAGTATTTGAGGTTAGGATTTCCTAAATGATTTGAATGAAAACCATTCAAAAACAAACTATTATACCAACTTTATCTAGCTAAAGAACTGCTAAACAATCAAGTATCTGATATTTAATCATTAATCTGCTAGACGGCCTAAACAAGTCTAAACTAAAAACTGAAATTACTTAAAAACTTGAACCGTTGAGTCAAAATTCATCCAGTTTGCCACCTAACAATCCTTTTGTTTGACTACGACTATGCTTAAAAACGCCTAAAAGGACTAGAAACTTTTCCAGGACTACTGCATTCCATCCGTTTAAATCACCTAAACTAAAATTATTCAAAAACTAAAACCGTTTTAGCCGAAACTCATTCATCTCTTTGCCGAACGTTGGTATCACTCACAAAACTAATCTATATCAGAGCGGCTATCTCCAGCGAGGGCCCAACCCTTCGTTTGCCGTATTTAAAACTACGCTAACTCGTATATCGATCCATGTATTGTGGTCTCTATGCATTCGGAGTGTCGGACACATGTCTGGTAATGATGCTTTTGGGTTACACCAAATAATTATTAGGGGTGAAGCTTGAATTACGAGTAAAGCTGCGAAAAATATTGCTGCCAAGTTAATTTAAAATTTGAAAATAACAATGGCAGTGAAAAGGGGCAGCTCTTCCTAATAAAAACTGTAATGCTGAAAGAAACTAAATGCAATTTCCAGTATAGATTACAAAGAGATGGCTCAAATTAATTACTAACATTGGTAGATGGTTAAATACCTCAAAGTAACTTAATATTACGTTCAGAGACGGAAAGAAAATTATTAAAAGGAAAGACACATGAAAGTGGATCAAATATCTAGATGGCTTAACCTTGATAAATGGTAAATAATAATTATCAAAAGGCCACATGCCAGAAACATGATCCCATCAAAACAAGAAATAAACACTACCATCCACATTCGTTAAATCTAAAACAAGCTAAGTTTCTCGATTATTAAACCGAATGCAGGTCGGTGCAGGATGACTCACTGGTTTTACTGCCTACCCCACGGCCGCAGCATAATGAGGGGAAACTCGACCTATTTGGACATGTGTACTAGATTGCTGATAATAATCTTTCAATTTTACACCGTTTGGGGTGTAAATTGGTGAATTTTAAGTTAACTACGAAATTACAATTCAAAAAGTTAAAAAATTAACAGAACGATGTCGAATAACAATTTGAAAAAAAAAACATTAACGCGCCTGCCAACAGAATTGAACACTTAAAACACAAATCAATAACAAAAATCGTACTTTTTTTTTTCTTTTTTTGCAATTATAAGCATCGCAAGTTGCAAATCGGTATTGGTAATGTTTTATCCTCGCAAAAAAAAACATAATACCATGAATGAAAAGTAAATCTAACCAAATAAACACGAAAAACCAGAATCCCATTCACAAAACACAGTTAAATCGCGCAGTGAGAGTATGGTCATTGATACTTTGATTCATACTGGATCGCCCACGCCACGTGGGCCGAATGAACGAGACCTGCCCTTTTTAGGGCGATGTCGTAAGCTACGCCACTGATAAGGCATTGACACATCTTTACTCTGCGCTCTGGTTGCATGATGTGGTAATTTTGACAGATTTATTAATGCTGATGTTGGCAGTAATGAGGTTTTTTTTCGTTTAAATATTGGTAGTGCTGCTGTTAATAAAAAAAATTTGGTCATGGTGTAGTTTTTTTAGCACGGATGAGATACTCGCAGGTAAAATAAAACTAGGTGAAGAGAAGTTTTTATTATTTTTTTAATGTACACCTAAATGTTTATATAAGATTTCATTAAGCTTATAAACACAGGCGAGCTTAGAATTGGGTTTTCTGGGTTAGTTCCTTTTTCCAAAAATATATTTTTGACTGTAGGATAGATACAAGGGATAATATCTTTCAAGACGTTATTTAATATAATTTACTAGATTATTTTGACCATCTAACATTTTTTTTAAGTTTGTTTTTATATTAACAGTTTTAACTTTAAATTTTTCTTGTTTCCCCGAATAACAAAAATGTTAAAACATAATTTTCATTTCAGCTCTTCCGTGAATTGACTGTACCAAAGTGGCTTTTACTAACAATTAATTATATAAACTGTGTTCAAAATATAATAAGACTAGTGTTATAGTGATTGTCCAAGAATTTGTGTCCTAAAACTGTGCCAAATATTTCGTTAAATTTATACAACAGACTGAGAACTTAGACTCTATGTGTACGCGAATAAGGTTCAAGTTTAATTAGAGGTTGTTGGGGAGGACCGGCATTAATGGCTACGAATGGGCACCAACTTATCTAAATTGAACAAGACCAGAGTCTCCGGTGTCAATCATGTATGTAGTATATTTTGGCATTTTTAATGAATTATAATTTTTTTGCTTTTCAACGGTTTTGTTTTGCTTTTGTCATGTGATTGCGCGGCCATTTTGTGATACTTTAGAATAATATGCGTCTTTAGACACATCTTGTTTTAAACATTTTACTTTTGTAGTTAGGTATTTTTTACCCGACTGCCGAAGGAGGGTAATGTGTTTATCAGTCTATGTATGTATGTTTGTTCCTATGTGGCGTTCTAGAGGCCAAACGCGTAAGTCGATTTTTATGATTCTTACGTCAATCGATTCCTCTTAACCCTGCGAGTGTTAAGGCTACATCAAAATTGGAAATTAGAAATTGGCGGATTTTGGGCGCCATATTGTGGGGCTCAATTTTTTTTTTTCGTTCCAACCCATCGTGTGTGGTATCATAACGGGTTTTAAGAGGTGATTTAAAAAATATATAACACTTATATATTTAAATATACCAGATTCTAAAAATAAAACACTAAAAAGTTATGAATAAAAAATCGAAATACTCGACTGCTTAAAAGCGAACTAAAAAGACGCAAACAAGAAGAAAATCATGCTGTGCAGTCGGAGGATACATCTGGTTTTGGTCAGCCAGCTCGCGAACATGGATCCTCCGACTGCACGGCATGATTTTCTTCTTATTTGTGTCTTTTTAGTTAGCTTTTTAAGCAGTCGGGTTTTTTGAATTTTTTAATAAACTTTTTTTTTGTCTTAGGAAAAACATTTCACAGCACCGTTTCGAGATAAAAAAAATAGAAACGGGAGGACCGTTTAAATTCTGTTGCAGAAGTTTTATACAAAACTACGCTATTTAACGAGAACTCGATTTCATATCTAAATCAAAAACGTCAAAACAAACACAAAAACATATGATATCTACATCGGATAACATTTCCAAAATATTTAAACATACGACAATTAACATCAAAACAGACATATCCCGATAATCTAGGCCGTGGTATAAATCCATTTTATTGCACACATTTCCGCCTCGATGATACATATGCCATTAAAAAGAGAGTTATATGTGACGGTGGAGCTTGTAAATCAGTGTTATTTGTCGAGAAAATGTTTTTTTCGCCTCCCAAGATGATGGATGCTGAGGTTATTGTCGCCGTGTTTTGGGTGCCCGTGTGAAGATGTTATTGGGCGGACTGAAAGACTGCCGACTCTGCAAAATTATGTTTGGAGAAATGATTCAAATATCTACAAAAAGGAACGGTTTTTCAATTGAGTATTTGGAGTTAAAAACGTTTCAAAAACCACGCGTGTGTAATTTAACAGATTTTCATGTTAAAGAAGAGTTTGACAAAAACTCAATTTCAAATAATAAATTTAAAGAACGGGCGATAATTGCATTAAATCTACAAAACTTAGAACACATGTTCTTTGAATCTTTATTTTTGAAAATATCTCTTTATTACGACTTAGGCACATAAAACAGTAGATAATAGTTTTTATATGTATTAATACTTTAATTTAGAATTGATCTGCTTCAAACCGCAGAAAGTCGAATAGATTTCTTTGAAAAATATATTTTAGAGGTCGTAAAGAAAGCTAAGATATATATGTTTTTCATAAATTCTGTGAAAGAGAAAAGAGCATCTTAGTTAATTATTCAAAATCAAGTAAACAGAGGTTTATTTCCAGCATCTTATAAACACTTGAGATGCTCCTATAAACTTGGAACTTTTTAAGGACAAACTGCCGTCGCAGCAATCTTAAAATTCTTGTTTGTGTCTTTTGCAGTGTAGGAGATATTTTGCTATCGTACTCATCTAACACTTATTTTGTGCTTATAATATTTGTCGAGGAATATATAAATGCTTGAACAGTAAAATAAAACATGTTTATCTAGCAATGTACAAATTAAGTTATCATTTTATTGTTTTTCTTTCTTATTTTTCTAAAATAAGAAACTAATCACGGTTAATTCAACTAAACTCAGTTTAAGCAAATACAGCGTTCTGTTTGGATGAGACCGCTGAGAAACTACCAATCAGAACGCTGTATTGGCATCAACTGAGTTTAGTTGAACTAATCGTGATTAGTTTCATTGGTGAAATCGGCCATCAGACAACCAATCAGAGCAGCTAACACGCGTTTAACAATTTATCACAATAATTTTGCGATCGTTTAAACTGCGCTAACTGTTTTTGCTGTAAATAAAAATCACATAATTATAATCCAAACGCTATTCCTACTGTTTATGATCCGTCAATATGTTCCAAGTGTATATAAAAACAATTTATTTCCCAGACCTCTGCCCTATTGAACGAAATTGTAATAGCTATTGGTAAAGGCAGTTATTCGTCTCGTGGCCATTACAGAGCGCTATAACTTAGTTGTCTGGCAACATCATTATGTGCCACGCTAATCGTGTTGCCATACTTAATGGCAAAAATGGCGAAGACGCTTCGAGTATTAAAGTTATTTATTGTATGGATATGGGATATTTTGTTTATGTTTTTCTGTGAATAATGTTTGTGTAAATGTTTTGTTATTTTATTGTTGTTGTTGTTGTATCGTACTGCAAGTAATTTTTAAGTTAGCTTTTTATCTGTTGGATGTCTGCCAATATTTTACCATTTTTAGGGTTCCGTAACCAAATGGCAAAAAACGGAACCCTTATAGATTCGTCATGTCTGTCTGTCTGTCTGTCTGTCTGTCCGTCCGTATGTCACAGCCACTTTATTCCGAAACTATAAGAACTATGCTGTTGAAACTTGGTAAGTTTATGTATTCTGTGAACCGCATTAAGATTTTCACACAAAAATAAAAATAAAACAATAAATTTTGGGGGTTCCCATACTTGAAACTAAAACTAAAAATATTTTTTTTCATCAGACCCATACGTGTGGGGTATCTATGGATAGGTCTTCAAAAATGATATTGAGGTTTCTAATATCATTTTTTTCTAAACTGAATAGTTTGCGCGAGAGACTCTGCCAAAGTGGTAAAATGTGTGTCCCCCCCCCTGTAACTTCTAAAATAAGAGAATGATAAAACTAAAAAAAATCTATGATGTACATTACTATGTAAACTACCAGCGAAAATTGGTTTGAACGAGATCTAGCAAGTAGTTTTTTTTTTAATACGTCATAAATCGTAAACCGCAATTTACCGATTACGGAACCCTTCGTGCGCGAGTCCGACTCGCACTTGGCCGGTTTTTTCATGATAGTACAGGTCAAAGACGGTTGTATGTAGTAACCAAATTATTCTTGAAAGCATGCCTTTTATAGAGTTACAATATCACAACTATTATAAGAATTAGCAGTGAACATTTACAGCAGTGCCCAAAATGACATCAGCCTATACTGTCCGTGAAAAAGCATTCGCCATACAGTGAGTTACAGGCTAGTATTACTCTTAACAAAAAAAAAAAATACGTTCTCTCAGATGCTAAAAATTCAATTATTCAAACAAGCACACATTTTTAAATGTCAAATATTTTTACATTTAGTTAGAAGGTAACCGATTTCATTAATTGTTAGTTCTTGCATTAATAAAAAAAAACTATAGGTCTACAAAAAAAAACATCTCAATTTTATAAAAAAATTAACAACATAAAAAAAACAACTAATTCCCACTGCTGACTCATTTCCCCACTCCACTCTCAACAGCATTACAACCTGTAAATACAAACAATCGTTTATCATTATTTAGTTATTTTTGTGATTATCAAGGTACAGCTCAGTCTTCTCTCAGATTGTTTTATGTCTAACAATTAAATTAATCAAACAAGCACACACTTTTAAATGTCAAATATTTTGACCTATAGTTAGAAGGTAACCGATTTCATTAATTGTAAGTTCTTGCATTAATAAAAAAAATATAGGTACCTACAAAAAAAACATCAAAATTTTAATAAAAAAAATGAACAACAAAAAAAACAACCAAAATAACTAATGCCCACTGTTGACTCATTTTCCCCACTCCACTCTCTAACAACATTACATCTAACGCACAATCTATCACATTAATCATTGCAACAGCAATTTGTGAAATTGTTTGCGTCATCGGCCTCAGATGTGATCTGATGTGATAATACATCACACGTCATGACCGTGACGTCATCGTACGTCAATCACGCGCGTGTCGGTGACGATTTTCAAGATAAGCGGATTAAAAAACGATTATCGTATCGTTAGAGTTTGAGCTTTTAAAAATATTGGAAATGAAAAATGGTGTCTTCGAAATGGATGGTTTTTTTTTTTTGTCATGGAAATGTGATATCCTGGCAAGCTTATAATTATAATTAACTCTATTTCTTTGTCATACCATTATTTGAAATAGCGATTAACAACCTATAGAAGTTTAACTTATTTAGTTTTTCGCCAGATTTTCTACAAATAACATAGAGAGTCGATTTCTTATTGAGGGCTATCGCGTTTGAATTTACCGCTAGGGGTGCTAATGTAGAGTGAGGTCTTCAAAATGTCAAATGCGAGTTTATTTACTACTTTTTTAGCGTTAATAATAATTTCCAAATATTGCAGATTAAGATAGGTACGGGCTTTACCAACCACTGCTTTAATAGAGTTTTATGTTTCGGAAAATGATAACATCCTTTTTTTTCAAAAAGAAGGGGTTGCGCAAAATTGCGGCATACTCGTTTTATCGCACTTCTACGGCATAGAAATTATTTTAATTTAAACTTTGCTTCCACGGGCGTTATACAAACTTTAATCAGCTATATTAAAGGACCTTACTCGCCAGTGGCGCCATCTGATGGGCGCAAAAACGGAAGTCCTCATTGATTATTTAATGTTAAGAACGTGTCAATACTTGAATGCCAAAGTTTGACTGATTTCAAACTTAAGTAGAGTAAGTAATTCAAAAATGTGGGAAGAAATACCAATCGTAAAGTATTTATAGTAACATATTTATTAGACAGGATCAATTTATTTGTTACTTAGATACTTAAACAGCAGAAACAGTAATACTTTTGATGTCTAATCACTTTTGTAGTTATCTAAAGTACGAGTTTCTGTCTGCTGTTCAAACAGTTCAAGTTTATTGCTACATCCCAAATAGATCAAACAGGGTCAAAATCGCAGTCGCAGCAACAAAAGAAAGATAAAACTCATAAATTCATAAGACAAAGTAAAACTTAAGAGATACAGTTACGAAGTTTGTTTACTACGAGCATAAACAAGATAAAAAGCATGGCGCCGTCCAGCCGACCAATCGGATTGAGCCGCGACGACTTCCGGTACGTGCGCGGGAAAATTCAATATCCGGCAAGATATTCGATCAGTCGATTACATGGGTCTGGATTACCCCAGTCTCCCCGGATGAGTGTGGTTTAAAAAAATCCGGTCTTGAGAAGGGATAGGGGTCTTTTGGCTGCTGTGGTCGAGGTTCGTTTTATTTGTAGCTGTTAAAGAATAAATTATTTTTTCACACGATGATGAATGAAATAAATATTATTCCTTCAAAAATCAAAATCAAATATATATATTTGCTAGAAATACATTGTTCTGAAGGGAAGATCTTAAAGCCTAAAAGTAATTGTATTCTGCCTGCATGCAAGCGTGCAAATTATTTATAATATTAATTGTAAGACATAAAATAATCAATAAAAAAAACACAACAACACTGGTGCATTTCAATAAATTAATAATATTCTAAATAAATGAACATTAAAATTTCATCAACTCACTCAAAAGATATATTTAAACATGAGAAAATATAAAAAAATAATGACAAATATAAAAATGACAATAAAATAAAATGTCAAAAATCAAAATGTCAATAAAATAAATTAAAATGTCAAAATTAAAAAGAAAATATAAATACTAAACAATTAATAATTCATACACTATTCACTTTGGATGGCTTTCTTTCGATTTATAAAACATATTCTAACATGTTAATTCGCATATCAAGTATGTTGAAACAGGGGACTATAGGTACCTACAACTCTGTTTTACCCTTTGGGGAATACAAACTCGAATAGATATGTCAGTTACAGAGGCTGGCAGAAAATCGACAGCATTTGGATACTCTCTGGCCATTAACAAAAAGCTATAAAAAAAAACAAAAAAAAAAAGCTACTTATGTCACTCAATAGCCAATCAAGTAACAGACAATTCTTAACAAACTCTAATAAGTTAATGAACTCTTAATTAAATTAAATCCATTTAAAACTTCTGACGTCAATCATTGACTAGGACAATTGGAAGCCAATTGCTATTACTTATCCTGACAAGGCTAATACTTACTGTAATAAGCGATAACTATCTTACCAAATATAGTAGCTAAACAAGTCTTTAATTTACCAGCTAGACATTAAATAAAGGGAGGAGCTTGTGGCTAAATAATAACAGCCGCACGGGTTGGTCTTCAAGGTTAAGCAACGCTTGCCGAGGTCGGTCCGTGGTTGGGTGACCATTTCAACATAGCAAGTTTCCTCCGTGCCTCGGAAAGCACTTGGTCCCGGCACTTGGTTGTGTCATTTGAAGATCTTTGACAGTCGTTACGGGTAGCAGAAGCTTGAGATCTGACACCAGTCTTGCCAAGGGGTATCTTGTTACCCAGTTACTGGGTTGTGGAGATCAGATAGGTTGTCGCTCCATGTAAAGCACTGGTACTCAGCTGAATCCGGTAAGACTGGAAGCCGACCCCAACAACAATTGGGAAAAGGCTAGGCAGATGATGATGACATTAAATAAACTGCTCTATAAAATAAACATTTATGTAAAATTAACTTCTACCTAATATTTGTTTATTTTTTGTTAAGTCTGTAGTATCTCCCTGCAGGGAGAATAGGTTGCATTTCTTCAGCCATTTTTCTCTGTGTTTGGCAATTTGAGCCCAATCCTTTACGTAGAAGAACATGGACATTTCGTCATTTTTCCACTGACAAATAACGCACAAAATTTATACGCTGAATCTAGAAGAAACTTTGAGGTCAAAGGAAGAATTGTTCAGAATTTATCCCCAGAAGATATAATGTATGTTTCTTTTTTTTTCGCTTATGCGAAATCCCGTAAGCCACATGCCTTGTAAAGTATTTCTTTCTAACAATTTTGATAACCTCATGCTGCGGACTTCTAAGCCTTGACTGATATGGATCAAAGTCCAACAGTTTTTAAGATTTTCTACCGAAAGCTTTCTTTAAACGATCTCAAATCCATTTTAAAACAATAAACCACAAGACAACATTAAAAAATAGCCCATTAAAGAGTGTGAGACATCTGTTAACTAATGTACAGCGGATAACTGAAAGTTTCAGTCATTTATTTTGAACGTAACTTGATCACGTTGCGACGAGCGACCATTGCGGACGGCCAGCTGTTTCATTAAAAAATAAGATGTTTCTTGCTTTATTCAGTTTGAGGTGAATTATTTGATTTTTTTCTTGGAGTTGTGTTACCTACTATTTTACAGCATTTTACACGCTTTTATTTAACTTGTAATGTATGTATATACGTATATGTAAATGTGTTCGGGTCAAATCTTGCAACTGAATTTTTAAGCAGTTATCCTCCACCGATTAAGATGAAATTTTAAGCTAAGTGACGTCATTCTTAATCCAATAGGGGGGTGGCCCAAGATGTCGGATTAGTTATTTTTTGTGCACTGCCATTATATGAATATCAAATAAAACAATAGAGTAGTAAAGTGTAGAATAAGAAAAAGCTTGTGTAAAAAAAAATATAAATTAATGAATAATTTTATTCAAACCTATCGTTTATCCTGATAGAATTTTGTCTTACTCAAAGACTTATTTCAAAATTAACTAAGATGTCGGCTTTTAGAATCTGACGATTCTAACCATTTCTCCAAAATCACTCTTTGCCAGTTTTGAAGATACCAAAGAACCCATGGCCTTTCGTACAGGAGCAATGTATTTTTTCGAAAGACAAACTAGCCTATGGGACATCTTTTTTTTTTAGTTTCTATTAATAGAATAATTTTTGTATTATATTATTTTTTCAGAGATTCCTACAATCAATTTTATCTTTTTCTCTTCATACATTTAGTTTAGACAACCACTGCCTCGATGACAGACACTTTACCTCTATAGGTCGTACTTCATATTAATTTAGATACACACTGTCTTTAAGCACAACACTATAGATCTACAGATCTTCCTTTGTGGCAATTCAACACACAATGCATAATAATATATGCTGTCTCTAGTAACCAATACTCCTATTGATGCCAATTCGAAACACAACCGACCTACGCACCCATTGTAGTCAAACTGCCAAGTGCCAACCCTACACACATGCACGTATCGTATGCCGCATCTAATTGGTAATTGAAAACGCGGCGGCGAGATCAAAGCGTTGCGCGACCAATAAAATGTCAGGTCGCATCGCTGACATCACTGTTGGCTCAGGGTTGTCACTTGTGTCTTATTTCACGTTGTCCGTAAAGTTTTCAGGTTGATTTTTAATTCATTAGCGATTTTTTAGGGAATGAAAATATTTATGAATGTGAATAACTTACTATGGGATCAAGTCTGGAATATGTTCGGATAACTCGTGCAGGTTTAGTGAAAACCTCAAACTAAAAACATTTATGACAATTCTTCTATTTATTTAAATACGCCAGATAGATAAATATAACTGCGTTGGTGTAATTGCTTTATGACGTTTTAATAGAAGGAAAAAAAAATTGAGCAAATTTGAGTTCAGACACACAATAACACAACACACAACAACAACACAACAACAACACCACACACAACACAACAACAACAACACAAAACACCCCAACACAACACACAAAATTTCTTCTCCAAATTATTCACGATTTCAAGGTAGATCCTGTAGTATAAGTTTTTCATATTCATAAGTACTTCCATTCCCTGAAAAATGCAATTTAAAGCCACCCCGTATTAAGCAGTAGGTAATTTAGTTATTGGTTTTACTCTAAACCAGCTAAGTTCCTAGTATCTTGTTTAAGTTAGAAGTTTATTTAGAGTAGCTTAGCTTTGAGCTTTAACACCTTAACTGCCAAGTGACCGACAAACAATACATTTTCAATTGTGTCTCATTGCCTGGCAGTTAAGGTGTTAAGCTGTGCTTAGACTTGTACAGAGGATCTTGGTGTTTCAGATAGTGTCTTACAAAATTGCTTGATACTTATGCTAGATTTCAATGATCCCTTTTTCAATTAAAGAAGCAGTGAGCATGAAGTGGGGATTTGGAATGATTTCTAAATAAAATAAGTGGCGGTTTTCATGCCAAGCAGACTAAGATTTTTTTTCTGAATTGTGAATTTGGAGTTATGAACGTGACAAAGCCAGGTGGCGAGCCACTGTAATGCCAGGTTTGACTGTGAAGCAGCAAGGGCTAGAAAGAAAAGAAATTGGGGATAAAAATCCTACTTGCTAAACTTTTTAACAGACGAAATAAAGATAGAACAGAAATAGCACTGCTAAACCGGAATAGAAAAAGCAAACCTAAACAAGAATTCCTTTTCAAAAAACAAGAAAAAGTAGCCTTAACAATTTTTTTTTCCGTTCCCCATTTTTTCCTTTATTTACCTCCACAATAACTAAACTCCGAACTTGAAAAGCACACGAATTAAATAATCTTAAGCCCTACCATATTATTTACATGACCTCAAACACAACTGACTTTAAACCATAAATTCCGCCACACAAAGTTGAATGTCCATTGTAGTGCCAGTATTTGTAGACCAACTACCGCTGGCAGCCAATGCATCATGTATAAATCGAATGAATTGCATTTGTACAAACAGAAAGGGTGCTTTTAGCTCGCCATTGCAAATATTGATTTATTTCCTTAGATTTATGTGCGCCGGCGACTGAATCGAGCCGGTCAGATTTTATGCGTAAACGCGCAATTGTACGTCTGTAATTTATGAATCGTTTTGCGCTATGTTCAGGAATGGAACACCCTGTGTGTGACAGTATGTGGATGTGGATCATGCTGTATAGTGTGGCTAATCCGGTGGTTGTTAATTGAAAGTAATGATAATTTTTTCATTGTGATTTCTAATTATTTGCACGCCAAATAGTTTTTATTTTCATTGTGCAACTTGCATATTATTGTATTGCCTAAAAGTACAACAAACAATAAAGGTATTGATTATATTAATCTATACCAATATTATAAAGAGGAAAGATTTTTTTGTTTGTTTGTTTGTACCGAATAGGCTCCGAAACTACTGGACCGATTTAAAAATTCTTACACCAATAGAAAGCTACATTATTCCTGAGTGACATAGGCTATTTTTTAATCCCGAAAACGGGTCCTGTGGGGTGGCCCACGGGAGCGGAGCCGCGGGGAACAGCTGGTCTATACCAATATTATAAAGAGAAAAGATTTTTTTGTTTGTTAGTTTGTACCGAATAGGCTCCGAAACTACTGGACCGATTTTAAAAATTCTTTCACCTATGGCAAGCTACATTATTCTTAAGTAACATAGGCTATAATTTTGACGGGAGCGAAGCCGCGGGGGTCAGCTAGTATGCTTTAAAGAAGAAAAGCGATACAATTGCTATAGGAAAAAAAATCAAAATCTTCAGTACAGTACAGTCATCAACATGACTATGGAAAGCGATAAAAAAATGCCAGCTTTCAAACCGCATTTTATAATTATGTTAGCTTTAACATTTTCAGCTGAAAGTACCACCTACTCACACTCACAAAATCCATTCCCCTAGCACAACTTACCGACACTTCTAAAAGCCACGAAATCATCTCGAATATTCTCCAATAACATAACATCTTCATACAATCAAAAGTGACAAGAACTTCTCCCCACACTATAACATTCAAATGATAATGCTCTCCGTCGAAAAAATCGCTGTCTGCGAAAAAAATCCAATAGATTTAACGCCATTTCTATGTCCATCCAGTAAGGTGCAGTTTTTTATTTAATTCTGCAAATCCACCCCTTGTTTTTGTGGGGTGCCATCGTTTGTGGTACAAGTTACAGGTGGCTAGCGATTTATGACTTACCGCCCGATATAAGAAATGGTTTGTAATTAATTTATTTTGTTTAAAAGTCCTCCATTATATAATACTATGCCTATTTACCAAAATAATTTCTAATTGTCGTAAAGAACCTGATTACAAGGTTTTTTACAAACTGATACAAAGCTGAGATAAGCATAGGTCAATATGGCAGCCGTGGCATTTTAACTTTTGGGCTTATACTGCATACTTGACACTTCAGTAATGCACTACTTACCTTCCGCTTTAGTAGAACAATAGTGATATAAATCTGCTGTTCAAAAAAATATTGTTCTTAAATTTATTATTACCTACATTTTTGACAGCAGTCATCCCTCCGCTGATTTCTTACAACTTAAACCAACCACTTGAGGGCACTAGAAATCAATACTCGACAACTGTCGGTTTTGAAGCGTTTAGTTGAGAATTATTCAATTAATTCGCTCGAGAACTAATTTGTTTTGATCCTCCGGTGTATTTGTCAAACTCTCAACTTAAATGGACACAATGTTTGCGAGAGAAACCTGGGTTTGAGGCCGGATTATTGTTCGAAACTTTGTATAGTTTGGGCACAGTGGAACTGCCTGTTTCATGTTAAAATTTTCAGGCAGGTATTGTTAGAATTTCAACACTTATAGCAATATTTAGGGTAAAGTCTAAATTGGAGCAATTTTGGGAATAACTCAACTTCAAAATTAAACGGATACACCACGAAAGGCATATTGTTTTCAGTAGTACAATATCGACATCAAATATTGGGTCTTCCATATTTAAAATGAACATAGTTCACGAAAATAAATACGGTGATTTAACAGAGATTATAAAAACCAAAGAAAAATAAAATAACTGATTTTGAAAAAAGAATATAACATGCCTCTTTATAAAACTGTAGCTTATTTGAATTTGGAATTTCAAATTCAAACCGTAGTTAATACAATTGAAAGCGACCAGTTTGATTAATAAAAAACTTTTTTCCAAAAAATACTACCGACTTCCAAATGAAAAACTACAAAGTGAAAAATAACTTGTTTTTGGAAGTCGGTGTCTTTCTTATTTTCCCATTTTTTTTGCGATATGGACACCGACTTCCAAAAATAAAGTTATTTTTCACTTTGTAGTTTTTCATTTGGAAGTCGGTAGTATTTTTTTGCAAAAAAGTTTTTTATTTTTCCCTTTTTAGTTGTACTTTCCTAACATAGGCAAGTTGTTTAGTAAGGTAATAAGGTAATAACGCCAGAATTTATTACTCGAATAACATGAAACTTGAACATAACCGATGAAATGAGAGATCTGCGTACCCCTTTATAGTGTTAGTGTACTGGCGTGATGTTATGTTATGAAATGGTATAAACAATAAACAGACATGCGATTGAAGCAATCCCGAATGATTTGCCATTATTTATTGAAGAGTTCTGTTGTATATCTCCGAAGTTCTTCATCAGATCTTTAACAAATAAAAATGGAACCAATTTCGGAACATGTTCTCTCAATCAAAAAAAGAATTTTCAAAATCGGTCCACAATTGGCGGAGATATCGGTGAACATACATAAAAAAAAAAAAAACATACAAGAAGTCGAACATAGAACCTCCTCCTTTTTGGTAAGTCGGTTAAAAAGCAATTTCATAGATAAATAAATACCTAATATTTTAACACAAATATTCCACCACATAATTTCAAATGATTGCCACGTGCTGAATTATGGCAATACCCCACAGGATTGCTCATTGTATTGGCCTACAGAGACAGCCTATGTTCAGCATTGCGGTTAGCAATACTGGTATTAGTATTCACAAAAGCAAGTTCGTTTATTGCACTATGAGTATGTAATTCAGTATCATCATTATCATCCAGCATTTCCTAGTTGGCTATGGTTCAAATATAATATATTATGATGATATTTAACTATTACGTATGCTAATGCAACTGGATGGTATTTATGGCTATCCCTGTTGAAGCGATATATGTATTTCCATGGTACTGTGGTAACTGGTGCAATACCTTCAAAGTAAGAGTGAACGATTATTTTCTGTGCTCTCATGTTCTATAGTAGACACCACACTTCGCTCTCCATCAGGCAACATAGCTGGTTCATCAAGAAAAAAAAAAGTTAATTTAAAATCAAAAGCCCGACTGCTTAAGAAGTGAACTAAAAATGTGTAAACAAGAAGAAAATCATGCTGCGCAGTCGGAGGATCAGGTGATCAGCCAGCTCGCGAATATGTTTAAACATATGAGTGGTATATTATATATTGTTGTAACCACCTCTTAAAACCCTTTATTTGGTATCCCACTCGATGGGTTTGGAAGAAAAGAAATTGGGACCCGCACAATATGAGGCCCGAAAGCCGCCATGACTTTTTTTATAACGTCTCCTATTTAAGAACACTTGGGCGGTAAAGATGCATCTAATAATACCTTAACTGTCGAAATCCATTCAGCCGTTTGGCAGATACGAGGTAATAAAGAAATTAACAAATATACAATACAAGACATGCGCGATAAACATAATCCTTCCTTGGCAATGGGGTAAAAAAGAGGAATATTTCCAATTATTGACAACTATCATCCATTTATTCAATTTGAACCACCAAAAGGTATCTTAGAATTCAATAACAACCTACAAAAAGCCCCAATTTAAAACTGATTACAATCTGCCCACTTTTTGTCTCAAGTGGATAGTTTAAAACCTCCTTTATAGACTCTCAAGCGACGGAACTTAGGGGGACAAGCAAAAAACTAAGTCCTTTAAGAAAAAGCTGTAGCGCTGGACGGCTTGTAAGCAAAACAAAGCGGAAAGCTGTAGCGAAGACTGAAGCAACTTGATTTTATCTTTTAAAGGGTTTTGTTTTGACATAACAATTACCTTAGTTAAAGTAAGAATAAGACTGTATTAGTAAACTTTATAGTAGGTAAAAGTTTGATTATTGACTGGCTTGGTTTGGACCATTATCTAACCTGATGGTAAGCGATGATGCGGTCGACAATCGAGTACATTTCATCATCATCATCATTTCAGCCGAAAGACGTCCACTGCTGGACATAGGCCTCCCCCAGGCGTCGCCACATTGAACGATCCCGTTCGTCTCGCATCCAGCGCTTTCCCGCAACCTTAACCAGGTCTACCTAGTGGGAGGCCTTCCAACGCATCGTCTGCCGGTTCGCGGTCGCCATTCCAGAACTTTTCAGCCCCATCGGCCATCCGTTCTGCGAGCAATTTGCCCTGCCCACTGCCATTTAAGTTTAACAATCCGTCGGGCTATGTCGGTAACTTAGGTTCTCCTGCGGATATCCTCGAGCACATTTGTCTAAAAGTAATCTATTCACTTTTGTCATAAAGACCCCCAGTGTAAACTAGTCTTTAGTAATTTTGTAAAAAAAATTGTCGGCGTGGTTTGTGAGCTGTGCTCTATCCTCACTGATGGGTGCATCTGTAACTGTTGTATCTTCTACCTACTTCAGTATTGTCAACCTGAAACATTGTAAGGTTTTTGTAACATTAACCTATCAGTATATCAGTCAAATAAAAAGCACGTCTTCTAGTACTGTCATCATCATCATCTTCCTGCCCTTGTCTCATGTAACTTGGGGTCGGCGCAACACGTTTTCTTCTTCCATACCATCCTGTCCCCCGTCACGCCATCACTGACACCCTTTCCTTTCATATCACATCTCGCACAGTCCATCCATATTTTCTTCAGCCGTTCCCTCCATCTCCATCCATCCGCATTTATATTAATAACTCTTTTAATAACATGTGTTTCATCCCTCTTCTTCACATGACCATACCAGGACAAACGGTTCCCTTTCAACGTTTCTGTCACTGGTGCCAATTTGAAACTGCCTCTAATATACTCATTTCTCACTTTATCCATTCTCGTCACACCGCACACGCATCTCAACATCCTCTAGCACTGTAATCTTAAAAAATAGTAATAAACCGATAAATCCTTTCCCACATTCACAAAGCTTTCAAGAAAAATATTGAATACATTTTCCAATACCTTCGCTCAAGGTATCCAAGATCAAAAGACAACATTACACATTCATGTATTACAATAAAATGGACTATCCGTCTTTCTGTCGGCACATTAGATATATCGTTGACAGTTTTATGTTTGTCCACTATGTAAATCGCTGGCCACCCCAGTGATGTGCCGGCGTGAAGATTTATATCGATACTGTGCGGCCACCGTGGGTAGGATGGGATTGTATAGCTTTGGTTTTAGATTTTAGGATAGTGCTGTGTTGATTTTTCGATGCTTTTTCCTGTATGTTTATAAGAATTGGATGTATATTTTAGTAGGTAAAAACAAAAAACCAAGCAGTTTATTTCAAATAAACCTTAGAGGTACTTTTGAATTGGCAAACAAAAAATAAGATGACACTAGTTGCAAATTCGCAAGCGTCAGAAGGTCTCAATGGAAAATAATTTGCAAGAAACCCCACGGACACTCTTTTCCATCAGTTTTAATTATAATTTTTTGGTTACATCATTCTTGTTGAAAAATACATGATATATGTGAGAACAATTTAAAAAGACGTGCACGTAAAAGCTTTTAGAGTAACAAACAATAAAAAAAAAATACAAGAACAGGCCGAAGCAGCAAAGTTATGTCCAATCCCAACTGATGGCGCCCGTTCACGAACATGACGCATGGATCGGCATCACTCAGCTCAACCATCATGAAGGGAACCGAATGATCGGACACATGTGCAACCATCAGAGAGAAATTAGAGAGAGCATAACACACTCAATTGCCAACAGAATCAATATTCAAATGTCCATGGTCTCTAAAGAATTGTCAAGGAAATGATTACAAAAAAGTCGAATTTATTGGACAGCATTCAGCGCAGACTGAATGCAGTGTATCCTCAAGTCTTTAAATAATCTAAACTTCAGTTTCTGATATCTCGCCTTGATTAAGAATGCCGCTACCCTTCTAATGCCCTTGTAACACAGAGTAACTCTAAAAAACCAGACACCGACAACCATCGTCCCAATTCACACCTACCCCCAAAAAACAATTGAAACAGATCCGAGTACCTCCTAAAACAAACAGCTGATCCCTTTGCCCATTTCTTGTCGGTAAAATGTCAGGAAAAACAAGAAAATCATCAATTAGTATCCAAAGAGGGTATTGTCGGGAGTTTGTCGCTCTTGTTAAAAATACGCAGCGGAGCGAGAGCGTCGTGCTAAGAGCAACTCTCCTTGTTTAAGCCACTCGCAAACTTCGGATTATGTAGCGTCGGCAAAATATATTTTTATAAAGTTTTGAAGGAGTTTGGTATGTTTTTTTTTGTAATTTTTAAGGTTTATTTAATTTAGCGAAAAACTATGTTAGACTTGACTTATAGTTTATCAACCAATTATACCAAGGCATAGAGTATTATCCAGTACTTAATACGTTGTGGAGGCAATATAGGTAGTTCCTCCTTATGTAAAATACTGGTGTTCAACTGGATTAGGTTGTCCTAGAAGACGACCTCAACGTAGTTGATAAAATGAATGGCCTGCGCCTGGTGACGGAGGCCATCACGGGACACTGCTCACTTAACAAACACTTCCACACAATAGGCATAACGGACAGTCCTCTATACAGCTGGGCATGCATGGAGACTGAGGAAACTGTTGCGCACGTTCTCTTTGAATGCACAGGAGTCACTCTGATAAAAACACAAACCCTCGGGTCACCTAGATCTCACAGATGTTCTATGAAAACCAGGAGCCCTAATTAGCTTCTGGAGGGAGGTGGGCTGGTTGGAATAACCACCAAACGGCCGCCATGGCCCACGCACAATGGTCCACCTGAAGGACTAAGTGCGGAAAACAAACCCCCTAACATAGAACATAACATAGTTGATAAAAAGCTAGGCAGATGATAAAAATAAGTATTATCAGCCTATACCGTTCTCACTTCTGGTACATAGGCTTGCTCTAATAAGTAATAGTAGATATCGTCCTACCTAGTAGATATTGGAAAGTAGGGCCTTAGTCCAAGAAACATAAAAATTCAAAAAGACTTCTCTTATAGAGAATCATCTTCACATTCAACAAAACCTACCTCAAATAATATACTGATTAAAAGCTCCACTTACCCTACAAAAAACTCACGCCACGCCGATGCATATGACGAGTCTTATCGATCTGGATTGCATAAGTAGATAATGTCAGTTCGAAAGTCCGTCTATAAAAGTCTCTGTGGTCTAGTTCCCGCCATCGATTTACTTTGACTGCTATTAATAAACTGCTTTTGAAGTCTTAACCAGAATCAGAAATAATTGGAATTTATCGTTTGATACTTAAGTTGGTGATTGTCATTTTTTTATCTCCATCTTAATGTAATCTGTCCTAGGCAGGTCCTAGAACATTCAGTAATAAGTCAATAATGGTTGATGATCCTTATGGTGTTTCTTGTGCGTTCTTCTCCATAACAAGCTTCTTTTCCGAATGCACGGTAGAATACATTTTTCTTACTTGTAAATTTTAACGTTCAAAAGTGTCGCCTAATGGCTTACTTGAAATAAACACATTTGACTTTGACATTTGATTTGTCTTTGATCTTGCACGATATAGAGCCACTGCACCACCCATTCTATAATCCAACTCCTCCAAGTTAGTTATGTTCAGTTGTGTAACTGTTACTTAAAAATACAGTTATTCATGTATCCTTGATCAGCATGTTCTACAAATTCTGAGTGATAGCTGCATTCAAAACGTCGAATTCTGATTCAAAATAGACGTCATCTCTCGCAATAGGGAAACTAGTGCGTAAAAATCACTTAGTCATAAGAAAATACACATGATTGAGGTCTTAAATTACTTCTTTTCGCCACAGCCTCATCACAAAATTGACATCGCCCTATCAACCGTAACACCCAAAATTAATGCACACATTTGAACTAATAAAATCCTCCTGCTTCATACATTAAAACTCCTTTTACTACACAACACAAAAACACCATAATTAATTACCCCAACCCACAACATTTAATAACAAAAACACGACTAGTGCATCACATTAATTCCACAAACGAAATCTTTTTGCGATCCCTACTCCCTTGGGATTAAAACCCTCTGAACTGGCTGAAGATTCTTAGTAAATAGTGTAGTCCCCCACTACTTCTTACCCTAAAACCAATGGCATTCAACTCCAAAGGATTTAGTACAAGGGTATGTCTGGTGAATGAGTAAATGCCCAACTGGAGAAGAATTATCTTTATATTTTTGGCGGCATAATGAAAAGCTTATTCGTTGAGATTATTTTTGTGTTGAGAAGGATATGTTTTTCTTGTTTATGGTTTGGGAAATGTTGGCATTGTGTCTTTAGTTTACCCTATTTGAAAGTTGAAGTATATAATTCCAGTTGCCATTGCTAAGGTTTTCTTAACACTGTACCTATAATCATTTTACATGTTTTGTTTTTTCAAACGGCTGCCGCTCGCGTCTAAATGTCAAAAATTACCCCAAAGTAACCCACGTCCCAGATAAAAAGTATCCAATGTATTATAACAGGTTAAGAACTATCTGTGTACAAAATTTCATCCAAATCCGTTCTGTCGTTTTTGCGTGATTGAAACACAAACATACAAAAATTTCACATATTTTATATTATTAGAATCTTTTCCCCATATGCTTATTCCCTTTTATAAAGAAATTATACCCTTATCAAACCTCTTTATTTCTCAAAGCATTTTCTTTACATGCGTTACATAAATTCCTCTAATTAAAACTGAATTCTCGATGCTGAAAAACTATCTGAACTGCGCGAGGGCTTTGAATTCCTGCATAATTTCCTTGTAAACAACCTGTGATAGGCCCGGCCATGTTGCATAATCATAAAATGGAGTTTTTATACCATCGATAGCAGGAACTATACTAGGAATTGTGAATCAACACGCATAGGGATTGTGAAAGGGAGAAAATCGAGTATTGCTATAGGTTTTTCGTTTGAAAACTGGATATTCTGTGTATTTTATTATTACTCGGTTTACTGCTATGTTTGGGAAAACTGCAAAGTATTTTTTTAGTTACAATATTCTCAGTAACCATATATATCGGAGGAAGGTATATCATTAATAATCAGGAACAAGGAAATATCGCTTGTAAACTTATTAATTTAGTTTTGATGCATTGGCAACATTTTGATACTGAATCAAATGTCAATTCGATTTTATTCAATTGGCAACGCTTAATTTTCTCCAATGTCAAGGGAAGGATTTGAATTTCTAGAGGAAGGTGACACATAATTTTGGTATGACATATTAATTTTTGGAATTCAGATATCTACTAGAATTAATACAGAGTGAATCTGTTACTATGAATTTAGAAATTTAGCCTATTTTATTTTTATGTTTTGTCTGCAGTTTACCATCAAAAGTACATAATTCAAAGTTAGTACTTAAAATGTATAAGATTTAATGATTAAAAAAAATAGACAACTAAAATGATAATTACAATATCAATATAAAACATAACAATACAATTTTCTATATTTAATAATCTATAAAGCTGAGGAGCTCTTGGGTAAATAATAACATCCGCACGGATCGATCTTCAAGGTTAAGCAACGCTTGACGAGGTCAGTCCGAAGATGGGTGACCATTTCAACATACCGAGTTTCCTCCGTGCCTCGGAAACCACGTTAAGCCGTTGGTCCCGGCTGTCATTTGAAGATCTTTGACAGTCGTTACGGGTAGTCACAAGCTTGGGATCTGACACCAGTCTTGCCAAGGGGTACCGTGTTACCCAGTTACTGGGTTGTGGAGGTCAGATAGTCAGTCGCTCCATGTAAAACACTGGTACTCATCTGAATCCAGTAAGACTGAAAGCCGACCCCAATAAAGTTGGGAAAAGGCTAGGCAGATATATGTATCAAAGATACTGTAAACCCAATTTCATCAGTTTATCTGAACTATACCTCTTTACCAAAGGTTGGTTGTTAAATATAATTTAATATAACGCTGTATAGGTTTCATTAAATCAAGCCTTGCGGAGGTATGCTTCTGTAAATTAATCCAATTTGGGCTGACGGAGTTATAGAGTACACCTACTCTATAACTACACTACTTACTAGAGATGGGCCGACTAGTTGGGAAAGCCGACTAGCTGGCTACATTTATAGTCGACCACTATTCGGTACTTACTGAGTTACATTAAAACAGGATATAAATCTGCAGTACTTACACGCGGATACAAGAACAGTACTTACTACTGTCCAACTGTCCTATACAAACGTTTAAAACTAACAACAAAAATAAGTATAAGAAGGAAAAAAGACTGCACTGGAACAACGTGGACTCATAATAATAATAAATATTAACTAAAAGAAATGAACCGACTAGTCAGTAGTCACCTACTAGTCAGGAAAACCGATTATACAACCATATTTGTAATCGCGGACTAGTTTGATGATTAATTTATCAATTCAGCATCGACTAGTCGTCTAATCGACTTGTTTGACTTACCGGTCATAGTTAGTTCATCTCTAATACTTACCCTCATTAGTTGCTAGTGTGACGTAGCTAGGTAATAGTTATACCCATATGCTCATGGCTAACCCTAAGGTGATTAACAGTTTGGCTAATAACTGCATTACTGAGCAGTCTAATCGAAGTCATGTTACAAGACTGCGAAATTACTAGGAGCACAAGAGGATAATGATAAAAACCGGCCAAGTGCGAGTCGGACTCGCGCACGAAGGGTTCCGTACCACTATCGTAAAAAACGGCAAAAAAATCACGTTTTTTGTATGCGAAACCCCTTAAATATTTATTTTATTCGGTTTTTAGTATTTGTTGTTATAGCAGCAACAGAAATACATCATCTGTGAAAATTTCAACTGTCTAGCTATCACGGTTCTCGAGATACAGCCTGGTGACAGACAGACAGACAGACAGACAGACAGACGGACCGCGGAGTCTTAGTAATAGGGTTCCGTTTTTACCCTTTGGGTACGGAACCCTAAAAAAGATAAATGTAGGAATCACTTAATTAAATTTTAGAAACTGAGTAACACATCCTGGTTGTCAAATCTAGACAGGAAAAAAACATGAATTCTGTATTCGAATGAAAGGAAGAAAGAGCGGAAAAATATATATATGTATTTTAATTTTACCCTAGTACTGTATCATCGATTTTGCACCGAAAATATCACAACAACACTACCCCAAAAGTCGGCCAGAAGAAATTTCACGATAATTAGTCGATGGTCGTTCAGATCGAGTGTCAAAGCGTCCAGTCTGCCCGTTTGTCCCGAACTAATTACTACAAGGTTACATCTACGAAATTGTTCGGCAAAGATTTGCTTTTCTAAGGAGAATAGGTAAGATAGACAGTAAAATATATATTGAAAAAACCTATCGTTTTCATTATTCATGTCAGCCCAAAGCTGGACATAAGGCCCTTAATTATTTATTTATTTATTTATTTATTTTATACTTCATGCACACATACGTACAGAGGCGGACTTAATGCCTTAGGCATTTTCTACCAGTCAACCTTTGGGTGATGCAGAGACAAATAGTGGTAGGTGCAATATTGAAAGTGAATCATGACAAGATGGGTTTATTCAAATACATAGATCCATACTATAAAATATATACAATATATATTTAAACAAATAAACTAAATACACAAATAAACTAAATACACGAATATACTTAAAAAGTTAGTAGTAGCAGTTATTTGGAAAAAAAATTATCGCTGTGACGATACTACTGCCAACTTCTTACGAATGTGCTCGCGAGCTTTCACTTTGAATGCCAATCTGTTAGTTGCCATCCTGATTTCGTGGGGGAGCGCATTCCACAGAGAGATAGACTGAACGAAGAAAGAACAGTGAAAGAAGTCAGTGCGATGAGTGGGACATTGAAGAAGACGGTTATGCGAAGAGCGAAGATTTTTGTTGTGGTTGTCGCAAGTATATTGAAAGTGAAGGGCTAGATAACTAGGGGTATTGGAAGAGGTAAGAAATGAAAACAAGGTAGTTAGTGCCCTTAGCTCTCTGCGTTGACGTATGGGCAACCACTTTAAAAGTGACCGATGCGCAGAGACATGATCATATTTACGCAGGTTGAAAACGAATCGAATGCAGTAATTTAGAAGACGGTCAAGTTTGTTGAGGAGATCTGCATTCAGGTCATAATAGCACACGTCACCATAATCGATGATAGGAAAAATTAGGGCCTGCACGAGCATTGTCTTCGTTTTCGAGGGCAAAAAATTTTTTAAACGGTACAGAGCCCGCAGAGTTCCAGTTACCTTCTGACTGACACTAGCAACTTGAGTACGCCAGTTAAGGGTACTATCGATGCGCAAGCCTAGGTCCTTCACGTCAGTGCTAAATGGAACAATCGTACCGTTGAACATAACAGGTGGCAAAGCTGCACTATCCACCTTAGTGATGCTGCGAGGACTCCCGATGATGATCGCCTGGCACTTATTGGGGTTTACAGCAACGCCAAACCTATCAGACCACACTTTTATCGCCATTAAGTCCCCATTTAACTTGCCGATAACGTCCGGTAGTTCGTCAACACTCCCTTGACAATACAACTGAAGGTCATCTGCATACAGATGATACGCACACTGAAGTTCGGAAGTAATGAAATTAATAAAAATAGAAAACAGAAGAGGAGATAGAATGCCGCCTTGAGGAACGCCAGTTTTCAAATCACACCAACGAGATGAAGAATCTCCAACGCGAACCGACTGCTGACGCCCCTGAAGGTAAGAGGTGAACCATTCCAATGCTTTGGGGGAGACCATCAAATAGGACAGCATGGCTAACAGGATTTCGTGACTGACGGTATTGAAGGCGTTCGAGAAATCAACCAACACCAGTACAGTGACTTTGGTGTCTTCCAGTCCCGCCCTTATATCACCAGTCACTTTAAGAAGGGCGGATACAGTGCTGTGACCGGGCCTGAACCCAGATTGTAGAGGGCTAATGAGTGAATTATTCTGCACAAAGTTTGAAAATTGTTTGTGGACACAGGCCTCAAGCACTTTGGATAGGAAGGGAAGGATAGAAATAGGGCGGAAGTGGGTTGGAAGAGTGGGATTGGAAACTTTGGGAAGTGGACGAACGAAGGCTTTACGCCACAGAGAGGGGAATACTCCGGAATACAAGGAATAATTTACTATATGGGTGATGGGAGATAGAATTTGATCCAAGATAGTGATTACCATATCACGAGTGATATTATCATATCCCACCGCTTTGGATTTGATGGCGAGAATTATCTTTTTGATCTCACCCGGTTCAACTGGAACGAAACAAAAAGGATTAATGTGAGGACGCGTTAGACCAGAAAGAAGAGACAAAGTTTGTTCCTTAGTTAGGCAATCCATAGTAGGCACAGTGGAGAAATGCCGATTGAGATCATCTAAGTCGATAGAATTAGGAAGGTCTAAATGTCGCGGTTTGCCGATACCAAGGGTTCCTAGGAACTTCCAAATATCGGCAGAAGAAGAAGAAGAAATATTTTGCAAAATGTGGCAGCGTTTAGCATTGCGTATCATCTGGTTACATCTGTTCCTTGCAGCCTTGAATAGCACCCAGTTTTCGTCAGTTCGATCCCTTTTAAATTTTCGGAAAGCACGATCCCTGCGTCGCATGGCCATCTGTATGCCACTTGTCATCCAAGGCGCAGGTGGACGCTTCAGTTTCACTTTTCTGATGGGAGCGTGGAGGTTATAAAGGTTCATTACAACATCGTTGAAGATTGCCACCTTATCGTCAACCGAAGAGGCCTCCGTCACAACCTCCCAATCGATAAGAGATGCATCCTTCTTGAGTTTCTCAACGTCCATCCTGGCAAAACAACGCCTGTACAGAACCCTGGGTTTAGGTTTAGGAGGTTTGAGGATATAGGAAAGAAAAATCATGTCATGATGAGAGAAGCCAGGAGCGTCATGTTGACCATGGGATGAGACAAGGGAGGGATTCGAGGTGAGGATATGAATTATCATCATCTATAGGCTGACTTAGCCCATTCCAGCATAGGTCTCTTTTTTCTTGTGCCAATCCCCACGTTCCTGTGCCAGCATCTTCCAGGTTCTACCGGCGATGGCAACAATGTCGAATGCCTATAACTCCCTTACATCACCGTTTTGAATGTGCAGCAATTCATTACCACCCAGAAAACACAAAGTTTCAAAGAGTTCTGTAACTGTTACTATTTTGGTGTTCAACAAAATATATTCTATCTTAATTTTAATTTTACCCTAGTACTGTAACATCGATACTTCACCAAAAATATCATAACAACACTACCCCAAATAGTCGGCCAGAAGAAATTGCACGATAATTAGTCGCTGGTCGTTTAAATCGAGGGTCAAAGCGACCAGTCTGCCCGGTTCCCCGAACTAATTACTACAAGGTTACATCTACGAAATTGTTCGGCAAACCTTTGCTTTTCGCATCAAATCAGGTAGGGCCCTTTGTTTATTTAGAGAACTGTTGATATTCAAAGGTTAATTGGGTTTTCGAGGGAATATTAGCTGGCTTAAGTTAATTTCTAGCTTCTGGTAATGTGGTTTTCTGTGTCTGTGGGTACAGTCGCCTTACGAAAACTCTGGTCAAATTTAAATGTTGGTAGGACTCAATCTGAGTCTGTCTTCTCTAATTCCCTTTATCTAAATACTATTTAGAAGTAGTTGAAAAACCTTTGCCAAGCCGAGTCGCGTACGCTACTTTCGTAATCTTACTTCTATCAAACGTGAAAGTTTGTGACGATCGATGGACGGATGGATGGATGGAAGTTTGTTACTCTTTCACGCAAAAACTACTGAACGGATTTTGATGAAACTTTTCAGAAATATAGCTTATATATCACAATAACACAAAGGCTATAATTTATAAAAATATTGGGAGAAGTACTTATAATACACGGGCGGAGCCGCAGGCGTCAGCTAGTGTTAAAACCATCCCATTATCATAATCATGGTTGCAATCGAAAGACGTCCACTACTGGACATAGAACTCCCCCAAACATCGGTCGCCACATTGACCACAATAATGCTTATTATCGTCTGTCATTTTTATTATTTACGATAGAAAATACTCTTCATTCTGTCGTTAAATACCTACCTACGTAGAACAGCTACAACTTCAAAATATACATTCTCGTATTTTCAACCCAAATCAACCGAAACTACTGAACTACCTCACAAACGTTCAACTAACTACGTCTTTAAAACTTCGTTCATTCATAAGCAATTCACAAGCCGAGTACCGAACCCCGTACCACGAGTTATAGACGCACAATTGCACACCTCATTTGGTTTTGAAATGCATTGCATTGTGTGCGGTCTAGCTTGCCCGGAGCGGAATCGAACCTGCACTGAGCAGCCTTTGAACGTTGGTCAATGATTAGAGGTTTAATTTCGGTGTTTGCTGTAACTAGTTGGTGACTGGTTTGAGGTAATTAGTTTTTGGCAATCGACAAATATGGGGCTGAAACATAACTCTCACTCACTCGTCTCAGTCTGCCTGTCAGTGTTTCCAGTCGGGTAAACAGAAACCTGAAATGTAAAAAAAAGAAACAATTGGAGGGAAGCAAACGACTACCTCTGGCACGGGTTCCCAGCGCTAACAAAGAAAACTTGGTTCAAATAAATGTCACAAGATGACGTATGTAAAATTAACATTTTCTAGAATTGATCATAAATGTTCTTTTTTTTTAATCAACTCCCCTAAGCACAAAATCATGGCATATTTCGCATTGTAGCGTCTGTCTTTCTGCGTAAGTACGACAAGTGAGTCAGGAAACTAATACGAGTATATCAAAGAATGCATAATTATGTCCATGTATGGTTGTATCATCCTCAGCCTTTTTATGGTCCCACTGCTGGGACACAGGCCTCCTCTTTGTAAGAGGTAATGGGCCGTAATCCACCACGCCGGCCCAGTGCGGGTTGTTGGATGTCACATTTCGTCGAATTTTTGGTTCCAGGACATGCCGGTTACCTCACGGCGTTTTCCTTCACCGTTTTGAGAGCAGTGATGATGAAATAATGTACACAAAGTAAAGCGCCTGCCTGGGTTCAAACCCACGACCCACAACTTGTAAGTCACGGCCGATACCACTGAGCCACCAGCTCTCTATATCGACTGTATGGTTGCAGTACTGCCTGCCTAGCCTTTTCCCTACTATTTTGGGGTCGGCTTCAAGTCTAACCGGATTCAGCTGAGTACCAGTGTTTTACATGGAGCGACTGCCTATCTGACCTTCACAACCCAGTAACTGGGTAACACGATACCTCTTGGCAAGACTGGTGTCAGATCTCAAGCTTCTGACTGTGTGGTTGAAGTAATATTATTAATAACCCTCGCTTAAATAATTAAGTTATTTATATGCGTGGGGTAACCCTAATTAATGCAGTTTTTAGTAAGTCATGGCGATGTCCTTCCAGTGTCCAGCAAAAGCCAATTTACAGCACTTTTCGATCTCCTAACTCAATTTCTTAAGCTCTAAACCCCTGCCATAGAATATTGGATTAAACTAAGCAGATTACACACTAAGTGCAGACATCGATTCTGCATCATGATACGAAATTGTTTATTGAATTATTTATAACTATAATCTGAGCTTTACATGATCATGTAACATAAGGGTGATGAGTAATTTTTAGGGTGTTTTTTTCGTTAAGAGATGTGCGAGGTACAGCGGTTTGCGAGAAAAAGATTAAATTGCAATTACTTCATTTTACAAACCATGGAAAAAATCAACATTGCAATCACTTCATTTTACAAACCTTGACAAAAATCAATATTGCAATCACTTCATTTTACAAACTTACACACTTAGACTCTTTTACAGCTCTAGTGGTGGGTTAGCGGAGCTAGGTATTTAGAGACATACAAAAGGTTTATCAATTAAAAAAGTTTTTTTTTTAAAACCCTTAGCTTTTTACCTTACCGTGCATTGTCATACAAAACAAACGTATACGCAAAATTTAATCCTAATCGGTGGAGTATAACTGCTTTAAAATTAAATTGCAAGATTTAACCCGAGCACACATACATACATAAGTAACACATTAATAAAAAGTTTGTAAAAAGCAAGAGATGTGATCAGGGTCACTAACGAGGAACGAGTGCGCCGAAAAGAGTTCGCTACCTATCTATACTTCAGACTTTTTGAAGATACAATGTTTGCTAACAAAGTAAAACAGCATTTTTTTCGGGCTACCGTCTACACAACAACAAAAATTAAAACGAATTTGATATATAATGTTATGTTCGTTGTACATCGATTTAAATGAGTTAGTACAGACGAAAGATAGTTTGAGAACATAAAATATCCAAGACTAGAAGATTGTAGGTTAATTCTAAAAACCTACAATTTTCACAACTCGCTGTCAGCTGATTGAGTTTCAGCGCTTTATTATACTTCATAAACGATAGCTTGATCTCTGCGACATATGTCAAACTGACGTATACGTTATTGTAAGCCTGTCAAGCTCTATTGTTACTGTATTGATACTGACAGCTGTCGCAGACATCAAGCTTTCTTTTATAAAGTATAGTAAATATTATACCATCATCTTGGCCAGAGTATAAGTTCAGTCATTCAGCTACACACTGTTTTGCAGCTGTTATACGATCTCGCACCGCGTAAGCTCCTCGTTAAGGTTTGGTGGAAACATTCACACATTTTACAGCACCGCTACACATCTTCGCACCGCTTAGCTACCTCGTTCATCTCTTGTACAACACGCTTAGGGTCGAAGGGATTACAGATAGATAATTGGTAGCCCAACTTATTGATTTTGGCAGCTGCCGATTTTATTAGTCATCGCTATTTTTAGGGAGTTATGATGTAGGGTCTAAAGTTGTATAGGGATTTATTTTATTGTACAGGCACTAATGGTAATCCTTTATTTAGTTTTATGTTGAGCTGGGCTAAAGGTAATTATTATTACTGGACTTTTTGCGAGATATCGGATTTTTGTATGGCTAGAAACGATTTTTGTAAAAGTGAACATCTATTGACCTTATATTCCATCTCCTTTCTTCGTACTAGATTTTTACGAGTCGACAATTAACCAGTAGTTGTCAAGAAGGACCTAATTCACACCCTCTTGTATTATTTATACATAAAACACGATTTAATAATCCCCCATTGTAACAAAATATGACGCACTCCGAGGGTCAAAACTATGAAACAAAACTAAATTACCATCTATTGTAGCATATCGTAAATCATACTCTCTCACGGACTAGCCGTTGATGACGTCACGCCAAACAAAGCCACCCCATTGGTCCAAACGAAGTCACGTGACCGGCGCGTGGCAACTCTTTTACGAAATTAGACGGAGAGCTAGCTTACCCGTTTTATGTCATTACAGTCGATTTGAAAAAGGAATAATTTGCATATTTTTTTCATTTCCACTGCTCGCTGATTGGGTAATCAAAGAGCTTTATGGTAATCGCTCCTTTTTGGATTAAACGGGTCATTTTGTGATTCGAAAAATGGCAATTTAATTGTGTCCGGGAGCGCTAAATGGCAAATAATTTTGCTCGCGACACTGGGTCCTTTTATTTTATTCACGCTTTTTTACTGACTGTTACTGTACGTAAGGGCCTATTAGACAAATGTGAAACGTTTAACTTTCCTCTATAATGAATAATAATAATAAAAAAAAAATAGGGCTCCCTCAAGCGTCGCTAAACCTGTCGGTCATGTGCGTTTCGCATCCACCAGGTCATCGCTCAACCTAGTGGGAGGCCTTCCAACACTGCGTCTTCCAGTACGCGGTCGCCACTCCAGAAATTTTCACCCCAACGGCCGAGCAATGTGCCCTGCCCACTGCCACTTAATTTTTGCAATTCTTCGGCCTATGTCGGTAACCTTGGTTCTCTTGCTGATGACTTCACTTCTGATTGAATGCAAGGAAAAACCGAGCATAGCTCTCTCCATTGCCATTGGTGACTTTAAGCCTTCTGATGAGGCCAATTGTGAGCGACCACGTCTCTGTCACCTATAAATAATAGTAGTACATAATATAAAGCGGCGAGCAATATATAGAGTACCTACCTCAACATCCAAAACAGGAGCACACAAAACAACTGATTTACAATATCAAACAAATATTGATCTCCACTATTTATTTGTGTACCCTGCTCACCCCCTGTAAAGTCCCCCTCGAAGGGTTTACTTAATACCTAACGCCTAAGCAAACTGTGATAGTACCGGGATGCTGTCAATAAGGGATGTTTGGTGACGAATTAAGGGATGCAAGGGTCTTAGAAAAACGAGGATGTTTTTTTATGAATGACAGGCTGGGGGAAAACGTTCGGGGAAATTCGATGACTAAGTGTTTGGGTAAAAAGAGCAAAACAAATATATTGCTAGTCAATTAAAAAGGTGAAAGAATAATCCTTACTGATAGTAAAGACTCCATCGGATGCTAATTTAAGGTTTTTCAATTTCCCTGTGATACAATTTTAGTATTTACCTATACTTTCGCCAAGATGAAGGTATAATATTAACTATCAAAGAATTGACAGCTTCGTCAACTGACAGCAGGGGTGTAAATTTTAGGTTCGCTCTTATCTAATCTTCTAGTGACTAGAAGATTAGATAAGAGCGAACCTAATATGTTATGTCCGTGACCCACGGACATACAATATCCAAGGTCATAGAACTAGAATCTAGTTCTATGACCTTGGATATTGTATGTTTTCGAACTATCTTTCATCTGTACTAATTCAGTTAAATCAATGTACAACAGATAAACATTGTATATCGAATTCGTTTTATTTTTGTTGTTCAGTAGAGGGTAGCTCTAAAAATGCCCTTTTACTTTGTGAGTAAACATTATATCTTAAGAATGGCTGAAGTATATTTTTGAACACTCTTCTTCCTTCTCCTGAAGATTTTAAAACTGTAAACAAATATTAGTTAGTAAAAAAATATTTTTAACTAGTTTTGGGCAAAACTATGGACTATCTGCTAAGTATCTGAAATAAGATGTTTTCTATTAGGAAACATTAAAAAAATGCTGACTGAACACTTCTTGGAAAAGTTGTGACTTGAAAAGTCGAATATCTAAAGAATATCTTTATATATATATAAAGATTGTCTATAAGAGATTGCCCTGTGCGATAAGACCGCCCATTGTAAACTTGTTTTTGTAAATGTTTTTCCTGTATGTTTTTGTGGTGTACAAAAAGTATATAATAAATATCAGGGAATAAATGAATCTAAAGCAAGTAATATACACACTATACACAATAATATACACAGAGACAGGCTACACCAAAATATAATAATATTTACTACCCATAACCCACACCATTTCCTTAAGCAATTCTAATAAAAAAAACAAACAAACAAACCTACTCAAACATTTAAAACAATCATAATTCAAGCATCTCAATCCGGATGATAGCTGAAACGTCCCGTAAATAACTGAATTCACTGTATTATCCTCAAGTTTTTAATAATTTCATCAGAAACATCATCCATCAACGTCGGATCCACTGAAGATCAGCCTGTTACACGAACAAGTTATATTTAACTCTTTGGGTAGCGACCTAATTTAAAACGATATTACTTTTTCTGAACGCCTCTTGAACGGTATTTTGTTTAGCTTTGATATGAGATAAAGAACTTAATTTTTTTTGACCAGTCAATAAACCTCAAGGATGGTTGTCTTTATAACATCAATTTCTCAAAAGGATCGATGACCACAATGCTTGAATGCTTCTGCCCACTCAGGTGATTCTGGTCTAATTCGTTCTCTAATAGTGCTCTATTACGACAAAAAAGGAATGCTAGGTCAATGAGACCATAATCGCCTGGATATTTATGGTACAGAACGCTTAAGTTACTTATTCCCCTTTTTCAACTGGCGCAAAATATTGATTACCGATACGAAGTAGGTAGTAATTGGGTCCAACATCTAGCCTTGAACCCAATAGGTTATGTACGCTAGCAGATATATTGTTTACCCGTATTTTAGGCACTTGTTCCACCGCCGATGAGTAAGCTATTAGCTATCGACCATTTTCTCGCTAAAGAAAAGTACAAAAGGTATAATATCCCGTGTCAAAAAAAGAGACACATTATAGTTGATCGCTGGTTGTTCACACTGCCAGCGAGTAGAGCAATGAAAGTTATACTCGCTCAGCGATGCTCGCTTGCTCGCTTGGCGGTCAGAACTCACACCGAGAGACCAACCAGTGGTCATTTCTACCTAAAGTGCAGTCTTCCCGAGCGAGTGGTGCGAGTAACCGCCCGTCGCACAAGAACAATCACTAATAGAACTAAACACTATCAGATCTATACAATCGCTTGTCGCTGTTTTTGCCAACTCGTTTTTAGTATCTAGCTTTAATCGCTACTTGCTGATCGTCGTTGGTGGGACAAGGGCCTTACACGTAAGGAATGTAAAATTCTGAATTTGCTATTTCTTACGTCAAAAATGATATCACCGTTATGATCAGTGTTTTCTTGTCTCTGCGATAGTTCTAATTTGGAACAGATGTGTTTTCGCTTACACGATTACGAAAAAATAAAAGCACCATAAAAACTTAAACATACTGCATAAGCACAGCTCTCCACTTATACCCTCATTTCTGCAGGAAAGTGCATTGGCTGGTCGTTACGCTAGGTACACACTAGACGCTTTCCTAGCCACGTACGTTACTAGGACGTGGCTAGGAATGCAATGTGCACTACCTGAATATAATGTGAAAGTTAAGTGTTATACTTTGAAATTGAATTTGTCGTGAATTATACATAGTGTGGCGGAATTGTTTTATTTTCGTTCACTGTTAGTGTTATAAAAGCCGCAGAAAATTATTACCGGAAAGATTTCTTCCTCTCATATTATGCAGCCATCGTAGAAACTTTGTTGGTGCTTAAATCTATGAAAATATTGCAGCAAGTTTCGTTTTTATTAGGTAATTAGGAGGCAATTTGCATTCAATTATTTAATAGTCTGTATTTCATTTAAAAAAACAAGTAATTCCTATAGGTATTTTTGGCTAATTAGAACGGTATTTAGCTCATACGTATCCTCTGACGGATAATAAGTTATGCTGCTTTCATAATAAAATCTTTCTTTGTAACTATTATAAACTAGACATACACTTGCCAGCGCCATATTTAAACGCCCACACTTTGTAAAACAAAGCTTAAAAGTCAATGCATCTTCCTAATTCGCGAAAGTGTACACCTAACCTTACCCTGTCGCAATACTAAAGTCCTGATTGATCGACGGCACAGCAATGAGCTCCAAATGACTGGTTTCCGTTCAAATGGAGACGTGTGATGTGTTTTGCTGCAGTTTCATTAGTTTGCTTTATAGGGCATGAAGGGCTTAATAGGAAATTGTACTGTAAAGAGATGTTAACACGATCAGTATTACAGCGTAAAATGTGATTATTTAAATGCCTGGGTAATTAGGGCATGGTATGGAAGAATTAAAAAAAACCGGCCAAGTGCGAGTCGGACTCGCGCACTAAGGGTTCCGTACTTGGTAAGTGCGGTTGACGATTTATGACGTATTAAAAAAAAACTACTTACTAGATCTCGTTCAAACCAATTTTCGGTGGAAGTTTACATGGTAATTACATCATATATTTTTTTTTAGTTTTATCATTCTCTTATTTTAGAAGATACAGGGACACATTCTATCACTTTGGAAGTGTCTCTCGCGTAAACTATTCAGTTTAGTTAAAAAGATATTAGAAACCTCAATAAACCTTATCATTTTTGAAGAACTACCCATAGATACCGTATAGGTTTGATGAAAAAATATTTTTTTTAGTTTCAGTTTCAAGTATGGGAAACTCCAAAACTTATTGTTTTTTTTTCTATTTTTCTATGAAAATCTTAATGCGGTTCACAGAATACATCTACTTACCAAGTTTCAGCAGCATAGTTCTTATAGTTTCGGAAAAAAGTGGCTGTGACATACGGACGGACAGACAGACAGACAGACATGACGAATCTATAAGGGTCCCGTTTTTTGCCATTTGGCTACGGAACCCTAAAAACGCTAACTGATCCATTGAGTCGTTTAATATTGTTAACTTTTAATGAAGAATCTTTTTTTAATTGATATGCTCGGCACAATACCACTAAATGGTAAGCGATGGTGTGGTTGACGATAGAACCTAGAATTGTACTATTGCTTAGTACCTATATTTTCCGGATTGAGAGTAGATATTATTGCATAATATTATGTGCAAAGCCCGAAAGTATTTCGCCTAATCTGATAACACTCTACAAACATAATCACTCCTTGCAACTTTACCGGATCCCAAAGAAGATTTATCAAACCCACAAACTTATTAAACTCCATCACTTAACTCGTATCCACATCCTAAACACAATAAAACTTTTCCCTCCAATTAATCACCAGAAACCTTACCATATGGTTACAAATTAAACATTTTGTTTGCTTTACCGCTTACCAAAGTGTTACAATGTACAAACATTTTACTAAAGTTGGCTCAAGGGCGCGCCACGTCCCTACCGCTAACGTCACGGAGCTGTCAAAGTGACAGCTGTCAACTTGACAGTTGACAGGCGTGGAATAGTGGTGTGTTTTGACATTTATTGGGTGGCAGGGGCGTTATAGTGGGAAATAATAGTTTTCTTGGAAGTTTAAGAGTATAACATGATACATAAAGTATGAGTTGCTTCGTTGTTTCGGTCTGCTGCATTGAATTTTAAATGAGGGAAGTTTGTGTTGCTCTATTATTAAGCATTGTGATCTAAAATATATGGTGTAAACTTACAGAATAATAGCAGTATTTATCTTTAGAAGACTGCACAATCATTTTACTGCAGGCTTGTGTATTTTATCACTTGTCTTACTCGTCAGAAAAAAGATAGCCATTGTTAATTTTATCGCACCTATTCCACCATTAATTTTCGTAAATAGGTAAATATTGCCCTATACACGTTTTGGTCACATTCACCTTCCCAATAATCGTCTCGCCAACATTTCCAAAGCGTCTTCACCTATAAAAATATAAATGTTGAAACTCCGTTCGCCAGTGAGCCGAACATTAACGGAAATAGACGAAAATAGCCGAACCCGTTTCCTTTTCCACACCTCTTTTATTTTTTGTCTTTGAAAAGACTTGTGTTTGCACGGATGGGTTGCCATACTAATTTGTGGGTTTTCTTTGCTAATAGAGGACCATTTTTAATATGTTTTAGGGTTTATTTTTGTTTGTAAATGAGAGTGGAAAGTTATGGTGCGTGTTAAATGTTTAGCATCGAGTTTTGAGTATGAGGAAATATTTTGTGCTGTTTAGAATGGTTTAGGAGTTGAATTAATTTGTTGTTCTTTTTTGTAGCGTCTGTCTGAAGAGCGAGAATGAAACTTTACTGTTTCGTTTCTATTGATTATAACATATTCACTGATTTCTTCTGATCTTCAATTAACTCTTTTTTTTCAAAGCCTTATTATTTTGGGTTGACTCTATTCATTCTTTACTAGACGTCGAAACATCCAAACTTCAACTGGTTGTCGAAACATCCAAATGTCCTCAGATCGCTTTATTAACTCTTCTTAATATTTTCATTGATTTACCATTCAACTAAATTATGTTGCCGTTTAAGTGCATTTAGCTCATCCCATTTATCATCATTATCAACAAAAACACTACTTCCAAACTTATCCAACCAAAAGAGAAACGACTTTTCATTCAACATCTATCTAAAATTGGTGTCATTTGAAATTCTATTCACCTAAAACCCGAAAAGAGTGTGCACTTAAATATAGACGAAGAAATATCTCTCGCTTTTCAATCTATTTTAGTTTCTCAGAAATTAGTATCGGGATAACATTAGGTGCATTTACTACCACTTAATGTTAATGTAAGAATGTCTGTGGATGTGTTTGTTTTTGTATAGATTTGAATAATGGATCAATTGTACTGTGAGATCAATTTCTTGTGTTGTTGAAAGTATTATGATCTGGGAAAGAGATACCTATGGGAGAATATTTAAACGTTCAGATTATTTCTGATATTCTAGGATTTCAGCGATTGTTAATGTCTTTGAAGCCGCTTAAGTAATTTTGATGGTCATCAATCTTCATTTCTTTGTGTCTCTGCCCAAGTTTAAATGACATTTCAGTATTTACACCTTTCTAGTCTTATTTAAAAGGTAGATTGTTGAAAGAGGTAACAGTATTTTAAAGAACTTAAAGTGCTTTTAGCATCTTATTGTCTACTTTATTACTGTTTCATAACAGTACCTAGAACTCAGACAAAGTAACTATTAGATCGCGTTCGTGGAAAATCTAAAAATGTGTATCGATATAGGATTGACATGCGCTACTAGAACATCACGGGGTCTATCTCCAACATCCAACATCAACAACAACAACATCAACATCTTGGACTTTGCAAAAATCGTCATCGCTGATACAGTCACTTTCTCTAGAGCTTTTGATCATTACTATATAATTATCTACTATTTATGTATCTAACTGACACAATTGTAACATTACAAATTCCGATAACCAACTCCTCAATCATCAAAGGCTAGTCCAGACCTTCCTTCCTTCTCAACTCAACTCCGACCCAACATTCTTGGTACTTTGTTGGGTCTTTGTAAGATTTCGGATAAGTATCTTATCTATAAGTCACAGATTTTTGTGGCCATTAACAAAGTTTGGCCGGTCTGCTGGGCCCAAATGAACTGGAGCCAGCAAGATACGGCCAAGACTAATTTTCAATTAAAACTTCATCAAAGTTTAAGTTAGTACGGAGTTCGGTGGTGGTTCAAGGTAAGAAAACAATGGGAATGGTTTTTTGGCAGGAGTAAAAGGTCTTTGGGAATATTTTGAGATACGATGTAGATTTTTTGGACATAACTACACCATATTCATGAAAACTACATCGATTCTAAAAATATTCTGTTGAATGGAGTAAGCAATATTTGCGACAGCTATGTAACTTTAGTATACGTCTTCTTTAATTCATTTACAAACGGTATATCATTCTGATTTACTAGTTTTGCAGAAGAACTAAATTGTCCATGCTATATAAGGGAAAATATTTACCAGTCTGAAGAAATCCCATATTGTAAGTTGTTTTGAAGACAAGTCCTTTCACTCCACTAGGCACAGTCGCCATGAGGACAAAAAACACTCGAGCTGAGGACATTTTTATCAATAGAAAATCATTCGAGACTGAGGCAAGTGGAGGAAATAACTTAGAATATGTTTCAACTATTTTAAAGCAATCTTAACCATATTCTGCACAGCTTATAATTATTTAGCGTAAAGTTTGATTCTGGCTCACAACTGCACAACACTAAGATCGCAACTTTGCATAAGCCCATAACTTGAACCACGTTCAAGATAAGATCTTCGCTAAACTAAGTACAGGTAACTTTGAACCACGGTTAGTGGCAAACGTCTTATGTTTATATACTTCTTGCGATGAATCCTTAGACTTTGTTAAATACCATGATTATAGTTTGAATGAACTCTGTCTTCTGAATCGTATGCATTAATACCAGGCCCCTCAGAAAGTATTGCGAAAAAAAGTTTTTATGTATGGGAGACTGGCCAGTTATAATGTTTTTCGAAAATATGATTATTTATAAGTAAAAATAAGTAAGTTCCAATTTCAAAATTTCCCTCCACATTTTTTGCGAGTTAATTCAAAGTATTGTGTCTCACTGAAATATGGATCTGCGCCGGGAACATTTTAGAGCTATGATTTTATACGATTTCAAGTGTCGCCTGAAACCGGATGAATCGTACGATAGACTTCAAATGGCATTCATGGATGAAGGCCCTTCCAAGGCAACCGTGTATCGTTGGTATAACGAATTCAAGCGCGGTCGACCAACTTTGGGGGATGACGAAAGAAGCGGTCGCCCTTTGACGGCTGTTACCGAAGAAAACGTGCTAGCAGTGAAAAATTTAATCCAAGACAATAGGCGAATTACATATCAGGAGATTCAACACATATTGAAGATTGGATCGGGAAGCGTTCACGAGATTCTACACAGCCATCTTCGCGTGAGGAGGATAGTATCACGCTGGGTGCCGCACAACCTCACCGATGCTCAGAAGCAGGCCCGGGTGGAATGGTGCCGTGATATGCTTAACAAATTTGAAGCAGGCTCGTCTCGGCGTGTTTACGACATCGTTACAGGTGATGAGTCCTGGATTTATCAATACGACCCAGAAACCAAGCGCCAGTCGACTGTTTGGGTGTTTCAAAATGAGCCAACGCCTACCAAAGTGAAGCGATCTAGAAGCGGGGGTAAGATTTTGATCGCTAGCTTTTTTAATTTGACTGGCCACTTGGTATCAATTCCCTTACGGGATCAAAGAAGCATTAATGCCGAATGGTATACTACCAAATGTTTGCCAGAAGTTTTCTCTGTTATAAGCAACAAGCGACCAAACACAGGGCTCCGCGGGCTACTGCTCCACCACGACAATGCACCTGCGCACACCGCACTCAAAACGAGGGACTTCCTGGACAGCACGCCAGTCAAACTCCTGGGTCACCCTCCTTACAGCCCTGATCTAGCACCGTGTGACTTCTTTTTATTCCCAAAAATAAAAAATCAGCTCAAAGGGATACAATTTTCGTCGCCGGAAGATGCGCTGGCTGCGTTCGAGCAGGCTGTAAACGAGGTGTCTGCGGCGGACTGGAAAAAGTGTTTTGAAAACTGGTTTAGGCGCATGAATCTTTGTATAGAGGCTGGTGGAAAGTACTTTGAAAAGATTTAATAAAAATATATGTACGTATAGAACAATTTTTTTTAGTTTCGCAAAACTTTCTGAGTGTCCCACGTATTTTAGTATGATTACATGGTTATATGGTTTCTGCTAATATAATTTCATTCAGAAAGTTGGTTATCACCTTTAATATTTATTAAAAATACACTAAGAATCCGGGAATACAATGGATGCGAGACGTATGGGACCGGTCAATGTGACGACGCTGGGAGGTGGCCTATGTCCAGTAGTGGACGTCTTTCGGCTGATATGATGATGACTCACTAAGATTTTATATTACATAAGAAACCATTGTCTAGAATCAAGAATTCGCCTTGTGTTTATAAGTCTTGACAAAACTCAAATGATATAATCTGCTTGTATTTGAAAAAAAGTAACGCTGTCAAGAAAGTTTAGGTGATTTTTCTCAATTGTACCTTGAATTAGTATAAGGTAAAATAAATAATGTCTCATTATAAAACTCAATATAATTTTTTTACTTCACACATTTGAATTCAACACCTCACATTTGTCTTTCGTCCCATCAGCTAAGTTCAACTTTCCCAGCCCAAAAAATTCAGCCGTAAAATTGACCCCTTCAGTCCAATTTTCAATATCAAGCTCTATCAGTCGTCACGTGCCCGAGACGGATCCGATACGTCATGTCGTACCATGTGACGTCATCGCCGGACGGTGGATCCAAATTGGATTTTTATCCGATCCTCGAACGTCGCTTTCGATACGTCGAAGCTGAGTTTAAATTGTTTTTATTCTGAAGATGTCTTTGTTTAAAGTTATTCTTCGATAAAGGAATTTTTATGGAGTGTTCGAAACTTAAAAGATAGTGATAGTGTAGCCAGTTTTGTAGAGTTGCTAGTTTCCTGAAAGACTTCTTGGTTGGTTTGTTTAGCAAATCAGCATCAAGGTATAACAAATTTAAGTAATCGCTTTATAACGTTCCCAATGTTGGGACACAGGCCTCTGTGGTAAAGACCGGGCCGGTTCTATCACGCGGCCCTAAAATGAGTTTGTAGATGTCACATATTTCGCCATTTTACCTTTTTTAAGGCCTTAAGATACTCTCCTTTTCAGTTTGAGAGATGAGGCGGATGGGATATTAGGATTGCTATAACTTGTAACATTCATACAAACATTTACATTTAAATCGGTAACAGAAATGTTATTCAAGCACTTAAACAAGGAAGATTCGAACGTTTCGGTTCAACAAACACGATTTTCCAGAGCAGAAAACAGTGATTTAAATCATAGCTTAAATCGTGTAGAATACTTGAAACTTTCAAGGAATAAACCTATCAGTCTTATTGATAAACATTGCTTTAAAACTAAACCTCATATCTCTGAAAACTCCACCTTTTCTTACCTATAAATCATATGCAATAGTTGCTCAAGTTTCAGATTGAATATTATAAAATTTTCTTCTAAGGAAATTGAAATTGTTTCAAGAGAGTACTGACGGGTCCTGCGAAGCTGCAGTGCATGAGATAAATGAATATCTACCTAGTTTGATAGCACTTCGACACTTTAGTTTCTTAGTTCTGCAGATAAATCGTGAGTTTGGTGTGTTTGCAAATATCTTGTTATGGTGTTGTTCTCTTCTGAGATAATTATGTTGTGAAAACCGTTGTCAGAGCAATTAAATTAGGATTCGTAACTGTGTAAACCTTTTTTGAGAAAAATCTTTTATGAGGTAAAGATACAAACCAGGTGAGACTCGAGATCAACTTATTTCTACGTCTTTAGACTGAATACTAGAATAAATCTTGCGCTATCTTACTTAATGTCTTATGTCTTGTTTTATATTGCAAGTACCTAAGTAGCTTTATCTTAATTTCTTCTTTATCTTGTCCAGCAATATCTTCGCCGTTTCCCGCGTATATAAGGACTACTGCCTTCTGAAAATCAAGGGTTTATAATACTCCGACGTTAGCTGACATAAACTATATTTCCATCGTGTTCGAGAGGCTAGTAGTTAGGCTAGTCAAGCCTAATGTCACCGTATTTTGTAGCACCTGTATAAAATTTTTCCTTAATTTTACCTGCTGAGTAATTTTTATCCACAAGTATTGAAATATTATATACATCATACATAAACTTACGCATTTTACCCATGGGGAGAAACAACATACCGAAGTTTTGAAATATTTATTTTTTATAATTTAATTAATTCCTAATTTACTTGTCCACAGCGTGAGGGTGCTGCCCGCAGCGATGCGGAGCGCGAGAGACGCGCGCGCGGCGACTGGGAGGCGCGGGCGCGCGTCGCAGAGGCAGACGCGGCCAGGCTCGCTGCCAAGCTCCATGCCGCCCAGCGTGAGATTACCAGGTAAGCAGAAATATATAAAAGGTCTCTTAGTAATATTAAGACACACACATGACATATTATGTTACGGTTTAATAGGATTGGCAAACTTCTGATGCCGCAGAGGTAAGAAGTAAAAGATGAAAGGCTGCGCGATCACAAAAAGACACTAGGTATAACAAGAGATCTTAGTAATATTAAGATATCATAAGAATACCGCATTATACCTCTTAATACCGCAGTGGTACCAACAGTGGGTACCAGGCAATCATAATAAGCATAAGATGATGGAGCGCGACGACAATGTGATGCTAACATTTGCCATTGTTGACTTAGATACCTACTCACTGAGCACTCAATTTATTAGTTGTACTTAACCTAATTGCTGAATGTATGTTACATAAAACTATGTACAGACACAGGTGCTTAAACTTTACGAAATACATATCAACTACGAGATATCAAATGCTCTCTAGTCATAATAATTCTCATTAATATCACGCCAAAATACCAATTATAAATCAGAACAGACGAAAATTTCAAACCAAAGAAAAAATCACAAACGCAAAACCATATTTGCAAGTGCAAAAACGCAGAGACGAAATGCCGACAATAATTCGCTGAACAGCAAACAACCACTAACGAGATTGTGGACACCATAGTTGATAATTAAACAGAATACCAATTAAAATATTGCCTTTTGCAAACAATTCGACGGATATATATGAAATTCTGAATATTAGGTTCGTTAGCACCGAGATCCGGTAATAACTGGTAACTTTTTTCGCAGGGACGGGCTTGGTAGTTTAAGTTTTAATTGGTATGTGGATGTGTTTTAATAAAAGTTTCATGAAGGTTGCATTTCCATAGCCTGAATTAATACATTTTTCTGTCTACACTTTCATTTACTAGGGAAATTACCATAATTTCAAAATGAAACAAAATCTGATTAGTCTAGCTTTTTTTTAAATCTATATCACCGATGCGGTTATATCTAATAGAGGTAAAAGTAGGCATCACAACTACTCTTAATCACATTATTTCCTCATATCCAATATATAACACATTGATAAATGCGTGAAAATGATCGTAGGGGGATTTTTTTCTAGAAAAAACGGAGTATTATTACAGTAGCTTTTAGGCACCCTTATTGGTATACCGTGTTACCCCGGTAATGTTTTGTGATAGTCAGGTAGGTATTTGCTCCATGTAAAATACCGGTTTTATTTGCATTCGATTAATCTAGAAGCCGACCCAAACATAGTTAGAAAAAAGGCCTAGATGATTAATCTCGTCCTAATTTCGACCCTGTAAACCGACGTGTAAATTGATGAAGCCATACCAATTTGGCGTTTACGTTTCGATGCTATATCGATAACCGATGTTATGGGACTGTTCGATTTAATGAGCCGTATATATCGAGAACTACAATCGATTTTATTGCCGAATTATATCGAGTCACATTGGCGGTACTTAGGCGTAATCTGAATTTACCAATTGGTTAATTGAAATAATTATGATAGTTCTTGTAAAATACTGGTATCCTATTATTATTATTTATTAAATATGGTTAGACTGGAATTCGACCCTATAACATTCGGGAAAAGACCCTAAGATTTCTAAAAACGGCTACTGACAAAAAATAAAATACCTTTACTTTACGGTTTTTTCACAAACTTTAGCTTCAACGTCATCTACAAGTCCAGTAATAATGGAGTCTCTCTAGGAAATGTCCCTAAGGTACGATGAGTTAGTCCTTATTCGTCTAAAGGTACAAGATAACAAACAGCACCCATATTCCCCGTTCATTCTCCGGACAGGGAAAACCCTCTCCGTAAAAAAACGGCAAATCATGCCTTCCATGCAAAATTTTACAGTTGATCCCGATAAAATACGCAAACAATTCGCAAATTCAGACGAAAAAATACATAATTTGCAATTCGATAATTTAATATCGAAAATTAGAATCGCGAGAATCCGTCGAGCGATGCCTATCGAAGCTCACTTCGGTAATTAACGAAGTTGAGTTCCAATTCCGAATTTACGGTACGGCTCGGTAATCGGCCGGTGTCATTGGATGGCGATAAGCACTCGTCCGATTGGCCGATCGGCCGTAACTTTTCGGGAATACGAACTTCGGGATTTACGGTCCAAAGTCCGTTATGGATTTGACCCAATTTGTTCGGAACTCGAATTGAAATTGGATTTTTTCGACCGTACCGTCCATCTATTTATTGGTTATGAGGTTCTTTGTTGACTAAAAGGTACTTTATTCGATGCTTATTTTGCTTCTTTTTCTTTTGGGATAGAGGAGGATAGTGTCGGTGTCAATTGTTTTATATTGTCGAAGGTTTTCAGCTGGACCCTTTCCTTATGTCGCAAATGGTATTGGTCCTTTGCAACTCAGCATTACAAATGAGTTGATCAAGAAAAATAAATACAAACTCAATATATTGTTTTTCACCCATTTTATCGCAGAAACTATAGAACTGCTCTACGATTCTTACATACTCCTTTTGTTTCGATTACGTACTATAGCTATACACCTAAACTTTCTTCAGAAAGAAAATTAAATTAACCTTGTATAACACGTATCGTACAAAATACCACGTACCTGTAACATACAGTACAATACCAAAACACGACATTTCTACAGCCAGCTTACCGCAATAAAATCCCCGAGAGTTTTCCAATTTCCCTCTTCTATCATACAACAATTGAACCGAACTCAAATATATCCAATGTCAATCAAAAAACGTGAGAACAAACATCAGGGGGGTGACCACAAGCTCTTAGAGTAAGGTTATTTTGAGATCGAGTAAGGGACAGATGTATCTGACTTGTATACATCTGTCACTTACTCGATCTCAAAATAACCTTACTCTAAGAGCTTGTGGTTACCCCCCTGGTCCTATATAAAGACCTCAGAGGGAAAGCAAATTCGTTTGGTGATGTACAGGCAGCGACAAAAGTAAGACATTGTGCAATTTGTAAAAAAAATCGGTCAAGACAATATTTGTAGATTTATTAATTTCCTGTAAGTAGTTTGAGTATAGTTGCCCGATGTAAGGAAAAGTCTTGAGAATACTCAGAAAAAGGAAAAAAGCGTCTACGAATATTTGGTAACCTTCACACTGAAGGTTTCTTGTCCTTTGCATCTGATTTGCTGTCTCACATCCTAACATGCCGATATAATTCACAAAACTGCTAATTAAAATACTAACAAATTGCTACGAGAATTCTTAGCAACATTGATTAATTATTTCCTGAATTTCAACTGTAAATAAATTTACACTTAGACAATTTGCCGAAAATATGTGAACGCACTTCTGCCCCGAACTGTACTAAGGGCCATAAGAGGATTATTGCGGTCTAAAAAACACTGATACAGTCTGAATGTCTGTTTGTTTAGTCTGAGGTGCGTTTAATGTCATTTTGAGTGAAATAAGGACTGGAGAGGGAAGGAGGAATACTCAGATTAATCTGAAACGATGAAATGTAATACAATGTGCGAGGGGAGTTTGTTTTCAAATGATTGTGCTGTCAGGTATAGATTCATCATGTCTGTCTGTCTGTCTGTCCGTCCGTATGTCACAGCCACTTTATTCGGAAACTATAAGAACTATGCTGTTGAAACTTGGTAAGTAGATGTATTCTGTGAACCGCATTAAGATTTTCACACAAAAATAAAAATAAAACAATAAATTTTGGGGGTTCCCATACTTGAAACTAAAACTAAAAATATTTTTTTACATCAAACCCATACGTGTGGGGTATCTATGGATAGGTCATCAAAAATGATATTGAGGTTTCTAATATCATTTTTTTCTAAACTGAATATTTTGCGCGAGAGACTCTTCCAAAGTGGTAAAATGTGTCCCCCCCCCCCTGTAACTTCTAAAATAAGAGAATGATAAAACTTAAAAAAATATATGATGTACATTAATTACCATGTAAACTAACAGCAAAAATTGGTTTGAACGAGATCTAGTAAGTAGTTTTTTTTAATACGTCATAAATCGTAAACCGCAATTTACCTAGTACGGAACCCTTCGTGCGCGAGTCCGACTCGCACTTGGCCGGTTTTTTTTGTTACTGTTAGAGTTTTGGGCGCTATATACGCCCCAATGTTAACGCAGTACTGGCCGTGCGCCCGCTCGATGCCAAAATATCAATATTGAACCTCCTTTTGAACAGTTTTGTTTGCAAAATATTATTTGATTTACATATGCTATGTTAGTTATGAAGAAATCAATCTGCCTAGCCTTTTCCCAACTATATTGGGGTCGGCTACCAGTCTTACCGGATTTAGCTGAGTACCAGTGTTTTACATGGAGCAACTGCCTATCTGACCACCACAACCCAGTAACTGGGTAACACGGTACCCCTTGGCAAAACTGGTGTCAGATGTCAAGCTTCTGACTACCCGTAACGACTGTCAAAGATCTTCAAATGACAGCCGGGACCAACGGCTTAACGTGCTTTACGAGGCACGGAGGAAACTCGGTATGTTGAAATGGTCACCCATCCACGGACCGACCTCGTCAAGTGTTGCTTAACCTTGATGATCGAACAGTGCGGCTGTTATTATTTAGCCACGATCTCCTCTAGTTAGTTAGTTATGAAGAAATGCCATCCATCAAGTATTCTGTGTAAAAATATTTTTAAACATCCAAGTCGTGTTGGAGGAGTTTCCAAAAGTTGCGAAAATTTTTCGTGTTGTTAATTATTTATTTAAAGCAAAACTATTAGTTACACGAAAAAACCTTGTGTTCGAAATTATGTACATGAATGTATATTTTTTTTCAAACCTTTTAACCTAGTCGTTACTAAGGAGTATGCTTTAGAAAGTTACCGTTTTACGGCACTAAAGGGTATGTAGGCCCTTGAATGTGTATGTGGTAGGAGGTATTTTTTATTATTATAGGCACGCGCTTGACCACTATCTCAGCTGATGGTAAGCGATGATGTGGTCGACGGTGGAGCACGCTTGCCTAGAAATAACCTATTCACTCTTGACTTAAAGACCCCCAGATTGTAGCTGTCGGGAAACACAGACTCCGGCAGGAATTCCACTCCTTAGCCGTACGCATAATAAAAGTACTTATAAATGAACATCTTAAGCCCCAAAATAAAGTAGCATCTCGTATTTCAGAAGATAAGCGTTATGAAAAAATACAAAATGTACGAAAATGTCACATGGTCAGTCAAACAAAAGACTGGTAGAGTATGACTTTTTTTAAAACCCCACGTAACCCACTAACACAAAATCACACCAATAACGCTATCTAAAGTCGATATTTTGTGAGTGTGTGTGTGTTTGTTACTTTGTCACGCTCAAACGGCCGAACGGATCTGGATGAAATTTGACACAGGGGTAGATTATAGTCTGGAATAGCAGATAGGATACTATTTATACCGGGAATATGTACCCTTGGGATAATTTTCGATATTCACGCGTGCGAAGCCGCTGGCAGAAACTCGTAGTTTTTAACTGCAAGTGAAATCTGGCTGGTTCTTTCCTCAAAAGACCATTTCAGACATCAGTCTACATGGTCTACACATGATCTAACCAAGATTTTGTCAGGAACTGGCGAACGGACTTTAATAGAGACTGTGACCGTTTGTTTCGGCCTTTCTTCTCAGAGTAGTTAGATAGGAAACGCCGACCTCATCTAGTTTTAAAAAATATGATCGACATGTAAAAGTGTTTGTACAAACCACTTACAGAAATAAAATTATTTATCAACATCAGTAGTCGGAAAACCTTCACGAAATCATGAAAGCAATAGCAATACTAGAATATCATTGCATGAAAGACAATAATTTTCCACTGAGGCTTCCTTGAACTTTTCTTCATAATATTTGTACCAGAGTCAAACTTAAAACATTGGCCCCTATAAAGGTATCTTTCCATCAAATCTGCCTACATCATAGCTCCATCCTCAGGATTCAAGGCACGTACTGTGCGGTAGGCTCGACCCTTCGCCTCCAATTTGTATGAGAGTGATGTTCTCACATCGATTTATAAAACGCTGTTCCGTGTGATAGTGTAGTGTATGATGATAAACTATGATACATCACTTTTGACCCTTGTGGTAGATTGTGTTGATGTACGGAATTTGAGTAAGTTTTAAAACATTTATTACCTGCTTTTTCTGTAGCTTTAATCTCGTGGCCTTTGCGAAAGGATATCAAGTACCCTTTTTACCCGACTGCCGAAGGAGGGTAATGTGTTTATCAGTCTATGTATGTATGTATGTATGTATGTTTGTTCCTATATGGCGTTCTAGAGACCAAACGCGTTGGCTGATTTTGATGATTCTTACGTCAATCGATTCGTCTGGCTACATTAAAATTGCAAAATAGAAAAATGGCAGCTTTTGGGCGCCATATTGTGGGGGCACAACTTTTTTTCTTCCAAACCTATCGTGTGGAGTATCAAAATGAAAGGTTTTAAGAGGTGATTACAAAAATATATAATACTTATATGTTTAAATGTACCTAATTCAAAAAAAAAATAACTATAAAGTTGTAAATAAAAAAATAATTAAAAATATCGAAAAACCCGACTGCTTAAAAAGCAATCTAAAAAGACGTAAACAAGAAGAAAATCATGCTGTGCAGTCGGAGGATTCATCTGGTTTTGGTCAGCCAGCTCGCGCATATGTATCCTCCGACTGCACAGCATGATTTTCTTCTTGTTTACGTCTTTTGAGTTTGCTTTTTAAGCAGTCGGGTTTTTTTTTTTTTTTTTTTTTTACTTCTGCAGCAAGCAGTGGTATAGCTATTTATTCGAAATCGTATCATTTGATTGCCTTTTAAAAACCTAATATAAATGAACAAAGGCAAATACTGAAAATACGGGCGTGGCAAAGTTTGACCTGGGTAATTTTATCGACAGAGCCAAGTCAAGATTTGACTGTTTTAAAAAAAAAGATTACTTCAGATCTATTCAATGATGCTGATGGTGATGCCGCGAAAAAAACAATGATGAATACGGCACATGGATTTTGCATAGAAAATCAACCGAGATCAAACAGCATCTTATATAAACAGGACATGAATGTCGTCATTAGCGATCATCAATCGATCGACTACTAATTACTTTCAACACGAACCGGAAGAATACTAATGCGAATTTTAGATCACTCCCAGGTTCTAGAGCTTGCATGTTTTTTTTTTTATCGAAGGTCCACTATGACCACCTTTTTAGCGTTCCGTACCCAAAGGAGCTCTATTGCTGTCAGTCACGTGTCCGTCTGTCTGTCCGTCTATCCATCGTCTGTCACACAATTTTGTTCCGAAGAACTTTATAACTTCCCATTGACCAACGTACCTGAAATTTGGCGATAATGTTTAGTATTACGTATACATTACTAACAAACACCAAGATAATGATAAATCAGATTTTTTCTTTGGTACGGAACCCTGAATGAGTGCTGCCCGAGATGCACTAGGTTGGTTTTTATACAAGGAGTAATAAAAACAAAACAATTACTAAAAAGGGGCCACTGTTCGCGATTTCAGGGATGGACCCAGTTTTTTTTTTGTTCATAATAATGAGTACAATGATTGACCCTTTTGCTGGCAAATGGTTGTTTCTGTTACACCCTGTATTAGAACATGACATTAGATTTCTTGATTTCTGCGCAAACTTTTATTATTATTATATTGAGTTCTTTACGTTGCTTCTATTATTTTGCTCCTTAAATTCTGAGTTGAGCTGCTCGGTTATTGATAAATGCGTGCACTGACTGGACAGGTCCACTCAATCTGGCTGGTTCTTTCCTCAAAAGACCATCTGTCTACATACATGGTCTTCACATGATCTAACAAAGTTTTTGTCAGGACTTTAAAAGAGACTGTGACCTCTGAGTTTGTTTCGGCCTTTCTTCTCAGAGTAGTCAGATAGGAAACGCCGACCTCATCTAGTTTTAAAAAATATGATCGACATGTAAAAAGTGTTTGTACAAACCAACTTACAGAAATAAAATCATTTATCATTTAGAGTCTCTCGTTTGACTATTATCTCACCTGATGATAACCTCTTCTTCTGATGTGGTCGACGATGGGGCACAATTGCCAAGAAGTACCCTATTCACTCTTGACTTAAAGTCCCCCAAATAATTTAAAGCAATCCTTCTCAAATTTCCTCACACACATCTTCAACAAATAAAACAAGCCGGTAAATAAAACGGCACCACATCTACAACTCATATTACGGACAATACCGATACGTATATCGATTACAAGCGAGACCTCGGCACGTGCGCTTTACGCAAACATCGCACGTTGCGCCATCAATATTCATAATACCGGTAATCTTATACCGATTCATCGGTGCTCGTATTAAATCGATTTTGTTAGTGCTTAAATCAAGGTGTAGTTTTTATTTTGTTAAAGGAATCATAAAAGGATGATTCTTGATTCTTCTTATGAATTGGTCCTCAATCCTTACCATTCTTGATTTAAATTAGAGGGCTTGTCCTAAAAAAAATACAAAATAGGCATCAAATGAAAAGTTCGAAGTCATAAGTACAAAGAAAAATAAAGGTAAACAGGGGGGTGACCACAAGCTCTTAGAGTAAGGTTATTTTGAGATCGAGTAAGGGACAGATGTATCTGACTTGTATACATCTGTCACTTACTCGATCTCAAAATAACCTTACTCTAAGAGCTTGTGGTTACCCCCCTGAAAAGCCAAAGAAGTAAAATTATTTATTTACTAAACTGTAAAAAATAATCTAAGTCACGATCCGAATCCAACGATTACTATTTGTCCCGTAAAAGCGGTGAGTTGTTCCAGTGGTATAGACCCCAGGAGCAAAGCAGCAAAAAGCTAGTTAAGAAAAAAATTTTGCTCATTCTAGTCCAGATATAATCTTGTATTAAATATATAGAAATCCCTGGACAATATCGTCAGGTATCGGTTACAGATCAAGTTCAGTCACGTGCACCATTCACAAACACCGCACGTCGCGCCATCAATATTCATAATCGCTAATCTTATATCGATTCATCGGTTTTCATATCGAGTAGAATTTGTTACCGAACATTTGCAAATATACTGTGAAGACTGTGGAAGGTAAATTGTGGCTAAGTTTGTAAATTGAGTTGTGATACCTAGATTATCTCACTAATGTATACTTTGTACCGAAATAATTCCAACATCTGACAAAGTCCTAAATACCAGGCCCCTCAGAAAGTATTGCGAAAAAAAGTTTTTATATATGGGAGACTGGCCAGTTATAATGTTTTTCGAAAATATGATTATTTATAAGTAAAAATAAGTAAGTTCCAATTTCAAAATTTCCCTCCACATTTTTTGCGAGTTAATTCAAAGTATTGTGTCTCACTGAAATATGGATCTGCGCCGGGAACATTTTAGAGCTATGATTTTATACGATTTCAAGTGTCGCCTGAAACCGGATGAATCGTACGATAGACTTCAAATGGCATTCATGGATGAAGGCCCTTCCAAGGCAACCGTGTATCGTTGGTATAACGAATTCAAGCGCGGTCGACCAACTTTGGGGGATGACGAAAGAAGCGGTCGCCCTTTGACGGCTGTTACCGAAGAAAACGTGCTAGCAGTGAAAAATTTAATCCAAGACAATAGGCGAATTACATATCAGGAGATTCAACACATATTGAAGATTGGATCGGGAAGCGTTCACGAGATTCTACACAGCCATCTTCGCGTGAGGAGGATAGTATCACGCTGGGTGCCGCACAACCTCACCGATGCTCAGAAGCAGGCCCGGGTGGAATGGTGCCGTGATATGCTTAACAAATTTGAAGCAGGCTCGTCTCGGCGTGTTTACGACATCGTTACAGGTGATGAGTCCTGGATTTATCAATACGACCCAGAAACCAAGCGCCAGTCGACTGTTTGGGTGTTTCAAAATGAGCCAACGCCTACCAAAGTGAAGCGATCTAGAAGCGGGGGTAAGATTTTGATCGCTAGCTTTTTTAATTTGACTGGCCACTTGGTATCAATTCCCTTACGGGATCAAAGAAGCATTAATGCCGAATGGTATACTACCAAATGTTTGCCAGAAGTTTTCTCTGTTATAAGCAACAAGCGACCAAACACAGGGCTCCGCGGGCTACTGCTCCACCACGACAATGCACCTGCGCACACCGCACTCAAAACGAGGGACTTCCTGGACAGCACGCCAGTCAAACTCCTGGGTCACCCTCCTTACAGCCCTGATCTAGCACCGTGTGACTTCTTTTTATTCCCAAAAATAAAAAATCAGCTCAAAGGGATACAATTTTCGTCGCCGGAAGATGCGCTGGCTGCGTTCGAGCAGGCTGTAAACGAGGTGTCTGCGGCGGACTGGAAAAAGTGTTTTGAAAACTGGTTTAGGCGCATGAATCTTTGTATAGAGGCTGGTGGAAAGTACTTTGAAAAGATTTAATAAAAATATATGTACGTATAGAACAATTTTTTTTAGTTTCGCAAAACTTTCTGAGTGTCCCACGTATATGGGATTGTCATGCACTATAATATCAAGTGGTGACATGCGCTAACCTAACGTTCCGACTTTACGACAATTTATTTACGATTGAATTTCACTTTGTCTTGAGCCTATGTTATTTCAAGGTTAATAATATTACCTTGATTTTGACACACAAAACAAAATTTTAAAAAGCGCCATTAAAATGATCAAGTTAGACACAAGAGATTATTTCACTAAAAGCGCCATCCTATTATCTACATTCCTTTAGCTAGAAGCAATGACTGACCACCATTCTTACAGCTACAACACGCAATGAATCACCATTCTTACAGCTACAACTGTAGCACGCAAGAATCGGGCTGATAACTTTAAAATCGCTCTATATTTATCAAATTCCGAAGTTCCAACCAACTGACATGAAAAAAACAAAACACAAAATGAAAACATACTTCTATCACCGCCTCTCTATTAGCAGTAAATCCATCACTCTTAATAACGCTATTAGTTCTCAAAACAACTGCTTCTAATATCGTTCAAACTATAATTGAATTTAACCGTGAACTTCAGCAGCCATGGTATGATCCACGTATATCTATTTACGTAGTCCCCTTGCATCGTAAAACTTATAAATAATAAACCCATGACCATCAAACTTGGGGTTGGGTTCAGAAGAAAGAATTGGTTGGATCGCCCAAATTCTTTGGATGGAGAATTTAGATCAATTTTACTAGAGATTAAGTTGTTTTCAAACCAAGTCAAAGTCAAATAAGTTATTATTTCAATTAGGGCCCAGGCACTTTGAATGTCAATATATACAGTAAATCCTTCCGTCCATTCGCAAAGGTAGTTTGTAATGAAGATGAATTTGAAATCTCTTGTATTCTGTTTTTTACTCACAACTGAAGAATATCGTTAATTTGTATATGCTGCTCTTCATGCAAATCTTAGACTATATTAACGTCTTTGATGTCTTATTCATGAAATTTAGCAAACACGCTTTTAATATTACTCCACCTAAAATATTAGGTAAAGGTTTATTTCAAATTCTTATCAAACCGTATCGTCACTTCAAAATTTGGCTTCCTAGACAACCCTACGACTAAAGCCAAACAGCTGCACAAGGGAGATACAAGTTTATGTGATACTATCACATAGATCATTAGACATGTGTTCGTTTGACGATCGTGATAGCCCAGCTTTTGTCCCACCCTTATCTGGAACATAAAAATGTTATGTGTTCCTGGCTTAGCTTGAAGAAAAAAACTATGATTTTATGTGTGTATTAAGTGTCGCGTCTTTTGGGTCGGTTTTATTGCGCGATGAACGGAAATACACGAGTTGACTGCGGAAGAATAATAGTACCTAGCAAAGGCAAGAAAACTTACGTCTCTTGAAAATTGGTCTTTGGGCTTTAGACGAAGTACAATTTTAACCGCCGAAATTCCAAAAGTTTGGTATTGAGTTTTTGGTAGATCATGTCAATGCGATGCATTTTGACGATCGCGGATCACGGATAATGACAGAATGATAACTGGTATATTTCCAGAAATTCAGAAATCCAGATGGACATATATTACACACAGACAACAGTTCAGACCTGTACAAGCACATGTTACTCATATTTCGTTCATTATTGATCAATCACCGTTAATTATAAACAATTGACGATCGTTTTTCAATCGATCTCATATCCTATACTGTTCAAACTGTATCATTCGAGATATCTCATCATCTTCGACATCTATTTCAAAATGCGTGCCAGAATTTACTTCTACTCTACCTGGTCCTGCAATATTTAGCTCTCGAAAGGATGAATTATATTATTATTATATAATTGTGTGTTGATCTGATCACGTTTGCAGGGTTAACTTAAGAAGCAGAAATGGGAGGCAATTGTGCAGCAGTGCAGCATTGTGTTCCACAAGTAGGTTAAGAAAAAAAAGGATGAGTCAAAAATCATAACAAAATAAGACCGAAATCAGTATTATTTGAAACCGTTTCCCTAAACCGGTAACTGAGACTCCTCACACAATTAATTTGGAGTGAAAATCAATAAAATTCCATGTGCTATACGATATATCTAGTAAAATATTGAAGCAGCTGTCGTGTCGTTTGACGGCTTGTGAGCGCTCGACTAAAAATAATAAGACACCCGAAACCCGTCTCCCTGTGTACATACCCTGAAGGGAATGTAGCACCATCAGTATTTTGATTCAGGATTATTTTACTGGAGTTTCCTTTTAAAATGGTTTTTGAGTGACAGTTCGATGGGTAGGCTGAATTCTTTGGAGATAACTCTACTGTTCTCTATTTAAACAGTCGCATGATTGTATCCAATTATATCGCTGATTGGCTGAGCCCACATTTAGTCAGACGACTGTAATTGTTAATGAGATTTGCCCATCCATCCTTAGCAGTATTATCTTTCTAAAAAACCTCTCCCCTAATATTTTTTTGTCTTATATCCTCCGCCACATTCCTCTACTTTAATTTCACGCCTACCGTATGAAATTAAGATGTCATTGCAACTCGATACCAGCACATAACGACACCCCCTCACCCCCTCCCTTCTCTAATTGTCTGTTTTATTTGTCATCTGACACGGAGGACTCAAAGCCCCTTGTTTTTTCACCCGAAGAACGAATTTAGGTGTAATTTTAGACTGAACACTTGGTGGACGTGGAATTATTTCCTTTCCAGGAATACAAGGAATACTGGGTGTTCCTTGTCAAGTACAGCCATGAAATTGTGTGTTTGTATATGTCAAGGACTGTTTCGTACTTAAAGATCAAGGAACAAACTCAATAGCTGAAACACTTTACTTCAAGATAGGATTCATTTGAAACAAACGTTAAAGAAAAATAATGTACTTAAACTTAAGAATTCAAGAACAAGAATTGTCTCTAAACGACCAGAGAAACTTAGACAATGTAACTACCGTGAATGCAAATACTCCACTTAAAATCTCCAACTTACTTAAAGCACCTAAACACACACAGGTAAATAACAACAACTCACAAGGGTAACATTACCATTAAGATAATAGAAGAGGATTTATAACAACACAGATAAAACACCACTCAAGTACGTGAGCCACTCGCTCGCTTACTGAACATATTAATGATCAACATGTGTTCTGCAGTGTACGATATGGATAATAGCTTGAATTAGTTTTAGTAGAAGTAGATAATAGTTTGTTTGAAGCAGGATTGGAAATTGAAATTGATGTGGAAGGAAAGAATGATGGTATGTCTAACCAATAGAAAACGCTAATGAAGAAACGTGGAAAGTTCTTGAAAAACTACTAAGATAAAGCTGAAAATAATCGCATTAAAAAGAAAAACAACGGTTACAGGGTGGATGTAAACTATACTTAAAAAAGAAGAAAGCTTGAGAAAGGTTCAAATCAATAAAATTCCATAACCCCTTTACAGCAATCAAAAAAGCTTTCACAGCACTCTCTATAAATGAAAAGTGATCGGAACGTCACGATAAAATAATCTGAATTCGATTCAATATTTCCTTTTTTGCTATACTACAAAGTGTTATTAATATATTCTGTACGTTTCTACGAGTATTTTTATCTTCCCAAATTTGTTACCACTTTATTTCCATTCACATTTCACAATCATCTAATAATGTTCGTCATTACTTATCCGTAATTAGAAACATATTGTACGCAACTTGTGTGGAGTTATTTGTAATGAGTGAAAACATGGGCACTTATTTTTAGACTAGTCTTCGTCTGCGGTCCCTTCCTATTTTTTTTCATTTGGAGCAAATGAGTTGAGTTTAACATAAACTTCAGTTTTGAAATACGATTAGCGATATCTCGCTTGTGACATGGTACCGACATGGAATTCACTACAACAGTCATGAAAGTTTCAAGAACTTGGATCTAAAAATGGTTACCTATCGATCATAATATTTTGGCAGTATAATTAGGCACAGCGCGTCCTTTAACCATGTACATTATCAACTAGTATATCATGTTCTTCATACACTAGTTTATCTGAAAATAAAAACAATATAACACGGTGCACACTCGTCATACCGTCTCAATGTGAACCGTGGACCGTGAACACGAGGGGGGTGAGCAGACATGTTGCATCGCGAACATCTGCAGCTCTTTTATTAACAACTGTTTATGATATCTGACTGCCGGGGGTGGTTTATTTTTAATTTTTGTTTTGTAAAAGTAGCTATTACAATTTTTCTCCGGTAATATTAGAAAGTATTTTCTATCTTACTATTGCAAAAAGGTTTACTAGAGTCCTATGCTAGTCGCTGACCTACGCATCTGACTATTTTTGAGGGCGGGTTTCTGAATTGAATATTTGGAATTAAGAACTTGTCCAAACCTATATTAACGCTAAATTTTGACAGATTTTTAGGCTAAAGTAGATTTTGACAAATTCTTAACTTCAAATCAGCAATTCGGTAATCGTGGCTGAGTCTTTTTCTTTGTAATTGTTTAAACTTACGAGTAAAAGATCTCTCATCTATCTCGTTCTATCAACTTCATTGTATTTTTAACCGACTTACAAAAAAAGGAGGAGGTTCTATGTTCGACTTTATGTTTGTTTTTTTTTTTTTTTTTTTTGTGTATGTTCATTGATACTTCTGTCAATTGTGGACCGATTTTGAAAATTATTTTTTTGTTTGAAAGAGTATGTTTCGAAATTGGTCCCATTTTAATTTGGTGAAGGTCTGATGAAGAACTTCGGAGATACACAACAGAACTCTTCAATAAATAACGGCAAAACTCTCGGGATTGCTGCAATCGCATGTCTGTTTGTTGTTTATACCATTTCATAACATAACATCACGCCAGTACGCTCTAAAGGGGTACACAGATCTCTCATTTCACCGGTTATGTTCAAGTTTCATATTATTCGGTTAATCTATTCTGGAGTTATAGGACCTACCTTAATAAACAACTTGCTATTAGGTAGGTAAAACTAAAAAGGGAAAAATAAAAAAACTTTTTTGCAAAAAAATACTACCGACTTCCAAATGAAAAACTACAAAGTTAAAAATAACTTAACTTTTGGAAGTCGGTGTCCATATCGCAAAAAATGGTACCTACGTAAGACACCGACTTCCAAAAGTTAAGTTATTTTTCACTTTGTAGTTTTTCATTTGGAAGTCGGTAGTATTTTTTTGCAAAAAAGTTTTTTTTGTATCTTCATATTGCATATCTCCAAAAGTAACAACTCAATATGGCCGTAAATGCCCAATGAATATGAAAAATCTACAATTCCAAAATAACAATATCGTCTAAATAACCTGTGCCCTGCAACGCGCACCACTTGTCAATGAAAATTAAACGGAACATCCCCTCATCTTTGTCACATCTCCGGTACCAACACACCTTGCAGTTAACAATATATCTACTACTTTAACTTCAACCTTATGTCCTTGAAATACGATCTTGATTCTCGTAGTAATCAGTTTCAGAACTGAAAAATTTACTTTGTCCAAACCGCTCTGACATTACCGCTTCAAACTCAAGTCCAATTCTAAAATCAACTTTATTGCTTTGCGTCAAGACTACTAATGGTATGACAAGTGGTGTAGGATGTTTAGCTACAGGTCTTTCATTTCTATGTTTGTAGGAACGTTCGCAATTAGCTCGGAGAGTGGAACGGAACGTTTTTAATAGATGACATGTTTTAGACGTGTCTTTTGTTTCTTCGTGTTTTCTGTAATGTCACAGGATCTTTGCTTCTTTTGCAGAAGTGAGGAAGGAATTTTGTAAAAGGTTATTACAAAAATAAGCCTCATGTACTGTTTTTACTGCTCTTTATCTAACATTCATATAACTTATATCATTTCCACGACTCGGCTTAATCTCGACCAATTCCCCCTCAATCAAATTAACAATAATTATAGCTTGTAATTTTTTGTCAATAATGTCCTCGTCTCGAGTGGAGTGAAGGAAATTTAGTACAAAGAAGAGACTTAGAATAATTATGGGATGTGTAAATTGTATTACTTATTTTTTTTTACTCCAGCTCTTTATCTACTATGCAAAAGCTTCCGTGGTATGTAGATATTTGTTCATCCCTCTATCAAAAAACTTATATTTCCAATGAGTCAAATTATAATTTAACACCGTCTGCAATTGACACTGTAATAAGCAGCTGACACATAATATTTTTCCTAAGGGTAGAAATATATCCTATAGGTAATACCTCAGTGCTATAAACGCGGGGGCAAACACTATAAACGTCCCCTATTGAGGGGTGCAGTGCATTTGCATACAATGTAATTTAAATTTAAACTGATTCGCATTCTACATAAACAACGACCAATTTTATTTTATTATGTTTTCGCTTATTTTGTATTGAAATTGGTTTATAAGTTTCTTAAGTCGCTATATATGTATAGGCTATGCATGAACAACATGAGCTTCTTATGTTTTAATCCAGTACAGTGATATATATAGATAACTTCCGATTGCAATCTTAGTCCTATTATATATAAGTATCTCCGATCTTCTTCTTGCTTATCTTTTCGTTCTTATTATAGCAGTAGGTATCCTGACAGATTCTATCATCATTGTAGCTTTTTACCCGACTGCCGAAGGAGGGTAATGTGTTTATCAGTCGTATGTATGTATGTATGTATGTATGTATGTATGTATGTATGTTTGTTCCTATGTGGCGTTCCAGAGACCAAACGCGTTGACCGATTTTGATGATTCATACGTCAATCGATGCGTCTTAACCCTGCGAGTGTCATAGGCTACATTAAAATTGGATAATAGAAAAATGGAGGATTTTGGGTGCCATATTGTGGGGGTCCAATTTTTTTTTTCTTCCAATCCCATCGTGTGGGGTATCAAAATAAAGGGTTTTAAGAGGTGATTTCAAAAATATATAACACTTATATGTTTAAATGTATCTTATTCGAAAAAAACTAACTAAAAAGTTATAAATAAAAAAACTTAATTCAAAAAATCAAAAAACCCGACTGCTTCAAAAGCGAACTAAAAAGTCGTAAACAAGGCAAAAATCATGCTGTGCAGGCGGAGGATACACCAGATTTTGGTGGTCCTTGTTTACGACTTTTTAGTTCGCTTTTGAAGCAGTCGGGTTTTTTGATTTTTTGAATTAAGTTTTTTCCCTAAATATTACCCTACTAGTTACCGGTTCTTGACCTTGCCAAAATTAAACACTGTCTACGCTTGAACTATAACACTCGTGTCAGTATTTTGGCGCAGTGGCTAAGCGGTCAACGCTGTCTCGTAAAAGGTATAACCTTTTGAATTTTTAAGTCAAGAATCTAATAGGTTACTTCTAGACAACCGAGGCCCTTCGTCGACCACATCATCGCTTGCCTTCAGATAAGATAGACATCAAATACGAACCTATCAAAAATAAAAAATAATTTGTTTCGGTTATCGATATAAGCCTGTCTCTATAATAAATTTCTCCAGCTACACATACCACATACAATTGCCGAAACACCACCAAAATCTAAAACACTACGACAATCTCACCTCCAGCCGTAGAAACTACGAAACAGACTGATATATGGCAGCCCACCCCTACTTCGTATTCCGTGCGCGGCCCTCCGCGACCTACCCTCCTATCGATCCTACGTTTTATACTTTTTGCGGGCATTCCTCTCGATGACCTTCGGCAAGTTCGCGGTTTTGATCTGCTACAGGTATTTTATTTCAGGAAAGTGTATTGAGATTTGAAGTTGGGATAAGATTGTATAGTTTGGCATAGATGCAGGTATTGTAGTGCTAGTAATGTAGGCAACTCCTTATTTTCTAGCGGTATCTTTCTTAGGCTCTAGACATGACATTCGATGTCAGTGATGGAAAATATAAGGCATTGGTCCTGACATTTCGTTAGTGCTAACAATCCGACGCATCTTATCTTACTTCGTACTAATATTATAAATGTAAAAGTTTGGATGCATAGATGTATGTGAGGATGTATGTTTTTTACTCAATCACGCCAGAACGACTAAACGGATGAACTGGATGAAATTTGGCACAGAGATAGATTATAGTCAGGAATAGCAAATATCATACAGAATGAGTCGTATGTCTACTTGTATAGAGCCTCATATCGTTGCTAAAGAGCCCCTGCTGATGGCTAGTAATAGTGTAACTTATTAAATTTTAAGTCTTCATTATCTGCCATTTTTGTGTTTCTATCTCTTAATCTGTCTTCACTACGCAGTTTAGACAGTGACTCACAACGTCAATTAAAAATAATTAGACACCCATTTTTAAAATGATATACTATTTTGAACTGAAAATATTAATAAACTTTTATTATACTAACTCTAGCCGTCGACGAATTAATAGATCCTTTATACACAGGCAAAACAGTAAATCACGAAAATTCCCGTCTCATTTTATATGATGTAACCACCGAAGTGAAAAGTCTTATCCCGAAGAAAACTTGTAAGGGATATGACGTGAACATTCTTGATAAGTTTCCGATAAAAGTAAGAATTTTCCGAAGTACGTTCATTGTCAGTTCATAAAGTGAGGCGCTTCATGTCAGCCAGATGTTGCACTTCAACGATAGATATGGTAACTTCTACTTTCCTTTGTACTGACTACTGACTATCTATATAACTGTGTTTTATTTCGGGTTATATTTGAGGTTATGGTGAGTGTATTCTGGTTTTTGATAGTTTGTTCCTTTAGTTAGCCCGTATTCTTATTCAATTACAGATAAATATTGGTTTATAAGCTAGCTGTAAGGAGAAGTCTTCAAAAACCTTTTTTTGAAGCATGTTGGTGTTATTTTATAACGCTGGTCATCGAACAGGTTTCTTCATAAACTCGCACTTGTTAAATCTATACCTAACTAGGTCCTACATTACATTTTTTTCTTATCTTCCATACATACATAAACTCTCACTTTTTTCCATGGGGGTAGGCAGAAACTACAGAACGCCACCTGCTAAGATCCTTACATACTTCTTTTGCTTCACTCACATTCATAAATTTAGTCATACAAACACGCCGGTTATGAGTATTGCGCACCTGGCCTTTCTGAAGAACATCACCTATAAGGCTCAGATCAAATAAAAAGTCAAGATGGAACGTTACAAACAACAAAGTGAAGCTTGTTCAAACTATGCCTTGTCGTATAAATACACAATTACACGCGCACATGTACAACGAAACTACCCCTTAGCTTGTCAGTTGAGCTTTATTATTTGATCTGTGAGCTCGAATGATAAGTTAAGGCTTAATTTCGTAGTACGTCAGTGCGTGTAATTGTGTATTTGTACGGCATAGTTTGAACCGGCGTCACTTTGTTGTTTGCAACGTTCCATCTTGACTTTTTATTTGATCTGAGCTATAAGGTCTATGCATGTCTTTCTAGGGCGTCCCCTCCCGGTGTTTCCATTCACGTCTGCCTTGTAAATACCTTTTGTTAGTCGCCTTTCATTCACCTCACAACATGGCCAAACCATCTTAACATATTCTTTTTTTTAAATTGTTACATTATTTTTATTGCTTATCAAGCTTTGATATACTGGACGATAACATAAAGCATTGCAACAAACACCAAAATAAAACTTTAACGACCCAAATATACTTTCTTCCTTTCCACACAAAAAAACAGCGAAAAAACACAAAAAACCTAGGCAAAAAACTGTCATACTTGTGAGTAATAGCGGCTTGCATACCAGGCTCGCATGAACGCAGAGTCGTCTCGAGATTGCAGTGCTCGGTAACGAGCAACGTGACCTTTTGTGAGAGATGTGTGGAGATTGTTGCTTAATAGCTCCCTGTGTGTTTTGGTTCGTTAAGATTCTGTCATTTATGTGTGTTTTGTGAAGATATTATAGCGGTTGTTGAGTTAAGAGTATGTGGAACTGTTATGGATGGTATGAGGATATCATCTAGATAGGTTATCGACAAAGTAATTGTGATTTAATTGAATCCGACACTAAGATCCACTAGTAGAAATTAGTATGGAAGTCTTCATGAGGAATGGGTGATTATTTGCTTTTTATACAACATTGATTACGACCAATTTTTTTTATTTTGTTTTATTGCTATATCATCCAATGACTTCTCACGCTCTGGGTGAAGCGAGAGGGCGTGTCAGAATTTTATTGACTAAAACCCACCCATGTTCCTTCAGTTGCTTGTGCCAGGGCCGAGGTAACTCTCTTTCAAATTTATCCGCGACCCAGACAGGTATCGGCCCAAGCGGTCCTCGTCAGTTTTGCTGAGATCTCTTTGAGGCGCGCGTGGAACATTACACGCGATCTACTCGGGCCTGTTCCTTATCGAATGGCGCCATTACTTGCCGTCTGCAAGCCCGCGCCTACGGTGGCCAGGAAGCGGCTTGCGACTCCAGTGCCCGGGGCGTCTCCTGCGGTGGCTAGGGGCGTGAGGGCATCTCCGTTGTGATTATGACCACCTAAAAAAATCTTACCATGAAGATTTCGACAAAAACAACTTAAAATAAATTCTCACACAACATACCTGCAGATGTTTATAACCACTCCGTTCAAAATTGAAACGTACACTACTCAAGCGTAATATGGCAGGAGATAGAAACCACTACATCTAATACCTTTGCCCGACAGCTTCAGAAAGAGGCTTTGTATTGCTCTGAAAGGAAGTTACGCAGAATTGGAAGAAATTGCTTTCGGGGATTTGAAGCAACACCTATTTTGACGTGAATGTAACAAAGCCAGTGTAACTAACATGTTCGTAAAGACTTAGCACTGTAACAGATAATCTGTTTAGGCAATTTATATTTTTTCCTACTCCACCATTAATTTCGTTGCGGGATCCAAGACAGTTAAATTCATTCGCCGGGACTACGTCGAGCTTCATTGCCTCGGCGCTTTTCTGGTGGTCGCCACTGTTGATTCTGGCTTTCAGGAGTTGCAGTGGTTTGGGAATAGAGCGGTGGCATTGTCCAAAAAAAATATATAAAAAAGTTTAGGATAGTAATAGACACTTACCCAAAAGCAATTCTCCAACTTTTCGACTAAACGAGAATAGCAAAAACCAAAAGAAAATCTTTATCTCGAAGTCAACCCCATAGTAAACAGATTGATTGATTGAATTAACAGAAAATCTTTCTTTGTCCTTGGACCCATATTCGTACTTGTAAGCTTTAGATTTTTAAATAATTAGCAAAGTAAGGGATAACATAACCCACAAAATAAGTAACTACAACAAGAATAAGTCCAATGTTCAACAAAATTCAAGCTATATTTATCCCTTATTTTCCTACAAGACCTCATTCAACGGCATTTTGGCAAACATTTCCTGAAAAAAAGTCGGCAGTTCAGCGATAATCTACCGAATGCTCGGCGTTTTTCTTATCTTCGAGGAATGAGTGAATGATAATGAGCGGCGAATGAGAGTGAAGGAAGGAATGAAGGCGCGGGACGTAAGAATAATATTGTGACGGGTCGCATGCCTACGAAGACGTGACGTACCGGTGGGATGGTTTTATGGGAGAGAGAGCTATATTTAGATTCTTTGTTTATAAATAATGAAAGATATGGAATTCAGACTTTGTATGTAAACAATTATAGATGAAACATGTAGAATACAGTTTCAAAAGTAAATAAGTGATGCCAAATTAAATTCACTACGTTTTAGTAGCACTAACTTAACCCCAAAGTAATGGTATACATTAAAATGATTGGCATCGTTTATTCAGACTTATGTCTGCAACATAACTGTGTGAACTATGATTTATATTAAGCCTCAGATCATAAAACGAAATAACCAAAACCTGCTGCCTCAGCTATAACAAGAAGTCATAACATACCGAACATAAATACATACAATAATAACATACATATAAATAAAGATTAGCAATCATTTTTACAGCCTTTCTTATAAATAAACATAGAACCTATGCATAAAACAGAGACACACAACAGAATGCACCCTCAAGAAATCAGGGTGCATTCCACCCCAGCCTTTTTCCAAAGATATATGATTTTAATAATCGCCAAGATTACGGTAAGGAGGGACCGGAGACCTCCAGAGTGTCCCTCTGAGTGCTGTCTGTCTTGAGAAATTGTCCCCGTAGCTATTTCATTTGTGAGGGCCACTTGATATATGCCAACTCTTATGTTGTATTCAAAGAGGACTGGAGAACCTTTTTTCGTGTCGAGGAATTCCTTTTATTTGATTTCTGGATTTAAGACGTCTGTTGTAGTTTGAGAAATTTCACGGTGAATTTTCGGCTTGAGTACTTTTTTGTTTAAATTTGCCGCAGGCTAAAAATGAGCTTTCTCTTCCCTTAAGTCAGACACACAACGTTGCTTGAGTTGAACGTCTTGATTTAAATCCAAATTTTCAAAGCAAGTGTGCTCATAAGCACAAATTCTCGCGTCAAAATTTTACACGAGAACAAATCAAAAACAGCTGTTTACGGAACGGGTGCTCAAGTAGTAATTAAAGTGCGCGTTAATCTCACGTCATGCGAAAGTCTTTCGAAGTTGGCGAAACGTAGCAAGCAATGAGCGAGGCGGCAGTTTCGAGAAAATGTCACGATTGCGAATTGAAATTTTGAGAATATGACCCGTGCAGTGTTGAAACTTGGGAATTAAAAGTACCTAAGTGAGAACTGAAATGGAAATAGTTTGAAACTTTTGGAATGTATGCCTGAAGGATACTTATAGGAGTAGTTTTGCATTCAGTGCAGTGCTCCTAAGAGATTTTGATCAATCATTTGATATTAGCCTGGATTAGAAAAAAATAGGCATAGCACCAGAGTTTTTCCATTATAATAGAAATCAGAACAGATTGTGACAATTAAACGAGCAGAGTATCGTTATTGTTCTTTATTTCACACGAAACACACTTTTAAAATGTTCAACAGGTGCTTTAAAACTAATTTCTGAAGCTAAACCGCCAAAACAGGCTAAACAGGCCAAACAGGCCAAAACAGTCAACTTTTTTTACGGAAGTCGGTTAAAAAAAAAAACAATATCAAGTTTGCAATCGACTTCCGTTTTAACAAAAATAATAATGTCTACAGAACCGGATTCAATTTCCAATGTTGCCAATACAATGAAATAATGTTGCCAATACGATTAAATATTCTAAGAAAACGTCTACCAAGTACACCACTAGGTAATCAACTATATTTAGTAACGATATTTAGTAACATTATAATATAAAGCTAACAATTAGTAAAACTGAATTTTTAATAAAATGCTTTGCGATTCCATAAAAATGGTTTATTATAAAATCTATAGCACTTGCTACATCATAAATCGCCTGCTAAGCGCGAGATGAACGCAAAATGACAGCCCGCGAAGAAGCCTCAAATTCAAGATGGCGACACAATATGGCGGCGACCGCGGAGTGACAAGCCATTATTAAGACTGCAACGGGTGCAGTGGTTTCCTAATAAACGACGCCGGAGGAAGTTATTAGTCGTCATACGTGTGAGCAAGCTGAGCAAGGTTTAATTTTAAATGACAGGTGTTTGCTGTAATAAATTTTGAGAGAGATTATTAATTTTCGAGATTATTTGCAAAAGATGTTACATAATTTGGCTACGCTATGTTGATGATCATTTCACTTATGACACTTGCATTTATATTTAACTCAATGATCGACCATGAAGTCTGCTTAACTTCTTAGTAAAAATCATAAAAGCAAAAACAAGTGGTACTGTAGGTATTGCAACACGTGGTATTCCATAGTTTCTGAATACGACATATTTTGCATAAGTCGCATGCAGAAACTTTGGACTGGCGTGACTATGTTAAGGAATCAATCTATGTTTAGTAAAAAAAGGTAAGAAGCAACAATCTTTTCTGGAGATGAACTTTAATAAATAATAACACAAAAGCAATATGCTACCACTAACTAATCAAGAACACAACAATGCAAGAAACCACACAAACGTACGCGGTTTCAATAGCACTCACTTTTGTCGCAGATCATATTGAAACCACGCTTCATTTAGTATTCTTTTTGAACTTCTTTTGCCTTTGTCCAGGATAATAAGCAGGGACAGCAGAAGTTTAATTGAATTAAATATTGTCTGGCTGGCAACGCCGCGTTCTCTGCGAAGTTTCCTTTTATTTGTCAGACAAGACTATTACAGAGCAAATAATTATATTAGTAACAGTAGACAATGTTGAACATGATAATATTAAAAATTCACGGCTGCGACCTTATTTGACTTCATGTTTTAATGCCTTTTCCTTGGCAATGTAATAAACCAACGCGGAATTCTTTTTGGATTTGTGGTGAAACATTTTGTAAGTATTGTTTTGTAGTTTTGTTAATTTGTATGAAATTCCAATCACAAATTTATTCTGCTTCTTCAACCATAATGAACATTAAACGATTGAAAGAATAGGTTATGGATACTAGACAAACTATTGGGATTCAAGATCATGGTGACTAAAAAGTCGTCGTTGAAGTCCCAAGTAAGAAAAGAGAACTAACAATCATATTATTTTCAAAGTCAACATCAAAGTCAAATATATTTATTCAACTAGGCCAATAAACGGCACTTTTGAACTTCAAATAAATTAAAATTTACAAAAAATAATATTGATTATACCGTGCATTCGGAAAGTAGATTGTTATGGAGAAGAACGCACAAGAAACTCCATACTTATTCATTTAAAAAAAAAATAGGTGTTTTACAATATTTACATAAGTACATACATTAATAAATTAATATAAATGTGAGGACGATGCACTCAGAATAGCTCTACACACTATACTACGTACAGGTATAAAGTATTAAAAAGCATTAACAGGAAAATTAATTAATTTGATAATTAGGAACATGGTTCCCACATACTTACAAATATTGCAAACATAGGTAAAATACCTAAATGAATACCTATTTCAACAACAACGGAACAGTGTGATTCAATTTATAAAAAATAAACAATGAATACAATAACTATGAACAGGAATATAAATTAACAAATTTGATTTTGTCTACACCAAAGATTGCCCTATGGAGCAGGACCAGCATGTTTCCAAGCATTCTTATCTTGAATATAATCATCTAATTTGTAATATGCTTGTTTACAAAGAGTGCTTTTAAATTTACTTTGATTTAGTTTTAATATATCACAAGGTATTTTGTTATAGAATTTAACAACTTACCCCATGAAAGATAATTGTACTTTAGCTAGTCTGTAAGAAGGTTGGTCTAACTTATCTTTATTTCTGGTATTACAATTGTGTCTATAAAAATGCTGTAGGTACAGTCTAAATAACACGTATTTATAAATTTCGAAGATTGAGAATTGACGCTCACACAAAATATTTTGATATGAACACGATCACGAAATTAAAACTGAAAAGTTCGTGTTTGCAGGCGAGGCGGGAAAACCACTTGCTGTAACGTAAAGCAGGACCAAGTACCTTACATTTTTACCTCCTACACGTGTTCTTTCTACTACCAACTGTTAGCACTTATCATTTATTTCTTGTTCCTCGCCAGACACCACGAAATCTTCCATACATTTATGTTTATTATAAATTATAGCCCTGTTCTGGGCGTAGCTAGAACAAAGCGGGGGTCTTATGAAATTAGTGCGACTATGAACAACAGACGGGGAATACGGGGATATAAATTAGTTTACCGGAGAGCTGGAGACCAAGGATCGTGATAATTCGGTGTAAACTTGACAGGATTGATGGTCTGGTGGTAGTTGGTGTTAATGTTATTAGTGTAATACAATTGAGGAATGTTTGCGCGCTTTTTTGAGGTTTAACTTGAACACATATTGTGTTGTTTGTTATGGTAGCTTATAAAGCAATCAACGGCTTTTTGCACCAGCATGAACTTAGAAATGCATATTTTTTGGACAAAAAGATACATTAATATACCATACTTTACCATATCCACCTTTCTAATATGGTTTAATTAACCTTACTGGCTCCGCATTTAAATATATTTTTTTTTTAATATTAATAAATATTTTTTTAAATCCTTAAACTACGGCTAAAATAAACAAGTAAAATTTCAAAATTTTAAAAAACCCCAACACATTTATCTTGCGAAAATACCCCGATTCAAACAGTAAAACGCTCATAACTTTTGAACTGCTGAACCGATTTAATTCAAACATAGCTAAGAACACTCGACAAAATCACCTTTCAAACAAAAAAAAAACTAAATCAAACTCGGTTCATCCATTTAGGCGCTATGATACCACAGACAGACACACAGATACACACGTGAAACTTATAACACCCCCCTATTTCCGGCGGGTAACCCCCGCCGGAAATAAAACAAACCAATGGTTAAAAAAGATTAGTATAAATTGTCACCACTAAATTATTTTAAGACAATGGACATCTTTCTCACCCAGAAACACAGTGTGTCAACAACCGATAAATCTAATAAAAAAATCATTTTCAATTCTTCCATAGTCCCCACTCCCAGTAAACAAGCAAGCCACTAACTATATTAGTTAACTCTACCCTCCAACGCCAGGGGTCGTTTCAACTAAAAAACTGCATATATAGGGGCGAACGCAATTTGTCATATACAACACAAGTTTCAACAATTGACGCAAATGATCCCTTTGCGTGAGTTTTACGTTTTTTTTTGTGCGGAATTTCTATGTTCTTAGATTAATTGAGCGGTGGAACTTTTCTACTTTTGTTATAAAAAGGTATTTAACTACTTCTTGTGTGATTTTCTTACACGACAAGTTATTTGTTAGTTCATTTGTTTGCTTTTTGATCGGTGTGTTGAATGGTCGAGCTTCTGAGCGATAATACCCGCATTTTTAAGGAACGTTTGCATTCTAATCTCAGTGTAAATTTTTCAAATCAGTTCTTGCTTTAGTATATTTGGACAAGTTTTTAATATTGCTTGTCGCTGAGATGCAATTGATCGTTTTATTAATAAGAGCATTCACCTCCCGAGGATCTAGACACGTGGCATTCGATGTCAGCGAAGGCTATAGTTATAATATATTTAAGGTATTGATCACGTGATTTTTCGACATCGCTTGTCAATCCAAATTTTGCCTTTTTGACAATCGCTACCAGTACGCTTTCCATGATAGAATGTTACTCCTCTTGTTAGGCCTCTGGTCTTTGTCCAGAGCAGAGAGAGCAGTTTTCCCCTCTTAAGCAGCCGCTTAGCATGACTACTTCTATCTTTTCTATTATTTCTTGGGACTTATTATCTCTTTCTGTACACAGTGTTTCATATATTTTATTCTCTGATATCTTATCTGTCATTTGGTCTTTTCACTACGATGGTCATCCTAATAACCCACCATCTTTATCGTCAACAAAAGCATTAAATACTTATAACGGATACCCTTAGACACCATCAGAAATACAATAAAATTAGGAAATATTCCAAATGAAATCAACGGCAAGTACCAGGGACCCAGGGTTCAAACGGAACTTCCCTCTGTCGGTTTGTTTTAATGCAATTGTCATGCAAATTCCAGAATTAATCGCACCCGCTTACAGTTTTAGAAGTTTTATGACCTTTATTACCATCGGCATAGGTGTTATTTTATTAAAATTCAAATTCTCCTTTTGTTTGAAAATGATAATTGTTAAAATGCAGGGAAAATCTTCGTGTGGTCGTGCTTCGTATGTGGAAACCGGAATTATATGCAGAGTTTTATGAGTGAACTATTTATGGACTATTTAAATTATAATGATCTTAATGATTTTAATTAAATAACACAGTCAATCAATCCATAAAGGTTGTTAAGAAGTAAACATAAAAATACAAGTAAAATTTCACAATTTAAAAACCCCCGACACATTTATCTTGCGAAAACACCCCGATTCAAACAGTAAAATGCCCATAACTTTTGAACGGCTGAACCGATTTTATTCAAACATAGCTAAGAACACTCTCGACAAAATTACCTTTCAAACAAAAAAAAACTAAATCAAAATCGGTTCATCCGTTTAGGCGCTATGATGCCACAGACAGACACACAGATACACAGATACACAGCAACACACGTGAAACTTATAACACCCCTCTTTTTCCGGCGGGGGTTAAAAACGATGGCCATTCAATTATTGTATTTTTTTTATTTTTTTTAGTGACATAAATCTGCCATCCATCATAATCAAAATCGAAAGCCCGATACTCATCCCCAATGATACACAACACACAACTCAATAATATTTCATCTAATTTCAAGCCCGAACACATAAAAACGGGTATCAAAGCAAACAGATACATCACGATTGACAAATATGAAAATTCATAAAGGGCACAATCGCTCCGAGCGACATCTACCAAAGAGTTTAAAAAAAAAAGATCCAATTACACGTTCTATTTTTGAATTTTATTTTTCCAATGCCTGTGACATGTGGCCCCCTAGGCGTTTGATTAACAGCCAAATTTATCATGGCCCCCGCTCTAAATTAAAAAAGTAATAAGGATAATTCGCGTATATTACTTTACCTGCTGGTTCAAGTACCTTTTAGTATTCATCATTTGTTTTTATTAGGTTGGTACCTACGTACTTTTTATGTTTTATGTGTGTCGAAAAGATTTGTCAGTAGAATTTTGCTTTTTATGTTTTGAGCACATTCTCGTTTGTTCCTAGATGAAACAATAGGTAAATAAAAAAAACAAATGATAGCAGATTTCAATGCTACATCGTAATTAAATGTTGCTTACAATTTGAAAGGACATAGCAGATAGAACGACATAAAAAATTGTTACGTACGATGAAAAAGTTAGTAAAGTTAAAAAAATGTGATGTTTGACATCAGAGATAAATAGAATATTAGATACCTATCGTCATATATATAATCATAACAGATTCTGGACAACGACGACCCATCTATAGAAATGGTACCAGAATCGCAAAATCCGGATCCAAGCCTCATTAAGAATATTAATATTCATACAGTAACCATAAAAATATTCAAATGCGGACTTCCCATATCGAATAGGGTGACCATACCGCGTCAGGTGTACCGAACGTCCCCAGCTACTGTTTATTACCGTCATATTTCAGCCCCTGAAAAAGACGGAACCCTACTTGATTTGCATCTGACAACGACTTGGCGTAATAACCGAAGGAACCCTAATTTCGGGGGAATTATAGGCACTACGTAGGTGCTGCGTTTTTAGATTTTATGTGAGGATTTAGAGGTGGTAATAAGTTTTTTTTTCGTTTGATGATGAATAATTGTCTATGGCATTGTTTTGATTTAGTACTAGAAAATTTTGAAATACTTAGTACTTACCTAAAAAGGCAGTATTTTGACTTTGCCTGGTATAAATATGATTTACAAGCTTTTTCCAATGACTTCGTCCGCGTGAACATATTCCCGGGATAAAAAGTATCATACTACAGACTATACATCTCTGTGGCAAATTTCATCCAGATCCGTCGAGCTGTTTGAGCTTGAAGAAGTAACAAACATACAAAGATAAAGATTTTTAAGTGTACCTTAAATTTTCTTGTAAGTGACATTTTTTTATGTTTTTTTTTTTTATAATTCTTATTTATGCTTATGGATTTGTAATCGACTATTTATGTGACATTTTAAATGATAATATTTTTTTTATAATTCCTAGATATTGATTCTTAATCGACTGTGTATGTGACATTTAAGTTAAATTTTTGATTTTTTATTTTAGTATCTGATGCCTTAAGTCAATGACAATTATTGTATTGTACCTTCAAGAAATTATGTTTTTGCATGCCGTAAGGCAGAATGTAGCGGAAACACCCAATTCTGTACCATCTCAAATTGTACCTACATTGCTGGCAAATAAATAATTCTGATTCTGATTCAAACACACGCACAAACTTTCGCCTTTAGAATATTAGTTTGATAGTGTGATTGTTTTCATGCGTTAAATAGTTCGTGTGTGTTTTTACACATTGTTTTTTCCAAAACAATATCAAACGGGTCTGTAGGCTTTCAGCTCCTTGTGACGAAATCGCGATGCCCGCACGAAACAAAATATTTACTTATCCAAAAATGGTTGCTCTCAGCCGTGTCTGTTTATGCAAACATGAAAGATTTCTTTGCAAACGCCTCATAAAATACGGCAAGAAAAAAATAAAGACGTGAAAAACGAGTGAGTTCAATTCAAAATTCACTCACTTTACAGGCACCCACGTTATGAATGACCTGGTTGCGGGGATCCGCTGGATGCGGGACTCATGGGACCGGTCAGTGTGGCGACGCTTGAGGGAGTCCTATGTCCAGCAGTGGACGTCTTTCAGCTGATATGATGATGATGATGACGTTATGAATATCATGTCATACTAGGCCTTATACTACCACAGGATTCATCATCATTTTACTCGAAAGATGTCCAGTACTAGGCATTGCGGTCTCCTCCACGCGACGCTATATCAACTGTTTCTGTGCTTCTCGGATCCCGTGGCCTTCACCAGCCGGGCGAGCACGGCCTACTGTGACAAGCTTGAGTCACACATTTTTATCACAGTTTGGGAGCACAAACCGTGACTCAAACCTATCACAGAGGCCGTGCTCGCCCGGCAGGTTACCGATCAGTCCTACAGGCCTATTCTCATTATTCTTCAAGAGAAATACATAATCTAGTGTTTGAAGTGTCCTTTTAGACAAAGGTTGTTTGTGATAGGACACTTCGCTCTCCGGTTGTTACATTAGGTACTCACAGTTTCAAGAATAACAATTTAAATTAATTTAAAGTTACAGGAATATACACAAATTTTTTAAAAGTCATACATAACCACAAAATACTTTAACAACAAAAATGTAACGTCCTTTCAAAACCGGCCTACTTTACTCCCAAGGATCGAGATCCCCCACAGTACTTCCTTTAGAACAATTTGCCATCATTGAGTCTGACGGACCACCCGTCGCCTCCAATTGGTCACTTTACCGCTGCACCAAGTCGCATTTTCATTTCCTGTCACAATTATCGATGGAACGAGGAAGTGAGGGAATTGTCGGAAGTGCGAGAAGTGGGAAGAAGCTACTTAGGATATGGAGTTTATTTTACTGGGTGTGTGGTTTCAACTAAAATGGTTTTCTTGCCTATGCTAGCTTTTTAACCGACAAAAAGAAAATTTAAAGAGAAAAATAAAAAGGAACCTTTTTAGTCTAACTGCAACCGTCGGCTACGACCTCGGGGTCTTTAAGTCAAGAGTGAATAGGGTACTTCTAGACAAGCGTGCTACACCGTCGACTCCATCATTGCTTACCATCAGGTGAGATAGTGGTCAACTGCGAGCCCATCTATAATACAAATAAAACTAAGATTCTACACTAATGTCTGTAAGTAGTTACGTCTTTAGAAGCTTTAATGTTAAAACTGAAAATAAAAATTGAACTTTGCATCATTGTGTTGTGTGATCTTTGAATCTAGATCACCAAAAGTACTTCTAGGATTTGACACAATAATAAGTAGGTATATACACAGTTATAGAAAAATAAATTATTAAATTCTTTGATATTTTCCAATAACTATTTTTGGATTAAATTCCAAAAGAAAAGTCCCATCAATAGTTGAACATAGCTACTTATACTAAGCAACTTAGTCTAACAGTAGACTGCAAATTGCAATTAGCTGGAGAGAGCATATTCCTAGGTAGCTAGTTAATTTTACACATATCCTCAAAGCTAGTTTTACCAACCTCCGATCCAAAATTGAATGGCTCGCGAAATTCATCGGGTTTCCATCCTATAGCCTTTGACACCCAGACAGCCTTCGGCGGATCAACACTGCATCACATAATGCACCCCAAACAACTGAAAATGCACTTTATCACATTGACATAACTTTGGATATGACTGCAGACGTATGTTTGGTTACTCAAAACTTTGTATTTGCTGAAGATTTAAGTGAGTTTGGACTTTATTGAGTTGGGATAAGAGTGCGAGTGGTAGTAGATATATTTGTTTGCAATGAAAGGTGGTCACAGCATTCGATATAACGCCTCGAAATTAAGCGCGAATTGAAAATATTTATTTCACATGTTACTGTGTTTTAACCCTTTGAGTGGCCAGTGTTATTTATTCGAAATTTAAAATGTGTACTTTAAGTAATGAGGCTTGTCTGATGAATTTAAATTACATGTTTCGTTTGAGTTGCAACATCCTACCAGCACTGACAGCTTCGAAAAGTTTTTGGCGGGATTTTTTCGAGTGAAGTTCAGCGGCTGTTAATATTATTTGCAAATTGATTCTTAGTGGATATTGTGATATAAAATTGGTGTAGTTTTGTGTCTCAACTGTCTACGCAACTGGACAATATGTGAAATCATTGACAGAAGCGATCTCAGGATAGTGGAGCGGAGAATTTTATTGTAATATTGATTACCTCCGCAAAGCTTACTGGGAAGGCTGACTCGATACAATTTGCTGCCAAATACTCCAAAAACCATTAGAATCCGTTACACCAGTATTCTAATGTATACTAAAGAATGTTAAAATTGCACTGAAGACGAGGCGGTATGGTTCAAGACCTTAGCCTGCCCGAGAAGGGCGAACAAAAAGAAAAATAAAAAATGACAGCTTCGAATTTCAGTACATAATTATTTGATTGTGTTTTTAAAAGATAAATTTAAAAAAATCGCGTTTCTCTTCTTTTCCAGGTAAATATTTCGAGATGTTGGCGTGGTAGCGTATCTACTCTTTGGGAGGCAAGTAGTAATTCATGGGCGTAAACAAACATTTGTTTGACCAAATCTATTTGTTCCGTCTGTCTGTGTAAGTTTGTACTTGTGATTTGAGTGTGTAATGACACCCACGACACAGGAAATCCCAGAACGGATAATTAATGTGAGTACACGGTCCAGACGTCCAGAATTACGGTTTACTGTTACCTGTTTTTGGCTGTGGAGCCGTCAGATTATTTATTTGAACAACATTTAAACTGTGGAATCATATTTGCCGCAAAACTTTGATATTGACTGGAAAACTACCGACCTACCTAGCAGTCTACAGAAACCTACAAAAAAATTAAGTGGATCAAGTGTCAATTTACCCCTAATTTTATTTATTTATTTAGACTTTATGCACAAAAGGTACAAAGGCGAACTTAATGGCTTAGGCATTCTCCATCAATCAACCAAGGGCTGTGAAGAGACAACATGTGGTGCATTGTTTGATAATAAAAATAAAATTAGTTATTAACATAATTAAATAGCTAAATTGTCCTAAACATAATGACAGCCCAGTACTACACTCAAACGTTTTTCTGCAAAAATCACGACACAAAGCAACCGTTGACAGCCGAGAGCCAAAAAAAAACCCCTTAGGAACTCCGTAACAAACCCACTTAAAAAGTTTTTAGCGACAAACTGTGCCCCGACTGCCCCCATAGAGTCTAGACTCAGGTGTCCATCGAAAAAACGTCTGTTCCAACTTACCCCTATTAAAAACGTTTCTCCCCAAATTCTTCTAACTTTTCTAAACTCTTGCAGACGGTTATTTCGCTATAACCTGTTTATTGCTCTTTCAATATTCTTCGATGTAAATTAGGGGACGTATCTGAAAAAAGTTTTGGGCTGTTTTGTGTGCTTTTCAATTATTTTTTGTTTATTGATTAGAGGGTTGTATTTTGAAGGAGATGTCTGCTTTGGATTGGATAACGCAGACTCCAGCAAAATCAATAAACAATATACAATCAGATTACTAATCATTATACATACAAAAGACGGCTTGAAAATCAAATACATTCATGAGAATACGTTGAACACCTCATACCATTCTTGAAGATTTTGTTTTTGTAGAAGCTCAAATTCCATCAAAAACCACGTGTCTCTAATAAGTTAAAACAGCATAATTCTGATCAGCAAAAAACTAAATTAAGTATTGTAATAAAAAAAAAACATAAAACGTTTTCCCCTTTTTTTTTCAATATTCGAATTACAACAGAATCAAATTTACGAAATTCTGCAACACTTTAAAAAAAAACTAGATTTAATTCCATATTCGAGATTTCGAACGTTCGGACAGAATGCAAGATGGCCGACGAAACAGAAGGGAAAAGGGCATTTAGGGGTATTTAGACCCGAAAGTTTTTGAAGTAAATACGGTTTGCTTTGCATTCCCAAAGCCTAAACATTATTGTTTAGTTAATGGTTTCGTTGGCCGTACAATTCAATTTACGCTTTATTAATTTTAAGCGGTTTCAAGGAACCGTTGTGAGTTGCGCAAAAAGTTTTTGAATTGCAATGTGGTTGTGTGTGGTTTAACTGGAATTGTGTTACGGAAGTTTTACGTGTTAACATGTTAATTGAATGTTCGAGTTATGTTGGTTATTATTGAGATTTAACAATTAAATGCGAGTTCAATTTAGTATGAGTTGTTTAACCTTATATAATATAAAATAATATTATAAGAGCAAAGATTTGATTCTTTATAAGTTTGTTTGTAATGGATAATAACTAAAAACTACTTGACCCATTTTGAAAATTGTATCACCAGTAGAAAACTACAGTATTTCTGAGTGATATAGGCTAGGTTTTATCCCGATTTTTTATGGGTCCTGTGGGATGGGCTACGGGAGCGAAGCCGAGGGAATAAGCTAGCTTACAAAAAAGCCGTGTAAAACTGTGTGAATCTTGAACACTTAAAATAAATTGATTTGATGAATCAACTGAGATGACTTTGTAAACGGTTAAGGTTTGATTCATTTGTTTTCGGTTTGATTACCTACCTATTTCGAGGAATTTCGGAGGAGGAGAATTCGACACTAAAGGATTTTCACAACACCGGAAAAGGCTCTTATTTTTTTAATCTATGCTTATTATTTACCTTAAGTGTCAAATCTACTTAACATAACGTAACTTGAGTTAACATTATTTACGATACAATTTTATTCATTCTAGTGATTTATTTTTATGTATCGCTACAAAACCATACCTAGCTTATTATCTCTCATTCCAGTCCCTTAAACATCAATAATTAATTCAGACCACGCCATTACCTCCAGAACAACATAGGACCTACAAAACCCAAATGATTTATTTAACTTTACACCCGTATTTGTAATAAACAGTCGTCCGTTGCAGCCTGCAACTTGTTATCATTTGCACCCTTCTATTGTTTGCATAAGTCACTAAACGCACCCCTGCTAATGAAAACCTGGGGAAAATTCGGGAAAACTCACAATAATAAAGGGGACGAGTAGGGAAGTATCGCCGGACGAGTTTTGTTGGGATAACAGAGCATGTTACTTTAAAAATTAGTGTGTTAAATATAATAGGGCTAAACTATTTTTTTTTTTAATTTAAATTAGTGATATTGTATATGGCTATGGTTTGATGACATTGGTCAATTTCATGTTATGTATTGTAAATTTTCGTTTATAATAAACTCACCTTTACCAAATCACAAAACTAAACGTAACTATGACAGAAGTGTGCCTTAGCCTAAATGAATTCAGTGTAATTTTGTAAATATATATACATACATACATAAACTCACGCCTTTTTCCGATGGAGGTAGGCAGAAACTACAGAACGCCACCTGCTACGATCCTAACATATAACTTTTGCTACACTCAAATAAAAATATAAAAAAACCGGCCAAGTGCGAGTCGGACTCGCGCACGAAGGGTTCCGTACCATTATCGTAAAAAACGGCGAAAAAAACACGTTTGTTGTATGGGAGCCCCACTTTATTTATTTTATTCTGATTTTAGTATTTGTTGTTATAGCGGCAACAGGAATACATCATCTGTGAAAATTTCAACTGTCTAGCTATCACGGTTCATGAGATACAGCCTGGTGACAGACAGACAGACAGACGGACCGCGGAGTCTCAGTAATAGGGTCCCGTTTTTACCCTTTGGGTACGGAACCCTAAAAAGATTTATTAAATAACTCACCGTGAAAATAAGATTTATATAATTATAAAAAAATAAGTGAGCTGATATATTTTAAGTGACTGTGATGGATTAGAAGTAATTACATTTAAAATACCGGCTGATCTAACCGAACCTGCAATCTATACGTTTTTCTTTTAAACATTTTTATTCACCATTTGCAACCTTGTTTTAACAAGTGAGTTTGCATACAATTTTGCCAAAAATCATTTGCCAACTATAGACAACTGCCTGTATACCGCCCATAGATAAATCCAAAAGGCCAGTGAAAACTCAAATTGGGCGAAACTCAAACTTATGCAGATCCACGACAGATGTCGCCTCTCCCCTCGATTATCGTATGCAGATTAAGTGGGAATACCCCTCTATGCTCACCGTAACGTAGTTTTGGATCCCACCTGTTTTTCAAAAATGGATTTTTGGAATTGTTTTTGCATTTTGCAATTTCATTGGTTGTAGCGAAGGGATTCTGTTCTTGATTTGCATAATTTTTTGTTGTTGTATCGTTTTTATATGTACTTTCTATGTTTATTTTAAAATGCAATTTGTGAGCTTTTTGTTATTATTGCTGTCTACTTAATGGTGACAACAACTTTTTGGCTAACCATTTCTGTCCCACTGCTGGGCAAAAGCCTCCGCTTAACGGAGCACTATTTAAAAAAACCGGCCATGTGCGAGTTGGACTCACGCACGAAGGGTTCCGTACCATTATCGCAAAAAAAACACGTTTGATGTATGGGAACCCCACTCAAATATTAATTTTATTCTGTTTTTAGTATTTGTTGTTATATCTGTGAAAATTTCAACTGTCTAGCTATCACGGGTCATGAGATACAGCCTGGTGACAGACATACGGACCGCGGAGTCTTAGTAATAGGGTCCCGTTTTTACCCTTTGGGTACAGAACCCTAAAAAATAACCACATGATTTGTTTAAGCACTGATTAGTAGATTTTTAATTCAAATTCGAAAAAAAAAGGAAAATGTAATAATCATTATTTACACTTAACCATACGGTTAAATTGTTTTTACAATACATACTTTTTTTTCCTTTTTTACTTTTATCTCAAAATACTTCTTTGTTAAATGTAAACTTTTTTCAAGCTCCCTAGTAATAAAAAGTCTCTTAGAGGGAATCTTAATTTATTCAAAGTGCACTTTAACTTTTTATTTACTAAATAAAAGCCTTACAAAGATATCGCTAGTAAAACCAGGCCAATTCTCGAGTCCCTATCTCTACCCTCTATTTATTTGCACTAAAACCTGGTGTACATTATTAAGTCTTGTGTGAAGCCATCAAAACCAAGTTTATAATCTCCTGGGCTATGAATAACTTAGGCATGTTCTGACATCTTGTGCAGGGCTACCTTCTATGGGAAACCGAAATCTACGAGATATTAAAAATATTTTTTATCTATACCATACCAAAATTATAAAGAGGAAAGATTTTTTTGTTTGTGTGTTTGTTTGTACCGAATAGGCTCCGAAACTACTGGACCGATTTCAAAAATTCTTTCACTGTTGGGAAGCTACACTATCCCCGGGTGACATAGGCTACTTCTTATCCCTATATTCCCACGGGAAAGGGAACTACGCGGGTGAAACCGCGAGGCGTCCGCTAGTTATTTTAGAAAGTTTGCTGTTTATATTGTGATTTTTAATTTCGTAGACTTAACTGACATTTGCGGGGTTGCCACTTTACTGTTACATAAAAATATTGTCGTATCCTGAGTGATCGAAATTTGATCGAAATTGGAACTATTGCACGGCAAAACATTACATTTGTTAAATTAGAAAAAAAACAGAGATTAGATTGTTCGTTTGTGTGGATAAAGTGTTAAATCAAATAATAAAAGTGTGAAAACATTGTGATTTTCGATCAAAGTAAAAATAAAAATTGTCAATGGTCGAGAGCAGTGGTGGCCCAGTGGTATCGGCCCGCGACTTACAAGTTGTAGGTCGTGGGTTCGAGCCCAGGCAAGCGCTTTACTTTGTGTAAATTATTTCTTCACCACTGCTCTCAAAACGGTGAAAGAAAACATCGTGAGGAAACCGGCATGTCCTAGAGCCAAAAATTCGAAGACATATTGTTACATCCACCAATCCGCACTGGGCCCGCGTGGTGGATTACGGCCCATTCTCTCTCACAGAGAGGAGGCCTGTGTCCCAGCAGTGGGAACATTAATAGGCTGATCATGTGATGTGATGTTTTTTTTTGCGTTTTCGTGACAAGTTGTTAGCTACACATTTTCCATTTGTTTTACACGAAAACAACATGATATTAACATCATCAACTCTAAAACATCAAGCAAACAGCTGATATCAATTACAACTTTCCCCATAAACCCATGTTTCACCACCTCCTTAAAGACTTTCACATACAAATTTATCTTAAAATATCACCTAAAATCTCTTATTTATCTTGCAACCCTACAGGTAAGTTCGCTCATCATTTATTTACGTGTGCGTAAAATTCTCCCCCTAATTTTGGTAATTATTTGAGTAGGGAATCTGCTATTCAAATATTGAAAATGTAGGTACGTCCCTTTGAAGTTCCTCTCAAGTTTCGGGCAAAATAATGAGTTATAAACTGTGTAGGTTTTGACATTGTATGTTTTTGTGTGTGTTTTTCACCCTTGTGCCTACCCCTTATTAGTAATAAGAGCTTTGTAAAAGATGGGTAGATATCGAAGCTTTTTATTTTTTAATGTTGGTTGGTAGTAAAATGTGGATAGGAATTTGATTGACATAATAAATCGCTTACGTGCCCTTTAGAGATGTCTTAATCGGTTTATAATTATTAAAAAAATCTCGGATTAATAATTTTATTATTAGTTATATAGGACTAGCAGGAATTTTCAGATTAGTTGTAAGTATATTTTGAAAGCAGAGTTCTCTGTTTTTACCGACTTCTAAAAATAGGAGGTTTCAATTAGATACGTATGTATGTAATATTGTTGGAATTGCACAATTCCCAATATGTAAGCTTCTTAGTGTGCCTGCCAAATTTCATAAGTGTTTGTATGTTTTTATGTTTGTCCACGCATATCTCCGAAACTAGTAATCAAATCAAGATCATTTGTTTTTATTGGATTAGTTATCTCTCAACTTAGGGAACAGTATGAATTTCATCAAAATCGGTTCAGCAGTTTTCATGATATGGAACATACACCGTACTCCTTAACGACAAACTGGACGAATTTGTAAATTGAGATATTATGGGTATTATTTAGATACCTTTCTATAGATATTGCTCACTTTTCGTGATGGAGTACCAAAACTAAAAATGTAAAGATTTTTTATTTTACCACAATTTGTTATGCGAATAACCGTTGTTACCAAATCTCAGTTACCAACCAAACTCGTAGGAAGGTATATTACCCCTATCCGATTTAACAATTTCAAAAGACACAGTCCCGAAAAACTAATAAACGCTCACCTTTATTTGATGTTAACCCTTTGCCCGAATGGTAAATGGTAAAGTGAATGGCAAAATGGTAAAATTTCCATTTCACTGGAATACCTGTTCCTTCAAACAGCCGATGTCTAACGTGTTAAGTCCAAAATAAACACCTTCAACCCTTTAATACGAACGGGGTACAAACGACCCCATTTCACGCTCCTATAATTGGCGACGGTTTTCAAAGAATCGCTAAGGAAAATTGTGTGTCAAAAGAAAATTTTGTGTCAACTGAGTTTATTAAAAATAAACAAGACTGTCGTTTTTTAATCTGTTATTGTTGTCATTTCTGTATTGATACTAGAAAATTCAATTACGGAGTATTTATTTGAAGTTTAAATAATGATAATACCAACCAGTTACTGATTCATCATCATCAGCCTTTTGACATGCCCACTGCTGGGACACACATCTCCTCCTAATGAGAGTATTAAGGTATGTATTATATACTTTATTGTACACCACAAACACATACAGGACACACGTTCACAATAACAAGTGTACAATGGGCGGTCTTATCGCACTAGGCAATCTCTTGCAGACAACCTTTGGATGGATTGAACGATAGGAGAAGAATTTAGGGCTTTCAGTGTACAAATTATCATAAATAATTATACTACTTAGACATAATAACATAAAATACAAACATACAATATAAAAAATATACTAATACATATTAAATATAACAGAGAAAGGAGAAGAATAAAAATTATAGTGAAAGGTAATGCTCCTTCACCATTTTCTTAAACGTTGGCAGTGTTGGCAGTCTTATTTCAATAGGTAATGCATTCCACAACCGAGCTGCTTGAATCGTGAACGATTTGTCAAAGAAGAAAATGGAATGCATACGAATACTTAATTGAGAGTAAATAGGCCGCAATCCACCACGCGGGCCCAGTGCGGGTTGGTTAAATACAAATTAATAAAAAAAACATTCGTGTCGATAGAGGACAGCGAAACTATAGTTTTTGTGAACAATATTTTAAATAAAGACTACTTCACCGTTAAAAATCCGCATAAAAAATTCAACTCTCTTTTGATAGATGAAAAAGCAAATTGATAGTGTTAAGCGTAAAATTCGCGTTCGCAAAATTGTATTTGCATGTATGATGAATGTAAATCCAGATTCGATATTGTTTTCGAACTTATTTTTAAATTTTGCTCTTTTTTCCCGACTGTCAAAGGAGGTTTATGTTTTTCGAGCTCATAGCGACTTCAACAGTCGGAACCCATCAAAAATCTAGAACAGCTCACATTCCTCAATATTAATTACATATTTATTTAAAGTATTATGAAAACTTTTTACGCTTTTACGATTTCAGAGTTTTCTAATTTACTTTTTTACTGTTGTTGAAGCTGACAGGACCAAATATACCTAAACACTGCCTTATCTTACTATGTGAGTGAGGATATATGTGTCTAATCGAAACCCTACTCCATTGAAACCATACACCAACACAATTTATGTCCATTACACTCCAAATCGACTAACACCATCACGTATAATCTTAACCCCTGTACCTGCACAAACTCAGACTATCAGTTCTGAGTGAGGTGTATTGTGTTCTTTGTGTATGGGGGTCTATGGTACCCCATTAGCATTTAAGGGTTATGGCCTTTTGTAGGCCTTAACTTAATCGGTTTGTGGCCGCGCGCAGAATGAATTTGAGCCTACGTGCCATCGATACATTTTGAGCTGTAGAGATTTTGGTTAGTGTAAATTGTAAGCGCGAGCGAGCGTCGACTCTGCTGAGAGAGGAGCCGAAATAAATTGTAATTACTCGACTGCAAGGAAAGAGTTATGTTTTTCGGGCGTATCTTGTATGTATGTAATATTCTTTATTAGCTCATATTTATCAAACCACCTTAAATAACAGCCGCACGGGTCGATCTTCAATGTTAAGCAACGCTTGACGAGGTCGGTCCGTGGATGTGTGACCATTTCAACATACCAAGATTCCTCCGTGCCTCGGAAAGCATGTTAAGCCATTGGTCCCGGCTGTCATTTTAAGATCTTTGACAGTCGTTAAGGGTAGTCAGAAGCCTGAAATCTGACACCAGTCTTGCCAAGAGGTATCGTGTTACCCAGTTACTGGGTTGTGGAGGTCAGATAGGCAGTCGCTCCATGTAAAACACTGGTACTCAGCTGATTCCGGTTAGACTGGAAGCCGACCCCAATATAGTTGGAAAAATGGTAGGCATATTGATTGATCTATCAAACCACTAGACGAATTTATATAATTAAGACATTGTTAGATAGGTCTTAAGTGTTCTTAGATAAGTGAAGTTAAAAAAAAAACAAACATGGCGAATTTTGGACACCATATTGTAACGGTCACATTGTTATTATATCCAAACGAAGGGGAATGGGGTATCAAAAAGAAGGGTCTTTAATGTGAATGTGAAAACAAAAATACATACAATCTTTATAAAATATATATTCTTAATAAAATAAAAATAAACCGACTGCTTTTGAAGCGAACTAAAAAGATGTAAACGAGTTTATTACTTGTAAATTTTAATTTTTGTTTGACGTACGAAAGTGCCGCTTATTGGCCTAGTTGAATAAATATATTTGACTTTGAAGAAGAAAATCAAGCTGTGTAGTCGCAGGACACTAACCCTCTTACTAATAAACGCGTTATAAAGTTATACCAGGAATAACAAAGGAATAACCATACATTTTCATAGGTTTATACCTTAACCTTAACTTAATTCTGTGTTTATTTGTAAGAGGGATATGGTTTTGGTCAGCCAGCTCGTGAATATTTATCCTCCGACTGCACAGCATTATTTGCTTCTTGTTTACATCTTTTTAGTCCGCTTCATAAGCAGTCGGGTTTTTTTTTATTTCATTAACTTTTTTTATCATTTTATCAGCGATAAAGATTGGCAAAAGTCAGCGTGCGGACTCAGGATATTGTTCAGATTGACAGTATTATCCGCAACGATTAGAATTTGAAGAGTGCACTTACCCCAAAATGATGGACAAGCGCTTCTGAATAGTCACATGTTTAATCCTAAACATTTTAAAATGTTGATAATCGTTATCGCTGGTATTATGTTGACACACAAATTGTGTATTTCCCAAGATTCTGTGTTTCTATGTACGTATATATACAAAGAAAATATCGAAATTATGAAATAAATAGCTTCCGCACGCAGCTCCGCCCGCGTGGTATTAGTACTTCGCCCAATATCTTTACAAATGCCTATGTTATTCTGATGTATAAGCTATTATATTTTTTTATTTCTGTAAAGTTTCATCAAAATACGTTCAGTAGTTTTTAACCCCCGACGGAAAAAGAAACGTGTTATAAGTTTGATGTCTGTCTGTCTTCATCATTCGGCATCATAGCTTTTTGTTTGAAAGGTTACTTATTGAGTGTTTTTAGCTATGATTGATGAAAATCAAAAGTTGTTAGGGTTTTACTGTTTGAATCGGGCTGCTTCCGCAAGATATCGTGTCAAATTTACATGTTTAATAGATTGTCAATCGAAGCGTGTTTACTACTAGATAAATTATGCAGTATGTTATAAAAATATGTCGCGGGATTATTAAATTTTTAAATTTTACATGTTGCGTGAAAGAATTACAAACATCAAACCATCCATCCTCACAACTCAGATCAAATAAAAGTCAAGATGGAACGTTGAAAACAACAAAGTGAAGCCGGTTCAAACTATGCCTTGCTGTATAAATACACAATTACACGCGCACATGTACAACGAAACTACCCCTTAGCTTGTCAGTTGAGCTTAATTATTTGATCTGTGAGCTCGAATGACAAGCTAAGGCGTAATTTCGTTGTGAGTGCGTGTAATTGTGTATTTGTACGGCAAGGCATAGTTTGAACCGGCGCACACAAGGCCGGTTTTCTAATTTACAATGACAAAAATATAGTTTTGTGATGTCGAGAAACTTAAAAAAAATACTTTGTTTAGCTCCTTCAATAAACGAACAATAGGATCATAAAACAATAACATTGACTAAAGTAACACAAAAGCCTGTGTAAGCGCGCTTTGTATCCCTTTTTTCGCAGGGCAAACGTGAGTCAGTTGCGCCCGAAAGCTTGACTAAGTCAACACGTTTGTTTTGTGCCCCAGTGTATAAAAATTGTGAGTTTTTAACATGGATATTGAAGCGTCAGGTGTGTACTCTAATTATTATCGTTTACTTTTCAATTTTCTTTATAAATCGAGGAGTAATATAACTTCACGTGGAAGCCTAATTTTATACGTAAATCTTTAAGATTCACTTGAGTTTATAGACATTTAACAAATGTTCCACATAGTTCCATTATATTTTATAATTCCTTAGAAACTACGACCCGTGAGGATTCAAAACATGCAAAGAACTCGTCCCCGTATCGCTCCCTTTGTAAATTATGCCCTTGGGAAAAGCCCAAGAAACAAAGAGAGATATATAATGATGTTGTTGTAGGAATGTTACGGATGCCTACATATCTTTGTAGCGAAGAGGTTGAAAACAGAGATAATAAAGATTCCGATAGTAATATGGATGACGATGAGTTGTAGGTAGCAATAGAACTTAATTTAAGGACCTTTTTACATAATACTTTAAATAAAGCTTATTTTCATTTTTTTTTTTTTTTTTTGTTGATAGTACCATCTCCAAATTTTGTTTCTACCTTGTAACAATTATAATACATAACTAACAAGTCAGAAAGTAAGTAAAAACCTACACTTTATTTTTGTCATCTTAAATTGGCAATCTGGCCCTGTGTGCGGCGTCACATTGTTGTTTGCAACGTTCCATCTTGACTTTTTATTTGATCTGAGCCTCACAAACGTTCACGTTTATAATAATAAGTAAGTAATAAGTAAGTCATTTGAACAAATTAAGCCTTTAAATCATATTCGTAATATCATTTCAATCATCTTTTAATAGGTTATCTTTTATTGTGTAATCATAACCCTGTATTTTGTGTACGAGTATTGTTATAAAAGTGAGCAGAATGCATTGACACCGAAACAAAAGCAAAATGTCAACACATAATAAACTTTTTTGCAAAAAAATACTATCGACTTCCAAATAAAAAACTACAAAGAGAAAAATAATTTTATTTTTGGAAGTCAGTGTCTTTCTTTTTTCCATTTTTTCGCGATATGGACACCGACTTCCAAAAATAAAATTATTTTTCACTTTGTAGTTTTTTATTTGGAAGTTGGTAGTATTTTTGTGCAAAAAAGTTTTTTATTTTTCCCTTTTTAGTTGTACCTACCTAAACTAGGCAAGTTGTTTAGTAAGGTACTCTATAACGCCAGAATAGATCACCCGAATAACATGAAACTTGAAAATAACCAGTAAAATGAGAGATCTGCGTACCCCTTTAGTGCGTACTGGCGTGATGACGTTATGAAATGGTATATACAATAAACAGACATGCGATTGCAGCAATTCCGAATGATTTGCCGTTATTTATTGGAGAGTTCTGTTGTATATCGCCCATATATGTTGTAAGTTCTTCATCAGATCTTCACCAAATTAAAATGGGACCAATTTTGAAACACACTCTTTCAAACAAATAAATAATTTTCAAAATCGGTCCACAATTGACGGAGATATCGGTGAACATACATAAAAAAAAACATACAAGAAGTCGAACATAGAACCTCCTCCTTTTTGGTAAGTCGGTTAAAAAGTAAGCAGAATGCATTGATACCGAAACAAAAGCAAAATGTCAACACAAAAGACAAGTGACAAGAAAATGCCGGGAACTGCAGCAAAATATGTCATAAATCTTGAACATATTTTAAAAAAAAACTCCACATTTCCAATCACGCCGCTGCATTTCATCGCACATACCATACACGGCGGTTTTTATTACTTCACAGCATTTCTGGAACAATAGACGTGAACACTATATTAAACTCCGAACGACGCGACGGTCCAAGATGGCGACCGATACACCATTCAACCATTGTTTTGTCCATCTTTTGTTGGCGAGAGCCGAGAGTGCGGAGATGTCTTCATATTACACCTTGAGGTTTTAGAGTTTCTCTGTGAAAGGTTTTTAAATAAGGATGTGCCAATTGTGTATGCTTGAGGTTTTTGGAGTCTACATAGATCTTTAGAAAGTGTTTAAGCCCTGTCTGTAAATTATTATAGTGGCAACTTAGATTAAGGTGACGGCTTGCTGTCTGAACTATCTTACTAATATTATTAATGTGAAAATTTGGATGGATATACGGATGTATGTCTGTAACTCAGTCACGCCAAAACGGTAGACCGGATCAGGATGAAATTTGGCACAGAGATAGATAATAGTCTGGAACAGCACACTTTTCATTCCGATATAAGATGATAATGTTCACTTGGGATAAAAAAACACTTTTCACGTTTTTGGTAGGCGCACGCAGAAGCTAGTCTTTGAATTCTATATTTTGAACTTAAAGACAGCTTCGTTCAAGTTTCCTTGACCAAAATTTTAATGTGTAAATGACGTCATAAGTGTTGCTCTATCGCTAGATACCAAATTGTATCATATACTATCAAAAACTATCTGTCTTCTGCAACAGTAAATATTTCGGAACCTTACACTTTTTCTCCTTTCTCTTATAGGTGCGTAACTATATATCGTAGGTACGATAAGATTTCCCTGGGCACAGCAACGGATTTGTTTTTTCATACGCATCTGGTCGATACGGATTTGACAAACGTAGAAATGGTCTGGGATAACGATATTGTACGTCGGTCGTGACGATTTGGAAAATGTAAAATAAATTGCTGCGTACATATTGCATGACGCTAACGGTGACGGTAACTATTTTTATGCTATTCCGGCCATCAATTTTTTGCATGGATGTCAGCAGTGGGTGGATTTAGCTATTCCATCACGATGATGCTCCCGGAAAACGAAAGTAACTAAAAGACTTAATACTTTAAATATGATTAGATCAGAGGAAAAGAGATTGCATGTAGCGGAGATGAGAATGTTGAGATGGGTGTGCGGAGTGATGAGAATGGATAAAGTAAGAAATGAGTATATTAGGGGAGGTTTGAAAGTGGCGCCAGTGACAGAAAAGTTTAAAGGAAACCGTTTGTCCTGGTATGGTCATGTTATGAGGAGGGATGAAACGCATGTTACTAAAAGAGTTATGAATATAGATGTGGATGGATGGAGAGGGAGGGCACGGCCAAAGAAAAGATGGTTGGACTGTGTGTGGAGTGATATGAAAGAAAAAGGCGTCAGTGATGGAGTGATAGGGGACAGGATGGTATGGAAGAAGAAAACTTGTTGCGCCGACCCCAAATAACATGGGACAAGGTCAGGAAGATGATGACTCTAAATCGTTATTTAATATTAACACTAGCTGACCCCCGAGGCTTCGCTCCCGTCAAAATTATAACCTATGTAACTCGGGAATAATCTAGCTTTCTATAGATGAAAGAATTGAGAGATAGAGTAGTTTCGGAGCCTATTCGGTACAAACAAACAAAAATCTTTCCTCTTTATAATATTGGTATAGATGTAGACATTATTTATTAAAACTCGATAACCATAATTATGACTAAAGAAAAGCAGATTCTAAATTTAAACTCTTCATAGATTTGGATAAAGAATCTGCTGACCAGTGCTGAACCTTTTTGTACTTTAAGGCTTAACTTATCATAAATATCAAGGTCCTTTATAATTTCATATCAGAAAATGTGCTTAGTACAACACGCCATTTTAATAAGGGAACTATACCTTACTAGCATACAAAGACACAGCAATCCCTAGCCACAGGACACAACTTCAAAAGCTGCAAAACACACCTTCACCACACGTACTTCCAAACATCTATCATAAACCTACTCTTCTCCGTTGTTTATTGCAAATTAAAACATAGGTACATCCCCAGAAGCAGTTGTCAACTGCTCATAGAACCCTCCATCACCGGACCCTCACCATAAATAGAGCATCAGGTGTGCCATAGAGAACAACGATGCGTTCTTGTTTTTTTACACAGTGATTTTGTTGAACAGTGCTGTTGGGAACAGGAGTTATTGTTGGTGTGAGGTAACGTTATGGGTGGTAGATGTATATGTTGGATAGGGGGATAAGCAGATGTGACTGTGTTTTTGCTGTAAACCTTCATGTCTTCTTTTAAAAAGCTATCCATGTTTTCTAAAACTTTTCTAAAACCATGATTACTTATTTTATTTGCTTTCATTTGATCACTAACTTACCATCGTGAAAATTTCTCAGACGATAAAATCTCTTGTCCTCGTGTTTGTCTGTCCATCAGTTTTCTACTCATTTCACTTTCCACAAATAACTGTTACGTTACTTTTCTAGATATTTCAATCTCGATTCAGTGTTTAGTTTTACAAGACTGGTGGACTAAATTAAAAAAAAAACCGGCCAAGTGCGAGTCGGACTCGCGCACTGAGGGTTCCATACAAACCTCAGCTTAAAGGTATTATAGACCTGAGTATTTGATATGAATTTCAATTTAATACCTCTACGCGTTCATGAGGAAACGGATAGTAGGTTTAAAATTATTAATAATATTTTATTATATGATGTAACTAAAAATTTACGGTTTTCGCAATTATTCCTTTATCTGTGCTGTAAGACGTTGCTTCGTACCAAATTTCAAGATTCTGAGTTCACGGGAAGAACCCTTTTTGATTCCCTTGCGAGTGTCAAAAATTTGCGGCATAAACGGCTGTATCTTTTGATTGCGTTGGCTTAGAAGTTTGATTTTTTCACAGCTTTAAGGGACAGTAGACCTGAGTATTTGATATAAATTTCAGGAGAGAAAGAGAGAGGAGAAAAAGGGTCTTGACAGACAGACGGATGGACAACAAAGTGATCCTATAAGGGTTCCTTTTTTTCCTTTCGAGGTACGGAACCCTAAAAATGTTATATTTTCGTCGTTTACTAGCTAGATTTATTGACTCTGCTCTTGGTAACATATCACGCTTATGTACCTAAATAAATATGATATACGGATCCAAAATCAGTCTCAATAGATTCGAAAACAGTTTGGACTTCTCCGTATCCTCTCAATCATGTTAGTGTTTCTTGTTTATTAGGGCCCTTAACCTTTTCCAAAAATCACTTCAAACCCAAAACGCGTCGTGTCGCGTTACGTTAGTTTTGTTTACTCTATTCTGGGCGATATAAAGTCTAAGTCGGGCGTGTTAATGGCCGCGGTGAAGACCGGAGGGTTCCGCGATTTATGGCTGCTTCTAGTGGATGGTGTGAGGGATGAGAGACTGGATGTGTGGCCTGTAGATGGGAAGAACTTCGACGAGAAAGAAAAGGTTGGTTACAGTGTCATGTTCGTAGACCACGGTGGAGACATGGGCAGATGTTCGACTTTATGTTTGTTTTTTTTTTTTTTGTGTATGTTCACCGATATCACCGTCAATTGTGGACCGATTTTGAAAATTTAGTATGTTTCGAAATTGGTCCCATTTTAATTTGGTGAAGGTCTGATGAAGAACTTCGGAGTTACACAACAGAACTCTTCAATAAATAACGGCAAAACTCTCGGGATTGCTGCAATCGCATGTCTGTTTGTTGTTTATACTATTTCATAACATAACATCACGCCAGTGCGCTCTAAAGGGGTACCCAGATCTCTCATTTCACGGATTATGTTCAAGTTTCATGTTATTCGGGTAATCTATTCTGGCGTTATAGGGACCTTACTAAACAACTTGCGTATCTATTAGGTAGGAAAAACTAAAAAGGGAAAAATAAAAAACTTTTTTGCAAAAAAATACTTCCGACTTCCAAATGAAAAACTACAAAGTGAAAAATAACTTAACTCTTGGAAGTCGGTGTCCATATCGAAAAAAAATGGTACCTAGGTAAGACACCGACTTCCAAGAGTTAAGTTATTTTTCACTTTGTGTTGTTTGTGTTTTGTTTGTTGTGTATGGAAGATGGGAAAATGTATGAATTTTAAATACGGTACAGTAAAAGCATATGATAAGCTTTAAACTGATAGTACGAGTCTTAACCCTACGGCGATTTTTAAAACAACGGTATAAAGTCCAATGGGTAACGTTCCACGAGCTCAATCATCAGGGGTTTTGGGTAAACTTCTCGACCACTTAATTATGTAAATCTTGTAAATTTTCTGTGCACATTCATCATGGCCAGACCATTGAGGCAATTTTCCCCCATAGTACTTATTAACCAGGTTTTTAGTCTCCTGAGGCTGCTTAACGATTGATTTTAGTACTCTTTTAGGACATCAATAATAGGCTAGATTTGTTGGTTGTTTATATTGACTAAAGACTTTGATTTCTTTCCATTTGTCTACTTATTTTTAAATCTAAATCCTGCCCCCCTTGGCGACGCCCTTGATGTTATTAAATTGTTAGCTTATAATATCCAATGCTACCAAACAACACAAAACGCTAATCCTAACTCAATCATAGATTATCCTCGATCTCCTCTCCCTTGCACCACAACCCAAGTACAGCACTAGGGTTCCTTTGGCGGCAGTATAAAACGCACCTGTTATACAGTGGGCGAGTGTGATTGCTCCGTATAATTGAATTACGCAGTGAATGATATACGATTTCATTATGTTAGGTGGCGCTTTATAGCTAACTACGGAACCCACACCAATTTATTTTGAATATATTGAATTGGAGATTTTTTTACGAGGTTTTTATTTTTATATGGCAAAATAAAGGTTTATGGGATGTGTGTTATAGAGGAATGTACTGGCCTCATATAATTTTGTTTGTATATATTTACTCATATTTTTACAAGAGTCGATTCGCAATTATATGACTTTTTTCACATAATTTCATTGATTCCGTAAAATACATTCTGTTGGATCTGTAATGGCACATATCATTACCCACTTTTCCTCTGTCTAATCTTTAAAGTCCTTAATACATTAAAACCATCCTCAATACATATAATAAATCTGTAGAAAAGTCGTTTTTGTACATCAAAAATATTACCAGAAAAAGAGCCAGGGTGTTAAAGCATAAACAATAGAACACATTGCCAGCATTTTTTTAATTTTTGTCTGTATATTTGTGCACGCATCACGTAAAATGTACGGAACCAATGTAGATAACTTTTATACTTAAACATTGTGTGTAACTTGAAGTACATATAACTTAATTTTTGTTTCATCGCAATCGGTTCACTCTATCAAAATTTAGATAAATTTAAAGTGTGCAAGAAGTAAAATATCAGAACACACGCCGCTCGGACAGTTGAACTCCATATTCGATAGATGGCGTTGTGCATTTAGATTCTCCGCGGCAGAATGACACTAGAAAAAAAATGTAGATAGGTAGGCTATGCAGTTGAAGGGATCAGAGTCGCGAGCACAGCTAGATTTAAAAATAGAGAAAAAAAATGATTGAACAAGAGCCTATATTTGGTAGCCATTTTTTATATTATGTAAATAAATTTACGCCTATCTTTATAATTTAGGTTCAAGTAGTTAACGCCCATCTTTAAACCCATCAAAGCTCTAATCCAGTTTAATAACCCTAAACAACAATAACATATTCATCAACAATTCAATACAGTATAAACAAGCTAATCAATTGGCAAATACTGCTGCTAATATAGTCAGAATTCTAATCAAACACACACAGATACTAACTAGCATGACACTCGAAGTTGTGGGCGACTATGTCTACCTGGGACAAACGATCCAGTTAGGTAGAGCCAACTTCGAGAAAGAAGACAACCGTCGAATCCGACTTGGCTGGGCAGTGTTCGGGAAGTTGCGGTATCTTCTCGTCCAACTTACCACAGTGTCTCAAGGCGAAAGTCTATGACCAGTGTGTGTTGCCAGACATATGGCTCTGAGACATGGTCGCTTACTATGGGCCTCACCAGAAAGCTTACCGTCACCCAAAGGGCAATGGAGAGGGCTATGCATGAAGTTTCCTTGCGTGGTCGAATCAGAAATGTAGAGATCCGCAAGAGAACCAGGGTTACCGACATAGCCCGAAAAATTGCCAAACTTAAGTGGCAGTGGGCAGGGCACATTGCTCGCAGAATGGATAGCCGATGGGGCAGTAAGGTTCTGGAGTGGCGACCGCAAACCGGAAGACGTTGCATTGGAAGGTCTCCTACCAGGAGGACCGATGACTTGGTGAAGGTTCCGGGGATCCGCTGGATGCGAGACGCACGGGACCGATCAATGTGGTGACGGGGAGGGCCTTTGTCCAGCAGTGGCTGATATGATGACGATGATGATGATGAAATAGATTTATGTTCGTTTAAAGGCAAAATGTTACAATTAAAACAGAATCACAATTACTTCTACCAAGTACAAGGCCAACAACTCGTCGAGATTTCTGTTATTTTATTTTATGGAGTCCCAAAAGCTTTTATTTTTCAAAATAAAACCAACGCCGCATTATGGCATAAAAATGGATCCATTATTGGAAAAGTTCTACCACATCGTAGCAGGTGGCGTTCTGTAGTTTCTGCCTACCCCCATGGGAAAAAAGGCGTGAGTTTATGTATGTATGTATGTTCTACCACATTAGTGGCAAGCCCAAGCATTAGCCTTTTACCAGAAATCATTGACGGTCGGATACCAAAGAACAAACCAGTAAGAGAAAGCACGTATAATCTGCCTAGCCTTTTCCCATCTACGTTAGAGTCGGATATCCAGTATTTTGATGGATCGACTGCCTATCTGACCTCCACAACCAGTTACTGGGTAATATGCAACCCCTTGGTAAAACGGGTCAGACTTTCGGGCTGTCAAAGCTGAAAATAACAGCCGGGACCAACGGCTTAACGTGCTTGGCGAGACACGGACTGGTCTTGGTATGTAAAGATGGTCACCCATCCACGGACCAACCACGGCAAGCATAGCATAACCTGATCGATTGACCCGTGCGGCTGACGTTGAAATAAGATTAATTTCGCTGATGTACCTAGTAGGCGATCTAGAGATTGCGGATACCTATGCGATATATAATTTACTGTTTTGTATTGAAAACTTTTTGTAATAAACATTTATAGACATGCACTTTATTTTATTTTGTATCCAATACTATTTAATACTTCTATTTGTATTTCTCACGAACAGCACATGTAAACAATATAAATGTGTTTATCGATAACTGTTTACAACACTAGTATATCGATATTATTTTCAACTACTACGCATCACCTTTCCGTCTGTGTACGTATTATGCAGACCCCTTGCGTCTCACCCCGCCCACAAATTCGTGCGATAAGGACAACTGCAGATTCGTCAAATTTTCTTAAGTAAAAAGTCATAATTCGAGGTTTGGCTCTCGTCTGTTTTCTCTTCCAATATTGGACCGATTTAGAAGATATTTCATAATCTGAATAAGAAGGATATTTACTATGTCCCTATGTTTTCCTTTTTTCATTTATAGTTGTCAAATTTGTACACTAGGGCTCTGAAGACAGCGACTCAATACAGACAATTTTGAGCATTTTGAGAGGGTTCTAGTGCTTATACGGATAATATATCACCAAAAAGGAAAACATAGGGACATAGAAGAAGTTGATCTTTATTTTACTGTAAAAAATCATTGCTCTAAGTTCATAAACCAGAGAGAAAACAGACGAGAGTGTTTGTATGGACAAAGGACCACCCCCGTTTCCTCTTAAGAGCTTTTAATTACCGAATGTCTTGTTGAATTGCTTAGCCACAAGTAGACTATACACTGAAAAAATAATTGGGAGCTGCGTACTTTTTTCTTACTTGCAATAAAACTAGTTTTATATTATTTTCATCGTCATCATCAGCCTTTTAATGCACTCACTGCTGGGACAAAGGCCTCCTCTCTGTGAGAGGGAATGGGCAGAAATCCACCAAGCGACCCCGGTGCGGGTAGGTGGATGTCACATTTCTTCGAATTTTCGGTTCTAAGACATGCCGATTTCCTCACGATGTTTTCCTTCACCGTTTTGAGAGCAATTTTAAAACTAGTTTTGTATTATTTTATTAAAGGTTATTTTGCTAATAACTAGATACTAGCATAACCTCGATCAATTATCCTCTGTTTGCTAAGAGACAATAGACAATGGTACATACATATCTTATGATATCGACCAGAGGGTTAAGAGCTCTGAATATTTAATAAATGTTTCAAAGTCAGTCTCTGCATAATTTTCTGGTGCATATATGTTGTTGCATAAAACATTTTTAAAGGTTAAATAACCTTTGTGGTCGTGCCTAGTGCAGATTTTAGCCAGACTAAAAATATAATATAATACTTTATCATAATACTTTAATATAAAATTGTAATAATAATTGGTAATAATGTAAGAATAATTTGAGAATATATGAATTTAATAATACTTTAATATCAATTTTTAATAATGTAATAATAATCTAAGAATATATGAATTTAATAAAAATTGTAATATTGTAACAATAATCTAAAATTTAAATAATATGTATTCCATACTTTCCGTGTACTTTACCAAAGGTGTTGTAAATAATTGTAATCAAATCGACTAATAATCACAGTTCTATTGGGGGGCCTGGTAATCTGTGTGACAGGCTTTCCTAGTACAGATGCCAGTCTCCCACAAAGGATTTACCAATTGATAATGCACTATTATGTAATAGTTTATAAGAAACCTTTGTGGAAGAGAAATAAATATTTTTATTATTTTTTTATTATTTTCTTTTATTCAATCATTGTACATAGTTTTTACATTTTTAAATATTAGCTTATAAAAATAAAATAAAAAAACATTTAAAAATATAAAAATTAGTAGCCCACCGGTATCGGGAACAAGGTCCAAGCTACCGGTGGTTAGGGCTGCTGAGAGAGGAACCTCCTAACGATACGCGCCGTGTCCAGGAGTACCGCTTTCTGGATCACGCCCTTGATCCAGCTGCCCAACGAGAGCCTCCTCAGATGTTCATCGAGACTCTTAGCTATTATGCCATTGGCCGTCACGACTATCGGCACAATGACTGCTGTATTCACGTCCCACATGTCGACAACCTCGCGAGCTAGATCAAGATACTTACTTTTCTTATCTCTCTCAGCCTTCACGAGGTTCTCGTCATGGGGGACCGCTATATCATAGATACTTTTTCGACTGAAGACTTCGACCTTTTTCAGGCGGCCAAAGAAGCGTTCCTTCAACGATTGCTTCATGTCAGTAGTGCTGATACCTAACGCTTCCGACATACCCAAATACTTATAGGTTTCGTTTGGAGAGAGGGATCTCAGGTTTATGGAATCCGCGAGTTGAATTCCCACGGATTCCACAATCTCGCCTCGCTTTACATGCATGACCGCACATGCGTCCACGCCAAACTCCATCCTTATGGCGCTACTAAAAGTTTCAGTTACCTTCAGTAGCTCCATCAGCTGAAGATTGCTGGGGGCAAAGAGCTTCAGGTCATCCATGTAAAGGAGGTGAGATATAACCTGACCACCTCTCTTCAACCGATAGCCTAGTCCTGAATTCTCCAGCAGCATGCTTAGAGGATTCAGGGCCAGGCAAAACCAAAGTGGACTCAAACTATCGCCCTGGAATATACCTCGCTCGATCCTTACAGGTTCGCTATTCCTCTGGATATTTCGACATCCTGGATAGCAAAGGACTGTGCTCCATTGCCTCATACACGACATCAGGAAGGTGCGTAGAGTTGTATCTATTTTATACAATTCTAGCACCCTCATGAGCCATGTATGAGGCACCGAGTCATAGGCCTTCTTATAATCTATCCAACATGTCGACAGATCCTTTCGGGAACGCCGAACCTGTTGGCTAATGGCCATATCTATAAGGAGTAGCTCCTTAGTACCGCGAGACCCGTTCCTACATCCATTCTGAGAGGCCGACATGATCGAGTTATCGTCGACGTGTTTATTAATTTTAACTCTCAAAATGGATGTAAGAACCTTATAGACCGTCGGTAAACATGTAATAGGTCTATAATTTTTGGGTTCCGCGGTGCTACCAGACTTGTGGAGCAGGTGGGTAATTCCTGTTGTTAAGAACTGGGGTAGCGAACCAGACTCTAAGGCTGCCTGGAACTGAGATGCCAAACGAGCGTGCGACCTTTGTAGCCATTTTATCCAGAAGTTGTGCAGTCCGTCCGGCCCTGGAGATTTCCAGTTCGGCAACGGGCGGACTGCACGGGCTACATCTTGGGCGCTGATCATGATAGCTCCCATTTCTTGTATGGGATCGCAAGCTCGCTCAACCTCCCGAGTCCATTCACCTTCGGTGTGACTGACAGGCACCGACCAGATACTGCGCCAGAAGTTGAACATGGCGTCATCATCCGGCAGGCGCGTATCAGTCACACCTTGGTTGGGTCGCTCCCAAGCTCGGTAAACCCACCTTTCATTTCTTTGGAATGTGCGATTCTGGGTGTATCGCTCCACTCGCCGCCTATACCTACGAATACGGTTTGCCCACGCATACACTTTCTGTTTCAGGAAGTCGATGCGCTCCGTGACATGGGATATGTAGTCTCGGGGGCTGACATCAGTCCCCGAAAACGCCCGTCTCACAAAGCGCATCACTCTTGGCCGAGTATTGCCCTCCCTGAAACAAATTAGTTTGCCAATGAGTGCTCTGGCCCCACCAATACGACGTTCGATCCTGCACTGCCAAGCTGGTACGGCTGGCGTCGGTCGTGTAGCATTGTCATCTGCAAATTTGACGTGGGCTACACGACATGCCGCTACAGCCGCGCAGTACATGATCGAATGTGTATCAGTGAGGTCTTCGCAGTCATCAAAGTAGTTTGACAACTGCGAATCCAGAGCAGCCACCAGCGCCCTATTTTTGTTATGCATGGGTAAACGAGGTAATCGTGGCCTAAGATCGGGTGGCATGTAGCGATATTCCCGAATAGCACACTCCAAAGCACTCCTTAATTCCTCACTGCACTGGGTACTTACGTGTGTAATCCTGTCACTACTCTCCTCGTCAGCGTGGCTGGGAGTGTCGTTGGACTGTGGTGGCACCACAGCCTGCGACGATGGTGCAGTGACACGGTTACCCATTTCAGTTCGGAGGCGATCAAGTACATTATCATCCAACATACGATTACGCTGGATGACCCGTACCTGATCCGACAGTCGTTGGGCCGAAACGTTGACGGCTGGTTCAAGCACCTGAAACAAAGAGAGCATCCGGACACGGTACGCGGTCAGGTTGTTTCCTCCCTCTGTAGCCCCAAAGTATGCGCGCATGACACTTTCATTGATGGATTGTGTCCATCTCATGCGCTGCACACTTCCGCCGGGTGCTGGGACCCTATCAGAGACCGGTAGGCCTCGAGGTCCTAAGCGGTCCGGCGGCCGGCGTCCTCCCCGTCGACGCGCAGGTGGTGGTGTCGTCGGCGGCGAGAAGTACTCGTCGCTCGAGCTCGACGCACCTGCCGCGGCCGGTGTCACAGCACTCACGGTGGAGCTGGGTTCCGGCGGCGGCGAGGCGGAGCTGGGCGACGAGGCCGGAGGTGGTGGGCGTGCTTTGCGTCTGGCTGCAGCTCTCGTCAACATGACGTCTTCTTCATTTTTCTCAATTATTTATGTATGTTGTAATTGGGTATAACGTTAGTTATAATATTGTGCCATGTTTTTTTTTTCTTGTTTTCATTTTGGCTGTGTCGATTTATATGGTTAAAATTAAATATATTGTAAAAAATTATTTTTATTATTATTATCCTCTTAAAAACTCTTGGAATCTTAAAGACTTCAATCAACTTGCTCACCTTTGTAGTGGTATGTGTTAATTCTTTAGCAATTAAATGCCCTACCCAGTTGTTAAATGAAAACTTCAAAATAACTTATAATGTGAAAACAATGCGCCTAAATTCTTACTTACTATCAAGATTGTATTTTTTAAAGGTGAATGGCAGGCTTGTATGGGAATTTCGTACCGCCAATAAAATTTCGTGTTTTGGGATAATTTTTGTTTTAATTGGTAGTATATAAATGATAGATAATCCCTTTTTAAATTCCTAGATTTTTACAACTTGGGACGTAAAAGTTATAACCAGTTTTATTTTTTAAGGTTATGTACTAGTTTACCAATGATACATATACGTAAATTGTACATGTTGTTACATAATGTGTTAAGTAAATGTTCTAAATTGTTTTTTGCTATCTTTGTAGTGTTTTACTTTCCATTAAGTAGGTAGATTGAGATGAGGATTGTACCTACTCAGGGCATTATAAGATACCTATGTCCAGCAGCGGATTACAACAGTTTGATAATGATGAGTTTGATTATATTTAGTGTTATTTGTATTTTTAAATAATTAATTATCATTTCAATATTTGTGTTATTTTACACAAAGCAACTTCTAAAACATAACTGCGTTTAATGTACGATTTTATTACGTTTATTTATTAAAATCTTTTTTTTTATATTATTAATTAAGCCGAAGTTCTAAAAATAGTTAACTTATTTAAAAATAAATGGCTTAGTTATCTTAATAAGTGGTACAAATTCTATAACCAAACACCAACAAAAGTATGCGGTACGAAATCTGCCGTTCACCTTTAACTTTTGAAAGGTTTCTTAAGATTCACCCATACCATCCACAAAATAATATTAACAATAACATTGAAAGGGGTCTAGCGATGGTGGTGCAGATTTGAACAAATGTTTGCCGTACGCATTAGGAACATGTACCTCATTAATATTAACCCTTCGTGTGCCGAGAAGAAAATTAGCGCCCTTGTTAACAAGCAGGTTTAATTTTTAATTTGAAATCTACCTTGTTCATTTTCTTTGGGGAGACTAACATGAAATTCGCATCCGTGCTTAAATCAAGGCAGTCTCTTCTTCCTTTTGTTTGGATTTCTCATATGAATTTAATTGAATATGTTCTTTGAGATATCTTTGTTTGAACCGAATAATCCCTGCTTTATGCAAGAATTTTTGCCAATATTTGTTAAAGGAAATCTGCAATTGATTGTCCTGTTCTTTTAAGTTAGCAAGACTTACTAACTGCAACTAACTAACTTATTTTAAATAATTTCCACCACTAGACTCAGCCATAAAATTCACAGCTTATTAATGATTGACTAATATTTTTTTCGTTGTCATGGCGACTTAATCAAGTAGAGTGTACCAAGTTTCCTTCAGAAGAACTTAAAATATTGATATTAAACCTTAGCTTCACATAATAATTCTTTTCATAGTTTGCAGGTGAGAAAATAATAATTTATTTTTAAAATCGTAAGTTTCTAACAGAATTTTGAAACTCGGGTAAACAGCAAACGTGTTGCATCACTTACAAGTCATATCACACGCCAGAACAGGCTCACTTTGCAAATTGCCTGCAACGGCAAGACGTACGAAACTTAGTCTGAAGTTTAGTGTTACATACAACTTGATACATGAAATGCTGTTAAAGATGTAATGCTCGCCTTTGAATTATATTAAAGGTAAACAAGGGTGATGGTTCGGTGTGTTAGTACTTTAAAAGATCGTGGAAGATTGAGCCTGAACTTGAAAATGCCGAAAAACTATCTTAAGAGCTACTTCGGCGATAGCAATCCTCGAAAGTTAATATGTAAAAATTTGAAGACTTGAAATTTCGATAGCACTTGTCAATTTCACAATTTTGAACTCTGGCAATATTTTAATCGCTAACAGAAATTACTTCGTCAAAAATTATATTAAGGATACATATTCGCGAGCTGGCTGACCAAAACCATTGTATGCTACGACTGCACAGCATGATTTTCTTCTTGTTTACGTCTTTTTAGTTCGCTTTTTACGCAGTCGGGTTTTTTTATTTTTTTTATTTACAACGTTTAGTAATTTTGTTTAGAATTAGGTACAATTAAACATACAAGTGTTACATATTTTTGAAATCACCTCTTAAACTGTTATATATTTTGATACCCCACACAATGGGTTTGGAAGAAAAAAAAACGAAATGATTTAATTTCTTTTCTAATTTTAATGTAGCCAGTGACACTCGCTTGACAGCGAGTTAAGACGAATCGATTGGCGTAAGAAACATGCAAATCGGCCAACACGTTTGGTCTTTAGAACGCCACATAGGAACAAACATACATACAAACATACATAGACTGATAAATACATTTCCCTCTTCGGCAGTCGGGTAAAAACTCTTTCCATATTTTAAAACTTTATTAGACTCATGCACAGAAGCGTCAATCAAGTTATTCCATTCTTTGAAATTCCACAGCAAGGCGACATTTTTAAGTCCCGATATTAAAATAGTCACTCACAGGCATAACTAAAAAGTCATCCTAAATAATATTCCTGTCTGTTAAGAATAGTTTCCACTACTTCCCTCTGAAAATCCAACAGCGTTGCGACTCTAGGTACAGTGCACCTAACAAGCGTACTCTGCAAATTGGCCCCAACTGCGACGCGCCGTCGTTAAGCGAATTTAGCGCTAATTGTGTTTGACAGACCATGCAGTGTGAGTGCATTGTCGTGTGCGACGTTTTGTCCGGGCTGTGCAACTTTTGCGATTCTGTTACAACGAACGTCAGAAAAGGGAAAAATGTCGGACGCTTGTCATATTCTTTTGTTTTTATATAAATGCGCTGTTAAAGGGATTAGCTTTGTTCGTGTAATTGTTGGTGGGAGCGAGCAGAGTTATGTAGGAATAATGGATAAGGTGATTAAAGAATTCTTTTACGTATTTCAAATGTTTTGAAAACTGCCATCATATATTTTTTGCAACGGATTATTAATTTGAGTCAAGAAATTCTATACGAACGATACGAAGTTTTGAATCGATAAATTGTTTTGGTATAGCAAAATACCAAAAATCTTCAGTAATACGATGACAGGAAAATTGATATTTTTTTCCAGATTTTCCGCCAACATCCCAAAATCCGATTACAACTTAAACATTGACCGTAACACAACACCTTAAAACACAAGAAAAAAAAAACAAGCCCACAATCAAAAAACAATAATATCGGTTATTTTCCCTCACTTTCTCTTAACCCTCCTGTAACCGTATACCACTTGGTATTCTGGTCGCGGGGACCAAGTGCTGTGATTCTGCCGAGTAAATAACACTTCTGTGCCGGTTTAAGGCTGCTCCTTTTGTTTGCAGTGTTCTACACCAAGATGAACTGAGCCGGAAAATTGATTGTTTGCCCAGATTATTGCGGTTTAAACCGGTTTTATTTGGTTTTAAGTATTCGTTCAGTGTTACGCTAATTTTAGGGTTTATTGGTTGGTCGTAAGCTTCAGTGTAACGCTCTGGCTGAATCAATTTCATGGTAATATTAAGTACCAATTTTCTTCCTTTTGTTTTTCGCTTTTTTGCGTGTATCTCTGCCTAGCCCTTCTGAGAATACAGTCCTGATGTTATATGTGATTGTTTTTGTTATTATTATTGATAGGCTCGCGCTGCCACTATCTCTCTTGATGGTAAGCGATGATTTGTGGTTGACGGTGAAACACGCTTCTCTAGAACTAACCTATTCATATATTGATGTGGGTACATGGCTTAACCCCTTTTGGCATTAATGAAGTGTTTTATTGCAATACAACTCTAAACTTCAGTAAGGTATTTTAATTAATAAATTTCAAATTGCATTCCAATAAACTTTTATTACTGCACCTATTAAGATTTTACTACTTCAGTAAGACACTCCACTAATTTGAATTTGCTGTTAGATACATAAACCTTTACTACAAGTAATAAAACAACAAGGCTCAAGAAAATAGGTGGCTCGTTTAGATGTCAATGTGTACGCTTTTATAATAAGCTTCCAAGCCACGTACAAGATCTAAGTCTTAATAAATTCAAATCATTCATTAAACGTAAGTTGTGCTAGAAAGCGTTTTATACTATTAAAGATTACTTTGAGAACAAATAGGCTTGGGATTGAGCTTTTTTTAAAATCAAAATTAATTGCTCCATTTAATTTTGATTTTTTATATTTTGCACCATGAATTTTGTTTTTAATTTTGTTTTTTGTTTTCTTGCAATGACAAGAATATTTACTTTTTAAAGTATTATATAATTTTATTTTAATTATTGTAAATGTGAAGAGACTATGTGGATCTTTTTTTTTTGTTTTTAATTTATCTTAGTTAGTTTTTAATCATAGTCTGGCAGTTTGAGTAGTTTATGCGGCCTACCCGAATGTCCTTTCTTTGTTATTGTTCTTCGAATCGTTGAGCTCCTTAAATTCTGAGTTGAGCTGCTTGGTTATTGACAAATGCGTCCACTGACTGGACAGGTCCACTCAATCTGGCTAGTTCTTTTCTCAAAAGACCATTTCAGACATCTGTCTTAAAAGAGACTGACCTCTGAGTTTGTTTCGGCCTTTCCTCTCAGAGTAGTCAGATAGGAAATGCCGACCTCATCTAGTTTAAAAAAATATGATCGACATGTAAAAGTGTTTGTACAAACCAACTTACAGAAATAAAATCATTTATCATTTAACAAATTACGCAGTATTCGCAGGAGACAGTTTACAATAATTTGCAGCAGAAGTTTTGTAATTCTACATTTCCACCTTTCGCTCTAACCCTTTTAATCTAAGTCTATATTTGTGGCTAAGCTGTCTGTCTGTTCAACCGTCTGTCTCGAGGCGCTCACGATCTCAGACCAAGGATTACCTTAGTTACCATTACCGGATCCCTTCGGGGTTTAATAGAAGTCAGGCGAGCTAGCGTTCTATGGTAAATATTGACAATGTTTGCTGTTGCTTGTTATGGCTAAGGGGTAAACTTTAAAGGCCAGTTGGAGCTGAATTTCGGATACTGTTAGCGAAGCTGTTTTGAAGTTGGCGTTAGAGAAATAAATAGTGATTATAAATCATGCTGTTACTGTTCGGATAGACGAGAAACTTACAGAACTTGTCAAATATAACCAAGAATATTTGTACCAATCAACTGTAGCAACTTTTTTTTAAACTTTTATTTTTTATTTTCAATTGTGCTGTTTAAGTAATGGCCTTATTAAATAAAAAAAATAAAATTAAATTCGTTTATATATAAGTAACACAACAAAACAAATACACTATAGTCAATTCATGCAATAAAAATAAAGTTAAAATTAAAATAAAACAAAACAAAATGAAATATGACAATGAATAAAATTGAGGAATGAAGTTATGTCAGTAGCAAAAATATAATATCCTTATAACATGAAATCGATTGATGTCAAAAAGCACAAATCACAACACACACATGTATTGAAAACAATGATTTGACTTAATTTTGGCGATATTCAGTTATTGGTCTAAATTTTAAAGCTGAGAGAGAAGTCATGCCTAACTGAAGGTCAATTCTTTAGACATTTTTGTTTTATTGTCAATAGGCTCTTGACCACTATCTCACCTGATGGTAAGCGATGATGTGGTCGACGGTGAAGCACGTTTGCCTAGGAAAAACCTATTCACTCTTGACTTAAAGACCCCTAGATTGTAGCTATCGGGAAACACAGATTCCGGCAGGAAATTCCACTCCTTAGCTGTACGCATAATAAAGTGTCCCCAAAACGTTTTGTGCGTATGGGTGGGACTGATGTGAAGTGAGCTATCATACAAACCGATATGAGAAGAATTGACAGTTTACTTCTAGCTTGGTGAGATGCCTGCAGAAGAGCACTACTAAACTCGAACATCCTTCTTACATGTCACAATATACAAAATATTTGTACACCACTGACCCAGAATTCGCCAATGGCCAACTTCGCCACCCAACCCTTTAAGACCAGCTGACAAACTTCGCCCAAACCTAATATTTTCACAATTTTTGGGCAAGACAAAGGTGAAATGTCACGCGACATTCGAGTCACGTCGCCGCTAGAGATTACGCGGTGAGCTCGGTTGGAGCGATCACGCACGGACGATGCGGGCGGCCATTTTAATTTGCTACTGTCGAAAACTTGCGCTGTTGACGTAAACCGCCACGCGGCATGTAAAGGGTTAACGAGAATTTTCTTTTTTTGATATTGTTGGGAGTTTCCGTGTTGAAAATATTGTATATTGGTTCTGATTTTAAAATTAATTGGAAACGTGTTTTTGACTGTACATGGGAGGGTTAAATAAAATTCAAACAATGCAGTGAAAAAAAACATTGCAAGTCTTCTTATTATTTTCTGTCCGTGTCACGTGTATGCACCAAAAAGACAAAGTGTTAATGTTAATTTAATTATGAAATAATTAAGTGCAAAACGGATAAGGATTTAAATAAGTTGGTAATATAAATAGTTTCAAGTCACGTTAGTAAAATAAATACACGTCACATTTTCATTTTTTTTAAGTATCTACCAATGTGTATTTTGTTAAGGCTCTTGTCCCACCGCCGACGAGTAACTGATTAGCTCGATCACGACGTATATTTTCTCGAAGAATAAATGTACAAAAATATAAGATCCCGTTTCAATAAAAGAGACACATATAGTAATAGTTGATCGCTGGCTGTTCACTCTGCCGACTCTCTCTCACCACAACTTTGTCGCAGCGACAAGAGATATCAAAGTTATAATCGCTCAGCGATGCTCGCTTGCTCGCTTGACGCTTGACGGTAACTCACGCTTAGAGACCAATCAGCGGTCATTTCTACCTACAGTACGGCCGCCCCGGGCGAGTGGCGCGAGTTATCGCCCGTCGCACATAAACACTCGCTCATAGCCGACTAGCCAAACGGTAAAACTATCGGATCTACACATTCGCTTGTCGCTGCTAGCTAACTCGTTTTTAGTATCTAGCTTTACTCGCTACTCGATGATCGTTGGCGGTGGGACAAAGGCCTAAAGCTAGCCAATTGTATGACAGTAAATTATAATTCACCCGATACCCATCTATAAAGCAAGCAATATCTTGTATTAGAATGCACTACCTGCCCACAAATCACCATTTTAATCAAAAATCACCAAAAACATCGTGTTACCACAACATTAGTACCACCTAATTTAGATGGTAGATACTGCGAGTCAAAAGTTAATGGTTTTTGGAAACTCCTAGAACCCATAACTGTCAGAGACTGATATACTATGTTAATTATCTCGTTTATTAGAACACCATACCTTTTAAATTTTCATACAGATTTTCCTGAAAAAAATACTTATTTTTCTTACAAGCTAGGGTTGTTTGAAAAGTAAGATTTCGTTTGAAAGTTGACTTTATGATTTGACTAAGACATTTTTTTTACACTGTTTTTTTATGTTTATGAACTAAGTCTAAGGAGTTCTTGGCTAAATAATAACAGCCGCACGGGTCGATCATCAAGGTTAAGCAACGTTTGACGAGGTCGGTCCGTGGATGGGTGACCATTTCAACATACCGAGTTTCCTCCGTGCCTCGGAAAGCACGTTAATCCGGTGGTCCCGGCTGTCATTTGAAGATCTCTGACAGTCGTTACGGGTAGTCAGAAGCCTGAGATCTGACACCAGTCTTGCCAAGGGGTACCGTGTTACTCAGTTACTGGGTTGTGGAGGTCAGATAGGCAGTCGCTCCATGTAAAACACTGGTACTACTAGCTGAATCCGGTTAGACTGGAAGCCGACCCCAACATAATTGGGAAAAGGCTAGGCAGATTGATTGAACTAAGTCAATTAATTTTAATTTCATTAGAACCGGTTAAGAACTCGGACACTATCTTTTCTAGTCTTTAGGATTACCTGATATTTATTTTAAATATATAGATAAAAAATATTGGTCTCTAGTGAGTGGATATTGTGGACTGTGGATACCATAACCATACTAGAGGCCAATAATTTTTAGGGTTCCGTACCCAAAGGGTAAAAACGGGACCCTATTACTAAGACTCAGCGGTCCGTCTGTCTGTCTGTCTGTCCGTCTGTCACCAGGCTGTATCTCATGAACCGTGATAGCTAGACAGTAAAAATTGTCACATATGATGTATTTATGTTGCCGCTATAACAACAAATACTAAAAATAGAATAAAATAAATATTTAAGTGGGGCTCCCATACAAAAACGTAATTTTTGCTTTTTTTTTGCGAGAATGGTACGGAACCCTTCGTGTGCGAGTCCGACTCGCACTTGTTTTAATAAATATTAGGTTATTTCGTGATTCTAAAAGTTTATAAATAGCATATAAAATAATACCTAATACTTTATAAAAATTAAGGAGCACCCATGCTCAAAATTTAAAAAAATAAAACTGTAATTACTAACTTAAAAAGTTGATTAACCGAACAAACCCATAGCTCTTAATTTAAGCCATTAAGCCCCCGTCCCACGGTCGCGTGACAATATCAATAAGCCTGTCCAAATAATAGGTGCGTTGAAAATCTATGAGACGATACATCATCGTTACTGTGCATTATTATTATTTATAATGGAGTGAGAATTTGTGGAAAAATAACCAGTTCTAATCTATTGTTAATTGAGCCACTTGGTTTGTAAATAGTTAAAAAAATATCGCCTTTATATGTTATAATTAATAATTCCTAATTTAAATTTCTATTTGATTAACATGTTTCGTCTTTAAATTAGCTGTATGAAAAATTTCTAGCCAAATTTTTGTCATTCACAGCTACTAGCCCTCTTTCTATTTTCTTAGTTTCAAAGCCATTGGTCTTTTCCATGTACGTACATAGTATTTCCCCTCCACTACCTACTCTTTCCTTATTCAAATCACCTCCAACAAAAAATCCGTACATCCTCCTACAATCTCACCAGCCCTTTCATCAAATTCAATTAGACCCAGACCACCCATCCTTTAATTTTCAATAAATTGAGAAATTCTCGCAGCACGTCGAAGTTAATGAAACCTATCACGCTCTATCGTAATGATAATGGCAATTGTTTAGCCGTTAGGTGTCGCCACCGTCGCCCTAACATTACACCGTCTAGACAAGGATTATTGAAAAATTGTTAACCGTTCATGTGAGGCCACCTTTATGGTGGGGTAAATGGAATCAATTTGTGCTTTGATTAAGACATGTGTTTGAGGTGTAATTTTAATAATGACTGTGTATTTGTCGAAGTATTTAAGTAAAGTGATGGAAAAAATGCCGGCGATAAATTTTTACATACATATAATATAACAGCACCTGTTCAGCAACTGATTATAAAAATTCTCTGTGGATAAATTGAATTAAGAATATGCTTTACAAATGGTATTTACAGTTTTTTAATTTAAAATATTGATTATGGTACAAACGATCTACAGACTGGTACAGAAAATATACAGACTAGGTACAGACAATCTGTATTTTTAAAAGACTTCTAAGGGAGAAAGCCGTGAGTCTATATATGTATTACCTTGTCTATTAACTAGAGATCATACTCAGATTTTTTACAAAGCACAAATGATTGAATAACTAATAATAAAACGCTACCTAATTTCACAAAACTCCACAAGGGTTCTAATAAAAAAGCAAAATTACTCCATTTAAAACTAGACATTCCTCCTTCTGTACCTCACAACTCACAACCAAGCCGACCCTCTTCAGAGGGAGTTACTCAATAAAATCCTCTTCATTAAATACTATTTAACGATGGCAATTATTTTTGTCGAGCCATGTCATCTATTCGTGAGACAAAAGATCTTAGAGCACCACTCATTTGTTTTTAACATTTGAATGCTTTTGTTGTGTCTTTGTTCTAATTTCGGTGGCAAAGAAAATAATTTTGTTTGTGTTTTTGATTTTATATTTGTTATTCAGGCTTAAGATTTTTTTGAGTAAAATAAATCAAATGGACGAAGAGGAAGGAGAGAAAAGAAGTATTTGCTCTGCAGTGGTTCGATACAGGCTTATAATAATAATAAGGAAACTTTGCTTCAGACTTTCGATATGTATCTAAATATCTATTTGGCTTCTACAGATAAATTAAACCTGTCTAGAATCCACCTGTTTATGAGTAGCAACAGTTTGCAACTTAGTACAAATATCTTTTGGAGTTTCCAATCAGTCTGATACAAAATCATTTTGCATTAATACTATTTATGTAAATAAATTCTATATGATCTTCATTTTATTGGCAGTCCTCTCCTGGACATAGGCTTCTCCAATCATATCCTCGATCCTGCCTCATCCATCGTTTCAATCATGGTATACATGTCTATTAAGAAAGACTTCATTTATCATCATTATCATCTCAACCGAAAGATGTCCAATGCTAGAGATAAGCCCGCATTTGTCACCACATTAGACTACAATAATTAATAGAAACGTTAGCAAAAATACATCCAATTAGCAATTTCACATCATACGTATTGCAGTCATAAACGGACACCCACTAATAACTCCAGTTGGGTTAAAACGACACATAAATTAGATAGCTAACAGAAAATTACGCATTCAAATTGCTTTGACGCTAAACTAGGACTTTCCGTCACAAATAGTTTTCCCAGAACACTGGAAACAGTTAACGTTGAAGGGAACGAAACTGTAACCATCCCTGTCACACGCATTAACTTTGAGAACTATAGTTACAGCTGTCTCGTTTCCACTTCATCGAGAGATTTAGGTCAGTTTTGCGTAATAGATAGAATTGACGAGGTAATCCGAAGCTTAGTCAAATACTGAGGAACATCATTTTGAATAACAGTAGCTTTGCTCACGTTGAGAGAGCTCAAAATAAAACACTATTGATTTTAGGAATACATTTGGTTGAGAGCGAGCAGTTTATTTTGGGTGGTGTGTTTCGATCATTGAGTGTATTTAAGTGACTAACTGTGTATGGTTCAGGTTCAAATAAGAGGTTAAAATATGTAGTTATAAATATTAATGATTAAATCAGATTTTACATACAGATATAACATGACGTCTGTAGAGGCCGTAGGTTTATTTATTTATTTAATAAATGCTTTATTGTACACCATAAAAACAAGGCAGAGGATTATTGGCAACAATAGTCCTGTCAGTGATAATAGACCAATCCCAATACAACGCGATTGCCATTTTCGAGAACTTGGTTGGCCACATACCTATAGTACGGTACTTCCGAATCCACAAGATTGTATTTAAGAGCGAGTTGCTGATGGATAATCCTGGCTACAAGGTTGTGTCCATGCAAATAGTGTCCGTTAGCTAGGCAGAGGTGGATCTTAGCCTTAATCCATTTGATAAAGTTAAAGTCAAGTCAAATAATCTATTTCAATTAAGCCCCAAACGAAACATTTGAATGTCAAAAATCAGTCATGTAAAGATTCTGAACAGCTTGCACCCTTTTGATTAGGTCTCATGGCTTGTCCCTTAGTATATTATATCTTCAACCATTGTAAAGGATAATATTAAGACTGCAATCATTTTTCACTAAGCCAAATGCCAAAAAAACACTTGGCACTACCAAAAATTACGGCTTCTATATCCGATTCCAATCTTCCAATAGAAAAAGAAAAACAAACGCCGAACTTAGACCCTTCTCCGATTTTATGCCGGAATATTTATTACCAACTTAACAGATTAAATATTTTACGGGCACTTTTAAGTGGCTTCGCAGTCATTCGATATGCGTTAAGCCAATAGCTACTGTTTGTTTGAATATAGAACAGAAAGTAAAAACAGAAAATCTATTTTGTAAAATAGTCGCAATCAATAGAACTGCGTGCAAAAAGCTTTTGAAATCTGTTTGATGTTCTGTCTATATCATCTAGTCAGGGAATAGGCTTTCAAAATCAACTCAGCTAGCAATTACATTATTTTTACCGACTTCAAAAAGGATACTGTTCTCAATTCGACTGTATTCATAAAACTCACTGCCCAAAATTTGCAGAAAGTTATATCTACCAATCATACCTCAAGATCTAGTGCCTCGAGTATTGTACCCACAGAGAGGTGGACCTTCTGAAGTATCTTGCTTGTGAAGCTTTAAACGTCAAAATGAAATATGTCCGTGAAGGCTATTTTATGAAATGTAACACTTATTTCCCTTTGCCGTGTAGCTCGTAAATCATCTTTGAGGTTTTAGATTTTATTTTGAGTAGTTTGATTCCATCGGGACTTTGTTTGTTTGTAGAATCTGATCTGGAATGTAACTTTTAACTTAGCTGTGTTGGCCATTTATTTATATTTAAGTTTCAAGGGAGCCTTAGGCCGAGTTTCTCACCTTTAAATTATCGCAGAATTAATTCGACAAATTGTCAAGCACGCGTTATCTGCTGTGATTGGCTGTAGAAAATTCATTCAACCAATCACAGCAGATAACGCGTAAATGACAATTTGTCACCTTAATTCTGCGATAATTTAGAGGTGAGAAACTCGGGGTTAGTTATTCATTATTGGAACTTGTATTATATTTAAAAAGTCATGCATATACTGACACATTTCACAGTATTTCCTTCTAGATTATGGTTATAAAACTCTGCTAAGCTTATCATATTTTCAGCACATAAAACGGAATACATCAAAATTACTAGTTTATATTTCAATCCGCCAATCACGTAATCATTGACACGTTTCACAAAAGCCAAATATCCATTACCCAAAAAGGATATACACACGTCAATCAGCTCCCTTTTCAAAATCAAGTGTCAAAGCGAACTAACGAAACTGGATATAAGTGGATATAGTGGCGGCGAAATCCGGTTTATACCGGACCGGGCGCGAACATTCGTTACGCTCAAACCAAGTTTGCTAAATGCCTGTGAATTCGGGTGTCGACGACTACACCAATTAGCGCATTCTGTCCAATTTACATGTCAAAAGAATCACCTTTTTAAAATTAACTTTGACTTAATGAAGTTTGAAAAAGGAAAATTATCGTTACAGTGTAATTGATGGTAATTGGTTGATTTGTCGAGTCGAACCTTTGACTTATCAGTTTTGGTCTGTCTTTACTGAGGTTATTAACACTATTAAGTCTTAAAGGTATTCCTTGCCTTATTGGGTGTAGGTCGAATATTCGAGCGGATATGAAAACGCTGGAGCGCCAATGTTTTAGGGTTTATCATATTATCCAACTCATGGCAGTGCTGTCAAACTATATCAAAGGTATCACATCCAAACGCATATTTGATTTTGTATGCCTAAATAAAATACTAATTAACTAAACGCGCACAAAGCGTTTTGCTAATACTTTCATTGTGCGCACAGCTAAGGAGTGGAATTCCCTTCCGGAGTCTTTGATCCCTGATAGTTACAACTACAACCTTGGGGTCTTTAAGTCAAGAGTGAATAGGTTTCTTCTAGGCAAGCGTGCTTCACCGTAGGCCACATCATCGCTTACCATAAGGCGAGGTAGTGGTCAAACACGAGCCTATCGATAATTAAAAAAAAATAAAAAAATACGCATTTTTAACCACACTTTATGAACTCATATTAACAAATCACAAAAATAATACCAACAAAAGATAAACAATACTAAAAAAGCCAATTGAAACACTAAATATTTATTTGATTCCAATCAGCCAAACAAAATAAAACTAACCACAAGCGTTTGTTTACTATCGATTATATCGCCTATAAAACTGTAACCAATGATTTTGATTTTATGCCCCGTCACACACTAGCTTTTCATAAATTCAAATTGTAACGCGACTATGGCGTGTTATATTTGTTATATTGTCTGCTTATGCTCGTAAAGTTGATGCGTTATAGCTTGGTAACCTTCAACTGTTAGTGTATGATAATGCACTAGTGATGTCCTTTGATTTGGTTGAGATTCTTATCTCAAATGCTTTTCATTTGGTAGTTTATGAATGGGTCTTGCTGCATGTGTTTTCGGTAAGTACTAAAACTTTTCATAAGTTAGATGATATGCATTTAAACTATAGTATACTAAAATTATCCTTTTATTTGTTTCAGGTATGTCACCGAAACTGCCATTAACCGACTTCAGCTCAAAACAGGTTTGCATAACGTGCATGACAAAGAATCAGGATTACATCACTGCCCCCATATAATACTGCTCTACTTTAAACATCCCAAACAAAAGACGAACGGATAAAACCCTCTCTATATATAACGGTCACTACCCACATAAGCAAACACGCGAAATAACCAACAAATCTCAATCCTAGGGAAGAGGCGAAATGTCAAATGCCATTCGAAAGGCACCGCAAGATTAATGCGCCATTACAGGCGAAGCGAAATAAATATATGATATAAATCCGCTACCCCAGCCGAGTGTATTCGAGTCTGACTACCGCAATAATGTGGTGGAATATGAAATCCGAATTTGCTGCAACTTTCACGAAGGATTTTCGGAATAACTTTAGATATTAAACTGGCATTCTTGATGTGGATGGGTTAAAAAGGAATGTTGTTAATATTATAGATTTAGGGACGAAATTTTGGTACCAACTTAAAGCCTTTGCAAAATAAATGATACAGATAATAATTCATGTTTCTCCAAGCCCTTGAGACTCGCTTTGTCTTTGACGACAATTTATTAAGGTAACAAATGTTATGCAGAAAATAGGAAATCTAGAGCCCAAGATGCCATCCAGAGAACGAGCAATCCCTCCAGACAGATGACAAAACCTTGCCGACAGAAACTAATAGGATCCAGTCTTGGCTATTGCAACTTTAAAATAAAAATGGCAGACACAAGAAAACCTGAAATAGTTTTCTCGTTGAAGGCATAAAGATCTTAAGAGGAAAACATCATAATAGATACTAGTTATTTCAATGACAATAATATGCTGTACTCTGTTTCTATAATCATTATATTAATTATCATATATATTATTCACGGGACAAGATAACATTCGAGCCTCGAGCTGAAAAGATTTTCCATTATTCCTCTTAGATTACATTTTATTAATCGTGATAACCCTTACAATAAATGAAATAATCCTATACAAAAGAAGTCCACAAAGTCGTAACTCGGAATATAAAGAATTTGCATACTTAGTTGGAAACTCAAAAGCTGTGAATCTCTTCATTAAAGCAAGAGCGAGCAAAGCGGACCAAGAGATCCATTTCACGGACTCAGAAGTTTATTTACACTTTTTCTTTAACACCGGCATTAAAGTTGATGTTAGCTTGTGAAAGTGTTCTTAAAATATGAAAGGGTTGGGTATAATACGAAATTATCTTGCTGAAATTGTAAACCTTAAGTTTTGTTAATTGAAAGTGGCTCGCATTGAATTTATAGCTTTGGATTTAGACCAAGGTTTTGATCAGTGTATTACGCAAGTGTTAATCAATCATTTAAATAATGAATTAAGTACACAGCTTTTGGTTAACAAGTTGCTCCATTGGAAATTGTTCAATATTGTTTGAATAAAATAGCGATTTATAAACATGATAAATGTATTTATTTATTTTCATTAAACCTTCTAAAATTATGTCGTAGTTTTAACAATAACAAATTGTAAAAATTATTACAAACATTTAAAATTCAGACCCCTTTATATTCAGAGTTTCCAAGGAGCAATTCTTAATAAACAATAACCCTTTCTGATACTGCCAAAATCAAAACCCAATCATTCGCATCCTTAATCCCTTGCAATAAAAGCAAATACAGCTTTAGGAGCCGCATCCCTAACTTTGTATGAACAGCTACCAAAGCATGGAGTCATTGTATGGCGAAAATTTAAATCAGTTTAGCCGAGTTTCGGATTATGACAGTGTGAAGCCCCAGGCCGTCGCTCTGGCGCCATCTCCATGCAAATTGGGCCTCAGATATGTAGGCCGTATTTCCAGGCCCGGATATGCCAGGGTGGATTTAAAAATTGTTTTTTGCTGCCTTAGCATAATTCGCAATTTGTTAGCTTTATCACTATTCGTATATTCGGGTGCGTTGTTTTGTTTGTTTATTTGATTTGATTGTCCTTTTCTGATACCTTCTCTGCTTTTATCGGAATGAAGGTCTCCTTTTCGTTTAGTATTATCTGTTCCAACATTTCAACCTACATCATTTATATCATCGTCTCAACGAGCTCAGACTGTCCACAAAAACGTCGCAGTAGCAAAAACATTTCCACATTTTATTCCACTGCAAATATTTTCACAGCACTATTAAAAATATGAATCTTTACTTTACTGTCACTAGCAGAACTAACAAACAGTCCTAAAAGCTGAATAAACATCGTTGTCTGGCCGCAGTATCCCCCTATTTATTTTTAATGTTCTGCCTTTTGAACTCAGATTTATACTTAAATCTTTGCTGTCACTACCAGGGATGGCGAATTATATTTCCTTCTTCTTCTGTGTGTTTTAGATGTTGATTGAGCTTTAGTCGATCAAGCCTGTCATTGGTTTGTCGAATTGATTTCTGAACAAGAAATTGAAACGGTATTTGCTTTGAACTTTGTTATGAATGAAATCGGCAATTATTGAAATGAGTTTTCTTTGGTGCTGATGGATATTAAATGACAGTCTTATATACCGTTGTTTGGCGTAGCTTCCTAACAAAGCTAAAACAAATAAATCAATGCCAATCTCAGATTTATGGACGGACAACAAATCAATGCTCATCTCTTACTAAAATTTTCCTTCGTAAACCAAAAACATCGTTGGCCCAAAAACAAAATCGATTAGGCCTACAATACAAGAAGTTGCGAACATTGATGTATACTCATAAATCAAATGTAATTTCGAGAAAATCTACCCACTAAACTTGTTTCCACGGACTGTTACGGCGGTAAATGTAGGAATAGTGTATAACAAGGAGCATTTACGTAGTACGGAACTAGCAAGTGTGATTGGGAAACTTTTTTATGTGTATATCCCGGGTGTTTCGGTCGGTGCTGTGCTGCTATGATTTATTTTATTGTAGTGTAAATTGGTTTTGGATGGCAACTGTATTGTTGATTATATCTGGTCTTAGATCTATTGTGTGTGTGTTGCAAATGAGTTCTTCTACTTCAACAGGAAGATGTGCTTGTTCTTCGTCTTTTTCTCTTCTTTCTTATTTTATGAATAAATAATATAATTTTTTTAAGTGCTACTCCAGTTGCCAGATGAAATTACAATTAATATCCTTTGATTAGCAAATTGGCCTTAAAATCAAGTGTTTACTTTACAAAAAGGTCCAGTTTCAGGTTTCGAAGGCCTTTTGCAAATTATTCAAAGGAATTATTTGTAACCTTATTACCGTTTTCCTTGAAGTTATCAAAAGCTGCTATAATTGGTTCGTTTTAATGTGAAACGGAATATAATAATGTATAATAATTTCTTATAAATTGCTGGTATATTTGTTCTGACCTGACCTGACCTGAGCCACTAATGTTTCCTTACTTTGATTGCTGTGCTATCGAATGTACAAATTCTAGTTACTTTTATTTTCTTAAGACATGTGAGAGTTCATTAGGCCAGGTCTATAATCCCATAAATAATCCAACCATCCGCCGAATTAAGTTAGGTCAACTTGACATGTATTATTATTTAGAGTTTTGTAACCACAAAAACTATACCCTTATAATTGTCCAGACGGACAAGACAAACTATTCAGACGACAGATGTCCGGTTTCACAGCCATTTTACTCGCATACTTTTGGAAGAATATTGATGACAAAATTTTGAAAGGAGATGTATCTATTCAGCGCCTGAACCTTGTGTAGGCAAATTATGAAAAGCATTTCTCTTCGAACGTACACGTTCGTATATACACAGTTCCATTAAATAAGTGTACCTGGTTTGTTTTTCAAAACATACCTAAGAAATTCAGTTTAAACTCTTCCACAAAATTACCTTTATCTGCCATTACAGTAACTATATTCAAATGCCAGAAACTTTACAGCGTCGAAAAAGAAATAACGACACTCGTTACAGTACAAAATGTCTCACAGATCGAGTTCTCATTCAAACAACCAAGTCTGTGCTGAAACTTTATGCTTGTACTTCTTGTACTCTTTGTGCTGTACTCTTTGTACTTGGACTATAGTAAACTGAAAGCCAACACCAATGTCAGGGACCGCCTTTTTGTGATGTCTGCTGGGAAACTTGCTCTGTTTAGTGTTAGTTGGAATATTTTTGCTGGGTGTTGTTTTGATGCTGTTTTAGACTGTTGTAATAAAAGAGATTCTGGTCTCTATCAATTCTGCTAGGGAAACATGTAAAAATGTTTTTTTTTTGGCATAACCTTCAAGCATACGCATAGGTACCATAAAATAATCCTTTAGGTACACTAAAGGATTATTTTTATTATAAAAGAGTTAAGTAATTATTTCGGTATACAATAAAATATTTATTATTCTATAATATAGGAATATTATAATGAGGAAAGATTTGTATTTTTGTATGTAACGAATAAACTTAAAAACTACTGGACCGATTTCACAGTTGGGAAGCTACACTATCCCCGGGTGACATAGGCTACTTTTTATTCCTGTATTATCATGGGAACGGGAACTACGCGGGTGAAACCGCGAAGCGTCTGCTAGTATGCATATAATATGCATTCTAGAAGTTATCAAACTAGCAACCTAATGTTAATGAGCGGTTAATTACGATGTAAGGCAATTAATTCTAATGGCAGTATTAGCAGTGTTAGGCTTTGCTAAAGCCTAACACTGCTAATACTGATCAAACCAAAACTCAAATCAATAGCACGTAGACTGCCAATCAATAGACATTACTTTTTAAAAGATGGTGCAGATTACATAACCAAACCAAAATGGCTTAAAAGCTGATAGTTTTGTCACACAGTCAAATCAATATACCAGGCCCCTCAGAAAGTATTGCGAAAAAAAGTTTTTATATATGGGAGACTGGCCAGTTATAATGTTTTTCGAAAATATGATTATTTATAAGTAAAAATAAGTAAGTTCCAATTTCAAAATTTCCCTCCACATTTTTTGCGAGTTAATTCAAAGTATTGTGTCTCACTGAAATATGGATCTGCGCCGGGAACATTTTAGAGCTATGATTTTATACGATTTCAAGTGTCGCCTGAAACCGGATGAATCGTACGATAGACTTCAAATGGCATTCATGGATGAAGGCCCTTCCAAGGCAACCGTGTATCGTTGGTATAACGAATTCAAGCGCGGTCGACCAACTTTGGGGGATGACGAAAGAAGCGGTCGCCCTTTGACGGCTGTTACCGAAGAAAACGTGCTAGCAGTGAAAAATTTAATCCAAGACAATAGGCGAATTACATATCAGGAGATTCAACACATATTGAAGATTGGATCGGGAAGCGTTCACGAGATTCTACACAGCCATCTTCGCGTGAGGAGGATAGTATCACGCTGGGTGCCGCACAACCTCACCGATGCTCAGAAGCAGGCCCGGGTGGAATGGTGCCGTGATATGCTTAACAAATTTGAAGCAGGCTCGTCTCGGCGTGTTTACGACATCGTTACAGGTGATGAGTCCTGGATTTATCAATACGACCCAGAAACCAAGCGCCAGTCGACTGTTTGGGTGTTTCAAAATGAGCCAACGCCTACCAAAGTGAAGCGATCTAGAAGCGGGGGTAAGATTTTGATCGCTAGCTTTTTTAATTTGACTGGCCACTTGGTATCAATTCCCTTACGGGATCAAAGAAGCATTAATGCCGAATGGTATACTACCAAATGTTTGCCAGAAGTTTTCTCTGTTATAAGCAACAAGCGACCAAACACAGGGCTCCGCGGGCTACTGCTCCACCACGACAATGCACCTGCGCACACCGCACTCAAAACGAGGGACTTCCTGGACAGCACGCCAGTCAAACTCCTGGGTCACCCTCCTTACAGCCCTGATCTAGCACCGTGTGACTTCTTTTTATTCCCAAAAATAAAAAATCAGCTCAAAGGGATACAATTTTCGTCGCCGGAAGATGCGCTGGCTGCGTTCGAGCAGGCTGTAAACGAGGTGTCTGCGGCGGACTGGAAAAAGTGTTTTGAAAACTGGTTTAGGCGCATGAATCTTTGTATAGAGGCTGGTGGAAAGTACTTTGAAAAGATTTAATAAAAATATATGTACGTATAGAACAATTTTTTTTAGTTTCGCAAAACTTTCTGAGTGTCCCACGTATGACCAGCATCCTAATTATATAACAGACTAATAACCGCAATCGCTTTCATTTAGGATAATTTAGAAATGAAGCTGAATGTTAAAATACTAATTATTTCTATTCTCGACGCAATATATATTTTGTATCATTATGTAACACACGATCCTTACTTAATCCTCTAAGTAACACTCTATCCTCGACGCAATATATATTTTTTTAGTATTAAATAACACACATTTTTAACTCGACGCAATAACAGCATTTTAAATATTTTGATAATAATATAAAGACCTAAATATATATATTTTGAATTTGGTTGAGAACTCGATATTTCGGCACCGTTACAAGCGCCATGATGAGACTTTAGTTCTCGTGATCATGGCGCTTGTAACGGTGCCGAAATATCGAGTTCTCAACCAAATTCAAAATATACATGGTAAATATCCCGGAACAAATATTAATTCTAATGATTGTGACCATGTCAGCTTAAAACTTATATATATATATAGGCCCTATATATTCCCGTAATACCAATTCAGCACCCATAAACTCGTCAAACGTCGCTATTAACTTGTCAATTAAAATATAACAAACCGAGAAACCAAACAAACCCTTATATTGATTACCAGTCGCCATTAATTAGTGTATGTTCGCACCGATAGTTGCAGCAACCACCAGCAACCCCTTGTTTGTTTGCCACGTTGGTTACCTTCCTAATTGCGATGTAGTCTTAGCTGTGTTTAAGTTTTGTAGGCTGTTTACTATGTGAATAATTAGGGCAAATATGAGACGTGTTGCTAAGACGGTAAAGTTACAATAAATACTTGTATGGAAATAGGAGAAGGATGCGACTACAGATGACGAAATTATTGATGAAGCTGCTAAGGGTGCAAACAATACAAGCGTACAAATGGTTAACTATAATAAAGACGCAAAAAATATCGTTTTCTTCAATCGTGACCGTTAGTCATTAGAAAATAAGATGTAACGTATAAAGGAAGATAAATAATAAATACTTCAAGATTTGAAGTTGTTACAAAACAAGAATTCAGGAGAAAGTTAGTTTGATGAGGTCTTTAGAAACTTTATCTAATTCCATAATTTACTTCATTTAATTTCCCCTTTCTTATTATTAACTATCGAGAAAACAATTCAATAATTAAACCGATCAATCTAATATATAATGACCACAACAAACTATCAATGGAATCACAACACGACGTTATCACAATGAAACAATGGCCGCTCGATAGCTATTGGAGTCAAAGCGTCTGTCAACCACAGAAGCTGTACATAATAACAAACAGTATACATATATTGAATATACACTGTATAATATACAGGAAGTAACGGGAATAAACTTTTTAAAACTGCTTCTGTCCATGGTAATGAACAATTTTCTTCAAGGAAGCTATGGTGAATTTTAAAACATGCATTGTATCTCCCATAGATATTATTTTTGATCAGCTAATGATAACTTTTGTACGGAAAGTTCAACTTTTTTGGGATTTGACTATAATTTCCTTGATGAAAGTAGTGAAGTTCCATGGGCAGAAACAGTTTTTATTAAAATATGTCTGCCCATTTCCGTTACGTCCTGTATACACCATACAATATATTGTATATGCATTCATGATTGTTGTGGCGATCAGTAATTGTACTATGGATGTTGGTAATGGCGATGTGCGGTTACTAGATGCAGGCCCTTGATGGTACGTCAATCAAATTCAATGTTGGAATGATGGTCTTATGCTTTCCTTTTTATTCTCTTCTCTTCACCGATGGCAGATATATAGATATATAGATATCCAAAGCATATATCTGTCTGGCATAAAGCTATTTTGAAGTCCGATTTAGGCATGACATTTCCGGAAAAGCAATCGCATATATGAAGCATCTCAAAGCATAGACAGTTTATTGTGGTAAAGAGTCCAAGTTTATAAAATCAACAGATTTTGTTATGAACCCCAGGAAATGCATGAGAAACATTTTAAGAAAATTTGAACATGTGAAAAACTTATTTGGATTCCAACATTTGCGACATCTAAATATACACGTATTTACGAAAGTCCCTGGACTTATTTCGTGCACAATTGCCAGTGGTTCGCATAAAGAGATCTCATTCCACGATCGGGCTCGTCATTTCTAAGAGATACCCAAATAGGGTATTTTGTGAGGTCGCCTCGTCCCTGAACATCAAAAGAGCCCGGTAGTTATTACTGAATTAAAGTGAAATAGTTTGCTTCTGTCAATTTTTAAGTTTATTTTGGCTTTTGCAAACATTTCTTAATTTACTTTAAGACTTCACCATACTTGTTTACCAGTATCTGCATATATTCTTGCTACAATTATGCGACATTCTCTTCGTTGTCGTTGTTGAGAAATACTTATTGAAATTTCTTTCTCATAATATGGCCCCTTATAATTCCAATTCGTGGTATCGTTTATTTTTATCGTTCATCTTGAAGTAGTTCCATAAAGATAATCATGTACTTAATAATGAAATCATCAAACATCTGCTTTACTTCTTAAATACATCCATCAATACCCTTTTACAAAACACACAGCCTGTCCTACTTTTTCCCCTTACAAAAAATACCTTCTCAGTTGACAACGCAAACTGAAACTCATGTTCATACATTGCGTATATGCCTGATACTGGCAGCTTAAAGTCTTAAAGCCTATCAGCAAACATTGCGTACTTTGTATATTTTGGGCGCGTCATTACCTTCGCATATCGACTTCATTCATTAGCTGTGGGGGACAAGTCATAGGCTGATGCTGAGGAGATTTGGCTGCCAACAGTGAGACAAGCATTCCCCTTAATACTTGCAGGCCTACAAAAGGTAAAGGTAGGGATAACTTTGCGGAGTACCTGAGTTCCATAATCGAGATATACTTGAAAAAATATTTAACTATAAACAGATTAATGGCGTTGGGAGACTGTTTAGCTTTTATAAATGATATAACATTGTTAAAAATTATCTCATTATTACCTCACGTCTCGTAGCTACTACTACAACTGCCACTATATATACCCAGAGTTACTGTAATGTATGTGCTGTGTCAAGATCTCCCGCGACCTTTTCAGTATTTACACCACACACCTAATATGTACATTCAGTAAGTAGGTCGCGAAGTTCACTTGCTATCTTATCATCATCGGTATACGTGACAACGCAATCTGCATATATAATGTAAGCACTTATGTATGTAAACAAAGTATTTAAAATGTGCTTATTCGTGAAATATTTTCCATGGAAAAACAAATCACAGTTCATCAATCTAGGAATATTGGTGTGTAATGTCCCGTGATTGACAAGCAAGGCTTGCTGGTAAATCATTTATTGCATCAGAGTACTAAAATTTGTCGGTACTCGAAGGAAAGCTGACCATTTTGTGCCAATTAGGTGTCGTGGTTTCACGCAAGGGATTCCCGTCTGGCTGCTGAAATTCTCAGGGAAGTTGTATTTACGGTTGCTACTATATCAACCCTGCTATAAATAAATATTTATTTGGGCATACATTTGCACCCAAATGCATATTACAATATGGGAGACCGAGATATCATCAAAATTATTAGTCTTTACTTTACCTTCATTTGCCACCACCCTCTTCAACTAAACCCAAGCCAACGCAGACTTTGAGAACCTTAATATTTTGCAAGTTCCCATATTTAATAAGGGTTTAAAATTATAACTAATTATCCCAGATTAAGGATGGAAGTTGAGTCCCAGTGCAGCCCCAAACAAACAAAGTTAAGCTGACTTTCAAAGCATTATCGCGGATTTTGCAGGTATTTGCAAAAATTTGCCGCCATTGCAGGGAGTACGTGACTTCGCATCTGGGTTGAAAATTTTCGCTGCGTGCAGATTTCCAATGATTATTCTGTTGGGCCAAACCCTTTTGGGGCAAGGTTTTTAAATATTTAACGGTAATTAGGAAGGGATTGACTTGTAACTTTTTGTTTGGAAGAGTTAATAGAGGGTTTGAATGGCATGTTTATTTAATGGGGCCTTTAATATTGAAGGTTTGTTCAAAGTTTTGCCTTCTAATTCAATTTAATGACAGGTACAATTTTTGTACAAGTCATCATTTAAGCGTATATTTACTTTCCTGTGTCTTTAAATATTGGTGTTTAAAAAAACATCTTCCATATTATTCTATTATCTATTTTTTGCTGTGTTAAGCCTTGTACTTTTACGAGCTTTCCTTTTTTATTTCAAATGTCCAGAACAACAAACAGCACACTCGGCATTTGTACTTCTATATTATCATATCAAGTCTTTCCAAGGGCCCTTAACATGACAATAGCCATTCCCTTTGTTAGCCTTCGTGTTATTGCATTAATGTTCAATTCCTATTGCAAGCACTCTGGACGCTTTATATTTGTGTTTATCTTTATTTTGCGAAGAGTCAACAAGTTTTTTGGTTCGTCTCTATTTGTAATTCTATTGTTATTGCAATTGAAAGACAGAATTGGATTCAAATGTTATTTCCTTTTTATCAACTGCTTGTTCATAAGTTCGATCTGTAAGTGTCTTATTAAAGTCTGTCTCCTCTATCTGAAGTTAAATTCTTTCTACGCTACAATCTTATCCAGTTTGTCACCTTTAAGTGTCTTTGGGAGTCAGTTCAATAGCCCTCATCCTATCTAGTTATATCTACACTATAATCTTCTTTGTTCTTTTATTCTTATGTTTGTTCATAAAATTAATATTACGAATTGAATTCTGCATAAGCAATTACACAACCAACTAATTTTAATGTCACTACCACAGGTGGATTCATTTCAACTGGCAATATAGCATTTAGTTTTGCAGCTCTTATACTAGCATTTAAAGGCCAGATGATAAAACAACCAGCCAATGACTTTGCCAACTAAAACACCATGTTGGTAAAGACTTGCAACGTTACTAGTTTGAGAGGAGTTCTTGGCACATGTAGTACATAACTTCTTTGACCTCTGGGGTCCTGGCTGTGTCATAGGCTACCTTGTATCCAGAAAAATATCATGGTTCTTGTAGGATAGCCCACGAGAGCGAAACTGCGGGAAACAGCTAGTTCTCTATATATCTAGTAAGCATAATCATCGTAAACACAAAAAAATATCCCAAGACACCAAAAAGTCGTAAGATATTTGACAGTTTATCAATCGTTCTGTTAACTATTAACTTATACAAGAACATCAACTATCATCATTGTCTCCGCTACACTGGCTTTACGTAAAAAATGTCGTCCCATAAGAAATTTCTTACCATCCAATAACCATAAACACAATTTTTTCGCCCGTCTACCGGTAAACACCCTGGTGGGAAAGGGATGGGCAGAGTAGTTATATAGGGGTGAAAGAGTGGGAGTATAAAATTTTCGCTCCAGCTCTCAACACTCGTTGCTAGTTATTTATGATGACCTTCGTCGCAAAGTTTAAATACTGGAGCATTTAGAGCATTCTGCTTACATTATGCCTTTAGGAACGACTTTATTTTGTTTTCGAAATGTTTTTCTCGACGTTTAATTGTATCCAAGAGAGGCTTTGTATTATCATCGTTGTTTAGAAATTGTATGCTTTGGGCAATCTTCACACGTTTAATGCATAGTCTACTTCGTTATTGCTTTAGTACGACGATTATGTTTACTAGATATATAGAGAACTAGCTGTTTCCCGCAGCTTTGCTCTCGAAAGAACATGCATTTTTACTGGATACAAGGTAGCCCGTGACAGTCAACGATAGTCTGGTTTTATACTCTGTACCAGGACCCCAAAGATCAAAGAAGTTATGTATTCGTACTTTTGCCAAGAACTTCTCTCAAACTAGAAACGTTGCAAGCCTTGATCAGCTAGGTGTCGCACTTAGCAAATTCATTGGCTGGTTATTCTAACATCTGGCTTTTAGATGGTAGTATATGTTACTGTTGCAAAACTAAATACATAAGTGTCATATGAAATGAAAACCTGCGGTAGTGACGTTACAATTAGTTGAAAATGTAATTGCGTCTGCAGAATTTAATTTGCGATATTAATTATAAGACAAAAAGAACACATTAAATAAAAAGAGAAAACACAAGAGCCTTGAACAAAGAATATTATAATGTAGATAACAAGAGAGCTATTAGACTAATTACTGAAGATACTTAAAAGGTAACAAAGTTTATAAAATTGAGGTGAAGAAAGAATTTAACTTTAGAAATGTTGTGCAAGATATTGACAGATTGAACTCGGAACAAGCTGTTGACAAAAATTAAATAACATTTCCAATTCTATCTTTCAATTGCAATAAAAGTAGAAATACAAATAAAAACAAAATAAAAGTACCTGTTGATTCTTCGCAAAATAAACACAAATATAAAGCACCCAGTGCTTGCAGAGTGCTGACATCGAATTACATTTGTGTAGACCCAAAGAAGCTCTGTTTAAGAAATGCGAAATTTTTCACTATTGACATTATTATACATAGGTGATAACCGAATGTGAAAAAAGCACTCACTTTTTCATTTGACAAGCACAAACAAGAAATGCCTAAGGCATTAAGTCCGCCTTTGTACTTGTGCATAATAGAATAGAATACTCTTTATTATGTACACCATATGAGTTAAAGAAAGTATAGATGAAGAAAACATTACACTGGGTGACACAATGGGCGGCCTTATCGCTAAAAGTGATCTTTTCCAGACAACCTTCAACTTTCAAGTCTTAGTAAAAAATAAAACATATGTAAACCAAGCAAAACACAACTTCCACGTCCCATATTAAACCATACGACTTCAATAAATATTCTAGAACAATCTCCAACACGACTTTCTAAACAACAAAATACAAAATTAATTTACAACCGACGGAAACTTAAAAATTCGCTACAACCTGCTTCTACGAGTAAAAGTGTCGGGTCGTAATTCTGCTGAGACGTCTTGAACGTCGGCCCAGAGTACCAGACGTCGGGAAGTACCCTCGTCACTAAATATAACACATTTTATATAAAACTGCTGCACTTTTTGACACATTTTGTCGTTATTTTAAATCTTAGATGGTGGAGGTTAATAGTTTTTAGTTGGGTCTGAAAGCTTTGAGCTTTTCTTGGTATCAGTAAACTTTCTTTTGTTGGATATTACGTTTTTTTTTTATTTAATTATAATCACTCACTATTGCATCAATATAAGCATTCATACTTATAAATGCTTCTTCTTCTTCTTTTCGTGTGAGGTGTGGAACCTAAAAAGAAAAAATCTTTATGCCTCTGACTTGGCACAATGCTACATTGATACATTTTTGGACGACTTACGTGTACTTACACGTCTGTTATACTATATACTCCATATACCACTTTTTTTGGGGTCGGTTCAGTTTGATTTATTTTTCAATTCTAGTATATAGCCGGCTCCTTACTGGCCATATCCAACTATCGTTACTTTTATCCTTACTCGTAATATGCATTAAGATAATTATATTTTGAAGATACTTGCTGAGTTTTTCTTGTTCTTGTTTTTCTTTTCCTCACCCAAAACAATCAAATACTAAATTACCCATAATTAATATCCCGATTAAAGTCACTTCATCATCACTGCCACACTATTTACAAGTACCCTTAAAATTCACAAATCCGTTTCACGCGCACCCCACAATTTGCTGTGGACAGTAATTTGACAGGCGGTGTCGGGCGCAAAACAATAGGTTTTCTGCATACGTCACTGGCAGCCATGATGGGGCTTGTATCATAATATTTGCTTGCCCATGCATATTTTGAGCTGATTGTGTTATTGAAGGCTTATAGGATTCTGGGTGAATGGAGAATTGGGTGATAGTGTTGTAGGTAAAATTTTGTTTGATATTGATGTGTGGGATGTAGAGTTAAAAACTGCCGTCTAGAGGATAAGTATTTGTCCACTATTTTGGATTTAAGTAGATGAAATGTTTTAAGCTCTAGGCAAATGTATATTCTGTCAGCAATATCGATGGTTGTAATGCTAAAATATAAGGGATTGACCAGATGACACTTCAGTATTGTGTGTTAGTCCCTTGCATTTGGTATTTTTTTAAATTATTATCGCTGACACAATGGCACTTTGTTTAGAGCCCAAAAGAAAAGGTTTTATGAGACACGAAAGCAAGTACCAACTAAAAAAATAAAACATATACAACTGACTACTAATAATATACATACTCGTAAAAGTGTAAAAATGAGTGGCCTTATCCCAAAGCGACTTTCACGACAAAACCATTTATTCCTATTGTTTTAATAACGAAGCATCATTTAAAAAGAGCAGTCCCAAAGTTGACATTTCTAAAACAATGTGCGAGCGATGAACCCGGAGGCCGAAAGCCGAACACCGAATGCCGAATTTACGAGCAAGCTTATCGTTTGGCCCTTCCCAAATTCGATGATTCGCAATTTTACTATCCTCGCTTTCGGTGTCCATGTGTAGAAACATTGGATTTATATTAAGAAATGGAAGACGGTATATTGAAGGTGTATTCTGGATTTCTGAGGTATTTCGTTACAAGTGATATTTTTACGTAAATGTAGCGATTTAAAGATAATTTTTGGCAAAGATTGTGTAAGTATTTCCATAATTTCAATATTCTATTACCCTTTGAAGGAACATTTCGCCACTCAACTCAGTCGTTATGAGAACAGAAAGAACTGGAGATGAGGAAGTTAACGTCAATTAATAACCAGCAATTTGATTGAGAGAGACTGTAACGAGTTTGAGTCGAGTGTTCGAAATTGCTTACAACTAGCACTGGCAATTTTACATTAACTTTAGTGTCATTAAATCTTTGAATATGTGCTTAATGTACATTGCCCGAAAGTCTTTTTTTATTTACCCCCAAAAAATCTAAACTTAGACTGCTTATGGAGTTATCTATTTACTTTCTTCTTCAAGTAGAGAGAGCTGGCACAAACCACAGAAAAGCGCAGACATTTCACACCTGAATAAAATCTCTATCTGGCCCTCAACAAATTCGTTTTCAAATCCCCGAATACCCTCAAAGACGGCAGCAAATTGGCAAAACATATCGGCGGCTTTGCCAGACGGACTGGCGGTCTGGCAAAAGAAATCGATTGAAGTATTGGTGCCATACAATCTGGCTGAACTGTTGAAGACTGCAGCCTGGAGCAACAGTTCCGAACGGCTGATTCTATTTAGTTGGTAGAAGGGCTTTAGAGAACGTGAATTGCAATTTGCGGATGAAGATTTTTATGATCGTTTATTAGGTAATTCGGACATAAGGTATAAAACGAGACATTAAAGTTAGCCAAACCTCCCGTCTCGCCTCTAAACTGGCAAAATTAATTGTTTCTTATACATCACTGCCTAACCCTTTGAGGAAAACAGGCTTGATGTTATCCGTTGTGTTTTAGAATAACCTTAAAAAAACTTTACATTGATTCAACTACGTAACTACATAAACAAATGCTTATGTTATATAAGTTGCAAATATTATTTATAAATATTATTTAGCTTCTGCAAGCGGCTTCGCCCGTGTGAAAGTCGCAAAATTATCCCGAGGGAAAATATTCCCGGGATAAAAAGTATCCTATATGCTATTCCTGTCTGTAATCTATCTCTGTGCCAAATTTCATCTAGATCCGTCCAGCAGCAGCAGCGTTTGAGGGTGAAGAAGTAACGAACATGCAAACCCACACACACAGACGTACACACACACTCACAAACTTTTGCCTTTATAATATTATATATAATTATATACATAGTGTGATATTACAAAGATATTATGTAAATAGGAGAACTAGGAGATATAATTAATATTGCCAATCCACAAACGTCATGCGTGTTAAAGTATGTTTCAATAGATTCTGCACCAAAGCTCCACAAGAAAAATCTAATTTATGAATGCCTATTCTTCCCACTCTCATCATTTTCAGCCGAAAGTCATCCACTGCTGGACATAGGCCTCCCACAAGCGTCGCCACACTGATCGGTCCTGTGCGTTTCGCATCCACCGGATGCCCGCAGACTTGACCAGGTCGTCGCTCCACCTAGAGGGAGGCCTTCCAACGCTACGTCTGCCCACTCTCATTAAAACATTAAAAAAGAAAATCAAAATGTCTTACCCGCCTCTAAAACCGCTTATAAATTCCCGGTCTCCTAATAGCCACACCACCAAAGCTAGAGCGGCCGCGGCTTCAGATAAAGGCTTTCAATGTTTTACAGAGGTGGCGGCGAAAGCAGAGAGCGAAGTGAGCGGTGTGAGCGAAGCAAGCGGTTAGAGCAGACGTCTGATACAAATGGCTCGATAAATACTTTATTTCATTCATGTCTGTGTTTTAATGTGGTGCCAATGTTTGCTATTGAAGACATGTGTCTAGTCTGATGTGATTATTAGTGGGGAAATTTATTACTGCTTTTTAGGGTTCCGTACCCAAAGGGTAAAAACGGCATAAAATAAATATTTAAGTGGGGCTCCCATACAAATATAATAAACGTGTTTTTTTTGCCTTTTTTGTGATAATGGTACGGTAACCTTGGAGCACGAGTCCGACTCGCACTTGGCCGATTTTTAGTTTCTTGAGATAGTGATATATGTTTATTTTGGTTCAGCCCTTTATAGACTGTTTAGGTATATGCAAGCTCAGTGAAACGAAAAAATTGGCAGGTATCTACGTCCCATCAAATTTCTGATCTCCTAAATCTCGTGCGGGCTATTTTGATTGGTTTACCAAATACCAATATTAATCATGTTAGGAATAGGTTACATGTGTTATCTGTCCCCGTACCCTGATGTGTCAAAACTATCATAGTTAGACTGTAAAAAAGGGACAGTTTACATCTGTCCCTTATGCACACTCAAAATAACGTTATTATTAGAGCTTATGGTAACACCCCCCTGATCCAATTGATCGTTCTTGGGATTTGGTAAAGGATTAATTTGACCAGGACTTGCACAGCAAAACACGGTCTTGAACTTTGATAGTACATATATTCTAATAAAACCAAGCACCTCGAATTAAAGACTAACCCCTTACATACATACATAGATAAACTAACACTTTTCTCATAGCAGAAAAGTAAACCAAACCATAGACCAACCATCAAGAGAACCATAGAGAAAAAATGTTAGAGTGTCCTTTTACATTCCTTTTGCTTCTTTAAAGTTCATATACCGCACCACACACACTTCTATCCCAACCAATAATGTGTTAAAATAATACAACAATACTAATCTATGACGATAATTATATGTAAGTTGACTGGGTACGAAAAAGCAAATTCTATTTAGTCCGCCGATTAAATTATCAAAAAATATTGGGCACGTATTTTTTGCTTATTGAAATCAATATAAACCACAAAGACAAAGCGCATCAAAGGTGTGGGCTTGTGACGTAATAAACTAAAAAGTGTACCAAGGCATGACATCATACGATATTTTAATGCACTGTATCGTCATCATTTTTTGAAATTAAAAACGTGTCCAATATTTTTTTGGAAATCTAAATGACGGACTAAAAAATTGTTTTAGTCCTCATCCCTATTAAACCCATCCAACTAAAAGTCAATTGACATGACAGCTAATGAAACTGACAAGCAATGGCGGCAATTGCAGATATATCGAGTTTCCATCGCGGATCATGATCACTGAATAATGAATAGAGATAAATTAATTAACGCCTGCACACATCATAACAATAGCGAGGCGTTGTGATTGCTAATTAATAGGATATTTATATTAAACAGCTCATCGTAGATTGGGGTCAAACATGTTATAAATTACTTAAAATATTTACCAAAGCTTTTAATAAATCAATCAATTTGGAGTCAGCTTCCAGTCTAACCAGCAGGTTTACTATGTATCTTTTGCAAGAGCAAAACGATAGCGATTTTTGCGCAATAATTGCTCTTCAATACAAAAGTTTTAGAGTTGTTGGCATTTTTTTAAATAAGTGCATTTGACAAACAGCGAGCGATTAGCAAACGATTGTGTAGGACCTACCATACTTACACTGCAATTAATTCCGACTTTTATGACTTATAGCGTTTGATCGCTATCGTTTTGCTCTTGCTAAAGATACGTAATAAGCCTGCCGGTGCCATCTCATCAATCCAAAGGTGTGAGGAGTGGTGGCAGGTGTGAGGAGGCCTCTTCCAAGAAGTTGCCACTCCTGGAAAAAGGGCCTCCTTACACTCCTTATTAGAACAGGCAACCAAAAATGACCATGAAAGAAACAAGAAATACCAACTGAATACCCATATGCCAATTAAAATTCTTGCTAAAGGGGTAGATTTTCCATTGTATCCTAATAATTCCTTACTAGCTTCTGCTAGCGGCTTCGCCCGCTTAAAAAGTGTATTATCATCCAAAAGGAGCAAAAAAAAGAAAAATTAATAATAATTTTTTACCGGGATAAACATTAGCCTATATGCTATTCCAGACTATGCTCTATCTCTTTGCCAAATTTCATCCAGATCCATGCAGCCGTTCTGGCGTGATTGAGTAACACACAAACATCCATCCAACCAAACTTTCGCATTTATAATATTATATAGTAAGATTGATAATAGATTGCAATAGAATACAATGTAAATTGTTACTGAACTACACTAAACACTGCAACTGAACTCGTGCAAGCAATTTCATGTACAAACTGAAAACAGAATATTTTGAAACATTCACACTTTCGTCCAAAAAACACAAACACCGAAATAAAATCATCCAAGAATAAATAAACAACAAAACGTTAAAAGAATCGTGAATTCCAACACAAATGTATTGTACTTCACAAATGGAGGACCAACATGAATACGTTCCAGCCGGAGATGGAATGCGAAGGGAAACGTCCACGAATTGTGACCACTGTTATATCTTGATGAAATTGTTCATTGAACAATGATTTAGATTAGCATTGTGTGAGATTTGGCTGTTACAAGGCAATGGATTTGTAAGAATAATTGGTGTAATTGGAATTGCTATCAATATGGTTAGCGAAATAACTTTACAAAGAGCAGATGTTTCTGTAGTCAGATAACTTTAATTCATGAAATAAATATTGCAGTTTGACAGCCTAAGTAAACAAAATAAAGTATGACAGTTGTGTCATAAAATATTAATCAGCAGATAAAAGCTTTCTAGCTGTTGCAAATCAGCATGATAAGTACCCATCCATGTATATTTATTTTTTATCATGACCACCAAATTTTATGAAGCTTCAGTAAATTTTATCAGATCCAGATGTTTAATCTTAAGTTGTGTATTAGTTTAAGAAACTTTCAGAAGCCACCTATCTTTCTAGATTCGTTTTATAACGAATCAAAGGTTAGCTATAGGTACAGAGTGACTTTTAAGGCCGTACCCTGACCAAATTCAGCATGAGTTATGAGCATTCCTATTGGCCTGGCGGCACTAGTGGCGCATGAATTACAGTAGTGAATTCGCCCAGATTTTAGAATAAAATCTTTATAAAATCGAATATTGGTATTTTGAAGAAAAAAAAACTTACAAAATGTTCGTTATCAAATTGTCTATCCATTAGTGTTAGTACAAAAAATAATTAATGAACACTACGAGGACATGCTATCAATAATTATTTCTCGTTTTTATGGTTTTGTTGGAAAAGTTTACTACCATTTTAGAATCAATATTATGTTTAAATTTAATGTATTTTTATTATTTGATGTTTATTTTTAAATAAAGAGTAGATAGCTCTTAAAAACAACTAGCGCGGCGTTTTGCTCGAGGAGGCGCCTTAATGTAATCCATGGCGATCCTTCCAGGGTTGAAAGAACTCATGACTTTATGTGCAACTTTCACTTTATCCATACTTTAGAGTTGATCTCATAATAAACGTTTATAATCACTTTCCTAAAAGATTGCTAATGAGCTAAATATCACCCTGAATTTTACGTACAGTTCTCAATCTCCTACCGTCTAACAAATAAACGCGGAATAAAGTTATACCAGGTATAACTAAGGTATACCAATACATTTTCATAGGTTTATACCTGGTATAACTTTATTCTGCGTTTATTTGTAAGAGGGTTAGACTTTAATTTAGATCCCTCGAAAACAGCCAAAATTCAACGTGTAGACGAAACAGAGGAGCTAGTGGCATTGTGTCGGTAATTACTACATGTACCTACGAGTACTTGTGAACAGTACGTCAGCAACACCTACAATATGCTTGCAGATAAATATTGACTGTCACATTAGGACTCACGGCTGTGGAGAGCGGCGAGCAGTAACAGTAAAATATTATAATTTTCAAGCAACACGAGACTGGAATTAAGTAAATTAGTAATACATTTAAGGCTATTTAATTGCAAAACAATCTCCAACTGAATCGAAGTCTATTTTCTTAAGTTAATACCAATGAGATTCGGTTATTCGAGTGTTTCATCAGCTTTTTACATATCAGCCGGTCCATTCTTCAAATATCTTACCGTGACAACTTGAGTGAATTGATCATTTCAAGTGGTGCTATGGACTGACAACTCAGTCTATCTTAGTTATCACGATGATATTGTTACAGAGTAGTATTACAAATTACCTGTACATTCTGAATAGTACCTACAATAGTGGCCACGCAACGTAAGACATCTTCATCTGCTAATTATTCATGTACATGTCCATTACCATCAAATTATTCAGTTACACGCCCAACTGTATATTCAGTTCGTGATCCCACAAGACCGTGTGTCCCAACACTAGGCAGCAGCAGACGTGCGAACCGTAGGCTCGTCTCCGCAAACATTTGTCACACAGCGCAACGTGTGCACAACACTACTCGACCGCAGACTGGTGTAATTGTTGTAGCTACAACACTAGCGGATTAATAGCTTAGGTTTGAATCAATATGTCTGGAGAACAGGTGATGGTAGATGTGTTAAAAGATGTAGGAATTCTTTCTCGGGATCCCTTCTAGTGTATCCTAAATGCGTTAAAGTTTTTGGCGAATAAAAGTTTTACATATTGTAAAGAGCGCAAAATTCAGGGTTGTTGTAATTGAAGAAAATTAATGATTGATGAAAGATTCAATTTTATGTATGTTTTACTTTACTATGTTGATATTCTGTTGCTGCTTCTACATTTTAGGATTTCTTTTAGGTTGTCTAACTATAGGTAATATATTTAAATTAAACAATAGCTAAACCGAGCTTCCCTTGGAATTAATTTTTATCGGTTACATTTCGGGGAGTGTGCGATGGAACTGCACAATTTGAATCCGCCTAACTCTTTTCATCATTGGACTATAAGACGCACAGCAATGCGCCATCGGTACATGGTGGACATCCCATCCACACGCAGAAAGCGTATTGCGAATACTTTCATTTTGCGTACAGCTTTGATAGTTAGCAAGTTGATATTCTCTACCGGAGTCTTTGTTTCCTGATAGCTAGGACCTAAGGCTCTTTAAGTCAAGAGTGAATAGGTTACTTCTAGGCAACCGAGATAGTGATCAAACGCAAACTAACCATAAATAAAAATAAAATAACTTACAGCAAAGGTTAAAGAGATAAACAGACTTGACATTGAGGGCACAACTAAGGATAAGGACACTACCTCTTGTTCTCCTAAAAATATCCTATTAGGTTTAAAGCGTGAACACATCCATTCCCGAAAAATCCCAACACACAAATCAGTCTTATCAGTTCTCATTTCTCCAAAACTCGAACCTTTCACCTTCGGAATCCTGGCAAATCTAATAAAACCAAAAGATACGAGAGATAGGTCCGAAATTACGAGGTCACTCGAGTCCGAGATCCGTAAATCTGTCGCCGGGTCCGTTTAGGGTCCTATCGTACGATAAGAAGTCCGTGCCACAGATGTAAACCTGCCTTTTGTTCGTGTTTATACGTTTATTGCCGTATATGTGATTATGGGGGGAAGGATAAAAAAGATGAATGAAATTACCTAAAATGAGAGGAGTAAAAAGAAATATATGATAAAATGGCGAGTGATGAAACAGATATTGATATATAATCCAACTGAAGCTTGAGCAGACAAAGCTGAATATATTGAGCATTTTTTACTGAAATCGAACTATATTATTGAAAACAATATTCTTCATATAGAAACCCATAGATAGGAAGACAACAATTCCGAAAGATCTCTTTTGGAATCTAGTGCCGAATAACACAAATCTTCGCAAACCAATAAGAACACTAAAACACGATCCCAATAAAATGTAGTAACAAATTGTTCTACTGCTCGTCTTAAACTTTTTATTTGTTTTCAAATGAAACCCTTTCCTACACGGCTTACGTTTGGAGTGCCGCCAACCGCGTAATGAAAAGCCAAGATCAATACAAGTTCATGGCCAAGTCTTCAGCCAAGTTTAAGTCTTAATATTCATCCGGTTTAGTGAAAACACGATAAACAAATCTAGAACAAGGAAGGAGTGGATTTATGAACTCAACTCTTAAGTGAAAATTCACCAATATTTTCACAGGAAAGTTTTCTGAAGCGTCTATTGAAACAACGAAATTGCTGAATTAATATACAAGAGACACTACACCTATTGGCTTAATTGACATCTTTGATTTTCTGATTATTTGTAAATCTCTTTTTAGACTGATATAACACTTACTGTTAGGATTCGAAAAACAAATGACTGTCGTCTACTATTTTTATTTACTCATATCTTTAATCAAAATAATATTTCATAAATCGCTAACTTCGGTTCAAAACAAGACTTACGGGACGTCAGTTAACGATAGACCCCTGAGCAGATTAGCGGATCCTCCCTCGAGACGATTCCACACCATCGCACCGTTTATCGCCTATCTGCTTACCCTTGCACAGTGACTTTTAAAGAATAAAAGAAGTAATGGATGATTTAGATGAAAATATTGAGGGCAGTATCTTGTTTATACGCCATGCTAGGACGATGAGAGGCGTAAAAATTACCAAGAAGCAAAATCTGATTGAAAAATTTGATCTAAGTATTAAAGAAAAGATATATGTGGCTTAATTCAATGTAATAAATAATACTGAATGCAGACAATATATTACACCTTTCTAGAGAATTGTTATTATCGAAACAACGGAATTCAATAAGTTAGTAACTCATATATTGAAAATATAACTCCACTCGTCAAATGACACTGATCTAAATTGTCTAGATACAAATTCTTTCCTCTGATATTACTAGTTTTGAGGCAGACGTCGCAATTTCCTATCGGAGCCCGTTTACAGTCGGCTCTGCTTCCGTATCTGAACTCAATTTCTAAATTATATACATGTCCTTTTCCTCAAATATATTTTCTAATATTGCTATCTAGACTACTGCTCCATCGTTGATAAACTTTTCTAGATACCAATATATAAGCGAAAAGCACCTTAAGTTTTCGAAAATTCGTCTTTCTTACCCAGATGGAGAAAGGTCTTCATCAATTATACGTAAGTCTTATAGGTTTTTAAATCTATAAGTGCCGTGTTATCGTCTGGGTAATGTAACTAACTATATTACTAGTATCATTTCCCAATTCAGAATTACATCATCATCTATAACATAAATCAGTAATTACAATATTAATACCGAATTGAATACCGATATCTACTCTCAGAGTATGAGCCATATCAAAATAGTAATTAGACTATGTTAATATTATTACTTCGCTGTTAGAACTGAGACTGTATGGAGCTATTGGAGAAATTAAGTTTCAGTCTTTATTATCATAGTTTGCTTCAGGATTCGAAGAATTATAGTAACTGTTAAAACTGTCTTAGGTTGCTAAGACTAGGCGTACAAAAATAATTTCTTTATATTTATTTCGTTGTGACAGTGTTGAATAAATGTTTTCTTTCTGTTCTTATTCTATACTTAGTCAATCGACACGAGATGAATTTAGTATTTTTTTAATAAATGCGCCAATTTACTGCTATTATAATCAAACAAAAATTTATATTTGTAAAAATAAAAACCCACATCCTATAGTAAACCTAAAACCATACCATCGTCATTCGAATTAAATATTCAAAGAAAATTACGAACCGTAGGAAGTTTTCCTTTCCCCGCTTTCTCAGCGAATTGTTTTACTATGTATACCGGTCGGGCAATAAAAAAGTATACGCTATAAGTGCTCCAGCTTTGTCGTTTATAGCGCAACTTTTTATTGGCGTCGTTTAAGACGTAATATAAAGTTGGTTGGCTCGTAAATCAGGCTTTTCTACCAACTGATGGATGGAAAGGAATGGGACCTAGTAGTTGCCTTGAGGAACACGTATCAGTTAGTTGCGATAACCTAGGTCGTATAAGGTTATGGCTGCCTTGAACACTTAAGCTCGTTTCACTTTTCTCTTTAAAACAAAAATTATGCAACAGTTATAAAAAAAATATTAGCAAGAAGTAAATTTGGACATGATGATGTGATATTTTCACTCAAAAGCCTCATCAGGATCAAACACACCCAATTTAAAAAACATTACCAAACCAAATGTTACCAAAACGACAACGCAGTATAGCTACATATTTTAACTGCGCCATCCTCGGACACCGAACACATCACATCACTGCACTCTGCATGCATGGGATGGCCTAATGTGGTCCCACTGCATCCATTGTTTACGTTACATCTGTAACAAAACAAAAAAAGAATCGCAAGTCTGGTACAAAAACTCTCTTATATTCATAGCTGGACGCTACTGCAGACCATCTGTTTGGTCGGCCATCACGTACATCGCGCGTGCTTCTCCCTTCTCCTAGCAAATGAATTAATTCGACCACCGAACTGATTTACACGATGCTGAGATTTCAAGGTTTGCTTTTATTTGATTTTCCTCTTTGTGGTAATGTAGCTAGAGTGGGATCTTTTTTATTGTTTTGTTTTGTTAGGCGCGTTGGGAGTGCGTGTTTTATTGGATTTCTTCGCTCGCGATTGTCGTGAAGTATTTCGTAAATAGCATTACGTTTTCTGATTTAAAAGCCTACTCTTATTTTCGTGTTTGATCATCCATTAGTACAGAAGCTCCATTCGATGAAAACGGAATCATAAATTTTCAGTAATATTTTATGATGTACTGTCCCACTCCTCAGCACAGGTCTCTCATAAACTCCATGAACTCTTACTAAGTTTTAAGGCAATGTTATTGCCTTAAAATTTACCACCAACGAATTATTTTCCATCATTATCATTATTTACAATACGTGCCGTATTCATTTCATCCATTCTTTATCAGGCCTTTCCAAAAACACAGAAAACCTTCCAATACTGAAACTTTCACAAATTTTACCATCATAGTTATAATCATCCACACTCCCAATTTACTACCTTCTAGAAAGTCTTCTATCATCCTTATCACACAACATTCTACTTATTCAAAATTATACAAAACTTAACTCCAACATTATCCAGTATCTCCAACAAATATACATCCAACACAGCTGTAACACCCAACCCACTTGGCACTCGCTGTAACTAGCTAGGGATAGCAAAAAGCGGATTGCCACTTAAGGTGCTAATTATCCCGTGCAGTTCAAAGTGCCGTCAAGTGTCAGTGTGTCTGGCCTTCAGGTCCTCGTGGAGATTTGTTACATTGGCTGGCTGGCGATGGATACTTGTTCGTGAGTTTGTAAAAAGGGTTATAGTTTAAAATTCACATTAGTCGTGATAATTATGTCGCATTATTCATATGCTGTCTATGTGAACGTCAGAAATCTTTCAATGCATATTTCGAAATATTGGTATATTATAATTATTTATATGTATATACAAATTAACATAGTACAAAATATTTAATTAACAATAACAACCTATATACATGAGCAACAATTCTTGGATCAAATGCAAAAAGGCGATAGTTGGGGAAACCTGAAATAAAAAAATAAAAAATAAATTGTTTCTTTAGGACCTGCTGCAAATAACCCCAACTATCACCCTGTTTCGTTTGATCCATGATTTTTTGCCCACCCTGTAGACACATTTCAATCAAAAACTACGAACGCGTATAAAAAGACGAAGGCTCATTGGGCGTCAAAAAAATTCGTCCACATCGTTGTCAACGGGAAAAGTGCCAAGAGCCTTGGCTTGCCACATTGGATAGCCATTTCTATAAACTGCAACTTCTAGCCTTACTTATAATTATGTTTATTCAAGAAATAAAACTGCTATAGGTCCAAGGACCATCCTACCCCTATATCGTAAACGCTAACTATGGCATTTTATAATAAAATATAATTCATTGCTTCTATTTTAAAGTCAGACAGCATTGAATTCTATACTAACTATCTTTGCATTATATTCTTGTCTATAACCAATACCTGGTCATCCCTGTCATTTCTTAAAAGATTCACATATAACAAACTACAATGAGCCCTACATATCACAAAATAGCTGTCAAATTAAATCAACTCTACCAGCTCTACTCCCGTCCTGTGCACTAGACGCAGAGCTCGTCGCGTCGGTTTCAATTACAAACTCTGTGGAGTAGTTATTTCGTAATTATCATGGAGAGTGAGCTCCATGTAAAGCTTAATTTTGCTCAGCAACAAGAGCCACATGTATAGTAACTGCTCTATTGTTTAACTTAATTATATTCTATTTGATAGTATTAATATTGTGGGTTATATTAGTTTGAGTTGGTCTGGTCTGGTTTATGGTAAGGCTTGCCAATGTTATTTCTTTTTGCAGTATGTTCTTGTACATTAAGATTCATCATCTGCCTAGCCTTTTCCCAATTGTTGTTGGGGTCGGCTTCCAGTCTTACCGGATTCGGCTGAGTACCAGTGCTTTACATGGAGCGACTGCCTATCTGACCTCCACAACCCAGTAACTGGGTAACACGATACCCCTTGGCAAGACTGGTGTCAGATCTCAAGATTCTAACTACCCTTAACGACTGTTAAAGATCTTCAAATGACAGCCGGGACCAACGGCTTAACGTGCTTTCCGAGGAAACTCGATATGTTGAAATGGTCATTCATCCACGGACCGACCTCAGCAAGCGTTGCTTAACCTTGAAGATCGACCCGTGCGGCTGTTATTATTTAGCCACGAGCTCCTCTCTTGTACATTTATATTAATGTTATAAATTCTTTCGGTCTATATATTCACACAATAAAAATATATTTAATCCAAGGACTTGGCTCAATAAGCTTGTAAAAATAGCTAAAGTAAACATCCTGTCACGTCCTTGTAATTATCTGTTTTTGTTTGAATTTCAATAATAAATAAGCTGTACCAACACATAATGTAACAGTTCCTTCCAATTAACCACAAGAAATCCTCTTGATATCTACCCTCCAAATAATAATCACCCTCTCAACACACAATACATGCAAATACTCGAACCTCATAGAAAATGAAAATCCATTGTTCCATCCATTATAAAATCCGCACAGTAATTAATATAGGCAAGCAACATTACACAACATGACTAATTAATTCACTCCACTCCGATTCTAACCGAAATTCCACCAAAATCGGCTCAGATGAAGCTCTACCATCATCCGGACATAATGCTAATGCTACTTATTTATTGACGGTAATCCATTATGCCACAACCAATACCAAAAACATCTCAAATCTACTGAATCACTACCACTTACAGGTCTACCTAAACTGGCTATATAAAATTCACCAACCATTTTGCTAAGATATACAGTATCCTTATATTTGCATCAAACGAAGGGTCTTGATTAAATAGCTACTGCTTGAGTTTCAAATAAGGTTCCTTCAAGTGGTCATGTCTTCGTAACAGCCAGTTTTACTTGGGCTTCCATCCTTCCCTCGCTGAGTTAATTTTAGTAAAGCGTTGATGGAGATTGTTTCGAAGAGATGGGTCTAGATGTAATGGTTGTCTCAAGTTGGGTGTGCCGTGGCCGCAGCTTTGCTGAACGTCTTAGCGTTGTCTTCTGTAACAATATTAGCTTATGTATCACATATGATAAATCCTTTTACATGAAAATCGACCTTGTGGCTATATTTATCATGGGAATTCTAACGCTATCAATCTTGCTATGACAATTTGGCTTGTGTCCAACTTCCTAAAATGCTGCGAAAGTGAATGCCTCGTAACTAAAGATGACATATTTGTTACTTCCGTGGTAAACAAGATGACGTCATGTTTCTTCATAACAATCGCATAGCTTTGGTTTCCTTCCTACTACTTCTTACCATTATACAAGCTGGGCGCTCCTTGAGATTTCCCATCGGCAAAAATCATGAATTTTCGCCCTGAATTTCCATTTCGATGAATTTTTAAACAAAATTTCTTATTAATGCTCATCTTCGATATATTCGATTATTCGAATTGTCTTGTTGCTAGAGCTTTTAGGCTCTGCGTTGTCTGTCAGTCTCAACTTCTGATTTTAATAAGTAGTTTTTCCCCTCCGGCCTTTTTCCCAATGCATGACAAATGCCTTGCTTTTCTTTTTTTAACTTCTCGCTATCCTAAGCTAACACATACCACTTCTAGCCCTTAATATCTTTCTCCATAAACAAATTATAACTACATACAGACTTTTTTTGTACGAACAATTTGTAACTATAGACACTCCAATACCCCAAATTTCTTTTACGACCGCAACTAGTTCCTCGCCATCACAATATACAAGGGTATATCTCCAAAACTCTTGATCGAAAGTACTCCCCGCCCTTTCCATGTCCATTGCCCCTGGAATTACGTACACTTAATGTTGTGGATGATCTGCGAGAGGCATTAGGAGCGTCTTGGACTTAAGAGGACTACTTACGGACTGTGGTCATTAAAACTGTCGGTGGATTACGATTTCCGATGTTTTTCGGGCGTGTGTGTTGTGAGTGAAATCTTTGTTGTTGGGTTTTAAGTGGGCAGTGCCTTGAGGTGTAGGTGTAAGACGAAGGAATCTTAAAGGATTTATTTCAACTACTCCATTTACTGGTTATTTTGAATTGTGAAGGAGTCGGTCTGTTAGGTAAAAGGTTGAAGCTATTTGCACGTTTCTAAACGTAGATCACTATAAAGAAGAACGTGCATGAACCTTATCTAAGATACGCAACAAAAATGTAAAGATAAAATAAATACAAATTAAATAAAGAGATCGACAGTACTTTTGAAAACGTGTTCACAAAATCAATGGTATCGAATGAACAAAATAATCAACACAAAGCCAAAAAGCACTGCTTACAAAAAAAAAAGTATTTACCATTGTACAAGCGTTCACAAAAAAAGACCCATTTGTGGCGTTTCACTCACCCATCCATACAATTGAAACTCTATCAAAAAATTCCGACTATCCAAATGAACTGAAATCACGCGCGAAAAAACAGAAACGAAAGAATTTAATTTAACATACAGGGAAGCCGGTGAATCATCATCATGCACTCCAGTTCACATTATATACGATTCCATTCCAGACGAATACACTCGCGAGCATAAAATTAACCCTATTCACAAGAAAATAGAATTAAAATATATATAAATGAAGCACTTTATCGTGAAGCGAGGCGACTCAAATTGGGTTTTTTACTCTACCCTCACTTCAGGAATACATGTGTTGTTCGGACACAATGCTGTAATCTAGTTGGACAAATTAAATCTTTGCTTGTGAAGTGAACAGCGTATTACACTCAACTTTAAACCCTGTATTTTGACCTTAAGGTTGAAGTTGGCTTGTTAGAAAGTCATGTGTGTGTCGTTTGACGGTGTCTTTTAAAAATAGACGCTCGTAAATTTATCTGTAAAGCCGGCGTTTTCATTCACGTTTACGCTTGGCTAGACAAATGTCACTTCCACACTGATGCGGGTGTAAAAGTTAATGCATAGATACGAGCTATAATTGGGGGAATGATTGGTCAACAGCTTAAATGCTTCTTTAAATACAATGCAGGAGCACTAATGTATAGTTTTGGTTCCGACATTATTTTATATATTTATTTTACTTTTGTATAGATTCTTTTACCGATTGTTCTGTAAATGTGTGAACATTGTAGGCCTTCTAGATGCTTGTTAACATTTGTGAACTTTTTAACTCGTTTTATTTTCTTTTGTTTATATAATATGTAATCTTTTTTTTTGTTTTCTTACGACTAATTGTCGGGCCTACGTTGTCCCCCCATAACTAAGTACTAATGCTGTAAGAAGTAAATATTGTTAAACCAAACCATTTTTTTAAAGAGTAACCATGGAGTTTCTTGCCGGTTCTTCTCCATAGGAAACGACCAACCCGAACCGTGCACCTTTTGTCGACGTTATATAAGTGCCCATGCAGGCCTATATGAAATAAAATAAAAATTGAAAAAAATAATATATATTATACTGGAAATCTTGATAAATACAATAAAGTTATACTACTATTGTTATAATATGAAATGAAAAATTACGAACAACATTTGAACTCAAGAACGAAATAAGCTTTATTATTGCCTAAAGAATATTTTCGACATAATTTTTCCAATAATACCTCAACGAGGCTCATTACTGACAATTGATCGTATTACGCCGACTCATGAAAGATTTCCCTTCGTTACAATTTTATTCTTATATCAGGAATTGATAAGTAATAATAAGTGGACCGATGTAATTGGCATACAGTGTACAATCGATGTTATATGAATAAGTAGGTTTAACATTCTTGCGATGAATGCTTAATTACGATTTGTTTTAACCGACTTCAAAAAAGGAGGAGTTACATCTGCCTAGCCTTTTCTCAACTATGATAGGGCACAGATAATATAATACTACAGTGTTAGAGTCTGCTTCCAGTAAAACCGAAAACAGCTGATTACTGTATAGTTACACAAAAACTGACTCCATAACTCTTCAACCTATAATAATAGGTAACCGATACCTTACCGATGGTTTAAAATCTCTAAAACGCGTTTTTATCCGACTGCCCAAATAAAGGATTTATCCGACTGCCCAAATAAAGGATTTATAAGGTTATCAATTCGGATATTTAACACGTTCATTGCCACGTCACGCGACGTCGCGCGAAAACAATACATTTTCTATTGTGTTTATTTCGTGGCAGTCAACCTGTTAAATATATTTTTCAATGTATATAAAATATATATTTAAAAAAAAAGTCTTCTAAAAAAACACTACAAAGCGAAAAATAACTTTCTTTTCCGTCGCTGTCGGTATCGAAAAACGAGAAACAATAGGTAAGAAAGACACCGACTTCGGAAAAGAAAGTTATATTTTTTTGTTTAGTTCATAAATTTTTAGTCTAACAAATGATCAAATATTTAAGTCTTCAAATTATTTGACCATTTCTGAGGATACCACATCATCAGCCTATTAATGTTCCCACTGCTGGGACACAGGCCTCCTCTCTGTGAGAGGGAATGGGCCGTAATCCACCACGCGGGCCCAGTGCGGGTTGGTGGATGTCACATATCTTAGAATTTTTGGTTCTAGGAAATGCCGGTTTCCTCACGATGTTTTCCTTCACCGTTTTTGAGAGAAGTGGCTCGAACCCACGACCTACAACTTGTAAGTCGCGGCCGATACCACTGAGCCACCACTGCTCTCTCTCTCTCTGAGGATATTTATTTATTTATTATTTATTTATTATATGCTTTATTGTACACCATAAAATACAAAACTAACTTTTTTCAATTGGTGAAAACTAACTAAAGTTAACTATGGATCAAAAAGGGCATAAGACTGGTTGGCAGTTCCGGAATTCTGACTTTGCGTCAAGATTGTCATAGATATACGCAATCGGTAAGATGATTATGATTCTAGGAACATTTGGAATCCTATACTTTGGAGATACGAGCCTAAAATCAAGTCGCAACTTTCATCATTTCCCTGTATGCTGAAAGCATTACTTTCCTGACAACACAAGACAAAAACAAAAAAAATAGACAAAGAAGAAAATTTTAATAAGACACACCCATCACAGTCCAGATACAAAATATTTTACTCGACTTATTTCCTTCATTCTTGAAGCCATTGTCTTCTATAACGCTTTGCAGAATTTCATTCAGAGCAAAAAATATTTTAAATACAACTTCAATTTTCTACTCTCTATCTTTAGTCATAGAGTTCATAGTTAAATGATGCGATGTTGATCTTAAAATGAGTATTTTCTGCGTAGTTCGCAGAGATCTTAAACATGAATATCTTGTACATTTTCTTTTGCAGTTATTTGGCGTTTCTTTTCTCTTTGTAGTCGAGGAAATGTTTTTGTTGTATGATGATAATTTTCTTCGATGTTTTGCCTAATGATGTGTTTTGTGAGTCTTGATTTGATACAACGATTTGGTCCTTTGTTACGGATTATCTACAATTGATTATTCGGTTCTTCATCCATGAGAATATATTTTGTTAGATTTTATCGCCCCCAGCTATTATGTTATTAAGGATAAAGCGTATATACTATGGAAAAGAATATACCTATTATTTCAAGTACATCAATTTAGTTACACATCTCTTAAAAACAAAATACCTATTCAAAATCGAAATTTCTTTATTCAATTAGGCCATTAAGCGGCATTTTTGAACGTCAAAATTTTAAATTTAATAGTAATTAATTGATTCTACCGTCCATTCGGAAAAGTAGCTTGTTATGGAGAAGAACGGATGAGAAACTCCACAATTACTCTGATAAGTGTTTTACAAGTATTTGGTTACATCATGCTTGTTGGCAAAATACATATATGTGAAAAACGATGTAAAAGACGTTGACGTAAAAGCGTCTAGAGTAAAACAAACAATTAAAAAATACAATAGATAGGTAATTAAAAACAAGCCAAGGCAGTTTAGTTATGTCCAATCCCAACTGATGGCGCCCGTTCACGAACATGACACATGGATCGGCACCACTATTAGGTAGAGAGTAGATAGAAGCAAAGAAAGAACCTGTAAAATGCAAGTTATACTTTCACATTACATTTATAAAAAAACTTCAAAAGAACTTAAATCATTCTACCACTGATACCCACCACATCAATAAAACGGCACCATTTACCAATTCACCAGTTTTTTTTTATCTAAAACACTTCAAAACAAAAAATATAATCTGCATACCCCCAAATTCTAACCCTCTGCCTGTGGCGCCAAAAAAAAACGCTATAAGATACAGCGAAAAAACTAACGACTTTGCGAAAAATACCGACATGGGAGTCGAAATGCCATAAAGAGGCATGAAGCGCCATATCTGAGAAGTTTGACAAGCTACAATATTATGAGTATTAGATAACTGTGATATTGTTACATTCTACCCTCCGGCAGTTTCTTGTTTTCGTTGCTTGAGAATTTTTAATATTTTTCGCATTGCTCCTGGCTATGTTTTGGGTATCATTATGAGATTTGCAATGGATTAGGACTTGTTTTTTTATGGTATGTGTTTACTTTTAACTGCAGAAGTTTCGAATTATCCGCCTACGTTTGTTTTCATTTTATGAAAAAGTTTGTAACTTTTCTGAATGGGATTTGTTGCCAGAGCTAGCCAAAGTGTTAAAAGTATTTTTTACAGAAAGCAAAAATATACTATAATAGGGTTTTTCAGACATAGCAAAAATATACAATAATAGAGCTTTTCATACACAGCATAAATATTAAAAAAAAATGTGGATTATTAATAAATTGGTGTCAAATGCTTAGGGAAAAGCAAAACTTATATACCTATTGATATTTCTATCAACTTTTTTTATCAATTCTTATAATTCCTTATTTTGTTCCAGGTATGTTCCCTGATCATTTAACTGCATCCTAACAACGATTGGTAAGTCCCAGCATCGGTACTAATCTCACGTTTCCAATACATTGCGTGTTTACTACCGCCGTTTTACGATTATTGCAGTATAGCCGGCAATATCTAGCACACCGTCGGTTTGCTATGGTTTGCCATTGCTGATGGTGGTACAGGGCTGTCAAATGTTTGAAGTTTTACGTCAAAAAAAAGATTGATAGAATTGACGCACGAAGTTAACAAATTTAATGATATAATAACAGTCTTACGCTACTAAAAATACAAAACAAAAGAAACGAAAACATATAAAAAAGTCCCAGATATATCTGGGATGGGCATTACTGATAGCTACTTTGTCTAAATAATTAGTAGTGCTTAAATTATGTTTATTAAAACATAATTACTACTAATACTATCGTTGAGAGGAAATGCGATCGCAGACAGCCAAATGAATATCCAAAGTAAAAAGTCATAATTCGAGGTTTGGCTCTCGCCTCCTCCAATATTGGACCAATTTAAAAGATATTCCATAAATTAAAAAAAGAAAGATATATACGTTGCCCCCTGAGGGTGCCCCTATGTTTTTAATGATGATATATCTTTAGAAGCACTAGAACCCTCAACAATGCTCAAAATTGCGCTGTCAACAGACGCCTAGTGTACAAATTTGACAACTATAAATGAAAAAGAAAACAGAAGCACAATATATTATATCTTTTTTATTATTTTTTTGGAGTATCTTTTAAATTTGTCCAATACTGGAGGAGGATAAATAGACGGGAGCCGAACCTCTAATTATGACTTTTTCTAAGGAAATTTAGTCGAAGCTCTCTGCCCTCATTTTCTCTTAAAGGTTTCAGTTTAAGGTCATAATTTATAGGCATATCAGTGTCCGCTACAATTTCTTTTTTCCTTTTTGTCTTTTTTTTATGTCACTGTATTAACCATAGCTCTTTGACTTAATGTCAAAAAATGAATTAATTAAGCGAAACAAGGGTAAATTACACAATAGCAGTAAATCAGCTTTTCTATATGTATAATCAGCTTCAAAGAGGTTTAATAAGTTTCCAATTTTTACTTTTATAATTAAAGATACGTAAACTCGCTTGTGTATAATTATTGGATACATCCAACGAGTTAGAGAGTCATATTCAATTTCAGAACACTTTAATAATGTTATAATCAGACTGTAATGATGATAAATTCAAATTACCTACCTACATCGTGAAAATAAACGATTTTTACTTCGAAATCAACCCTGAAGTGGCATAAAATAAAAACAATTGGTACCTAACATTTCTTTCAGTCATTAACAACGGAAAATTAAAATTTGTCTGATAATTTCTCAATTTTCTAAACTTTTTCAATAGCTCCCTTTACCATCGTTCGGTTATCACAATTCCGCGTGGTTGACGCCGATGTCCCCCGAACTCCTCCGAACATCCCCGATGTCTTTATTGGACGATTTTTGTTTATGCGGTATAAAAGCCAGTCTTTTATTGTCATCGCTGAATTATTGCTTCGTGATAACGGTTTCCGTGGTAAATCTTAAGCAGGAGGGATATTTGTTATTAAAACATAAAAGGACTGGGTTCGATGTTGTGTTAAGGAAAGCCAAAAAAAGACGTAGTTTTTATTTTTATACTTTGTCAATTTCTTGAATCTGTTCAGAAACTCATGATATATATCTGTACTAACATACATACAAAGAAAACCAAAAGAGAAGGGGAAACATAAAAAATAACACCTATTTTTTGAATTAACAATTAGAAGTTAAGGTTACACTAGCCGGAAATTCTTCAATACAAACGTATTCTAGCGATTACTCCATTGTTTGACGATGTACGTTTAAAATAAAAAATGATATCAATTTGTCTCATCATTATCTAGCCCTGTAGGGAAGTAAATATATATTTGAAAGTTATGAGCGTCGAAAATTCCATATTTCAACACTAATTTTAACGCATCTTTGGGCGGAAATAATTACCATAAGAAATACAGGGATAGATTAATAGTAATTCAACAATGCAAATAATTTTATTTAGAAAATATACATTTAGTCGTTTTTTCATGATATCTAGACTCCCAAAGGAATGTTTATAAAATTTCGGGCGCTCGTTTTCGTCCTAAATCATCATCCATTTCGATACAAATTTGCAAAAGTGCTAATTCGAACGTGAACTAGCTTCTTACTGCTTATACACACAGCATCTTACTCTTTTGCACGTGTTGTCGGATGAGATAGCATGCATTTTAACCACGCCCCACAAAATAGTTCGTGCCGTCGACTAGGCGAACCTTAAGTATCTATTTGTAAAACTCTACTATAGCCTAAAAAATGTGTTAAACTTGTGCATTAAAGTAAGGTATGACACGTTCTTAACTTCTCAACTCAGAAACTGGCCATAAAACCCAAAAAGAACAAATAAGTTTTATTTCTCGACTTTACTTGAATGCCGACAGACAATTCAAATTCACTCCCTCATAACCCTCAAATGACTAGTGCAGAACATCACAAGACAATTCATCCCGCACCGGCAAAACCAAGCAGGTCTAAAGTACCCCCCGCACTTAACCGTCGAAGACAGTGCTCCCCACAAGTCCCCGCTTGCTATCTTTGTGAACAAGTCCAGTTTGGCCCATTAACCCTCTGCCTGCAGATAATGGCCCGATTGTCCCGGCTCGCTTCATACTAAATATATGGTGGGGCACGGCTCTAAGGTTTTTGTTGGCATTTTGTAACTTGAAGGTTCGAGGGAGTCTTAATTTATTTTTATTTTTTTTTAATTTTTATACGCAGGACAAATACTGGATCTACTACAACTCGTATTTAATCAACACTAGTAAAAACAAATAGAATGAAAAGACGAACACCTATTTTCTAAGTCTTTAAGAAGGAAACCATTGCCATGGGAATAGAAAAAGATCCTCGATACGAAGACGTTAGTTAATAAGAAGCTATAACAGGTCAAGTGGACGATAATGACTTAGAATATGGGCGTGTAACTAACTTAATATATGTTAAGTCTAATACTATTTCAGTATTAAAATTTGCAATCAGCAATCACATCAATATCACTATCCAACACAACATCTATTTACCCGACTGCCGAAGGAGGGTAATGTGTTTATCAATCTATGTATGGTATGTAAGTATGTATGTGAATATGCATGTATGTATGTATGTATGTTTGTTCCTATATGGCGTTCTAGAGACCAAACGCGTTGACCGATTTTGATGATTCTTACGTCAATCGATTTGTCTTAACCCTGCGAGTGTCACTAGCTACATTAAAATTGCAAAATAGAAAAATGGCGGCTTTTGGGCGCCATATTGTGGGGGCCCAAATTTTTTTTTCTTCCAAACCCATCTTGTATCAAAATAAATGGTTTCAAGAGGGGATTACAAAAATATATAACACTTTATATTTAAATGAACCTAATTCGAAGAAAAAATGTTTGATCTTTTTTTTTTATTAATTAACTATTTTTTATTGCTTTATCCGCTCGTTGTTGCAGTATTGTTTTCCTAGTACCTATAAAGTCTTCTTAAAACTCTTAAAAAACAATGTCCATACCTAGTGTAGTGACTGGCGGCCATGGTGTAGAGACCATAATGGGATAGCAATAGATGGGATAGCTTCGTGTGGGGTATCAGACAGAAGGGTTTTAAGAGGTGTTTAAATGTAGCTAATTCTAAAAAAAATTGTAAATAAAAATTTTATAAAAAATAACAAAAAACCCGACTGCTTAAAAAGCCAACTAAAAAGACGTAAACAAGAAGAACAAGAAGAAAATCATGCTGTGCGGTCGGAAGATACATCTGGTTTTGGTCAGCCAGCTCGCGCATATGTATTCTCCGACTGCACAGCACACTGGACATCACCACACATTCACCTCTATTCCTTTTTCAAACTCACTTTCACACACACAGTACTGCCAACACACCTCTAATTTACTACCAACATAACAAAAACACATGCTCACACGATGACTGGCCGAAAAGCACGAATCACCTCGATCCATTACCCCGATGAGAGAAAGTATTTTATAGCACAAACTTGCGCATTGCGACGTTCCTAATTACGTCTAAGTGTGGGTGAAAAATAGTGGCGGTCGTTAGTCGGCTTTAAAGGGTGGCTGCTTTCATTTGTCTTTGGGTTTTTGACTTTTTTTCGCTTTAGGTGTAAGGCTTGCGAGTTTAATTGATAGTTTTAAATAAAGTATCTCATTCATAAAAAAAAACTGAACTGTTCAACTTAAATTTGGAATAAGAATCTGCCAGGTGTTAAGCAACTAAGAGACCCATAAACTCAGGTATTTTTGACATGGAAGTAGGAATAAGACTTTTAGTATGGTTTTTATGGGCACACATTAAAACTTACACACCATATTTATCTGAAATCAGTCAAACAATACTTCTCAATCAATTTCCTTGTATGTGAATCTCTTACATAATAATAATATCCTGTAATCACCACTAAATTAATAACAAACCTGCATCAAATAACTAATTGAATGCTGCACTGCATTGGTCACACTCACTATTTCCGGTCATACCAATTCTGCCAACCCTCACCCGCCATTCGTTTCCGGAAGACAATGGCCGGCCAACCCGTTCCGATCGCAGATTTCCCGTCACTTCCGTTCCATCGGCTCGAAATTCGAATCTGAATTTCGAAAATATATTTCTGAATGCGAAATTTCGAGTCCATTTTTTAAACCCACCATTCATTTTAAGGTTATTTATTTTGTGCCATCGTGTATCATCAAAGGATGCATTGACACTTGAGCTCGTCGAAAATTCTCAATTTTATATTCGTATTAATATTTCGTAAAAGTTTGAAGCAAAAAATCCAACTCTTTGGCCGTATATACCATAAACATTTTAAAAACCATGGCACGCCTAAACGCGCCGAACACTTATTCGAATGTTCGTTTTTTCAAATTCAAACTCAAGTTTGAACCGATAAAGTTTTTTTCATCGCGTCGCCGCAATCGGAACCGCCACGGAATGGAATTGCAGGAAATATTGACTGTAGAATGACACTCGATGCACTCAAAGGTAAAGTTTCGACCGTAAAAAGCCATTTTCTTATTACTATTCGCGAAACATTTTGAAGTAAAATATTTTCGATATTTGAATCTAGTGGAGAGACCTATTTTTTTAAAGTTTTTGCAGTAAACACTTATGTGTAGGAAAACTTTTTGCTGCAGGTTTTTGGAATGCGGTGAACTATCAAAGTAGATTTGTTCAAAAATGTTTGTAGCAAATCTTATAAAGTAATTTGTTGTATTTCGCATATGATACCTACACGAAGCATACTAGTTACTACCAAGATTTGTTTCAGTTGCTTTCCAACGACCAATCCTCTTTATTCTGTGAAATACTCAGCTCAATTATTTTCTATCGTTAAACTGGGTCACTGAATCGCTAAAACGTTAACAAAAAATATAAAACAACGCAACAGAAATCTGTTAAAGGAAAAGTAAACTGGAGTGCTTCTCTTTCGGAATATTTACATTGTTTTCAATAAAACGTTGGCACAGTGCGCAAGTCGGCAATGAAACCCAATTTCAAAGAAATTATGTCATTGGTACCCGACGAACTTTTAACATAACAGTAAAAATGTCTGCGCTATCGTGCATAGTAGAGTTCCAGCCAAGTTCACTCTGAATTTTTAACCAAGTTCCGAGTTTGTAACTATTAGCATTTTTTACATTCTTTCGCTACGGTATTTGGAAAATGAGTTGTGAATTTGCCGTTGTGATAAAAATTTGTTTAGCGCTCCGAAATAAGGGTAATTTTAAAGGCATTTTATGAAGGAAATTCGTCGTTTTAAAATAACGTTGCTAAGAATTAAATATAGACCATTTTTTCGAACACAGCAGCAACAGACACAAACACACTTTTTTTTTTTGTAAAATGGTGCCTATATGAAAAGGAAAAAAAGTCCTCAATATATTTTGAAAGCCTCTTTTGCTTTTCTCTGATAGCCATCAAATTGCCTACCTAAAAATCCTTTCTGCTAGCCAATCACTATAACAAAATACTATTACGTAACTTCCTATTTATGTCTTGACTCCTAGTACCGAAAGAAAAGGACCATACATCTTAATACGCCTCCCTTTCCCTCCATTTCACTATCTCAGAACTTTGCCGCGCAAATTTATGTGCATATCAAATCGCTGTTAAGAACTTGGCTGTACGCCTAACTTGAAGAATCCAATTGATTTTTATCCATTCATAGATTTTCTGAACTCATTTGGCATTTTCTGGTGAATATGAAATGTTGAATTTAACCTAATTGCGCGTTCAAATGAGTTGCAAGGGCGTATTGTGCTTCTTCTGGGCAATTAAGTAAGTTATCTGAAAATAAAGCTTCGCCCGAGTGAAAAGTTTTGGATATCAAACAGGCGTGCTGCCGTGCCGATATAAAATATATAATCTAGGTCATGGTCTACTATTGAAACCACCTGGTCCATAGTGTTTCTCCTAAATCCTTTCATCCGTTGAGGGTCAACAAACATACAGACTTTCTGATTTATAATATTAGTCAGAATACGGCTGAATAATGAAAATGATAAGCATAAAATTAAATATGACTAAGTAAAACGTTGTATGGCTTTGAGAAACTTGAAAACAAATTCAAGCCTTCTTTTTCTTCAGCTCGAGTTCTGTTTGTAAGTTTCAAAGAAGCCAGCAAAGAAAAAATATTTCTAGACGTATTGCTCACTTCTCAAGATTCTTTGAAGATAGCTTTTTATTTACCAACTTTAAATACTAGCATATTTCTCTGGCGTATAAGTATTTTATTTTCGGTTATTTATTTAGCAAAACATATCGCCAGTTTTCCCCAAAGGATAAGGTAAGGCTTAATACTATAACGGGGTAGCCAGAGAGGCCTTTAAATTTAAGAGTCAAATTACTCTGATACGTTATATTTTATCATAGTCTTGAAGCTATTTTTATTTCATAGTCTTCGGCATTTACGGCACTGACAAGCAAAACTAAACAAAAATATCTTCAAATATTTTCTTAGTATTCTGATTTCAATCACCTTCCAAAACTAAATAGTTATCTGTTGCCAGTTTTATAAACGGCAAGGAGGTTGCCTCTAAATAGGTAAGTAGCCCTTACCATACTCTACTTAATATACTCACAATACGTTTAAATGCGTTCAAAAACTTTAAGAAGTCTTTTTAAAACACTTTAAAAGGGCCAAATCTAATAGAGACAAAACTAACGCCAGACAAACTGCAAACATTTGCCATTGAGACCCCGGAAGCCGAGTGCCGAATGCCGAAAGACGAGAGCAAGCCTTAAATGCTTCGACACAAAACTGTGGAGACTGAACTTATTTTCAGTATCGCATGCCGATGGTGCCGCCCGATGGCCTCAGGGTTTTGTAGGGTAGCCATGGGGATAGTAAATGGTGGATACCATTCATATAGAATATCCTATATTTGCTCCAAAATATTGGCAGTCAAAAAACAGCACTATAATCAATCTTTAATATGTCGACTATGGGGATACATGTCTAATCTCTGTGAGATGAGGAGGCCTGTAATTCACCACGTGTAGGGATTGGTAGATGTAACACGTTTTAGAATTGGTGGGTAAAATACACAAAGAAAAGCACCAGCCTGAGTTCGAAACCACAACCTTGTAAAAACTTGAGTTCGGTGTTGTGAGACTGGCTTCAGAAAATGCAATTTGTGTTCTAAAGGTTGTATTGAAAAATAAATTCGTTTTTTAAGACCTTCACGTGTGGATTGGACACGACGCGTGAGCTTAGAAGGACTTCATGTCAGCTCAAAAATCACTTTAAAGTCTTAAAAAGTCGAAAAGACAGTCTCAACTTCACCACACCGTATGGTATCCTCCAGAGGCAGATTCTCTACATTACTGCGGACTAAGATCTCGGATTGCGCAACAATTTAAGTTGGATTTCGCCCCCGTAGCCGAAGGCCCGTCGCCCCGGCCTTCACGGCTCGGAGAACATTCACTATTTGGATAAGACATGCATTCATAAAAGTACGGCCGTCCTAGCTGGTGTTGGGAGTTTTAGGGACACATCGTCTTGATGCTTAAGAAATTTTAGCTAACTTATTGACAAGTTAATACTTCGTGAAATATGTGAGTAGGATCAACACGCTTTTACGAGAAAAATAATGATCATGTATAAAGAAATGATTAATTTGTAAACTTTCGCAAAGTTGAGCAGTTGGGCTTAATGGATCCCAACGCACAAGATGAGTTTTATTTTTAAGAGTTTTGTCATAAGGAGTAGTCTCTTCTAATGATTTTGTATATTTCCTTTAAGGCCTCCTTCTAGTGAGCAAAAAGCGATAGGAAACTTTATTTTTCTCAATCTTATGTGATGGGTAAACGCATCCACACTGAACAGCAATCTTGAACGCCAACTTCACCCGAATCGCTAAAGGCTACACGAGTATGTCGACTAAACGGAACGACTTGCTACTTATTACTTTGTTTCTAACTAGGATCCTAGTCGCTGCGATTTGTCGTATAAATTTCTTCGTTTTAAATAGATTTGCCTGTAGCTTATCCAGTTGAAGAAAACATTGCAATTTTATTTTGGATTTTCTTAATTTTTCGGTTCTGTTCGGCTTTTACAGCAATGAATGCTGTTATTACTGTTGAAGATAAGAAATGATTCAATCTATGGAATTCCGCAAGACAATAGAGCTCAGGTAATTTTTCATTCTTTCAGAGTAAACGAATTTTCAAAAAGTTGAAACGCGCTGTTAAAATGTCATATGGTCTAGCGGCTAGTCAGGCTTTGCGAATTTAGCCTTTTTTAGTTTCTTCTTCTGGGCTACCTAGAGCTCAAAATCAGATGAAAATTAAATCAAACCCTAATTATTTTCACAGATTCTGTTACTTTTGTCTAAATTATTGTCTAGCGAGACAGATCCCAGACCAAAACAGCTAATTTTCAACATTGCAACTTTTCCTTTTTAATTCAATCAGCAAATAGAGCTGTCGCCAATAAATCTTGCAAGCCATTGTATACAAACTAGGAGATATAACTCATTTGTGCTGAAAAACATCCTGAAACTGGGTGCTGACCTAGAAAGATATCACAATGTAGAGGGGTGGTAAATAAGGAATATTTTTGTTACTTTTACTGCATAATACGGAGACAATTTTAACACGTTTTTATTAGCTTTGTATGTATGTCTATGTAACGAAATCTTTGAACGTGATTTTCACCCCTTTCAAAACGTCGGATTAATTTGAAACTTTGCACACTTATCAAGGACCATTATCATTACCAGGATCTTTTGGATTGGCGATTGAACAAAAATCTAAAAAATAAATGATAGTTTAAAAAAAAAACAAAGAAATACGCTTTAATAGAAAACCAAACCAAAAAGTTGAAAATAATTTTCAATAAATTTAAATTAAGAATAGTGTGATTAACAAAAAAGATGGTATTTTATTGTATAAAAGCGTGGGGTGCTTGATGTTATTTTTTTTTTACAGTTATTGATAAAAGTAGTCACTAATAAAATAAAAAAATAGTAAAAAAATATAGTAAAATAATATACACGAATCAAATGATTTTAATCTGAAAATATAGTTCGTCTGCATTCCCTACCATCTAAGACCCGCAAGACTTCAAAACAAGAGTGACCTGGCATATTTTGGGCAAGCTTGCTTCATTGTAGACCTCATATTTATATCGGTTACCTTCAGTTGATATCGAGGTCAAGAACGGGCAGGAAAAAATATAAACCTGTACATGTTTACACCTATGGTGTAGGATTGTGGATATCACAGTATTACAATCACATAAGAGTTTTCAGTTTTGCGTATGTTTGTTTGTGTTTTTGTGGAAATTAAATATTTTTTCTTTCTTCTTTCTTTCATATGGGTTAGCAACACACCTCCTCGTTCTATGCTTATGAGCCGTACACCTTGATTGCCACCCATATTAAAACTTGTCACCTAAGCATATTAAAAGTATTTCAGCCCGGCATTTCAAAAACATGTTCCACAAATTGTAACCAATTTAATTACCAAACAACTTAAACAATTAGTCCAATCATTTATTATTTAATTTATACAAATTCCTCCCAGCTGGTTAATATATTTTATATAACTGTCCCCCTGATCTAGTTATTCAGTTGTTTTTATTTTCACAAAATGGCCGCTGTCGTGATGTTTGTTTTCGAGATAGAGCCGTGAAGTTAATTATTGTGACTGGATTATTCGTGTTTGACACGAATGTCCCGAAGGATTTGTCACCATTTTGAATTGGGCTAGTTTTCATATGAATATGATTTTAATTGAGGTCATCAGTGTATCATGTATGTTGTTTGAATAGCTACTGGTTCTATTCTAAACAGCTGATTGGTGAATAGATGGAGTAGAAAGGTGTTTATACTACACCTGCTCGGATAGTACCTTGATACTTTATCAAATTTACGGTAGAAAGTACGTCATTGCATATCGAACAAATATGCGGCGAGAAAACGCATCTGAGCGGGAGAGAAAAGTGTATGAAAATCCATTTCTTACGTGGTTTTTCTTTTTTAATTTTGGGTAAGACTATGCGCTGGTAACCTAAATATCAAAAGCCAAAAAGTTTTTACAGTGAGTTTTTATCTCCAAGTTCGCAAAATGACACTGGCCACTAGCTGTGTGTTGGGTGGTGTCAAACAATTTGAAAAAAGAACATGTGAAAATTGCAGACGCCATTGGCGCCATTTTCAATTTGTGTGTTGTTTGAGGATTCAGTTTTAATTAGTCAAGATTTAGTTTTTTATTTTCCTCGTAGGTGTAGTATAAAGCACTATGTATCACTCGAGAGAAAGTGCGATTCCCGATCTCGGGTGTTTTAAAGCCCTCGCTTACGGCTCGGGCTTCAAACGACACCCTCGATCACTCGGGATATCGGTCACTTTCTCCTCTCGGTGAACAATGTACTATTTTTTATTGTAGATAGGCTTGCGCTTGGCCACTATCTCACCTGATGGGAAGCGATGATGAGGTCGACGGTGTAACACTTGACTTAAAGACCCCGAGGTTGTAGCTATTCGGAAACACAGACTCCGGCAGGGAATTCCACTCTTTAGCTGTACGCATAAATAATAAAAGTATTTCCAAAACGTTTAGTGCGTATGGGTGGGATGTTCACCATGTACCGATGGCGCATCGCCGTACGTCTTGTAGTCCGATGATGAAACGGGCTACGCGGATTTAGATCATGCAATTCCATCGCACAGTCCCCGAAATGTAACCGATAAAAAACCGACAAGCTGAAAACTTGACGACGATGTTCGATGTATGTAGTTGTACTATTAAAATCTTACCGTGAAAAGTAAGGGAAGTGAGTTTGATCCCAAATTTTCTAATTTAAAGATGAGTATTTGTCACTTTAGCTTGAAGACCTGTCAAGCAGTAGCATTAAAGCAGGGTTTACAAATATTTAACTCCGAAAACTCAATTCAGAAACCGGCCCTGAAGTGAACCAGTCAATTCCAAACGTTGTGTCACTTGCATCAGGTAAATTGACAGTTCGCTTCACATATGTTTTTACGGTGACATTAATACAGAAAGGTACTAATATCAGGCACGTCTGTAATTCAAATGCTGGCTTTCGCTCTCCTCTGCGCCAACTTGTGGATTACTACAATACTAGATTTTAAAACATTGATATTTTTAATATAAATAAAATAAAAAAGCCTTTATTCTACTACTTTACATAAATATTTCCTATAATTACTTACACTAGAAACTATTTGCTAAATTTTGTTTTTTCTAAATTAATTAAAAAAGTTGTACGAGTGTAAATCACGCCTTTAAGCAGTAGTCGCCTCTTTGGCGTAGGCCTCCCCCATTTCCTTCCACTGATTCCTGTCCCTAGCTTTAGTCATCCAACCAGGTCCACCTATCTCCCAGAATATGTATTCCCACCTTTTCCTGGGCCGACCTCTACTTCTGCTTTGATCTCTTGGTATCCACTCGGTTACTTTTTTGGTCCATCGAGTATTCTCTAACCTGCAGACATGACCAGCCCAGTTCCACTTAAGTAGCCTTATCCTCTTTACGACGTCAACTAATTTTGTCTTCTTTTTGATAATTTTGTTGTTGAGTCTTTCTTTCTGCTTTATTCCCATCATGCTGCGTTCCATTTTCCTTTGACAAATGGCAAGTAAGTTTTCGTCATGTTTCTTTAATGACCAGGTCTGGCAGCCGTACGTTAAGCATGGAAGAATAGCTACTTCGTAGAGTTTTTTCTTTAAATATATTTTTATTTGTTTATTCTTCATGATTTCTTTATAGCTCCAATACCTCTTCCATGCCAAAGATATGCGTCTTCGAATTTCGTTGCTGGCACATTCGTTAAATGAAACCATTTGTCCTAAGTAAATGTACTCTTCTACATACTCTATGCTGTTACCGTCAATTGAAATTATTTTTCTGTCCCCGTTAGTTAGGATCTTGGTTTTTTCATTTGTTTTATACCTATACCGGTTTTCCAGGTCAGTAGTGTTTTCAGCGAAAAGTACAATGTCGTCAGCAAAACGAAGATGGCTGAGATAATCCCCGTCGACCTTAAGACCTCTGCCCTCCCAGTCTAAGTTTCTAAAGATTGACTCTAGAACAGCAGAAAAAACCTTAGGTGAAAGGAAAATTTTTAATATAACAGCTCATCAATTTAGGAAATCTGTAGTCGATTCTCTTCTCTATTAGCCTTATAAATTATCAAGTGGTGTATTTTTCTTTTCTTCTCTTTTTGTTTTCGTAATTTCGTTGTTAGAAAGATTAATTTAATTAACGATTTATCTTTCACTCATGTATTCTCTTTTAATTTTTTTTTAACACGTCGCATTAATAATCATCAAATTAGTAATAAGTGGATAATGTAGTAGATATAATAAGTATTTTGTTTAATTAGATAGTATGTATCACATTTAATTGTACTCCTGTTTTTTATCCCGAAATAAAATAAAATAAAACTGCTGATTGCAGTGAGTGAATAGGTTATTTCTAGGCAAGCGTGTTTCACCGTCGACCACATCATCGCTTACCATCAGGTGAGATTGTGGTCAAGCGCGAGCCTATAGGTTATAAAAAAAAAAAAAAAAAAAAAATGAATTAACTGGTTCTAAATTCTTTTTGTATTCGGTGTTTAGGAATGTTGAAAGGATATCAAGCAGTCCACCATCTTTACCGCCACTTAACTAAAGGAAGTATCTTCAATAAACATCCCATGAATAATCTGTCTCCATTTTACTATTTATCTATTCACAAATAAACCTAAAAATCAGCCAGCCCTTGCTATCTGACCTACATAGGGCAAGGCGCAATGACCTTTCATTCCCGACTTTTGGGCAAGCATTATTTTAAGGCTCGGCCCAAATTCCCACGTGCCAAACACGCGACATTACGTCATAACACGATCAACATAAAGTCCAAAATATATTGCGTGTCCGAAAAATTTAATTTACGAATTTATCTAAGAGAATCATACAAGTATAAAGTTTATAGAGTTGCCAAGTAAATTAGTTTTTGACGTTCATGTGTCGTTTGGATATATTTTTATGGCAACATTGTCGTAAACAACGGTAGGTAATTGATGAGGTTGCAATGCTTGTTTTTTTTTAATTTGGTTCTGTGTTGCCATCAATTAGGTCAATGCATGTAGTATTTTATGATAGTCATTTATACAGATGTTATTTTCTTTCTTTCTTTTTGTTCGCTAAGTTTCTTTGTGTTGTCGAACGGAATAAGAAGAAAGGAAAAGTCGTGTTAGTGTTAATTGCTTTTTCCCTTTTCTTGTACCCAATCAGCGTAAATCTGTCTTTGTATGAAATGTTCGTTAGTATTTTTGGGGAAAACAAAAGTGAAATTAAATAAGTATGAAAGAGCTTTGAAAACGCAGTCTTTCTGTATTAGAAAAGTGAGTTATTTCCTGGCTTTAATAATAAGATGACTTTTCCTACTGGTGTCAAAATAACCGATCGAAAAAAATAATACGAATAGTACAATCCTGGATAGTATTAAAATATATAAATATGTGTAGGTACACCTACTCATCAGATTTTTTCTAAGAAGGAACATTTAAGGACAATATTTTAATACTAATACATCATCATCATCTTGGAAAAGGTACTGGTCCCTTAAAGAGATTTTTAAAAGTAAACACTTTCCTATGACAGCCAAGAAAAAAGTGTTCAACTCATGTATTTTGCCATGTCTCACGTATGGATGCCAAACATGGGCGTTGACTCAGAAACAATTTCTGAAACTGAGAACATGTCAAAGGGGTATTGAAAGGAGTATGTTGGGCGTGACGCTAAAAGACCGAAAAAGAGCAGACGTTATTAGAACTACAACAAAGGTGGAAGACATACTGAAGAAAATAAAACAGTTGAAATGGCGATGGACAGGACACATGGCAAGGGACAGCAGGATAAAATGGCCTAAAATTATAACGGAATGGCAACCACGTGATAGCAAAAGGAAGAGGGGCAGACAAGCTAAAAGATGGATAGATGATATAAAAATTACTGGAGGGACTATCTGGTCAAGAAAGGCTAATAATAGAGAAGAGTGGAAACAGCTGGAAGAGGCCTATGTGTCACAGGACAAGCTGATCACTAAACCGGGAAAATCCGATATGTTAGATATTTAAGATAAAACAGTTTCATATTTTATATAAAAATGTATGTTTAGTACCAGCAATAAAGGCTTAATAATAATAATAATACATCATCATCATCAGCCTTTTAGCTTCCCACTGCTGGGACACAGGCCTCCTCTCTGTCTCTCACAGGGACTATGTGAACGAATGGGCCGGAATCCACCACGCGGGCCCAATGCCCAATGGTTGGTGGATGTTACATATATTCGAATTTTTGTTTCTAGGACATCAGTTTCCACACGATGTTTTTAGAGCAGTGGTGGTGAAGTAATTTATACAAAGTAATGCGCCTGACTGGTGTGAACCCACGATCTACAACTTCAAAACCGATACCACTAGGCCACCACTGCACTCCATAATATATCACCTTTTTAAATATTAATAAACATCACTAACATAAAATTCGGAATCATCCAACCTTAAAAATTTAAATCTATCAAACTGATGTATACTAACAAAAACGTTTTATCCAACAAAAAATCGTCTTAAGTGAAATAGTTCCGCGTTTAGTCGCATCTAATGAGATCGAGCAGAATTAGACGTCGTCAGCGCGTCACATAAATTTTCACCATTGCGACTGCTATCCCGGACTGGGGTGGCCAGGGCTGCTCGTAATATGCAAGGGAAAATTCGAAGAGTATTGGCCATGATGAAAAGTTTGCAAGTGTTCTATATATTTAGTTGATGATGTGAGTTTGAATCAAACCATGCGAAGCTTACCGACCTAAATCAAGAATCTCGACTTAGCACACGAAGGTGGAGGTCGACATGTGGAATGTGGTCTCGGCGATCATTGTGCCGATTGTCGTTACTGCCAACGCAACCGCCTGATGGCCAAGAGCCTCGACGACCATCTTTCGAAACTGTCATTGCGCGGTTGGAACAAGGGCCTGATACAGAAGGCAGTACTTCTCGATACGGCTCACATTGTGAGGAGGTTCCTGTCTTTGGAGCCCTAACCAGCACTAGCTTGGACCCTGCTCCTAACACCGGCGGACAACCATTTTGTAGCACTTTCTGAACCAGAAACTATCTATAAAAACCGTTAAAGCCTCTCAAGTAAAACTCGAAAATACTGAAAATTAAAGACTAAAGAGACTTCTCTTAATAAGAAGTAGGTATCACAGCTCCATCGAAACATCAGATATAACAAGCTATTAGCATGCCTGTAAGGCACACTTTTTAACACATCATACAGCTTAAATTCAACTCCTTCAAAATCCAACCGTTAACAAAAAATCCGTCTTCCCAAAATCTTCATCATTAAAAAACTTCTAAAAAGAATAATCCCCCAATCCGGGACAACCCTACAAAGGGACAAAGACAAAGGGTCCAGTAAAAAGTCGTTTGGAAGTCGCAACGAGCTATAAGGGACTTTCGATGCTTTAGCCGACTTTTTTTGATTGCGAACGTCTCGGCTTCTGAAGGAAAATCGCTTTCTATTCGTACTATTGGCTATTTATGGGTATTTGTTGAAATGTAAGTAGACATAGGTTATTGATCACCACGGTTTTAAGTTGAGAAGAAATTGTAAGACAAGAAATAGTATATTAAGTATGTACCGGTTAAACGGGGTTACATTGAGATCTGGGGTAACTTTGATGACAACTTTTTTTTTAGGTTTTTAAAGCTAACTCCGTGAAAACGGAACGCACCTCAATTTTCTTTTTTAAAGGAGATGTTCCAGAAATGTTTGGAGCCTGGGCCAGGTCTATGTACACTTTATGTAAATATCGCTATATATTATAGTAACCGTTTTTTATTGTTAATTTTCTTTAATTTCACTTCATTTCAATGTAAACTTAAATTAACTTTGTCAAGTAGAGCAACACAACATCTATTAAACCCACCATGTATTGTCATCAGATCAGTAGTATGCAAAAAATGTAATTTTGACAATGACTTTTTATTGACGTGTCATCGTAAAATCTGCATTAAAAAAACAACACCGAGTTCAATTGCAACAGATAATCAATCAATCAATATCCGTAGTAGCAAACTGGGTTGCAAAACTAAAACAACCACTGAAAACGCCGAAACATATCCAATTTAAAGCCAAAGCAAAGAATGACTCAAAGACGTCACTTCTTAAAACTGTCAAACACAATTGTCATGGCTGCCCTAAAAATAGGGTTACCGTAGTAAAAAAATGATCAAATGATATTTTTTTACTCATGTACCCTTCTTCAAATTAATTTGTTAGTATTTTTATGGTATTCCTCTATTTTTTTCCTATTTATCTATGTAGTGTACATAGTGATGGCCCAAAATCGAACATCTCCTTTGCAACACTGACATGTCAGCCATGTTTTGCATCAACCTCAGCGCAAGAATAAGTTTACTTGTTGCAGAAAAAATATTTTGAATTGTACAGTGTGAATTCATTGAAAGTACATTTTTAATTGAGGTTACTTTATATTGCAGTGAAAAAACAATGGGGTATCAAAGTAACTCCATTTTCATTTTAGCGTTTATAGGCTCGTTTTTTTTATTTTCTCACAAACTATGGAAGAAAACATTTTGTATTAGGGAATATAATTTCTTTTGTGAAGTCGCCAACACTGCATTTTATTCATATTTTTCAAAATATAATTGAACTAGTTATGTCAATATTAATTTCAAAATTAATCAATTTAACCTCGTTTTACGGTATGTATCTATTACACCTCAGATTACCCCCTTTTTCATTCTAAGTTCTTTCAGTCCATCCAAAGGTTATCTGGTAGATATCGCTGTCAGCGATAAGACCGCCTTTGTACACGTATAATATTTTTTTTGTTATAAAAGAGATTTGTAACTTTTATTATTTAGCACATCACATCACATCATCAGCTGTTTTAATGTTCCCACATGTGTGTGCTGGGACACAGGCCTCCTCTCATAGAGGGAGTGAGCATAATCCACCACGCGGGCCCAGTGTGGATTGGTAGATGTCACATGTCTTTGAATTTTTTGTTCTAGGACATGCTGGTTTCCTCACGATGTTTTCCTTCACCGTTTTGAGAGCAGTGGTGATGAAATAAATTACACAAAGTAAAGCGCCTGCTCGGGTTCGAACCCACGACCTACAACCGTAACCACTGAGCCACCACTGCTCATTCATTATTATACTATTCATTTTATTTAGCATATGTATGTATTTGTGTTTCATGTGTATGTTTATTGTTTGTATTTTCGCACCACTGACAACCCCATGTCATGTCCAGGTAATCTCTGTCCATTCCAGATTGCCTGGAAGAGATTGCGGAATGCGATAAGGCCCGTTGTATGTTTTTAGTATCAAGTTTTTTTTTTCTTGTATATTATGGTGTACAATAAAGTCTGTGTGTGTATATAATGTCTACACTATTATTATATAGTTTGGATCTTCGAAAATACCCATCAGATTTCAATAGTTCTTTCACTGGTAGATAGCTATACTATCGTTTTATATCCTATTTTTTATCCGGAATCTCTTAAAATTTAACGTTTCCTGAAGGAAAGGCCACGTTAGCGAAGGCGAGGTGAAAAGCTTTATTATTTCATGGAAATCTGTTTTAATGCGTTGTTTAAATCAACGAATAAGCTACATTAACGAAACGATACACAAATTCCTGAAAAGCGATCACCTACAATATTTCCTTACAAATCTTAGACCACAAAATCTTTCGTTAAAGGAACCGAGTCACAGCTCACCACAAACCTGTATCTATAATGCTAAAGGACAATGCGACAAAACAGCAAAATCTTTTCTTAAGACGACGACTAACGCCAACGACCTTGAGGGAACAAAACGCGCACTCGGTTCACACTCGCGCGACCCAAAATTTAGTAGTTTTTCGTACTTTCCTTCTTATTCTATGACTTTAAAAAAAAAAGCTTCAGATCAAAATGTAGATAATTAAATTGTCTTTGAGATGGTGTCGATTTCATTGAAATACGCCCAGCGGTTTTGGTGTGATTGTCGTGTTTGGTCAATTTTAGACATATCTTTACAAATTAATTACACTATGTTATAGGAATAAAACTCAAAATGTGCTCAGATGAAAATATTAAGAAAATGGTCTAATATAACATATTTTTTTTCCAAAAAATTACGACTAGCCGTTTAGACGTGATTCTCATTTTAAAATCAGCTACTCAAGGGAATCGGCGCCTTAAAGGCACCAATTCACGCCGTACCACAGACCTATATCCAAAACTCTAGAAGCGACAATAGGTACGATAAAACAAAGATGTTTGTAAACAATGCAGGAAATTGGGCTTCCATTAACATTCCAAACCAGGTAGGTACCCCCAATTGAAACAAAAACATCAACATCTCCGCAGATGAATATGCAAAGGAATGAAAATGATTTATCATGTTCAACAAACCAATGGTTTTGTTCCGACGTTTGTTGTGTTCATGATATATTTCAATAAATTATGTTTGCGCCATTAAAATCTGGATGGATTTCGGTGATTGAAATATTAACGTAGATTTCAATTTTACGCATCAACTCATTAGTATTACAGGTATTTCTGTTTCAATTTCACTTAAAGTTGTATATTATGTAATATGAAATAGGTGCTTAATATTTAATTAAAATTTTGATCAGACACACCCGGTGTGTTATCAGCATCAGCGTTCAACTCATTGATATTGTCGTAGAACATTACAGCAGATAATTCTAGGTAATGTAAAATCTTGAAACATTTAATTTATGGTGAAAAATACGTCCTACTTCTAAGATCAAACTACTTACCTGTAGAAACAAGTTATCAGCCACCTGTTTTTTTTCTGTTTATCCATCACTATATATAGTAGAACCTCTATTCCAATACTCCTCCTCGCGTGGTGTTCCTCATTACTGAGGGTCGTGATTCCCCCGAAGAGAGTTCAACTTTTCTCTTATGGTGATCCTCCACCTGTGTCTGTCTTTGGCGTCGGATGAATACCCTTATTCGTCAGCTTGTCCCACGCAATTCCTCCAAAGAAACTCTGGAACAACTCTACAAAATCCACCGAAAAACAAATACACTAGCAAGCCAGTCGACTAGATCCAGTAGCTCATAAAGCGTGATACATCCCCTCATCTTGGGCTATATTTAAATCAGCCGTCAGTAAGCTGCGCCTAAATCCTGGCGCGACCTATATTTGGGAAGCTTCTAATGCCGCCCGGGAAACTTCCGCGAGCGAGGTGGGACTGAAAGCGGAGAGGTAATAAAATATATAAGGCTATGCTATACTGAAACTACACTTCCTAACCTAAGTAAAATAAATATTGGTACAAGGCAAAGTTACACTGAAACTTCTTCTTTTCGTTCTGATCATCTTACTGTACTGGTTAGGCCCGATGTTTTTTTGATCAGACTATGTCTTATTTACTGAAATTTGGCAAAGTTTCGATCACCTGCACCCTTGATGAACATTGAAACTGTTGTCTGTGCTTGCTGCCAGAAAATTAGTCTGCTAATGCTGTTCTTTGAAAGTAGATTTTGAAGGTTGTGACTTCAAAGTCATCCAGAGAGAATTAGATTTTCAGAGAGTTTTAAAATACAGCATCCATTTTTAACCCCCGTCTGAAAAAGAGGTTCACGTGTGTTGCTGTGTAACTGTGTATCTGTCTATCTGTCTGTGGCATCATAGCGCCTAAACGAAAAAACCGATTTGGATTATTTTTTTTGTTTGAAAGGTGATTTTGTCGAGAGTGTTCTTAGCCATGTTTGAATAAAATCGGTTCAGCCGTACAAAAGTTATGAGCGTTTTACTGTTTGAATCGGGGTGTTTTCGCAAGATAAATGTGTTGGGGGTGTTTTAAATTTTGAAATTTTACTTGTTGGGATGAACATCTTGCTATAAAGTAAAAGACCAGGTAAACATTTACTCTTCTTTATTGACAGTAATTTGCACCAACTCTTTCAAAGAACCTTTATAGAAATTGCCTTCTTTAAAGCTGACTATCACTTACTCAGACGCTACCCGCCAATCGCTAGCACTACAACCTCATAACCTAACTGTTACGTAAAGCTCTACCCGACTGTAAAAAAAAATAATAACACTTTGCATAAGCATTTTTTCGTCGCTGCTTGAAATGGAGTCGTTTTACATTCAAATGTACTAAAGTAGACCAACAATTGTGGGAAAAATAGGTTAAGTGGGTACATGGTATTGTGTGGGAATCTTTTCAATGCATTGCGAGATTATTTCTGTGGTGTGTATGGGTATAATATTTTCTTCGTAGTGGGAAAAGCACGTGGGAAAATGTGGTTTTTAGTGTGGGAAATTCTGAGATAGTTGCGTGTTTATAGGTATGTTAGTGCTATTTGAGAAAAGAAAGACAGAAAGAATATATATATAACTATACTTCACAGAGATAGCTTGATCTCTGCGACATATGTCAAACTGACGTATACGTTATTGTTACGGTATTGTTAGCCTGTCAAACGCTATTGTTACTGTATTGATACTGACAGCTGTCGCAGAGATCAGCTATCTTTTATGAAGTATAGTGGAAACTGAGGTAAAAACCACGTAAAACAATGATATTCAAATAAACAGATATGTTATAAGCGTGCGCATTGTGAAGACTCGAATAGTAGACAATTGTAACCTTTAGTCTTTAGTTTATGTCACGCATGGCGAAGAGCGATACGCTTTGTTGAAACAAAAACAAAATTAAAAAAATGCTTTCGTGTGTATTTAGAAAGTGTACCAATTATAATACCAAATTACATAAAACAGAAGGGATCTCATACCATATGTAAATACGCAATACACCTCAATTTACTAATTTATTTCAATTTTTTTTCCTAATTTTCTGATATTTGGAGGTTACAAAAATAAAAAACATTGGTTGTCAGAATAATGTTTGTTTACATTCACACGCAAGTGACAAACACTAGCTGTCTCTTTTTTTCTTGTTTGTTTTATCAAGCCATCCCTTTCGACATTGTAGTGAAATGTCAGATGAATGAAAAGTGTTTATGTGTGCTGCCGCTGCTGCGCGGAACACTTTTTTCAATTGTTTTGTGAGTGTATAACGTGTCTGTTTATTTGAATATCATTGACGTAAAAAGTACATTACTGAAAGCTTAGAATGACAAAAAAAAATGTCAATAAATATCGTATTTTTAAAGAAAGTTCACATTCTGGTCTAAAATTTTTTTGGATATTAACTGATGTAGATGTAATTGCGACTTGAATTTGCCAATAAAAAGCTTATTACGAGTTTCATTCACATCTGTTGTCAATATTTTTATTGTTTGTTGTCATTGTTAACTTGGTTTCATTTGCTATGATATTAGTTGAAAGAAGAAGAAAGAAAATGTATTAAATTGCCACAAAACGACAAACAAAATTACAAACATAAGCAGATTATTTTTTTATTATCGATAGGCTCGCGTTTGACCACTATCTCGCCTGATGGTAAGCGATAATGTGGCCTACGGTGAAACCCACTTGCCTAGAAGAAACCTATCCACTCTTGACTTAAAGACCCCAATGTTGTAGCTATCAGGGAACAAAGACTACAAGAAATAAAAACAGTAGAAGTATATTTTGCTTAAACTAAATCCTTAGCGATAGTGTTAGAAGTTCTTAAGTTATGTTATTAAAGACAATCAAAAAATATATATGAGTACAAATTAAAGCAGATGTATGTCGTGTTTGTAGCAAGAAGGCTTTCACTCAGCAGAATGCGCTGTCTTGGACACGTGGACGTGGTCGGGGACCCACGACACGGCGGTTTTTTCAGTTGTCACCTAGGATGTGACGTACGGAAAAAATACTGTAGTGTATGGATAACAGTTGCTAAATCCATGCAGTTTTTCATAATATCTTACCACAGATATTTAAGAGCCGCTGATTATGCTCGAAACTACAAAACTTATTATTAATTTTAAATTGTTTTAATTTCGTTGATAACACCCATTCAATTCTCTCCCAAAATTCTCCAGTAACACAACACAAATCCTTGGTACGAACACAGTGGAACATGGCGCATATAAACAAAGATTCACTTTCACTAGATGAGCAATATCATGAATAAACATAGAATGCGATGGCGGAAGGTCGCTGGCGCCGCGTGCTGATTTACTGCTCCGTTCCGTTGGCTTTTAGAGCTTAGGATGTAAGGAAGAGGCGGTAGCGGGAGCGGCAGCGGGAAGCGAGTTGGGTGTATTTTGTAAGATTACATCTCAACTCAACTTGGCATTCTTTGTCCATAAGATATACCTGCCAACTTATTTGCATTGCTTCCACAAAGCTGGTACAGGTCAAATAACTGTGCTGTTGCTTTTCTTGACAATTTCGCCCCCTGCTGTAGACTTCTGCTAAACAACATGGTCCTGGCAATGATAGCGTTACTATAGTGCGCGCGGAACTAGTTGGCCGCGCCTTAGGCGGCGCGTCATCTCGCTATTGCAATCTCATGTACGTTTTGTGCAGCGCCGTACTTCGCGACGGCAACACGCGTTGAAAGTTCCGGCTAGTTTAGACAAAACGCACATGAGATTGCAATAGCGAGATGACGCGCCACCTAAGGCGCGGCCAACTAGTTCCGCGCGCACTATAAAACATAACAGATTGCGTTGTATTTCACGTTGTTGTCAAATAATGTGGTAATTTCTGTTTGTTGGAAGATAAAGCACATATATTAAGAATAATAAGTTTATTTATACACACAGCTACAGACACACACAGCTATTACATAAGTATCTGATCTGTAACTAAAAAAAACCATTAGTTCGTATGGACCTCCAAACTTGGTGGGACCTGTATCTGGGGAACCTGAGTTGTGATTACATTAATATATTAAATTACTTTTATATGGACATGTGTATTCTACAAGTTTTGTGAACAATGCAATAAAAAAAAAAAACAGCCGCACGGGTCGTCTTCAAGGTTAAGCAACGCTTGCTGAGGTCGGTCTGTGGATGGGTGACCATTTCAACATACCGAGTTTCCTCCGTGCCTTGGAAAGCACGTTAAGCCGTTGGTCCCGGCTGTCATTTGAAGAACTTTGACTGTCGTTACGGGTAGTCAGAAGCTTGAGATCAGACACCAGTCTTGCCAAGGTTTATGGTTTTACCCAGTTTCTGGGTTGTGGAGGTCAGATAGGCAGTCGCTCCATGTAAAAAACTGGTCGACCCCAACAACAATTGGGAAAAGGCTAGGCAGATGATAAATACATTTCAAAATAAAGTTATAATACTTATGAGATAAACAATTATGAATAATGCTCTTTTATTCGGTGCATTTTTGTTGTACTTATTGTTTGTATTATTCTTCATTTTTGTATCTAAATGAAATATTAGCTTTCACGATTAAAAAAAAACCGGTTGGGACAGATTCTTCGCAATTAAAACCACTCAAAAATTAAAACAAACACGCAATATATACTTGTATGTATGTCTTGTCATCGCTTCCTCTTCTAACTTGCTCATCGTAAATCTCTGTACATAAAACTGAGCTGGTATGAGTAGACACAATTCGTTCTGTACTCATTGTACAAACGGCGATGTTAGGCTGCTCACACACGTCATGCTCCTACATTGCACTGATATGTATTTTGGACGTACGTACATCCGCACTTGTGTCGACTTCCTTATTGTTGGGCGAACTTGAATACATTTGTTTTATTTCGCAATTTATGTACGGAATCTAAAGCACTGTTTGTTAGTTTGTTTTGCTTGATTATGAAATTTTCAGATAAATTTGTTTTTCCGTATTTGTCGATGACACGACCTCATTTTCTGCGGCTACTGTTAAGACACAGGCCTTCCCAAAAAGTCATTACAATCATTCACACATACATAATTATCATCAACTTTAAGTCACTTGTACGGTTACATATAATTAATAAATCCAAAACCGCCGCTTTGTCCAGCAAAAAATTGTAAATTTGGATCAATCCCAAAACACAGAAACAGCTGGTGAAATACATACCAACATCAGAAAAAAATATGATTCGTTCAACCTCCACCACCCACAAAATTCATTAAAAAATTAAAATAAAACTGAAAACTTTAAGTTATCTACATTATTCAGTAACTCTCGTTGCTGTCTGCGCATTCGAGCCGCCGTCTAATTGAATCACACCGTCTTATAAAATATTCATGCGATATGATAATCTGTCTAGCCTAGCCCCTGCCATAGCATATGAAATCTGTGTAGAAGCGAAACACGTGTAGTTGGTTCAATGCCACCAAAATTGTGACTTACTACGATCTTGCTACGAAGCTTCGATGACCTTGCTACGTGGCAGCTACAACTTTGCAATGACCTTACTACAACAAATCTATGACGATGCTACGAACACGACGTACAACTCCTATACGTAATGGGTACCAATCTTTTATAATCCTGCTACGAGCATGCTTGGACCGTGCTACGAATATGTTACGATCCCTCTATGTGTGGCTACGACTCTCTTACGACCATGCTAAACATGCTACGACCGTGCTACGATCATGCCACGACTTTGCAATGACCCTGTTACGAGTAAGTTACGACTTTGCTATGTCCCTGCTACGACCCTACTACGACCCTACTACGACCCTACTACGACTCTACTATGACCCCACTACGACCCTACTGCGACCCTACTACGACCCTACTACGACCCTACTACGACACTGCTACGAACCTACTACGACCCTACTACGACCCTACTACGACCCTACTACGACCCTACTACGACCCTACCACGACCCTACTACGAACCTACTACGACCCTACTACGACCCTACTACGACCCAGCTACGAATTAGCTACATCCCAGCAACTATCATACTACGAATCTACCACGCACGCTCGCCCAAAACAAAACAGTAGGTATAAAATGCATATGAAACGGGGGTTTCAACTCTACACATACCTACTCTGTGCCCATACCCACCAGATTATGGTTGACGGATTCATAGTTTAGGCAAATTGTGAAGTTTAGTGTATATGAGCAATAATACATACGGAAAGGGTGAGGGATGAATGCTTTGCATATGATTTGAATTTACGGACTGATAATTTGATTTGAGAGTCGCCAGTATTTTGCAGTTGAGATGGTGACTGATTAGTTTATTATGTAAGGAAACGTTTTATTTGTTTGGTGTTTATGCTGAAATAAGCAAAATATTCTTAATAATATGTTATAATTCTAAATAAACTGGAACTCGAAAGTTTGGGAAGATGTTTTCTACTCTTTCACGTAAAACTAATGAATGAATTTTAATGAAAATTTAATATAGTTTATTTATCAGCATTATGCATCTTGTGCCAAGTTTTTTTTCTTGATCGGTTGTTAAATTAACCAATGGTTAAATATTTTAACCAATGGTTTCAAATTACGGTATAACACATTTATTCATAAATTTTTGGTATCACACATGGTCAAGTGAATAAGGAGTTAATTATTCGACCAATTGTTAGACTAATAATGAAGCAAAATCTTTTGGAAATCCTCTGCCTCAATTTTCGTATAAGTACCTACTGTTTATTTGTATTTTATCTATAGCAACGAACAATATAAATTGTAAAGGTACTTGAAATACTTCCTGCCATTCTTTTTTTAAGGATGCGAAACATCAAAAAGTATTGCAAGTCAAACAAAGGGGCATCAAAAACAATTCCATTTTCAAATATTTCTTCCCTCGCATTTTTCACAATAGACAAATATGAGCCTAAGTAGCTTACCCTCTTAATTTTTTTAAAAAAGAACGCAAGTCAAAGACAAAAACACATTCAGCCTATAGAAAAAAAGTACGAAACGGAACACCGCACTGGCGCATCCAAATCCTTCAATTTCTTGTTCATAAAACGTAATCTTGTTAAAAAAAAACTTATTTCATAAAGTCGGAGGGAAATTGGGGTAGAAATTAAAAGGAAGGAGCTGAAATTTCAGTGGAGAGAGAACAAAAAATATATATTAATGTCCTTTGTAGTAATGGAGAACACGATTGTAACTGCTTTGTCGGTTTAGCAATTATTTGGCAGAGCTTAGTAGAGAAGTTTCGAGTTTCGTCGTTAAAAACTTTTTTTATTTCTCTCCTGTGTTTGAGAGATTTTTCTTTGTGTAAACCATTGGTTCTATGTGAGGAGCATTTGATATTGTTACGTTTATCGTTTTAATTTACGCCAAGTTGATTTTTGTAGAAATTTCGTGTTGTTTCTTGGCTGTTCTCAGTATTAAAATTGGGTCAACTCAAATAGAGTTATCGTGGCAAAATATGCTTAGTGGATATTTACTGGCAAACAAGTTCTATTTATAGAATTTTATTTTACCGGACAATTGCTGCAGTTATTAATTTAAATTGTTTAGTGAAACATAATTTTCTGGTAATTGAAATATAGTTTTCAAAAACTATAAATAATATTACACTAAACTACACTATAAATTCACACTTATTTACTGTTCGTAGTTAATAATTTTGGATTTCACAGAAGCACATAAAAAGCCAAGATTAAACGTCAAATTCACTTCCCATTTGCCTCCCATTCATTTGAGTACCAACAAAGTATCGAAACACCATCACGTCATAAACAAATAAGTACATTCCTACCCCCCATAGCGAAGAAAATTTAATAACTGCGAGACGCAACAAAATAATCGAATTTCAAGATCTTGTTTGCGAAAATTAAAAAAATATCGCTCCCGACTTCTCCCGACTCCGCCCGAAGACGGCCGAACGTCATCTCAATTTTTATCTTAATCTGTATTATGAAGAAAGTGAGTGCGCCTGCTTTAATAAAATTTTCGCCGACCATATAAAAGAGACGCGAAATTACTTTGAAACGTATCTACTTGAAGGATGGGGAAGAATATGTTTGGGAGTTTTTAAATTTTAATTTTCTGTTTGCTTTTTCAAGTTTGGCAGCGCCTTATTAAATTAAGATGTTCCCTATTATGTTAGATGTTATTATGGTGTAATTATTTTAAAATAATATCTTATGACGGTGCTTTCTCTTTGGCAATAAAGTCTATAGAATCGACTTCTATTGCGTCCATCTTGGACCAGCGACAGACAAGTCTACAATACTGTGAATTTACCACTTGAATTTACTGTCGCTTGTCAATTCTTTGTCAATTGATAGTATGTCAGTTTGCCTAGGTCCTAATAATATGTGTGCTTTAGCAGTATTTTATCCTTTTTCTCTCAATTTTCCTAGTGTGTACCCAACCCCTTTTAAATCGTATCCTACTAATAACACACCGAAATCAAATAAAAATAAGATCCACTCATAGCAACCGGATTGAACTGCATCCAAGAGGATGGTAAAGCAAATATAAATTAAAACGATTTCAATAATTAATTGGTCCTAAGCAAACGTTGCTTCAAACGTTTCCAAAGGGTTACATTTGCACTTAAACTTCAATGTTGGACTGTTGGTGGACTCTCGTTGATGACAGCGTATTTGATACAAAGTGGCAGTCGCGTCACTTTTTGGCTTAATCTAGTTTGGCTTCCTAGATTTTTTGTAGTTTTATATTAGTCCAGCAACCAGTTATAAACGAGTAGCTAACCTTTAATAGTAGGGAGGTTTTTCTGGTTACATAATATAACATGATTTCATTAGATGCTAAGAGGAGTTATAAAGTACAACAACTGTTTTTTTTTCTCATCATATATCTCTTATTCTTCTTTGGCCCATTCCTATTACAAAAGTTGGCTTTCTTAATTCAACTGCTTACGACGTTGATGTAACTACTAGCAAAATATCTAGAAGCATCTATCGCACGTACATATCATTCAACACAAATAGCATATTAACAAAGCAAAACAAAGTCAATCCTACTTAACATCTAAACATGTCAAAAACATCTAAATACGTCAAAAACAAGAAAAGAAGACATTAAAAAAGACAGCCCAGAACATTATCTGTTATTATAATACACTTCCATTTCATAAAGCCATCAGTTTTACTATTTATTTATTTTACAATTATTATACACATTTATAATAAACATACAAGAAGGAGGAACAGAAAGTAGTTAAAAAAGTGATGCCTGTATCTACAGAAATCTCTGCCAGCATACCAATATCAAAATTCACAAATGCACAACAGTATCAAACGCTCCATCCTAATCTAAAGACTCCCACTACGCCTCGTAGGTGTTTTTCCCCGCTCGGACGCTTCCAAGTTTGCTTTGAGCGACCTCGCAGGATATTACTAGCCCCGAGCCATGCAGGGATGGATCCTAGTCTAGCAAAAATGAGGACTAGAGATAATATTCTGTGTTATTTCTGACTGCGAGAAAGCAATTATTGCAAGTGGTTCTCCACTGTAAATGGAGAAGAATTATTTATGTTTATTGATATTTTAAAGTTGGATTACGTTTTCCTCAATATTAGAATCCGAAGATTTGAAGAAATCTTGTTTCCGAACCCCAAATAACATGGGACAAGTGCAGGAAAATGATAATGATTGAAAGTTAGATTCTACAGACGGATAAATCATTAGGTATCCTTAATATTGGCTCGATGACTTTCTATAATTAATTAATATGCATTTCGAATACCATATAATGTGGTATTATAATATGTATAGAAATAAAGAAAGAAAAAATATTTATTTGTTGTCCGCACAGGAGACACGAGAAATAAGCATAAAATTAAACAATATTAAAAAATAAAAACCCCGTGCGAGACCAAAAAGGCTCATATCTCAGCATGTGCAGCGATATCCAAAAAAGGAATAACGCTGTGCTAATATTCTGATAGGGCCCACTGTTGATGCCACGGACACACTTACGGAAACAGATAATAATTATATAATAAAATTTAATAGAATGTATAAATAACAAACAAAATAAAATAAACACAGAAGGTGGATCAAAGTAAGTATAATTATGTGGAAGTATAATACAAATATATAAATAAAACATATTAAATGTAGGTAGACCTATAAAGACCGACGGCCGCGATGCTCAATGATCATTTGTCGAAACATAGACAAACGACAGAACGCGCGGACCGAAGAGTAGTCTGTGAAATCTATGGTCGGCTGTCAAACACAAAAGAAATATATTATGATATAGTGTTAATAAACCAGGCCCAGATAAAAAAAAAATGGCGCTTAAAATCACTGAGATATTAAAACAATGATCACAATCGAACATATTCAAAAATACATCAAATTCCATCGCAGACAAAACAATTCCAATTAAAAAAAACGGCGAACAATTTCATTAAGTGCCAGTACAGACAGCTTAACAGAAATTCAAAAAACGAATCCGTAACAACCGATTTATAGCCAATAGCCAACAGCCAATACCCAATCAAAACGTACGGAATACACCTACGCCAATAAAATCGAGTTCCATACAAATAAGAGACGTCCAGTCTGTATCAAAGAGTCCTATGCACACAACTTGGGAGCCATTTAATTGGGTACCAATGTCTATTTGGACGTCCGTAACTTCGTCCGGATTATTATCGTTTTGTGTTTGGCGACCCCTGTAAGGTTCCGGTTTGGATTTGCTCCTGTAAAAGGTTGGAGGGTAATATTGGTATGTTTGTTAAAGTAGGTACCTAGTTATGTATTGCTTCAAGGATGGATGGGTTTGTAAGTACGTTATGGATTTGAGTAAGTAGTTGTTTACAGGGGATCCTGTTATCGGAAACTTGAGACAGTTTATATGACAGGATAGTAAATTTATGTCCCTTCAGTGAATCTTTTGAAAACTCTACTACTCTCGCACTAACATGTTGTAAACATTTTGGACGGCATAGTTTTGGTACCACAATTTAGTAGCTACATACTTCTGATAAAAATGCGTGTATTTAGTAATAACAAAGCTTATATATCAAACCTTAATAAAAGTCAACGTTTTAATACAAATAAAAAACTGGCCAAGTCCGAGTCGGACTCGCGCACGAAGGATTCCATTATCGCAAAAATCGGCAAGAAAATCACGTTTGTTGTCAATTCAACAAACGTGATTTTCTTGCCGTGTTTAAATATTTATTTTATTCTGGTTTTAGTATTTGTTGTTATAGCGGCAACAGAAATACATCATCTGTGAAAATTTCAATTGCCTAGGTATCACGGTTCATGTGATACAGCCTGGTGAAATACGGACAGCCAGACAGACAAACGGGTCGTGGAGTCTTAGTAATAGGGTCCCGTTTTTACCCTTTGGGTAAGGAACCCTACAAAAATTAGAATATGGTTCTATCGCTTAAAAACAACGTAACAGCTCAACAAGATACTCGTATAAAACTTTAATATATTATATAACAGATAAACATCACTAAAAATAATATCAAAAACCAAATAAAATATCCAACCCATTCCTTGTGGAATGTCCGCATAGAATTCGAGGAAGTCACACACACACGTAACTGTATATATTCGCTCGTAAAAACATACTAACTCCGCTTTACAAGCATTTTCTGAATGTTTTTCAAGCAATATTGTTAGTTTTATATTAGTAGTTTTGACAGTTCGACTCAAAGTACTCAATTTTTATAGATATGGGTCAGGTTGGACATTACTTTGGTCGGTAATGTGTTGGTTTTATGGACCACTAATGCGGTCATATTTATCTTTATTTTGAGACATTTAAATACTTAACAAGTCTTTAGTTTAGTTCAAAACATTTTTTTTTGGGTTCCGTACCCAAAAGGGACCCTATTACTATGTTTCCGCAGTCCTTCTGTCTGTCTGTCTCTCCGTCTGTCCGTCTGTCACCAGGCTGTATCTCATGAACCGTGATAGATAGACAGTTGAAATTTTCTCAGATGATGTATTTCTGTTGCCGCTATAACAACAAATAAAATAAATATTTAAGTGGGGCTCCCATACAACAAAAGTGATTCTCTTACCGTTTTTTGCGATAATGGTACGGAACCCTTCGTGCGCGAGTCCGACTCGCACTTGGCCAGTTTTTTATTTTAGAACCTTGACTTTTATTAAAGCATTGATATATAAGCTTTGATATTACTAAATATACGTATTTTTATCAGAAGTATGTAGCTACTACAAATACTAAAAACAGAGTATAATAAATATTTGAGTGGGGCTCCCATACAACAAACGTGATTTTTTGCCGTTTTTTGCGATAATGGTACGGAACCTTTCGTGCGCGAGTCCGACTCGCACTTGGCTGGGTTTTGTATTTTGTTAAAACCAAATTCAGGTGCAGTATATATGTAATGGACCACGTGATTAATCAGGGCACTATGTATAATGCCAGGGCATACTGATTTAAACTTCTATATTTATCACATTGTCTGGTCATTATGAATATTGCTACATAACGGTTGGGCAATTTATTAATTATGGTCAGTGAATTAGTCCAAGAGCGAGCGAAGCGAGCTCAGGACTCGGGAGCTCAGTGCACCCCGACGACGGGAGCTGAAGGGAGCGAGCAATTTCAATCGTTTGATACTTAAATTTAATTATTTCAATAGTTTTTATCATTTTGCCCGGGCATTATGAATAATGCCTTATTATTTACTTGGTCCATAACATATATATGTTACATTTGAGCTAGACTAAAAAAATAATTGTCGAGATTATGGACGCTGAAGGTACGATCACAAAACAATGAAATTAGGCTGATTTATTTTAGTAAAGTCCTTTAAACGTTAGGAAATCAACCCATCCAAATTCAATTACAAACCTAAATCGCCTAATAAAAACATATAAAAGCCTGCAAAAAAAAAAACAAATAAATAAGCAGAAGAGCGCCATACATTAGTATCTTCGTAAGTAGTTTATCCAACACACATTATTCTCTCCCGCTCAACGTGCTTACGTTATTTATACGGAACCCAGATATACACAGATATGTTGGTTCAGTATTTTGCTAACACTGCTCCACTTATGAAAGTTTTCCTTGGCTTATGTAAAAGTTGGCTCGGGTTCCTGTAACCTACATAGATACAAAATAAGGCTATGTTGCAAAACTGATTCCTGGCACACGGAACCTGGAATCAATTGCAATGCTGTCTAGTATTGGGATAAGTAAATTCAGAACAATGCCACTTGTAAATACGGCAAATTTTTAAATTCAACTTAACATGCTAAACTACACTACAAATTATGCCCCTTGATTGCTTTTATTACCGAAACAATAAAATGCCGTTGTCTTGCGTGGGTCCACGTTTTAGGCATTCAAGGGGTTAAGGGCACTGTACCAACTGTACATTATTGTGCTTTGGAAAGTACAGATAAGACTTTGTTTAAAATCACAGGACCTAACAGGCAATCATCTAAGTGAAGCAAATATTACTGCGAATATTACTTGCAACAAATTTAAAGACAGTCAGAATCCCTCGTACGGTTGCTTATAAAAAAATACTAACTAACCAAACACATTCAAGAAAACCCCTACATCCCCAAAACCTAAACAACTAATAAGAAAATAAAACCCAATTCCATAAAATTCAGCACAAATTAGCTTTTGAAACGTCCAAAAGGAAAGCGAAAGGTTCTCGGCCGTTTTTTGAAAGACCCCCTACAACCCCCGCTGGACCCCAAACACAAATATGAGTATAATTACCCCTCTAATGTGATATTACGCTTAGGGGAGCATCCTTGAAGGGATGCTATTACGAATCAGGATGCATGAAATTAAATTGCCTGCTTTTAAGATAGCTAAGAATTTCTGGATGGTATTTTTGTCTGTAAGACCTAGGGGTGTATTGTAAGGGTTGAATACAGGAATGGTTATTGCTGGTTGGTTTTATGATATTGCTCTCAGTGGCTTCTTAGTATTGTGTTGTGGTATTCCAAATCTTTAATAGCTAGCTGTAAAGTGTCGTATTTTTTTCAAAGTACCCTCATTTGGCACATAGTTTGAGGAATAATTTGTTGGTAAATAAAAAGTATTCAAATGATGCTTTTTGTGATATTTTATTAAGTGAGCACATCAGATTTTAGTTAGTAGATACTACATGCAATTTATTCACATTCTAGATGAATAGGAATACTCTAGGACAGGCGATCTTAGAATTAAGAGTTTGGAGTAAAAAAGGTATTAAGTTAAGTAAGTTAAGTTTTTGTGCTAAAGTAGAGCATTTGACTTAACAAATATCTACACCAATATTATAAACCTGAAGAGTTTGTTTGTTTGAACATTACGCTACGACCAATAGTAGTGGAGCATAAATGAAAAATGTTGCAAAAACGGGCAAAATTATTCCTTTTTGAGAGCTTCCGTTGCGTGCGCTGCGTAAACGTAGGGTAGGTAGGGTAGGGTAGATGGGTAGGTAGGTAGCCAGTTCAAGGGAGCGAAGCCGCGTGGGACAGCTAGTCAAACTATAAAAAATTATTCAGAAGTTGGCTAACACTTTCATGTGACTCCACAATGCATCTTTGGCGCCTTAATTCGCCTCCCCCAATTATCTATTCAAAATATACCTTATATAAAAAATCCTCACTAAAGAATGACAGTCACGTTCCACGATTTAAGCGCACATTTGTCACGCGAGCGCGCAAGGGTTAATTGTGACAGACAATGAGGAGAAGGGTTGATAATCATATTCTAAACGTCACTCTATTAATTTGTGAGTACGCCTTTTTATGTATTGTGGGTTGGTTAATTTACGGAGTTTAGTGCATAATGAATTTTCAAATCCATTTGTTATACATATCGGAGGAAGGTAAATGATGAATAGTTGGGAACGAAGAAATATCGCTTGTAAACTTCAGTTTCGTTTTGTTTAATTGGCAACATTTTCTTCTGATTCAAATTTCAATTCGATATTATTCGATTGGCAACACTTAATTTTCTCCAATGTCCAATGCTAGTGAAGGATTAAAAATCCTAGAGGAAGGTGACACGTGACACACAATTTGGAGGGAGACGCGAAGGCGCGGAGTTGACTTGAGTAGAGAGAACTGGAGCGGGACGTATCGCGATAAAGTGTGATAAGTGGCATTATTGGTGCCGGTGGAGTTGCGTCTAAAAGTATCAGGCTAGTGAAAGTGATTACAAATTGGCGCGTCAACTTGCTGCTAGAATTGGACAATGGAATATCTCTAAAATGGCATAAGTTACCCGCCTTGCGCACGCATTACCCACGATAAGCCCACAAGATCGAGGGTATATGGAAGGAAGTCCTCTTGTTTGCGATATACATATCTAAAGGTATAAATAGTTTTAAAAGAGATAATACCTACTAATCTTTCAAATGTCTATAAACAAGCCACAAAAGGCGAACGGATTTGGGTGGAATACGTGTAGACTATGGCCTAGTGGTATCGGCCACGACTTACAAGCTGTAGGTCGTGGGTTCGAACCCAGGCAGGCGCCTTACTTTGTGTAAATTATTTCATCACCACTGCTCTCAAAACGGTGAAGGAAAACTTTGGGAGGAAACCGGCGTATCCTAGAACTAAAAATTTGAAGACATGTTTCATCCACCAACCCGCACTGGGCCCGCGTGGTGGATTAAGGATCCCCTAGTCAACGGCACGAACTATTTTGTGCGCTGGGTTAAAATACATGCTGTCTCATCCGACAACACGTGCGAAAGAGATTGATGCTGTGATGAGCAGTGAGAAGCTAGTTCGTGTACGAATTAGCACTTTTGCAAGTTAGTAGCGAAATGGATGATGATTTAGGACGAAAACGAGCGCGCGATTTTTTATAAACAGATCTTTGGGAGTCTAGATATCATGAAAAAACTACTAAATGTATATTTTCAAAATAAAATTATTTGCATTGTTGAATTACTAGTCTATCCTTGTATGGAGGCCGTTTTGCAATTTTCCTTCTTCTTATGGTATTTATTTCCGCCCAAAGATGCGTTAAAATTAGTGTTGAAATATGGAACTTTCGATGCTCATAACTTTCAAATATATAATTTTTTTTACATTTTTGTTTCCATACAGGACTAGATAATGATGAAACTAACCGAAATTATTTTTTATTTTGTACGTACATCGTCAAACAGTGGAGTAATCTCTAGACTACGTTTGTATGGAAGTATTTTCGACTAGACCTTAAGACCCATTCCCTCTCACAGAGAGGAGGCCTGTGTCCCAGCAGTGGAAACATTAAAAGGTTGATGATGATGGCTTTGACTAGGATATAGGATGCTTTTTAACCCGCTAGTTACGGGTTTCCATTGAGATTGGCCGCCGTGGCTGAAATAGGAAAAACTGCCGACTTTCACGTAGACGAAGCCGCTTGCAAAAGCTTGTCAATTGACAAACAGGCGATCTTTGAATAGAGAGTTTGGAATAAAGAACGTATTAAGTTAATTAAGTTTGACTGGTTTTTATGCTAAAGTAGAGCATTTGATTAAAGAAATATTAATTATTATCATTATTTTTAGTTAATTAAACTAATTTAAATTAATTCGCCTGCGTGTCTTGCATTGTTTAAAATGTAAAACAATGTCTTTGGCAACCTAAAGATCGTTTAAGAATACGCAACTTAAAATTCATCTAAAACCTATTATCATAATCCCATTTAATACTTCCAAACTGAATCGAAGTCTCCCTAAATATTAAAATGCATTATAAAATTCGTCAGAGGACAAACTCCGCAGCTTCTGACATAGTTTTCTAAGTCTCCGAACACTCTTACTGAATAAAACAGAGTTGACAAACAAATCATGAATATTGAGCAGAGCTAAATAAGTTGCTAATCTCTCAAGAGAGACTTGAGTGGTTTAAGTTATAAACTTATTTTTAGAAGGCAAATAGGGCAATAAATTAAAGTTAATATAGATTTTAAATTGGCCAACTAGAAAAGTACTTCTTATGTGTTACCAGCGACCACACAGACCCGTGGCTAGCACACAGACAGTGGCAATGTGGTCGATGTGTGTTACGAATAATATATTCATAAATAACGTGACCATTTATTCTTTGAATCAAAACGGGAAATTGGCCACAATTTGGATGTGGGATCTTCAAAAAAGTTTTTTAGTAACAGGGGACATTTTTCAATACTCAAAAAGTAGTTTTTTAATGGCTGATACATTTTTAAAACCCTTTCCAAGGCAAGAGCAAGTCATCTGGTTTTGCTATAACCGAGCATTTGTTGATATTCCGTTTCAGTTTCTGCTCAAAACTCCTTTGGAGCTTCAACTCGAATCGTGTAAATATTAAAAAAAAATATCTTTATTTTAAGGATAATGCTTTCGTAATCTAAGGGTAGCCTGTATGCAGCAGATTTTGATGCATTGTGGATTACATGGGCTCCACATCCAATACCTATTAATGGCTTTTCAGAGATGATTGTAATTTCGTTAACACATGCACACACGGCTCGACTACTCAAATTTCGCGGTTTCAGAAAACGGGTCAATTTGGCGTCCCAGAGTTCATTTCGGGTACACCGGGACTCGTAATTATAAAAGGGGCAGTCCCGTTCAAAACGGGACGTCTGGTCACGTTATTCATAGAACAATTCCTATACATTAGAAGCTAGTAAAAATGGACGTCGCATCATTGTAGCATTGCCGCGTTACGCCGATCAGTCTGTATAATTTTTAGCCCGACTGCAAAGAAAGGGTTAGCGCGTATCTTGTATGATTGTATGTATGTAATATACTTTATTATCTTTCAAACTGCTAGACGGATTTGTATAGTTAAGACATCGTTAGATACGTCTTGACCGCCCAAGTGTTTTTAGATAGGTGAAGTTCAAAAAAAAAACATGGCGGATTTTAGCGCCATATTTTGCGAGCCCCAATTTTTTTCTTCCAAATCCTTCGAGTGGGATATCAAAATAAAGCATTTTAAGAGGTAATTACAAAAATATATACCACTTAAATGGTTCAAAATAATGTATAAAAAAGCTAATATAAAAATCTAAAAAAAAAACCGGACTGCTTTAGATGCAACCTAAAAATCTGTAAACAAGAAAAAGGATTATGTTCAAAAAATAACGTAGAATTTCATTAAATTCGATGTTCGAAATCTTTTTCGTACAAAGTCGCTAGCTACAAAAAGTTGCGCCACAAGCAAACAAATCAGAAACTCCTTTAAATATCCAGCGTCATCTTAATATTTAGGCAAAACGGTTTATACGTCGTCAAATGGCTTAATGGCTAAATAAACCGAATTTTAATACGAAACTTTGTGGACTAATTATTTTCCCATGGGCCACCCCTCTTTAAGGGGATGAGATGGTAAACACAGGAGACGTGAATCTGCTTCTTTTTTATAATTTAATAAGGATGCTTTCCAATACTTTAGCAGACTTTAAATGGAGGAAATTGTTCGCTAAAGAGGGCTTGAAGATTTCTTATTTAATTTTGTAAAATGGACGTTGCTTTTAGGGATATTTCTGAGTGAATACTTTTTTTTGTAGGGTCTCTTATTTAGAAAATTTTACTAAGCGTCTTTCGTCTTTATATACTGGTATTGCAATTTTAGTATATTCTTCAAGAATCCCTACAAAATTCGATGTTTTGAATATAAGTACCGAAAGATCTAGGCGCCTGTCCAATCTATCCCCTTCTACCATCGGACATCTAGACGCACTGCAAGTTACCATCCTTACCTTGTTGCCATTCCACCAATTCGCACCAAGCGCTTCCAAACATCCTTCATAATGCACACAGCGAATGAATGGAACTCGCTACCTGCGTCTGTGTTTCCGAACGCATTCAACCCGAATCTCTTCAAAGTTAGAGTGAACAGGCTTCTTCTGGGTAAGCTCAATCCATCGTAGACTCTGTCTCTGTCTACTCTGACCTAGACTAGAGTCAAGAGCAAACCCATCATAAATAAAAAATAAAACTTAATAGATAAAATCACTTTATACCGTACATTGATAGGTTAAAAGACAAACTATCAACTGGCTGTTCTACTCTCTCGACATATTATTATTCTTTCTTTAGCATTGAACTAAAACAATCACCTGATAGGTCAATTCTTTTCTTCTCAATTTTTAACTCTGACATTAAATTTCACAGCACCATTTTATTAAAAATAAAACATAACCTTCACAACACAGCGTATTGTTTAACTCTGTTCATAACATTTAATGAAAATACCTTTCAAGCGATAATAAAATGTCAACGAAACAAAAATTCCTTTCAATAAACCCAGTCGATGTTACACGTAAATTTGACCATGGTACCCAGACCTACGCTGCCCCTCCGGCTCTCATACAAAACGAGGGGCTTAGCGGCAATTGTTTGGAACTGAAAGGTCTACTGAAACAGGTCAACACCTGAGCAGTTATTATAATTTTGATTGGCCCCCGTTTGATTTCGCACAAATGGTGGATAATTTTGTATTCGAAGTTTGGCTCAGACTGGACGGATAGGAAATTAAATTTCCTTTTAGTTGCAGAAATTGAAAGTTATGAATATTCTGTCAATTGAATTTGTAAAGTATTAACACGAAGAATTTTTTGAATGAGGTTTTAGGAATTGTGTACTTATGAGTTTTTCATTTTTGTTACAGGTAATATTGACAATGCAGTTTGAAGACGGAGAATGTGAGTTATTGAAAAAAAGGATTGAGATGGTGGTGTAATAAGCTCTTATTCGTATTTCTCAAATAAGAAACAAAAATTATAACTGTTTTTGGCAAACGTGACGTTACATCTAAATACTTTTTAAATATAAAGTCAAGTACATACACAATCGGACATTTCTGTAAATAAAAACGTCATACACAAAGTAAATTTTAGTGCTGTAATGCCGTAATGCTACATTTTACAGTATTGGTCTATAACCCCATGAAACCATATACCCATTTTACGTTCCCTCTAAGAAGTACTCAGTGCTCATAGGAGGTAAGATCCTTCACATTTTAGGCGCACGATTTATCGGACAAAACAAAACAAAATACTTTGACAAAATGTTTTAGTGAAAAATAAGGATGCCAGTCTTAAGTATGTATGTTGTTTTACATCGAAGGACCTATATTTCTAATGCCTACCTTTTTCTTAAACGATAGTTTTAGCTAGAGTTATACCATAACACATATTACGGTCCACACATTGGTCCATGACCTCATGAAACCAATTTTCCTACCTTCCAAGAAGTACCAAGCACTCATAAACTGATAGGAGGTGAGATCCTTCACAATTTGGGCGCACAATTTATCGGCCGGTGTAGCGCTGTGATTAAATATGGCCCCGCACCTTGTAGGGTGGCTATGATGAGCTCGTGTTTATTAACACGTGAAGAAAAGATTTTCTTTGCATGTTGATAGGTAATCTTACAAAATCTACATACATAGGGAAACCAGGCATTTCTTTTTATCATGATTTTTTCGGGGAGTTTTTTTTTTAACATTGTCTTATATTCAACTTGCGCTTGTTAACGTGAACATCATCTCAGATTCTTGCTTTATCAGGAAAAATTAATACCATACCATCCTATTTTTTATCACCCGACTAGGTTATGTGTTTCATGCTTATCTTGTATGTATGTATGTTTGTATGTATGTTATATTAAAAACTTTTAAACCACTTGACAGAATTATATAATTAAGACATCGATAGATAAGTCTTGACCGCCCAAGTGTTCTTAGTTAGGTGAAGTTCTAAAAAAACAAACATGGTGGATTTTGGGCGCCATATTGTGCGGGTCCCAATTTTTTTTCTTCCAAAACCATCGAGTGGGATATCAAAATGAAGGGTTTTAAGAGGTGATTACAAAAATATATACCACTATACACATACACTATATGTTTAAAAGTAATTCGAAAAAGAAAATATAACTAAAAAGTTGTAAATAAAAAAAGTTAAATTAAAAAATCAATAACCCGACTGATTAAGAATCGAACTAAAAAGCTGTAAACAAGAAAAAATCATGCTGTGCAGTCGGAGGATCAGGTGGTCAGCCAGTTCGCGAATATGTTTCCTCCGACTGCACAGCATGATTTTTCTTGTTCTTTTTATTTTTCTATTTTATTATTGATAGGCTTGCTTATGACCAGTTTCTCACCTTATGATAAGCGATAATGTGGTCGACGGTGAAGCACGCTTGCATAGAAGTAACTCTTGACTTAAAAACCCTCAGAAACTTTACGTACAATTACCAAGTTCTCTTGCAACATTGTCCCAACTCACAAAAATCCAAATTTTAATCAAGAAATTTCATCAAGAACTTTGTCCCCATTTCGGGCTAAAATATACCCTTACCTTAAACAAACCCTCCTTGAAGGCGAATAGGCTGTAAGAAATTATCTTTGCTCCACTACAGCAGTACAACTAGAAGTGCTGTCGTTAAAACCCTTAAACCAGGAGGGTAACTTCGGCTAAGTTCGGGTAACTTCGGAAGTTCCGAAGCATAAAACCCTTTGTCCACCGTTTCGTAACAAGCAAATGAAATCCTTAAGTTTCTTTGTTGAAATTTATTAACAGTAAAAATGTTAATCTGTGCTTTTGTCTCATGTTTTGTTGTTTTTTTTTAGTTTTTATGCCGTGATAATGTTGCCGGGAATGTGTAGAAGTTGGTCTTCAAAAGTTTTTGTCGACAGAGTTTAAAAATGGTCCTAGTAAGTCAAAGTTTGGTGGACTGGTTGCTATTACGATTTCTATATTATTTTTATATATACTGTCTTAGATATCTTATCAGAGTGTTCTATGCAATTAAAACAAGGAAAATACGCGCACTGCTATGGATCACAAGTAGAATCGGCATAATTGCAGTTAAAGGGGATTTTCAACTACTCAAAAATAATTGTAGAAAGATTGCGAAATTTAATTTATCTATTCATCAATAAAAAAATAATCACCGTGCCCATCAAATTAAAAACTCCTCTACTTGCCTAATCCAACCAGAAAAACGACAAATCCGATTAATATTTAACGTAATAACTCATAGTCTACCCACCCCTTTTGGCCATTTAATCTTTTTTTTTTTTCGCCGCCCGTCAGTCGCAAATCTTGGGTTACTTCAAGGAGAAATTAAAAGTCGGGCCCGTGAGCCCCCTAAAGCTCTGCCTACCTCTTTGTGTTGTTAATCAGATGAAATATTTAATTACTTGTTCCTGATGCTGCAGCTGTCAGTTAAGACAACCCTTTTAGGGAGTTTAAGTAAAGAGAGGAAGCGGGAGCAGTTTCGAGAAATTTTAAAAAAAAAGTGAGAGTTTGTGGTTATTTTTTTTATTATTATTGATGGACTCGCGACCCACTATCTCAACTGATGGTTAGCGATGAAGTGGTCAAAGTCAAAGTCAAATATATTTATTCAACTAGGCCAATAAACGGCACTTTTGAACGTCACATAAATTAAAATTAAAATTTACAAGTAATAAAAAATGATTCTACAAGTTTATGATTTTCTGTCTAGACAAAACGTCTCTCTCCTTTAACTTGCACCACACCATAACTCATCTAGCTGAACTAAATATTTCATTCCATACACAACAACCGTCCTTCATTATAAAGGTACCTTTTTTACCAAATTTCCGCGTCCCAAGATTAAGGGTACGCTGTACGCTAGTCGCTAGGGTTCAATTAATTCCGGATTTTTTTTCAATTCAATTGAATTCTGAATCAATTGGTTGCTGGTGGTTAGGGGACGGGCGTTAATTTGAATAATCCAATGATTGCAGTGATGTGGTTTAGTAATTAGCTCGATGAAGATGCTTCCAATTTGTGTAATTGATTTTGCGTGTTAGCTTAGTGTTTGATGTTATTTTTGTTCGTGACTCGGGAATATGGAATTTATTTTTAAACAGAGATTTTACCAGCAATAGTTATGTCTTTTATCCTTGTGCAGAAGTGGCTGATTCAACATGGTTTTGTGTTTACAAAATTAACATATGGCTTATTCGCCTAAATTATCGACACGTCACAAAATATTGTCCATTCGCTATTCATAAATATTTTAACCAATTACAGCATTTAACGCTCGTTTGTCAATTTAATTTTGTATCTTCGTTTCAAAAAGTAGGTTTTAATGTGTCAAAGAGACTAGTGAAAAAACATTGTAAATAGTTGTCAATGTTTCCATTGACTTAAATTATTATAAATTGGTTCAATGAAAAGTTCTAAATAGGAGGAAGAGCTCGTGGCTAAATAATAACAGCCGCACTGGTCGATCATCAAGGTTAAGCAACGCTTGACGAGGTAGGTCCGTGGATGGGTGACCATTTCAACATACCGAGTTTCCTCCGTGCTTCGGAAAGCACGTTTAGCCGTTGGTCCCGGCTGTCATTTGAAGATCTTTGACAGTCGTTACGGGTAGTCAGAAGCTTGAGATCTGACACCAGTCTTGCCAAGGTGTACTGAGTTACCCAGTTACTGGGTTGTGGAGGTCAGATAGGCAGTTGCTCCAAGTAAAACACTAGTACTCAGCTGAATCCGGTTAGACTGGAAGCCCGCCCCCAATATAGTTAGGAAAAGGCTAGGCAGATTGATTGGTTCAATGAAAAGTTCAACACCAAAATCAAAACATAATAATCATAATTTCCATCCTCCCAAACTTATGCAGATACGCTAATGTCATTACTACACGTAATACATCAGAACAGCACCATGTCTTGAACAAATCTCTTTACTTCCCGACGTAATCCGTCTAACTACGTAAACGAATTACCTTCTTGAGAGATGCCATCAATCTGGGGTAATATAGGACCCGTCTGCGGGTAGTTTTGAAGACGTTCGATGTTATTGGTGGAGAGTGAACTACTCGGAGTATTGTTTGAGACTAGATAACATGGTAAATGGAATAATTGTATAACGTCATTACAAAATAATAATGCTGACTGGGTAAAATTCGAAATTGGAACAAATAAAAAAAAAGTAGTTAGATATTACCTGAGGGTCTGTAGAATCTGTGAGCAAGCGAGTTCCATCGTCGACCACAACATCGCTTACCATCAGGTGAGATAGTGATCAAACGCAAGACTGACAAAAAAAAAAAAAAACAGTTACCAAAACTTAAAACATTTTTCATTTCTCAACGGTAATAGTAATGATGTTTAAACCGCCATGATGTAATACGAAAATCTCCCAATTTATAAATTCTATACCTTCTGTGATAAATTATTTAAAACAGCTCATAAATGTTGAAATAACATTATTTATTTTATAAATTGTGTACATTTTTGTCGTTGTAATTTTTTTTTATATAATTTTGTTTAATAATCTTTTCCCGACAGTCCTGTCCGCCAACAAATTCATGTCTACCCTCACTTTGACGCAAAAGTCGTAACGTTGTCGGAGAAGAACCGTCGGCTTGATGTATAACATTAATTAGAATACTCTCGGAAAGGACATTCTTCCCCGTTCTCCTCAGCTTTGCTCTAATAAGGTTGAATAGAAAATTTACTCTGTGAACGTTTTATAAGGATGAATTGTGAAATTTGCCTGACTGAGCAGGTGTTTGAAAAAAGCTGTGTAGGTGAAAATTCTTACATTTTACCTACTTATTTATTCAACACACTGAAGATTTTAGATAATAATTTGGAACTTAATGATTATTTTAATAAAATATACCTAGTAATAAAAATATTGGCATTCACTTGTTCAAACGCCTACAAGATCTTAACAGGTTAAGAAAAACTTTAAATTAAACTCGCAGACATGTGTGACGTGACAATGCGACAACGAGACAACGAGACATTTTCATAGATCGTTTCTATGTGTAGATAAATTTTAGACTAATTTATATGGAAACGCATTAATATGAGCAACTACAGACAAAACAATTCTGTTCAACCAAAATTACTCGTAAAATCCAAACAACTTTGCCTCGTGGGTTTTCTCGTACACCTAATAAATTCCCATTTATCACATTCACACAGTAGCGTAATTTATGCCAGTTAGGAGTTGAGTGTATCTCTTAAAGCCCCTTAATGTAATGGTCAAGGTGATAAACCTCTGGGACATAAATCTTTTGACCAACTGGACACTTTGGTTTATGAAGTAGAGAGAGATGGAGATATGGAGGAATAGTGCTGTCTTACTCTGGCTTGAAATGTAAAGTGGCTTGATAACTCAGTTAATGTTTGGGAAAATTTTTATGTTGAATGAATGAATGAATGAATGAAATAGTTGATAATGAATGTGTACGACTCGTCGTCGTTTCTGATGGAAGAGAAATTTTAAAGTTATGAAAATATGTTTAAATATGACTAACGTTCTCTAGATCAAATTGAGTCCTTGATTCTTTACTTGTGAAATCTAAATATTTTTTCTAGACAAATAACTGAGTAACTTTTATTATATCTCGGTATCTACATTATCAGCCTTTTAATGTTCCCACTGCTGGGATACAGACCTCCTCTCTCTGAGAGGGAATGGTCCGTAATCCGCCATGCAGGCCCAGAATTTTTGATTCTAAGACATGCCGGTTTCGTCCCGATGTTTTTCTTCACCGTTTTTAGAGCAGTGGTGATGAAAAAAAATTCACAAAGTAAAATGCCTGCTTGGGTTCGAACCCACGACCTACAACTTGTAAGTCGCGGCCGTTACCACTGCGACACCGCTGCTCCATACTACTACTGGTATCTACGTATTATTATGTATACCGTGCGTATTTTTACGTTGGAAACCACGACCAATTGTGTCATATATCGCGCTAAAAACGTTACTACAGGTAGTACGTCATATCCATAATCACCGTAAAATAGTTATAGAAAGGTGTGGTAAACTTAAACCCTCCATTTATTTTATAATTACTTAAATTAACCACTTCTTTCAAAGAATCGAATCTCAATACTTTCCAAATATTCGGTTAGCGTGTCGATCGACATATCTGCGACACGAAGCGTCAGTCCAAAGTTTATGAGTTAATCGAAGCTTTGAAGTTTGACGAAATGCTAGTATTTATAGCTTGGAGCACGATATGGGTGCGTGGCTTTATGGGGATCTGGGAATGGTAGAATATTGGTTTGAAATTGCAATTGGTGGGGTGGGAAATGTCTGTTGTTGTTTGATACTAGTAGTAATAATTTTTGGTTGTGATTTTCACCATACTGTAACTATTTTTATATAGAAAAGGAAAGTGAGGAGCCGCAATGCCTGGTATTGCTAAAAATTGTCAAATGCGAGCACATCACATAACATAACATTATCCCTAAGGACCCCTGCATTCCTCAAAGCTAAGGTTGGAGGTAGGAGGTATAGCCAAACAATATTTTCAATCAGATTTTGTCTCGATATTTTTAGTGATCGAGTAAAGGTAAAGATAAATTTATTTGTTTAACCATGATACATGAATATGCACATATAGATGGCAACATAATTTTACCGGACCAACAATAATATGACTTCAATATCTAATTTTGAACAGTAAGTTGGTAAATATTCTACTAGCACAACAATTTATTTAATAACATGTGTACAGGTCATACTTAAGGCGTTATAAAATAAGAAAAAAAACACTAACGAAACGTAGAAAAATTTGACAAAATAAATACAAATAAAACTAATTAAAAATAACACTAACAATGTTTGTAAAGCTGTTAAAAATAAGGTATGGTTAACACAGGTGATATTACGATCAGTTTCAATAGATATGACCCAGTTTCAAAGATACAGTCCTTTTTTCATAAAACACCGTCCCACCACTTCCACCAACAGTAAATCCGGCAGGTCTACATAACATACGACCCACATAACACCCTAAAAGATGATACCACAACACATATACTAAATAAATGCCATAATTCTCGTAAAATTCAATGCGACACCAAACGTTGCGTTCCGTTTTACGAGCGCGTCGATCGCACAAAAATAGTTGATGTCGTGCCGGCTGCCAAATGAAAGTGACATAAAAACGGAACGCATAATAACATCCAACGTAAGTCACTGGATTGACTCATAAAGCTTTTACATAAATATCTGGGTGGGGTAACAGTGGGAGCGATTTGTTACGAAATTATATCTGAAAGAAGTGAAAGGCTGTAACTTTCTAGAGGGTAAGTTTGTAAAAAAAAACTTTTCAACAAAAAAATAATATAACACATACCTATATGTGTGCAGGCAAAAATATTTTTATACCGTTGAAGTAATATGGGAATGTCAGATTGTTTAAAAACACACAGTTTTAGATTGAATTTTACATTTTAAATACTTTTTAAAGGAGGAGTATAGGGAAAAACCTAATGTTACATACATACATACATAAACTCACGCCTTTTCCCGTGGGGGTAGGCAGAAACTACAGAGCGCCACCTGCTACGATCCTTAAATACTTTTTTTGCTTCACTCACATTCATACATCTGTCTCTATATTCATACTGTATTCATACATGTGACTCACAGTCATACACACACGCCGGTTTTTAATACTGCGCACCTGGCCTTTCTGAAGAACATCACCTATAAGGTCTATACTGTATGTCTTTCTAGGGCGTCCCCTCCTGGCGTTTCCACTCACGTCTGCCTTGTAAATATCTTTCGTTAGTCGCCTTTCATTCATCCTCTCAACATGGCCAAACCATCTTAACATACTCTTTTCAATTTTAGTCACTACATCTTCTTTTAAACCACAACGTTGTCTTATTACCTCATTCTAAAACCTAATGTTAGCGATTACTAAGTACATTTTATAAGTTATTCTCTAATCCTAGTCTAGTGGGAAGCAACGTAATCATGAAAGGTAATAATTTGTTAAATTTATGAAAGCTAATTCATTTTCACCTCAAATCTCTGCTACTGTGACCCCACCACGTCAGGAACGCGTGAAGTCGTCAGAGATTTATACCCACATAAAGCATGAAGGGAAACACGCTGAATAATCAACTGGAACGTTTGCAGCAGATCGATAGCCAAATATTTTGGCCAAACATTTATATTTATTTATTTCTGTGTACCTATTTTGTATTGGTTGCTTCTTAGGTCTAGTGACTGGAAGTTGAGCTTTGTATTCTGGTTTCGACACGTCAGTTTTGGTTTTATGATTTTCCACGACTAAATTCTGAAGTCTGGATAATCCAGAATGTGAGCATTAGATCCGTTTCTGGGTACTTACTGGGTCCTGACTGTATTAGGGCCAGTTGCAGACCTTGCATGCAATTATGACATAACGGACCTATTGTACGAGTAGGTATACTATAAATACTTCTGACTACCCCATAGGCGAACAGGCGGAATAGCGCGTAGGCGTACAGGCGAAATATTATATGTTGATAGCAACCCAAAATATGTTTTAAAACAAATGAAAAACACGAGTATGTTCTTCATTTATTACAATTTTATTTGAAAATTAAAAATGTACTTGATATTTTGTGTAACTACCCTGAAAAAGCAACTACTCTGTACGAATAAACACTTTTTGTTGTTAACAGTGGCATGCGAAACAATTGTTTTTACTTATATTGCCTTACACCACATGGCATGCCGTTGATTGAAAAACGTTCTGAAAATAATAATATAGTTATTTTGCATAATAAATATCTATTTTTGTTATCAACTTAAGAGTTAAGGTCCTAATAAACAATTGCAGAGGCAAAAACAACACACACCGACCGACCGACCGCCTTAATGGCCTAATTGAAATAAAGATTTTTTGCCTTTTGAGAACGCACGAGCAACGCTTGCCCAAGACCGCTCGTTGATGTCAGACTTAAATTAATTAAATCTAAGTTTGCTTACTATGTTTTTCTTCACCAATGTTACAAACTCAAATAAACTAGAAATATTCAAAAACTCAACTATTCGTCAAACATTTCTCAATCTGAAGGCCAACTATTTGACGAAGTATTCTAAAAATAAGGCTTTTCAATACATACTTCTTTGGTTCAACGTACCAAGACGAATCGCGTCAGAATAATAAATGGCCGTGGAAATAAATGTCTATACAGACTGGGGGAGGGCTCAGACAATTTTCTGTGTATATGCGACAGAACTTGAATGTACGTGAAAATGGAGACGGCAACTAACTGTACCAATATGCTTGCAAAACTAAAACGAAAACTTTTCTTCAAAACTAAATAATTTATATCATTGCAACCATGTACACGTACATGCACTATTATATAATATAATGATTCTGTCAAGGACTCTGTCAAGGAATCTGTCAAGGAATCTGTCAAGGAATCTGTCAAGGAATCTGTCAAGGAATCTGTCTAGGAATCTGTCAAGGAATCTGTCCGTCAAAAAGATAAAGCTAGTTGGACATTCCAAAGCCTAGATTTATATGGAGAAGAACTTGCAAGAAACTACACGGAGACTCTTTTGAACCGTGTTATGTATGTATTAATAATAATAATAATAATAAAATCGTTTATTTATTTCTTAAAGTACAAAATTTACAATAATTTGCTTATGTTCTAAAAAGTGCTGATGTATAATTTGCCTGAACTAGGTAGAACCTGTGCTTCAGGCGTAAAAGTGCTTATTTATATTTAATAATGTAGGTATTGCAATAAATTAACAATTTTAAGTAAAACTAGGACACTGCGGAAATATACATAGTAGTGTTATTTTTAATCATGCTTACGTAGTTTTAATCTAATTTTATTTTAATACTAGAAGCAGGTCTTCAGTCTGGTCATATGACAAACCTTGCAAATAGTTTAAAACAATGCTTTTACAGTTAAAATAATTTAAATTATATATACTTAGTATTCCATTTAATCTATTATATAAAAAGGGCCCTAAAAATGTAAAGAATCTATATGTAAATGCAAATTTAGAGGTAGAGGTTGAACTGCATACTATATCGTTTCGCCTTTTGTTAGTTATATCTAGGTTATATTTAAGCATTGCATGCTGTTTTAGTGTTATGTGCAGTAAATAAATTTGCCGAACAGTCAAGACTTTGCAGGATTTAAATAACTGGTGGGTAGGGAAAAGGAAAGGTAGAGAATTTGCTACTTTTAGAACAGCTCTTTGTGCTCTTTCAAGAGAGAGAATGATAGTTTTTGATGCTCCGCCCCATGAGGTTATACAATATTGAAGTATTGATTGACATAGAGCAAAATAAACTTGTTTGACTAAGTTAGTGTCGGCAATGGAGCGCAGTTGTTTGAAAGCAAACATCAGTTTACGTACTCTAGTAACCAAACTGTCAATATGTTGCCTAAACGAGAGCGTGTTATCAACAAAAACTCCAAGATACTTGAGGCACTTTGTTTCCAGGATCATAGGGCAGGCACAAGAAGTGGCTGACTGATTGTTACATTGGTGTGCATATAAATGGGGATTAGTTTTGTTATTAAGATTGCGCATGTTGAACTGAATATATTTTGTTTTATCTGCATTTAGTGTTAGTAAATTACAACGAAGCCAGTTTAGAACGATGTTAAAACCTGCCTGTGCAACATTATACAGCTCGGAGTTAGTTTTTGCGGTGAAAATAAGCGCAGTGTCATCAGCGTACGATATTATTTTGCAATTTCCTACATTTAAATTACAAAGATCATTAGTATTACGTGGGACACTCAGAAAGTTTTGCGAAACTAAAAAAAATTGTTCTATACGTACATATATTTTTATTAAATCTTTTCAAAGTACTTTCCACCAGCCTCTATACAAAGATTCATGCGCCTAAACCAGTTTTCAAAACACTTTTTCCAGTCCGCCGCAGACACCTCGTTTACAGCCTGCTCGAACGCAGCCAGCGCATCTTCCGGCGACGAAAATTGTATCCCTTTGAGCTGATTTTTTATTTTTGGGAATAAAAAGAAGTCACACGGTGCTAGATCAGGGCTGTAAGGAGGGTGACCCAGGAGTTTGACTGGCGTGCTGTCCAGGAAGTCCCTCGTTTTGAGTGCGGTGTGCGCAGGTGCATTGTCGTGGTGGAGCAGTAGCCCGCGGAGCCCTGTGTTTGGTCGCTTGTTGCTTATAACAGAGAAAACTTCTGGCAAACATTTGGTAGTATACCATTCGGCATTAATGCTTCTTTGATCCCGTAAGGGAATTGATACCAAGTGGCCAGTCAAATTAAAAAAGCTAGCGATCAAAATCTTACCCCCGCTTCTAGATCGCTTCACTTTGGTAGGCGTTGGCTCATTTTGAAACACCCAAACAGTCGACTGGCGCTTGGTTTCTGGGTCGTATTGATAAATCCAGGACTCATCACCTGTAACGATGTCGTAAACACGCCGAGACGAGCCTGCTTCAAATTTGTTAAGCATATCACGGCACCATTCCACCCGGGCCTGCTTCTGAGCATCGGTGAGGTTGTGCGGCACCCAGCGTGATACTATCCTCCTCACGCGAAGATGGCTGTGTAGAATCTCGTGAACGCTTCCCGATCCAATCTTCAATATGTGTTGAATCTCCTGATATGTAATTCGCCTATTGTCTTGGATTAAATTTTTCACTGCTAGCACGTTTTCTTCGGTAACAGCCGTCAAAGGGCGACCGCTTCTTTCGTCATCCCCCAAAGTTGGTCGACCGCGCTTGAATTCGTTATACCAACGATACACGGTTGCCTTGGAAGGGCCTTCATCCATGAATGCCATTTGAAGTCTATCGTACGATTCATCCGGTTTCAGGCGACACTTGAAATCGTATAAAATCATAGCTCTAAAATGTTCCCGGCGCAGATCCATATTTCAGTGAGACACAATACTTTGAATTAACTCGCAAAAAATGTGGAGGGAAATTTTGAAATTGGAACTTACTTATTTTTACTTATAAATAATCATATTTTCGAAAAACATTATAACTGGCCAGTCTCCCATATATAAAAACTTTTTTTCGCAATACTTTCTGAGGGGCCTGGTACAATAATCCTGTTGACATTATTGTTGATTCTATATTTGAAAGTAATATACTAGAAATACACTATTTAATTATCATTTGTAAGGATAACCCTTACAAAATTAAGTAAATTTAGTCATTCGAAAATATACCAATATTTCTTACCAACTTGCGTAAAAAACAATACCCAATTTTTTTCAATATATTTTCGCATAAAAATACCACATCACTAACTTCGCACCTTTTCAACCCCCTAAATGATTGGCAGCAGTGATATATGATCATCTACCTGAGGGGTTCAACACTGACAGATGCTGAAACACCTTAATGACGAGCTGCGAGCGAAAATGATGGCCAAATTGATCTCATCGGAGAATTCAGGATGACGATAAAAATGTCTGACGGGAAACTGCGACAAAAGTGTTTTAAGATTATATGTGGGTACTCTGACAAATTGAAGGATGTCTTTAGTGGGTATTGTTCGTGAATTGGTCTTTGGGTGTTTAGAATAGTAAAGTGGCGAAAAGGTGTCTTTCTTTGTTAATTTCCGGCTTACGGTTTAATGGTAAATTCAATTAATTGACATTGAATATATTTTAGGGTCAAATAGTTTTATATTTAATACCAACATATTTGTTCCGTTTATTAGATACGCTCCATCGTCGATCAGATCATTGCTTACCATCAGGTTAGATAGTAGTCAAACGCGAGTCTACCAATAAAATTAATAAAAAAAATGCTAAGTGATGGTGATTTCGTAACAAAACCAATCTCAAATGCACAACCTGCAAATTTCCAGAAACATCATTATTTCGCGTAAGTAATATTAATCAGGGTCTCCTGACAAATGTCATGCACACTAGCCATGTCAGTTCACTGAGTTCTACGCAACTGGCCCACTCAAGCGTAGCACTGGCCTTGCTACGCCGTAGCAAGCGCTACGTGTTTCGTAGGTGGCTACGCAGCTACGGCGTAGGCATATTCGGAGCGTGGAAATATCAAATTTTGATTTATGCGTGTGTAGTCAAGCTTGTTAGTGGAAATTAGCACAAGGGCTTTTGTACCTGAAGGTATTTAGAAATTACCTTTGAACATACATACTCGTAAATACTTACACTGTCGCCTTTTTCCCATGTGTGTAGACAGTAACTACAGAACGCCAACTGCTACTATCCTTACATCCTCCTTATCCATACACCTAGCTTAAATCGCTAACTATACATTTTACAGTTGTGTTTAGGACTGTCGTGCCATATAGTCCATGATAAGTATTAATTTCAGTATTTAACGTGACAAAATATATTTTTTTTAAGTAGAATACGATTCATGAAGAATGATGAGTGACCATAATTACCTAAATACAATAATAATTGTTTTGGTACAATGACATTGATAAAATCCTTCACAACATTCTTAGTTAGTGAACTATTTGAGCATTTTGTTCAGACTTTAACAAACTTGAGCAATGTGTTGCTATCCAAAACACAAGAAACGAACTTATTGAACAATTCCGACCATAAAAAAATCTTTATCTTTTCGCCTTACACTAAGAAACATCTCCTCGCCCACTTAGCCACTGAAGCCAAAGAAGTCTTACGAGCACTCGATGTCAGAACAACGACCCTCAGGCTGTAGTTCTGACAAAGGCCGTCTGACCTCAATCTATTGTTGTCAATGGCCGATAAAAGGCTTTTGTGGCTCTGAAGAGCGGATGTAACGGTCTTGTGTTTTTTTTCTATTTTTAGAGGTTTCGTAATTAGGTGTGGAATTTTTGTTTTCTTTTAATAAATATACAAATAATTTCAGAAAATAACACTGTTGACTAATTAAGTTACCCTGAACAATCGTATTAAAAGTCAATTAAAAAATATTGTTATCTTAATAAAAAGCCACTCACAATGATAGACATTTTATTAAGATATAATGATTAAATCCATAATTAAATATTTGCATAGATGTTCATTTTATTATATTTGTTAAATATAAACTAAACTAAGACAAAAATCAAACATTGCACTACTTTAAACCATGTAAATAAAAGTTTTTTTACACACCAATCACTTAATTTCCTAACGTACAAAACTTCTACGCATCCCGAAAAGACATTTAATTTTTTTTTAACATGAAAGAAATAAAAATAAAACTTTAATCTTGCTAACTACACTTATAACACCTCAAGCTCCTACGCACGCATATTCCCACCATCCCACATCTGATGCAGCAACATGCCAATCTGATAGACAGCTGATGATTAATGAGGACAGACGAGACAAGGGGGCGGACAAGAAGTAGGGAGGAGAGGGAGGGGGTGCGATCTCCATAAACGACGTCTAATGGCCGCCCGTCTAAGACTGACGGTAATCCAATCCAGGTTGAATCGATGGATAGATGATGAAGCTAGGTAGCTGTAAGATGTTGTTTTGGACAACGTAGGTTGTATGAGTAAGATTCGAGCTTGTGTTAGTAGAAATATATTCCTTGTGAAATATGTGTGTTGTAAATATGACTATAGATAGAGTAATAACGTAATAGCAAGTAATTATATTCTAATTTTTATAGGTAAAGTGGCGGTCTTATCCCAATAAGTCCCAGTTGGGCGCCAATATGACCAACACAAATTGCAGCGCATAACTTGAATTGATTTGATTCAAGTTTGTCTGACCTAAGACTGACAGGTATCCAGGTTAATTTCCTGGATGGATGATGAAGCAAACACAAACATAACAGTAATCATTAATGCTGTTGTTTTAGTCATAGTATGTTATGTGGATAGACAATATAGTAGCTTGACGATGGCTTTATAGTATGTATGTAATAGGTATCTCCATTATGTCTATTAGGCTAGTGCCAATCATGCTGTCTTGAATTGGTTTTTGGATAACAGCTTGTCTGAATTTCGGCGACATGTATGTATATTAGTTTTCTACTTTTCAGTAACTTTTGTGCTAAAAAATAATTACCTACCTTCAAATCATTACGTTCAATATACGCTTTCATAGGTGTTGATATAAATAATCCTGGGTACCCTAAAAACTAAGCGAATTATTACGTAATTAGTAAACTCACAAGTGCAAAAAAATATTGTGGGCATCTTCATACTCCATTCTCCATTCCACCTATTACATACAAGAGGCAGAGTTTAAAACAGCAATTCGAAAATCACTAAACCCTTTTAGACCACCAACACTATTACCACTAAAATATAAATCCTAGATCCACCCGTTACCTAATATCACCATAACAATAACTCCCTGAAAGTTTTTCAAGTCAATTTCCATATGAAAAGTGGAGGATCCAAGATGGCGTCGCTAATCTCTGGCGCCATTCAGTCGACGTCACATCCGGATGTCGGGATGGCTCGTTTCCGCTCCCAAGCCTTCCGGTTTGCGACAACCTTGAGGAAAAAAGTGATAAAGTGACACTAAAATGATTTAGAGATGATAGTGTAATAGTGTCATAAAGTGACATGCGACAATAGTGTTGTTGATTGTATAAAGAAATGGGTCACTGTAATTGGACTAAAGAATAAATTTACGGACTTGTTTTAGTGATGGGATCCTATTGTGCTATTATTTTACATATGGGAGAAAATGATAAAACGTTATCCTTTTACAATAAATACTATAAACTATAGTCCTGGGTTAATTCTTAATAGTCAATTAAATCTCATGTTGAAAATACCAGTTTATTTTGATCATGAGATTCAATCGAGTGTCAGACTAAAACAAATCTAAATTTAACGGATATTTTCTCCGAATAAAACGAAGATATAAATTGAGATTAATCCAAATCACCTAAATCATAACTCAAAATTCTCTCTCCCTCTAAAACATGATACAAATGTCACGCCATAATCATTTCTCTCTCTCGGTTCTGAGCTTATGATACACACCTTTCTTCCGTAGAACAATGAGATCAACACCGATTCCTGAACTTTACATTAAACCCAAATTCAAATTCAAATTCAAATTCATTTATTGCTCAACACAGTACATAAAAATACATTTCCAGATGTCAGGTGAATGCGCAGTCAACCGTGTTCCACCAATTTAGGCATGCAAAATTATAGTAACAATAATAATTAAAGTAATACAATCCTATAAATTAGATTTAAATTACAATTTGAACGTATATGTCATAAACAAAAATAAAATAAAATCTAAATCGTATTCAATGTCATCAATTAAAAAAATTGCATATAATATCATAAATTAAAAAAATAGTATAACATGTCATAAATTTCAAATTAAAAACGTGTTCCATGTCAAAAATTAAAACATATAAATTATGAAGAACGTGTCACTTAACTTTGAGCGTAAAAGTGATAAATGTGGAGGAATTCTTCTCACTAATTCACACTTAAGTTAAACACTTGAAAGATTCCCTTCAAATGTTGTTGTATTTCTCATACAAGAAGATTTTATAATCTTTTGGTGAAAACTTAATTACAGTTTGAAATTATAAACATAATTTGTATTTTGAGCTTATGGGTATTGTTTTTGTATTCAATTATTGATTTTCTTTCCTACAATGACTAAGTTTCAGTCAAGATTTAACAAAAACTTGACCACTTCAATGTCAAGACATTTCAGCTAACTAAATCGTAAATTGAAAATCAAGGTTGATTTTTAATAACATCAAAGAAAAGATTTAAAAAACATTCATCTTTAAAAAAGAAATAACACGTACCATAAACGTTTAACATTACACACACAAGCAGTCATTACCAAAGCAATCTTTCGCGAACTTTCGCCGCCATCTTTCAAGATGGCGCCGTTTTAATTCTCGCGCTTTCTAAGAGCACTGACACACAGCACGCGCTGTCGTGCGTAATAATATCAGTCACGAAAATGCGACGCGATGAAGGCCTTTTAAAGGTCGAATGTGAGTAATTAAGCTGTAACGCAAGGTAGCGAAAATAAATTAGATTTAAGCCGCGTTGGGGATAAAATTTCGTGAGAGGATTAAACGTATTACTCGTAGATGCACGCAAAAGGTTTTGTAATTTCTTCGGGTTACTTACCGCTGAAGTATTTACCTGAAGTTTCTAATTTCAAAAGCAAAATCCATAATGGCTTTGGTTTTTACTTTCAAAAGCTCGTAATTATTTTGATGACGCTCCTATAATATAATTTTGTTTTTTTTTATAATTTAAAAGTGTAATTTGAAGTTTCTAGCCTGTGGTTCATTAATTTATGGACCTGAGAAAGTTAGAAAAATCCCTGATTGTAAAAATGGGGGTCTGTACCAGCTAGAACTCATTCCATTTTCTAACAGTGTGCCACCTCTCTTAATCGCTACAATAAAACATATTACCGTAGAACCGTACGTGCTCTGTTTAATAAGTTGAAGGCAACTCTAATCTCGTTGTAACGTTAATGTGTGACAAAAACGAACGGTTCAACTTAAACCGTCAGTTACTTTTATTGAAACGATCAAACTGAACGTTTGTACCTGAGAGTTTAATAAGAAGTGTCGTGTCTGCGTCTTATTGAGTCTTTGATGGTCGATAAAAATTGTGATATGAGAACAGATGGGATTTATAGGAGTACCTTGTCTTTCGGCATATAAGTTGAAAGAGTTAAATAACAGCGAAAATGGGAGTAGCAGTAAAGTCTTATTGATATTAAAATTGCTTATATAGGGAATTAGAGTTTGGAAAAATGAATAAACATAAAGACAGCATAATGTTGTGAGAAAAGTTTTGAATAGGATTGCAGATTCCTATATGAGTAGGGGAAGACGAAAGAAACGATGAATGGAATTCGAGATCGGTTTAAAGATATTTATTTTCTCAAAGAACAAATTACAGTTCACTTAAAGAGAAACTTAACTAAATTAACAGTAGGTAGCAGTTAATATTACGACAAAACAAAAACAAAACAACATTCAATACAATGTGATAATAAAGTACATGTACAAAGGTGAGCTTAACTCAATGTTGAGTTCTCTTACAGCAAACCCTAGAGAGTGACAGAGAATGATGACAAAAGACGAACTTGACGTCATAGTAAAATTATTAAAACAAGGGTAGATTAAAATAACAAACAAAGCAGTTTTAACAAAACTTACATATCATTCATCGCCAAGTGCGCAGTACCCATAACCGGCGTGTGTGTATGACTAGATGTATGAATGTGTGTGAAGCAAAACAAGTATGTAAGGATCGTAGCAGGTGGCGTTCTGTAGTTTCTGCCTACCCCCATGGGAAAAAGGCGTGAGTTTATGTATGTATGTATGTTACATATCATTGTTGTTATTAGAAAAACTACTAAATAGTAATATAAAACAATTTCTCTTACTCTAATATTATATAGAGGATAGATTCGATTGTTTGTTTGTTTGTAAATTTGATTGTAAGAACGATTGACGATTAAAAAAGAAGTAGGTACGAAAGAGGCATGTTGCACCGATCCCAATTTTTTTTTACAGGATCAATAGAAATACATACATCAAATACATTTTATTGTTTGTACTCATTCAATTAAATTTATAAATCACTATCAGTCCAAATTAATTCACAAACAACATCTACAAACTCCCTATCTAGCCATTCACCGACCTAAAATCCATACTACCCTCAAATTCGAGCAGTTTCCACAGCTACAATTGACTGGGAGTACATAAATCAGGCTGACCTCTTAACTGGCCGATAAGTCAATCGGGTATGGAAATGTTGGTGCTGAGTGGAAGGCCGTGTTCTGCGCGCCTGGTAAGTTATCGTACTGTATCGAACGGATAGAAAGGGGTGGAGGTCAGTCTAGAAGCTGGATTTAGTGGATTTGAAGTAAAGGGAAGATGTGGTTTGAAAGGAATGTGCGAAGAAGTAATAGTAAAAGGTTCAGTGCTTTTGTTGTCTTAGAAATAATGGAGTTTTAAAAGGATTGAGAAGTAAAATAAAATTATATATGGTGGAGACGTAGTTCATAGCAATTTTAAAGATGTCTGTTACTAAGATGGCTTGCTACTTGATTCTGCTGAAAGGCGGTCTAAATACAGAAAGCTTATCGAGCGCTCCCATCCCACCATCCATCCACCCATCCTGGGTCCATAAGTAAAGTTTCTAGATTTTAGATTTATAAAACGTATGTTTCAATGCTGGCAGATATTTCCTATATCTACTATTGCTAATAATACAATCGCATCATCTCATCTGATATTACAAAGAGGTAAATTGTCAATCATATGTTTGTAAATGGAACCACGTGACCGATCACTGATGAAAACCTACTATATCGCTGTGTATCACACCCAGTCCCAGTGCCCAGTTCCTTTGGTAAAGGCTTCGGAAACAAAGCCGCAGGAAAAGCTAATCTTACATACATATTTACCAAGAAAACTAAACATAATCTCCCCTTTCACCCCCAAACTTATGACACTAATACCCATCAGACCACCATAAATTAGCCACAAATTCATAGTCCAGCTATTTATGGTCATGGGCTATTACTGAGGCTATTAGGCCACTAATCGTGGGTGATTCCCGTGATCCGAAGTAGCCAGACTATAGATTAGGCGGCAGATGTGCCAAACAGGTGGGGACTTATGGGATATCATTTAATGGCTATTGGATCTTGTTTGATTTGTTGGGTCATAATCGGTGGGGGACTTCGGTGGTGTAAGAAATGCTTGATGTAAAAGAATATGGCGATTGTCATTGTTGCCTTAAAATTTTGTCGAAATGTGGATCCTAGTTATCAAAAAAAAAAAATATCTCGTTAAGATTCCATTTTTCTTTAGAGTCAGTACCTAATCTATAAATATATCTCTATTATTATTCTTCATTCGTTGTTTGGGAACTGACCGCAAATTGAAAATTCATTATATTTTTACACTGATTCAAAACTAATTTACTCATTTGTTTTTTTTCGAGTCGTCCAATAAAGTTTTATAGATATGACTAGGTGTTGCCTGCGACATCGGCTGCGTAGCATTAGTACTTTAAATAGGCTAATTTATATCGCGCCACAATATTATAGGTGGGGCCGCCATACCTGAGAAATTATTAGTTCACCATACAACCTTCTACCCCCCTATCCACCCCCTAAAGGATGATTTCCCGATATAAAAATCCTATGTCCTTCCCAGGATCATAAACTATCTCCGTACCAAATTTCAGCTAAATCGGTTCAGCGTGAAAACGTAACAGAATGACAGAGTTACTTTCACATTTATAATATTACATACGTATTAGTATTGATATAACCAAATATATCTATGAACCAAACATACGATAATACTTTTTCAACTGAATAATTTCAAAATTATGAATATTATTCCAGTAATACTTCATATACCTAAAGAAATAAATTGAATCCATTGTCGAAATTAAATTGATTTTCAGTATCTGAAACCAGTTAACGTAGAACTCTCAAGCTGAAGAAATCTCATTGTATTTGAACAAATCAATGAGCTGTTACAGATCTTGTGAGAATGGTGGATACGCTTCATTGGATCGCTTTGTAGCTAACGGGTAGCTTATAAAGAGGTCGAAGGAAAAGTTTATGGATACCTACTTAAATATTATTAATAATGTTTCTAGTTATTGACCTTGAGTATGCATATTATTAGCGAAACAATAGAAAAGTGTCTCGGGATCCACGTCCTATACACACAAAAGGTTAAATCACTTGTCTTTTGTTGTAACTGAAATATGACTGGCTATTGATTGTAATTAATAAGACTGAAATATGCTGAAGCACGTAGCTATATAGGCATTTGCTGACACTGAAACTACGTAGCGTCAATATAGGAAGTTACTGACGATGCAATTTCCTTGAAACCGATGCAGCAATGACGTCAAGGAAGCAATCGATACCGAAACAATATTTAAGAGCATTCCTTGTAAGAAGAAGGCATTCCATATTCCTACTTCGAGTAGGATGGATATTCATAGGCTAGTTAGTTGTAGTTAGTCTATTTGATTATTGTAACCACTCCATGTCCTAACATCGACTTGGAATGGATATTTGTAGGTTAGCTAGTTGTAGTTAGTAGTTGTAACCATTCCATGTTCCACTCTCGACTTGCAATGTACAGTTGTAGGGTAAGTAATTGAAATTAACTTTAATAATTAAAAGTTTAGAATCATTTTGGGTTTCTTTCCAATGTCGACTGTGGTAAACGTAATTATTTTTCATATGGCACAAGCTCTTAGGCATAATATGTAAAATATGTTACAACAATCATCCACCAACCCGCACTGGGCCCATTCCCTCTCACAGAGAGGAGGCCTGTGTCCCAGCAGTGGGAACAATAAAAAGGACGATGATGATGAAGATGTATCATCCAACAATCTATCTGCCTAGCCTTTTCTCAATTATATTAGGGTCGGCTACCTATCTGACCTCCAAAACCCAGAAACTGGGTAAAAATATGTTGCAGCAATAGTAGAAAATGTAAGACACTGTTTTAAAAAGCTACTGCCAACACAAAAACCAGATAAAAATTAAAAGTAATCCTGCCTTTATATTTTTCCGCGATCGTTTTTGAAGGACTAACAATATCGATTATTTTTATCAATATATTAGATAATCAAAAACTTTATCACGAAGCCGGGTTTTTATATTCATCCAAACAAAAATATGTGTTTCACAAACAACTTACCTAGCTATCTCATTTTGCCAAGCCACAACACAACACACCTTAGATTTACGACAATATACATCTACAACTTACGCCTACAACATACACAACATTATGCCTACAACATATTCACATATTGTGTACAAAAACTCATTTACAGGTGTTGTTAAAAGTGCCACATGTGCGGCTCATAAAACGCTTATCGCTTACATCAATATCCGAGCCGAGTCAGCGCTAGTCTAAGGGTAAGGCTGCGGCGTTTGGCATAGGCGGTAGCGATTTTTTGTAGGCGATTTCATTTAATTAAGGATTCTTGTTTATGTTTTAAGATATTTGGAATTACTGTTTATGTATGGTGGATTTTAAGCCATCTACGTTATCTGTAAACCAACATATTCGTAGTTTGATATTGCTAGGCAGTTAGATTTTACTGGGTCAAAACCTGTAAAATACTCACAACGGATCTTTGTGTCTCTGAATTGGCTTCGAGACCCTGCGCGGTAACTATTTTCTTGTCAATGTTAAAATTTAAGATAGCATTGTATAACTGTATCTTTCACTCGCTTACGTTCATCGCATCGTCCTATCTCGCTTACTCTATGCAGTATACTCGATGACAAACTGTTTCTTGCGCAATGGTTGGAAGCACCAACTTCAGAGACACAAAGATCCATTGTGACTATTATAAATGCAGTTACCATAACACAACAACCTAAAGAAGTTTACCTGAAGCTGCAACGTCTAAGCTACTTTCCCTGACCTACCTCCTACTCCTCCTACGACCTCCTAGGACTATATCTTATGTGCTATTCCTGACTAAAATCTATCTTGTTGCCAAATTTCATCCCGTCCAGCCGTTCTGGCGTGATTGCGTAATAAACATACACACATCCAAACTTTCACATCTATATATATAAAAAACTTTTTTGCAAAAAAATACTACCGACTTACAAATGAAAAACTACAAAGTGAAAAATAACTTAACTTTTGGAAGTCGGTGTCCATATCGCAAAAAAACTGGTATCTACGAAAGACACCGACTTCCAAAAGTTAAGTTATTTTTCACTTTGTAGTTTTTCATTTGTAAGTCGGTAGCATTTTTTTGCAAAAAAGTTTTTTATTTTTCCCTTTTTATTTTTACCGACCTAATAGCAAGTTGTTTATTAAGGTCCCTTTAACTCCAAAATAGATTAACCGAATAATATGAAACTTGAACATAACCGGTGAAATGAGAGATCTGTGTACCCCTTTAGAGCGTACTGGCGTGATGTTATGTTATGAAATGGTATAAAAAACAAACTGACAAGCGATTGCACCAAATCCGAGAGTTTTGCCGTTATTTATTGAAGAGTTCTGTTGTGTATCTCCGAAGTTCTTCATCAGACCTTCACCAAATTAAAATGGGACCAATTTCGAAACATATTCTTTCAAACAAAAAAAGAATTTTCAAAATCGGTCCACAATTGACGGAGATATCGGTGAACATACACAAAAAAACTCGAGAACGGCTGGACCGATTTGAATAATTCTTTTTTTGTTATGTTCGACAGAATACAGGGAAGGTTTAAAAGCAAAAAAAAAAAAAAAATGTTTGGTTGGATAGGGTAGGTAGGTAGAGTAGTGTAGTGTAGGTAGGTAGGTAGGGTAGGGTAGGGTAGGGTAGTGTAGGGTCGGGTAGGGTAGGGTAGGGTAGGTAGGGTAGATAAATGTTTGATGTTTTTATGGCAAAACAAAGTTTGCCGGGTCAACTTGTTTATAATACTTATTATATGAGTAAAATTATAAGATAAGATAAAATGTTGAATTTTCTTTATGGTTCCTTTGTGGCTAGTTAAGACTTTAAATCAAAATCATAAGACTTTTTTTTATAAACCAGCTTTATGATCAATGATTACCATCATCATCATTTCAGCCGAAAGACGTCCACTGCTGGACATAGGCCTTCCTCAAATGTCGCTACATCGTTTGGTCTTGTGCATCTCGCATAATATGACATTACAATAGATTTAAATCCTCCCAGATAATAAGTAGCGGTTACTAAAACCCCACCCAGTAAACCCTCGAGCTCGGTGTGACTAAAAGCGTGCTCCACACTACGGAACGGGCTTACACCCGCTGGCATTGTTACAGGTACATTGTTCTGTCGATCCGGCCTTAATAGCGAGCGTGTTACACGGCCACCGGTTTTAAACGCCTTCCCAGCTTTGTTACCAAAGTGTTTAACTGTGGAAATTGTTGAAAGAAGGCTTTTTTTAATTGGTACTTACTTGTATTTTTTGCAAGAAATAGGCACTGGATATAAGAGATCATATAGCTATTCGATTTGATCATCTTGATACCTGCCTACAAGTTCAAAAGTTTATGTCGAAAAATCATCTTGAATATTTTCAGCCTCATTTATATAAAAACGCTAACCAAATTATTAGTTTAAACAATTATTAGTAGATTCTGAATTCAAGATCTCTATAGAAAATTGAATTAAGAATTTGCTAATCAATGTTTAACCTAGTCAATTGTGTAAACTCGTAGAGTGTTTTTATAAATGAGGCTAAAATATTTAATATGATTTTTCTACATACACTTTTGAACTTGTAGGTAGGTATCAAGATGATCAAAAGCATATGTTTTGAAAGTTTTTATAAATAAGGCACTCTATCGTCACCAATCCACAGATGATTGAAAAATAGATTTTATTTACAGTAAAAATAGAACATCTGCCATAGGTAAATTATATACCTAGGGAATACAAAGACTATCAATAAATCCTTTTAACGAGCTTCCCAGGTACCGAGGAAAGCCTTTATTCATTCATTGGACAATAGCAAGTTCTGGCAGGTCTACGCCAAGCCCCAATAAATCTAGAATTGAACATAGTTTTAATTCAAGTCTTTGGACTATAGATACAATGGTAAATCTAGACAGGATAAGTCTCAGCAAAGCTATTCTCAAAACTGCAGAAGATGTATTTGCCCCTAATGTTTAAATAGCGAGAATATAATTGAGCTGTCTCTTTGAGAAGTAGCAATTTCACCACCATAATATGCATATTATGTACCTTTTTCTACAGCCAAACTTCGTTGCAGTGTTTCATTTTTAGAGCTCATCTCTTACAGGTGTAATTACAGACACATGAAACAATTCAATAGGCGTAAAAAAAAGGTGTGCGTGTATGACCTGATGTGTGACTTAAAAAAAAGTAAAAGGATATAATGCCGGGGCTATATATTCACGTGCAAGAGCCTGCGAGGATGATGTAGAATGCTCTCAGTACTGAGTTCAATCATGAACTATTTTGTTAATAAAAACTTAATGTACACCATTTCCTGAGGTCAGAGTAAAAATATACAAACAGTATGGAAACTATCTACAAACGCTCGAAACGGCACACTCACACAAACATACGTGAGCCTTCCAACAATTTTGCTAAACAACAACAACAGAAATGTTCTATTTTCCACGGTGTGTATGAAATACGTTCACATTAACACAGTTCCAGTGAACTGCTAACGACTTACTAAATGCTAAGCCTTGACCCCGTGGTATTTGCCTGGCATTCTGTTTGTTCGACCTACTAAGTTTACTGCTGAAGTACAACAATATCATTGAAGTTCTTGAAAGGGTAGGCAGGGACAACTGTATCGTTTGTAGAATTACCAAGAAAAATAAAAGTGAAATAATAACTATCCAAAGGTAGCAAAGGTTGTCTTGAAAAGATCGCTTTTAGCGATAAGGCCGCCCATTGTGTCACCCAGTTTAATGTTTTCTTCATCTATACTTTCTGTAACTTATATGGTGTACATAATAAAGAGTATTCTATTTTATTCTATCCATCTTGTATTTCGAGTTCATTGTGACGATCTATGGAAACGAAATAATAGAGGTAATCGTAAGAAAACGTCTGGTTAAATTTTGTCTTTTATCAAGCTATCCTTTTGTTTATAATGTGTATAACAAAGACGATGAATGGCAAACAAAACTCCGAACATTACTATTAAACAAAAAACCTCAATTAGATTTATAAGACTTTTTTTGGAAATCGAACCTAAGGGCCCCTTAGGGCACACATATTTGCAGTCAAACTTTCTATGACCAGATATTGATCTACTTCGATCTTCCTTAGGTACTGATCTTATAAACCTGAAAAACTGAAAATGGCTGTAAATAAACAAGGAAAAGATAGTCTTTAGTTATTCATAGCCAGAAGGGTTGTAAGAATGTTGTATTTATAATCCAGTTTTAGACGTTTAGTTTACGTCTGATGGGAAATTAAAACGTGAAGCGTCCCTTGATGTACCTTAATATTTTATCAGCGAAAACCTACTATCTTCCTATTTATTTTGCAAAAAGGCAAACCTACTTCTTTTACCAAACAGAACTTACTTATTTATAAAGACTTTTGAACCATATTATTAGATTAAATACTGATTAACATACTCTTAATTCAAATACTAAATTAAGCATTCAAAAAAGAATGTTTTCATATTAAAAATGGACTAAGAATCTGCAAATATGTGTTTAAACTAATCATTGGTTTAAAAGTTAAGTTGTTAATTGGTTTAAAAGTTATAAATAAGTCTTCTTGATTGCAGAAAACAGTTTTTACGTTTATTGTTTTGGTTTTGCACTAAAGACGCCTATAGGGAAAATCCTAAGTCAATGGAATTTTATTGACTAAAACATAACAATTCAGAAGATTACAGTCTATTACAAACCAAACCATAAACGCACCTACACATTTTCTTTGTCCGGCCTACTTACCCAAATTATGTCAGCTGTAAAGAAACTTCCACTTTATCCCCAGGCCTATATACCCTAGCAGCCATGCGTAATCGCAACAAAAGGTCTTCATAATCCTCAGAACTTTGACCTCTCGTTATCGCCACCCGCCTCTAATTGGGTGTCGCAGAAAGAAATATTGCTACAGACCATTATGTATTGGGCAGAGAAATACTGCTGACCACCTTGTGGGCATTGAGGGGTAGTGCTGAAAATGTGGGCATTTGCAGGGTTTCTTACGAAGTATGGCGTAAGCAATTATGAGGAACTGGCAGGAAAGGAAATGTGGTAAATTCGAATTTGGCGTTTATAACGCGTGGGTCAAATTTATACTTAGCTCTAGAACATCCCATTTCTAGAAATGCGCCCAATCACTAGTCACTCTAGAGCGCAGGCCACATAGAAATGGCGAAGGGCGCGGAAATGGCACGGGCGGCTTTCTATTCTATTCAAATTTCATACAAAATGCATGAAAATAAAGCGCAATTTGATCAGTCGCGGGCGCCGAAATGGCGCGTCATAACCACGTCCGAGCAATGACATACCGTGTGTCCTAAATTGTGCTTTATTTCCATGCATTTTGTATGAAATTTGAATGGAATGGAAAGCCGCCCGTGCCATGTCCGCGCCTTACGCCATTTCTATGTGGCCTGCGCCAAGAATATTAAATAAGAACTGTACCTTAATGTTGTTAAAAAAGTCTGTACTTTGCCTAAAAAGCAACAGAAGAAATCAGTTTAAAATCATACATGAACTTCATCAAAACCATAACGAAGATTCCTAACTTCACACGCATCTCAGCAATTCCACACACAATTTTTCATTCGCATCGTACCAACATTTTCAACCCGCGACTTCCCTAACGTTACATTTTACAAACTCCCCCAAAAGACTGGGTGTCGCTGTCAAAAAAATATAACTGTCAATACACATCACCCCCAACACAGGTGCGTCAGCTACTTTCGTTTGCGTTTTATTAAAAATTTACATCCATCGCTCGCACTAAGGCATATCGTCAGGAAAACTCCTACCTGGCAATATAGATACAGAAGGTCGACTCCATACTACGAGTGAAAACGCAAAGACAGACATATACAGTTAGTCCCAGATGTCATTTATTAATCTTTGTTAATCGTTACAAGTAATTAGAAAGTCTAGGCATGGGTTATCGTGTTACCAGAATACCTAACTGAATTGTAGAGGTGAAATGGGCAGTCGTTCCATGTAAAATATCTGCAAACAGTTGCATTGGAAGCCGAGTGCAAGCGTACTGGCTACTGTCATTTGTTTTTGATAGCCGTACGTACGTGTCTATGTGTGCGTGCACCCGTTTTCGTTCGTTGTATAGACCTTCTGTAGTATTCTGTGCTCTTGGTACCCTGTAGCGTGAATTATGCGAACCAAGGGCAGTTTATCAAAGTGAATTTTGAGGCTTAAAAATAAGGTTGAATATTTAAGAAGTGCCTTGATGATGATGATGAACTTCTTGGGTCGGCTTTTTCGTGTTAATAAGCAGATGTAGTATCGTCACTTTACGTAAATTATGAATAGATTAGCAGCTTCCACTTACGTTATCTTAATATTGATGCGTGCCTGCCTTGCTTCGCACTTGCTAAATAATCTTGTTGATGATTTTTGGCTAGAGATTTTTATCGACTGCCGGAGTTTTCCTTGCTCACATAGCCCATACATATAGAGGCTGGCTTCATACGAATATTTTTCAGTTTAATACAAAAATGTAGTAAAAGTAAAAACCTACCAAATTGATCAAGCGTTTTCACAACTAAGTTTGAACAAGTTTTATCCTGTGGGACCTAGAATAAGTTTATTTTTTTAAACAGATAACTCAGAAAAGTTGGGCAAAATTTATTACAAAACATCGTAAAAGGTTTTTCGTAAACTCTAGACTTTATATGAGCTGAATTTTGATTAGTTAGGTACTTGGTGAAAGTAGCTGTGAAACTGTTATGGAAGACTACTAAAATTTCTTTCAAAGTCTTTGAGAGTTTTCTGAAATAAATACTAACTTGAAGAATTACTACTACTATTTTTTTTTGTAGATCTACGCATAACAGGGTCCTATATCTGTTTAGTTTCAATGTCAAAAAAAAAAATTGGAAAAATCTTCACCTATAAGGGATCACTTAAACTTACAATTTTTTTTTTTTTTTTTTAGTGTGAGGATGGCCACCTCTGGTGTCAAGACTTTTAGCCACCTCAGGGAACCCCACAGGCCTCTGACTTGGCTATTTCAGACATACATTAACGACATTAAAATGATATGGTGGCCCAGTGGCTAAGACTCGTGCTTGAGGTCGTGGGTTCAAATCCGGCCAAGTACCAATGTGACTTTTACAAAATAGTGCACATGTACTTTCTATGTTTATCTTGAACATCAGTAATCATTGGTGAAGGAAAACATCGTGAGGAAACCTGGACTTATATAGTTAATGAAACTCTGAAATAGCCAAGTTAGAGGCCTGTGGGGTTCCCAGAGGCGGCTTACTTAACTCAAATCCACATGAAATAAAAGAAACAATATGTACCTACCTTGAACGATATTAATTACACTATATATATCTCCTGTTTCTGAATTTTGTATGTATAGTTATGCATTTGTCATACTCTACTTTGGCATAAAAACCTGTCATTTAGCATTCAAGCAAGGTGTGACAAATTCTTAAATCCAAATTCACGGAAAACGGCCCATCTTCCGACTGGCTCATTTTGCATACAGCATATTTTGCGGCTATCATTTTAAAATCATTCCCGCGTTTCCACCATTGTTTTGCCATACCTCTACACACCCATTGGTGTCTGAATCATTATTCGGATATCATGCAAATGCCCAAATGCCACAGAATAACTGATATACAATGAGTAATTACTATAGCATTAGCAGTGCGCCCACTGTGGCCGGTACGTTGGTACGCTGTGGCGTTGGCGACAATGTGAGGAGCGTGGCTTGAATGTAATCCTCGCGTTTAGGCAAATACATCGATGGGGGAGCTGTAGTCTAATGTATGGGTGATAAGCGATTAGTGATAATGGCAAAGTGAATATAATTAAATAAGAAAGGTGAAATTGGGGAGAATAGTTTGTTGTATAAGAAAGTTTATTTACACTTTTTAGCCACTTATTTCGCCCGCGTAATAAGTGTTCTATCATCCCAAGTGGATACAAACTATCCTATGCACTTCCCAGGGTCTCAAACTATCTCCATGCCAAATTTCATTAAAATCTGTCCGGCCGTTTCGGATTTTATAAGGAACATACATACCTCTATTATATATAAATATTTATTTAAAAGTTGTGTGTTATTTTGTTAGGATTAACCGATTCGAGGGGACCTGGAATGGCATGATATTATTATATATTTTTAATGTTATTTTATTTATGGACTTTTAGTCACAATTAAAACCATGCCAGCCCCATCCAGAGAACCTGACTTGCCAGTCCAAAATCGACAAGCATACTCAAATTACTAAAGCAAATAAAAATATAACATTTCGAGGACATAAAGTGCTTAAAGCACTTGCATAAATTGGTACTCATTCCTTACAGGAAATATTGTTCCCTTCAATTTGGTTCACCTTACGCAGAAGCGTCTGCATTTTACTGCCACTGCTGTACCATTTGTCTGGAAACATACCATGCACGTAGTCCACACATCGCCATATTCTCCCGCCTTACACCAGCCCACAGTACCTACCGACACAGGTTTTAATAGATAAGATTTACGAGCTCTCATCTGGTCAAGGGTTGAATGCGACGTAATTTGTCGCGGGCAGGGACCGGGGACATAGCCGCCATGTTTGGCTAGCGAGGTAAAAAATGGTAATTGTTTACCGAGGTTTTAATAGTACCTTTTTTGGATTTTCGTTGCAAAAATATCGTATAGGGTTCAATCGCAGTGATTTTGTCTGAGTGCCTTGTTTGGTCTTTTTATTTGGATATTCCGCTTCGAATTTGATTGCTATTTTCTCTTTTCATGTAACGTAATATAACAAGTACCTAAGCTAAAACTACTTTTCTACCTACAAAACCATCATCCCTAAGCAATTTCCCGAAAATGCCTTCACGAAAAACAAATTCCTCTTCTACCTCCAAACATGTGGGTATTAATCAAAAATAGGAACACACCCCGGTCGATACTGCCGTGACTGGCCGCAGTAAAACATTGCCCGCGTAAAAAAACACCAACGAAAAAAAAAACAAAACATTAAATTACACTGTAATAAGGCTCGGTATAAGGTAATCGACCCCCGAACCGACCAACTAGATACGCCACGTGGGAAATACGCAAAAAAGGTTCAATTGCAGGCTGCCCCAGAAATTAATTTTTGGGTGATTAATTTTATTTTTTAAAGTTTGAGTTGAGCTTTGTGATTTAGTAACTTTTGTTTTGTGGGTTATAATTTAGCCATTTTACCATAAAATACGTGTTTGCCTTCATAATAAAATCAAGCACATACACACATATTTTATCGTTATTTCGGTGGCTATCCAGAACATGGTGAAACTTCTATTTTTAGACAATGAATCCGTTTATGGAAACACTCGTATTTTAAGTAGGTAGGCACTTTTCCCGATAAAAGACGTTGCCTTAGCTATAAGAAAATATTAAAAAGCTAACATTTAATCAAACCAAATGCAAAGATATAAAAAACGAACACAACCTTAAGAACTTTAAAATTCTAATCAAAGAATCCTGTGTTCCAGTTTAAAAAAAAGTGAATAATTTCTTACAGCTGCTTGGAGAAATCTCATTCTATTCAGAGTTATTGAAAAAGTTCCATTATTCAGTATCTGTGGAATGGGTTCCGTTGCCAGCTTTTTAATAAAAAGGATTCGTTATGATACGAGATAATAATAGAGCGGCAACCCAGCGCGGATAGTCCCAATTCTGAGTTTTTGGCGGGATTTTGTCGAGTGAAGTTCAGCGGCTGTGAATATTATTTGCAAATTGATTCCTAGTGGATATTGTGATATAAAATTGGTGTAGTTTTGTGTCTCAACTGTCTACGCAATTGGACAATATGTGAAATCATTGACAGAAGCGATCTCGGGATAGTGGAGCGGAGTATTTTATTGTAGTATTGACTGCCTCTGCAAAGCTTACTGGGAAGACTGACTCGATACAATTTGCTGCCAAATACTCTAAAAAACATTAGAATCTGTTACATCCGCATTCTAATGCATACTAAAGAATATTAAAACCCATTTATGTATCCGACTGAAAGACTTGTATCTATGGTCATGAATTATAATAAAAAAAAATGTCCCAATTCTTCAATTGTAAGGAAGAAGGATTCATGTGGTTTTCATCGGCTAGAGGCACAGAAGCTATTCTTGACTAGAGTCCAACTATGTTTTTGTCTACTTTCAAGAAGAAGATTTTATAATAAGATTTTATTTTCATTAGTACCTAGGGGTACTAATGAAATTAAAATCGGACTTCTTTATAACATAAATTAATCCAGTGTGTTGTACGTTGTTACGCCGAAAGATTTCAGCACACACTGCTTAACACTTTTTTTGTGTTTTTAAACTAATCTATACCAATATTATAAAGAGGAAAGATTTTTTTGATTGTGTGTTTGTTTGTACCGAATAGGCTCCGAAACTACTGGACCGATTTGAAAAATTATTTCACCAATAGAAAGCTACATTATTCCTTAGTGACATAGGCTATTTTTTAATCCCGAAAACGGGTCCTGTGGGGTGGTCCACGTGAGCGAAGCCGCGGGGAACAGCTAGTCCTATATAATATAATTAATCTTTATATTATAAACGTACCAAGTTTTCAAACATATAAAGTTTATATGTTAGAAAACGTAGTCCGCTCGTAAACATTAATATCTGAATGAATGTTGTAGTCTTCTTCTTTATTTCTTTAAAAAAAAACGTTGCCCCTCACTAGGAATTTCTTCCTGTATCGTGGGTGCGTTTACAAACATATAAACTCACATACACAACACTTAGAGCCGGAACAACTATCTGTAGGTCATACAAATATTTGTTCCGTGCGGGAATCGAACCCGCGATCCGCAGCGCAGCTGTCAATCGCTCAACCACTGCTCAAACCGTGCCCACAAAAAAAAACAAAAAAGAAGACATTGCTAATTGCTATTGATTCAAGCGTTACGAAATTACTCCGCAGTCTTTAACTCTTAAGACGGTACCCTGACCAAAAAATCGGCATGAGATATGAGCGTTCCTATTGGTCTAGCGGCACTGGTGGAGCATGAATTACAGTAGTGAATACGCCCAGATTTTAGAATAAAATCTTTATAAAATCGAATTTTGGTCTTTTGAAAAAAATAAATCTACAAAAATGTTCGTTATTAAATTGTCTATCCATTAGTGTTAGTACAAAAAATAATTAATGAATACTTTACGAGGAGATGCATAATATCGATAATTATTTCTCATTTTTATGTTTTTTTGGAAGGAGATTAGTGAAATATATACAACATTTAAAAAAAAACTAAATCTACCATTTTAGAATCAATATTATGTAGAAATTTAAAGTATTTTTATTAATTGATATTTCTTTTTAAATAACGAGTAGATAGCTCCTAAAAACAGCACAAAAAACGGCTTGCGTGGCGTTTTGCTCGGGGTACCGCCTTAAGGAATGCTTCTTAAATAGATGTCCAAATCAAATTAATTAACCAAATCTTCCAGACAATACCAGGGTATATTTGCAGAGCAATCTGACCGGTTCTCTCCAGTTACTAAACGTAATATTTAGTGTTACCCCGGAATACCCTTTACGTTCCCTAATGCTGTAATCTTGGCCCTCAACGGTGTATTAATAATTAAAAGAGGGTGAAATAATCATTCCGAGGGGTTTTTGTTTCAAGCATTATCTTCTAAGAAGGCTCTGAAGGCCTTTTGTGATGTAAAACCTTAATACAGCTTCAACAGATTTAAGGGGTATACTCTCGAAACATTCAAAAAAACTTACGTTTTTTTTGCAATTTACAGCTCTAGATTCAGTTGTATGTAAATAAGTGATTCGCTACCGTAATACATATTTATTTACCAAAGTACCTAGAAGCATCGAGATCATCAATACAACTCTCTTAGTTTTAAATACTATTTCATGAAATCATGATTGTAGAAAGATACATACTAATAATTTTAATGAATATACTTCGGTAAATACATAAATCTTATATTGCGCTGATATAATTACGAAATATCTAACTTAAAAAAATGTACTGCAAATTTTAATAAATATAGGTACTTCAAAAATGCATAATAATATGTTTTGGGACAATCCCACCGCACTATTCCCAAACCACTGCAACTCCTGAAAGCCAGAATCAATAGTGGAGACCACCAGAAAAGCGCCGAGGCAATGAAGCTCGACGAAGTCCCGCAAATGAATAATAAATAATATGTGTTACATTGGCAAATATTTTTTTTTATAAACGTTATACTATGCTGCAAATTTGCAAAAATCGTAAGAAAAATTGAATTTGCTATCCTACCGCTTGCCCCTTAACACAGCTTCGTCAGAATTAAGTATTAAAATTGTAACTCCACGTTGATTAATTTCCAAGATTAAAACTGTGGCATTGTGGCTTCGAGATGAGCGTTTTCATAATTCAGGCTGTTTACGTTCATTTAAAACGGGTATTAGGAAATCCGATTAAGATTCTTGTTTACTTCGGAAATGTAAAAGAGTTTTGAGGAGCATAAACAAACTTACATTCTATCTGCCATACAAATACAAATATTTATTGGAACAAAACTATAATACAATTTTTGTGTACGATAATACTGCGTTAGTTTAGTAGGTAACTGTGTCGCAGATATTAGCGCCCACCCCAGGTTCGAAAATACAACTTAGTTCCAAGACAAAATTCTGGTTATACTAAAGGTAGAAACTAGACAAACATTTACAATAAAAACTAAAACTAGACATAGATAAATTAATAATAGATTGTAGCAGTATAAGTGGGTGAGTGTGTGAGTGTATGTGTGTGCGTGTGTGTGTGCGTGTGTGTGTGAGTGAGGGTGTGGAGGTGCGTGTGACTGTGAGTGTATGCGTTTAGGAAGGTAAGGATAAGGATAAGGCGACCGCACTGCATCCGATCCGAATCCGAGAAATTACGATGCTGGAGTAACCGTATAGTACTTCTTGTAGGGAAGCTTCCACACTACATCCGAATTGTATCCGTCATAATTCAGAAAATTATCACTTCGGATATAACTCGCCACTCAAATCACGGACTCGGATGGAAGTAATGTGTAACCGCCCTTGTGATGGTCGAAAAGCATATAAATGCACTTGACATAATTGCTGTCGCTGATAAATAAAAAAAAAAGGATTTCCTCCCGAGAAAAGGTACTGCCTCCTGTAACACAGGTTAATTCACCTAGCACAAGAGTCTGGGACTTCGCAACAATTAATCTTTTCTTATGCAAATAATATTGTTATAAACTTATTACAATTATCTAAGTTAGCTGAAGCAGGAGGATTTTGCAGTGGGTACAAATAACACAAAACATTTAATATCACTCGCTATGCACCACGGATGCTTATTATTTAAAATAGCAACACAAAAAACAGACAACACCCATATTTCTTCACTTAGCTCGTAGCTGTCATTTGACGTTGATGCGCTCTCGCGAACGGACGTCTCTTCCTAATGAAGTGGCGACATGCGTCAAGTGCACTTCTTCCGTCTTTTTCTTACTTTGAGGAAGCGTCTTTTGTCCCGCTTTGTCGCAGAGTATGCAAATGTTCTGCTCGCCAGTTTGATCCATCTGCATAATGAACTGTTTTAAAGATCGTTTGTCTTTTGTTGTTTTTGTCTTTGGTATAATTTCTTTGATGAAAGAAACAGACAGTTCATCAAATAAAAAAGAAACAGAAACTGATTTTTAAACTAAATTATAAATTGCACCAAACGAAATATATCAACAATGAGGCAACGGTGAAGGAAACATCGTGAGGACACCCTTTTTTTTTTTTTTTTTGGTTTGCATATCATCCAATGACGTCTCCCGCTCTGGGTGAAGCGGGAGGGCGTGTCAGACTTTAACTGACTAAAACCCACCCGTGTTCCTTCAGTTGCTTGTGCCAGGGCCGCGGTAACTCTCTTTCAAATTTATCCGCGACCCAGACAGGCATCGGCACTAGCGGACCCCGTCAACTTTGCTGACATCTCTTTGAGGCGCGCGTCTACGCGCCGTCGACTCGGGCCTGGTCCTTATCGGACGACGAGCTACCCATTACTCGCCGTCCGCAAGCCCGCGCCTACGGTGGCCGGGAATCGGCTTGCGACTCCCGACTAGGGGCGTGAGGTCGTCTGTCGTCCGTTGTGTCTCCCTCACGCGTTCCGCCTCCTCCTTCGCGAGCATTACTGCTTCACTGAAGGAGGTGACAGCTTCCCATGCCCTCTCGCTCCATCGTGAGGACACCTGGACTTATATATTTTATGTAAAACTGAAATAGCCAAGTCAGAGGCCTGTGGGGTTCCTGGGGGAACTCTGACACCAGAAGTGACCACATCCTCACGCAAAAAGAAGAAGAAACGATGGCGACTGTCGAAGTACCAAAATTTAATGGATTAATCAAGTGACTTTTTAACAATCGCTATCGCAACGCCTTTGATGTTAGAATGTCACTTGTCTAAAGCCTAGGGAAGGGGTAAAAAAAATATATGGTCACCAAATGGCGGACCACCAACGTATTTTGTGCGGACCTTAAGTAAACAATACAATATAATTTACTTGTGTTAGTTGAGTGCTTATTATAATAAATTATCCCGCGCTTTGTCTTTATTGTCGTCGATCCGACAACGGAAGAGCGCGGAGTGCGAGGACGTCAATCGTCGCGGTGAAAAAATAAATTTCGAAATAGACTTACCGATGAATACGTCCAAGATTTAATGACAATAGCCTGCACCAACTTTAGTCTTATCTTCGGATAGATAGCTTAGTTCAAGGCAACAAATGACATTATGCACAATAATGTTAAAAAAAGTCTTTTATATACGTGGGACACTCAGAAAGTTTTGCGAAACTAAAAAAAATTGTTCTATACGTACATATATTTTTATTAAATCTTTTCAAAGTACTTTCCACCAGCCTCTATACAAAGATTCATGCGCCTAAACCAGTTTTCAAAACACTTTTTCCAGTCCGCCGCAGACACCTCGTTTACAGCCTGCTCGAACGCAGCCAGCGCATCTTCCGGCGACGAAAATTGTATCCCTTTGAGCTGATTTTTTATTTTTGGGAATAAAAAGAAGTCACACGGTGCTAGATCAGGGCTGTAAGGAGGGTGACCCAGGAGTTTGACTGGCGTGCTGTCCAGGAAGTCCCTCGTTTTGAGTGCGGTGTGCGCAGGTGCATTGTCGTGGTGGAGCAGTAGCCCGCGGAGCCCTGTGTTTGGTCGCTTGTTGCTTATAACAGAGAAAACTTCTGGCAAACATTTGGTAGTATACCATTCGGCATTAATGCTTCTTTGATCCCGTAAGGGAATTGATACCAAGTGGCCAGTCAAATTAAAAAAGCTAGCGATCAAAATCTTACCCCCGCTTCTAGATCGCTTCACTTTGGTAGGCGTTGGCTCATTTTGAAACACCCAAACAGTCGACTGGCGCTTGGTTTCTGGGTCGTATTGATAAATCCAGGACTCATCACCTGTAACGATGTCGTAAACACGCCGAGACGAGCCTGCTTCAAATTTGTTAAGCATATCACGGCACCATTCCACCCGGGCCTGCTTCTGAGCATCGGTGAGGTTGTGCGGCACCCAGCGTGATACTATCCTCCTCACGCGAAGATGGCTGTGTAGAATCTCGTGAACGCTTCCCGATCCAATCTTCAATATGTGTTGAATCTCCTGATATGTAATTCGCCTATTGTCTTGGATTAAATTTTTCACTGCTAGCACGTTTTCTTCGGTAACAGCCGTCAAAGGGCGACCGCTTCTTTCGTCATCCCCCAAAGTTGGTCGACCGCGCTTGAATTCGTTATACCAACGATACACGGTTGCCTTGGAAGGGCCTTCATCCATGAATGCCATTTGAAGTCTATCGTACGATTCATCCGGTTTCAGGCGACACTTGAAATCGTATAAAATCATAGCTCTAAAATGTTCCCGGCGCAGATCCATATTTCAGTGAGACACAATACTTTGAATTAACTCGCAAAAAATGTGGAGGGAAATTTTGAAATTGGAACTTACTTATTTTTACTTATAAATAATCATATTTTCGAAAAACATTATAACTGGCCAGTCTCCCATATATAAAAACTTTTTTTCGCAATACTTTCTGAGGGGCCTGGTATATTCAGGTATCATTGATAAGGGAGGGGGGGTTAAAGCCAATTAACCTCCCCCCCCCCCCCAGGGTTAACTGGCTTTAAACCTACGGACCACGACTGTCGCGGCGGACGATATTAAAAAAAAACCGCCCAAGTGCGAGTCGGACCAGTGTATGAAGGGTTCCGTACCATTATCCCAAAACACTGCAAAAAAATCACGTTTATTGTATTTGTTGTTATAGCGTCAACCGAAATACATAATCTGTGAAAATTTCGACTGTCTAGCTATCCCGGTTCATGAGATACAGCCTGGTGACAGACGGACAGACAGACAGACGGACCGCGGAGTCTTAGAAATAGGGTCCCGTTTTTACCCTTTGGGTACGGAACCCTAAAAACGGACCCCAAATGAAAGTAGGTGACCCCTGGCCTTGGTTATACCTGTCTGCGACGATCACACACTAAACAAGTCCGTCTAGTGAATTCTGCTTTAACTATACTATTTCTAATTAAAGTAAAATAAACTAATCATCCTTGTCAATATCATCTGTAGAGTTAGTTTAACCAGTGATTGAACACTACGATCAAATCCAACTAACCACCGACAATATCAACAAATAAGTTACCTCTAAGTGAAACTGAAACAGCTTACATTCTAAGCACGTGCGGCAACTTACCAGACTTGCCACAAGATGGGCTTGAGTGTCTGATACTGCCGTTATCTGAAACTTATGTTCACTTTGAGTGACCTCTGTCGAAGTTACAACATTACCTCATTTATACGAGTAAGTCCTGAAACAATTTTGGTTTTATAAAGTGAAATAGTTACCGACTTTTATCGGTAACTTGAAAAGTTTAATAAAGTTATATATATGAAAACTAGATACTCAATAATTGGTAATCATAAACAAACAACCATGAACTCTCGCCTTTTTCTCAGGGAGCTAGGCAGAATCTACAGTACGCCAATTGCTACGATCCTTACATATGTATAGTGCTCGCCAAACATCTGGGCCGCACTGAAGTTGTCATTCCGATGCGCAAGGCATGGAATGGTGCTGTTTTTACCCGACTGCCGAAGGAGGGTAATGTGTTTATTAGTCTATGTTTGTATGTATGTAAGTATGTATGTTTGTTCCTATATCGCATTCTAGAGACCAAACGCGTCGGCCGATTTTGATGATTCTTACGTCAATCGATTCGTCTTAACCCTGCGAGTGTCACTGGCTACATAAAAATTGCAAAATAGAGAAATGGGGGCTTTTGGGCGCCATATTGTGGAGGCCCAATTTTTTTTTTCTTCCGAACCCGTCGTGTGGGTTATCAAAATGAAGGGTTTTAACGGCTGATTACAAAAATATAACACTTATATGTTTAAATGTACCTAATTCTAAAAAAAATAACTAAAAGTTGTAAATAAAAAAAAACATTTAAAAAAAAACAAAAAACCCGACTGCTTAAAAAGCCAACTAAAAAGACGTAAACAAGAAGAAAATCATGCTGTGCAGTTGGAGGATACATCTGGTTTTGGTCAGCTAGCTTGCGCATTTGTAGCGTTGTTTGATAGTTTAAATATTTTTTTGTATGAGATTTACTACTGCGCAGCCATTGTAGCCAACTTCAGTGCGGCCAAGAAGTTTGTCGAGAACTATACTTTTTTTGTTTCAATAACGTTCATAATTGATAAAATAGCAATAACATACTACAACATTGAAAATGATGTTAAGTTTTCTTCGAATCGTAATTACGAAAATATTGAGAGACTTTATTCGACTTATAGTTTAACACTTTTCTAACTTGGTTATAAACTTCTGAATATGTGATGCTCATTGCTTTAGATATCAATATTTAATGGTTTCTCTTTGTTGTTGCAGGATGGAGGAGACAGTGCGATCGCTGCTGCAATACAAGAGCCGCGTGGAAACTCTGAAGCAGGAGAAGGCGTCCTTGTCATCAGCACTAGAGGTAAGAACTATTTGTTGTCAGCTGGTTTTATAAAGATCAGTGCAGACCGTCCAAGTTGTGATGACACTTTCCTCAAGACGTTAAGACGCTGTGTATACGTAGCAACTTTAGTTAACGGAACTGTTTTAATCATAAACAATTGTCTATCTAGTTGCAGGTTGGTAGTTGACGAAACTCTATGATTGTTTTTTTTTGCAATAAATTAATTAAATTACGGAACTGCCAGCCTGGTGCGGCTACGCTGACCCCTAAGGTTATTGAAGTTCAAGTAAAACCTTTATCGTGTAAAAACTAAAACAACGTGAAGTCACCTAATAAATAGCTGTATCACAAATACGCAATTTTTTTTACAAAAAAAATACTACCGACTTCCAAATACCAAAACTACAAAGTGAAAAATAACTTTATTTATTTTCACTTTGTAGTTTTGGTATTTGGAAGTCGGTAGTTTTTTTTTTTTTTTTTACTTTTTTGGTTTAGCTACCTAATAGGCAATAATGCCAAAATAGATTACCCGAATATCATGCAATTTTAAAATAACCGGTGAAATGAGAGTGTACCAAGGTGAACTGTATACATCTGCGTACCCCTTTGGAGCGTTCTGGCGTGATTTTATGTTATGAAATGATATAAACAATAAACAGACATGCGATTGCAGCAATCCCGAGAGATTTTCTGTTATTTATTGAAGAGTCCTGATATATATCTTTAAAGTTCTTCATCAGATCTTCACCAAATTAAAATGGGACCAATTTCGAAACGTACTCTTTCAAACGAAAAAAGAATTTTCAAAAATGGTGTACAGATTTGATTGGAGATATCGGTGAAAATACACAAATAAAAAAACATACATAAAATCGAACATAGAACCTCCTTCCTTTTGGGAAGTCGGTTAAAAACCTAATTTATTCCATGGTTTCCTTTATACCTGAAATATTGATCGATAAGCCTGTGTCTGTGATAAGTGTCAATAATAAAAGTTAAAATAAACACCAAAATCGATTCTTCGACCACAGCATTCTGTAGCCAGACAGAATTTACGACCCCTAGCGAGACGATGTGCGCACGTATATGAAACCATAAAATTCGAATAAAAAACTTATCTTCATAGCACAAATTCCTGAGCAAATATCCTCTAAACTGTGGAATTAAAAATTCACGAAAGACCCCAAAACCTCCCCTGTCCAGGCCAAAATGGACCTTGGCTTCGCTACACTTTTATTAGAAAAGTTTTTTTTTGGAGAGTTCTAGTTCGACTGGTCGTCTAATATAGACTTTTAAGAGGAATCAAATACAAATATTCAAAATATTTCATTATGGCTGGCTGCATTGTTCTCTCCCCCATTTTTCGATGAAAAGTTAGGGGAGAAGCGAGTAAGATGGACTCACAATGGACTCTACCAGCCGTGATGTTTGTTTCCGATCAGATTTCAACCGTAATCAGGTTTTTGTTTTGTTTATAAAGTATAAGCATAGAAAATAAATGTTGTGTAAGATGTTCAGTGAGCACAAAACAACTGTGGAAAATTTTCCACATTCGTATTTTTTTTTCCAAAGGCTTAAAGAGGATTTAAATCTTCGTCACATACTTATAGAGCTCAAAACTCAATGAACTAAATACTTACATGTTTTAATAACGTCACTGTTGGCTGAAAGTACACTTTCCCGTCTGTAAATACAACTACCTCGTAATTCTAACTGCTCGAAACATTTTTACCTGAACTTTTCCGCTTCAAAATTCCATTCACTTTCGTATTTAAAAAAAGAGTATAAAAATCCCCGGTATATTCCTGTTCCGCTACACGGTTGGTCATTGTGCTCTCCCCCTTCTACGTCACAGCTATCTGTTTTGAACGGCGGATGAAAATTTTGATTTTTCCATTTCCCGTCACTTTTTGAATGATATTCCTGCATTTTCGTACCTTTTACCCATTGTGTAACAACCCCTATATGGTTTAATATCGTCTTTTAACATTCATGGTACGGTCAGACGTCGAAATGTTTTTTTTTTAAATATTTGCTGAAAATATGCGCTGAATCCCGTTCAATTTTATTTTTCAGACACGTGTTCGATTGAATGAACAGAGTGGAATTTCCATATTTTGCTGTCGGAGAGATTCTTTCGTTCATTCACTTACGTACAACGTCTATTTCAGCTTCATTGAATGCTTTTAGATTGACAAAGTTTCAACGGCTTATTTTCTTAAAGTAATCCTCTTACATAATATCCATTACCACCCACACTGCACCGAAGTGGCACTTATCAAGAATCCACTTGCACCACTAATTACGCAAAAACGTCTCATCCCCCTTCACAAACACGTTCCGTCCATAATCCCTCAAAGAACGTCCAGTTATGACCGGCGCAAACCAGCCATAACCAGTTTGAGCCGCCGCGCCCCGCGGGTATCAAAGAATAATGATGGAATTAAAGGGGACACTTAAAATGACAGGGATCTAGATGTTTTGGTTTTTGTCGTTAATTAATTCGTCTATCTGGAGCGGTTATAATCCAAAAATGATCGCATGTCCCCCTCCGGTCGATAAATGCTGTTTAATGTCGCTAAACGGCCGGCCCAACTGGGGACAGGCCTTGTTTGTTGTGGTGGTTTTCTTGCTAAATGCTCGAGGTTTCCTATACATTAAGTTTTATGGTGTAATTTGGAATGAAAGTATTAGTAGAATCATAATCTAAAATAGAAACAAATTGGAGTTTCAGTGACACCATTTAAAAAATATACAGTAGTTAATATTCATTACTACTTAATTTACTGGAAATATACAGAAAATGTGGGCTATAAGACATCTGGTATTCTAAAACAGTTTGTTTCTAATTAAGAGCATTTGAAATTGGTATTTCAGAACCAAACTAGACTAGTTTCAAATCTAAGGACACTTACAAATTATATTTAGTTTGGGAATAAAACTAACTTCTAAAGCCAATTAAGTAAATAACCCTATTCTAGTTTTAGCATCGAAACGGAGGTTCGAACCGGTACAATTAAAATGGAAACCTTCTCTGTAACATAGGCTATACTTATGTTATTTTGTTTCTGACAAAATATAAACTGAAAAACCAGTTTCGAATTGAGTTATGAACATGTCGAATCCTACTTTATGGGCGGATTGTCCTGACCTCTCATCCTGTTGAGATTGACAAATATTCAACTTCAAATACATTAGTTCAGAAATCGGAGGATATTCTAAAATAAACTCATGAAACACATACTACTAATTTGATTTGATTGAGCTGCTCCATCTATTTTTTGCATCCTGATTTTTTTTTTATTGTTTTCTTGCAATGACAAAAATATTTACTTTTTAAAGTATTATTTTATTTAAATTAAATTTTTTTTTCGTCAATAGGCTTGCGCTTGACCACCATCTCACCTGATGGTAAGCGAATGTGAAGACTACGGGATTTTTTTTAAATTTTTCTCATTTGGTTTTTAATCACGGTCTGGCAGTTTGAGTAATTTAATGTCCCGAATGTCCTTTATTTGGTGTTGTTCGTCGAATCTTTGAGCTCCTTAAATTCTAAGTTGAGCTGCACGGTTATTAACAAATGCGTGCACTGACTTGACATGTCCACTCAATCTGGCTGGTTCTTTTCTCAAAAGACCATTTCAGACGTCAATCTACATGGAAGACCTCTGAGTTTGTTTCGGGCATTCTTCTCAGAGTAGTCAGATAGGAAACGCCGAACACTAAACTTGAATCAAAATATAATAACAAAGATATACCACCAAAGGACTGAGAGTTCTTTGGAAGATTACAGAGCTCACCCTCGTAATAACAGCTAAATGACGGACTGACGGTGCCCTGATAGTTTAATATGCTTTAAGTATCACATCACCTAATACATAATTATGTATCTACATATAGGCATTGAGTGTTGAACTTGGTCTTGCGAAGATTTTGTCGACTTACAAGCTCAAAGTCTATTATATTATTTGAAACAGAACATTAAAAGCCAGTTTTGAAAGACAGATCCACAAGAAAAAAAATGTATTATTCCTAGTTGTTTGCATTATGTATTAAACTTTGGCTTACAGTTCATGTAATTTTTTTCAACTACCTACATTTTACACTACCATGACCATGAATATAAGATTGCGTTGGTTTTGCGTTAGTATGCATGTGAAAACAATTTTACAAAACAAATTAACAGAATTCCAAAGAAAAATACTACAAAGCGGCAAATAACTTTCCTTTCCCAAGTCGGTGTCGTTTTTTTGTTAAAAAGTTTTTTATTTTACACTTTTTAGTTTTGTTAGGTACCTCAAATTACCATGCAAACCATTTATTAACAAAGACATCTCACGACGATTCCAAAAAGTCCAAGCACGTTTAGTATACATTGTTTTATTTCGTAGTTCCAGTGCCTACCTCGGCTTCATCATCAGATCAGTGCGATGGTACCATTTTTATAAGTAGGTACCAATTGTTTATAAGTATTTGCCTCATCATAGTCGCTTAACTATGCGAAATATCTTATAACCGTGACATACTTATCACTAAGGAGTTCCAGTGACACTCTGTGATCTTCTTCATGAGTTCCACTTTACCAAATGATACTTTCTAAGTGTAAATGCTTGCATTGTTGATGAAAATACTAAAATCGCTCTACGTATGCCTATAATATTTGAGGAGTTCCCCCAATTTCTCCAGGAACCCATCATCAGATCCTGACCTAATGACCATGGGACTACCTGAGAAGTATACCCTTTCAAACAAAAGAAGAATTTGCCAAATCGGTCCAGGCGTCTTTGAGTAATCGGGTAAAATACATTAAAAAAAAGGTTCCGACGAATTGAGAACCTCCTCCTTTTTTTGAAGTCGGTTAAAAACATTTCGTGATTAAACAAGGCATAGGTGCACGACTGCACGAGCTCACCCACATTAATTCGCCAGTTTCGTTTCATAGTAGAAGTCCCATAAAATAGAGGACCCACTACCAAACTTACTATACAACCAAATTATCTTCACAAAACTAAACCATAACAATAAAGTCGCCAATTCCTTTCTAAAACTTGAACTATAAAGCCCACTCAGGTATCAAAAAGGCACTTAGAAAAGAGCAGTTCTTTGCTCTAAATATGACACAAGGCATGCCCTGTAGGGCGGACATGACAACAATAGAAAAATACAGCGAACAGTAATAAAGGCTGTGGAGTGATCACACACACGGCTATGTGCTCATACCTTAATGTTAAACACACTGAAAAATTATGAGTGGTGCAAGTGATGAGCGGGCCGAGTAATGAAATTGAAAGTGAACAACAAGTATGACCAACAATTTCAATAAAATCAAGCAAATTTTTACGATAAACATCTTTTTCGAAACACTTTACAAGGCCCGAATTAACAAGATCGGCAGATAATCAGCTGTCAATCCCCTGATTGTTGTACAAGTTGTTCCTGCAAACTAACTATCTAAGAAAATAAGACTAAACTGAAATTTGGGGGGTTGTCACTTTATCGTTACTTAAAAATAGTGTCGTGTCCTGACTATCCTGTGTGAAAATGGAATTATTTCACGGCAAAAAATACATTTGTTAAGAAACTAGCGGCCCTTATTTAGTTACTACTCATTTATGTCAAACTTTTTTTTAGCGTTTATTTTATTGTTGATTTGGAGGAGCTCGTGGCTAAATAATAACAGCCGCACTGGTCGATCTTCAAGGTTAAGCAACGCTTGACGAGGTCGGGCCGTGGATGGGTGACCATTTCAACATACCGAGTTTCCTCCGTGCCTCGGAAAGCACGTTAAGCCGTTGGTCCCGGATGTCATTTGAAGATCTTTGACAGTCGTTACGGGTAGTCAGAAGCCTGAGATCTGACACCAGTCTTGCCAAGAGGTATCGTGTTACCCAGTTACTGGGTTGTGGAGGTCAGATAGGCAGTCGCTCAATGTAAAACACTGATACTTAGCTGAATCCGGTAAGACTGGAAGCCGACCCCAACAATAATTGGGATAAAGGCTAGGCAGATGATGATTTTATTGTTGATTTCATATTTAACACAATAAATAATTATGTACTGTGTGTATTTAAATATATTACGTTTTTATTCATAAAACATTTATTTACACCAATTAGTAAAATTAAATTGAGGAGTGACACATCACATCGATTCGATGAATCACTTACGATTGAGCCTTACTTACAACACTGCTCCGCGCTTGCAACATTTAAAAATATAAGGTCATTGACAGCTGTCAATTTAGTCCACAAAATTAAAAACCGGCCAAGTGCGAGTCGGACTCGCGCACGAAGGGTTCCGTACTTGGTAAATTGTGGTTTACGATTTATGACGTATTAAAAAAAAACTACTTACTAGATCTCGCTCAAACCAATTTTCGTTGGAAGTTTACATGGTAATGTACATCATATATTTTTTTTAGTTTTATCTTTCTCTTATTTTAGAAGTTACAGGGGAGGGGACACACATTTTACCACTTTGGAAGTGTCTCTCGCGCAAACTGTTCAGTTTAGAAAAAAAATATATTATATTATTAGAAACCTCAATACCATTTTTAAAGACCTATTCATAAATACCCCACACGTATGGGTTTGATGTTTTTTTTTTTTAGTTTTAGTTTCAAGTATGGGAACCCCCAAAATTTATTGTTTTTTTTTCCATTATTGTGTGAAAATCTTATTGCGGTTCACATAATACATCTACTTACCAAGTTTCAACAGCATAGTTCTTATAGTTTCGGAAAAAAGTGGCTGTGGACGGACAGACAGACAGACAGACATGACGAATCTATAAGGGTTCCGTTTTTTGCCATTTGGCTACGGAACCCTAAAAACAGTATGCAAGTATATTAAGTAAATGTTGGAAATATGTAACGAATACTGCCGCGACAACGAACTTCTTTCTTCTTGAATCTAATAATCCAATCTAACAATCTAGAACCTACGAACTTATTTTTATATCTTCTTCGCGTTTAATGAAGAAGTAACGCTGTGCTCCTAATCCAATCGCTACCGCTCATCACTAACACCGTACCACTCACACACGCACAAAGCAAGCCTCGGAAGGACATTAAAATGGCGGATAGCGGGAAATCGGCTATGCACAATAGCTGGGGTTTCCCGCTTTAAAAGGCCACCCCCTCTAAACAATAATTCAGCTACACCCCTCCGAAGTGCAAGGGCGCAGTTACTGAGGGCACTCGGATAGGGTTGCGGTTCAAAAATCGATAGTTTAAGCCGACTAATAAATGAGTGGAAGTTTCATGCAAAGGTGGAAAGTTTCGTGGAAATAATTATGAAAATACTATAATTATTTATTCTAACCTATCTCTACATCGTCAATTAAAAGTTCGATGGAAAAGCAACTGATGCAACTTTCTGGTTCCTTATTCTGATAGTTTTCACAACCACTTATTTATAAAAAGTTGAACAATCTGCTGATCAGTATTTGAACTAACAAATTAAATTTATTTAATAAAGCTGTATATGATTTGTACTGATCAATTTCAATGCTCGTTTTTCTTCGCCAAATCGGGTTATGTGTTATCAGGCTTAGAGGCCATGATTCTGATTATTTGAAATCAGCTATCGGCTCGATAGTAGTTAAACTTTAACATATCTGCCTCTACAAACAAACTGGTAACAGATTATGGCAAAATACGTGCCATGTACCATAGTAAAACCCATACTTTTTCTCCATAGAAAGCAAGGTTAAAGCTTAATTACCCTTTATTAACGGCAGTCGTGATGTTAATGGCAATCTCCATACAATTACAAGACAGTGTAGTAGTCACGAGAAATTGGTGACTTTCTCTTGCTGTACCTGGTGGTTATTTATTTTCTATTCATTTGAGATTATTAATATTAACTGTTATTCTCAAGTATCCTTATGTCTGTAAATATCAGCAAATTTTGATAACTATTCTGCTTGACAACCCAGGTGATAATGTTTCAAGGAGCGGCCGGCAAAGTTTTGCTGGCCGCTCTAACAGGCCGGCAATGTTTTGCCGGCCGCTATTTCGACGTTTCAACGTTTTAACAGGTTGACTGCCACGAAGGTCACCGGTGACCCCCAAACAATACATTTTCTATTGTGTTTATTTCGTGGCAGTCAACCTGTTAAAAAATCAAATCCAAAAAGATTTTATTTAAAACACAGCTGTTTGTATCTATAGAGATAGGTACAAAAAGATTTTATTCCATATTAGGCTGTATAGTTCCAACTACCATTGCTCAAAAACCTGAAGAAAACAAATAATGAAATAAATGAAGAAATAATACAGCAGTTAAACACCGCATTAGAATTATCGCAAACTATGAGTAATATCAAACCGTGAAAGTCGGTGTTGAATTTTAGTAACTGTAATTTTCTTAATTGTCATTTTAATTAAAATTCTAGTTAATAAATATATTTTTTATTTAAATTACTTGCTGGTTTTATTTTGATTAGGTACTTGCATTTTTGAGTAAAGCACTATACAAACCTTGGCCCACAATGACTGCTTCGCTGATCAAGCTATGATTGCCTCGAGCTAGCCTAGCTACGCTCCAGGCCTTTCAGCTTGGCCATCATTGCAGCCCTTGCTGTCCTCGCTGTGTCGGCCTCGAGCTACGCTCTCGGCCTTTATCTCAGCTCGTCCATCAAGTGCTGCACGCTGACCGCGCTGTGTCAGTCTGGAGCTGCGCTACGCTGCGCTGTCGGCCATAATCAGCGCGACCAGCAAAGTAGTAGTCATTATAGACCGCGGCAGTAATGTACTATTACCTTTCTTTGACATTGGAACAACTTTCGACCCACGGATTAAAGGTGAAAATCTACAAGTTCGTGATAAGACCTGTCATACTGTATGGATCAGAATATTGGGCTGTGAAAAAAAAGGATGAAGCAGATTACATCTAGCAGAGACGAGAATGTTGAGATGGATGTGCCGAGTGACGAGAATGGATAAAATGAGAAGTAACTAAATTAATGCCTCAAAATTGAACCATCGGAGCAAATTTGAAAACATCTGTTGGAAATGTTGGTACCAACACATTTTAAACAAATATATAATAAAGGCTTCCATGGGTTTTTTTCTTCTTTGAAAACTGATGGACGGATGCGCAATTAGAGATATAATACATTATCTGTACTTATAGATTTGAATGATTTTGTACAATTCTTAATACTAAAGGGTAGAATTCGTATACATAGTAAACTTGTATGAGTTCTTTTTTCTGCCTTAGGAAGAATCACATCATCACATCTAATTATGACTTTCAGCCCTAAAAAGCTTGAAAAACTATTCCTCAAACCAAAATCCAAAACTACTCCCCCTCTAAAAAACTTACCAAACCTTTAGGTTGTACAACTTACATCGTTTTAAAAACATAGTTGCCTATCTGTCTATCTGTGAACATTACTTTAAAACTGCACCCTACAGATCACAGCCGGGGGTCTAGGGTGCACGCTGCCCCCCGGCGTTGCCCGCGTCACGAGTTTACACTCACATACTAATTATGTTTGTCTGTTCGTCGGTTGCGTTATTTGTAAACGGACGGTTTTCGGATTAGCGTACGTAGGTAGAGTGTAGGGATGATTTAAAGATTTTAGTGGGAACATAGTTGATGAGTAGGATTGATGAACATATCGTTAACAGTTTGGCTGCCAGATGCCCGACAAACAATACATTTTCTATTGTGTCTCGTACTCTGGCAGTTAAGGTGTTAAGTAAGGGTAACAGGTGACCTGGTGATGGATGGATTGAGTGAAAACTGATATTGCTAGAATGGACTATTTTGTGATAACAACAAATAGATATCAGTGGAGGAAGAAAACGAACTGCGCTGACCCTAAATAAATTAGGTTAAGGCACAGATAATATAATACTAGCATACAGATGCCTCATCCCATACAAAGAAACTGTGCCGACGTAACTAGCGTTTTTCATCTGATTATACCGATTTTTTTTTGTAAACCGGTCCTGTTCGGTTCCGTTCCACGGTTATAGATAGATCACCAATCTATATCCGTGGAACGGAATGGAAAGGAGCCGAACGCGATCGATGTACAAAAAATAATCAGTATAGAACGTTCAGCACGGTTTCTTTGTATGGGTTGAGACACCACTGGTCAAGGTTGATGATGAATAGGAACATTAAATAATTTTGACGATTCGTGTAGACCAATTACTTGATGATTAGCTGCTGTGTTTCGTGTCGTGATTTCGAATCCAACCTGGAAGAATATATGAACAGTCTGAAGATTTGATCAAGGCCTAGTTGTTTGTGTATTTTGTTTAAATTCTCCCTCTTTCTTAAGTCTTCTTTCTTTTTCGTGTCAGGATGTAGCCACTTATGGTGTCAGAATTAATTAAGCCACCTCTGGGAACTCCACAGGCCTCTGACTTGGCTATTTCAGACTTACATTAACTATATAAGTCCAGGTATCTTTCTTAAAAACTTAACTGCCAGGTGACCGACAAACAATACATTTTCTATTGTGTCTCATTGTCTGGTGGTCACTCAAGGTATTAAGTACTAACACATTAGTTTACAGCGTATTTACTATTACGCGCTGAAAAAGAGCCCAGTCTACATAGTTCATATCATAGATACTTGTTTTTGTAATCTGTGGTAAATATTATACTTACTCTTGATTTGAGTTTTTGGCGGGATTTTTTCGAGTGAATTTCAGCGGCTGATAATATTATTTGCAAATTGATTCCTAGTGGATATTGTGATATAAAATTGGTGTAGTTTTGTGTCTCAACTGTCTACGCAACTGGACAATATGTGAAATCATTGACAGAAGCGATCTCAGGATAGTAGAGCGGAGAATTTTATTGTAGTATTGACTACCTCCGCAAAGCTTACTGGGAAGGCTGACTCGTTACAATTTGCTGCCAAATACTCCAAAAAACATTAGAATCTGTTACACCCGTATTCTAATGCATACTCAAGAATGTTAAAATTGCACTGAAGACGAGGCGGTATGGTCCAAGACCTTAGCCTGCCCGAAAAGGGCGAACAAAAAAAAAAAAAATTACTCTTGATTTAGTAATGCTCTATGGTAATGCTACACACAGCGCCACCTATTGACTCTTCCTGTTCACTATTTTATACTTACTGTCATGGCGTCTTACGATTACAATGTAAATTGGTTAAAGTTTATTTGTGGCCTAATAAATATGCTTAATATTACTACTGGTCTAGTTTATTAACATCAGCAAAAACTCCATGACACCAACCTCTTTGAATGCACAAAGCCACTGCCGACTATGTCGAGAATCACCATTAAATTTGCTTTAGCGAAAGCAACAAAAAGACCTTGCATTTCTCTTACAAATGTCCTTTTATATCCTGTCCATGACTACCATCATAATAACAGTTTGTTAGGAGCGGCGCCATGTCGGCGACTGGCGAATTAACTTATGTAACGAGAAAAAGAGGAAAATATGTAAGTAAACAAAGTGCCCTAGTAGGTTGGGTTCATGCTCCATTTACGAGATGACCCAGTAAATATGTGCATCTGTTTGTAAGATAAAATGCTGTTTTTTTTATGTAGCTTCTTGTTGGAGCTTTAGTTTGCTACTGCTACTAGAAGTTTGTCGCTTTTTAGAGTTCCGTTCCTCGAAAGGAAAATACGGAACCCTTATAGGATTACTTTGTTGTCCGTCCGTCCGTCTGTCTGTCAAGACACTTTTTCTCAGGAACGCGTGGAGGTATCAAGCTGAAATTGATATCAAATACTCAGGTCTACTGTCCCTTAAAGCTGTGAAAAAATCAAATCGTTTATGCCGCAAATTTTCGACACTCGCAAGGGAATCTGGTGGACGGCCCAAGGTGGCGGACCTGTTATTTTTTGCGCACTGCCATGATATGAGTATCAAATGAAAGGGTTTGCTGCAAATAAAATGAAACAAGATTGTGTAAAAAAAAAAAATTACTTAGCCACGAGCTACCACTAATATACCAACTAACCACTATTCCAAAATTACTAAAACTAGAAATTCATTATCATCCTCACCCTGATTTCGATCACTACTAGGCATAAACCTCCCTATCATGTGCCAATCCCCACGCTCCACCACCTGCTACCTATATCCAGGTTCTACTCGCGATTGCAACAAAACTACAAGTTATACCCACCTAAACCAAAATACCAAAATAAATTAACGTCGACCATCTGTAATATTAACTGGGAACGTTAAGCTGCATTTTAAACTGCAAGCAGGCAAGTTATTCATTACAGTTTCCGGGGTAGGCAGAGGCTGAGGTATCTTCATAATTACGTTAGCGAAACTCCGCCGGCCCGCCATAGTTGTGCAGTAACGAAACCAATTAGTGTGTGTCCATTGGATGGTACGACACGATATTTTTGGGTAGTCATTGTCTAGCAAACAAACAGCTGATTTTGATCACACGTTAAAGTTTGAGGTAAAACCAAACTTCATCATGAAAAAACCTATATTTGTTTTATTTTTGAGTATTTCCACAGCATAACAAAAAAATACTATTTTATCACAACTAATTGCCACAAAAAATACTGATCGAAACAGAAATGTAGAGATCCGCAAGAGAACCAGGGTTACCTACATAGCCAGAAGAATTGCCAAACTTAAGTGGCAGTGGGCAGGGTATATTGCTCGCAGAACAGATGGCCGATGGGGCAGAAAGGTTCTGGAGTGGCGACCGCGAACCGGAAGACGTTGCGTTGGAAGGCCTCCCACCAGGTTGACCGATGACCTGGTGAAGGTTGCGGGGATCTGCTGGTTGCGAGACGCACGGGACCAATGTTTCGACGCTTGGGGAAGGCCTATGTCCAGCAGTGGACGTCTTTCGGCTGATATGATGATGACGATGATGAATTGCCACAACTCGGCATTTTTTTCTTTGTTGGACAGGGCGAGCCTAATGCCCTTGCAGTGGGACCAGGCACAAATAGTGTTGCTGGGTTGCTTCACTGAGAAATTTCATACGTAAAGCACAATAACACATTAGCCGACCTAGGAATCGAGCTTGGACCGCATGCGCAGCACTGAGTAATCTAGACGACCATCACTTGACCATAGAGGCAGTCAATATTACTGAATCTTGGACTGCGGTTAAAGACATCCGACTGAATATCCTAAGGAAAAAATCATAATTCGGGGTTTGGGTCTCGCCTATTTCCTCCGCCAATATTGGACCAATTTAAAAGATATTCCATATACTGAAAAAGAAAGATATATGAAAAATATATACTTAAAAAAAACTAAAATAAATAAATATCTTTAGAAGCACTAGAACCCTCAAAGGATGCTCGAAATTGCGCTATCAACAGTAGTGTGCAATTCATGGAATATCCAATGATTTCGAAAGGAAGGATACGCCCATCTGAACATTTTATAGAAACCTTCTTATAACAAGCAAAAATAGCGACATCTATGATAACTTATAGGAACTAAGTGAGTGCCGCATTGCGTAGGTCGTCGACGTAACCTTGTACGCGCGTACACGTTTTACCACACAACTAGGCATTATTATGACAAGCAATCGCTCACTCCCGCACACGGACCACTGTCGCGTTGGCCCTAAACTGAAATTTAGGGCCAGCGCGCTGGTGCCATTTAGTCGCGTGGTTGGCCTGATCCTTACGCAAGTAATATATACGTCAATGGGGATATCTTTTAAATTTTGTCCAATACTGGCGCAGGAAATAGGCGAGAGCCAAATCTCCAATTATGACTTTTTACTAAGGAAATTTAGTCGGAGCTCTCAGTCCGCCTTTACTCTTAATATCATCATCCTTCTAAACAAACCACAAATTAAGTTATATCATAAAATCATTCAATGCACTATACATTGTAAATTTATGGCACATAAACATAGCCGTATCCAACAATGGAAACCCGAGCAAGGTAGCTATTACAGGCACAGGATGCCGAACTAACTCTGCGCATATTCCACAGATAAGATAATCCGACTAAATTGGATACTGGCGCCATCTATTAGCAACCGGTAGGAAGTTATGAATTATTGATACAGTAATAAATGGTTGCCACACTGTCACAGGGACTAGTTAATCTTTTTGTTCATAACAAGTCATTTTAACTTGTAAACAAGATAATTTGTGTTTTCTTGACCTATTTTTGGGTTTCCTTGACCTGTCAGTGAAAAGCTGAATCACCGCAGAAGATATAATATATACTACCTATTAGTTTTGCTCATAATTAAAATGAAAGACTATTACAGGGACCTAACTATTAAATGCTTCCATAAAAAGGTGAAATGTGACAATGCGACAACGATACAACAGCGAGTTATCATAGATATTTTTTCATAAATAGTATTTTTTTATTATTTTTAAGACGGTTAAGGTGTCGCATTGTTGCGACATGCCTTTCTGCCAGAACGTTTATGCACGTAGCTGACAAAACATCAAAATACTTTTCAGATATTTAATTTCGTTCAATAGATATGGGCGTATTACTGTTTGAATCGGGGTATTTGCGCAAGATATCGTGTCGGGGGTTTTTAAATTTTACTTGTTGTGCATAATGTCTAAAACTGACTGGTTCTTATACTCTCTACATAATTGTTTTTTTTTACGTTGCCCCACACTAGGAATTTCTTCCTGTATCGTGGGTGCGTTTACAAACATATAAACTCACATACACAACACCCAGAGCCGGAACAACTATCTGTAGGACATGCAAACATTTGTCCCGTGCGGGAAAGGAACCCGCGACACGCAGCGCAGCAGTCAATCGCTCAACCACTGCGCCAACTGTGCGCCCAACTCTTGGGTTTCTTAACCCCTGCCATTGAAGCCTTTTACATATTCCGAGAACGTTTTTCCTGGCTGAAAAAGACGCATTTTATTTCATTCATTCCATCAGTATCTACATTACAATCTATTCTACCCGATTACCAAAATAAACTTACAAGTAAACTTATGCCCCCAACATTTGTGACGCGTGACCGAGCCAACCTAATGATGTCTACACTGCAGGCCATGATTAATGACCCACCGCTTTAATTCTAGTTATTGCCGTAAATGTAATCACTTCGCTGAAAGGCCCGAACGAAACAATGACTATTTTCGGCATCAACGCGATTCTGATTTCTGTTGAAACCATTAATCTTATGATTCGCAAAACTATGATGTTTCGAAACTGTTCATTAGTGGGTTTACTTGTCATGGTGGTATTTAATTGGATAATTTAATTAGCTGAATTAATTAATGTGTTTACATTTAGTAGGTCGTGTGTGATTTGATGTGGGCAACGTGCGGAAAAACAAGTGATTTCTAATTAATATTTTGTGCGTTATTCTGCTTTTGAAATGCCTGTAGGAGTGTTGCCATATTAATAAAACCACTTGACGTAACAAAGTCCTAAGTAACCTTATCTTATACAAAAAGACATATCGCTATTACAAGCATCACAAAGAAAACGGCGGTTGACAAATCGTTGCTGCTAAGCAAAGGGTTCTGATTTATGCTCAAACTTGTGCTATTATTACCAAACATAAAACTAAGGAAAGCGTAATAGCCAGCCGGTGATTGATATCATAAATCAGTTTTATAAATGGTCAGTTTTCTTGAACTGACGTGTAGATTTTTATATTTAGATTTTTCTTGAAAAAAATTGCTTAGCCTTTTTAATAGCACTTGTAATTAGTGATTTTCGCTTTTGGTTTTCAACACAAGCAATGTGGATAAACTAAGAATATTCAGAAGGTATTTTATTTATATTAAATCTTTATTAATCCCTTGAGTGTCTTTTGGGAACTTTGGTTCCCATAACAATTGATTTTTCTATTGTGTCTGTTAATTAGCACTCAAGGACTAAAAACATCTAAAATGTTGGCGGCATACCAAAAGAAAATACCGTAAAACGAGGTTAAATTGATTAATTTTGAAATTAAAATTGACATAACTAGTTCAATTATATTTCGAAACATGAATAAAATGCAGTGTTGGCGACTTCACAAAAGAAATTATATTCCCTAATACAATTATTTTTACGTCCATAGTTTGTGAGAAAATAAAAAAAAAGCCTATGAACGCTAAAATGAAAATTGGGTTACTTTGATACCCAATTGTTTTTTCATAGCAATGTAAAGTAACCCCAATTTAAAATGTATTTTAATGAATTCACACTGTACAATTCAAAATATTTTTTCTGCAACAAGAAAACTTATTCTTGCGCTGAGGTTGATGCAAAACATGGCTGACATATCAGTGTTGCAAATTTAAAAAGAAAATTGTGGTGCGTTCCGTTTTCACGGATTAAACTTTAAAAACCTAAAAAAAATAAAGGTATCATCAAAGTTACCCCAGATCTCAATGTAACCCCGTTTAACCCCGGTACATAATATGTCCAGTGGAAAAAATGTTTTTAGGAAGGTAGAAATTTTCACGCACACTCAAAAAAAGAACGCTTACGCACTCTGTAATCCAGCATTTCCACTGGCACTTTTAAACATGGAGTCAAAACAAATAAAAACGATATATTAAATGGAGTCCTATAACACTCCATGATTCGATGGGAAAGCAATCAGACAAGCCCTTCACTTTAATTACCTGATCTCGCGAAACATCTGCGGTTTATTCGAAATTCAAAATATAAATTAAGTGCGCAGACAAAATGGCGTCGGCAAAATGGCGGCGATGGCGGTTGGAAAATAATTAAATCATGAAATAAACGCACATTGATTTGCTCGTCAATCACGTAGAATTTTAATTGCATTGTTCATCTTTTATCATATAGTATCACAAACGGTGTGGTTGCTTTGTCGAACTGGAGCTGTTTTTAGGGTTCCGTACACAAAGGGTAAAAACGGGACCCTATTACTAAGACTCTGCGGTCCGTCTGTCTGTCTGTCTGTCCGTCTGTATCTCATGAACCGTGATAGCTAGACAGTTGAAATTTTCACAGATGATGTATTTCTGTTGCCGATATAGATAATATATAAAAATTACTAAAAACAGAATGCAATAAATATTTAAGTGGGGCTCCCATACAACAAACGTATTTTTTTTGCCGTTTTTTACGATAATGGTACGGAACCCTTCGTGCGCGAGTCCCACTCGCACTTAGACAGTTTTTTAAAGTCATGATAAAATGTCTGAGGATGAGGTAATATATACAATAAGGGATGTTTCTGTTCTAACATACGCACTATGCAAAAAGATTTGAAACCTCCTTGACAGGAAAAAAATTACACCTTTTTGCATTCATCCCTGAAGAATCTATTAACACCTTAACTGCCAAGTGACCGACAAACAATACATTTTCAATTGTGTCTCATTGCCTGGCAGTTAAGGTGTTAAAAACAAAGAAAATTCATTTGACTTTTGTGCTTTTGACACTTACAGATGACATCCTTTGTGTCAAAATTATTATTCAGTACCTACTCACATTAGTTAATTAATTATAACCTGAATTCTATAAGTGATATCAGCAAAATTGTAGTGGTTCTTTCACAAAAGCCTAATCAAGAATAAAAGTTGAATTTGTTTATATTTTCAAAGGTGTACAATAAATCCATTAAAAGTTTTCATGTAAGTAAAACTCCACTTGTATGCAATTCATAAAACGGTAGCTAGTCTAGGCTTTTCGCACCTAAAACTGTGTAGTCATAATATTATAAGCAAGACCAAATTGAATGGCCTCGCCATTCAAACCTAAACCTTTCATCACTTATCAACCGCGAGTTGTTTCAGACATACAGACAAACAGATTCGTTGTCTCGCCCTCACTAGATTGCAAACCTCACACCAAATTATAATAATTTGAATAATACCCTTTATGGCTTAGTCATTAAGATTCAAAATCCTTTAAGTCGTGTAGAGCTCGAGAATAGCAAATATCAGCAGACCCGTGACTCGAAATAGAAATGCCCCTAAGCGATGTTGTGTTCGAAGGCCAAAGAGGGCGGAGTAGATCAATTTACACTGGTTTGGTTTGTTGTGAGAACTTCGGCTTAATTAAGAGTGTGAACGATGGTCCCTTTTTGGGGGTATTTTTTTAGTGAAGCAGTACCGACGGCAGGAGTGGCCCTGACGTTTTGATGAGTGAGACGGAAAAAATATTGCTGTGGGCGATAGGAAAGCTTGTTTTTCTTCGTTTTTGGTCTTCATTAAACATCTTTATTTTACGCCTTATGTTAGGGATAATAAACAAAAAACAAACTTTAAATATCCAAATTAACACATAACAAATTATATTTTCACAAAAAACTCCTGTTGCCGCGCTTTTGTAAACTTGTTTAGTTTACGCTTTATTTACGTGACGCCATCTCCTCGCTCAGATTTTTTAGGGCATAACATATTATGCCATAAATTCGTTCACTTTTTCCGCCTAAAGAGTGTCCCAACGTTGCCTTCACCGTGAGTGCTTGTTGCAGGCTTCCGCGGCCCACTATCAGAGCCAACTGACCACGCTAGGCTCCGAGAACGATCGGCTCCGCAGTCAGCTGTCCACGCTTTCCGCCGGGCTCGGCGCGGGAGAACACGAGCGACGGCTTGACGATGTGGCCCAGCAAGTCGTGCGAGCGCTTCTGTCGCAGAAGGTGAGGATACTGAGCAATTGAGCATAGTAGAAAACACTCTTTAATGACAATTTATCTGTCTTTCTCATAGCAGTCCTTCAGCAATGACAATAGTTACATCTTCCACACACTCTCTCTCTCTCTTTCGGCATTAGTACAGATATATACACTAGTACTGGGACTTGAAGTGGTTTTTCTAGCAAAAGATTTGCATTGTATTGCCATAATATGTCACTGACATTGTTAGGTTCTGTCTTTTTTGACACGAGCACTTGTTTTCTTCTTTTTCAATCCGTCTCCTCCATTCCACGCCACATTAGTCGGTCTACGATCTCTTATTTCCAACCATCCAACACTGAGTTGGTTATTGGTAATATAATTTAGACGTTTCTGGTCCCACAATGATATAAAGTTCTCCATTGACGGCAGCAAAATTTACATAAATTTCTCAAGATATCGCCGTTGAAATTTACAAGCCGTGCATTTTAAAAGCACTCGTTGATACCAACCGGTAGTCGACGAGTCCTTTAAAAGATTAAAACAAAGAAAGACAGTCGGCATTATTAATCCGGAAAAAAGGAAATGTCTACCGTAATCCCTGCTGGCATTAAAAATGCATCCCGGAAATTGTTTTCTCATAATTATAGTCGCCCTTGTATCCGCGTCCGTGGATTATGTGGTGCCTACATTCGCACATAAATCGCCCGAAATGGGACACTTCGGCCTTAGCTGGCACCGTAATAATTTCAGAAGGCCTGGCCCACTATAATCTGGGCATAATCTGTCCGATAATGCGACCGTTTGTGTTTAAATCCAGTTTGTGAATGTCCGCCATGTTGTTGTAGTTTTGGCGCCAACTTTCCTGATAAAGATGGCGCCGGTTGCAAGCGACGACCGCTTTTGATTGTTTTTCAAAGTTGGACGCTTCTGTTTTCACATAACGCTGGAAAATGTTAATGACAAACTTTGGTCGTTAAATATTCATTCAGTGTGAAGTATTTTACCATCGGGTGCTGAAGTTAAAAATATTGATATGAGACTTCGAAAATGTTGGCAGCTGAAACTATGCAAAAGATCCATCAAACTTTAACTTATTAAGAACATCAAGAAGAAGAACATCAAATGAAAAATAAAATATATCGCTTCTACAGTTAACATTACTTGAAAGATTAAATACAGAAATTTATCCCTACATTATTTTATCACCACAAATGGTCAACTTCGGGCTATAAACTTAATTTACGAGGGAACTTGGTGTACTTAATCTTCATCAATATTCTAAATCTATTAGCTGCTCAGCCGTGTGAATTCTGAGATGGCATTAAGGATATTATCAGGTAATTAACGTCGTATGGTGATTACAAATGATGAATGTGTGTCTCCTTTGAGTTTATTGATAACTTAAAGGTAGGGTAGGTAGACAGACTGCTTCTAAAGTAATTAGAGACTTCACATGTGGGACGAAAGGCGACAGGGAAGATTATTAGTTGACGTAAGAGAGTAATTTTGAGTGAGTAGGTAAAGGAGATGATGACGGAATTACAATATTACTTAGCAATATCTATGTTTATGCTGTTGACATTAATGACGTTGAAAGACGAAACTCTGATACTGATATAGAAATAAGTTAATGAATTTCTAAATATTTTAAAGAAAATCTTTGTTATGGAAACAATATATTATCTAAACTTGACAGAAATATCGATACAAATTCTAACAAGAAACAAAATAAAAAACAATTCCATACTTTAAAATAATAAATCAGTCCTAATTAACTATCTGAAACCGATACAGAAAGTAGCGAATGGAATTTCTAAATATTTGAAAATCTTTGTTATGGAAACAAGATATAATTTAAAGATAGGTAACAGCAATATAGATGCAGCAAATAAGATATCAAAACAAATAATCAATTCCACTCCTTAAAATAATTAAATCAGTCCTTATTAATGCAGCAGTCTCCCAAATACATCTCAACATCTTATCTTCAAAGGAAACTCATCTGCGACCCCTCGACATGACATTTCTCACCGTTACATTTAAATCCTTTCTCTCTAAACGAAAATCACTTAAAATTTATAAGTCTACTCCATTAATATTATTTACGCTTTATTAAATTTATTAAAACTGTTTCTGAAGTTCGTGGAAATATTTAATTAAACAAACTTGGCTTTTGCATTAAGGTTTCTGAGGTTCGAGAATTTATAAGGTGGGTGGCACTTATCAAAAAATGGTGCAGTATGATAATTTCGCTACCTACTTGGTTTATGTTTCGTCCATTTAGGATACCCGATATTCTTATCTAGATGACGTATTTCGCAGTTCTATACTTAGGCATATAAGTATTAAGTATTTTGTAGTAATTAGATTTTAAAATTATTCACTTTATCGATCTCCAGCGAAATAAGTTTATACTATGGCATTTATCTCTATGAAAGTAGGTGCTGAGCAAAGTAAGGTTAGTACGGCAAAAAGAAATCATACGGGCAGTGATCTGCAAATGAAAATTCGTCCCATTAATTTATTGAAACAGCAGTTTTTTGGTAATTTTTTAAATAAAATGCTCACACTCTGCTACCAACATGATATACCTAAAGCTTCCGACAGCTAAGCTGCCACGACAACTTTGTATAAGCTGCTCAAAGTTCCTAACTAAACCTATCCTGTAACTAAGTTATGAGCGCTCTAAACCCGCTAAATCTTCCCTGGCGAGGTCCGAGGATGTTCCCGAAACATCCTTATTTCGTATTCGAGATCCCCCTATAATTACTTCCACTCGAATTTAATTTAACTAATGAAGTATAATTAAAATGTACGCGTTTATTTCGGAGACGTTTTGACGAGATCCTGTGAGGGGGGAAACAGTGAAGTTTTCTATGTGGATGTTGATAGCTGTTGGGGAAAGCGTAATAGATGTTTCAGGCTTTTAAAGGTATTTTGGGAAGATAGGGGAGAGATTGGAAGAACTGATTTTGCTTCAGATTTGTAACGTAATAATATTTAAAAGATTTAATTCGTTGTTGGTGTTCTCCTCTAACGTATTAACATACAGAACTAACGTCCCAAGGGAATAACCAAAAACTACAAAACGCAATAGGATTCTTATAGGAATGCTCATTTAGCTGACGTGCACAACGCAACTTACCAATATTAATCCACAAAACTAGTCAAGATTTCGTCTTGCTTTTGTTGTTTTTCCTTTGTCTGTGGTGTTTACATAAATATGTAGTTAATAAATAACCGTACCTACCTATCTACATTCCCAATCCGGTCCGTCTGAAAATACTTCATTCTACCAACATTGAGTAACCAAAAATATTTTTCTTTCAGAGCGTTCGTGAAGAGCTGGGATGCGCACGCGCTCGTATTCGCGAGTTGGAGGCACAGAACCGCGCATTGAGCGCTCTCCTGGTGCGGCAGCTGCGACCACAGCAGAGACCTTCGCCTGCTACGCCACATACGCCTCTCACGCCGCATACGCCAAGGGACTTACAAGGTAAGGACAAGGTCCAAAGATAGTGGAGTGCTCTCCTATTGCTGCAACTGTGACCTCAGCCTAGCTAGACCATCGCCTGCCACGCCTCATGCGCCTCTCAAGCCGCATACGCCAAAGGACTACTAGGGGGTAAGGAGGATCAGGAGAAGAAGGTCTATAGATATAATTATGTCGGTCTAGACAAGACTTGTAAATGAGTCGCTTTCGCTGGTTCGGCTGGTGTTATCTGACCTCGGTTATTAATTGCTATTAGCTAATTAAAGCTTCATGGCTAGAATCGCTGGATCGATTGGACAAAAAAAAACATAGAAAAATATTATTGTATGTATTGTTCTAATCCACACTGGTAAACATAAGATTGAGACTCGTTCATGATCTTCAATTCCTTAAGAGCGGCAAAGCACTGAGCGACCAGGCCGCGGCAGCCACGCGAAATGGCATGCCACTACGCTGGTCGCTAAGTGCGGGCGATAACAAGCGATTGCTTTCATATCCCAGAAATGACTGCCGCGAGTTAGGTCTTGTATGAATTAGGTATGATCAATGCTAGTTCCGAAGAACATCGTCGTATTCATGACATTAACAACATTTATGTCCATCATTTGCAGTGCACCTAGTAGACGTCGGATCCTGTGGATCCCTAGTATCGTTCAGGGACTCCCCGCCCCCCGCGCCACCCGTGCCGCTTCCGCACCCCCTCAGCCACGACGACAAGCGACGCCATCAGATACTGGCCGATATCTGGACTGAGCTGAAGGTAATGTAACCGATATTTATTTAGTCCGAATTAAAAATAAATATATGATAAGTACCAAAGTTGTATTTATCTACAATATGAGGTTAATTTTTTTTAATGTTTATAGTCTAACTTTAGAACTGAATCTTAGATTTCTGATAGAGGTTAGTTGTGGGGCGTTTAGGGGGTTAGACGTAATTTGTATTTGTATTTAATATAAACTATCTAGATTTTAAGTACATTAAGTCTTTATAATTAAGTTTATAATTACAAAGAGTAATTGGTTGTGCAGTTAGATTTAAGACACAATTACTTATATGTTTCTATCTAATATCTGTAACAACTGTTGGTTAACCTTAATGAAATGCATAAGTAATAATCGCCATCATGAAAATAACGACACTATACAGTTTTTATTTACCACGGTGTCAAAAAACTTTTTCATAAGGATGACCATCATTGTGGCTTTTATATTGAAGAGAGATAGCGCCTCGACGTTTTTAACAAATGTGGAAAGAAATGTGAGAAGAGTCGGGAATTCGGGACTGCCGATAACGTGGCAAGGAATTCGTTACGGAACTGGATCCTTACCCTTAGTTGCATAACAAAGTCCTTGTCTCGTTGTCGGGGCGGTGACTGCGAACGGCGATGCGATTCTTTGCGAGAGCACTCCCTCGGAGCCCAGCCGCTGAGCGCTCGAGCCGGCCGCGCGGATCTAACCCTCAACCATGCTGCAAGGAGATTCTTTGGCGCCGGTTTTGATTGGTGAACTTCTCCGGCTGAAGGCGGTTCATCATCTTTACCGAGGTGTTAGGCCTTATTAAGCATCTTCATCTGCAGTGTTTGTGCAGTATCTCTCCGCAGACCATGGCCCACCTTTCGTCTTGCACCGCATGCCCTGTAACCTGTACATGTCAGTACCTTATGGCGGTGTCGGCGTTGTAACTGAATATTGGGACAAAATAACATTTAGAAATTGTATATGCCATCGACACGCTAAGTAGAAGAGCAACTTTATCAAGCATCCATCAAATTTCTCCTCTACCGTTCCAGGGTCTGGAGGTGACTCCAGCTAACCTGGCGCGTGCGCTGTCGGCCGTGGACCCCACGCTGTGGGCGCCCCCGGCCAGGCCGCACACGCTCAGTCTCAGCATGCCGCAGCCCACTACCGACCCCGTCAGAGGTAATACACCCCTTGACCAGTGGAGTAACCGCCATGGATGGTTCACATTCATTCCATTGGTTTGCAAATTGTGTTTTTTTGAGCAAAATTTAAACGCGTAGGTAGTCTGCAATCAATTAACAAAAGCATGAGATTTGACAACAAACAGAATATAGCGTATAAATTCAATTAATCTATTTATTACATCAGCTAAATGATGTTTATTTTTTGCCTATACGCCTAAACAAACACTTAATATTATTCCAGGGGCGAGTGGTGAAAAAGTAACAGAAGAAGAAAGCGGCGAAGTCGGAGAGGCAGGAGCTGAGTCCCCAGAGAGTGGCGCCAAAGACGAGGGCTACTCCACCATGTCTAGTGACGTGCAAGCTGACGCCTCCCGCCAGAGCGACCACGCAGCCGACAGAGCCCTACCAGACCTCAACGAAGCCTCCGATGAGACCGACAACCAAACCATCGTCTCCATCAACCCTAGAGAATCTCGAAGACACGCAAGACTCCTCGCGTCAGACGCAGATTATATCTACTTCCCAATAGGAATCGCGTTCGCTGGCGTCAGAGGCAGCTACCCTCCCTCGCGACCAGTCTTGCCGTTCCAACATGTAGTACGAAGCTTCTCGGATTCTCATCTGTGTTTAAAGTTAATCGCTGGAACAACTTGCCCAACCAGCTGCCTAGACACTCCATCGCCTAGCTCTGGTGTTTTAGTACTAGATCTGAAACCTGCCCCCGAAAGACCGCTGCGGAGAGCGGCTATTGCTTCTACGACAAGCTCGGAAAGGGTATCGTGGGGAAGCACGCTAGATGATCGCGCTGATGGCTCTCAGTACGATGCTGATTACGTCCAACATTGGCTAGAACTAGACGACGCAAGATCAGCATTACAACAGAGGCATAGGGATATAGCCGATTTAGAATACGATAGAGCTGAATTGGAAGACTGGAGCTTATCATTATCCTGCGAAGATCTCAGAGACAGACAGTCCCCTTTTGCCGAAATAACGACGCCTGGCCAAATATCCTTGTCAACACTACCCAGCATCAGGGAAGATGACGCTTTAGAATTAGAAGAAGATGTTGGAGATTGCCTTTGGAATGATTGTGGATTTGCAACGATAGAAATAGATGAATGTAGAATACAAGATGATCCTGATACATCAGAGAAAAGATGGGACTGCAACGGCACGCATTCACCTGGTGGTTCTTGGTCCAGTGCATCAGACGCGCCTGATAAAAGATCTAGTACAGCACTAAGTGAAGACGGTGACTGTGCAAACGTCGGCCTAGATTTCACGAGAGATTTCTATCGTCTCGTTAAATATGAAAGCACAAAGAGCTTAGCATCAAATTCGTCCAGAGGTATCCCTGCGCAGGATACGAGCAGTCATTTAAGGATCCACGATGTGCAAGCAATGGCTTTGCAGGACAGAGAGGTGGCGTTACAGAATGTTCTGCATTTTATTGCCGAGCAGCAGAAATATTGTAGAGATAGAGAAGAGTCAGATTCCATGTCGTCTCGGCCTTTATCGGAGATCAGAGAGTTGCCACCTCCGTACGCCTCGGCAGATTTCGACGATGACTCAGTTGGTCCTCGCAGTGAAGTTTCAGAAGACAGACAAAGACCTGACTCCTTCGGCAGCTTCTCTGAGAACGATTCGTGTGACGTCCTCCACGGTGACCGACCCAGGGTTGCCTTCTGTGATACTGTATCCGAGCCACGGTCCACGCCGAGATTCATCGAACGCGAAGACCCTTACAATGAATCCGAAGATTTCTTTGACGAATTTTCGAGAGTCGAAAACGCAGAGAATGAAATAGATGAACGGCATCTCATAAAAGTTCAGCGGAAGAACGAAATTAATAAAGGCATTGATGTGATCGAATCTGTCGAAGTAGAGGAACTGCCTTTTGCTGCGGTTAAAGAAGAAAGGCCGAGTGATACCGAATCTAGTCGAAGTTTAGACCATAATTCAGCGCTGAAAGAAAATACTGTGAATATAATGTTGAATAAGCCATCGCCGCTTGAGAGGGAAGTGGAGACTTGTCTAACAAAATCGTCCAGCTTTCCGTACGCCAGTAACGACGAGATATCTTTAGTAGAAGAGGTGTTAAGCGCTTGTCGAAGAAGCACGGGGGCTTTAGTTCCTGTGCCTGAAGAGGAAGAAGGGTCGTCTCCAGAGAATGGTTCCCCACAAATGACTGAATCCAATACAACTAGCACGTCTACGGCTGAAACTGTGATAGTAAGTAATAAGAACGATGCTATTAAAGATGGGAAACTGAGGGAGCGAAGTAGGATCCCAACGCTGATGGGAGGGAAAAGGCCACCGTCCTCGCCAAGCAGGAACCGGTCGAAGATTCCCGTGGTGGAGCGGAATAAGCCTGGGACTGCGCAAGCGACGGTCCCGGAACCGATCATAGTGAAGCAAGAACATACATTGAGTTTTCATGAGGCTGCAACTTCGAAAGATGTTATTGAGGAACTCAATAGGTGAGTGTTCGTTTATATTGAAATGTTTCATCTAAATACTTTAGAGATCATCGAATTTGAGCACATAAACTAGTCCTGGGCCTTCTAATAAAATTATGTTAATAGGTTTTTTTGTTTTGACAGTATTCGTTTTTATTAACACAGATAATAACGACGCAATAAAGCATTACCAAACTCGAGCATAGATACGTCAGTTGACTTTTATGTCATTGACATAAAGTTTAAATTGCAATTATTGACGCTCGCGATATGCAACGACTATAGATAGCAAACGATAACACTCTAGGTGACAATCTTTCCTTATATCGAAAAAGATAAGTGATATCTAATATTGTGCATAATTATGATTAGTCACAAAAATATATAGTAGTTAGTTTGACTTTTGCTAACACTTAAACCAAAAAATGAAGTACTAGAATTTTTGACGTAAAATCAAAACTATATTTGTTTGCATGTTTGATACGGTTAACAAATTAAACTCATGGTTGGTGTCAGTATAGGCGTTTTCATAGCACAAAAAAATATGACAGCTTGTTTTTTTTTTATCATAAGTCAGTGCCATCATGACTTTATCTTTTACAAAATGACATAAGCCTTATTGGTTATTTTCAGAATGATTCGTCAAAGCGAGGGTACGACGAGTGGGGCGGAGGGGAAGACTGCGGAACGCGGGGAGAAGCCTCACACACACGCGCACAAGGACAGCGCGCTGTGGGCCCCCACTGGATGGGTGCATGTTGAAAAAGACATCGATTTTAGTGACCCAAAGGTAAGAATCATCCTTGATATTGAAAAAGTTTTGCCTTTGTTTATTTGATTTAATATAAATAGAATGTATGGCATTACAGATAACCTAAATGTACATGTAGATAGAAAAGTGGGGGAATAAGAATGAAGTTATACCAAGTGATCGAATGAATTTGTGTGAGACATATTTTGTTTTGTATATGTGGCTGGTGGCGTGATTGTAAGTGATAACCCTTCCTAGTTACTTATTACTATCTGGAAAGGTAAGTGGAAGTGGGTTGGAGTTTACTTAGCTGAATTTTAATTTTCGGTTTCGGAAACTTGCAAGATTGAATCATGTTCAGGGTAAAAAATAGTTTCACCCAGGGTGTATCTTAACCAAATCTGCAGCCTAATTGTGTAAGTGAATTCGGCAAAGGAAACAATCTGGTTCTTTCCCAAAAACACACTTATACACAAAGAAGTTGAATCTTTATTCAATTTATTTGTGTATGTGTGTGTTTTTGGGAAATAAACAGATTGTTTCGTTTGGCGAATTAACTTACACAATTAGGCTGCTGATATAGCCATATTTTTCTGTATTTTCTCAGAAGTGTGTGAAAAATTAATATTTGTTGGAAAAATGTAAATTCTGTCTATAATAAAGTCTTTATTCCCCTTTTTAGGATAGGTTTTGCCTCAGCAGAGAATAAATTCATTCTTTGACGACCAACTGTTTATACCTTCTGACTGGTTCTTTTATTACCGCCAACCTGCCTAAACCAAAAAGTTTATCTCTTAATTCTTATTTACTTGTTCTTTGATAACCAATATATCAAAAGCCTTATGTTCCTAACCACCTGTTTCAGGCCCGAGCCAATCTCCTAGACGTGATGCTGGCGTCCAGCGACTCCTCTCCATCATCGTGCGGCTCCTCGCCCGCGGAGCCGCCGCCGCCCTATTCGCGGCTCCATCGATTGCACCGCTCCAGGAGGCAGAAGACAGGTGAATATGACAGCTGTCATTATGACAGTTCTTTGTTCTATTGTTTATGGTAACTGGGATGAGTTCTCGCAATGTCATTATTTTTTAAAGATGCAGATGTACCGCTAAAGGCTTTTTTTAACTGTGACAAGTGAAAACAATATTAGACACAACAAAGTAAAAAATAAATAAATAAATACGAGTGCGAGAGTCAGTTCCAGAAATAAAAATGGCCGATTTATAAAAAGATCCCCGTTTGCAATTCTTCATTTATTTGCATCAGCTTTGAAGCAATTGATCAAATTTCGTAACGCTACTAAATCTAAACAGAACCTCTGTCCTCGAACAATATTCGTAATCTCGTGAATCGGCCATTTTATTTAACTATCGTGTTTAATTTCCATAAAGCGTTAGTACAAATTGACCCTCTGGAGCTTATTGGTTTAATTTTTTAATAAGCTTATTATTTTTAACTTTAGTTGGATCAGCCAGACATGATTGAGTCAATTTGTACTGGAGCCTTAACTCAGTTTTAGGCTGGCCTTAAACATGCTGGGTTTCTATCTGAATTCGTGACCGGAACTTAAATTTTATTTAAAATTCGATACTTAACTACTATGTTTACTATTACTTCTTCAGAATGATAAAACTATACCTACGTCTGAGAAGGAATTAACAATTTCTTAATTCACGCTGGTTATGAATTCAGATATTCCGTATGTGAATGGCCAGCCTTACCTTCAAAATTTTCATGATCTCAATCGAATTCTTTAAGTGTCAAAGTGACAGAAAGTGTTAAATTGCTAGTGTTGTGCTAGTATAGCATTCGATTAAGATATCGAAAATGTTGAGAATACCATGCGTGCTAACCTGTTTTAAACTTTTTGAATAAATCTTTAAAATAATCTCTGTTCAAATAATTTTATTCTTATTTCATAAAATCAAGCATTAAAATGCTCTTTCATTTCTGAATTTCTTCAGTTACATTTTCCATTTGTTTTTAATTTTTGCTTTTTTTGTCAAACGTTAAATGTTGGTTATTTACATTGTTTTGCACTATTCTTTTGATATTACGTAGCTCTATATGTAATATTACTTTTTCTTTTGAAACTGGATAGTTCTAAATGTTAAATTGCCATGAATCTTATAGCTCCATAGATTTATTGCACATGATTTTCTGAAATCTCTATGTCTACATTTAACGTTTCTCTTAAGTCTGCACAGATCTTAACTGCATGTTTTTTAAAGTGGAAAACATTTTTCTTTTTCAAAATTAAAATAATGATTTGCATGACAGCTCACTCAATATAAAAACACTAAAAATATTTAAAACCTTTGAAGTTTTGCTGAAAATGTATTAAGTGAACTGCCTGACAAGTCTCGAGGACAAACCACCAGAGATCTGTGCTGACGTCTATGTGTCATGTCATTTCATGTTCTCTGTCGTCACGACCAGCCACGTCACTCGTTTCCGCTCTCACTCACACGCACCATCTCACTCTCTCGCCTCATTCGAGTAGAAACATTATCAGCAGGTTACACCACGCTCATTGCTCTTTCAATCAAGAGGTTTCTGCTAAAATTATCATTGGATTGGAATCAGTAAACAAAACTTTAAATGAAGACATGTATTGATGAAATTAAATATCTTTCTGCAAGCTAAGCGTATCCTGAAGTAACGCAGTAAATCCGGGATGTAAATTATTTGAGAACTTATTTTTTTTGCCGTATATTACTTTTTCTGGAACGATGTCCAGAAAAAGTCGAGTCCAAAGCAGTAGCAAATTAAAGTTTTCGATTTCAATTTAACGTGTCATTTTTAAAGCCTTTGAGTCTACCGCTTTGAGCGCCCTCCTTGTCTGCTCTCTTTCCACCCTTTACGTGAAAGAGAAAACTTCAGGATATGATCACATTGAGTGTCTCTGAGCGTGGTGCGGCGTGTGCGTGCGAGCGGAGCTGGACGGGCGCGTGGCGCGTGCTCACGCGTGTTGTGTCGTCCAGAGGGCGCTCGCTTGTAGAGTAGGCTCGTGCTGACGCTCGTGTTGGTGCAGCGGCCGCGCTGCGCGTGCGCGGGCCCGGCGGCCTGCGTCGTTTCCGGCGCCCGTCCATCCTGGGCCGCGAGGGGTTCTTCGTCCGCTACGGCGAGCCGGAGCGCGCCGCCGTCGCCACCTTCGACTTCCTCGACGACTTCTCCGGAGGATCCTCCCCGGAGGCCCCCAAAGACTGTACCTAAATTTTTAGCAATAAAACGCGTCCCAGATCGTTATATTTTTCTATGTCGTTGTGATAGACCGCGGCGAGTGCCGACGGTGTGACGTCACCGTCCGGTGCTAGTCGGCCGATTATGTTGTAGTGCAGTGTCGACGACGACTGCGCCATCCGCCGGCTGCAGCTTTTTAGATACTTCTGCTTCGAAAACTAGATCTCGTAGGTGTCGTAGTACTCACTTTGGATTAGTAGGTCTATGACGAGGCACCTAGTCTTTTAAAAGAAATACATTCTTCCTAGATATTCGTTAGTAGGTGTGGGAAGACTAACGCATTAAAGGCACGGATGCGATGATAATATTGTATAATTGGAAATTGTTTAGTTTTTATGCGACTGACTCGTTCAGCAATAATGTTAAAGTTACTGATGTATCTCGCGAGCCATCGGAGCTATTGAGTGATTTGCGCTTCGTAAGAGAAGGCTTCCGACGAGCGGAGACAGCTTCGAAACAATATAATGTTAATTTGGATCGATTACTTCCTGCGTTAACTTGCTTACGCTTCAAACCAACGACCGACAACTTAGGTAAGAAGACGAAATAATTAATTGACTAAGTGATTGAAAGCTGCGGCCTCGAAGTAATGTGATATTTTTGTATATACTGTAAGTCCCACTTATTTTCATATACATTTAAATGGATTCCTTTCTAACCGAACGAAGCGTTAACGTTGGAACTAGGGTGGTGTTCTGTCTAGCAGAGTCTGTGCACCTGTCACGAAACTCGATCGCGCGAATCGATCACTGCTGCCCTCTCTTTTGCACAAACGTGTCGAGTAACGAATCAGAAAGGGACGGATGATTCAATCGCGCGGTCGCAGCGTTATAATCATAATAATAGGTACTTATGTAAATATCGAATACAATTTACTTATCGAACTAGAAACTACTTATTGGTTAAAGAATTGTCATCTATAACAATCGAATAACCATTTATAAAGATCCATTAAAATCGAAGGGTACTAAAGTATGTTAAGTGTATGTATATAATTATTGTGACGTCATTGATATGCTATTTATTTTGTATCATTTGCGTATTGTCGATCTTTTCTGTGTATACTTAGGTACATATCATGAATTTGTATTATTTATTAAGGCAACGATACAATATAATTTTAATGTTTGATAAAAATAGCAAGCGATGATGGTGATTCCAATAAAAATATGATTTCTATCGATATCGATAATCTATTGTCATTGTTTCGTACAACCCTATGTCCAAATTAAAATAATGAGATCTATTTATTTATAAAACAGCCTAGTTTAACAAAGACCAATAAGGAAAATTAGAACAGCTAATGAATTCATACAATTGCATGAAAATCTTGAAAATTACCATCCGCTTGTTATTTTTATCACGACAATAGCGTCTCGCTATTATGCTATCTGTAAAATTACCCTCTTTGGACACGGTTATAAACCTTGGCAGAAATGTACACTTTAATTATATTGTTATTTTAATGGCTGAACCAAAGCGATTTTACACAAAACAATTTTTCGCCGTCACTTGTTACGCTACAACACTGTTCCTTGTTTTTTTCATTGGCAATTATTTCATACCCAGCTTTTTTTTAATGGTGAAGAATGAAGACAATAAAGGAAGATTTATACCTATTATTAATTAATGTAAACGAAGCGACGACTCGATCGATATTATCTAAAATATTAACTTATTTAGTGTAAGCTACTAATGGCTACGATGTAATGCCTAATTTGAAATTTAAAAGACGTCCCCTTAGTTGTTCTGGATACACACACTGATGTATGAAAACATGTAAAGAACGACTATCTACATGATTATCTAATGTTTTAATACTAATGTTTATATTCGAATTCCTCTTATATTATTAAAGTAACGAATTTATACAATATTGTAAACAATGTGTATTATGTAATGTGTTGCAGTGTTTGTATCCAAACAAGAAGTGTAAAATCCTTATTAAAGTAAGTTACTACAAGTAAAATTCTTGGATCTTATCAGAATATTCAGAGTAACAACCGTAGTATTTAAAGTTGTTCTAAAATCAAAATGAATATGTTTTTCAAACGACCAATCCGTTTACCCTATCATACATTAGCGTCATTGTCATAATTAAAATAAAAAGTTGACATCTGTCAAACATCTGTCATGGGAAAAAGAGATGTCCATGTATTTAATTGTAGGATCCAAATGGTACTGTGATTGGTAGCTACCACTGAATTTTGGAGCACAATTAATTGGAAAATTTAAAAGATTAATAATAAAATGTGGTAATTGCTCGGTATTGGGTGCATTTGTCGGTACGTTATAACCTAAGAGATAGAAATACTTGACATAGGTAGGTACTTTGAACACAGTGAACGGAAATAAACCGTTCACTGTTTGAACAGTACAAAATGTGTAGAGTAACAGTATAATTTAATTATCTACTATTACAGATGGGTTCAATAAACGATTCCGTTCCCAAATTATATTTTTTGTTTTAATTTGCGCGCCTATTTCCTTCCTTACCTTCTTCCTTACTTTTAGGTACCTCGTCTTCAATGCTGCGAGTTGGTTGCATGGGTTACATTATTATGACCTATATCTATAAATATGACATTGATATCCGGTCGCGATAATCAGACGGGATACAATATTTTTTTGGAAATCTTGTGTTGGGAACTGTTGTCCATCTACCAAAGTACCAACTTATGAAACTCAAACATTGTAAGTATATTCAGAACTGAAGAAATACTATAAGCAAGCGTGCTTCACCATCGACCACATCATGGCTTACCATCAGGTGAGATAGTGGTTAACAAAAAAAAAACTACGGTAGTAACTAGTTATAGGTAATGGAGACCACAAAACTCTTTATGGGCTGAAGTTGGCTCTCGTTTGCTTGTCGGCACGCTCTATTCAGATCCGGAGATCAATCCCAAGACTTCGCTAAGCAGTCGCACTATCGAAACCACTTCAACTAGACCAACGAAACGGTCACATTACTTACTTAAATATATATTATGAATAATCAATCTCCCAACAAGCGGTTCGCTCCCACTTGATTAGGTTTGTAGTACATGAAGATCTACACCGCAATTAGATCTACAAGGTTAGACAAACATGGCAATAACAGTTCAATAGCTATCGATGGCACCGCGCTCTAAGATCAGCTTTTAATCTAAAGGTGCGTACGGATTGCGCGTACCCTGGTACGCGTACTCAGTTAACGCGTATCCGGAACGCCTAGTCCATACCTGCAGCTACGCGTTCACTCTTGGGGTACGCGTACCGCGCGAGCCAACTCGCAGCGCGAGCCACCGTCAGTCGCCAGTCGGTTTTTGGTCGCGCGTCAAAGAGGACGCACGCGGCCGGCTACGCTATATTTGGACGGCAAAATGAATAAACACGCGTGTTCTTCGAGTATCAATAATGAAAACTTTATGAATTTCTGCGCGCTCTGGATCGATTGACCTCGCGTACAGGTTCGCGGCGGTCCGTACAAGAGCTGTACGCGTATCCAATGTACGCGTGGACAGTGTTTCCCAACTACGCGTAACACAGGAACGCGCTGTCCGTACGCAGCTTTACTGGGATGTATCTGAATACAAATACATAGAGGACTACTTCCAAAGATCTGTAAATGACAAAGGCTTACCGTGTTCTCCAATGCATGAGTGAAGCAAACGAGTCTTTCAGACTCAGTGTCTCCGTATGAGATTCGGCAAGTAGGTATCTGTAAAAAATGTCCCGCAGCCGTGAATTCGACACGAATTCGCTTACGGAATTAGGCTGTAATCGATCGACCAATCCAGTGCGGCTGTTATCACTAAGCTGAAAAGTTTCTCAAGAATAATAAAATATTGGTCTTAAGTACCGCCACCAATGGAATTATGGCAACAGAGGCAGTTGCGTTGCCATCCCAGAGACCATCCATCTCTGTAGTAAATACTGAGTAAATAAATATTTTATCTTCTCATCGCTCCTTATGCCCAAACAGAGAGACATGTTTTATAAACATCTTGCTTTTTAGGTTTGATGATATTGTGATTTGGAAGGGAATTTGAGAAACTATTATCAACAGTGGGTCATAAGTCGGGTACTTCGAAAACAACCCTTTTGAGAACGTGGCGTTGTTGATGTTTGTCCCTTTACGAACAAATTCGCGGCAAACTGCTAGTACATACCTACCTCAATAGACAAACATTTCAAAACGTAGATAAGTATGTTCGATACAAATCAATAACCAACATGGCCGCATTCTAAAATTCCAACATTTCTAACTACCCGCATATGTACTAGCTAGCCTATTTTAACCACACGACCATTACCTAAACACTGATAAAGGCCGATAAGAATGTACCTAGGTATACGTGTGCAACAATTAGTTCGAACTGACGCTGTTTGCACGTTAGGTAGGCTTCACGTTACTGTAGGCACCTAGGTTACCTAGGTATAAATAGTAAATGGTTCAATCATCAGTTATTGTTTTTTTCTGATAATTGCAAAGTGACGCAGAGTGATGCCAATTAATCTGACGTCAGATTTGTGTAATGGGCTACGGGCGCTACGGCTATTACAAACTGATATTTGCAGCCTAATTGCGTTGGTGTAGTTCGGCAGGGTAAAAGGTATAACTTCGAGAAAGAGTGTGACAAATTCCTTTTAAATTTCTTCGGTATTGCCAAAAAATATTGGACGCTTTCATTGGTGAAAATACTCTTTTCGAAAGAGTCCAATAATTCTATACTCTGTCGAACTCTTTTAGCAATTAGTCTGCTGTTAGGATTTATAATACATTAAAATTTGCTTTTTCCCACGGCTTCGTTCTCGTGGCATTTTCCCAAAGGATCCATGCATTTGATCGGGCTAAAAATAAACCTAGCTGGAAGGCTGGGCGGCGTTTGGAAAACTTCGTCGCGTATCCCACAAAGCCTGAAGACTAAAGTATTCAACCAGTGCGTCCTACCTGTTATGACCTACGGTGCCGAGACGTGGACATTCACACATACGGCTGGTTCATCAGTTCAAAGTTGCTCAGCGAGCTATGGAAAGGGCTATGCTCGGGGTCTCTCTAAGGGATCGAATCCGAAACGAGGTGATCCGGCAGAGAACCAAAGTTGTCGATATAGCTCACAAAATAAGTAAGCTGAAGTGGCAATGAGCCGGCCATATAAGTCGTAGAACCGATGACCGTTGGGGTAAACGTGTTCTTGAGTGGAGACCACGAACTGGTAAACGTAAGGTAGGAAGCCCTCAGGCTAGGTGGAGCGACGACCTTCGCAGGGTGGCTGGTAGCAGCTGGATGACAGTTGCCGAAAATCGAACCAAATGGCGTGCAATTGGAGAGGCCTATGTCCAGCAGTGGACTGCTATAGGCTGATAATGGTGATGATGAAAAATAAGCCTATGGCACATGGCACTCAGTCTTCTTCATTTCGTATTGATAAACTAAAATTTTGACTCGACTATTCTCAAATTTTGTCAGACCAGTAGTCACCTGGACAGCTCTGTCATTTGCCAAATTCAGATCCTGACATGTGCAGATGGCTGGGCACAAAAGGCAGACAAGGAGGTGGGGCATATGAGACTCTATTTTGCCAGGTTATTTCTACAGCGACCAATCTGGACCCGCAATCGGTTTATGGATTTCCAGATTCGTCACTCAGTGAAACTGTAGCTTTGTTCGTAGCACTGAAATAAATTTCGTAATCGGACTATCGTCTAACTAAGCAATCGGATGAAAACTGCCGAGATTATCTGAAGTTTATATTTTATCCTCATTATAATATTAGTTCAGATTTAAACATTAGGTTAGGTAGTAGTGGTAGGTATATGCTGATGTATTCCATCATATATCAGAATATCCCTTACGGCTTAGATTCTCATCTACCCAGATCCACACAGTTACCTGCCGGATCTATGTCATTAGCGTAAAAACTAATATGCAGTGCAATAACAGGAGTTCTGCCGCATTACAAGATTGAAAGGTAATGGAATAAAAAGTGCAATAATATCTACCGATAATAGGTACTTAATTATTTAATAAAACACCCAGCATCAATTATAGGCAACAAAATAAATAATCGCATCCACCGGACTCCCGCAGCCTTGACCATGGTCGTCGCTCCACCTAGAGGGAGGCCATCCGGTGCTGCGTCTGCCGATAAGCCACTTTTAGGCCCAACGACCATACGATGGATACGAAACGCACAGAACCGATCAGTGTGGCGACGCTTGGGGGAGGCCTATGTCCAGCAGTGGACGTCTTGCGGCTTAAATGATGATGATGAAATAAATAATCTCTATAGAACCCTGAACATGCTCGACTGAAGGCAAAGTCTACTATAGGTCAACTAGTCACTTCTGTTTACAATCTAAATAAGCCTTCATACTTCTCAGTATTTAATTTTATTATTCTTAAACTTAACATGAATCAGCAATCCAGACTTTTAAACAGGATCCTCTCTTAGATATGCCAAGATGACGCAAAACCATTTTGGAAATTCCTCCTCCCAATTGCTCTTGAGTAACGTAGCTGACATCCGTCACATACCGGGATACCTAACAGATTATCTAAACCGCCTATAATATTCAGACCGGTAAGGTAAGGATCAGCAGTTCACCGGTACACGTCAGTTTTCTTTCGAAACTTTGCCACGGTATGACGATGTGGTTGAACCAGTAAACGCAGACTCACAGTGTATTATTTCCATCAAAATAGCGTTTTTCACAACAGTAATACCTACAAGGTACAACAATTCAAAAGACGTTTCCCAATTTCCTCAATTTTTATTTTATTTCAAAGACAATCTTTATTTCAATCTGGTTCTACCATCGTCATATTATTATAGGAACAACATACTAAAGACAATCACTTCATGAAAGAGACAGCAATACGTGACTTGCAGAAATGCACCGACCGAGTTCAATGATCTTAATCAGTACAATGACTTATTAGGATACCTGTATCGATGGATAGTTTATTAGGTACTACGCACGTCCGCTTCGTCCAACTTACCACAGTGTCTCAAGACGAAAGTCTATCTATGACCAGTGTGTGTTGCCAGTGATGACATATGGCTCTGAGACGTGGTCGCTTACAATGGGCCATATCAGAAAGCTTACAGTCAGTCAAATGGCAATGGAGAGAGCGATGCTCGGAGTTTCCTTGCGTGATCGAATCAGAGATCCGCAAGAACCAGGGTTACCGACATAGCCCGAAGAATTGCCAAACTTAAGTGGCAGTGGGCAGGGCACATTGCTCGCAGAACGGATGGCCGATGGGGCAGAAAGGTTCTGGAATGGCGACCGCGAACCGGAAGACGCTGCGTTGGAAGGCCTCCCACCAGGTGGACCGATGACCTGGTGAAGGTTGCGGGGATCCGCTGGTTACGAGATGCACGGGACCGGTCAATGTGGCGACTCTTGGGGGAGGCCTATGTCCAGCAGTGGACGTCTTTCAGCTGATATGATGATGATGACGCACGTCCGCAGCCTTTAAGAGGTCGTCGCTTCATTTAGCTGGGGAGCATCTTATGCTTGGTTGATGTTTTCATGTTCAGTATAATACACTACAGCCATATAAAGTCCACCTACATAACTGAGGCCCACGTTAACGAATTCTTAACTCAGAGTTAGTTGCTAACACAAGGATACATTGACATGTATTCATAATTTTAATATTGTAAAACTCGTTTTAGCAACTAACTCTGAGTTAAGTTTTTCGTGCAAGTGGGCTAGTAATATGTATAACTTACGTATGTACAAGCTTCTGCCATAAAAACCTATATCTTGATATTTCGTTATGGATTTATATCAGTCAATTAACTTTAGTACGTATCTAGTTAATTGGATACGATATTGATATTGCACCATACGTCGTTTCCACTTCAACGGGGTAAATAAACAACCAATTAGGGCGCACTTGTCGACCAACACGTAGACGCCATGACGCATAACATTTCTGATAAGTGTTATAATACATTCGCCTTATGTATTATAGCTTTTGTGACTCCCCGGATTAGTCAGCTCATGCAGAATGCGACTGCCGGCACGCAGACAGGGTGACGACGAAGTATCCTCGTTGAGATAATGTGTTGTTGAACCACGTAATGCCGGTAACACTGGTGTTTTTACAGCGAGTTACCTAATGAAAATGAAGAGTTAAAAGATCAATCATCACCATCATTTCAGCAGGAAGACATCCACTGATAGACTCGGGATACTCCCTCAAGCGTCGCCACAACGACCGGTCCAGTACTTCCTGCATTCAACGGATTCTCGCGGCCTTCACCAAGACGGCCCCATCGGCCAACAGGTGGAGTGCAATTTGTCCTGCCCACTACTACTTAGCTGCGCACTTGAGCAGTTGTGCGACTCACAAGTTGTAGTTCGTGGGGTCGAACCGAGGCAGGCGCTATACTTTGTTTAAATTATTTGATCACCACTGCTCTCAAAATGGTGAAGGAAAACAACGTGAGGAAACCGGCATGTCCTAGAACCAAAACTTCGAAGACATCTGACATCCACCAACCCGCACTGGGCTCGCGTGGTGGATTACCTATTGCCCATTCCTACACACAGAGAGAAGGCCTGTGCCCCAGCAGTGGGAACTTATGTTTGGCAATGCCACTTAAGGTTGCCCTAGACGACGGCACGAACTATTTTGTGCGCGGGGTTAAAATGCATGCTATCTCATCCGACAACACGTGCGAAAGAGATAGATGCTGTGATGAGCAGTAAGAAGCTAGTTCGCGTACGAATTAGCACTTTTGCAAATTTGTAGCGAAATGGATGATGATTTAGGACGAAAATGAGCGCGCGAAATTTTAAACAGACATTTGGGAGTATGGATATCATCAAAAACGACTGAATATAGATTTTCAAAATAAAATGGTGACTATTTTGCTATTTTCCTTCTTCTTTATGGTATTTATTTCTGCACAAAGATGCGTTAAAATTAGTGTTGAAATGTGGAACTTGCGACGCTCATAATTTGTTTTTATTCTTTTTGTTTCCATACAGGCCTAGATAATGATGAGTAAATTGATTTTTATTTTTTATTTTGAACGTACATCGTCAATCAGTGGAGTAATCGCCAGACTACTTTTGTATGGAAGAATGATCGACTAGGTCAACCTTAAGGTAAAAGATGATAACATGAAATCTACGAAATAATGAAATAACTTTCTTATACCAGCTGAAAATGTAAGTTATTTTAGTCTGCTATAACGACACACATGGGAATTTCCCAGATGCATTAGTTTCCAATTAAAATTATATAAATTCAGAATACATAAACACAAACAATATTTTAGTATTTATTTACCTTATTATTGCTGAAAATAAACAAAACCTAATTAGTATTTAATTGTTATGACTAGGTATTTTGAAATATAATAATTATGTCCATTTACGGTCATCATCCTTTTGGTTTATTTACGTGTGTAACTTAAAATAGGGATGTTTCCTGAGTAGAATAATTATAATTCTATTTAGTCCGTCAGTGAGATTATCAAGTAATATTAGACCCCTATTTTTTGCTTTATTAAATAAACTAGCTGTTCCCCGCGGCTTCGCTCCCGTGGGCTACCCCACAGGACCCGTTTTCGGGATTAAAAAATAGCCTATGTCACTCAGGAATAATGTAGCTTTCTATTGTTGAAAGAATTTTTAAAACCGGTCCAGTAGTTTCGGAGTCTATTCGGTACAAACAAACAAAAAAATCTTTCCTCTTTATAATATTGGTATATAAATGAGTACTATTAACGCAAAAAAATCACGTTTGTTGTATGAGAGCCCCACTTATTTATTATATTCTGTTTTTAGTTTTTGTTGTTATAGCGGCAACAGAAATACTTTATCTGTGAAAATTTCAACTGTCTAGCTATCACGGTTCATAAATAAATAAATAATAAAAAAATCGTTTATTTTGTAAAAACATTTGTTCTTAAACATTACAAGCCCACCAAACTGCGAGGCAGTTTATCGGCGGGATTAGCGCTCGTATAACAATTGGTTTAAACTTAAATATAAAATATAGGTATAAAACAATTCAATTCAGTGACAACGCGGGCTACCGCCGCACATTCGCAGGCGCGGTCGGCGCCAGCCCGCGCCGCCACCTAGGTGCATATGGATAGCTATAGGCATAACAAACTCACAACAACACAACACAGGTGCGCGCGTCAGCGCTGTGACAGTGCTGATGCATCACAGGCAACGGCCACCCCATCAAGCAACACATCCATAAGTCTTCTTTTTAACTTTCCCTTGGCAATTCCACCATTTTCTCCTCTCAACCAATCAACACTATTAAATACTGTGGGGATCAAATACTTATTGGTTCTCTTGCCGTAGTAATTTTTTGCTGGTGCTCGCAGGAACTTACGTTCTCTAACACTTCGAGTATTGTAAGTGTTCGTTTCATACATTTTATATTGATCGTTATACAGGGTGTTTGGAAGGGAGCTGTACATACGCCTAGGGTAGAAACTAGGGATAGTCTGCTACCTACCCCCGCCCATTATATTGACCTTGGCCTCAAGGTTTTTTTTTAATTTATTATTATTTTTTATTTGACTTTTTTGTGATTTTTTGACTAAAACTACCTGTAGCTCAAAATCTATCCATGGGACCGGTCGGCTAATGGTCTTGTTTTAATCGTTAGAGTCTTAGGGTCCTGCAAAAAATTATTTTACACCAGAAAATTGTGGAGAAGAAAAGTTATGGGGCCTGAAGTACCATAGTAAGGTAAAGAAATAATTTTAAGGGCAACTTTCTATGGGGTTTAAAAAAAACTAACAGGGTTGGAGTTCTTCTGATTTTTTTAAACATCCTCAGTCCATGCCCTTTCTAACGATATGCTAAAAGTGTATTTATCACTTTTAGTTTTAAAGTTATTAATTAATTTCCGCAACTAGGGCACTTCAAGCAAAAATTTCAACTAATGAAAATTAAATGTGTTCGATCGTAAAAGGATGGCAAATGAAACAAAAAATTTGGTAATGACTAATGTCATTAAATTACAAATTTTAATTAATTACAAATTTTGTTCAAATTGATGACCATTGACCTGTAAACATGCTCGGCACCTCTTCCTCATCTCCACGGTCAATAAATCAATAAATTAAAAAAAAACCTTGAGGCCAAGGTCAATATAATGGGCGGGGGTAGGTAGCAGACTATCCCTAGTTTCTACCCTAGGCGTATGTACAGCTCCCTTCCAAACACCCTGTAGAACTGCTCGAGAACCAGCAAGTACTTGACCTTCTCATGTACAGGAAGCACCTTACATATAACAAATAGTTTCTCATAATTCTCCTTACTCTCTCGCTTTATTTTAGGGTTAACAATATATTTTAAGAAACGTATTTGCAGTGATCTAATACTATTTAAATATGTTTTAAATGTACGGCCATACATATTTAGTCCATAGCTAATCAAAGACTCGGCTAGGGCAAAATAAATTACACGCAACGTTTTTCTACTCAACGGCGACTTCAAGACATAAAACTTACCCAAAACTGACCTAAGCCTTGCACACACTGTGTCAATCTGTGTCTTCCAGTTTATGTGGCGGTCCACCCACAGACCCAGATACCTAAATCTATTGACATACTCAAGCTTTTGACAAAAACAGTTGATATTCCCGACGTGCATGCACTCGTAAGTGTGGCCCACGATACCGATATCATCACTGCAGACCTTTTTTGCCAGCAAGTTGTGCGGCGAGTGCACATGCATCAACTTCGTCTTACTTAGATTTAGGATGATACCGTTATCGTGCGCACACCGGGTGATATTGTCGAAGTCATCCTGCAAAACAGACCTGACCTCCTGTATATCCCTCGAGGAGTACATGAGACACATGTCGTCCGCATACATATAAACACGACATTTCTTCACAACATTACTGACGCTATTGACATGCATGACATAGCCAACTGGTCCGTACACGGATCCAGTCGGCACGCCAAGGTCAACCGCAGCTTCCTTACCGACCACTCCGGAAATGCAGGTTTGTAAGGTTCTGCCACTTAGGTAGTTCCGGAACCACCTGTTAGTAGGGCCCCTGATCCCACACTCGTCCATGGCCTGCAACAGCACCTCGTGGTCTAGAGTGTCGAAAGCCTTCTTATAATCGATGAACAGCGCCAAGATCTGGTGTCCCTGATCCAGACTACTGTTCATGTCTTCAGAAAACTGTGAAAGTGCCGTCATGGTGCTGCGGCCGCGCCTAAATCCATGTTGCGCATTTGCCAGAACATCATTCTGCTCTAAGAATTCGCTAACCTGACCAACTACTATTTTTTCTACTATTTTATTTATCACTGATAAGATAGCGATAGGCCTATAGTTAGCGTAATCCGAGTGGGCACCCTGTTTAAAGATGGGCCTGATTAAAGCTTTTTTGAGTGTACTTGGATATTCCCCTTTCGATAAACACAGATTGACAAAGTGCGACAAGACTGGTGAAATTTCATTCTTAATTAGTTTTAAGTCCATAACTCGAATACCATCAATGCCCGGCGCCTTATCTCTGCTCAGCTGATCGATAACTTTACACACTGTGTCGCTGGACACGGGTTTAAAACGGAAGGTCACATTACTTACCCTAACATACTTACTCATGAGATACAGCTTATCATGAGATACAGCCTGGTGACAGACAGACAGACGGACAGTGGGGTCCCGTTTTTATCCTATGGTACGGAACCCTAAAAACTGACAAAGATAAAGCGCATCAAAGTTCAGGAGTGGGGACTTGTGATCGCTTTTTCTCACTTTGTCAGTATAAAGTGCAGCACACCGTGACGTCACACGATATTACAACGTACTGTACCTACCGTCGTATTTTTTTGTAATGGCAATATTTTTAAGTTTTTTAACTGACGGACTAAATAGAAGTTTTTTTGTCAACTACCGTATTCAATAAAAAGCTGAAAACCCCGCTAAACATAGGCGTCGCATGCGCTTCCACATGGACCCATCCTGTGTATATTTCGACTTTCTTGGGGTTAAAACCGAAACCGGTTATGGTTAAAAATAGGGTTCGGTAAGGGCGGTTACGCACACCACAAGATCCGTGTTCGTGAAATTCCGGAAGTAGCCGTAGTACTTCATGTAGGGAATCTTACGCACTACATACGAACTCTATCTTTCACAATACAGAACATTTTGAACTCGGAACTCAAATCACACACGTACACGGATGTGCAGTGCGTAACCGCCCTACTTCTGAATTAAAAAAACGGAGCCCGACTTAACCGGGTTTAGCAGCAATGAACATGAACTGCAGAACTGTTTGTATCGGAATTTATGAGAAGCTCGTTAACTATCTAAGATATCGGGACTAGAGTACTAGCAGTGAGAACACCGTGTTCTGCCATAATCCTCCGTTCTGCTACCCAGAGTTGGTAGGTAGCGAATTTCCCTACGAGAATAAAGCAGCGGGCAATCTAGATCTGTATCCGGTTGATGGCAAAAAGCTAGCTTCAGGTTTTTGGTAATGATTATTCATAACTTGCAAAACTTGGGTTAATAAAGTAAGAGCAAGTCGAAGGGTAAGATGCTCATAACTTCACACCTGTAGGAGCCATGTTATGTTCAAAAAGGTACCTATGTGCAGTTAACATAATAACTAACTAAAATATATTCAGGAATTGGACCTTAAAGCCGCTTGTCACCGGCTTACGCAAGAATTCGTGTCGTTTTTACAAACAAACTGTGTAGGTACGTCGCAGCCATCTGGTTAAATTAGGATACTAATTGGCCTAGGTGGCCGTTAATTAAACGTTAATTGAACTAAAATCATTCAACTTTTAACAAATTGGCGTATTGAAAGTCAGCCCTTTGAGGATAACTGACCAAGATTCAGCCAAGTGATTCAAATTTAGTACTTTTTTTCCAATGCGGCGCTAGTAGTCACCAAAACAAATATGACGTCTACAATTCTACAGTGTAAACTGTGAATACTACGTCTTCTGCAAGTTTTCGCGAAATATTTGAGCCTAAACTGTGTCAACCTAAATAAAAATCACAAATCGTTCAATATCTAATTTAACTAAATGATACACGATATTCAGCCTTCTGGTTAAACGTTGCGCTCAATGATTTGACTAGTTGTTCTTCAGCCGGTTAATTGAAAGCCGGCGTTTAATGAACGGCCTATGCGTCCAATTAGCTGGCTTATTTTACCAGGTGGCTGCGACATATAGAAAAATATTACTCGCTAGACAAGACGCGCTTTGAGTTGCTTCGTAGTTAACATGACTATTTTCTTTACAAACAATCGAAAATTGATAACTTGACTAGTGGACCCTACCATAATCATACCCTTCGCAGAACTGCAAGAAAACAATGCTATCGTTTACTTACAACGTTGATATTTTTCTTGTCTGCAGCAGACAAGTTTTCGTGCCCAGATCCCACGAAAATCTTGAGGCGTACATGATTAATTTTTCGGTCTTATCTGCAGCAGATACTTACGGTGCATTTCCTTACCGTGTAAAAGCGCCCATAAGGCAGTTTTTAGCCTTCATGAAGACCTCACACAGTGAAGGACCTATTTTATACCAACTTACAGAAACTAAAAAACAGTAAATAAGCTAAAAAGTATATTAAATGACTGGGTATAATTATAAAAAGTTAAGTATATTAACTTAATTAACTTTATGATCTTCCCTTTGCGCATATCAGAAAAACTGGATCATCGAAGTTAGACCTGAAAAATCAAATCAATTTTATTTCTGCCAAACACTCACCAAGTTGCGTTAAAAATCGTGTTAGTGCGAAACATACAATTGCTGTTATATATTGACATTGTTAACACAAAAAACATTTTGAGGACGGCAGGCTAATTTCGTAAGTAAATTCGGCAAGGCAAAGGGTTTTGACCCCATCAATCGACGAGACGAAAGAAAAACAAGATGAAAAACACGATGTGGATTTCCGTCTATGTGATTGCTCGATTAATGGGGGCAAACCCTTTGCCTTGCCGAATTCACTTACGGAATTAGGCTGCAGGTCACCCTAAGCCACCTTTAGTGCTCAATTTAATTCAGGATCAGGGGGGTGACCACAAGCTCTTAGAGTAAGGTTATTTTGAGATCGAGTAAGGGACAGATGTATCTGACTTGTATACATCTGTCACTTACTCGATCTCAAAATAACCTTACTCTAAGAGCTTGTGGTTACCCCCCAGGAAAACTGGTCAAAGGATTCCCAGAAAATAATAAAAAACAAAAAATAATAAGTTAATAGGACATTTATTTAAAAAATAAATAAAAAGAAATTGTCATGATATTTTGAATGTCATAGACATTAACATTTCTAATCAGTTTACTCTATGTTTACTTTATTTTACAGCTTCCAATTTTAAATAACTAGTGCGTTCGTATATCCGGTCCGTCAATTTTATAGTATCGATAAAAATTAATTAAACGGAACAATCGTTTGCTACATGGATGCAAATGAGTCTGCAGTAAATTATCGGAGAGATTTTACTAAAATAATTAAATAGATAAAATGATTATTCAGTATCAAGTCTTCGTTGTTTAGGTAACTGATAACTTGATAAATCGTCATATGCTTTGCTTTGCATATTGTCTATTTCTTTACAGAAAACGGAAAACACCAGTCAGTTATGTTAAATATAAAATGGAAATAAAAATGGTTTATCAAAAATAGGACCAAATAGATCTTTTCTTTTTATTAAAATGAATACGAGTATAACGAACAGTTCACATAAATATTTAATGAACGAAAACAAAAAACTACACTGTAAATAATAACTAAGTATATGATGCCTATAAAAAAAATAGAAACAAATAAAAAAAAAGAGAAACAAATAAAAAAATATATAAAAACGGCGTAATCTGTACAGCTTTTGAACGCAGTGGACAAATTGATTCAATATCGGATTGGTCACACATTATTTCGAATAATTCGAATAAAACTCTCAAAGATTTTCCACTACAAGCCATAATTACAGGAATCACAATAAACTGCGAAAGGAACTACACTATTGAAGTGTTACCAGAATAGAACAGATATAGGAAAGAACTATATCTAATAATACTCAATCTAGTACGGATCCTTTTGTGACCAAATTGACTTAAAAGTAGGTAGGTACATAAAAATAATATTTCAATAACTTATATGAGGACTGTTTTAAATCAACATAGCCATTACATTTAGGCAAACATTTTGCATTTTACAACAGAAGTAAATAAAAAATACAGAGTATTATTACACATTAACATTTTGTCTTTGATATTTCATGAATGGCAAAATTAATCATTGTCCACAATCTAAATATTTCATAGAAAAAAAACTCTATGGTATCCGAATGTAGATCAACATTTTACTGATAACTCACAATTACAATAGCTTTTGGTTAATTTTGTTTTTGGATAGAGGCCAATTACATTTGGAATTGTATCAAACTGATTTTAACCTTGAATACAAAATAATTACCGACCCTGAAAATGACCGTACGGATCTACATAATGGTAGAACAATAATCCATATATCACAAAGCAATCAGTATTTTTTTTTAATAATCTACGTCTCTTCTTCTTTTTGTGTGAGGATTTGGCCACCTCTGGTGTCAGAGTCAATTAAGCTTCTTTACAAAAAAAAAAAAACAGTAAGGCCGGTTACGCACTACATATGATCCGATTCCGTGATTTGAGATCCGAGTTCTATCCGAATTTAAAAAGTTCTGAATTCGAACGAAAATGTTCGGACGAAGTTCGGATGTAGTGCCCTACAAGAAGTTACTACGGCTACTTCGGAACGGAAATTTCACGGATTCGGATTGGATTCAGTGCGTAACCGCTCTTATTGAACACGTATGTGCAGTAAATTTTAAAGTACCGATTTTACAGAAAGCAATAACAAATATTATTCGTTTACAATAAATGTTTAAAATGGAGGGTACTAACTATTGCACGTCGGTTTTGTATTCCCCATACATGACTAGAGAAATATTAAGAGTTTCAAAGTAAGAAATGGTCAAATTCTATACTAATTTGACACAAAGATGACATTTTTAATTATTGAAACCTTTACACCTTTAATTTACACTGAAATAAATCTTACACAATTATCAATACCTATACTTCATAAAAGATGGCTTGATATCTGCGACAGCTATATCAATACAGTAACAATAGCGCTTGACATTAACGTAACAATAACGTATACGTCAGTTTGACATATGTCACAGAGATCAAGCTTTCTTTTAGGAAGTAAAGACGTGTGATTCGTTCTTGTCTTAAATTTACAAGCTAGGCTTTACTGGCTACAAAGAATTTTATGATAACACATTAGGTTTTATTAATAGAATATGCTTTTTATGCACTTATGCAACGACATCAATTTTATGAGACACAATCAGCCAGTCAGTAGACGTAATATTTTTTATAAATTTGTTACACAATTTTGTATTCTAAGTATAGCTTCTAGTATTTGTTGTCGTTGACGATTATTTTAAGAAAAAGCAGCGTATCATTTCGTAACGGTATTAGGTGATCTTAATTTCATTAATGAATACCGCTTTTAAACTATAGTGTAAACGAAAGCCAACAAAACGAACGACACAAACGTCAATATAAATGAAGAATATTTTCCAAATGCCTATCGTTTTATATCATTTTTACATTATTTACTTAACATTAATCTTATCCTACATACAGACCAAACAGAGGGCAAAGCTGAACATCTAAAGGTCGATGGCAAAGAATAGAAAACAGTTTTGCGCGCCAATTTTGTTGTTTTAAATTTGGAAGACCTTAGTTGTTCGTAAAGCTGGGAACAAATTATCGGACGCGGCTGACGGACGCGACTTACAGCCGCGGCTGATGTGTGCACAGTCGTATAGGACGCGGCTGCCAGATCTCTATCAGACGTCCGAACGCCCAAGGTCACGTCCGCGACTTACGTCCAATAGTTTGCACAATGTAATGTACATTCATTACCTAGATACTCTATAAGTCACGGCTGTCAGTCGCGTCCGTAAGCCGCGTCCGATAATTTGTTTTCAGCTCAGATCGTCACAATGGTTTGAGGAATCGTATTTTATTGACGCGATTCGATTTTCGAATCTAAAAAAGTCAAGCGCATTTTTTTTTATTTTTGTATATCTACTGCTCGACTTTTAAGCTATTCTGTTCCATTGCGCGCTTTTAAATTCGTAAAAGTGTATACTCTGTGTAATTGACTACTATATGTCGTGTCATTATCGATAAGGTTCGATGTTTAGCTTTACCCTGTATAAAAATTAAGCTCAACTTCACTGGGTTTTCAATAAATATTTAAGTCTTGTGATGAATTTAAAAAAAAACATTGGCGTTAAAAGGAAGCCTTCGTTCAAAGACAACTTGATGAAAAAATAATTTTGGGCGTCGAAGAAAATTTAGAGTAGGATTAAAGTGTAACTTATTTTGAAGAATAATGCAAAATAAGTCGATTCTAATAATTTCAAGGAAAGAGTATTTTTGTCAAGAATCCCTAAAAAGAGACCCCAAGAAAGAGGTCGTAAAGAAACCTCCTCTGAAGTGGAAACAAATATCCACAGATAAAATTAAAAAACAGTCACACTCCTAGTCAGGATAGACTATTTCTTCTACATCATTACGCTTTACCTAAGACCTCCGTGCCCTGCAAGCACAGCCAATTTCTTCTTCCACAATAAATTACGAGTCTCTAATAATTAACAGTGTGACTTGTTCAAGGAACAATAAGTAGTACTTCTAATTCCAAATAACGCCAATAAGATTGTTCTAGAATATTTCTAATCTTCTTCACTTCGTGTCCCGACTACTTCCAAATAGGGATTGCTTCTTGCCGCCTGCTTTGTGCGAGCTGTGTAAAATATATTTTTTAAATTATTGTTTGCGCCAAAAAAAATAGAATTATTCGTGCATAAAATAAAAAAAATGTGCTTGTTTGAAATTCGAACCATGCTGGCCATAATGTTATTCTATAAAGGTTAAAAGGAAAAATGGCGCCATTGAATTAGTTTTAGTAAATTATTACATTAGGTACATACTTCAGTTTACTAAGTTAACTAAACTTAAATTACCTAAACTTAAATTTAAGCTACATCCAGCCAAGGCTAAGTTCAGACAAGCTCTATAAGGTTTCCGTAAAAAAAAATAAAAAAAAAATATAACTGTGAATAAAATTATAATTGTATTCACAGTTTACCAAAATGCCAAAGGTTAAAAGTAACCGAACTACAGCTGTCTGTCTGAACTTATCCTTATAAGTTTAAACTACCATACACCCATCGACTTTCACTGACATGCAAATGCGCGGGAAATTTGCCGCGGGATGGCTTAAACTATCTATGGTTGGTATTCAAAAATCTACATTAAAAGAATATTATATTGACCAATTGCAGATTTTAATAATAAGTAAAATGACAAAAAGAAGTCATCTCATAAACTTTCCAACATTATTATATTCTTTTAAATCACCCAAGACCATATTGACCAACCCAATACTTCTCATCGATAACAGTCACAAAATAGACAAAAAAAAATCAGTAACTATATTTACACTTCTAGATGAATTGAACATGCACAATGAAACAAAAATTCTATACACTTTCCACATGTTTAAAAAGTCACGTGTACCTACATGCAAAATAATGCTACGGACTAGAATCGATTGGCACTGACAATCACTTTAGCAGACAAAGCAAATATTTGTCAACAAGAACACCTGAGCGTTTCCCACGATACTCCACTGACAAAGATAATGTTTGGTACATTAAATGGTGACAATGATGTGTTTGTGTGTCATGGAACGTTGCAAAAACCGGATGGTTTGAAACAGACAGGAAATTGAAGCGTCTGCAGTTGCACTAAAATATTTATAAGCAAATTGAGATCTTCGAGTCAAGCGAAAATCAACCCCGCTTTCTGAAAATATCGATACGACACGAATTCAATGTAAGTTATGTGACATGGCTGTTAAAAATTCATTGAACCAATCCCAAAATCACGCATCTGATATAGGTACCAGGTTAATTTTCAATGACCAGCCACATTTTTTCCAGGAATTATGTATCAATCAAAGAACGGTTTATGCAAAAATCAACCACAAAAAAAGAAAAAAAAATTTGCATAACTCAGCAAAATGTACAGAACGGCTGTTTTTTTTTCTTTATAAACAACAATGGCGAAATCTTAGCTGACTTAAATTTGATCGTCTTAAAGTGAGTTATATACGAAAAAAAACCAGTAATTGTCTACGTTTTTTTCAAAGTATAACATTAACTGGTTCACCACGGATAAAAAAAATGAATGTTATTTGAGTTTTCGCTAACTTTCATTAGATTTGTGTTGCCTTTTTATTCTTATTCTGCCAAGTGACAAGTAGAAGTAACTGTATTAAGTTAATATAATATAATTATTGTATTTGTTATTATAATTAAGCGGAGTAAATGAATTAACAATACTGTTTATGTCTAAGTGTAGGTGTTCCTTGCAGGTAGGTAAGAATACTATAGTGTAGTAGAATTAATTATATGCAAAAAGACTAGTACACAAATCTAAAAAATTGGTTGTTGACGACGACCTTTTAAGACACGTCAAACGTCAAAGTCGCTTACTATATATAGATATACTTTTTCCAAAGAGTATTCATGCTGAGATAACTAGTTTAGGGAAATACTAACGCGATATTGCCCTTTTACTTCCTCGAAACTGAATAACATTACCTATTAAACACATTAAAAGTTACCTTACAGACATAAGTATATAATAATAAATAATAATAACCTACAAACGTGCATGACTGAATATCTATTATTCGTAGCATTCTTGAACAAAAATTCTTGCACAAACTAATTCAGAACATGATCCAGACTTAAACTAGATATTTTTTATTTAAAGACGTAGGAATTTAATCTCAGCTAAAACAATGTATGGGCTTCTGCCATTGTCCTTTGTTAAATTCAAATTGAGATAATTGTCGATTCAGAAACAAGGCTTCTCTCTCTATCTCTTCTATCGCTGATTTATCGAAACCTAATTTCGAAAATCGTATTTTCAACTCATCAAAAACTTTGCTCATGTTCGGTTTTACTTTTACTGTATTTCAATTTTATACAAAATTATTATACAATTTATTAGATTAAAGACCTACAGCTGATAAAAAAACTATGAAAGAAAACATTGTTCTCACAAGCAAACTGTGTCAACAAAGATAATATAAATACCATAAGTCTATTGAACAATGTTATCGTCTTTTTTATTTACTTAGCGGTTCCCCGACTCGAGTTCGAGGCTTATTTTTAGCTTTTTAGAGGTTTATAAGTCGGGGTTTTTGTTTTTTTTTTAGGTTTTTTAAACTATATATAATATACCTAGTAGTAGACACGCTTAAATCGATAATCTATCGAAACACGTAATAAAAATCGCAGACCTCTTGCGAAAAATCCCAGATACAATGAGTAAAATGCGAATTACTTTTGAACGGTTGAACCGATTTCAAAATCGGTTCATTCCTTTAGGAGCTATGATGCCACAGACAGACACACAGATACACAGCAACACACGTCAAACTTATAACATTTCCCTCTTTTTCCGTCGGGGGTTAAAAACAGATTGCATGTAGCAGGGATGAGAATGTTGAGATGGATGTGCGGAGTGACGGAGTGGCGCCAAAGACAGAAAACTTGAAAGGAAATTTTTTGTCCTGGTATGGTCATGTGATGAGGAGAGATGAAACGCATTTACTGAAAGAGTTATGAATATAAATGTGGATGGATGGAGAGAGAGAGAAGAAGGCTAAAGAAAAGATGGATGGACTGCGTGAGGATTGATATGAAAGAAAAGGGAGTCAGTGATAGCGTGACAAGGGACAGAACGGTACCTATGAAAGAAGAAAACGTGTGGTGCCGACCCCAACTACTATGGGACTGATGAATTTAGATGGGCTTTAATGTATTTTAAATGATCTGTTCACAATATATCGAGAATTTATAATCTCGCAAGATAAATTAGAAACTTAAGGTGTTTTGAGATAACTTCTGCATAAAAGATTTTTGATTTCGGCAAAATGTTTGGAGGTGATAAACAAATCTGGCAGTATACAATTTCTCAAATTATTCCGTTTTTACAAAAAGTTCGACTACAGAAGAGCCTTTCATAACCTTTTAAATTGCGGCTCCTTGAAAGACCAAACGGAAACATGGACCCTTTGAAAATAAAATTACTAATAAAATAGTCATCTCAGGTACATCACATAGGATGAGATGTAAAGGATTTTACATCATCAGACATTAAAAAATGCCGCAGATATGCGCGATGCGACAATACGACGAGGCGATTACGATTTTTCATACAAGGAAATTGTTCTTATCCGTAGTTCAATTTCTAGACAAGTAAAATTTCAAAATTTAAAAAACCCCCGTCACATTTATCTTGCGAAAACATAACCCCGATTCAAACAGTTAAACGTCCATAACTTTTGAACGGCTGAACTGATTTTATTCAAACATAGCTAAGAACACTCCCGACAAAATTACCTTTCTAACAAAAAAAAACTAAAACGAAATCGGTTCATCCGTTTAGGCGCTATGATGCCACAGACAGACACACAGATACACAGCAACACACGTGAAACTTATAACACCCCTCTTTTTCCGGCGGGAGTTAAAAAAGGCTTTGTCACAATAGCCTTTAATATACATTTTTAATAATGACCTACACAATGAATTTCCCGATATCTGTTATCACCTTATTAATTCAATATTATCGTGAAAGTAATAACTTGTATTTAATAACAGCTCTTATCAGTTTTATTGGGAATTCCGTCATTGATGGCAAAGATATGAACCGCGATGAAGTCGCTTATGAAGTAATAATGCTTGTGGTCGACATTATTACTTTTATAGTTAGATACCATTAATGCTTAACTTCGCGGAATGCACAGCAGTTTCCAACAATACAAATTGCTTAAAAACGTGGCCTTTCTTTACGGAAACAATCTGGGGGGTGACCACAAGCTCCTAGAGTAAGGTTATTTTGAGATCGAGTAAGTGACAGATGTATACACGTCATATACATCTGTCCCTTACACACACTCAAAATAACCTTACTCTAAGAGCTTATGGTCACCCCCCTGTAGTGCAAATTGTAATACCTATCATTTAAAAGAGGGTATTTCTAACTTTTCGTTCAGTTTTGCCTACCGCGAAAATAGTTTAAGCGCTTTTCCTCTCTTCTACCTCGAGACTTTTCTAAAATGTTGCTGTGCCCGACAAGGTCCATAATTTTACCACCGGTAATATACAATATGGATGTAATAAAATTCATTTGATCAATCCACAAAAGGCACATATTTTAAAAGAGGGTAGGTTGTTCGTTTGCCTTTAAGTCTTGCCTACCCTCAATACAGTTAAAAGATTTTCAAAGCTTTTACACAAGGATAAGCCATTTTATTTTCCTACTATTTAGGCTACTAATTGAAATTCAAATGAACATTAAAGGTATCAGTTTTTTTGACATTAAAAAAGCATTTCCGCTTTTTTAATGGTTTTATATTTATTTAAATGTAACCCAATTTTTTAGTATCCTACTGCGAGGACAGGCTTTTGACGTTATTGGATAAACGTTGACATTAAAACCGGCACATGACATATGCAGAATATCAACGTCAGGTTTCCGCCCATTCGGTATGCAATTAGGGCGTTATCATTAGGTACACGTAAACCCATAATTATTACTGATAAGCGTACATGATACCTGATTAATAAAATGAAATTAAAAATGTCGATACTTCATTTATGTTTTTATTTCTCTATAATTAGAATCGTAAGACCTGGGCCTGCAGTCTCGACATAGCTAACGATCGTTACGCTAGCTAACATTCGTTAACTCTTACCACAAAATAGTAAGTATACAGAAGGGCCACTCCCGCCGTTTGGAAAATTGACAGCTAAACTTGACAGATTCACTAGGGTTGCTACTATATTGATTCCGAATTAAAAAAAAAAGGGTAGGTTGCCCAAGTTACAAACATAAATACATAGATTCGTCTAAACATACATCATATCATGCTTACATGCCTTAGAGGGTAGACAGGGCATCAAATATCCATTTAATATCACGAACACTACAACCCTAGTGAATCTGTCATGTTTAGCTGTCAATTTTCCAAACGGCGGGAGTGGCCCTTCTGTATACTTACTATTTTGTGGTAAGAGTTAACGAATGTTAGCTAGCGTAACGATCGTTAGCTATGTCGAGACTGCAGGCCCAGGCAGCTCGAGAAAGATGGAAGGTGTGGAGAAAGTCTAATATAAAAAAAAATGTTGGCAAGGTGAAGCATAATTATCAGAAGACTGCAAACCCAACAATATGGCATTAATTAACGCTGTACGCAGTTTTTAATTAAGTAACTTTATGAACGTGTTGGTTATTGACGGGATACTTCATGCTCTATTTTGGTGTCTCAGACGAGGATAAAGTGTTGTCATAAATATCTTAGGTACCGGATTAAGAGTTATTGTTTAGCAAGGACATAACAACAGTACATTCAAAACAATTGTTTGTAATACCGCAATAAGGAAAATTATGATCTCGCGAACTATGTTATCGCAACACTAAGGCACAACAACATATACGAGTAGGCAATGATATTCAAATAAACAGATACGTTATACACTCACAAAACAATTGAAAAAAGTGTTCCGCGCAGCAGCGGCAGCACACATACACACTTTTCATTCATCTGACATTTCACTACAATGTCGAAAGGGATGGCTTGATAAAACAAACAAGAAAAAAAGAGACAGCTAGTGTTTGTCACTTGCGTGTGAATGTAAACAAACATTATTCTGACAACCAATGTTTTTTCTTTTTGTAACCTCCAAATATCAGAAAATTAGGAAAAAAAATTGAAATAAATTAGTAAATTGAGGTGTATTGCGTATTTACATATGGTATGAGATCCCTTCTGTTTTATGTAATTTGGTATTATAATTGGTACACTTTCTAAATACACACGATGGCATTTTTTTAATTTTGTTTTTTTTTCAACAAAGCGTATCGCTCTTCGCCATGCGTGACATAAACTAAAGACTAAAGGCTACAATTGTCTCCTATTCGAGTCTTCACAATGCGCGCGCTTATAACATATCTGTTTATTTGAATATCATTGCGAGTAGGTATAATTATAACTGGAACCCAGACTTTAGTAAGAATACAAAATTTTATCAAAACTCTGATACTACTTTTTACCAAAAGTCTGACTTTATAACTTCGTGAAACACCGTTTCTACTTTCTATAAATCACAAAACAATGAAATCATCTCGGGAATCTCGCAACAACAAATATTTATTTTGCATCAGTTTTACACAAGTGAATGACTAAGACATTTCTAAGTCTTGAAACGAGTATATCTCGACGCAACGGTGAGAGGTGCGTTAGGGAACCGCATCGCAGACTACGTATTTTCTGTCCTATTTGCCCGCCAAAACCTACAGCCACTGATGTTGCCGTGGAAGTGGCGAATTATTTGACAGTTAAAAATTACTTCTACCATCGACAAGAAGAAGCTCGGGCAAAATCATTTTCGAACAGACGTTGTCTAGTATTTTATTATCAAAGTAACCCTGAACTCACTACTGCCGACCGATATATAAATAGTTATTTGTTTAGCAAATTTGTATGAGGATGTATATGCCAAAATCATAGTACAAACAAAACAGAGTCTCGGTCAAATATGACTCACTAGCAAGCTGTTGAATAAATAAGGAATCAATCCATTCATTATAATAACATGTGGGGATTTACATTGTGAATATTGAGTCTGTCAAATTTTGTATTAAAGAGGAAAAACTCCAGGTCTCTCTTAAACCCAAACCAGAATTATTGTAGAGGTCTTCAGCAAACAATGTGTCATGTCATCTATCTTCAGGTATGTTCCAGGTTTGTTCTAACGGAGCCACAGACATTGAAAATGGTTTTATCATCTACTACATAGATGTGGTCCAAAGCCAAAAACACAAGCAGTAAATTTAATCGTTGAAACAATAGACACTTTCTTTTAATTAGAAGAGTCTTACAACAGCCAACAAACAGCGATTTTATCAAAAAAAACCCCGAGGCAATCAGTAAATGTATCAGTACTTATTGGCTATCTCTGTATATTTATACCGCAAGATATAATGCTAAAATAACAAAAGTCCACGTCAGTAGTATTCAACAGACACGCAAATCGGTGTCACCGGCCGGGCGGGAATTACACCACATTTTGGTAGATGACGAAGAGACATTTACCTCCTACTCTCGACCTACGTGACTGGAACGACGTGGCCCATCTTGTTGGCCAAATATTGTCTATGAATTCCTTATTTGAATGTTGAATTCTTTTTTTGGCATGCGGCTTTTACATTGTAAACAGCTTGATGCAAACTAACTTGTTCTTCGGTAACTTTGAATAGATTTATCTTTGAGATTATTAGTAAGTAATTAAAATGTATTCGATAGTTTTCTTTCTATTAGCCTATTTCTACTCATCCCTACCAGAGAAAAAAGGTTCAAGGTTGATTCTCAATTCAAGAGCACTGAAATTAGGAAATGCGAACCCAGCGTTCTTATAATCTAAGAAAAATAGCGTTGAAAGTTTAACCGTTCGACAGCCTGTATGGGAATTGCAGTGCTTGTTTCTTTTGTTTTACAAACATTGTTTACGGCTCCACGAATACGAATTATTAATGTACTACACTTGTTTAAACTAACTACCTACATATTATAGGAGATGCTGAACTTGCAAAGAAAATCTCTTTTGGGCCAAATAAGCGGTCAAAAATTTATAAAAGTTTGTACCTATCATCTAATTTGTTGATGAAATAGATTTTCTAATTCGTAGGGAAATGATGGTATTACTTCCATGTAGGTATCTATGTAACGAGTACAATAACCCGTCACAGTCAATACATAAAATGTATGTAAAATTCTGTAGGTACACAAATTATACAATCGTAAAATAGTTACGATGCGATGGTCGATGCTTATTAAGGCGCCGCCCCGAGAAAAACGCCATTTTGTGCAGTTTTTAAGAGTTATCTACTCATTATTTAGAAAGAAATATCAACTTATAAAAATACATTAAATATCTACATCATATTGATTCCAAAATGGTAGTTTTTTTTTTTTATGATGTATGTTTCAAAAATCTCCTTCCAACAAAACCATAAAAATGAGATATAATGACTGATAGCATGCATCTCCTCGTAAAGTGTTCATTAATTAATGTTTGTACTAACAATAATGGATCATTCGGTAGACAATTAAAAAACGAACATTTTGGAAGTTTTTTTTTTTCAAATGACTAAAATTGGATTTTATAAAGATTTTTTTCTAAAATCTGGGCGTAACTCATGCGCCACCAGCCTAGCGAGCATGGGCGTACCCAAGACATTTGTGACATGACATGATAAATTATGTCATATCTTACAATTTGTCTTAAATGCTAGCACGGGTCAAACATGTGACATATTTTAAAGGCGCAACATGCCTTTCTTGTTGCTTCCCGGCGAGCACGGCCTACTGTGACATGGCTTGAGTCACACATTTCATCGCAGTTTGGGCGATAACGCCATTTTGTCCTAAATAATAGCACCGGCGGCGTGAGAAAATTTCCTGACGTTTGTTTGGGACTCATCGGGTCTTAATTGCTAATACGGGCGCACCCATTTTGTCACAAATGTCACATTTTGACAGATGATTTAGAAAAATGTATCACTTTCGTTCGGAGGTGGTGGTAAAATATATTTGCCTTCTAATTACGGCACCAAATGGCAATAAATTTATTTTGTGTGTATGAAGAATTGGTGATCAATGCTTATTAATTAATTGAAATGTTACAGGATTATTAATTAATTTTATATTATTACTTTTTCGTAATTGTATTTTTTTTATTGTTGTTCTTATTTTAATTATGATTATTTTTTTTATAATTATTTTCTTTTATAACATATTCTTCTTGCTTTCTACATTTATAAATGTTTCTTAAATAAAATCCCCAAAAAACATTTAAAATATAAAAAATAGGGGCCCACCGGTATTGGTCCAAGCTATTATATTTTTTAGTAATTATTAAAATTTTCTCAATAAATATATCTTTCTAACAAACACATAATATGATATCAAACAAACAAAGAAAAATAAAGTGTGCGTAAGTCTATGGTCGTGGGTCAAATATTAATTTATTCCCAACAAAATTAAAAAGTTGTTTAGCTGTATGAACGGCATACTTTTTTACGTATTATTTTATTTGGTCGTCTATTCAAATTATGTCGCACTATGAAGTCAACAACAAGAAAAGCAAGTCGTGCCTGTAAATTATGTCACATGGTTGCCCCGTGCTAGCATTTAAGACAAATTGTAAGACATGACATATTTTATCATAACTTGTCATGACCGAGTCGAAAACCAAGCAATGTAAAAAAAAAAAAAAACTTGTTATTCATGTTAGGATGCTGCTAACATGGGGTTAGCAAAGGGGGGGGCTAAATTTTGGTTATTTTTGGCCTAGGACATACCGTTTTCGAGATATCATTTTGGAAATATGCAAAATAAAATAAGATACGGAGTCCCATAATTCGGCAACAGTGCGTCGTAGGGCTATGCTTCTCAGAACATAAACGGTTTTATGGCCAAGGTTAAACAGAAACTACAATAAAATTGGAAAATTTCCGAAAAAGAAAAAAATTAACGTCAAGAAGTTATGCCACAAGTCAAGAAAATATCTCACGCCGCCGTGCTAGCATTTAAGACAAAATGAGTTTATCGCCCAAACTGTGATTAAAAGTGTGACTTAAGCGATGTCACAGTAGGCCATGCTCGCCGGGCAGTATGCCGCTGGGGCACTAGAAATGCTCACGGCGGTGTTTTGGTCAGGGTACGGCCTTAAGCAAGTTCGTGTGAACCAAGTCATTTTAAAAAACTTTATCGCAAAAGAATTAACCGACTTCAAAAGCAAAACACTAACAAAATGCAAAATTATTTTCGTGTCGGCAGTCGGTGTCTTTGGTACACTTGTTTTTATCGTTTTTCGAAACGAAAGTAATTTTGCACTTTTTTAGTGTTATGCATTTGAAGACGGTTAATTTTTTTGCAAAAAAGTTTTTATTTCTCCCTTTTTAGTTTTGCTTCACCTACCTACGAGTAAAAAAAAAAGTGCATGAATACTTTTTTCATGTAAAACCAAGTAAACTAATTAAACAAATGTATTTCACCATGTATTTTATAGATTTCACGCAAACCCATCTAAATAAACAAATAATTGTCTCTGTAACATACGATAAAAATCTACCGTTCAAAATGAAATAGAATTATGCAATAAAAGCCAGAGAATGCTGATAAATACAAAAGAAATGTCAATATGAAAGGCGGATATTCAAATGTAGGTGCTAAGTTAATATGTTGCTAAACAGTTGGGTACATTATGTGCTTTTTACTAACTCACATGGTCTGTCTGAGACACAGACATAAATCAAACTAGATGTCGCAAAATGTACTACCACTTCACGTGTCAAAAAACGGAGTAAATCACCAGACATCAACCGAAATTAAGAAAAGCCTAATTAAAGTCTACAAAAAAACATTTTCTTTCATCGTTTGTGTGAAAAAGTGGCACGTTTGGTTTTCAGACAGATGGAGGTACTTGCGTATGTCTAGTAAGATTTATGTCAGAGGTCCGATTTTAAAAATATTTTGGATACAGGAAAATTTGGAAGCCTGCTATTTTAGTCACGTCAAAGGTAGTAAAAAAAAAAAAAAAACATTTTTTATATCTTCAGGAAAACAATCTTAACGAAAGAATGTTCATTAATCCATTTGAAATAATTAATTCAGCACGCATAATGATTTTGTTTTAATGGTGCACTGGCAGTTGCCATTAGACAGACGGAAAAGTTATTACAAAATAAATTAAAATCGCGTTCGTTAATATCTCTTCAGTTGTCATCATCTTAAGTCGCCGTCTGCCTCTTTCTGTTTCTCCGCTTACAGTACTCGCCAAACTTCATGACCGCCCTGAAGTTGGATACAATGGCTGCGCCGTAGCTTGTACTATTATTTATTCTGTGGCAGTAGTCAATCTCACAGCAGCTCGCCGTGCCATGCGTATTTGTAAGCCAACTTCAGGGCGGCCAAGAAGATTGACAAGTACTGTACTTCTCCTAATCCACGCAAAACATTTTGAAACGGTTTTCACTAATAGTGATAGAGAGTAAAAACTTGCACAGGTGTTCATTGTCCTCGAGAAGGCATACGACCGGGTGACTCATGAGGTTTTGTGGTGGGCCCTTTAGAAAAATGTTGTGCCCGGGAAGTATGTACAGTTGACCGGAGTGCTGTACAATAGTTGCAGTACCCAAGTCCGGTCTACAGTGGCCACAACTGGCAGCTTGCGGCTTGCACCAAGGGTCGGCCCTCAGTCCTTAGCTCTTCCTGTTGATAATGGACGCTCTGACGTCGGCAATACAGGAAGAGACGCCCTGATGTATGCTGTTTGCCGATGACATTTGTGGCGACGCCTGGGGGAGGCCTATGTCCAGCAGTGGACGTCTTTCGGCTGAAATGATGATGACATTGTGCTGGTTTCCGAGAGTGGCCAAAAGGTCCAGAGCAGATTGGAGGTGTGGGAGCACAGACAGATGGAGAGTGTTGGCCTGAAATTGAGCAGAACCAATACCGAATACTTGTTCTGCGATTTTGGCTGTCTCTTCAGATCCGTGTCTGTAGCTCTCGCTGGAACACCCATACCGATCTGCTCAGACTTCCGGTACCTAAGGTCGCTTGTCCAAGGGGATGGCGAAGTAAATCGAGACGTAACGCACCGGATCAACTCAGGATGGATGAAATGGCGACAGATCACTGCAACAACTTGCGACCCACAGACGCCCCTCAAGTTAAAGGGGAAAATCTAAAAGTCCGTGATTAGACCTGTCGTCCTGTATGGATCAAAATATTGGGCTGAGCAAAATATAGATGAAAAGAGTTTGCATGTAGCAGAGATGAGAATGTTGAGAAGGATATGCGTAGTGACGAGAATGGTTAAAGTGAGAAACGAGTATATTAGTGGAATATTGCAAGGGGCGACAATGACAGAAAACTTGAAAGGAAACGGTTCGTCCTGGTGTGGACATGTGATGAGGATGGAGTAAACGCATGTTACTAAAAGAGTTATTGAATATAAATGTGGATGGATTGAGAGGGAGGGGACGGCCGAAGAAAAGATGGATGGACTGTGTGATGAGTAATATGACGGAGGACAGGACGGTATGGAAGAGGGAAACGTGTTGTGCCGACCCCAAGTACAGAAGCTGATTTTACTAATAGAAAGAGCGGTAAACGGTTCGAGGATGCTGTGTATAATTTATCCCGTGCGAACCCTGGGCGGTTGCTATACAATATTAAATACCTCGTTCCAATTACGGCAGTTGGCACTACTAAACTTATATCACACTTCCACAATCACTTTTGTTACGTCACAACGAGATAAAGGAGAATGTATAGGCCACACTATATTACAAGATATTTTCACGTATTCAACTAAGACCTCTAAGCTTAAGACCACAAAGTTAATTATTGCTTGTTGTTGTGATATATGAAAGTTATTGGCTTACTATTTTGATGACAAACGTGTCTTTCCCCGGTTTTGTATTGCCATTTTTAGATTAGTAAGTAATGTCTTCCGTCAGTCGTACGTAAAGTAGGCTGATATTAATAATAATAATTTATATTTATTATGATTGAGGAGCATTAACACCTTTGAATTTATTTTATTACGTTAATTGCAAAGCATGCGTAATTTATTATTTTATTGTGACAGGTGTTCCTTTTTTTTTTGTAAGTTAAACTCTAATTTGTCTCTGCCCAGTGCTACAAAAATAGAATGGCTGTATATTTTGCATTTCCTGTTTAGAAATAGCATTAGGTAGGTACATATATTAGTTTAAAAAAATAACTTCTTAACAAAAAAAATAACCGACGATTTATCGGCGACGCAATAACGAACTAAAAAACAAAAAGATCATTTAGTCTAGCATTTTAAGTTGGCGCCAAACAAAAAAACATGCTTAATAATTACCTAAAGCATAGAATGATTATAACTAGGTTGATTTTCATTGGTAGTTTGTTTGGCGCCGAATCAAAATGCCAGGCAAAAAGTTTTTTTTTTTTTTTTAGTTTCTTTTTTCGTCGGTTATTTTTATGTTTTTGTCAAGAAGGTATTTTTTCGCTTTTTTGTTTCTTATTTCGTCGGTTATTTTTATTTATTTTCTAGAAGGATTTTTCTCCTTTTAGTTTACTTAATTTCAACAGAATCGGTTCACAATAAAAAATTCAGTGGGCAAACTGACAATAAATCCTTTTTTTCTACCTTTAGGGATGGATATTATTCTTGAAATTTAAATTAGACTAACTTTGCAATAAAAAATAATGTTTTGAAATCGGACCACTCTATAAAATTAAATATACATGTCGAATTGAGAACCTCCTCTTTTTTCTTTCGTCAGATAAAAAAGATAACTCAAAAAAAAATACTGTCGCAAAAATAACAGTACCTACGTATATAGGTCATCTGTCCATCAGACCGAATCGGATTAGAACAATGGTAATTTCTATTGTGTCTGGAAATGGACAGTTGAAGGTGTAAGATAAGTATGTTTTCAACATACAAATATGTTTTAAAGAAAGACAGAAACAAACCTACCTGCCTATTCAATTGTGTAGATTTTTCATTCAATGTCAACACTTAGAACCTAGATTCTTGATCAATGAAAATGCCATTAGGTTTACTAATGACATTTTAATGTTTCACTATCACAATATCATACCTACCTACATTCTTTATCATAATTTGTTACTTTTACTTCCACAATACTATAAAAAATTAAACCTCTACCGCCCATTATTATGACTAGATACATTGTGATACTTTTAAATAAATTAATAAATCAATTCTTCATAAAACTTTGATAGCCTTATGAATAAAAAAAACTAAACCTTATGATTAGTTTAACAGCGTTTACCAGATTCATAATTCAAAATTTTTATGATGGGGAATAAGAATTTATAAATAACACCCATAGAGTTTTCCCAATCCACAAGCTTTACAGAAAACAAAACTCAGAAAATCATAGACACACACACACACACAAACCAAACCCAAATCTACTTACAACAGTATTTAGGAGAACTAAAAGCATTAAAATAGATTAAAATAATTATTACTTAAACAAGGCATGCAAATAATTCATAATTATTTGTATTTAGTTATAAATGAATTTACCTACAGGACAAATAATATTAAAAATGTTCAAGCCTTGAGTTTTATTTAGATAATTGATTAGCTTAAGCTATGTATTAGTACTTAATAAATAAATCTGTTATGACATTTTATAAATTTGATCTCTTATCAGTGCCTGTAAATAAATTAATTTATGTCTAGAAAATTCCTACACAACATCTATGTAGTAGGTAGGTAGTAATTAAATAAATAAATATCCTTAAAATTCCAATTGGATTACAATGAGACAATTATATTTAAAAATGTGTCATTTGCAAAAACGGCATAAAGATTGTTGTAAGGATACTTATTTAAAGGTACGGTCAATCCACCACCAAAATATACAACGAGGGCTCGGAATAGAATTTAAATCTTACCTCAGCATAATTCTGAACTGTTCCAATTGCCGTATACTCTCTGAGAGTCTAGAGAATGCATTGAAGAGCGCCACAACCTCTGTCCTCTGCAACCTCTCATGTGATTTGTGCCTCACAGGCAACTTGCCCTGGTTTTCGTCACTCTCAGGACTGTTCCATTTACTAGAAAACAATATCTTCAAAGCAGTTCCTAGACCCTGCGTCTGAAGCTTCCCCCACAACTTGCATTTGTCGCAACCAACGCAATCCATTATCCTTGAAATGTTACGGAAGTGTTCTCGGAATTCTACCTTCAGTTTTGCCGCCTGACTGCCTCCGTTAAACATTGAGGACTCGTTAAAGTGGTCTGGGAAGGAATAAATAACACTTAACATGTTATGGATTGCCTGTCTAGTTTCCTCATCCTCCGTAGGAATACCAGTGTAATATTCCTCCCTCTCCAAGTAGGGTCCAGCCTTAGCCAGAGCTCTCATTTCCAATAAATAAACAAAATATAGATTCTTCAACCAATTTGGCCCTTCACCAAACGTCTGAGATGGATCAAAACGACGTTGAAACTCTTCTAGATTTGGCCCCCATTCACCATCACCAGATGTGAAACTGGCTCCTTTCTCAAACAATAAATATTTTGAACATAAGTGTACATTAATACTGGTGTGCAAGCCTGACACAGCCCTGTAGAACACTCTCTTTTCTAAGCACATGTTGCCTAGATCTGAAGTCATCACAAATGGGAAAGATCCATAAGGATTTGGCTTTGGCCGGAAACAATTTTCCTGATAAATACTTTTCCAGATTCTGTTAGCTGAAGGTCCTTTGTAGCCAGTAAATCTTTCCGGATTCAGTAACAGGTCTACATATTCTGCATCAACATCCTTGTCATCATATCCACAGAAATTCTCAAGAGCATCATCATGAGCTTTCCATTTAGCAATTTCATGTTGACTGGCCGCACTGATGGTCATATTCAGATATCCCAGGTCATGATCATGGTCTGAATCAGTGTCACAGTGCTCCTGCGCCTCCTTCGTGTACTTCATCGCTGGAGTCTCGTCTATGTGATCGTTCTCGTAACCGTTCTCGACACCAGGCACACTCTCCTTAGAACATGTCTTAATATGACAGTACCTCATCGCACATTTACTGTCGTCCGCCCAGAAAGGACATTCTTTCTTCAAATTCACTTTGTAAAAACGAAAGTAGTCCTTCCTTATTAAACTTTGGAGGCGCGGATAAACCTTCACGTTATTGAAGTAATCGATGGTGTCAACATTGCACGAACAGTCGCCCAAAGACCCGTGGAGTTCGTCAAAGCAGGCATTGCTGTCGCAAGGCTTTGTTTCATATAGCTCCGTGTCGTAACCGACCGCTTGGACTATCACTAAAGCGAATATTATAAACACTACACAGTAATTTTTGTATGCCATTTCGGTAGCGACTTTCGCCATGGCATGAGTATTTCTAATAAATATTGTAAGTAGACGACCGTATTCTGTCACAGCACATTTGAAACTGACTGATAAATGAGTATTCACGAAGTGGTGAAAGTGGAATTAAACACACCGTAGACGAAAAGGTAGGACGTGCTCAAACAAGCGTTCGCACTTTACATGATTCCGGACTGATTTGACATTGACATGACAGCTACATTGACAAATTAATGCAGCTGGAGTAATGTCAATGTCAAAAGAGCGTTCAAGAAGTTTTCGTATGTTGCTGCACAATGTGAGAGCAATAGTCGACATTGGACATCACTAGCAAAAATATGACGTGTACCAATCAGATTCGTGGTTTTGTTAACAGGATGATATTCTAATATTCTTATTAGTATCGGAATCCGTGCGAATCAAATGTGAAAAAAATCTATTGTAAGCATTTTTAACGAAAATTCTAGTTAGATTAATTATTTTATGAAATACATAGGGATAGATTACATAATTTATTCCAAATTAGCATAACAAATTATAAATTACGAGCATTCCATGCCATTTCGAATAGAATGGTTGTGGTTTTCCAAGGTTTGTTTACGGATAATGTTACAAAATAGTAACTTTTGTGGTAGAAACTTAGAAAGTGGTAAATAAATTAATGTTAATGAGTATTTCTCAACTGTACCATTATAGAATTCGATTTTAGATGACCGGCTAACAAGCCTTGCAAATCCACAACACAGCTATTTTTTACGGGATGGAATCGAAAGGCTGTGAATTTAATAGCTATGCTGATTGAACCCATAAACCTTACTCGAAGGGTTCAGCAGAGGGGTTTAATAACTACGTAACCAAAATTTTGATAGTCTATCTATATCTACGCCTACGCCAGTGGCGGACTAACGGGGGGCGGAATGGTCGGCCCGCCCCGGGCCTCCGGTCTTGGGGGGCACCAAATGCCCCCACGTTACCCTGATCATGGGGTCTCAACTCGAACAAATTATAATTATTCTTAAAGAAAATTCAATAGACAGCAGCATAGGTAACAATTAAGAAATTATCAATAATTAAAAGTTAACGGCAGATTATTTATGTCTAAAGTGATATTAGTCAAAATCATAACGTCTGTGTTTAATGTTGATTTGACACTCAGACAGTCATAAATCACGTATTTTCCACGAAAAAGATAAATGAAGCCTTTTACTTCAATTCGAAGCCATAGATTGATAAAGTAGCTTAAAAGTTTAGCTTTGCAATAGATGGCCTTTTACTGAATTTGTCCGATCGTTATTGAAATGCTTCAAATTGTTCACCATTTGAAGTTCATACAATCCTATTGAATGCAATGAGTTGTATTGATTGATTGAATGACTATTTTCATGCCTATTGACAATAGGATTCTTACGCAAAGAATTAGTTGTATTGACGATTCTAATTATTATAAATTGTAAAGCCATATCGTCGGTGCGCGTGCGAAGCCGCGTAACAGCAGTTTGTTAATACCGCGTAACAACAAAAAGGTGCAAAATTGAAATATCGCGCCAACAGATTCTCAACGCGGATTCGAATCTGTTGGCGCGATATTTCAATTTTGCACCTTTTTGTTGTTACGCGGTATTAACAAACTGCTGTTACGCGGCTTCGCACGCGCACCGACGATATTTCTTATGGTTTGCAAATTGCAAAAAAAGTAAGATTTTCGCGGGCTACCTTAGAGCATCCCCCTTAACGTAAAATATCAAAAAATAAAAATTATCTTCGATCTGCAATGGGTCAAGAGCGACTGGTTAATCTAGCCGTGCTTTCAATAGAAAGAAAAATCAAAAGAAATCGATTTCACAGAAGTTATTGAGGAGTTCAGTAAATTGAAGGCACGAAAACACATAAACGCTACAAAAAATAAAATCTTTGATTTGAATTATCTAATTTTTTTGTCGATTGATTCGTATTTATGTTTGTATGTATGTATTTTTATTTAGCCGAAATAATTCAATTTAAATTTCACTTGTCAGATTTTAACGAAATAAACTTTTAAACATAATTATAAATACAAATGTGAATAGAATAAAATGCTTGTAAAACTATTTTTTTAAAGCTAGGGGTCCTCATTCAGCTTTGCCGCCCCGGGCCTCTGACAGGCTTAGTCCGCCACTGGTCTACGCTACTAATGACTATGAGTTTCTGGGCACTCTAGAGTCTAGAGTGCTGCATCAGGTAGATCCGGAAGCCGATAGTAAAATTGGCAACGATGTTAGCTAAACTGGGATCATGCATCGCCTGCTGCTGTTGTTCAACGTCATGTCAAGCGGCGGCACTGGCTTTATTAGCCACCGCTTTTAAATAACGCGCCTCGCTCTATCTTTATTATCTCAAAAAATCCATTTTCGTTTGTGAACAAGACAACACAGTTATAGAGTAAGTACAGTAGTTAAAGCGGTATTTTGTGACTCTGAAGTTGGCTGCAAGACTCTGCGCAGTTGCTATTTTTGTGTCAATGTTGAAGTAGAAGATAGCATTGTGTAACTGCCTCTTTCACTCGCTTACGTTTGTTGCATCGTCCTATGTCGCTTACTATAAACAGTATACTCGATGACAAACTGTTTTTTGCGCAATGGTTCGCAGAGCCTAACTTCAAAAACAAAAATCCGCTGTGACTACTGTAGGTACTGCTGTAAATTTATACTGATGATATGTAGGTATGATAAGTGCACATGACGTGAAAGTATACGCGGCGTGAGTACCTACAATAGAAATACCATACAAGGTTTAGTAGATTGTAGTCAAGAGCCTCTCGCCAATGTATTAAAGTTCACAGAAGGGCCTCGGTCTTGTTTATGGCAGTCCTTTTTGAGTCCGTTGGTGGTCTGTTGTTTTTTGTCACGAGGAGCTCGTGGCCAAATAATAACAGGCGCACGGGTCGATCTTCAAGGTTAAGCAACGCTTGACGAGGTCGGTCCGTGGATGGGTGACCATTTTGAACATTCACCAACATATACCGAGTTTCCTCCGTGCCTCGGAAAGCACGTTAAGCCGTTGGTCCCGGCTGTCATTTGATCTTTGACAGTCGTTACGGGTAGTCAGAAAGAAGCTTGAGATCTGACACCAGTCTTGCCAAGGGGTACCGTGTTACCCAGTTACCGGGTTGTGGAGGTCAGATAGGCAGTCGCTCCATGTAAAACACAGATACTAAGCTGAATCCGGTAAGATTGGAAGCCGACCCCAACATAGTTGGGAAAAGGCTAGGCAGATATAAATGGTGGTCCGTTGTTTAGTCAACAAGGAACCCTTATAGTTTCGTCTGTCCGGCCGTCCCACAGTGTCCGGCGTAGAACAAGCCAGGTGGACAAAAGTCATTATCAAATTCCCGGAAATAGGTACTTTCTACCTGTAAACAACACCCCTAAATCCCTGATTCCAAGAATTGTTTACGTCTAACACTCCATACTGATGAGTCATCGCTTATCAAAGTAAGCTAAAGAGGTAAATGCAATTAAAGAAATAGGTCAGTTGCATTTTAGCGACACTTGCACTAACATCTCATGGTGGCATTTCTTAATTTTGTGGCAAGTTTAGTGATGGATTTTACTTCTGAAGGTATGTTTAACATATTTTTATTATTAGAATCTTTTAATGTGTCATAAACATTCATTAAATAGATTATCTATGAATACACAAAAAAATACAAAGTTTTTCTTTGTTTTCGAACTTATCGAGCTTGGAAAAGCCATGTATCCTCTTGTATCCAGGCTGAATTTTTGATATGTTTTAGCTGCATGGCTATTAATGATTGCGACATATATTTTATGTAGCACACTTGAGTACAACCATATTTTTTTTTTTTGCAGAAAGTCTTTACTCTGTTAACAAAATAGAGTTTTTCGAAGAGTGGCTTAAGCACGAAAAAGACGTAAGAAATGAACGTGTATATGAGTTTCTTTCGTCTGAATTTGATTTCTCTGACATCACTGAAGACAGTCAAAGGGAAATTAAGGTGAAATTGGCCAGCATTTCATTGAAAATTGCTACCAAATGGGTGTCCTCGGGAAAGTCGAAAGAGCGTTTCCTTGATAAGAATAAGTTGTGGCTGGCAGGCGAAGAGATACAATTCTGCATACGATCGACTCAACCGCAACCTTCTATCACATTTGCTGACCTTTTTCGAACCGAAAGACCTAAAAAAGTCTTAAAGAATCGTCTTTTAAAACTAAGAAACGTAGAGTTGAAGATCTAGTTCAATCGCGGAGTGTTGGGGAATTAATGTCTGCTGCAGAGGTAGCTGCACGGTCAACTGGGCATAAGCACGTTGCCAGAGTTATAAAGGACATTGCCGAAAATCCAGCTTCTGCAAATGCATGCATTAGCTTCCAACAAGCAAGTGCTATGCAAAGTGATAGACCGCTAAGTAGTGAAAAGGCATTAGCGTATTATATAGATTCAAAATCTACAACTCACACATACAAACAGACGAGCAAGTGGACTATGAAAGTTGGGCATCACGTGTTTCCATCATATGAATACGTTGTGAAATCAAAAAAAGCGTGTTATCCATCCGAGGAGCATATTGTTGTGACACAATCTCGAGCAGAAATTGAGCTACAAGCTATTTTAAATAAAAATAATAACAATAAATAAATAATATTATTAATAATATTAAAATAATTATATTATTATTATTTTTTCTGAATCTGATGATTCTGATATTGAGAATTATTTTTAATGTAAATAGATACCTACCTCTATCGTTAGATTTTTAATTTTTGTATATAATATGTTAGTCTAAGGATGTATACACAGGGTGTCCCAGAAATCGACGTCAAGCCGTAAATGGGTGATAGACCAAGTTATAACAGTTCTCAGAAAAATACGAAAAAAAATCTATCTCATGTTTTAAAAAAATTATGTACACTTTAAAAATTTACTAAAAAAATCAATCCCTGTAATGGTTCTTTAACTCCAATTGCTACAAATCCCATAATTTATCAATTTTTTTTATTATTATGTAATCTTGAATAATGCTTGTGTAGATTTTTGCCTAAAATTTAAAGCCAACTCTTCCTACTTAGAAGAAAATTAAACTTTTTCAAAACCAAATTATTCAAATTTACTGTTTCGCCCAACTTTAACTGACTGTACTGAAAAAAAAATGTACTACGCTAGTTTGGCAAGTAACATGAAAAATTGGCGCATTTAATAAGGATTCAAAAATGGTGTAACACTTGCTAGATTACGTTTTCAATAATAGGTCAAATTTTTTTTTGTAAATAGTATCGGTTTTTACCCAAAATGTCCATACTTCCTTAAAATGACTTTAGCTTACCTAAAGCTTTGCTAAACTCCGTTTCTAGTTCGATAGAGACGGAGAGAGTCATTTTACGAAGTGTGAGCGACATAAGAAATCGAAATTTTACGTAATTTAAGAGCAAAGTTATGATAGTGACTCAACCTAACTCGTTCTTTTTTAAGATTCGGTGGGCGGTACTCTTAGATACACCTGTGCTTGTTTCGATTCCACGTACAGAAGCACTTGGGTCTTCTTGGACTGCTTGTAGTACGACGTCTTCGTACGGATTACGATGTCTTCCTTCACCATGTACTTGGTTAGGGAATAGTCCCTCTGATAGTGAACGGTGCACATTAATAAAAACTCGATGATCTGGGTGACGATTGTTCGGGTACCTCTCACGATAAAGTCTAGCGGCTGCATTGGCATTGCATCTGCATTCCCCATAAACGAGGTGCATGTTCGCATATTCCAATGCAGTGTACACAGCCATGGTAGTACTACACAATCACAGGATCAGCAACAGTCCAGAGTAAAGCACAGGTCGTCAGAAAGAGGAATTAAACAGTCCAAATCACAAGCAATTAAGTCCAGAAAACAACGCAAAAAGTGGTAAGTACGGAATCAACATGAACGAATACGGAGATGCGCAGTAAACAAAGCAGCGTAACGTACTGATTTGTAATTGTGTGTGCGTCTGCGCTTACAAAACAGAACAATAACTACTGCTGTCTCATTCGCACTCATCGGTAAATTGTATCTCCGTTTCATGATAAAGGTTGTGTCACTGATAAAGGTGGCGTCACTCTCTGTCTCGCTCACACTTCGTAAAATGACTCTCTCCGTCTCTATCGAACTAGAAACGGAGTTTAGCAAAGCTTTAGGTAAGCTAAAGTCATTTTAAGGAAGTATGGACATTTTGTGTAAAAACTGAGACTATTTACAAAAAAAAACTTGACCAATTATTGAAAACGTAATCTAGCAAGTGTTACACCATTTTTGAATCCTTATTAAATGCGCCAATTTTTCATGTTACTTGCCAAACTAGCGTAGTACATTTTTTTTTCAGTACAGTCAGTTAAAGTTGGGCGAAATAGTAAATTTGAATAATTTGGTTTTGAAAAAGTTTAATTTTCTTCCAAGTAGGAGGAGTTGGCTTTGAATTTTAGGCAAAAATCTACACAAGCATTATTCAAGATTACATAATAATAAAAAAATTAGATAAATTATGGGATTTGTAGCAATTGGAGTTAAAGAACCATTACAGGGATTGATTTTTTTAGTAAATTATTAAAGTGACCATAAATTTTTTAAAACATGAGATAGATTTTTTTTCGTATTTTTCTGAGAACTGTTATAACTTGGTCTATCACCCATTTACGGCTTGACGTCGATTTCTGGGACACCCTGTATATAATTAGCGTCGATATGTGTAGCGAAAAGATAATTATTTTATTCTTTTTTTTTCCTGCACCTATTAGAAATCGTGTTTACATGAAATACAATATTTATATACAATTCCTTTGCATTTTATTTATAAAAATATATCATAGTACTTTATAATTAACTAATTTATAGATATAGTTCCAAAACCATGAAAATATATTTTTGTCCACCTGGCTTGTTCTACGCCGGACACTGTGCGTCCGTCCGTCCATCCATCCGTCCACAGCTTAGCTCAGAGACTCTTAGTACTAAAAAGCTACAATTTGGCATGGATTTACGTATTAATTAAGCCGACAAAGTGGTAAAATAAAACCAAGATAAACATTTTTTTTAATACGTTCTGTACGCGTAAAGTGGGGATAGGGCGTTTTTCTCGTTTATCATATGGTGTGGGGTATCGTTGGATAGGCCATCCAAAAATATGAGGTGTCTGTGAAAACCATTTTCCGATTCAGGGACCTATGTCCGTCTGTCCCGACGTCCGTCCGTCCACGTAGATCAGAGAATTAGTAACTACTACAAAGCTATAATTTGGCATAGATATGTTACAGTTAAAACCAGTTTTTAGATAGTACGCATTTTTCCTAGTTAGAACTAGTTTTTACTAAAGGCCTTTTTTGAAACTAGAAATACCTACGCAAAACCAGTTTTTTTTTTTTTTTTAACTTGTTTAATCTGCAGGGTCTAAAGTATCCTAACGTGAAGGAGAGGACTCCCGTCATCTCCTTGGAACCTACCTATCCGTGTCGGGGAGCCCTCAGCTCGCTCTTGGACTAATTCATTGACCATAAGTCATTTATTCATTTGTTTAACATACCATATTATCAAATTGCCAACTGTTACGTAGCAATATTCCACTGACCAGACAATGTGAAAAATATAGAAGTTTGAATCAGTATTCATTACATTGCCTGATAACTAAAGCTCGGATTACAACTAGTTTTATCTAAAAATAAAAAAAATGGTCCCCCACTTATGGCGCCCAAAAGCCGCCATTTTTATTTTTTCGAATTTCAAAGTTAATCAAACACATTACCCTCCTTCGGCAGACGGGTAAAAATATTAGGGGCTGTGTAAAACATTTATATATTTAAAATAATTTTGGAAATTAAAAGGACAACTATCAAAGCTAAGCATGCTTTACAAGTTTACGAATGGTAGTCGACCAACTTATAAAACGTACAAGGAAAAGAGAAAAGTATATTGATGTATGGGGACAACAGTTTTCGAACGGCAAAAGTTAATTTTGTCTCTTCGTTAGAGCAATGTTTGGTGCTTTCATTGTTTATGAACGTTAGGGTCCCCGCACACGGGGCCACCGGCCACAACCACAAAACGCCGCCACTGGCATATTTCCTATAGTTTTCATACATTTTGTATGGAGTCGCCGCACACGGTAGACGCCGGTCGCCGCCACACGCTACGCGCTTCTAGCTTCTCTTGGCGGCGTTTGTGGCTGTCGCGTGTGGCCCGTGTGCGGCGACACTTTGTAATGTTACCTATTTATTTTGGTAAATGTAACTAATGTACACTCACACACAGCTCCTCTCGCACGCTTCACACGAGTTTTTAAATATTAGTTATGTTTTGTTGTTCTAAGTTTCTGTTGCAATTTTATTTGTAAAGTTAATAAATCCGTAATTGGCTGTAATAGTAGTACAACAAGTGTGTTAAGGTATTTTTATGAGCTGTGGATTTTGTGATTAATAAATAAATAAATGTAGCTGTTTATACCGCACCCTCTATAGCGAGTGAGACTCGCACTTGTCCGGTTTATTATTATGTAAGGGCGCTCACTGACGGCATGGCACGCTTCAGCATACCAAATAATAAGAAATAAGATTGAAAATAATTTCTCAATGAAAAAATCCTTTGCCACGCCGCCGCAGTGCCGAGCCATGCCGTCAGTGAGCGCCGGCCCTTAAGAACTTGTTCGGTACCATCATACCAACAGAACGACAAATCAAAAATAATGTTGAAGTAGAAAATGTATTTATTTATTCCATACAATACAATATAATTCATCCACAAAAGCAGTTTCATCAGAAATGCACAAAAAGAGATTCAAAATACAATAAACAGACATTTGCTCCCGATATCATTTACTATTTACACAGGCATGTGAAACGAGTAATAAATCACAATATTTTATTAAATAGAAATGCATAAATATCAAATTTTTAACACTTTAATATTATTTGTATAATGGACGTACTTAAACTTTTATAACGCCGATTTATGAAAATACTTTTATTTTATATAATTAATATTGTTTATCAACATTACAAACAGTCGCTTAACTAACTTAACAGTACCTAAACTTTATATTTTAAATGGTGCAACAAAAGAAAATGAATAAAAACTAATTATAATGGTAAGGTACAGCGCATCTTAACATCGACGAGAAGTTACGCGTTACATTGGACGCTTGATGATACTCGTACAGAGAAAATACAACAAAGTACCGTCTACATGAGATAACTTGACCTGGAAAAGTTTACTTTTGTTTATATGTAGTTAGATTCATATTATAATGATTTGTTGTTTTAAAACGGTAATCAAAACGCAGCCTTGAGGCCAGTCAAAGTTAAAAATTAATATAATCGGCTTAATAGTTGAGTCCAAGCCTTTTTACAACTTTTTTTTTTTTGTCGATAGGCTCGCGTTTGACCACTACCTCGCCTGATGGTAAGCGATGAAGTGGCCTACGGTGAAGCACGCTTCACTTCTACTTTCCATTTTTTTCTTAAATTTAATACAAAAGTAAACATAGCCAGATTGTATTTTTGAAAAGGTGGGATTTGCGCTAGACCGAGCTAACCTTAACTTGTACATAAGTAACTTATGTTTTTGTATCTGTCGTTGATTTTTATTGTTCTTATTCAAATGTAAATTTCGTGATGTCTTCGTTTTAGGCATACCTGAAATTATCAAATAAATCAATCAGTATTTTGGACTTCTTCGCTGAAAACATATTTTAATACAAAACGATATTATCTAAGAACACTGGTACCATAGAAAATTAAACACAAATGTATTATAGGTACAAACATAAATATTATAAAAAATAACTAATTGCTTCAAAATTTTGCCCTCCCATGCCAACCAAAAATAATTAGTACAAAATAATTTACAAAAACAATATTACTACAAACATTCTTTACAAGATAAATGAAATCCTGTTGAATGAATATTTTTCTGAGCAAGTAGAAATTATTCAGTTTAGTTTTGTAAAAATAATTTCCACACTTTATCCCAAAAACAATAATTAAACAACAAAATAATTACAACAAAAAGTACTTAAAAACAACCAAAAACATGCGGATTAGTATTTTTATTTACATAAACGTGACTTACCTATAAATATCATGCTTTGGCCAAACAATTCCAAAAAATATATAAAAGTACATTTAATTTGTGCAATATCTAAAGCTTTGGGTTTGGCGGCTTATAGATATGGAACTTAAAATTAGGGTGTTATTAGTAAAACAAACATTATTATTTAATACACACATTCTTTATTGATTACAAAATTCTATCAAATCAACCAGTGCAAGGCACAACTCGTTCGTCTTGTCATTCCTTCCCTCCACATTTAAAAATCGAATCATTACGTAAGCCATTTTTATTAATTTGGCACAAACCTAATAATGAATTTACTGATTTATAGTCTGTGCAAGTATTTATATAAATATCTAACAAAATAATCTTAAAAAAACAAAATTTTACACAAAAAAAAACTTCATGAAATAAAATCGAAAGTAGTATTTTTTTATTATAAACTTACGTAGTTATCTAAAGATTTATAAACAAGTTTTTACGAAAATACAATATCACATAGCAAGATTCTAAACGTTTATTATATATAAAAATAAATGGAGATTCCTTATATCGAAGCGTTTTTAAAGAGATAATATTATTTAATAAGTTTTAACATCTAGAAGAGACTCTTTATTCAATATTTTAATTGTTAATTAAATTAAATAATTATTTATCATTTATAATGTTATAATCTAATAAGAGCCCAAAACCCTTTGCAAAAAGGAAGCATAAAAAAGTGAATCTTTTAATTAAATTATTAGCTTTATAAAAAAAATGCTATGTATTGTTGTGAATTAAACATTACAGTATTTTATTAGCTAAGCAAAATTGAAAAAAAAAAAACGATATCGTCTTTGATTCGTATTTTCAGATAGCGCAATAAGAAGCGTGGCAACATTAAAAAAAGGCAAGAAGTCTTATTTTACGATTGTCATATTATTAACTTTAAACCCAATGTTACAACAATGTCCTCAGGAAAAAATATATTCTGCGCAATGCAAAAAAAGAGCTAGTAAGAATTACCTTTGTTTGCAAGGTTTTTAATGACGTCATGGCACGGTTTGCTGAATAGAAGTCTTCCTTAGCTTGGAGCCGAACGACTACATAGTAAAAATATACAAACAGTATGGAAACGCTCGCTCCTACAAACGCTAACACAAACATACGTGACACTCGTCGCGACGCGGCACTTAGTACTGACATTACCTCTAAAGTGCCCGAGTGGTCTCGTCGGTGCGTACGTTTGTGTGAGTGTGCCGTTTCGAGCGTTTGTAGGTAGTTTCCATACTGTTTCATATTTTTACTGTAGTATATAGCTAGTAGCCGACACAGTTTGCGAAAAAGAGATACGAGCTATACAGGGTGTATATCACCATCTCTTTCTAGATCTTTGATGGCGCTAACATGTAATCCGCTAATTCACATAATTAATTTAAAATGTATAGAATTAAATGTAATAAAATTTTGTTAGATTCAGTGTTAATTGCGCACAACAATGTTAGTTAAAGCATATTCCGAATACAATAAGCGTTATTATTATTTTTTAAATATACATTTGCATTTTTTTCAACACGTCAATTTTTTTGTCAAAATTACGCACGGGTTCAAAAATAAGTTTGTCTCTTTTGAGAAGAAGGTGTTAGAGTGAGAGAAACATATTGACATAGTAATATTAGAATATGGTCGATGCATTACTTTTTTAAATATAAAAGTTTCCATCGCTTGTCCTAAGTTTTATTTAATCACGTAAATTTATTGTTTGCAAGTGGTTTTTTTTGCTATAAAGATATTTTTAGGCCCATAAATAAAAATAATGTTTTTCTCATACCAAATGGGGCGTTATTTTGACAAACTCTCTTTAATATTAAGGCATAACTTACCCCCAGTTTCCCAGCTTAAAATTGTCGGAAAATTAATGTGACAAATAACAAGCACGCGTTATCAGCTGTGATTGGTTGAATGAATTTTCAACAGCCATTCACAGCAGATAACGCGTGCTTGACAATTTGTCATATTAAGTCTCGGATAATTTTGCGCTGGGAAACTGGGGGTTAGCCTTGTTATGAATACCACTTGATTTTATCAAGAAATTATATGGCATACATTTTTTTTGAGATTCATATCCCTTTGGACACAATCTAAAGTGAAATACAAAAGGCGATTTTTATGCTACTTATAGCGTCGAATATCATCAAATAATATATGTACTTACTTATCATTTAAAACAAATATGCAATAGTCAAAATACTTATGTTAAATCTCGTCATTAAAATAGAATCTATTCAAAACAATATCAAGTCAAAAATCGATTAAAAATCGGACGCAAAAAGTAGCATTTGTGCTTTCTGTTAATGTGTCCCAAAACATTCAGCCATGCAGTGTACAGTCCGCTCACAAAATTAGTTAACAAGTAAAAAAAGAACCAAAAAAAATTGTGATCATAGGTACCAGTTTTAATGTACAAAATATTAGTAGCGAGACCTTCTGTCCATATTTCTTATGGAATTGGCGAGACACAGCGAGAACAGCGCCCCGACCACCTGAAACATGAAAAAACTTAAATTTAGTGTTGATTATAATATATTAGGTATTTAGTCCCACCATCTTCTCCTCGAACTGCCGCGACCCCGTCTAGCTGTATCAGGTCCCAAACAATGCCTCACCTTTTGTCGTGCTCTCTGTGCAACAACACCTGCACCTTAAAAGACCTCTGTGAAGCAAATGACAACGCTGTTGGCTTGGCTGAATTCTGGTCAAAATATTACTATACTTTGGAATCATCGATACGACGAAGAAGAAGAAGGGCTCCTTTCTTGCGATATTGGGGGGGGGGGCACAGCTTAGATGGCATTCGACAGGAGTTCATCACTCATCATCATCATATCAGCCTAGAATCACCCACTGGAGGTATACGATTCGCAAGGTTTCTAAACTTCTTAAGCCCATAGAATCATGTTCTCTGCCTTGGTTGTTGCTACAGTAACGCGTCTGCAATAGCAGTATGATTTTTTGTATACTTGAAGTGTTCCACGACGTGCGACTGACCGTACATACTAGGGCATGAATATCGGTATCTCGTAATATCGGAATCTCGGCACAAAATTTCTGATATTTCAATTCCGATACTGAGTGATCCAATATCGGAATCTCCACATTGACCGATACTTATACTGGATTTATAAATAATTATTACTCACTACACTCATCGGGACTTCTTGCAGATTGGTCGATAACATTTGTTAACATTTTCAGAGAGACATGACATATATTCTTTCTTGGGAACGAATGTGCAGTTTTTGTAAATAAGCGACCGATTGCACAGTCACTGGGGATTAGAGAGAGACACAATAGAAAAGCCTATTATGTTGCGCTATAAACGTGTTTTTTTATTGTACTCAATCCAGCCTTATACCGAAATAGTGCAATTAACAAAAAAAAATATGCATTATTTAACGAAAGTGCGCAATTCCGATATTAATATCGGAATTCAATATCGGTATTGAAAATCGCCGGATATTACATGCCCTAGTACATACATCTCGTGCGTAACACAACCATCATCATTACAGCTGAAAGACGTCCACTGCTGAACATAGGCCTTCGCCAAGTGTACACCAGCCGGTACTGTGCGTGAAAGACGTCCACTGCTGAACATAGGCCTTCGCCAAGTGTACACCGGCCGGTACTGTGCGTGAAAGACGTCCACTGCTGAACATAGGCCTTCGCCAAGTGTACACCGGCCGGTACTGTACGTGAAAGACGTCCACTGCTGAACATAGGCCTTCGCTAAGTGTACACCGGCCGGTACTGTGCGTGTCGCATCCAGCTGACTTTCGCAACCACAACGAGGTCATCTGTCCTCCTAAAGTAAGGCACACACTTGACCAAATTAAATAATAACAAATAGACTCAAGATCCTACAGCAATAATCTGCATTTAATTATGATTTGATTAAACTTATTTTCACGAATCATAACTTGATAGCAGCAATGCAATTACCTAAACAAATAAAAAAATTGTTAGATAGGTAAATCCAACGTCATGAAAGAAAGATGTGTATACTGCGGGACACGTAAGTTGAACCAAAATGTATTATCGTTTTACCGGAATTAAACGATTTAAACCGAAATTAGTCTTTTCTTTATGATCTAACCGTTGAGAAATTGTATATTGTAAACGGTTAGGTCGTAGAAAAGGGATTTATTTCGGTTTAAATCGTTCAATTTCAGTAAAACGATAATACATTTTGGTTCAACTTACGTGTCCCGCAGTATAGAAAATAGGATATAATAATGTTGCCAGCTCTCAGTTAGCCGCAACCTGGCAACACATGAATGGCGGCTAACTGAGAGCTAGATGTTGCATATGCACCCATCATGAATCACGATATAAAAATGAGGAAAAATGAAAAACTAGTTGCGGCCTGGCAACCCTGTTATCTATTCTATGATTAAGTATCATTCATAAAAATCAAGTTTAATCAAAAACAATATATATGCAGATTTTTGATGATTGATTGGTTGATTTTTGCACGGTAGAATCTTTTTTTTTTTTTAATACTTTTTTTTTTTTATTAATTTTAAATTTTAATTTGAATTTATGTGACTTTCAAAAGTGCCGTTTATTGGCCTAATTGGATAAATATATTTGACTTTGAATTTGATCTGGGATCTCGGGTTAAAAGATACGCACCTCAATACAGGCAATACCAATGGCGACTCCAGCGATGGGCTTGTTCCATTTCTTGTAGAGGTCGGTTATGACGTCTCGGCAGCCTGAGTTGGCCTGCCCGTGGGTGCAGGGCGTCGAGAGGATGGTGCTGGTGCAGCAGGACGAGGGCAAAGTGATGGTGATGCCGTAGTCCTGGGGCCCGTTCTTACCGCAGCAGGAGAACTAAAATTACGAGGAAATAAATGTTTACAATAGAATAACATATACTTTATCGTATTGTTGTGTGCCAGGTTGCCTAGAAGAGATCGCGGCATGCGATAAGGCCGCCCATTGTATGTTTTTAGTATTAAATTTCTATTTCTTGTTTATTATAGTGTACACATACAATAAAGTGTATATCAATAAATAAATATATAACAAAAAAGTTACACATTAAGACATGTTCGCGAGCTTGCTGACCAAAACCAGATGTATCCTCCGACTGCACACTGTGCACAGCATGATTTTCTTCTTGTTTACGTCTTTTTAGTTCGCTTTTTAAGCAATCGGGTTTTTTGTTTTTTTTATTTATAACTTTTTAGTTATTCTTTATAGAATTAGGTACATTTAAACATATAAGTGTTATATATTTTTGAAATAACCTCTTAAAACCCTTTATTTTGATACACCACACGATGGGGTTGGAAGAATAAAAAAAATGGTGCCCCACAATATGGCGCCCAAAATCCGCCATTTTTTTTATTTTCCAATTTTAATGTAGCCAGTGACACTCGCAGGGTTAAGACGAATCGATTGACGTATGAATCATCAAAATCGGCCAACGCGTTTGGTTTCTAGAACGCCACATAGGAACATACCTCATACATACATACATAGACTGATAAACACATTACCCTCCTTCGGCAGCCAGGTAAAAACAGCACCGACCTTGCGGATTGGCAAGCAAACTTTAGGACGGCCAAGAAGGTTGGCGAGAACTATTATAGGCAGTTAATGTGATCTGGGTATTTCTAAATTACCTAGGTATTTATGATGTTTTTTTTATTTTCCTGTTTTGTACAATAATTTACTATTCCGTGCATAACGTCAAACTTATTATTAGGTCCATTGTTCATTTTGTTATTAGGTAAGTACTAAATTTATTTGAGAAGCAGGCACCTACTCCTGCGTATTTCCTGTTTTTAGTTCGGGCATAACTCCGTGTTCGAAAGAAGTTTATACCGAAATGGTCCCATTTAAATTTGGTAAAATTCTGATGAAGAACTTCGGGGATATACAACAGAAATCTTCAATAAATGACGGCAAATAATAATAATAATATTTACATACATTAATAAATTCCTATATGTGAGGACAATGCACCCAGAAAGCACTACACACTATACTACGTACAGGTATAAAGTATTAAAAGTACTCACACATGTACTGTGCAGTTATACAATAACAGGTACTAGAAAAACATTAACATCCGAAGCAGTTAAGTTATGACCAATCCCAACTGACGGTGCCCGTTCACGAACATGACGCATGAATCGGCACCACCCAGCTCAACCATCATAAAGGGAACCGAATAATCCAACAGTCGTGCCACCATCAGAGAGACATTTGAGAGAGCAGCCAGGGCAAACAAGTCAACGAATGACACATAGGTACAGTAAATGGTAGATTTACAGTTGGGTACATAGTACTACCACTATAAAAATAAATTGAGTTTATACGATACAAATATATTCATAGTCTTCAGCAGGTCCAACAATAATGAATAGCACAACAATAACATAATATTAGTACGGAAGAATGTATATGGATGGAAGTATTTACCTGTTGCTGAATACTGTTGATGACGTCATCAGTACCCTTGTCTACGCCACTGCTGGACCTCTTGTCGAACAGCGTGTCGACGGACTTGCCTATACTCGCCCTGATCGTGTCTCCGTACACGAACATCAGCACTGCTATCACCACTTGCACGATGATTATCACCAGCAAGAAGATCGCGTACTGAAATGTGAAATAAATGTAGTTAGAATAAAATGTGTTTTTTTTTGTTGTAGCCTCTTTTGCGCGGCTTCGACTGCGGGAAGTGTTGTATCCCAGGGTAAATGTCCTATTCCAGGTCATGATAGACCCTTGTGCCAAGTAACAGTAGGCATCCAGAAAACAGTTTCTTCTGCAAGTGAATTTATTACATTACAACCGAAACTGTATCAGTGTTTTTTCCTACTACTTTGGACAAAGGCCCTTTACTCTAGGTTCTAAGCATATGTACCACAGAATCTTCTCCGTGGTATCGATGTCGTATGTCATACTGAGAATCGGATGTCTGTCATAGTTTACATTCCATTGCGTGTTTCGAAGAAGAACGAGCGTTCCACGTTTGAAACGACACATCAATGGATTGTTTGACCATTGTGTTTGTCAACCAAGTAGGAATTTTATCTAAATCCTTAAGGTGGAACAGAAGTTCTTTGTGAAATGAGACGCCTGTACTAATTCAATGATATCACTTACGGAACATTCTAGATTACTCTTTTAAAATTTCCTCCTGATTAGACGCGTTTCCAGCTGCAAGCCATAGCCACTCGCATGATCACATTATATAAAAAATTACAAAGATACAGCGCGTCAAAGATCAGGGGGGTAACCACAAGCTCTTAGAGTAAGGTTATTTTGAGATCGAGTAAGTGACAGATGTATACAAGTCAGATACATCTGTCCCTTACTCGATCTCAAAATAACCTTACTCTAAGAGCTTGTGGTTACCCCCCAGGTGTGGAGGCTTGTGACGTCACTTTCTCAGTATAAAGTGTAGCACACCGTGACGTCACATGATATTTCAACGCACTGTCACATCATCGTAATTTTTTGTTTATGTGGCGAAAGAAAGAATACTTGCCCAATATTTTTATGTTGACGGACTAAATAGATATTTTTTGTCAACTACCCTATTTTTGTATGTTGTGTTTGTGTCCCTTAAAAAAATTCATAACTTAGGTAAATAGTTTTCTGGATACATACCGTGACAACCATGCAGTGGCTTTCCCGTATCGCTCCGCAGCAACCGAAGAAGGCTATCACGAACATGATAGCTCCTATGATGATGAACACCCATGGTGCGACTGTCAAGTGTGCCTTCAGCTCATCCTTCACAACGGTCCAGTTCAGCTGGAACGCCACTCCAATTCCTATGGCTGCTAGGCCGAGGAGCTGTGGGTAGAAAAAAAAAAGAATTATAGCAACGCGTTGACGAACAAGTAAAATTTCAGAATTTAAAAAACCCCTGACATTTATCGGTTTATTCCCATCGGCCACCCCCAAGTTGCCACCCCGGTGGCCGATGGGAATGATTTAGAGAAATTTCCTACCTTCTTTTATTCCCAACTGCCACCGGGGTGGCGGATGGCACTAACTAGTGGCGTTTGCCGGTTTATTCCCATCTGCCACCTTCATAAGTTTGGTCGGGTGGTTGATTCTCATGACCGTAAAACGGGGTGAATAGAAAAAATATCAAGAAAGTTTTCAAGGTTCATATTTGACTGTTTTTCGTTGAAGAATTTTGGTAGAATTTTAAACCAACAACATTTTTTCTTTGAGTTGGCAACAAAAATTTTCTATTTTTTTTTGCGTTCTTTTAATAATCTCCTCTTGTTCTGTCCTTCTCATACTACTGATTTTGTTCACTCTTCCTTCCATATTAACTAGTCCATTCTTCCTTCTATATTCAGTTCATTCTTCTTTGGAATGTGTTTCTTATCTGTACGCACAATTCGCAAAACGCTTTTTGCGTATGGGTTGGATGTCCACCATGTCCACCGATGGTGCATAGCCGTGCGTCTTGTTAGTATATTTTATATCTTTGTGTATGAAGTCTAAATACATAAAAAATAAATATCGAAAATGAATTTAATTGTCCCCATAATATAGAAATCCGTTTAAAAAAAAAAAATATAAATTAATGGATAAATGTCAATTTTGATATTTATTTTATTCCAAAAACCAAAATTGATATAGGTAGAACAATGCAAGGCGCGCATTTAGTTAGAAATTTAGATGATATTATTAAGTTATCAGGGCCAGCACCTTTAGTTGGATCCAAGTAACAAAGTAAACCGGTCACAGCATCAACATTCACTTTTATGTGACAAATATCATGAGAATCGCCCACCACCCCGGTGGCAGATGGGAATAAAGGAAGGTGGCAGATTTCACTAAATAAGTCCCATCGACCACCGGGGTGGCAAGCGCCACTAGTTAGTGCCATCCGCCACCCCGGTGGCAGATGGGAACAAAGGAAGGTAGCAAAATTTCACTAAATCATTCCCATCGGCCACCGGGGTGGCAACTTGGGGGTGGCCGATGGGAATAAACCCATTTATCTTGCGAAAACACCCCGATTCAACCAGTAAAACGCCCATAACTTTGGAACGGCTGAACCGATTTTATTCAAACATAGCTAAGAACACTCTCGACAAAATCACCTTTCAAACAAAAAAAAACTACATCAATATTGGTTCATCCGTTTAGGCGCTATGATGCCACATACAGACACACAGATACACACACAGCAACACACGTGAAACATAAAACACCCCTCTTTTTCTGGCGGGGGTTAAAAAGGGTAAGTCATTTATTTTAGAACAACATTTATTACATTGTGTAGAAATTTTGTCAAATAAATAATGCCACTAAAACTTTAAAATCGATTAAAACTACCAAAACAAAAAAAAACTTTGAATAAAAATAAACAATATTAAATATAAAATGTCAGTGATGCAATTTCAAAAGATAACTTAAGTAAATAAAAAATAATTGCACATTCCCAATTTTCTACCGAGAATTTTAATTAATAATCTGCTGATCAGTATTTAAACTAATAATTAATTATGGTTAAAAAGTAATAGCACAAATAAGCTTGAAAGTCCATAAAAGAGGCTGTTTGGTGAATAGGCAGTAAGTTGGCACTTTGGCAGCCAATATTTTTAGTAAGGATCTTTTTAAAATGGTTTTCCAATGTACGCAAAAAATATAGATCCGCTCTAGCTTACGTTTAAGGAGTTATACCACGGAATAAATAATAGTACAAGTAGTTATACAAAGGACATAAAAACTTGAAACTGCAAAAACTGCAGTTCAAACTGCGAATATTATTTATGATCGCCACAAAAAACTTGAAAGCTTAATTTAAGGATTACGTAATTCGAACTTTTAGACTTCCTCGAAGAGAAATTCCGTATTTTTTATCATCTAATTACCTTTAAACTAGCAATTCTTGTCTATATATATATAAAAATCAATGCCACTTTTCATTGTAATTTTATAACTCAAGAACGGGCACACCTATCCAAACCAAATGTTTAGGCTTTGTTCGGACTATTTAGTACAAAGTCAGTTTTTTTTTTTTTTTTTTTTCAATAGTTAAGGTAGGTAGGGTAGTTATGGTAGGTAGGTAGCCAGATGAGGGGATCGAAGCCGCGGGGGTCAGCTAGTTATTGTATAATATATAATCTGAGTCTCGGAAAAGGCTACAACGATTTTCATGAAATTTCGTATGCAAGGGGATTCGGGGGCGATAAAGCTCTAGCTAGGTTTAATTTTTTAGAAAACGTCGTTTTCTCTATTTCCACCCGAGCTGAGCTCGTTCGCCCAGGTTCTGTGTTTTAATGGCACTCATTTCAAGTAAATCTTGGATCCATACTCTGAAGAGAAGATTAAGAGGAAACGGGGGCAGAGAGCGCTGACTGAATTTCCTAAGTAAAAAGTCATAATTCGAGGTTTAGCTATTTAGTTTACCAATTTAAAAGATATTCAATAAACTGAATATTAAAGATAAATTCTATGTCCCTATGTTTTCCTTTTTGATGATATATTTCTTTAGAATCACTATAACCCTAAAAAAATGCTCAAAATTGCGCTGTCAACAGAGGCTTAGTGTACAAATTTGACAAATATAAATGAAAAAAGGAAAACATAGGGACATAGTATATATCTTACTTTACCAGTTTATGGTATATCTTTTAAATTGGTCCAATACTGGCGGAGGAAATAGACGAGAGCCAAACCTCGAATTATGACTTTTTACTTAGGAAATTCTGTCGACGCTCTCTGCCCCCGTTTCCTCTTAATCCAAATATTCTAAACGGGGTTATTAAATTTTTCAATTCAATTTTTACACGCAACTAACTAGCATAAAGAATGATTCAAACATCGGTTGCAAATACCGCGAAAAAAACATTTTACGAATGAGTAAGTAATTTATTTTAGTGGCCACTTCGGTTGCGTCCGTCGGTGACTCAATAGTTGGTTTCTCTGTTCGGTTTGGCCTGTCTGACCATACAATCTATCGGGTCATGGTCATTGTACCTACATATCTTAAATATTTAACTTTTGAGATAATTTCAATCCAACGCCACCAACTCAAGTATGGGTGCCAATGAAATTTGATCTTTGTCTTGTATGATGTAGAGTTTATTGTTCCAACATTCGGTAATTATTTCGAATTCTGAATTAAACGAAGTACCTAGTTATAACACAATGGTTTGTGGGTATGTTCGAAAGTGAGGCATTTGGTGTATCATCATACATAATATGAGAAGGGATGTAGGTAGGCACCGATAAGGTTGATATGGAAATGCTTTTTTAGGGTTCCGTACCCAAAGGGTAAAAAAACGGGACCCTATTACTAAGACTCCACTGTCCGTCTGTCTGTCACCAGGCTGTATCTCATGAACCGTGATGGCTAGACAGTTGAAAATTTCACAGATGAAGTAGGTATTTCTGTCGCCGCTAAAACAACAAATACTAAAAACAGAACAAAATAAATATTTAAGTGGGGCTCCCATACAACAAACGTGATTCTGTTGCCGTTAGGCGTTTTTTCTGTTCTGTGGTTGCGATAATGGTACGGAACCCTTCACGCGCGAGTCCGACTCGCACTTGGCCGTTTTTTTAAATATAGGGTAGATAGAGGATTTTCGCCGTATTTAATAGGTTAATAACTTTAGTAAGGTACTAACGTCATAATAAGAAAAGCGAGTCCCAGCTAGATTTTTACTTCACTATCGAGATCTCCGTCACCGAATCGTGGCTACTCGTATACTGGCTATTGAAACCTCAAAATATCACAGCAAACAAAATTGTAACACATCCGTGTCTTCTTCATTATGCCCCCAAACAACATTAACCACACCTGGCGACCACACATCTTTCAACATTCTCCTCTAATATGCCAGGAACGGCCAATATATTCTGTCCTAATTACGAAAATCAGTGTTAGTACAAAATAGAATCTATAGTCGTTACTTTTCATCATGGCAATACCGGTCATTGACCCACATACATTTTAACATTCTTCATTTAAAAAAAACGGTAATAAAGACTACGTCGTCCTGAATCTTGAATAAACTATCGTGATCCTCATTTTTTTTTGTTCAAAACTTTTCTTAAATATCATCATCATCACTTCAGCCGAAAGACGTCCACTGCTGGACATAGGCCTCCCCCAGGCGTCGCCACATTGACCGATCCCGTGCGTCTCGCATCCAGCGCCTTCCCGCAACCTTAACCAGGTCATCGGTCCACCTAGTGGGAGTCCTTCCAACGTATCGTCTTCCAGTTCGCGTTCGCCACTCCAGAACTTTTCGGCCCCATCGGCCATCCGTTCTGCGAGCAATGTGCCCTGCCCACTGCCACTTAAGTTTGGCAATTCTTCGGGCTATGTCGGTAACTTTGGTTCTCCTGCGGATATCATAATTTCTGACGTGATCACGCAAGGAAATTCCGAGCATAGCCCTCTCCATTGCCCTTTGGGTGACTTTAAGCTTTCTGATAAGGCCCATTGTGAGCGACCACGTCTCGGTCCCATAGGTGATCACTGGCAACACACACTGGTCATAGACTTTTGTCTTGAGACACTGCGGTAAATTGGACGAGAAGATACCACGCAACGTGAACGTGCGTTCGGGAAGTTGCGTGGTATCTTCTTAAATATAATGTTATTTATTGGTTTCCTAGAAATCTCGGCCGTGAAAACTTAGGTAAGCTGTCAATCCCCAGCTGATCCTAGAATTCTAGAATCGTAGGTACAGTTCTAAAGCTCACTTCACACAAAGCTTTCACCATGAAATAATACATTATTACAGAATAGACCGGCTGGTTCTTACGCAGGGCTATTAGGGAAAGGGCAATAACCGCTATTTTCATGCCAAATCGCAAAAACTATAGTGAAAAACATGATGTGAGTAGGTAATTGACTGCTGTGTACAGATTTAGATCCAAGCCGTGGACTGCGCACGTGGTCCGTTCGACAACGAGATTTTATTTTCGTAGAACGAAAACAAGAGCTCGTGGCTAAAGCTTCAAGGTTAAGCAACGCTTGCTGGATGGGTGACCATATTTATATAGCGAGATTCCTCCGTGCCTCAGAAAGCATCCGGCTTAATTACAGACACAATAGAAAGACAATTAAACAGACGCCTTATAAGGTCGCTCGCCGGTTGAAGGAGGGTTGTGGAGGTCAGATAGGTAAAATCCTGGTACTCAGCTAAATCCGGTTAGAATCCCTGAAGCCGGTAAGTTCCCTTTTATTTGTATCTATATTGTGTTTATCTGGTATCTGTGTGTGCCAAATAAACTAGTTTTCTTTTTTTCTTTCTTTAGAATGGAAGCCGACCTCAATATAGTTAAAGGCTAGGTAGATTTATTGAGAACAAGACAATGAAAAGATGTTGTTATGTTCCCGTTCGCAAATCTTATCTCATTCGAGGTCAGAAGCTTGAAATTCTGAACAGATGGCGGACCAATATCAGGAGGTTAATTTTAAATAACTGTTATGCGTTCAATGTTCAAAATTGATGAGAAAAAGGCTGTTAGAATTTGGTAGTAGCCTATTCTAGGTTTGGGCTCACATTTCAAGTCGATTTGAAGGACCTCCAACCCTTTTGTCAATTTGTTGACTCGAGGTAGAGTCGAATTGTAGGACATGACTTGAATGGGGTTCAGACTTCATTGAAACATCTAGATGATCTGAGACATCATGAGACAAAGTGCGTTATTTTTTGTGAAATCCGGCCAAGTGCGTTTCGGACTTCGCACATTTAGGGTTCCGTACCAAGTATGGTACCAAGCCACAAAATTACCGGTTCCGTACCAAGCCTCATTTTTCCTATTGGTTGCAATAGGAAAAATGAGGCAATTTCAAAGAAAACCTGATTTATCAATATATTGGTATTTGTTAGTAAAATATACGTAATAATGAACATTATCACCAACAACAACAAATTACTTCGGAACAAAATTTTGTAAAAAAGCTGACTTTGGTGCCTTCTCATTCCTTTGGTTTAAAATATTGTTTAAACAAAAAACACAGTATTTATCTACTCAAAAAACAGAAACCTTCTCACGCCCCTCTTAAAAACAATTAATAATATTTTTAGAAAAATTTAAGACTCCAATCGTTTGGCTGTAAAACCCGTGTGCCCGACGATGAACAGACGGACACGTGAGTGCAACAATAGGGCTCCGTTTGGACCCTTCGGTTACGGAACCCTAAAAAGCCAAAAAGCACAGGATAAACCACACGACATTCATCATTTTAAGCATTGAAAGCTCTGCTTTAGGCCTAAGGTGTATTTCTATTTTACAAGCCAAAAGACCCACCAAATTCCTCAATTCAGAACATTACAGAAGAACCAAGCTACCACAGGACAGATGGTATATCCACCTGTTCCCCTCCGACGTCAAATTCCCACAGCAAACAATGTCACCGGAAGGAAATTCGGTACACCAGCACAATCATGTCACACGGCATTAAATTCAATTGTTTTGCTCAAGTATTATGAATACCATAAACGTCGTATGAAAATTAGTTTATGACCGTATGTTATGGAAACTGGGGACTGTAGTACTTATAAGAGCATTATTTTACCAAAGCTTTGAGTTAAATTACTTGGTATGGAATTTACGCGAAATGTTTGGTCACGTTAGCCTTGCTATCTTATATCATTCCTTCACACATTCCATAAATTTTTAGGGTTCCGTACCCAAAGGTTAAAAACGGGACCCTATTACTAAGACTCCACTGTCCGTCTGTCACCAGGCTGTATCTCATGAACCGTGATAGCTAGACAGTTGAAATTATCACAGATGATGTATTTCTGTTGCCGCTATAACAACAAATACTAAAACATACAACAAACGTGATTTTTAGCCGTTTTTTGCGGTAATGGTACGGCAGGCTTATTAGTTATTACGTATCTTTTGCAAGAGCAAAACGATGGCAATCAAACGCTTTATGTCATAAAAGTGGGAATTACCTGCAGTGTACAGAATCGTTTGCTAATCGCTCGCTGTTTGTCAAATGAACTTATTAAAAAAAAAACCGCCAACAACTCGACTTGTGTATCGTTTTGCTCTTGCAAAAGATACGTAATAAGCCTGCGGAACCCATCGTGCGCGAGTCCGACTCACACTTGGCCGGTTTTTAGGGTTTCGTACCCAAAGGGTAAAAACGGGACCCTATCACTAAGACTCCGCGGTCCGTCAGTCTGTCTGTCTGTCTGTCACCAGGCTGTATCTCATGAACCGTAATAGCTAGACAGTTGAAATTTTCACAGATGATATATTTCTGTTGCCGCTATAACAACAAAAAAAAACTGAAAACAGAATAAAATTAATATTTAAGGGGGGATCCCATACAACCAACGTGTTTTTTTTTGCCGTTTTTTGCGATAATGGTACGGAACCCTTCGTGCGCGAGTCCGACTCGCACTTGGCCGGTTTTTACTTCTATCCCCCTTCCTCTGTCCATCTATTTATCAACATAACAAAGCTTTTAACATCTAAATGACCTAATTAATGCATCAATCGATGCCCCAACGAATCTTCACGCGAGCCAGTACTGTCAACAGCATATCTTAGTAACTCTAGAACTACGAAAACCGCCCTTACTGATATGTAAATCAAAGCGCTGTCAAAGTCAAATTGTAACCTAGTCGTGCGGTTGTCAGTACTTCAGCTGCAGCGTTATTTCCTACGCTGTGACGTCATTCGAGTGACCCCTTTCGTTCACGCGTGTATGTGAGCTCGAAACGAATCAAGCTGAAAACATGATTGAACTATTTCCGTACTAATTCGTGCTCCGTCTGTTTTGAATATCATGGGAAGAAAAATATGAGTGATGGTATGCTGGAATCATAGATAACATTCTGAATCTGAAGCTTCAGGAATTGTTTGTTTTGGAGATCGTATTATAATATCAATAATTTTAATAAAATGAATTAAAACTGCGATTAACGATTGGCGGGTTTTTTAATTAATAATTTGAATTTCAAACTCAAACTCTATTGTCCCTGACAGCCTGTCAAATTTTGACACGTTCAAATTCTCAATACGGAAACCCATCTCGATATTTGCCTTTAGGCGCGATTGGTCCAATTCGCAATTGGTCCAATGTTCAAAAATATGTCGAATTCGCGGTTGGTCCAATTCGCAGTTGGTCCAATTCACAGTTGGTCCAATTCGCAATTAGTCCAATTCGCAATTGGTCTAAGTTAAGTTAAGTCTAGTTTAACGTCATACAGGTAACTATGGTATGACGTTAAACTACAAAAAATGCGTATACGTATATGCGTAAAAATGTTATTGAACTATCACCCGCACCACGCTACAGCGCAAAGAGTGTAGAGAAAATTTTAAGATCAATTTCAGTATGATAGTTAGTTACCACTGTTACCAGGCTAATAAATTATTATTAACGAACATAACTTTCATTTATTACCGACTAAACCAACCCAGGCTTATGAAAACAGTTTAATCATAACTTGTAACCAGTCTGACTATAACTTACAACATCCAGATGGTTGAATAAAAATACTCTTTTAGTACAAAAGAGAGAGAAAAATCCAATAACACGTGTGTTGGGCAACATCTGCTTCCCTGTGTTTACAAAACAATGTATGTCTGTATACCGACAACATTTACAATGGACTCGGGACGGTACATATTCAGAATTTCAGCTTGCAGTAAGCGATCATAAATGCACCTGCCAATCCTGCTAACGTGCAACTGACTAAGTGGGGTTAAGTGGGGAGGCCAAATTGTAGCAATAAGTAGAAAGATGCGTTTCTTGTAGCAAGGGAGTTTCGTCGTGAGAGGAAAAAGGAATGAGGATATTGAGGACAAAGTTTTGAGTAGGAATGTTGATGGCCATAAGGGGAAGGGGAGACCAAAGAAAAGATAGATGAACAGTGGGGTATATGATGGATAGAAAGAAGAAAAGGCGGCGACATTTGAGATATAGACTGGATGATTGAGGGAGACAGGATGACCCCATTAGAAAGATGACAGCAGAAAACTGAAGACAGGCTGGGCGGGGACACATCTAAAGCTAACTTAGATGATCACTGTTAAGGAAGAAGACACGAAGTCTTGCCAGGCCCAGGCAAAGATAAACGAAGGTAAATATGAATAAAATAGAAAAGTCTTTCATCAGTGAGTCAGATAAATATTACCGAAACGATAAAGGCTAAGGTTGTCATGCTGGCGACTGGAGAGTCTTATGTCTTCGGTGATAATGTTTGATAAATGTTAATTAAAAAAATCAAAAAACCTGGCTGCTTAAGGAGCGAACTAAAAAGACGTAAACAAGAAGAAAATCATGCTGTACAGTCGGAGGATTCGCGAGCTGGCTGACCAAAACCAGATGTATCCACCGACTGGAAAGATTGAAAGAAAAATTGGGCTGCCAGCCACAACGTGGCAACCGCCATTTTTCTATTTGGCAATTTTAATATAGCGAGTGACACTCGCAAGGTTAAGACGAAGTGATAGACGTAAGAATCAACAAAATCGACCAACGCGTTTGGTCTCTAGAACGCCACATAGGTACAAAGATACATACATAGACTGACAAACACATTATCCTCCTGCGGCAGTCGGGTAAAAATAGCCATTAGATGGCGTAGCTTGAGACTTAATAATTATTGAATTATGCAATTGAGGCGTAACATTTAAAAGTTTACGTAACTTTGTGTTTCGTATGTTGATGGTATCGACATGTAAGACGCAACTAACTTTTGACCTATGATAACATTGTTTTTTTTTCTTTCAACCTCTTTATTTTTTTAGTGATGTCGCGTTATCTGTATTGGTCTTCTTTTTTTCTTGATTCGTTTTAAACGAGTTAAAAATATTACCTAAATGATGCATGCAAATGCTGTATGCAGATTTTCTTGTTGAGACTTTAACTGATGGATTTTCAATAGAAAAAAAATCTAAATATGGGTTGTCAAGAAAAAGGAAAAGAAAGTTAAAAAGTTTAGAATACATTATTTACAAAATATCACTTTTAGCACTTCTCAAATACCTAATATCACAAAGTACGTAAGCGGCGGCGCGCTAATATGCAGTTAACTTTTGAAAGTCTCAATCCTAGATAACAAGAAAATCACGATTTTGCAGTTGCTAACCATATGAAAATATTTTAAGTTCAAATCAATTTGATAAAATGTGGAACAAACAACTATTTGCAGCAGAGATGTTAATTTTCAAAATAAATAATATATGGAGATCCGGCAAGGTCCCGAGAAAGAAATTTTCCAAAGTAAGTAGGGTGAAGATACCAATTACTGACCATGCTAAATAGATGAAAACATAATTTGTACCATGAAAAATTTAATATCGTAATGTATACATAAACTCACGCCATTGCTTACCTATGGGAGTAGGCAGAAACTAGAGAACGTGGCATTCTCTAGTTTTTGCTACGATCCTTACATTAAACTCTTTGCTTTTTCGAAAAACGTATGAAGTACTTATTATTATTAAAACAATAGTGTGATGAACAAATTATTTTTTTCATGTTTGTGAATCATTATAAATTCCAGAATATCCCCCGATTTCTGAATTAAGCATTTGAGGTTAAGTTATTTTTTTATTATCAATAGGCTCGCGCTTGACCTCTATCTCACCAGTTACTTTAGCCTGGATAACCGTCAAAATTAGGCACTAAAGTACAGTTTGACAAGTTCCTAAATCAGCCCTATGTCACAAATATATTACGTTCTGTACATACCTATCGACTCCTAGCGTTTTAATATGGCATTTATTAATGAGAGTCAGTCCATTACGCTGTTTAGCGGGCTATTAATCGATGTTATCTGAACAATTGTCCGCCATTCAGAGCCCACTCATCGGTTAAAGGTTATCAGAAATATGTCATGATGTCTGTCTATCTGGAAATGCTTTGGTCATTACAAAATTGATCTATTTTTGTCGTTTGAATTACTTAGGAGCTACGCCCACTGTTGGACGGTGTTATAGCATAACGTATCAACAACATTGGAGAGTTTTATAAAAATGAGAAAATTGACATCAATGATTTAAAACTATGTTGATTGGTTATGAAATTATTAGGTGGCCTCTATGTCAGCAAGAGTGATTTTTTAACAAATTTATTTCTATTAAATTATAAGGCATCGCCCCCACTACATGTGATTATAAACATTTTTTTTAACTACCAATTGTTTTCTTTTTAACTCATCCCCGCGGGACAAAAAGTGGTGTTATAAGTTTGACGTTTGTTGCTGTGTATGTGTGTCTGTCTGTGGCATCATAGCTCCTGAACGGATTACGTGTTCAATAGATTGCCGATCGAAGCGTACCTACTATGTACTAGATAAGTTATGTAACATGAAATAAAAATGTGTCGGGGGTTTTTTTAAATTTTGAAGTTTAACTTGTGTCACTTGGTTCTTCGTTCTATAACACCGTTCTATGGTAGGACATTGTATTGATCCGTCATTTCATTTACCTAGGAATTTACGAAGAATTTTATCGTATTATGGAAGTTAACCTCGGCATACTTGAGCTGTTGAGGAAATGACGAAGTTTCTTAGCATTCTTAGCTCATTTACCAATTCAATATGCTAATAGCACCTGATACTTCACACAGAACAATGGGTATTATTGTGTATGACGACTTTAAGATGCTGTTTTTCTCATATATTTATCACTAGCTCTACCCACGGCTTCTCCCGTTGTTTGTTATCCGACAAGGGAACCTACTAACAGGATGAAAAGTATTAACTGACCTAATCCAGGTCATGGTCTTCTCATGTACCACGTTTCATCCGTTCAACTGAGCCGTTAACAAACATCCAAACATATAAACATGCACATCATCACCATCATCATCAGCCTTTTTAATGTGCCCACTGCTGGGATACAGGCCTCCTATCTGTGAGACGGAATGGGCCGTAATGCGGGTTAGTGAAGAAACATGCACACACCACATGTAGATACCTATTTTAATTATTTCTTATCTGTCCTAGAATTACGTACACCCAAAAGTTTACCTACCCAAACGTCTACGTATTTTCCTCAATACACTTTAATTGGACGTTAAATAAAAGTTGAAAACAGTAGCTATGGTTGCGATAAGTTTAATTATTATTAATCAACGAATGAGACCGCCATTGCTTGCTCACTTGCGACTTGTGGGACTCCGACGCCATTAGAATGCCGCGAACGGCAAATTGTCACGCCAAGCAAGTAGTTGATCAATCATACGAGGCTGTTAACCCATTTTAAACAGGTCTTTAATGTTATATTATGTAGGAGTTAGATAGACTGGATCTAGTTTGTGTGTGGACGGCGATAATTTGACAATTTTTATGCAAGCATTCACGGGAATTTAAATAAAATCGTCCTCGCGACTGCTTGGCTAGAGATGTCCGCCTGGCTATGGTATGGAGTTGACTGGCTGACCTGCCGGCTATTGAATGACAGAGGCACTTGTCTCTCGTGTCTTCGCTTTCCGTATCCAATTTCTCTCGTGCATTCTTTCAGGTCATTGGTCAAACTGACTTGAGGGCGTCTCGCTTGGCTCATCAAAGGCATGTAGGAATGGATTCAGTGTAGTTTAGCTTGACTTAGGCTGTTGGTTTTAGCTGGCCTGTATTTTTATTTAAGAAATAACATTTTTGAGGTATAATTTCGTTGGGTTGTAAACTTGTAATACAGTGAGCTCATTAGCAGAAACATCGACATCGATGTTAGAATTTCTTCGAACATTTTCCTGCAAAATGAGGTTGATAAAGAAAATTTTAACCTGTACAGAAACCTAAGTGTTACCCGAAGTGTTTTTAAATTTGAAAAAAAGAACGATGGAAGGGCGATAGTTTTGTTTATGGTCAGAAACAACACGTATCAGAACGTGTTGTTTCTGACCATAAACAAAACTATCGCCCTTCCATCGTTCTTTTTTTCAAATTTAAAAACACTTCGCCGTAGCGTGAGGTAAGCGCCCTAGTTGCCGGCCCCCTTTAATTATCGTGAATTTATAACACGTCTCGTTTTAAAAGTCGTATGGTTATGCACACCGTGGCCGAGATATTTCACAGGCGGTTGCGTTTGCATAACTACATACAGCACACACTGTTAAGATTATGTACGGCAGCTGAGTAATCCTGTGCACATGTTTCGTAATAAAATGGCAGCCATGATCGAGTTCACTTGAAAAACATACTCGTGTTTTATGCAATAATCTTTATTAATGCATTTCTGTTACGTTTTTAAGATTGTAGCATTAAAAACTTTTTAAGAAAAAAATAAAACCGACTTCTAAAGCAAAACACTACAAATCGAAAATTGCTTTTTTTGCGAAGTCGGTGTTTTTGGTACCTACTGTTTTTACTTTTTTTAGACACTAACTTCGGAATTAAAGTTATTTTTCGATTTGTAGTGTTTTGCTTTAGAAGTCGGTTTTATTTTTGTGTTAAAAAGTTTTTTATTTTTCATTTTTTAGTTGTACGTAATGGACAAGTTCTATAGTAAGATACCTATTATACCCACAGTGATGCCAGAACTCAAACAACATGTAACTTGAACATAACCGGTGGAATGAGAGTAAAAGGGTGAACTGTACACATCTGCGTACCCGTTTATAGCATACTGGCGTGATGGCATGTTATGAAATGGTGTAAACAATAAACAGACATACGATTGGAGCAATTCCGAGAGATTTGCCGTCATTTATTGAAGAGTTATATATATCTCCGAAGTTCTTCATCAGATTTTTACCAAATTTAAATGGGACCATTTCGGAATAATCTTCTATCAAACAAAAAAGAATTTTGCAAATCCGTTTATATATGACGGAGTTATGCCCGAACTAACATAAAAAAATAATATAAATATATAAAAAGCCGACTTGAGAACCTCCTCCTTTTTTGAGAAGTCTGGTTAAAAATAAACTGCATCGAGTTCTTACGCCTTTTTTAATACAATAGTTAATTCAACATTAAAGAGAACCTTTAAAATATTTGTCACGACAAATAACTGTAGCAAATTGCCAACGACTCTCTGTGTATGCAGTTAAACCGACATATTTACTTACAGAATAACGGTTTTACTGATAACGGTGTCCTGCCAATATAATTAACATTTCGACCGGTTACTGAACTAGTCTAAAACCTAGGCCATTTACCTGTGGAAGAGAGGCTCTACTAAAAGCTCGTATGACTCAAGGGAGCTTAAGGTTGAACTAGTCGACGGCACGAACTATTTTGTGCGCGAGGTTAAAATGCATGCTTTCTTAACCGACAACACGTGCGAAAGAAATAGATGCTGTGATGATTAGTAAGAAGCTAGTTTGCGTACGAATTAGCACTTTTGCAAATTTGTATCGAAATTGATGATGATTTAGGACGAAAACGAGCGCGCGAAATTTTATCAACAGATCTTTGGGAGTCTAGATATCTTGAAAAAACAACTAAATGTATATTTATGAAATAACATTATTTGTATTGTTGTATTACTAATCTATCCCTGTATGGAGGCCGTTTTACAAATTTTCCTTCTTCTTATGCTATTTATATCCGCCCACAGATGCGTTAAAATTAGTGTTGAAATATGGAACTTTCGACGCTCATAACTTTCAAATACATAATTTTTTACATTTTTGTTTCCATACAGGACTAGATAATGATGAGACAAATTGATATCATTTTTTATTTTGAACCTACATCGTCAAACAGTGGAGTAATCTCTTGACTACGTTTGTATGGAAGAATTTTCGACTAGTGTAACCTTAAAACCCGGAATTCGCCCGATCGGCAAGTTGCCAAGCGCATCGCCTTTGTTATAATTGTGGAGTTGACATAATAATGCTTTATTTTTGTTTGTAAAGGAGACTGGTATTGATTCGTTGACCCAAATGGACTTGACACGCTTGACCACCACTTATCAGTATCACATATAATTTCAAGCACGCTATACATATAGTAAATAGAGAAATAACTAGAATCTATTACTCGGCAATTAAAAAGACTTTGAGCCGCATGTGATATTATTAGAATTGCTATCTAAAGTAAGGCAGGTCATGGATTAGAAATAAGATATCGTTCTGCCCAACACTGCAACAATGTCATTGGCTATTCTGGCACAAATAACTAAGGGCCTGTGCACACCACGTTTTTTAAACGCACCGTTGACGCGCGTTTGTAGCGAGCGATACAGACGCGATACGCACGCAAGTCAGACGCAGCCTGTAGACCTTTGCACACCTGTATAAATTCAAATACACGTTTGAATCGATACAGACGCGATGCAATCGCACGTGTAGCAATACAGACGCGATGCAAACGCGCGTGTTTATCGATACAAACGCGCTGGCATTTTTCGTTTTTAAGCAGTACCTCGTCAACAGTAGCAAGATGGCGTCGGTCGAGACGGCATTGATTGCATGCGCTTTGTTATTTTTTTTTTAAAGGAAGAAGAAAAATTACCGACGTTTTTTGGTACACCCATTTACAAGCGAGAGAAGATTGTGTGGACATCAATCGAGACTAACGCGCGTGTGTATCAAACGACAATAAACTACTCTGTAGGATAAAAGCGCGCCGTCGACGCACGTTTCTAAAACGCGCGTCGACGGCGCGTTTTAAAAAACGTGGTGTGCACAGGCCCTAAGGACACAACAAAGAAAGTATGTGAACATCTCTATTTTAATTCACACTACAACGTTAGGTATGAGTAAAGGGGAAATACGCTAATAGTCTGAGCACTGAAAATTTTATTTTCATTCAGCCATCGTCATCGTCAGATTTACACCACATAATGTTTCTCACATTATATTGAATCTAGAATTACCATAGACTTGTTCAAGCTTTTTCTGTATTCTATATTTATTTGGCTTGCCTGCGACGCCTGCAGTCTTATTACGTACCTCTTGCAAGAGCAGAATGATAGCGATCTTTGCGCAGTAATTGCTCTGCCATACATAAATTTTAGAGTTGTTGGCGGTGTTTTAATTAAGGCGCCGATTCCCTTGAGTACCTGATTTTAAAATGAGAATCACGTCTAAACGGCAAGTCGTAATTTTATGGAAAAAATATATGTTATATTAGACCATTTTCTTAATAATTTCATCTGAGCAGAATTTGAGTTTTATTCGTATAACATAGTGTAATTAATTTGTAAAGTTATGTCTAAAACGGACAAAAACACGACAATCACACCAAAACCGCTGGGCGTATTTTAATGAAATCGACACCATATCAAAGACAATGTAATTACCTACATTTTGATCTGAAACTTTTTTTTTTAAAGTCAAAGAATAATAAGGAAAGTACAAAAAACTACTAAATTTTGGGTCGCGCGGGTGTGAAACGAGTGCGCATTTTGTTCCCTCAAGGTCGTTGGCGTTAGTCGTCGTCTTAAATAAGTGCATTTGACAAACAGCGAGCGATTAGCAAACGATTGTGTAGGACCCACCACACCTAAACTGCAGGTAGTGTCGACTTTTATGACATAAAGCGTTTGATCGCTAAAGTTTTACTCTTGCAAAAGATACGTAATAACCCTGCCGGATGCGTCAAACAAAACAAAAATCATAGGATTAAATTTTTATACGCGGATCCCTAATTATTATTTTTGTAAAATAAAAGTAACGTTACTCCTTATAACATCAGCTATTTACCAAAGTCCCGTCAAAATAGGTCCAGCCGTTTCGGAGATTAGGCGGAGCCGGAACAAACAGATGGACAAAAAAATAATTGTCGTTTTGTAAAAAGTACCGTCTATGTACTTTCATTATATGCAACATGACCAGACACTTTGACAAGTTTTTTTTATTATTATTTGTGATGGGTTTGCTCTTGACTCTAGTCTAGGTCAGAGGGGACAGAGACAGAGTCGACGATGGAGTGAGAGATTGGAGCACCCAGCACTAAATAAACCGATTCCCCTCGAACCTGCCATAACGCACCCCTCAGCTGTTACGGAAGGTTGGACACCATAATAATCACAGGTTGCTTTTAAATAATGGGGCGTCACACACTTTTATGACCGTACGCTGGGTATTGAATGTTTTTACAACAACGACCTAGATATTCCAATAAGACGACTGTGAAAGCGTTTGTTAAGAATTCTGTACGCAACTTTGAAAAAGAAACCTTGTTTGTATGGATCGTGTTGAAGCAAATACTGTGGGACTCTGATGGAGTCGAACATCTCTTATGGGGCAAAAGAAGAAAAACCGGCCAAGTGCGAGTCGGACTCGCGCACGAAGGTTTCCGTACCATTATCGCAAAAAAACGGCAAAAAAATCACCCTAACCCTAAACAATAAGTCAATCAATCTGCCTAGCCTTTTTCCCAACTATGTTGGGGTCGGCTTCCAGTCTAACCGGATTCAGCTAAGTACCAGTGTTTTACATGGAGCGACTGCCTATCTGACCTCCACAACCCAGTGTCACGGTACCTCTTGGCTAGACTGGTGTCAGATCTCAGGCTTCTGACTACCCGTAACGACTATCAAAGATCTTCAAATGACAGCCGGGACCAACGTCTTAACGTGCTTTCCGAGGCACGGAGGAAACTCGGTATGTTGAAACGGTCACCCATCCACGGACCGACCTCGTCAAGCGTTGCTTAACCTTAACCCGTGCGGCTGTTATTATTTAGCCACGAGCTCCTCAAAAGAAGAAAAAATAAGTGATTATTTATTTATTTATTTATTTATTTATTTTTATAGTTAATTAAAACGGTACAGATACCAATTACATTAATTAACATAGAAATTATGAAACAACAATGTTGACAACTGTGTTACATAGGATAATTAAACAATTCACATATACAATTAAAATGGCACAGTACAGCGGCAATGTATCAATAATAATATTTAAATAACAATTGATAATTAAAAAAAAAAGAAATAACAATTTTGGAAATTCCAATACGCTCAAAATAAATCTCTCTTCTGGCTATATCAGATTCAACAAGCATTGTTTATCTAATTCGTCTCATAAACCATGTTCCCCAGAATTACCGCTGTCGATCAAACTCAAATCAATTTAACGTTGAAGTACAAAACTGACATCCCGATGATGATTGACGAGCCCTCAATCGTGCTATAATGAGTTTTCTTAAGCCACTGAGAATAACTGAAAGTTGTCAAACATTGAGAAGCTTTGTGCTCTAAACAAAGACTTGAACTTTGGACAAGATACAAGGATTTGAAGAAATTTGCCCTTTGTCTTTATTTTCTAGCTTTCTCACGCGGCTTCGCTCCCGTCAACTGGCCTACCTACCCTACTCTACCTACATGAATGTTGCGTAAACCGTTTACGCAGCGCACGCAACGGAAGCTTTAAAAAAAAAAAAAAAACGTTTTTGCAACATTTTTCGTTTATGCTCCGCTCCTATTGGTCGTAGCGTGATGTTATATAGCCTATAACCTTCCTCGATAAATGGACTATCCAACACAGAAATATTTTTCAATTCCAACCCGTAGTTCCTGAGATTAGCGCGTTCAAACAAACAAACTCTTCAGCTTTATAATAATCTCTTCTAGATGTTAGGTCATCTAAAAATCAGACCATGTCATCAACAATCTCCAAACGAAAATCAATCTTTACAGCATAATTTCACGGTCCGAATCACGAGTTCAAGAGCCAAAAATTCATCAGCGAATCTTGCGAGGTTACACAACGTGCGTGACCCAGCCAATACCATTACCAGGTGTACAACTATGGCGAGGATTGCATAAGTGAGGTCGGTGACCGGGGGACAATGATGAGGAACGAGGTGAGGGCGGAAGGGCATAGACAGGCCATGGCGATCTGTGGAGTCATTGTATGACGTCTGACTTACGGGACTGATCGCAAAGATTTTTTTGAGGAAGGGACAGTGTAGATTGTATTGGCTCCTATTGGTAGATATGGTTTAGAAGCGGTTATTGATTATTCCAAAAGACAAAATACCGGAGCATGACTAAAATCAAAAATTAGTTTGGGAATAAAATATATTTCACAGGGTTTACTAGGTTCGTGAATATTTTTTCTTTAAATACAGTGAAGGTTCGTTTTATAGTATTTTTTTTGAACGAATTTTAAATGATCCGTTGAAATTATCTCTGAAATGTGAATTAAGAGCCCAATATTCCATAATTTTGTACTTAGGAGAGTTGATTAAACAAGAACATACAATTTTTATGTTCAATTCCAGAAAATTTAAATTTTACACACAATTCAATAACAGATAGGTGCATATCGCGCCATCTAGTGAGATTTATTTGAACAAAATTTTCTTTCTTAGCAATGAGACCCCGTGGTTTCCGTTTTATTTTCCCTTAAAGCTGAACATTCGCACTTATTTTGCAGTGCATAGAGTTTCTACGCCATTTTGGCCCCCCTTAAAACTAACCATTCGTAATCAATGGTATGATATCTTGTGTGTGTTGTAAGTAACCGATAAAAGCTAATATAGCAGGAAGTTAATCTAATTAAAACCAGATCACGTGTTGGAGCTGAACTACGTAGTACAACACATTACTATTCTAAACCAAACGCTAACTGCCAATGCCATCGGCAGATAGAACCATTTCAAGTGTGGCTTGGATAATATTACTTTTACTATTTTGTTTACTCTATGAGGGGTTCTACAATGGCCAAGTAATGATCGAAAACAAAGACAGATGAATAATAAATTCTATTAAGGCGGTACCCTGACCAAAAAATCAGCATGAGATATGAGCATTCCTATTGGCCTAGCGGCACTGGTGGCACATGAATGACAGTAGTGAATACGCCCAGATTTTAGAATAAATACTTTATAAAATCGAATTTTAGTCTTTTGAAAAAAAAATACGACAAAAATGCTCGTTATTAAATTGTCTTTCCATTAGTGTTAGTACAAAAAATAATTAATGAACACTTTACGAGGAGATTCATGCTATCAATAATTATTTCTCATTTTAATGGTTTCGTTGGCGGGAGATTAGTGAAACATATACCTCTTTACAAAAAAAAAGTATACTACCATTTTAGAATCAATAATATGTAGAAATTTAATGTATTTTTATTAGTTGACATTTCTTTTTAAATAACGAGTAGATAGCTCCTAAAAACAGCACGAAAAACGGCTAGCTCGGCGTTTTGCTCGGGGTACCGCCTTACGCCAAAAAGAAGTTGTATCTTAGATATTTAGTTGGATAAACAAACACTTTAGGTTCTGCAAAATCTACAAATCGATCTGCAAGAAGATTAAGATGATCGAGATATGTGACCGATACTTGGCCATTTTCAGGATTTCATTGCGTAATGGTCCTTGTATATCCTTTAATGGCATTGAAAGAGCATACGTCATCCGAATCGAACATTAAAGGTAATAAGTAATCTGTGATTAAAGGTCGTCTGTGGGTGGCATAACATACTCGTAATAGGTATATCGTATATTATATCGTAATAAAAATTCGCTTAGGATTATTCTGCAAGAATTTTTGATCGATAAACACGTTTGACCAGATAAATAGAACATGATCTCACCATGTCTGTATGTATGTCAATTTAGTACCTATCTGGTATTGAATTTAGATTCGACGTATTGCTAAGAATTTGCCTACATAGTGTACCAAAGTCGTATTTCTGAAGTTTTTCCTGTTACATGTTAAAAATTTCAGCATTTGCATTTATCATTCGTACGTATTTGACAAGGAAACAAAGGCGTTATTAACCGAAGTGAGTAGAGTGTGACTTTATCAAATAATCCCTAGGATTGCCAAAGAGAAACGCAAATACTAGTTGGCAAGGCTGTGGTGCGCAACATCCGCGGACGTGTACGTTTGTTACAAAAAAACTATTGCATCAACGCTGGATGTTAGCAACACTGGCATACGAGAAACCAGTTTTTAAAACGAGTTTTTTCTGGACTCGGACCGAAATTATTCGGCGTCTACTAGCTGTTTTGGAGGAAGTAAATACTTTTTAATTGAAGTCGGAAATGGCTGTTTATGAAGCAAATGTATCCCACGTGCTGACTTAAATTGTGAATAAAACCTCTGAGTTGCTCAGCACAGATAAGCAGATTCTTTATTCAAATTCTCTATAGAAAATTTGAATATGGAATGTGCTAAGCAATCTGTGCCTGTAGACTGTCGAGATTGTTAAAAATAAGGAAGAGGATGTTAAAAATAAAATTAATCTGTCCTTGCAATTTGTCCTTTGTGGAAGATGTCCTAAATAAAATATGGCTTAAGTACTCAACAGTAATAATAGGGCAAGCCAGGCATGTTAAGTGTTGCGGGCGCCGGTTCGGCGGCAGAGGCGGTCGTAGCGATGATGTCACTCGGGGCCAGGTCACGTGTTCCATGTTTGAATATCATGGATTATGGCTGTATCGTCAACGATGACTTTATTGCTTCGACAATGGTCTAAACGTCCAGATTAATTATTGGTAGTAAACTTTATTGGTATGAAGAACCTTCTTGGGACATCAATATTATCATCAAGTCCAGGAATTTGCAGCCTTTTGTGGTGTATAAAACTTGTTTACTATATGTGGCTTGTTTTGAAATGCATGTTAGACAAAGAGGATTGCAAATATGCAAGGATTATTCAAATGTCTCAGCTCAAGTTACGTCATGCATGAGGATAAGCTTCGGGAAATTCCAGCCTTGAGTCACGAACAAGTTCGCCGTTATCCTTCAGAACAGGGACTTTTCCTTGACCCACTTCGAAGGAAAATACAAGGACTTTTTGATATAGCCTTCATGAACAATCTGATTTTACTGGATTGCAAGACGTACAATCTGGCCTTGATGTTAATCGTTAAACTACTGGTGTTACGCTGATTGTCGAAACTTACGAATAAAACAATGTTATTCGTCAACATGAAGCCTTAGAGTATTTGATTTCCGACTTATGGCAACGTTCCCACACAAAATTGCCAAAACAAGACAGTATCTCTTCATTAATTATTCAATGAATTCACCTGTTGACTTTCGGAGGGTGAATGAGTAAGGAAAATTGACTTTTATCACGCTATCTTCATGGTTGACCCAGTTTACCACGGAAATTAATAAGGTGACCAGTCCACCTTAACATTCAAATATATACGTAAGCCTAGTGTTGTAGATAGTTCGTATATACATACTTAAACTCACGTCTTTTTCCCCTGGAGCCTAGACCGAAACTACAGAACGCCATCTGCTACGATCCTTACCTACTTACTCATTTTGGTTCATTTACGTTTACCGTTTTAACGTTTAACTGCAAAGACTAATGAGCTAAAACTTGCGTTACGTTTCTAACCACAACTACAAGCTTTTAGACGTGTAATTAATAAAACAAGTTTCTTCCATTAGGGACACCATTTCGCGTTACATCATTAGTTAGTTACTTTAAATGGGCGAACGCATTCTTTTGGGTCAATAAATACTTCCAGGCTTGCGGAAACCATTAGTTTGCAAGTTTTATTGATTAGAACTGTTACTTTTTGCTTATTTCGTTCAGAGATTTGGTTCTAATCTGTCTAATCAAATACCTACACGCCAATATTGAATCGCAATAGGTACCAGTATTACCAAGTATTTACCAGGTACCAGTATTACCAAGTATTTACTTTATCGATATACTAATTTCCTTTCGTCGAGGAAACGTCGTTAAAACTTATCGAGTGAGCCGTAAAACTGGTCTTTGTCACACCAACAGCACCAGAGCGTGGCTTGGTATTAAATGTAATTATTCTACTTGTGGACCAAGGTCAGACATGTTACATTCAATAAAACGTAAGCTGTGGCCTGTGAGCAAGATGACAGTAATGCGTACTAATATTTGTACATCTGTTACTGTCATGGCAGCAGTTCTTTGACATTACCACAGAATAATAGTATATTATGCAACTAGTGAATAAAAGACGGATTTAAAGCGAGGGCCATAGATGAATCAAGAGCAAGTGAAGGATTCTAACAACTGAATCACGACCGTAGGGAGTGATTCATGAAGATTGGATCACGAGCATAGCGAGTGATTCAAGTGTTAGAATCATGAGCGACGCGAGTGATTCATGGCCCTCGATATAAATCCGTTTTATTCAAGAGTTGCATACTATATTTTATACCATGACTTCGAGAAAAAGAAAGATTAAAGCGAAAAGTACAATGAATATTACGAGTAATAAATAAATAAATGGTTTATTACCTTCAAAATTTACATAAAATGTGAAACCCTGACCCCTGAGCTAGGTAACAGCACCTGTGTTTCAGGGGCCAGTGACCACCTCCGTTACGTTACATAATTATAATTAATTAAATACCATTGCAATTAATATTAGAATCTAAACAAGTATAAATATCTTAGACTAAAATCAAAATCATTATTAAAATCCTAAATAACAAACTCAAAATTGAAGAAGGAGTTTGTGTATCGAGTATTTTTTGCGCAAGGAGGCGCAAGGAGGTTACATAGCATTGAGATGGACGTCTAATACATTGGTGTGTTCCAAATTCAAACTACAAAACAGTGATTAAAAGTGCTTTTTATTCACTGTTTTCAGTGAATAAAATAAGCTTTTTAGAGGGGGAATGGTATAAATAATAGTTGACATTACTTTAGCTCATTCAAAGTGAATGCCTTTATTTGTTATGTTACTGAATTACTGCTGATTAAGTTTCAAGGATGGCATGCTTTTTGAGGAACATTCATCATTTAAATGGAGTCAAGAACTAAATACTACTTTTTGGGCTTTCCTGGAGACTAATTATTTTTCGTGTCGATGATTTCTTGTTCTTAATTTAAATAGGTAGTTTTCCTTGAGACTAGTATTAGTGATAGCGAAAATCAGCATCAACTGTTTAGAAATTATATTATGCTTATTGACGAAGAATCATTTGATTGTGTTTTTATCTCCAAATTGGATGCGACTTTATGCGGTTCATAATAGATAGCGCGACCACAAGTCACATAGCAACAACCTTCAATTAAGACGACGACTAACGCCAACGACCTTGAGGGAACAAAACGCGCACACTCGTTTCACACCCGCGCGACCCAAAATTTAGTAGTTTTTTGTACTTTCCTTATTATTCTTTGACTTTAAAAAAAAAAGCTTCAGATCAAAATGTAGATATTTAAATTGTCTTTGATATGGTGTCGATTACATTAAAATACGCCCAGCGGTTTTGGTGTGATTGTCGTGTTTTTGTCCGTTTTAGACATAACTTTACAAATTAATTACACTATGTTATACGAATAAAACTCAAAATTTGCTCAGATGAAATTATTAAGAAAATGGTCTAGGTACTATAACATATATTTTTTCCAATAAATTACGACTAGCCGTTTAGACGTGATTCTCATTTTAAAATCAGCTACTCAAGGGAATCGGCGCCTTAAGACGAACAAGAAACAGCGGGCGACAGTCATTTGTTTTGCTACGTGATACTCAACCAAAACGCGGTCCGTGGAGACACGTACGAACGAACGTAAAGAGACAATACGGACAAAAATGTGCCGAGATGTAATGAAACAAGATAAAGCCTTAGCAGTGGTATTCTGTTAACTTTGATACTTTAGGTGAAGTGAGCTATCAATAGATAGGGTGAATGTCATTTCACCCTAAGTTTTGACGGTGACATTTTACTGACAGATATTTTTTTTTTATGGCGGTTTATGTAGCTTCCTTCCATTAAACTGACGCTCTCTTCCTGCCTCCCTAAATGGGTCCCACACAGGCCACACATCAGAATCAGGACCCGAGGTGGTGGCACGTAGTGTTCCACGCGCGCCCCTCTTAGACGTCGCGAGGGAGTCAAACACCTCACTCACCCCAATACTTAAGTGAATCGACGGTTCACCTCAGTTTTACATCAAAGACTGGCAGATCAAATTCTTTATGGTCGTGTAGGCAGCTTCCTTCCAGCAGTCACGTCAGCCATTCACTATAAACATCCATGATGTCATATTGTTTGTCTTTGTGACATTGACGATGCGCCTGTTATGGTGGTGAAAAATGCAATAAGGAATGACATGACGGCCATCTTACGGCATTGTTCGTGATTCATGATTTCATCTACTATTTAAAACGTATTACGTTAGAAACCGGTTTGAGCGGAAACTTGATGATGAGCTAGGTAGGTACTTACATATATTTAGTTTTTAAATTGGCATAAATTTCCAATTTCAAAGTAAAACGCTTCGTTTTATCACTAAACTGTGTGGCATATGGTTCATATCGCTGTTGGTTTAACAGCACAAGGATTATCATGTCGGGACGGGCATTTAACGCGTTTTAGTGAATTCCTTTAGGCATAACACGCACTGAGATTTTTATTCGCGCGACTTTTTTCCGCTCATTCTGTGATCTATGAAATTGTATGAAACTGCACGCATTGCGAAAAGTATCCCGCTCAAATAGTATTGAAAAATTCGCGCGAATAAAAATCACAATGCGTGCTAAGCCTTACCGTGTGGGTAAGTTTGCTATTATCCAGGGGATTTGAAGTTGTAAATAATTAAATAATAACTATATACTTATTAAATAAAAATGATGTGGCATTTAAAATTTTTGTTTACTTTTGCATTAAAATTTATTAAGGTAATTATTGTACTGTAATTAAAACCTACCTTTTCAATTTAACAGGGGAAATAATTAAGCAGGCACCTACTAAGTATAAAACAAACAGTGCATGGAAATATTCTCAAACTATTAATTAAATATCTACCAATAGTTGGTACCTTCACAACTTATTCTATTGTAAATAACATTAAATGACAACAACAGCATGATTTACCCTACGAATTCTATCTTCGAATCCAGTCAGACGGAGAGGGAAGACGTACTCCATCACCTTCTTAATGCTTACGAGAGACAGAAATAGAAGATGTGGTAAAAGTTTACCTACAATTTGTTTGATAATGAGGAGTATTATTTTAGGACTATTGGAAGAAATAATCATAATTCAGTGCCTACTTCGAAAAATGAGCGAGATTATTATAACTTAGAATTAGTTTAGTTTGTAAGTTGCGAATCAAAATCCAGTGGAAAACCATTTAAAAAGATCGCTGCACCTCGTGCTTTTAAAAGTTGTAAAAACCACATGTCCGACACGGATTGGAACTTTCAATAGTTCGTGGTCAACGCAGGGCGTCAGTTTCACTGTTGGCTGGCCAAGCCATCAGCCGTCTACCGGAACAAAGTCAACCAAACCGGTTCCTATACAAGCCCGCCCTTTCCCCTACTTACCGCGACCAGCAGATTGAAGAAGAACAGCACATATTTCACAAAACTCGTTCCACATCCCATCTTGAAGGAGTTACACACACTGTCGGTATATTATGTTCACACACAATGTCACTCGCGGTTACTTGTTTATTTGAGCGGAGCGCAAGCGTGACCCACCTGCTTTGACGTCGAAAATGCTACTAAAGAAAATAAGCTGGAGATCGGACCGCGATCGCGATGGCGGCGCGTCCCCCCCGCGCGCCTCGCGGGTTCCATGAATCATGGGTAGGGTGACCATTGGGAAGTTTACGTTGAGTCAGTAATTCAGTATAATTATTATGCGTAGTGCGTACTTGGTGACGTTAGAGGGTTTAGTTTGTCTTTTTAGGGTTCAGTACCCGAAGGGTATAAAAGGGGCCCTATTGCTGTCACTCACGTGACAGTCTGTCTGTCCGTCGTCTGTCACACAGATTTTAGAGCCAAACGGTTAGAAATACAGTCTTCAAATTTTCATAGTATGAGCATCTAGAAAAAAAGAAAGAAAAATTGTTTATTCGCGCCAGGCACGACGCATACTATAAAAATAACAAAAAATCTTAAATACAATCATTACAAAGAAAGTGTCACAACTACGCAAAACGGTCATCGCTGAGCATAATGCTGGGACTCATGCTAGTTGACCCTAAGACATTTTTTTTCCTTCGCCCTACTCGGGCAGGCTAAGGTCTTGGACCATACCGCCTCTAATTTAGTGCATTATATCCTTCTTGAATTCTTTAGTATTCATTAGAATGCGTATGTAACATATTCGAGTGTTTTTTGGAGTACCTATTTGGAAGCAAATTGTATCGAGTCAGCCTTCCCAGCAAGCTTTGCAGAGGCAGTTAATACTACAATAAAATACTCCGCTCTACCATCCCGAGATCGCTTCTGACAATGATTTCACATACTGTCCAGTTGTAACAGCCGCTGAACTACACTCGAAAAAAATCTGCCAAAAACTCTCTGACCCAAAGACATACAAATCAAATAGTATTTTAATTTTTGCTCCTATACAGAAAAGGGGGGCGCGAAATAAAATCATTTGCTTACCCTATTGAGTCAGGTATCGCTGTTTAAAACCAACTGAGTAGATAAATACTGTATTATTAGTCAGTCAGCGTTTTTTAAAACAAAATGTTTCGAAGAATTTTTTTAATATCCTCTTGACTTAACTTGAAAATTTGGTGATAATGTTTACATATATTTTACTAACAAACACCATATTGATTGATTTGATTTTTGTTTGATATTCCCTCATTTTTCCTATTACAACTAACATTATTTTGCGGTTTGATACAGAAACCTAAATGTGCGAAGTCCGACACACATTTAGCCAGTTTTTTTTTAATTTATATTCGATATTTATCAAAATATAAATGTAAGTTAAGAAAGGTGGTAGCTTATTTTTCAAGTATTTCTCGTAATTTAAAAAATCACATTACATTTTAGTCTGTTGCATACTTGCTTAATATTCCCATGGACGGGCAGGGACTGGACACGATTTTGCTCAAACTGTCCCAAGATTGCGGCAGGTCCTGTTGAGTATTGAGTCCCATATTTCATTTTTGTAATTCACAGAAAAAAAAACAGAAATATACAATCATCATCGTTTTCGTTCTAGGGGTCTTTAAGTCAAGAGTGAATTGGTTATTTCTAGGCATGCGTGTTTCACCGTCGACCACATCATCGCTTACCATCAGGTGAGATTGTGGTCAAGCGCGAGCCTATAGGTAATAAAAAAAAAAACGTCAATACTGAAACGGGGGATGATGAAAAAACTTAAGGTTTCATTCAATTAATACTATTAAATATCAAAGTCATCCTAAAGCTCTTTGTCCTTTATCCGGCTGGAGTCTCAATAAAAACCCGCACAGTATGGTGGTCCTATTCATGACCCCTCATTCACCTGTCGGCTATCTCGCTTGCACTATTACGCTCGCACCTTGGCTGGTTCTCCGTCCCTCTCTAATATTTCATCTCGACAGGATTGCAACTTTAGATTTTGATGTTTTGGTTGTAAATTGTTATACCTACTTGTAATTTCGATAGATCTTTGCAGAAATATTGATTGGATTCCAATAAAAGTTTGAATTTTTTGTGTAGTTTTAGACAGAACAATCAGTCTTGAGTTTTGGGTTCCTACGCTACGCAAATAAATAAAGGACCATCCTATTCCTATTTATGTAGGTATGTATTTGTTTACTGCAAAGTAGTTGAGTACTTCTTCAGTTGAACCACAAGTTGAACCTTCCCAAAAGTTTCCCGAACGATTTTAGTCTACCTTTATTCGACGCGAGAATTATTACTTTTGAAGTTCTTTGAAGAGTGGTTTTTAACCGACTTACCAAAAAGGAGGAGGTTCTATGTTCGACTTTATGTTTTTTTTTTTTGTGTATTTTCACCGATATCTCCGTCAATTGTGGACCGATTTTAAAAAATATTTTTTTGTTTGAAAGAGTATGTTTCGAAATTGGTCCCATTTTAATTTGGTGAAGGTCTGATGGAGATACACAACAGAACTCTTCAATAAATAACGGCAAACTCTCGGGATTGCTGCAATCGCATGTCTGTTTGTTGTTTATACCATTTCATAACATAACATCACGCCAGTACGCTCTAAAAGGGTACGCAGATCTCTCATTACACCGGTTATGTGTCAAGTCCATATCACAAAAAAATGGTACCTACGAAAGACACCGACTTCCAAAAGTTAAGTAATTTTTCACTTTGTAGTTATTCATTTGGAAGTCGGTAGTATTTTTTTGCAAAAAAGTTTTTTTTATTTTACAATTTTTGTTCATAATGGTGCGTATTTTGCACTCGTTCGTTCAGAAGCGACGCATAGCTATCACCAGCAGCCTTATTTGGCAAGGCAAAGGTTTTGATCCTATCAATCGACCAGTCACGTGCGAGATGAAAGACCCGATGTGGATTTCCGTCTTGGTTGATTAATGGGGTCAAATCGTTTGCCTTACTGAATTCACTTACGCAATAAGATTGCAGGTCTGCCATGGATAAACTGAGGAAAGTATGAACATCGTCTATCGGATATAATCCAGGCTCGGATTCTCCAGTTCTTTGGTCACGTATCCCGACGAGGGCACGACTCTATTGAGAGGCTTGTGGTCCAGGGGAAAGTGGAATGAAAGAGGTCACCATGCGATGGACCGACCAGGGTCAAGTCTGCAGTAGGTGGTCTACTGCATGAGTGCAAACGGGTCACAGCTGACAGGGAGGGATGGCGTCACATCTTAATGCGAATCATGGCGGCACGGTGTCTCGCTGCGACATGACTTTGTACATAAGTTGTCCTTCTGTATTTTTTTATGTTTGTTTTGTGTACAATAAGAATAATATATAAGAAGATGCTGACCACGACCACTCTGTCAGAAGTGTACCGACGAAGAAGAGAAGACTGCATATATTATTGAAAAGTGCACCACAAAACCTGGCTTTGAGCATAACCGAATGGTTGAGCGATCGGCTGCAGCGCTGGGTGTCGCGAGTTCGATTCCCGCACGGGACAAATATTTGTACGGCCTACAGATAGTTCCGGATCGGGTTGTCTTGTGTATTTGAGTTTAAATGTTTGTAATCGCACTCACGATACAGGAAGAAATTCCTAGTGTGGGGCAAAGACTAAAAAAAAAACATGAAATAAAAAAAACTGGCGAAATATGAGGTAAGTATGAGCATCTTTGCCAACCCTTTGGGAACTACACAGGCGTAATTTTTTATTATGTGTTGTTGTGTTTTATACCCAAAATACTAGTCTGATACTGATCAGTCGGAGGTGTGTGCTTGAACAAGGAACCAGCTCTCAAAATTCCATCCACCCGGATGTTTCACTGTTCCACAGATATTTTTACAAGACTGCACACAAAATGGAGTGTTATGTTTTCAGAGTTCTTGACATGTATTTTCTGAGTTTCTTTATTCCACTAGTACTTCTAAACGGCTTAACCGATATCAATGTATGTACGGTAGGTACAAATGCAGTATGTGTGGTAACGTTACAAGCGTTGCATTGACCCTGCAGATAATACAGGCTGCTGAAAATTAAAAAATAAAAATAATGTGAGAGCCATAGTTCATGAAAAAAAACTAAAATATTTTTTTTATACGTTTTTGACTAAATACCTACTATCAACGTCTAGACTAGTCTAGAGCTTGCTTAGCACATAACAAAAATATATAATAATTTAGTATTCAATAAGCATTCGTTCACTAATAACAGTAATAACATACAAAAAGAATATAACAGTATTCAATATCCCATAGAAAAATATGCGTTTGCAAAAATATCGTGTTATCACTATAAGGTATGAAAAAAAACCCGCCTGTACTAAAATATGTAAAGAAGAAAATCATGCTACGCAGTCGGAGGATATATATTCGCGAGCTGGCTGACCAAACCTTGTGTATAGTTCTCGCCAAACTTCTTGGCCGCCCTGAAGTTGGCTACAACGGCTGCGCAGTAGTAAACCTAATACAAAAAAAAAAAATCCAATTTTAATGTAGCCAGTGACACTCGCAGGGTTAAGACGAATCGATTGACGTAAGAATCATCAAAATCGGCCAACGCGTTTGGTCTCTAGAACGCCATATAGGAACATACATACATACATAGACTGATAAACTAACTAAATACTGCACCGTTTCGTGCGCATGCGGAAAGCCAACTTCAGGGCGGCCCAATAGTTTGGCGAGAGCTTTATCCTCCGACTGCATCTTGCGATTGCAATTGGTAAACACTAAAAACGGGTAATCTTCATCGGCACATGGAAGGGCAGACCTCTTAAAAGACCACCTCGGAATCCCTCTGTGCAACGCCTGTTGGGGTACATCCCTGGTTTTGGTGGGTGGACTGGGTCCCCAATCCGAGTACCTATGCCGGAGTCCCACCTGCTTATGATGCAGGCGGAATTTGAGTATAACCTAGCTGGTGGAAACGGTACATTTTTTTTATAGGCTATGAATAAAATATGGCTTTCATTTACTATATCTTAAATAATTTCTATATTTACAACCTTTAAATAATATGCCCATTTTTAACCAACTTCATAAAGGACGAGGTTCTCAACTCGACTGTATTTTTTTAATGATACTCGTATTCCTAGGATGTTTTGTGAAATTCATATAAAGTTTTGTGAATCAGAAACGGAAGGAAGAATTTAAAAAAATACCTAATAAGTAAGAATAGTAGTCCGTCACAGTGGATCTTTGTGTCTCTGAAGTTGGCTGCAAGACCCTGCGCAGTAGCTATTATTGTGTCATCGTTGAAGTAGAAGATAGCATTGTATAACTGTCTCTTTCACTCGCTTACGTTTGTCGCATCGTCCTGTCTCGCTTACTCTATGCAGTATACTCGATGACAAAGGTATTTACAAGGCAGACGTGAATGGAAACGCCGGGAGGAGACGCCCTAGAAAGACATATATAGACCTTATAGGTGATGTTCTTCAAGGCCAAGTGCGCAGTACCCATAACCGAATGACTGACTAGATGTATGAATGTGCGTGAAGCAAGAACTATGTAAGGATCGTAGCAGGTGGCGTTCTGTAGTTTCTGCCTACCCCCATGGTAAAAAGGCGTGAGTTTATGTATGTATGTATGTAGGTATACTCGATGACAAACTGTTTCTTGCGCAATGGTTCGCAGAACCAGCATCAGGGACACAAATATCCGCTGTGACTATTGTATCTAATTTTGACATCGGTATCAGGGCATTTTTGGCCATATAAGGTTGGATGACGTGAATGAGGAAAGGAATGTTATTGTAAACCATATTAGTACTACCTAACACAACTCGTTTACAAAAACCTTACCTAACCTACGCACCTAATCTACTCCCTAAGTCCCTAGTTTAACTTTAAATACCTTTGCGTTTGCACATATTCATGTACATAAATAAATCCCATAACCTACAGTTAATTTTGTCGAATCTAGTATTCGTGATTTCATTTCCAACACTAATTAAATTTTTAACTAACTTTACGTGGCCCGCACCAAGTCTTTTTTCTAACACTGCTGATTCAAAGATTTGTATGTTTCATTGCTTACATAATTTTACTAACAACGTGCATATTAGATACGATTACTGGTGAAAAAACACAAAAAAGGCCCTTAGCAACGCAAACATTTTCAAAATTGAACAACCTTATCAAAATTCCCTAATGAATATTTAGATTTAGGTAATTTAGAAACTCGTCAAAAATGCATAGGTATTACACTCGTTTAAGTTTGCATATTTTTTTTCTTTAATTGTTTTTCATTTGCTTAATTAATAAACTCATTTGTTTAGATATTTATAAAATAAATGCAGCTGCATAAAAACCACCTCATTCTGTACAAATAAGATCAAGATTCAAGGCAATACAAGACAGTTTTTCAAAGCATAGAATTTATGCAGGCACGACATTTATGCCAATTGTACATTTGCCTTAATGGTGGTCGTTCGAAATTTTGCGCGGGAATAAAAAAACATCGCTTTATGCAAAACTAGTTCCATTACAAATAGCAGTAAATTCATTTTCGCTATTTCGTCGGCAGACAGTCCGTATTACGAATACCAATCGGGTACCTAGGCATGTAGTTATTTCGCTTTCGATTCGACATTGGACTTAGCAAAAAGTGGAGGCTTCGTGCCCTGACCATAAACAAGCGGCGAAGGGAGAAAGTTTCTAAAGAACTCGCGAACACTTTCCAATTCGTACTTACGTAGATACTCGTAGTGACGCCCTTCGGCTGTATCTGCGATCTGCGTTGAGATGAGAATAAATATTTGACGTATGACAGCTTATTATTGCTGAAAAGCAATTTGGCTAACAGTATCATAAAATTAAAAACTGGCCAAGTGGGTTCCGTACTATTCTCTCAAAAAACGGCAAAAATATCACGTTTGTTGTATAAGAGCCCCACTTAAATATTAATTTTATTCTGTTTTTAGTATTTTTGTTGAAGCGGCAACAGAAATACATAATCTGTGAATTTTAACTGTCTAGCACAGGTGACAGACGGACAGATAGACGGATCGTGGAGTCTAAGGGTCTCGTTTTTACCCTTTGGGTACGGAACCCTAAAAAGTTAAGTCTTATTCAAATTTAGGTTCATCCTTCTATTTCAGAACTAGCTTTTCTCCGCGCCTTCGCTCCCCTATGTACCTACTGCACGCATTCAAAAATGCACGGTTCCTGTGAAATACGCCGAGCATATCCCCAGGATAAAACCTAGGCTACATAGTTACCTACATCACTCAGCGTAATGTAGCTTTCTATTATTGAAACATTTTTTTAAATCTTAGTTGCAGTACTACCAGAGATTAGGTACCCTATGCAAGCATAAAACCAGAGATTTCCAAACTTTATTAAACCATGGACCCCGTATCGATCTTTTCTGATTTGATTAGGCCACCGCTGTTCTATTGTCTCATTTTCAATTTGAGAATTCCTGTTTCAAATAATCCTTAAAATTTGCCGATTTCCACACTTCATTCAGAGGCAATCTTGATAATCTTTTCTAACATAACCTTACGTACATTCGAACTTATGTAAGCAAAATTGACCTGCAAATACGTATAGGATAGGCTAAGTCATTGTTTAGCTGCATTGATCAAGGTTTATCTAAATCGATAATGCATTCCATTCAATTGTTCGATGGTATTGATTTATATAGCAATCGATTCAAATTTAACGGATAAAGGAGATGGCAAAACTTAACTAGCCTTAGGTAGATAATACTTTATTCTTATCGTCATTTGGGAGGAAGGAAGGAAGTGTGAACCAGTGGTCAGGATAGGCTGGTCACAGAACAGAAACGGCACTCGTATAATTTACAAAGTGTTTATTCTCAGTTATTTACAAAAAACAATCTGACCAGCGTTCGTCTTACAAATCGTAGTATCAACAATGGCGGACACTGCCAACAATTCAAACTGCCTAACACATCCGCTTCCCATACTATTCCAATAAACTTCTATTAATGTAATAATCAAATTGAATTACATAATAAAATTACTATTATTAAATAACAATTATTACCAGTAATATTTATCAAAGAATCATGCGTAATAATTAACATTATTATTTATTTGATACACCGAAAGATGACAAGCGGATGTTGTCCTAAGAGGTTTTAATCATTCGGAATACTTAATTATGAATATATTAGAAGATTAACATTCAAAATAAAAGATGAACTATACGTATTGTAGAATTAAGTCAAGCTGGTATATCCAAGGCCGGAGGTCGGTAACACTCGGCCATCCTGCGCTTGCCGTGACCCACGGCGATCAGCACCTCCACTAGCGCCGGTCTGTCGCTGGTATTTGGCGTCTGGAATAAAAACATTATGGGCAGTACATTTGTTCATGTAAATAACAGATGTGGTCAAAGTCAAAATTGTTTATTTCTATTAGGCCACTAAGGGGAACAGGGGAACGTCAAAAAAAAAATGTGGTAGAAGTGAAACGCTAGTATTTAATAAATCGTGTTTTTTTAATAAATTGCTATTGTGATATAGTAGCTTTTATTTCATATCAGTCTCGTATTGTATGAATATAGTTTACTTTTCCGCACATCATTTATTACTCCTAAACACACAGCTTTAATGACTGTTAAGTCACACAGATTTAATTACTGATAAGTCACACAGCTTTAATTACTTTTACGTCACGCAGCTTTAATGACTGTTAAGTCACACAGCTTTAATGACTGTTAAGTCACACAGCTTTAATGACTGTTAAGTCACACAGCTTTAATAACTGTTAAGTAACGCAGCTTTAATGACCGTTAAGTCACACAGCTTTAATTACTGTTAAATAACGCAGCTTTAATGACTGTTAAGTCACACAGCTTTAATTACTGTTAAGTCACGCAGCTTTATTGACTGTTTAGTCACACAGCTCTAATGACTGTTATGTCACACAGATTTAATTACTGTTAAGTCACACAGCTTTAATTAATGTTAAGTCACGCAGCTTTAATAACTGTTAAGTCACACAGCTTTAATGACTATTAAGTCACACAGATTTAATTACTGTTATGTCACACAGCTTTAATGACTGTTAAGTAAAGCAGCTTTAATAACTGTTAAGTCACACAGCTTTAATTACTGTTAAGTCAATCAGATTTAATGAATGTTAGTCACACAGATTTAATTACTGTTAAGTCACTCAACTTTAATGCCTGTTAAGTCACACAGATTTAATTACTGTTGACTCACACAGCTTTGTTTTTTCCTAACTCACACAGCTTTAATTTATCCTAACTCACACAGCTTTATTTTCTAACTCACACAGCTTTAATTTGTCTTAACTCACACAGCTTTATTATCTCCTAACGCACACAGCTTTAATTTATCCTAACACACACAGCTTTATTTTCGCCAATCTCACACAGCTTTGTTTTCTCCTGACTCACACAGCTTTAATTATTGTTTACTCACACAGCTTTAATTTCTGTTAACTCACGCAGGTTAAATTACTGTTCAACTTTACACAGCTGTAATTTTAATTATTCTACTAATTTATGCGTGTACTTTAATAAAATTCAAAACGCGGCACAATTTGTTCAGTCTCTGGAAAACCTACGAGATGAATTCTGAACTGTTTCAGAGGGTCTACGATTGCCCAAAATACGATGTCAAATCAAAACATTTACGGATTTCATGAACATTACGGGTTTTTATTTTTAACCAGCTACGCAACGGATTTTGGCGTTGATCTCGTGTCCCAAATAATTCCGTTTTTTTTTAAACTGATTTATATTCTAATTCTGTTTTAAATTAGCTTCTATGAAAAGTTGTAGGACGTTGCCCAACAATTTGAGTCTACTAAAATGTTTGGAAGCATGATGTCATCAAGCTAGGTAGGAAAGTCGATAAAGTTTGCAGTAAACAGGTTGCTCGGTTGTTCTCGGAATATGCATCTCCAACACGTCCGTACATCCTAATACTTTATTATTTTCTGCAAACAAGTGTCTAAATTTACTTAATAACTGTAGCAATCGATTGCATTGTCTTATTTCTATATCTAGCATATAGATGCCTCATCTCATAGAGATAATTGTTGCCGCCGTAACTAGTTTTCTGTCGGTCTATACGTGGTTGGGTCCGTCCCAAGTGATAAATGGTATGTACAGTGCCAGTGTAGCGATGGGCGTTAAAACAACGAACTACTTGAATCAACCGTTGATCTCCTGTCAACGATATTAACGATAACCGTTTATAAATTAACTATTTGACGAAGTTAAATTAACGTTTCATTTAGGGAAAACCGTTAACGACCTATCACTAGTACAGCGACTGGTAAGTAAAAGGGTTTAAACTCCGTTCGTAAATTGTTTTTTTTTTCCTTAAACAGATTTGTTTTATTAGTTTGTTTTGTTTTTAAAGTTTAATTTTACCCCATGATCGAGGTATTACGTACAATAAGATATTTTAAATTGACAGGATATTTCAAAGCAATCTGTTTGAGTCCGGTGATGCCATATTATGTACCGATATAAATTGCGTACGGATATGTGTTCGGATTTCCAATAATACTTAATACACACCAAATTCACAAAAACATCGATTCATCGATATATCTATATTTTGTTGACTTTCGACATCCATATAAGAATTGTATTAAAAAAATAAAGAACGTAAGAGGTTAACTATGACGGGGAATTGCCGTTTCATCTAAGAGACTGACAAAGATGGCATGTTACACGGTTGACGTTGAGATTGCAGTAGTGAATGAAAGAGATAATTAAATTAAGCTTTGTTTTGTTTTAAAAATTGAATGAATGACAAATTTAATTCTTTGCTTTGTTGCGCAATTAAACCTTGTTTTGATTCTAATGTTGTCAATGAAATAATACATAAAAATATAAGTTTTTTTTTTATACCCTATTGTGTATGTAATTTTTGCACGGATTTATGTTTCTCTTGTACGGATTTCAGATTTAATTCATATACGGACCGGTATGGCAACCCCTTATGCCAATTTTCCGAAACCCATGTAAAATCACGAATTCACTGACAATTTCTCACATATTCTGTTCTTTTTGGGTTTCTTGATAGAAGATCATTGAAAAATTACTCACTTGCCACATTAAATTAATACCTAAATGGCTTAATGGTATTATTTCTGGCTACCCTAGTAGAATGAATGCAGTTCATTTTAAAAACACCGAAATGACTGTAATCTTAAGAATTATACGGTTTTTGTTTCTGTTCTACGCACACTTATCACGCATAAAGCTGTCCCTTTCGCTAGTTTATGTTTGACATATTACCAATAAATCCGCAACTTGGGCCTGGAACGCGACAACGATGTCAATGTCTAGTCAATGTCATATTTGTTGTCAAAGTTGTCATTATTAGTTTTTGTTGTTTTGTTTTGATCAATGAATCTAGAAAAATACACGAAAAGACAAAATGACTATCCTAAAAAACATAGTGAGTCAACATCAACTATCAAGCTTTATCTTTTTAAAAAACGTTATTCAATCCATTAAACAATGTAACAATGTTTTTAAAATGCAAAATTCTTTGTTTTTAGATCCAAGATAATGTATAATTAACTGGAAGGCTCATTGCTTATTTGTAAAGAAGGAAACCATGAATTACAATGCAACGCAATGTATCTGCTCATTGAAAACAACATGAAAAGTAAACAATGGTGTATTCCATTAGGATTTGAAACTAAACAACTATACCTAATACAGTAACTGAATGCAAAAGCTCATAAACTTGTGAACCTCAAGCCATACGGGTTGCCCAATCAGCCAAATATGTGCAAGATCTTTTTCCATTTGTGTCAGTGTTTAGTGTCAGAATAATGTAATTAATAGAGGAAAAGAAAAGTGGTTTTAAGTTAGTGCAGTCCATATAAAGTCCTCTGGTTGTCTGGATGATCAGCAATAAGACTATGATTCCATCCAAGTTTTGATGTGCAATATTCCACAATAATAGTTCAGAACTTGATAAATTCCTTATAACAAGCCTAAATTGTAATAAAACAACACGTAACAATTTTTGCATTTTTCCAAGTTTTGTGTTTGTTCTGTCCATTATTAGATTGTCTCATTGTCTGAAAGATATTGCTATAAGATTATACCATTGTACCCATAAAATTAGATATATATTTTAAATTGCTGTTTTACAATTTTGGTGTACAATCAAGTATTTATTGTATTGTAATAATTAAGTATTTGATTATTTCTTAAAGGCAAGCCTAGGTTTCAAAAAGTTTTTAAAATAATTGTGTCTGTATCTCCCGTAGTTAAAATTAATTATTAAAGATTGGTTCCTCAATTGTTATTGTTTGTTTTTTTTCCTTTTCTTTATCTTTACAAAAAGGCCTCATTAAATCCTCCATACTAGTTAATTTTTAATGTCTTGGTTGGAGCAATATGGTAGTGTCATAAACAAATCAATAGTATGTTACTAACCTTTTGTGGTTGCTACTGTGAAGAGCTGGCTGCAAACCAGTATCCTGTGGTATTGTGACCTGGACGATGACACACCTCGCAGCATGGAAGCCTGCAGTCTTTTGCCTCGTGCCCTTGACTTCTGCAGTTGTAGTATTTCTTCGGCTGTCGTTCGTTTTCCTTTGAATCAGGAGAAATATTTCCCCTTCTCTTCCATGTTACATGTTGTCCTGGGGTTGCTTGCTTTTACTTGTTCACGTTGCTAGCTTGCACTTGCAATCTTGAGCGGATCCGCGAAGACGAATTTGCATGATGAACTGGCGATCTTTTAAGTTCCAAACATAGACGTCGCCTGATTTGTCGATGTGCAACCAACCATTGACGTTGCTTGATTTTTCATACGGCTAGATCGCCTGGAACTTCGGAATTATTTCAGCATCGGTTTGGGTAACACGGTGCCTTTTGCGTCGAAGGTATCTTCTATTGCTTTCATCGAGATCAGATTGAAGAAGAAAAAATCTATTTTTTTTGGAGTCTTCTTTTTTTGGCGCGAACGCCACCAATATAAGGGCCAGATTTTATTATCCCACTTCTGAATGTGAACCAGTGGTCAGGATAGGCTGGTCACAGAACAGAAACGGCACTCGTATAATTTACAAAGTGTTTATTCTCAGTTATTTACAAAAAACAATCTGACCAGCGTTCGTCTTACAAATCGTAGTATCAACAATGGCGGACACTGCCAACAATTCAAACTGCCTAACACATCCGCTTCCCATACTATTCCAATAAACTTCTATTAATGTAATAATCAAATTGAATTACATAATAAAATTACTATTATTAAATAACAATTATTACCAGTAATATTTATCAAAGAATCATGCGTAATAATTAACATTATTATTTATTTGATACACCGAAAGATGACAAGCGGATGTTGTCCTAAGAGGTTTTAATCATTCGGAATACTTAATTATGAATATATTAGAAGATTAACATTCAAAATAAAAGATGAACTATACGTATTGTAGAATTAAGTCAAGCTGGTATATCCAAGGCCGGAGGTCGGTAACAGAAGTTAAACACCGAAATAAATTAATTCCCCATGTTATAGATTGCTACTCAAACCTCTCGGCTAAAGCATTTTCAATCTTAACGAAACCTTCTTATGGCTTTAAATTCATTTGAATAGAATTATTTAGGCAATTAGGACATTTGGCGTAGTAGGTAACTTACTTATGACCTATAGTCGATAGGTTAGCGGAAAACCGCGAATATTTTTTCGATAGTGGTAGTCAAGGATGTGGTTTGTTACGTAGGTTTGTACTTTTGTAGTTTTTTGATGGTTGCTGAGTATGTAGATCTAGTCCCACGAAGCACCGTACCTATTTAGTACACTATCATTCAATTAATATTTCTTTTTTTATTTCATCAACACTACTCTAAAACTTGCGAAGGAAAATATCGTGAGAAAACCGACATGTCATGGAACCAAAAATTCGAAGACATGTGACATCGACCAATCCGCACTGGGCACGCGTGGTAGATTATAGACTACTCCCACTCTATGAGAGGAAGCCTAAGTCACAGCTGTGGGAGTATTCAAAAGCCTGATTATTATGCTTTCATTTAGGTGCCCGAAGGCCTGATATTGTTGATATGATTATTTCCTCCGCTTTTCTTATCGACAGACGTTCACTGCTGAACATAGGCCTCTCCCAAGCGTCGCCACATTGAACGGTCCCGTACGTCCCGCATCCAGCGGCTACCGGCAACCTTCACCAGGTCATCGGTCCACCTGGTGAAGGCCTTCCAACGCAACGTCTTCCGGTTCGCGCCATTCCAGAACTTTTCTGCCACATTGGCATCTGTTCTGCGAGCAATTTTCCCTAACCACTGCCACTTAAGTTTGGCAGTTCTTCGGGCTATGTCGGTAACCCTGGTTCTCTTGCGGATCTCTACATTTCTGATTCAATCATGCAAGGACACTCTGAGCATGGCCCTCTCCATTGCCCTTTGGGTGACTGTAAGCTTTCTGATGAGGCTCATAGTGAGCGAACACGTCTCAGAGCCATAGGTCATAACTGGCAACACACACTGGTCATAGAATTTCGTCTTAAGACAATGTGGTAAGTTGGACGAGAAGATACCGCGCAACTTCCCGAACGCTGCACAGCCGAGTCTGATTCGACGGTTGACCTCTTTCTCGAAGTTGGCCCAACCCAACTGGATCGTTTGTCTTAGGTAGTAGTATCAACAACTTTGAGTGTAGTGTCCGGCCTTGATAGGAGTGGGTGTCACATGGGCATTCAACATCACCTTGGTTTTGTCCATGTTCATCTTAAGATCCATTTTTTCGAAAACTCTACTGAGGTCATCGAGCATTGTACTAAGGTGTTCCATGGTTGCAGCGCTTTTCTTAACTTACCTTATATTCTGATCTAAACACTTCTCTGTACAAATGATTTTAAGTGGTTACAAGTCTGTCCTTCTCCTTCTTAGGTAGAATATTTCAGGTGTAAGGCATCTGAGGAATATTTCTCGTCATGAAAATATGTTAAAATTAAAGTAAAACGACAAAATAATTACTGGTTCATTTATTGGTATTAAAACGTACAAAAATTAATACAATATCTATAAACTCTTAACTACCTAGGTATACATATAAAATTCGTCAGTAGGTACTAGGTTTTGGATAGAATAAATCACATTTATTGAATACACACAACCCACACAATCACTATTCTAAAGCTATTATAAATAATTGTATAGCTAATTGGGTAATAAACTCTTAATTAAATCTTAAATTGCTCGGTTAAATTAACTGTGCACCCGGTGCTATCAATATCAATTCACTACGTCCGTGGTGCACAGTTACGTTGACCGAGTAGTACTTACAAAGTGATCCGGCGAACATCATAGGACACGCCATCTTATATTTTTTGACGTTTCAAATGTCAAACTACCTTCACTGAAGTCGTTTTTGATAAGATTTGTGTGCAAGTTTTTTCGAAAAATACTTTTTGCTAAGGCACATATTTTCGGAAAGTAAATCCATCTTCTCGATTTTCAAGACAACACTAAAAGTTCTAGTCACAAACGAGGTTCTTTGTGACTCAGGATAGGAGTTGCAAACATTTTTGTCTATTACGCGATATCCAGTACGTAGTTTTATTTACGTAGATGCACTGTTTTACTATGATAATGGTTTGTTGACTCAGGTCTGCGCGCAGCCTTTGATTCACAAGTCCAGTGACACTGGATTATGACGTCAGAACATGTTTGTTGTGAGTAAGTATAATTTTATTGCACAACCTTGGTAAATCGGAGCTTGAGGATAAATATTTTTCTTCAGTAGTTGGCGTAACCTTGTTGGCAGTAAAATAACATGGCTGCGTAAGCGAACGGGAAATAATAATACGTCGATTTACGAAGCTAACTTTAGTTGAAAATATATTGTTTTAAGGAAAATCTACAGAATAATATGCCGTCTGGGTGAAACAAAACTGGATATTTTACCTTAAAATTTGTTAACAATTTAAATATTTTTTGTAAAGCCGAATATTCGAATAGGCAGATATATCTTCTATATCTAAATTACTTAACCGTTCTTAATAATATAGTTACAAGCTTACAAGAATGACAACATTTGCGACAGTAATTTTGTGAAACTTGTTTAATATTGCTTTAGTCTATAAACGTAATGCATTATCGCATTAGAGTAGTTACAGCCCGATGCAAACTTAATGAGGGCTCTGAACATATCGCTGTACAGTACCAAATTTACGACGTTACAATGGGGGTAAAGGATTGGGTACTGCGAGTGAGTGTGTAGCGCACTTCACAGCCGTCACAAAGTTTGACAGTAACTGTCTACGTTAAGTTTAAATTAGTTATACCTACAATGAACTGCACTGAAAATATAGCGATATCATAATGCTTTTTTGTTGCACTAACTCTTATGTTTAAGTTACCTATATCATTACAGAATAACAAAGTAGATACGTAGGGGTTTAAATTCGTTTAGTATTTTGTACAATATAGGTTCACCTAAAAATGAAATAAATGACAATTTAGCGCTAACTATAAAGTGTATACAAAGAGTAGACAAAGCGCTGTTTATTTACCTACTAATTGCTCACAATTCTCATAAGTCAACTCATATAGATAATTTAATTAATATCGTTAAGTCAAGACAAGTCATAAATGTGATAGCATTGGAAACATCCTATTCGTCACGGTAAGAAAAGAGAATTAAATAAGTTTTTGTTATTATTGTTCATCTCTTAATTAACGAAATGAAAAATTTAAAACAGAGCTTATTTACATGTGTAGGTAGATACTAATGCGGAGGGAAATAAACAGATATCAATTATAATGATTTTAAATAATTAAAACTATCTACATATTAGGTATAATTTATGTATAAAAAGAGATAGGCATTGAAAGCAATATATGAACGATTAGCTGACCCCCGCGGCTTCGCTCCCGTCAAAATTATAGCCTATGTTACTCGGGAATAATATAGCTTTCCATAGGTAAAAGAATTTTCAAAATCGGTCCAGTAGTTTCGGAGCCTATTCGGTACAAACAAACATACAAACAAACAAAAAAATCTTTCCTCTTTATAATATTGGTATAGATGAGTCTAGAAGTGGTAGATACTAAATACTAATTTGTAAACTTTTATTAGCTAGAGAATCTTTAGTTCATTTATTAAAGAATTTGAATCCTCAGGCTGGGTAAACTTGGGACTTTAAAAGCTTTGGGTATAAACAACAATAACAAAATAACAATGTTTGCTAACAAGACTGGACGGAACATCAAAAGTTAAAGCATTGCACTTGCGTTAGAGACAATCCCACCGCACTATTCTCAAACCACTGCAACTCCTGAAAGCCAGAATCAACAGTGGCGACCACCAGCAAAGCGCCGAGGCAACGAAGATCGACGAAGTCCCGCAGAATGAATTTAACTGTCTTGGACCCCACAACGAAATTAATCAGAAAAGAATAAAGGACGAGTAGGGAAACAAAAACATAATTTCCACTTGCCTTAGAGACACTGGTTCTCAAACTATATGGCGACGCTGCTATACCTAGAAGCGAGTTTTAATTGAAATGAAAACTTAGGCACATATGTAGGCTTACCTAAAAATTTAGGTTACATAGATCTGTTTGATAACAGATACCTGTAGCCCAAATGCGAATGTGAATTCAGCAAGGCAAAGGGTTTAACCGTCATAAATACATTATTAATAGAATTTAATTTTAAGTTACATCTGTTTTAGTAATTATGATAATCAATAAATCTCTGTCACTATTCTAATGTTAATAAAATATTGTAAAAAAAACCTTGTCCTTCCAATTACATTGTTTGAGCCCTGCCGCCTGTGATACAGGATTACCTAGTACCTAGTACAGGCGCCTAACATTGTTGTACCCACTTTATATATAAGACCTATTAGTATTATAGTTTACCAATTTGAAGTTTGAATAAAGATTTATTATCGTAATACGGAAATCCACATCGCGTCTTTCATCTCGCATATGATTGGTGGATTGATGGTGGTCAAACCCTTTACCTTGGTGAATTCACTTGCGCAATTATGCTGCTGGCCTGGGACTACCCATGAGTAGAAATGATCATGGACAGTCATGATCCTTGTGTCATGGCTTTACAACATACTCAAGTTTCTATTACCCTTATCGAAGCTTCGAAAGGCCCTGATAGTACCCCACGTCAAAGACCGACTATCTGTAATACAAAGCCCCCATAGTCAAGGTTAATTACCCCTTAATTGGAAAACAAGCCTAATTTGTACCCAATATAAGTGTTCATTGTATTCAAAAACGTGTAACCAAAAACTCATAGTTATAACTTGAATAATCATTGTTAGACCAACAATGCATTTAGTGTTTGATTCCGTCATCTTTTGTAAGACTCCATGTAAGTATATAGGAAGATTTACGTTATGTTTACTGTTTAATCTTTTACCTTGAAAAAGTAGTTATTATAAAATATTTTATAATTATGACTGCCTCGTAAGTCTAGCGGTCGCAAGTGATAATATTAAGCATGAGATCCTGGGTTCGAGTCCTGGGTCGTGCATAGTTTATTGGGTATTTCCATCTGCAATTACTCAGTAGAAATCCGGCGTCTAGATTTGTGCCCGGCTGGTGAAATATGGATCTGCTATGTGCACGTCTGCCTACTCCTTCGGGGATACAAGCGTAATGTTATGTTTTTGATGTTATAGCTGCAGTATTTCAAAAAGTTTCTAAATAAAAAATCTCGACTGCTTAAGAAGCGAACTGAAAAGACGTAAACAAGAAGCAAATCATGCTGTGCAGTCGGAGGATACATCTGGTTTTGGTCAGCCAGCTCGCGAATATTTATTCTCCTTTATTTTGATACCCCACACGATGGATTTGGATGAAAAAAAAAATTGGGTCCCAAAAGCCGCCATTTTACGATTTCCAATTTTAATGTAGCCAGTGACACTCGCAAGGCGCAGACGAATCGATTGACGTAAGAATCATCAAAATTGTCCAACGCGTTTGGTCTCTAGAACGCAACATAGGAACAAACATACATAACAATACTGATAAATACATTGCCCTCCTTTGGCAGTCGGGTAAAAATAAAGTTACATTGCAATCGGTAATAAAAAATACGACGAACTAACCATTTATTTGATAGCAGACTGTGGTTATACATAGATTGGTAGGTACACTTAAAGTATGGTCATTATTTTTATCAATTAATTTATTGGAAGTGACAGCGTTTTTACTGATTTGTTTTTATAAATAGTTTTGTTATAATCAATTTGAGATACGGTTAATGAATAGTTTGTGGCAAGAACAATATTATACGTTTTCTACTTATTCTAAACCTATAAAAATATTATTTTAATAACTAAAACTCTCCCAAGTATTAATTACCACTGTGTATAAATAAATCTATCTATATAAAAAACAATCAAACAAAAAAAAATGCTGCATGCTAGACTTAGAGGATTGCATTTTTATGTTACTCGAAAATAGTCTGTAACATAACTCCAAGACATTTTTATAAATGTAGGTAGGTACGAGGCACAATTAAAACCTAATTACTGGACAGATTGCAAAACACATCATTCGAAATCCATCAACATTTCAAGTCTCCTTCATCGTAATTTGTGCATTTGTAATGTATAGTTCTCGCCAAACTTCTTGGCCGCGCTGAAGTTGGCTACAATGGCTGCGCAGTAGTAAATCTCATACAAAAACAGCACCGTTTCGTGCCTTGCGCATCGGGAAGCCAACTTCAGGGCGGTCCAGAAGTACGGCGAGAACTCTATCTACATTATCTTCTTGGCGTATTCTTTCTTGGCTAATTATTCCTACTTATTATATTAATACTTAGGCAAGGTAGGCGCTGGGGCAGTGGGTGATGCAAGCAGCGAATCGTCGGGATTCGCAAACGTCGATTCTCTGATAGTCGTCGAGTTCCTGATGGAAGCCCGTCGTTTCTCCTTGATGGCTTGGGCGAGAAAGAATGTGCAGAATATTCCTGTGCTCTGTAACAAAAGAGAATTGTTTGAGTACGATGATAATTGAAGGAGACAAGATTCGAGATGCTGAAATAAAAAAAATGTAAGTGTCTAATGAAAAACGGGATTACCCGATGTTCCGACCTAGGGGGTCCGGACCAAAAGGTTGAGAGCTGCTGACCTTTGGCATCGGGAACAAAAGTCAAGTAACAAAATACAAGAAAACTCATCTTTAGGCTTTTAATAAAATAAATGAAAGCTTTACCCAATTATAAGTCATGTCAATATGAAGAGAAAACTGTAGAAATGTCAAAGATTCTGCACGCGCAGAAGGAAAACAGTATTTATTCCATAACTACGTTTTCTCCCAGCCAGGCAAGCAAGGAAATTGTACGGAGATTGTTTATTTATTGCTAGTAAGTAAACTGCGTTCAATCCGTTTTATTTATTTAAATAAGCACTACACAACATAGTGTTTAGCACTGTAAACATAGGGAAGACAGCAGCAGCCCAATTGCGTAAGTAAATTCGACAAGGCGGTCAACGCCATCTATCGACCATTCAGAGATGAAAGACGCAATGTGGATATCCGTCCAGGTGAATGGTCGATTGATGGCGGTCAAACCCTATGCCTTGCCGAATTCACTTACGCAATTAGGCTGCTGTTCATGATAAAAAAAATACCTAATGGTTTCCGCATACAGGTGGGACGTTGCGACATCGTCTCTTCATTTTAATTGTTATCGCGTAACACTTGTCTGCCAGGGTCTTTGACAGTTGTCACGGGTAGTTCGAAAGCCCGAAAGTCTGACTAAACTTATTTTACCTAAATAAAGGGCCTGTCTTAAGCTGCAAACAAATTATCGGACGCGGCTTACGGACGCGACTGACGTGACTTATAGAGTATCTAGGTAATGAATGTACATTACATTGTGCAAACTATCGGACGTAAGTCGCGGACGTGACCTTGGGCGTTCGGACGTCTGATAGAGATCTGGCAGCCGCGTCCCATACGACTGTGCACACATATCAGCCGCGGCTGTAAGTCGCGTCCGTCAGCCGCGTCCGATACTTTGTTCCCAGCTTTACCCAGTTACTGGGTTGTTTATGGCAGATAGGTAGCCGCTTATATAAAATGCAGCATCCAATAAGACGAGAAGACGTCAACTAAGTTACGAAAGGGTGAGAGAGGTGCTGTTAAAATGTTTCAAAACGCTCTTTCTTAATGCTCTGTTTAAAATTCAATTTAAAAGCAATAAAGTCTATGGTTGGCCACAGTGTAAAAGTAGTTAATCCAGTTCGGCGACCAAATCACAACACAAAAAGTTCACCATTTTAAATATCAAACTGTAATTAATTGGAGCTTAAAGAAATTACCATACCTACTTTCAAATGAGTTGTTTATTCTACTTTTATTATTTTCCAGTGTTTAATAAGGTGATTAACCTGGCTTACTGTCATAGGATGTGTCATCTTTAACAATTTTATCTTCATCTCAATTATACTGATTACTCAGAGATTCATATGCGAATTGGGTTTTTCGCAGAACAACTGCTGTTTGATTACTGGGGCCATTATTGTGATGATAAAGTCATCATCTTTTCTGTGCGAGAAAAAGATGGAGCTATATAAAACGAATAAACACCATCTCTTTTCCGCAAAAGAACAACGAGCTTATGGTCACCCCCCTGAAACTTTGAGATAATTCTGTTGCTCCAAGATGATGCAGCTGTGCTGACCCGTCATAGGACCAAGGGTGACTACACACGGTGTCGACTGGCGCCCATGTGTTGATTTTGTCCCTGGGGTGGTCACGGCGTACAGTGTGTTCTGGTGCGCCGGCGATGGGGGTATTGGAGGAGCCAAGGAGGGTCCGGTGACGGACAGCCGCGGCGGATTCGCGGTGAATGCTAACGCGTGCCCGTGTTCCCGCCTTATGCGGCACAGGAGGACATCGTGGAGTTTTAGTGGTAAGAGTCCTACATAACTGCACTATCTTCCCGTGATAGTGCAGTATGTAGGTATGAGCATTTCACAACGCAATAAAAAAAAATGTATAAGATAAGACGTGTACTATTCCAATCTAGAAATATTCTGAAACTATGTACAGCACATAACCAGTGGGATACGTAGTATTTATACCAACTTTCTCATACATTCTAGCTGTCCCTTTAATCTGTATAAACGTATCGAGGGCAGAGAGGCGCCAAGTTTCCGACGTATCAAATTAAATCACTATGTAACATCGTAAGGCATTATTGTGATGATAAAGTCATCATCTTTTCTTTGCGAGAAGAAGATGCGAAAAGAACAAATATGATGAATTGATGAAGCTGTGCTTATTTAAATTTTCAGACATCGAAAGCCACCTCAAAAGTTCAATCCATTCCAAATTAATCTGTAGGTGTAAAAGTGTACTATTGCAATCCAGAACTATTCTGAAACTATGTACAGCACCTAATCAGTGGGACGTAGTATTAATACCAACTTTCTCATACATACTAGCTGTCCCTTTAATCTGTATAAACGTATCGAGGGCAGAGAGGCGCCAAGTTTCCGACGTATCAAATTAAATCACTATGTAACATCGTAAGGCATCATACAATAGAGACACAGAAAATCCACTGAAGAGAAGAAGAGATTGTGGACAATCTTATTGTCCGCACATAGCAACACCACTATCTAAGTCAGAAGATTTGGTGTTGTTAAAGTATTTGTCAAGATAATGGATAACTAAAATTTAAGAATTTCCCAGTACCGCAAAAGTCAACCAAATATGAAAATCAAAAGCCTGAGCACAAGATATAAATGTCCTGCACCCTAATTGCGTATCTGTTTTTACAGCACGAAGCCCTGATGTTTTTCTTTTTTAATGTATGCCGGCGAAGTGCAAATCCGACCAAGTGTGAACAAATGTTCTGTAATCTGGAACTCAACCGTATTCATTGCGTGTTTTACGCTGTCGAGTAGATAGATTTTTGGAACATTATGAAGCAATTATTGCAAGGGAAGCATACCGTTCGCTACTTTTTGAACTTACACAAGTAGGGTGCTAGTTATTTATTGGCTTAGGCACAGGTTTCTACCCAAAAAATATTAAAATTTCTAGCCAGAAAAAAAAACCATTTCTAGTAAAACTTGCCCGAAATGCAAAGTGTCAATTTGTCAGTTTGATCTTTTTGCACGTGCGGCCATCTGCATCGTACCAAGTAAAACTTCTGCAAATACCCAGATAATGCGCATAATAACAGAGCTGAGTTCATCTGCTGTCACCACCCACGGCTCGGTTAGCACAATAAGTGCACTAATGGACACTGGACATGTTATAGTAACGCTATCTACATTAGTGGGGTAAGCTGTCCCGTAGGAGTAGGCTAGGAACTTGAGAACTTGTAAGTGTAGCGGTTAGAGTGATTTCTATCCATAGTTTCCGATTCTCTCTACACACCGAGTCCAGCGCTTTTCCAAGGCTTCAATCCCCAAAAAAGTTTTGTCTTGGTCCTGCAAAAAGCTCTCCACGGCATCCATCACCTCGTTATCATCTTCGTACCTGTTTCCCCTTAAGTATTTTTTCAATGTGGGGAACAGATAAAAATCCGAACTTCTTCGGGGTCGGTGATGATGGCCCGTAGTACCGTTTGCACCATTGATCTGCACCATCAATGGTGCAGAAGAGACTAATTAGTTTCGTTTGCCCCATTAATGGTGCAAATGAAACTGCATTAATTATGGTCTCATCTGCACCATTGAGATGACACTATACTATCAATGCGGTTGTAGTAAAGCTATAAATCGGGTGTTTTTTTATTTATCCGTCTATAAGACTGATAAATAAAAACAGGGCGTTAAAAAGACGGCTTAAAGTGTCAGAACTGAGGTACAAATTGGTAACGATCATAAATAATTCCTTTTGGCTGACTATCATCACGGACGCGAACATATTTTAATTTTGGTTTCGAAAGAAGCTAGAGAAATGATTAAAAACGGGCAAAAAAATATTCTTTTGCGACGGTACATTCAAAAAGTGTCCTAGACCATTCCAACAGTTGTATGTGATTTTTTGCGACCTAGGAAGCACCGAGGATAAAAACTATGTAGTGCCGGTTGCATATGTACTTCTGGGCAATAAAAAAAGGAAACATATATTCTAATGTTGGAAATGATTAAGTCGCAAATTCCAGGATGGAACCCTTCTAAATTTATATCGGACTACGAACAATCCTTTATCGGTGCCGTAAGAAGTGTGTTTCCTTTATCAAAGCATCACGGATGTTAATTCCATTTCCAAAACCAATTATGGGGGAAAGCAAAACGTCTTAATTTAAAGAAGTATAACAAAAATAATAAAATTGTATCTCTATGCAATGTCCTGCCTCTTCTGCCTGTATCAAGTATTGATGATGGATGGGGGTTTCGGAAAATGGCCGTTTCCATTGCGAAGATTGCTGTTTTGTCTCGCGATCAAAATGATGGACCCATGTTTCGTCCATTGTTACGAAACGAAACAAAAAGTTTTCAGAATCTTCTTGAAACTTGTCCAACAATATCTTCGAAATGTCAAGTCGATTTTGTTTCTGACTGTCGGTTAACATTCTCGGCACCCATCTTGCGGAGACTTTTCTCATATTCAAAGATTGTTTCAATATGGATTGAATACTTCCATATGAAATGCCCGTTTCTTGAATTAAGTATCGGATGGTAACTCTTCGATCGGTCAATACAATTTTCTCGACTTTCGCAACATTTTCTTGGGTGACTGACGTCGATGGACGGCCGCAACGATGTTCATCTTCCGTGATCGTTCTCCCTACTCGAAATTGAGAAGCCCACCTTGCGACAGTGGAATACGGCGGAGCAGACTCTCCTAATGTTGCCTCCAAATCGCAATGAATCTCTTGCGTCGTTAACTTTTTTAAACAGAGGTAAGTAATAACGGCTCGCACTTCGTTTTTCTCCATTTTCGAGAACACGTTCCGACACGAAGTAAACAAATGACTACATTCAGAAAAAAAAACCGGCCAAGTGCGAGTCGGACTCGCGCACGAAGGGTTCCGTACTTGGTAAATTGCGGTTTACGATTTATGACGTGTGAAAAATCCATATTACTGGGTGAACCGATTTCGATGATTCTTTTTTTATTTGAAAGCTGGTGCTGTCATGTGGTCCCATTTAAATTTCATCAAGATCTGATGAAGAACTTTGGAGATATACATCAGAACTCTTCAATAAATGACTGCAAATCACTCGGGATAGCTGCAATCGCATGTCTGTTTATTGTTAACACCACATAACATAACATCACACTAGTACGCTCTAAAGAGGGTACGTAAGTGTGAACAGTTAACCCTGGTATACTCTCATTTCACCGGTTTTGTTTTCATGTTTTTGGGATAATCAATTCTAGCTTCACTTTGGGCATTATAGGTACCTAACCTATAGAACTGGTCCATTATAGACCACAACTAAAAAGAGAAAAATAAAAAAAACTTTTTACAAAATATACAACCGACTTCCAAATAAAAACACTACAAAGTGAAAAATAAATTCAATTTCGGAAGTCAGTGTTCCTGTTTTCGTTTCTTCGTTTTTTGACACAAGGAGTATGTCGTTCTCACTACTTTTTGATCCCTCCTAGTATATCTATCTTACTGGATTTTTCCAAAACGCCTCCCCTAAAGGCTTTAAATAGTGGAGATTTGAGGTTTGCATGGACTTTCGTAAGTTTGCCAGTGGGAAATCTCAACAGGCATAAATAAGTTGAAGAAACGTTACAAAAGTAGATAGTTAGATGGTTATTGTGTAGCATGTTGTATGAAAATCAATGTGGAAAACCACCAATAACATGAAGATGCTCATTCAATTAGTCGATCTTGTGGTGAACTCAATTAAAATCCAGGAAAATCCTGACTAACATAATGCAGGTGCAAATGCACCAAATTCATGTCAAAGTCGAATCATTAACATTAATTAGACCATTTATATGTACTAATGTAGCTAATAATTTTACAAGAAAAAAATATTACTGTATGTTACAGTAATACTAGCTTTTTGAGTGGTGGTCCAGTGGTTTTGGCCGCGACTTACTAGTTGTAGGTCGTGGGTTCGAACCCAGGCAGGCGCTTTACTTTGTGTAAATTATTTCATCACCACTTCACAAAAAAAGAAAACACCGTGAGGAAACCGGCATGTCCTAGAACCAAAAATTCGAAGACATGTAACATTTACCAACACGCACTGGGAATGCGTGGATTATGGACCATAACCCACCTCCTCTTTGTGAGATGAGATGGGCTATAATTTATTGTCCATCCCATCTCACAGAGAGGAGGCCCGTGTCCCAGCAGTGGGAACATTAATAGGCTGATGATGATTATATGATATGGACATACAACAACAATCTATGGTATAAATACTCGTTTAGCGATGACAGAGCTGAATATTGTACTTCTAAACTAATCATAATAATTATAAAAAATATTGATAAAATGTAGACTGAGTGTGTGAATGATTCAAAAGATTACCTCCAAAGAAACAATCAATTTTACGTCAGTCCTCTTTCTTTTCAATTTATTCCTGTCTTGTCTCTCTAATTTCAGAAAAATATGTTTCATTCGAAAATCTGTGTTTTTATAAACATCGAAGTGCGTTAAGATAACTCTATAAGCGATTATAGCTCTAGTAGTATGATCCCAGCTTCCCGGTTGAATCGCGGCGTGCAATTGGACACCACCCACGTTCCATGGCCCCACTGGCGTCAGCGGCAAGCGAGATAATGATGGGAATCGGAGACCCCTCCCTGCATGATATACACATTATCTGATTCTGTTATATTCTCATGTAGATTGGATTCAATTTGCTATATTATATTTATACTTTTTCTCAAACGTGCTTGGAAATTTGAGCTTTATTTTGACAACCTTCTTCGAGATAAGTCGAAATTGCTGTACTGTCGTGTACTGTGAGTCGTGTTTAGCAGCCAAATAAATTACAATGTAAACTCCTATCTGTAGTGTAATTTAAAACTGGATCGATTCCTTGACTCCTTAGATCCTTGGTTGCCATGTTTCGGAGTAAAAGATACTTCGAAACATGGCAACCAAGGAGGTAATCTAACAAAGGTTTTATTTAAATTTACTCTTACTGTAAAGGTCTATCCACACATATCAGGGCCGTGCCCAGGGGGGTGACCACAAGCTCTTAGAGTAAGGTTATTTTGAGATCGAGTAAGGGACAGATGTATCTGACTTGTATACATCTGTCACTTACTCGATCTCAAAATAACCTTACTCTAAGAGCTTGTGGTTACCCCCCTGGACGTGGACGGACCGTGCCCCGTCGGGGGCTCAAAAAATATCGGTGTGTCATTGATGTATTAAAAGAGGAAGATACGTTACGCGCTAACATGGCGATCATAAAAACCTGGGCTCGGCGCACGACTACATGCACCGAAACTCACACATCTGTGTCATCACCAGTCCCAAACCTACAGTTACCGATAGACAAGGACAGAGCTATGAGACGGCGCTGTAGTGCAAGCGACATCGAGTTAGCCGCCGAATGTTGGCCGAATCACCGAATGTTTACTATTAGAATGAAATGACAGTGCAATATGTGCGTATCGTGTCTCTCACGCATGTTTGTAATATTTATCTCGCTCTCATAAATATCGCGAAGCAAACATTAAATATTATTGTAATTTTCAACAAATTAACCTTTTTAACTGTACTTACGAGTGGTAAGTGATCCCGTGTGACTTATTTTTCTTCCTGGTATTATTTAAACACTGTTTAGCTACACAAGAAGTCATTTTGATTCGTATTTATTGCAAAAAAAAACATATAAACACTGAAATTAATGAGCTGTGTGATCAACAATGTGTCGTGCGCGACTGAGTACCCGCTACGGGCATTCACTTAGATTAGTAGGACCAAGCGCTGTGAGCAGTCCCGTATCTTCCTCTTTTTAATACATCAATGCAGTGTGTACATTTTATATGAACTCGTTCACACGCGTCCGTGCACGGGCCAGTGACGAACTGACGAAGCTTCAATGCCGGAACCCGGCCCTGTCACGTCCCAGGCACGGCTCTGATATGTGTGGATAGACCTTTATTCTTTATTGTACACAAAACAAACATATACAAATACAGTAGGACAGCTTATGTAAAAAGGCGAGCCTTAAAATTTCGATCTGGCTTGGAAATAGACAGCTGTTTATTGAAAAAAAAACAAATGAACACTATATCACGGTATAAAATATTATTGTTGTTCGTTGTTCGTCATTGATTTTAAAAAGTAATTGTATTTGACAAAATGAGTTCTATGTACTACTTAGTTTTAATTTCCGCGCATTATTTGAGAAAAGTAGGTACTATACAAGCCTTAACCGTAACTAGTCATTGATGGATTTGCTGGCCGCTTCAGTCATGTACAATAACATAACTGTCTTCTGTCAGCGACTGCACAATCGTGATAGTCGTAAATTATCAAAGAAACTTTGACGAAAAACAGATGATCAAAAAATTATCTACTGAGTTTATAGATGCCGTTTTCTTTCTAAGGTCAGACTCGGAACCATTAAATTGTTTTGAACTTTCCCACCGTATAGGTAGGCACTAGGCCTACTATTGTTGGGTACGGTATAAACTCGTCTTACGAATTATCTACCTGCCTAACTGCATTTTAGCACTAAATGTAAAAACAATATTTTAAAAGGAAAATTTATTAAACAACCATACTTAACAGCCTTAAGTTAGGAAAGAATAAAAGCGAAATACTTAATTCGTAAAGCGCAGGCAAACCAGTAAACTAAGTAGGTTTTCAAATGTGATCGCAAAAACACAAATTCTTTACAAGGAAGTCTGGCAATTCGTCTAGTTCCACCATTTTCATAACTGGTCTCACTTGTTCTTCAATATCTGGACTGACAGGGCCCGCCTGCCTCGCTGTTCGCAACATAACTCTTGCTTTATTTACGTTTCTGTCGTACATTGCCAGTAAAGCCAACATTGCCCACCCATCTGCCAACAAGGGCTCAGTGTTAACAGCAGCGGCCAACCAACGCTCAGCAAGCAATTGATCGCCCAATTCAACATAAATTCGTCCAATAAGAAGAGCTGTATGACCCGAAGGGTTATTCTTATGTGCAGTCGCAACCCTCTGCAGTGCTGACGTAGGATTTGACTTAAATTCAGACAACGCTGCTGAATACAGAAGCGAGGAACTTAGCGAGGAACCAAATCGTTCAGCTACCTGTAACGCTTGCTCGCATTTACTATCCCATTTACGACCACGAGCTAGACAACTTGCACGCATTTGACACATCTTAGGAGTAGGCCCAAATTGATTTATTGCTGTCTGAATCTTTTGCATCGCAGAATCAAGATCTTTTTTTAAAACAAACGAGGCAGCTCGCAAGTAATACACATCCGGACATATTTTATATTCAAAGCGGTCACTGCCACGACTTGCACACCCATGCTCAACACACTCCAAAAGCTTTTCGGCAAATTTGTAGCATCGAAGACAAAGGAAAAACGCAGCTGCAATCAAGATAGGGTTATCGCTTGTTACGACTTCTGGTTTCCAATACATCTCCTCTTCACCACTGGCTTCAGTCCATCGTGCTATAATCTGATCCCACTCTACGGGTAGCGAAAAGGCTTTTCTCATTTTTTTTGCAGCAACAAACGCTGCATACATATTGCCCTTGTAATGATGGAAAGTGTGCATGGCCGCCCAGCCAATTGCATTACCTGTGCCGTCCGAATATTCACCTTTTACAGCTATGCGCAGGGCTGCACCGGCTTTCTGATCTGAGCCCTCCTTAACTTCATCAAACTGTAGGCCGCCAAAAATCCACAGTAAGTATCTATTCGTAGTTAGGCTCTTTAGGGCTTCAAACAAGTAATTCTTGGCATCTTCAATATTGCGATCTTCTAGACAGCGTAGAATTTTAGAAATCAATGCGCGTTCACGACCTTCTGTCACTTTCAAGCCAGTTTCTATATGTGAATCGGCAATTCTAGTATCTCCGGCCATTCGACATCTCGCTGCAGCGACCCTATCCATTAGACGAGGTGGTGGTGGTTGAGGAGCAAAAGATGCTGTCACGGCCCGTCTACTCGCAGCATGTTGGCCAGTCACAGTGTCCTCATAATCTAGAAAGGAACATTCTCCCGGAGGGAAACTTTTGAGCAATGTTCGTACTCGCATGAGTAGGCGATTCGCAGCAGTTCGCTTTATACCCTGGTTCATTGGGATCATTCCCTTACAAGCAAGCCCGCTTAGCTCTTTATGCACGGCTAGAGCGCCTTCACCCATTCTTATGGTCCTTGCATCAATACCAGCATGAAGCTGAACACTATCGGAATCTGAATCCTGATTAGTTGGGATATCGCCCGCTTCTTGTGAAGGAAAGCCGATTATTTGATAAAGGTTTTCCAATTTAGTTTTAGATATTAAAGCATCCGATAAATCGAATCTTATCACAGCGTAGGTGGTATGATCATAGTCATCCGTTACAACTGGATCCACGTCACGCGCACTAGCCTTGGCACTGGTCGGCGGGAGTTCCAGTAGTTGGCCGATATTATCTGGTGTATTAGCTTCATTATAATGTACCAGGTTCGCACAAACAGTGACACCCATCTGACCTGGTTCTAATAACACTCTAGCATCTACTAATCCCATATAATGCCCTCGTACATCTAATTTGCCAGCTCTGGGTACACCCGCCACCTCGATCATAAATGGTGAAGATAATCTTTCATATAGTTTGTCAGGTTCAACCATCACGCGTGCCATGGCGTTCCAGTAGAAAGTACGACAGTCACTTGTATCTTGACGTTGTAAGTCATTTGGAATAAACTGATCTTCAGTGTGAACCTCCATGGCTGTGTTGGCGGCATGGCCGGCAGGACTAACAGCTGCGAACACAATTTTCTTAGCAGTAGGTGTACTCAGGGATAAATTAAAGTTTATAGCCTTTGGATCATGTAATTCATTTAAGCCAATGGCACTCATATAAAAAGTGTTATCTTTGGCTGCTGGCATACAATTGACTGAAATCATAGTAAGAACTAAAGGAACCCGGGTAACCTCCACCGTGCCGAGGGAGATGGCACGAACTATAACCGAGCAGTCGGTCTTTTCCCCTGTACTTATAGAAACTAATAGGGATGTTACCAACACTTTTTGTTCACCCAACAGAAGCGGAAATAAATCTATACTTGCACCAGCACGGTTTTCCGGGTGATTCAAAGGATCAGAATCCTTTGCAATTTTTCCTCCGGCGGCACGCAGTAGAAGAATCAAAGGCGTATTTGCGACCATTGTTTGTCCATATGGATCGTGCAGGTTTAGAATATGCGTTTCATCGATCTCAAAAATCTCGTCATGAGCCCATTTGCCTGATAATAACAGATGTCCGTTAAAATAGGCAAACAAACTAAATTCGCCTGCACCCTGCGGGGTGCCTTTAAGAATTAAGGTGAGCCTCACGCCGCGTGGGGTTAAGGAACTTTCGGAGGATTCTAATAACATTGTATCCGTTTCTTTGTCACTTGTCCCAGATGTTACTGTTTTAGCTCCTTTTGGAGGCATTTTAAGAATATCTTCTCATTCCTAGTTGAAATCTTGATTTGTGGCTCTATTTTAAGCCCAAAGTATAATGTTTTCAAGAACTATTATATGTAGGTAAATCTTTTAAAATTATTTCTAGACTTTTAGCTTTATTTAGAACGTTTTATATCCCGGCTTAGGGTATATATGTTCTGTGTTTTATAGTATACCTTTTTTGGTATCTTTCAATCTGGTTGATAATGACATTGACAAGCAATAAAAGCACAAATAGGTGAAATAATGTATTAATACTTTTTTGACTTCAGACTCGGATTACAGGTTAAGGTTTTTAAGGCCTTATTATATTTATCTTAAAAAGCCACAATGATTTCTGATTTTAAATTCACTACAATAAAATAAATTCCGTTTACGACAGTTCTATAAACAAAATCCTCCTCTTTTATCGGCAAGCAAAACCTATGATCATTAAAACTAGAGTGCATTATATTTTTGTAAAAGATTTCCAGATGCACGTTGATTCGAGTTTCCAATTTGTCTTTCACCTCGCCACTTTCCTTTACTCGGGATCGGCTTTCCTGGTCATGAGGCACCACTTGTTCCGCTGATAAAATTCGTAGATAGACCGCACTCCTTCATGCCTTTCTGGACACTCGTCATCCAAGATGTCAGCGGTCTATCATCCTCTTTTGTATGGTCATGGAAAGGTATAGGTGTACCAGAATCTCATGGCATTTTTTATTTTGTTTTAAATTGTGATTTTCATATGGCAATGTCAATTGTCACCTGTCGAATCAAAGTACTTGATGTGTCAACCGCTGCTGAAATTTTTTGATATTATCTTTAAAGTTTGTTATTTTTGTGAAAATGTCGAAAAACCCACTTCGATCTCATGCGAGACATATTGTTTTCAATGTGTATCTAAAATAAGGGAAGAAGAAGGCGTAAATCAAACTCAATCTTTGATTTTAAAGTGCGTCGTAGAGTGGACCGGTAAGTTGGACTTGACTTGTTTTGATACTTTTAGTTTAATTTATATTTTTCTTACTTAATTTTAATTTCTTTCCATTACTATTATATGGTAAATCGTAGGTCAGGGCACATCGAATGATGGCCGGAAGGAAATGGCAACAGTAATGTAACTGTTACTAATTCTTCTACAAGATATTGATTTTAACGGAGATTGAGAATCGTTGACGTAAGAAAAATATTAAGTAATAATCTGCGCCCTGCAGTGGGACGTGTATATAGACGGGAGTTTTTGGCAGGATTTTGTCGAGTGAAGTTCAGTGGCTGTTAATATTATTTGCAAATTGATTCCTAGTGGATATTGTGATATATTATTGGTGTAGTTTTGTATCTCAACTGTCTCCGCAACTGGACAATTTGTAAAATCATTGACAAAAGCGATCTCGGGATAGTGGAGCGGTGTATTTTATTGTAGTATTGACTGCCTCTGCAAAGCTAACTGGGAAGACTGACTCGATACAATTTGCTGCCAAATACTCCAAAAAACATTAGAATCTGTTACATCCGCATTCTAATGCATACTAAAGAATAAATATAAGATCCAAAACTCTTTCCAAAGACGTGGCTAAAAGGTCCTAGCAACCAGGCCATAAAACTTACATAAAAAAAATATATATAGACTGATGATGATGAATGACTTTAAGTAACATGATACATTTTATTATTTTTTACAGACTTTATACATAAAGAGATTGGTTTTGAATATGTTAAATGCCAATGAAAAAGAACCATTTTGATGGAGAGAGATGACATAAAACTACAAAGATACAAGTTTTTGAAATGCCAGTGGAGTTCATGGAATCGTATTCTAGTTTTCTAGTTCTGAATGAGGTTTTAAGTTATTAGTATGATTTAAATGCTAAATAATAAATTAGTACATAAATTAATATTAAATTGATTTATTTTTCCTATGTTATGAACACGATGTATAACAACATTATTCATACACATACCTATAATACTCACAGTGGATCTTTGTGTCTCTGAATTGGTTGCAAGACCCCGCGCAGTAGCTATTTTTGTGTCAATGTTGAAGGTGAAGATAGCATTGTATAACTGTCTCTTTCACTCGCTTATGTATGTCACATAAGCTTACGGAGTTTCTTGTGCATTCTTCTCCATAACAAGCTACTTTCCGAATGCACGGTAGAATCACCTTTTATTTCATGTAAATTTAAATTGTGACATTCAAAAGTGCCGCTTGGTGGCCCAGTTGAAATAAATATCTTTTGTCTTTTTTGTCATCGTCCTATCTCGCTTACTCTATGCAGTATACTCGATGACAAACTGTTTCTTACGCAATGGTTGGCAGGACCAAGTTCAAAGACACAAAGATCCGTTGTGACTACTATAATATAGGTACCTCATGTTCATTAATACTAAAGACATAAATAAAAATTATACAATTATACATTAATTTACAACAGTATCAAGATCGTTTGATCCAATTTCCCCAGTATTGCATACAACAAATTTTTATTTCCCTTTTTGCCATGAGATTCTGGTAGACCTATACTTTTTCAAAATGTGGTCACCGGGTCTCCGCACTACATGACCGTACCACCGAAGTCTGGTTTCTATTACTTTTTCGGCCATGAGTCCAACTTTGAAAATACTCTGTACATTAAGAGCTTCCAATAGTGGAAATTAATTAAAACTTGAATTTGTGCAACGTGTGTGAGGAACCTGTAGTTCTGTCTTATCTAAACTGAGACTCGGGTTTACTAGACAGTTAGTAGCAAGCACGTGAACACTTCTTAGTCAGTTAACCTCTTGCTAAACAGAACACCAGCCACAGCATTTAATATCTAGGTACGTCAACTTTTCATTAGATATTACAATCACAATATACTATCTACATAATATGTACTAGTGCAGAATACAAATAATCCAATTGTAGTTAGTATGCAGGTAGATACAAATTAAAAGGCTATTGTCTATTTTTTTCGCAGATGCTTTCTGCTCCGTCTATCATCGTACTTACGATGAGATTATCATGCTTTAGGTACATTTCTAGAATAAGCTGACCTTAGACCTGCTGAACCTTGTATAGGCTTGCCAAATATCGAGAGGTCCGTTTATATTGGAAATTATAACTTTATATGCCGTCGTGCGTAGTCATCAAAGTGTAATTTAAAAAATCTAAACCCGCCTGCTTAAGAAGCGAACAAAAAGCTGTAAACTTGAAAAATCATAGTGTGCAGTCGGAAGATCAGGGGGTCAGCCAGTTTACGGATATGTATCCTCTGACTGCACAGCATGATTTTTTCTTGTTTACAGCTTTTTAGTTCGCTTATTAAGCAGGCGGGTTTTTGATTTTTAAATTAACTTTTCTTATTTACAACTTTTTAGTTACCATTTTTATTCGAATGTCTTTTAAACATATAAGTAGCTTATATTTTTGTAATCTCCTCTAAAAACCCTTCATTTTGATACCCCACACGGTGGGTATGAAAAAAAAAATTGCAACCCTGTGGGGGTTGCAATTTTTTTTTTTTATATAATATATGTCGCCCAAAATCCACCATGTTCCTTTTTTTTTTAACGGCACTTAGCTAAGTAAGAACACTTGGCCGATCAAGACCTATCTAACGATGTCTTAATTATAAAAATCAGCCAAGTAGTTTGAAAGATATGAGGTAATAAAGAATAATACAAACATACAAGATATGCGCGAAAAATATAACCCTTTCCTTGCAGTCGGGTAAAAATTCTTTGTCTGGACGTCCGGACAATGGAGAATCAATTTTTATATTTTCAAACAAATACAGTTTTCTCATACATTTAAAAATACAGCATGGAAAACTCTCTAACTGATACTTTTATCAATACAAAGCGATAGGCCTTAATGTCCAAGTTCCCATGTGATATGATCCGTTGTATATTTATTTATTTAAAGATTCCCTGTAACCGTTGGATAAACATCCTGCTGGCTATCAATGGGGAAAGAACCGAATAACTGATGAGTTATTCAAGTATGACCTCCTTAACCAAAGGAACCCGCCGTGATACAAAGTGACATTGTTTTATGCAATGGTTTTATGAGTACCGCGTAGATATGGTGCAATACTTGAGATGAATGAAAGACTGATCTGATGGTAAATTGGTTTATCTTATGTTTTTTCTTAGAATTAATTTGAATTACCTACACAGTTTAGGTTCTTAATCTATCCCTTTGTTCATTAACGTCTTGTAACGTAATGTTGCCTTTCTGTATTGTCTGTCCATCCGCTTATTGCAACATGACAATGAAAGCGAAAGATAGAGCGTTCAAAACCTTTTGGCAGTCGAAAGACAGCGTCAGGGGGCGCAGTTGGTAAAATTGTCTGTGGAAATTGTTTTTAAAAACAAGATTAGCATTAATTCTGATTTTGGCTTCGCTTGAAAATATTCTTGTACCTACAGCTATACATTTATGCTTCATGTTCCCTTAGCTACGGTTGGAATATCGTGGAGTTCATAATATTTTTCAGGCATTATGTCACCGGTCGCATTATTATGTTTCATGTATTATAATTGTTTTCATAACAATACATGCGGTAACATGACCCAAACGAAAACGTGTGAATGTGTGCCGAGATGCAGCGCCACGTTCGATGTTTGAATACTTTTTATATTCAGAGATGGGTTCTTTTTAGGGTTCTGTACTTCAAAAGGAAAACCCCGAAACTCATAAACGATAACTTTGTTGTCCGTATGTCTGTCTGTTCGTCCGTCTGTCAAGAACCCTTATCTCGGGAACGCGTGAAGGTATCGAGTTGAAATTAAAACCATATACTCAGGTCTACAGTCCCTTGAAGCTGTGAAAAATAAAAGTTTACGTAAAAAAGACGCGTTAAAAAAAGGGACGAAAAAACTGCGAGGCCCGATTCCTGAAATATTTATAATATGTACCATCAAATTTGTACGGAACCCTCGGTGGGCGAGTCCGACTCGCTAAATACTAGATCTATAGCCAGCAATTTTGTCCTATAGAGGACCTACTAATTCCATGCCGAAAATAAAAACTGTTTGACTGTCACTGCCACTGGGCAGCAATGGTAGTCCAACTATTATTATCTAGTAATGATAGGCATTTAATTTTATTTATTAATGCATACTCAAAGCGGAAGGAACACGTATGAAACGGGAAGCTTCGTTGCATACTAAGAAGTCCAATAGGAATTACAGTCAGCAGGCATAACAGTCCCGGAAGACCGTAGATTAGACCAAGTCAACACATTTCACCTTACCCTTTTAGCATATTTATACCATGGACGTACTATACATAGTATAATATACTTAAAGTAATAATTTTGTACCAAATCATCGGGGTGACATATCCTATTAAGAAAAACCCCGGGCATAAAAAAAGATTTAAAAAAACGAAATGATATTCGTAGTACATTATTACCTCAATGATGATAGATACTGAAAACCAAGTAGGTAAGGCATTAACACTTCAGAGAGCTCTTGGCGTTTGAATGACAATGTAGAGGTTGATAGCGTCTGTGGAAATTGTACCCTATAGACAAGATGGCGGCATTATTTTCGAATTTTGCCGCGTGCCAAAATATCATTGTGCGGTTTCTTAGGTACTTTTTTTCATGACGCTTTTATCTCTACTTGGTTAAAAGTTCATGAAATTGACGAACTGTGCCAGAAATATTCTGCTGATATTACTGTGGAATATGTGTCCAATTTAAAAAAAAAAAAAACTTCTCACACGCAAGAAAGTCATTTGAGATATTTTGTAACACGATTCCAACCCGCCGTTCAAACATGCTCCAAATTCGAAATAATAACAATGGTCGGCGGTCAACGGAACGACTATTTCTGTCATTGCCGTATTTTAGATTTATTTTCATGATAACAATAAAGTAAGACGTGTTAAGAATGTCCAGAAGAGTAAATACATATTTACCTATAACAAATTGTAAAATCATAACTTAATCTAACCTAACGTTTACCTTTGAAATAACAATAAAATTTAACACAAAAAAAATATTCGTCTCGCATGACGTAACTAGGAAGCGTAATTCTGCAATGTTTAACATTCCTTGAAATGATTAGGCGTTACCTAAATATTATACATTGCTAATTGATTTAGTTGATGCGACTTTTAATAGCATTGGTTTATGTTTAAATAAATCATAATATATGGTACATTGATAACAAAGGTAGGTATAGTTATTGATTGAAGTCTTGGAACTTTAAAGGTGGTTGTGGAATGAGGTACCTACCATTAATTCGTTATAGTAATGAAAAATAAATTACAAACACGTTGTTCTTTATGTCCTTGGATATAATTATAATAAGTACCTAATTAATGAAACTAGGTTGCTTATGTAATGTAGGTAGAGGAAAACAATAACTAAAAGTTACGAAAGGCAGTTTATATGTGTTCCAAATAAGTTTGGTATAAAAACTGGTATGAGTACCTCCTCCTCCTCGCATCGTGTTCCTCATTACTGAGGGTCGTGATTCCCCGGTCTTCGTGAAAACAACTTCTCCTTCACCAATTTGCGCCATCTGCTTCTGTCTTTGGCGTCGTGGAGAGCATCGTGCAGCCTGGTATTTAAAGATGTGCGGACTTGGTCTGACCATCTGATTGGACTTCGACCCCTTGGACGTCTGCCCTCGATCTTGCCAGTAACCATCAGCTGTTCGAGGTTGTGTCCGTCCTTTCTGGCAATGTGACCAAAAAACTCCAGAATCCTACGAAGACAGACCGACTTTAAGGAAAAAAACATCAAGTAACTGTATACCTACATAAGTATATTTTGACCAAATAAGTTTGGTATAAGTACTGGTATATGAGTACCTATACCAGTACTTATACCAAACTTATTTGGTCAAAATATACTTATGTAGGTATACAGTTACTTGATGTTTTTTTCCTTAAAGTCAACACACGGTCTAGTCTATAAATTTTGTTAGCGACTAACTTCCTCAATATCGTACCAAACTTGTAGTTGTAGGCACTTCAGTTTAATATCCGAGTGTTAAAGGTCACGTGTGATTAGGGTTACCATATAGGTATTTATAACTGAAAAGTCCTGACCTCCTGACAGAAAGCCTGATTTTTATTTAAAAAAAAACATTTTACCTGTGACGGCGCGTGACTACTACTACCTGCTGAGAAAGTAACAATCTTTTGAGTCCTTGATTGTAGGTATCTTATAATATATTATGTGCATTTTTAATTTATAGTAGATTAATTAGGTATTCTTTATTCAAGTTTTATTTTTACTAACGATATATACGGTATTACTTAGCTTTGTTGTTGTTCCTACAAATTAACTAATACGTACACTACCAACTAATAACTAATTATACTACTAACTAATTTAGTATAACATTGATCAAAACCGAAATACAGACAATTAAAACCAAAAAAACTTAAAGTCTAAAAATCCTGACATGTCAGGACAAATAAATAACTTCTGGTAACCCTGATAGCGATGATGTTACGCCTCCTACAAGGAAGTTCGACCTTACATTGTACAACTGAATCATTTGTGAATACCAATGACTCAGATGCAGCCCGTTAAAGGATTACAGGCACCATAAATTGTGTTGTTTTGGTAGGGTTACAGCATGGTGTGATGGATGGGTGACGTCTTAGACATTCGCGTACTAGACGGACTATAGGAGTACAAAGTGTGCCTTCTTCTTCGTCATGCCCTTGTCCGTCCGTCACGCTACCACTGACTCCCTTTTCAAATAAGTATGAACGTAATAATTCAATAAGAACTTCAGAAAACCAAAACAAGAAACTATAGCTACTGTAGAAATGTTTCTACGTTTTAAAAAATAATATAAAACGTAGTAAGTTATCAAAGCTGCACAAATAAACTATTAGGAATCACATAAATATCCTTGACACCCATGCAGTTAAAGATTTCTATTATTTGATTAAAACAATTGACGTAATTGACTTCTAATGATCGTTTTGAGCGTGGTGTGAGCTGCACTACGTATCTCAAGGTTGAGGTCAAATGGAGACCGATCATCATTTATGAACAAACAACTATAGTCATCTAGACATTTAGACACAATGATGCTATGCAGCAAACACATATACTAGCGTGCTCCAATGTCGACCATATCGTCGCCATCACTAACAATGGGGAAGATAATATTCAAACGCGAGGCTATGAAAGAAAAATAAATATGACGATCTCTCTCCACGACAGTCTATGCTAGCTTAACCTCGAACTTGAAATTACACCTTGAAACTTTTTGTCATTTTAGTCTGTTGTCGACTTGCTGCCGTGTTTCGTGGTGATGGTAGCGATTAGTGCAGCATTCTTAACTCCGGTTTCTGTTAAGAAACTATTACCTATTAGTAACTTAGCAATAAGGCTCTCATGCCAGACCCTGTCGAAAGCCTTCGAGATGTCAAGGGAGACAGCAAGCGATTCCCCGTGCCTCTCGATAGCCTCAATCCAGACGTGGATGGCATACACTAGAAGATCCCCAGCTGACCGATTTCTGCGGAAGCCGTATTGGCGGCATTCAGTCAGAATCTTGCAGTGTAAACTATTAGTGTAACGAACGAATAAGTGCGATTTCGCATTAGTTACGTCACAAGCAGCATGACGTAATTATAAGTCGAAAACAAATGATTCACAAAAAGTGATTGATGTTTCCGTGAGTCTCGTGACTGTACCCAAAGCCTCTGTAAATATGTGAACAGTGATTGCGTTTTAATTCAGCCATTACATCTATTTATCTTAGGCATTAATTTACATTTTATCAGTTTCCTGTTTCACTTAGACAAGCACTGATATATTTCAAATCAAATGATTTATTATCCAAAATGCAGGTAACAGTCATATACTAGGTATGATCCGGATTAGGTACTAAAGATGATACGAGTATGTCCTATTATGCTTTGTTTGTTTATTATTAATAACAATAGGAATATATATTCATGGAATGGGAAATCAGACAATGCATTTGTCATTATAATTCGCGGAAAAATTTATTTTTAATATGTATTTTCCATGTATGTATTTAACAATGCATTTAATTATCTACATTTTCCTGAAACTTCTGCGTCGGTCGCTAAATTAAATGTTAATTTAAAAGAGCTGTTCAAATTTTGAACAAACAACGTGAATCATTTTGAACTAATACCTTATAAATTATAATACAGTTGGAGCATAGGTTTAAATACTAAATCACTGTCCCATTTTCCTCATAATAATAATTAACCAATATTCGAGCTGGTTTTAAAAATTACATTTAACTTATATTTTGCATTATTATTATTATTTATTTATTTATGTCAGATATAAAAGTATATTAGTTTTGTTAGTACGTACAAATACTTATAAACAATGTTAATCACTTAAAATTACATACACATACAATCCAAACACAACATCAAAAGACTCTTACCCCAGTTTCCCAGCTCAAAATTATCGGAGAATTAATGTGACAAATTGTCAAGCACGCGCTATCTGCTGTGATTGGTTGAATGAATGTTCAACAGCCAGTGAATCAATCATAAAAACACATTGAAAAGACAATGGCAGAAGCCCATACATTGTTTTAGCTGAGATTAAATTCCTACTTCATTAAATGAAAAATATCTGCTTTAACTCAGGGTCATATTCTAAATTAGTTTGTGCAAGAATTTTTGTCGAGAACGCTGAGAATAACAATATTAATATTAAGTCATGAGTTTTTGTCTGGGTTACTTTTAATAATGTTTTTAACAGGTAATATTATTAAATTTTGTGGATGTAAAAGGGCAATATCGCATTAGTATTTTCCTTACCTAGTTAATTAAATGGATGAATAATTATTAAACAATGCGGTTTGCTATTTATGGAACACTAAGACAAAGTATGTATTATGATTTTGATAGGTACCTACTATTAACAATATGCTAAAATTGATAATGATATGCATATAACATAGAAAAATATTAGCCCAAACCACAGACATAAATCTAACTAGATGACGCGATTGTATGTAATTCGCGTGCCAAAAACGGAGTAAAGTTACGACAAATGATCGTAATCTGAGCTTTTCATTTAGCATTATCAGCACCGGAAATCCACCAAAATTTAGAACAATGCCTTTTTGCAATATTGAGCTTTAATTGTAGCTTTAATTGTTATTTAAAATTGTATCTTTCTATTTAATTTATATCTACTTGGAACCCTGTAATTATTATAAATTCATTTGTTTTTGTGTCATGTACTGATTACTAACATTAATTATAAGGTTGTGTACTAACAAAGAATGGACTCTAAAATTGTCTAAATTTGAAAATAAATTTATTAATTTTGATTTATTTTTATAGAATGTCTAGAAAAAGTTTTCTTTAATTGGTAAGTAAATTTATTTTTAAATTGTTTGTGAAAAAGTGGCACGCTTGGTTTTCATACAGATGGAGAATTGCGTTATCTATTTAGATTTATGTCTGTGGCCTTAACTAAAATATTTCTCTTCCTACCGTTATCTCGAGGTCACTCTGTACAAGCAAACTGAAGTAATCAAATTAATATTTTCTAATTGCTAACAAAGAAGCTTAATTGTGTATGTTCATTGCTATGTCCGGATAATAAATTATATAGTAAAAGTGTATATGTTCCGCTGGTGACCCGTCCGTCATTGCACTCATTGAAGATAATTAGATAATTAATATCTCGTCCAAATGATTCATGTTGCGTCGACAGTCATTTCGTTGTTACATACTTGCTTACAGCGATTGTATTGTTTCTCTTATATAAACTTACTTAAATTTACTTACTTAATAAGTAAGTAGGTACATAATTGTAAGTAGTTCCCTGTAGGAAGGTTTGGCCGTCGACGACGATTGCAAAATTTATGAGAATTAGTCTTTGTGAAAATTTTCGCAATTTTTGCCGTTTTTTGAAATTCCTATTTGAAATATGTAGTTACTTTGAAGCCCTATTTACAAACCCAAAAAGAACCAAACTTACATCGTTATCTTGACACAAGGTTAAATTTAAGTCGCGAAGACCAACCAGGATGTTTGATTAAATAACAGATACAAACTGTAATCTGACTCACTTTCCGAGCACCAGAAAAATACTAAGAAAAACTGAGACTTGTTCTTGCCAGAGCACAATACCTCAATAAAAATCAATTCAACCTTTTAATCCAATATTACGGTCTGTAGAATACATTTTCAAGACTGGAGTGGTTACATTATTAGTTGCACAATGTCCAAAAAAAATCACGCTTCAACTCATATTGCCATTACAGTATTTTATCTTGTATCTCCTTGTTTTACGGTCTAGAATCGCTTGTATTTTTCTGGCGGTTGGTTTTAGGAAGTGTCGAGTAGTGTACTAGGCCATACTAGCAATGGAGGACGGGTACATTGCATTTAACGACGCGTTAGTTAGATGACATCCTCCTGTTCTACACCACGGCAATTTTCATATTACGGTGGTCGTTTTTCAATGTCATAACGTTCCCGGTTGACATTTATGAGCTCAGTGATATATATAGGTTAAAATAAACACAAAATAAGTGTGCCAATTAAGGAAATATTTTGAGAATAACCCTTCTGAGATTTTGACATTTGACAAAAATTACATATAATTTGTTGACACGACTGTTTAAAATTTAACTTCTTGTTAAATTAAAATAAGAGCATTTCGTACAAGATGTCTGAAAACTAACAAAATAATAAGTTTATGCTTATTGAGTATGACCTTGAATAAAATTGCTAAACTGAGCAAGAAAACGCTACAAACGAGAATTTGTGTTCCATTTCAACTGTTGCTATAAATAAAAATTGTTGTTCTTTTTTTTTGCTAAAATGAAGGAAACGTTTTTGCAAATGGAAGGTCACTTCGCGTTTGTTTTATCATTTAGTTTGGTACAGTTGCACAAAAATAACGGCAGCTTGAAGAAGTTTAGTTTAGCAGAACATTTTTTATATTAATGTTTTCTGTAAACACTGACGTGGTATTTTGCTGTTCCCCGCGGCTTCGCTGCCGTGGACCACCCCACAGGACCCGTTTTTTGGGATAAAAAATAGCCTATGTCAATGTAGCTTTCTAATGTTGTTAATTGTTTAAATCGGTCCAGTAGTTTCGGAGGCTATTCGGTACAAACAAACAATCAAAAAAATCTTTCTTCTTTATATTTGTAAAATTGGTAATTTAATAATGACGATATACAATTTTTTTTTTGTAAATTCTTACTAGACCAAAAAGTACTAATTGGAGGCGCCGGGTATCGATCCCGGTACCTCTCGCATGCTAAGCGAGCGCTCTACCATCTGAGCTACGCCCCCGACGATATCTCAGCTCAAATCAGTAGGTACAGTCGTCAGATCAGTCGTAAGTTTCTGTTTGTACATATTACGTGCTATCACCAAGGTGACGACCTTACTTGAGACACAAACCTAGGTTAAACAGCTGTTAAAATATTTGTGTCAGCTGTCTTGTATACAATGCGGCATTGATGCATACTAAGAAATTTTTATTGAAGATATACTTGTGGTTTACTTGCAAGATAGACAACAAATCGAAACAAATAATTAACACTGTATTGATGAACCCTTAGAATAATAACGCATTGCGTTATTATTCTAAGGATGAACCTAACCTTAAGGTGTAGGTGACTAGAGACTAGAGCATTTGCTTGTAACAGGACATCGAGCATTCGCTGGTTTTAAATTTTCTCGAACCACACTTCGAACACGACGCTCGATGTTTTGTTACGACCTGATTTTAAAAACCAACGAGCATTTTGGTGTAACATTTTGTCGAGCAAAGGCACGAGTGCGGGTGACATGGTGTGAGGTCAATAATGAACGCAAAGTACAAATAAATGTTACAGGTAAATGGTCACTCGCCGTGAACATTAAGTCGAACACAGCGTCGAGCATTCGCAAGAACGTTACATGGAAATGCTTTAGTAAACTGAGCATTTGTCTGTATTGTACCATACGTAAGGAAGTTACATTACATTGTAATGCTCAATGCTCGCGAAAATGCTCTAGTGTATTCTCATCTTTACAATATTACATACCCTGCCTTGCCCTACTGAGTTTACGTCACCTTCTCTGGTCTAGCAGCTGAATACCAGTATTTTTGAATATGGTGTATTTTATAAGGAGTGACTGCCTATCTGACCCCCACAACCCAGTAACTGGGTAACACGATGCCCCTTGGCAAGACTGGCAGTCAGACTTTCGGCTTTCCGTAACGACTGAAGATCTGCGAATAGCACTTGTTTTCCGAGGCACGGATGTATCGCCGTATGTAATGAATGTCACCCATCTATTGACTGATCTCAGCAAGCGTTGCTAAACCCCTTAAGTGCTTAAAACGTGGATCCACGCGAGACACAATGGCATTTTTATTGCTTCGGTAATTACGGCATTTAAAAGAGGAGCCTAATGTGTTTTATCATCCCAAGGGAACACCGGGAAAAACAGACAAGACAAGTATCTCTGTGCCAAATTTCATCCAGATCCGTTCAGTCGTTTTAGCGTGATTGAGTAACAAACCAACATACACACATCCATCCAAACTTGGGCATTTAAAATAGGCACATCGCCCGCGTGTACGTCGGAAGTTGACACACGGGAACCGTACATTTTTCCAGGATAAAAAGTAGCATATGTGCTATTCCAGACTATAATCTATCTCTGTAAAATATCTCTTTCAAATCTCATCATCCGCTCAGCCGTTCTGGCGTGATTAAGTAACAAACATACATCCAACTAATTTATGCATTTATAATATTAGAAAGATTAATAAATAGCCAATGTCAAATGTATTTATTTCACTTTTGAACGTTAACAATTAAAATTTACAAGTAATACAATTGATTCTACCGTGCATTCGGCAAAGTAGCTTGTTATGGAGAAGAACGCTTGCAAGAAACTCCATACTTATATTAACTCAATAATAAGATGTAGCCACAAAAACCACAGCATCCTTTAAGGAAGGTAAATCTTCCCATGTCAACGTTAGTGGTTTAGTACACTAGTCGTCGGCATCGTGAATTACGTCACATATTCTTCTAAAAGAATAGACATTAATTCATATTTCAAAAAATGACATTCACGCTACAAATTTAAAATCCGAATCCCGTCGTGGTATTGTGTCGCGACCACGCCCGCGGCCGCTTACGTCACCGACATCGGCGCGGGCGCATAATTCAGAACAAGGTTGCCCGGACCGTTGGCGCTCCTTGCTACTCGATAACTATGCTCTAATCCTGATTTACACCTTGTCGTTTGTGTTAGCAGATTTAGGTGTTACTGGGGTATTAGGGAATGGGTTAGCATCTTTAGTAGTGTAGTGAACGAATTGATTATGAGTACATACCTATATTATCCAATATATGTATTCTCAATTTAGAGGAGCTCCTGGCTAAATAATAACAGCCACACGGGTCGATCTTCAAGGTTAAGCAACGCTTGACGAGGTCGGTCTGTAGATGAGTGACCATTTCAACATACCAAGTTTCCTCCGTGCCTCGGCAAGCACGTTAAGCCGTTGGTCCCGGCTGACATTTGAAGATCTTTGACAGTCGTTACGGGTAGTCTTACCAAGGGGTATTGTGTTGCCCAGTTACTGGGTTGTGGAGGTCAGATATGCAGTCGCTCCATATAAAACACTGATACTCAGCTGAATCCGGTAAGACCGGCTTCCAAGCCGACCCCAACAATAATTGGGAAAGAGGCTAGGTGGTGGATGATATGTATTCTCAATTTTCCTTTACGGCTCCAAATCTTGGGTAATTCGGTCGGTGGATCGAAGAAAGATTGAGGCTTTCGAGATGTGGTGCTGGAGGAGAATGTTGTGCATATCATGGACAGCAAAACGCACAAATAAGTCCATTCTCGACAAGCATCAAAACCAGACTCTCCACGATCTACTACCAAAGAGTCCTAAATTACTTTGGTCATATCACCCGGCGACAGCCTAGATAATCTAGAAAACTGGTTGTTGTAGGAAAAGTGGATGGGAAAAGGCCACGCGGACGCTCACCCACTCGGTGGTCAGACCAGATCAGGGCGATTACGGGCCTCACGGTGACCACTGCCCTGAGAAGAGCCGAAGACGGAGTGGCTTGGAAGCAGCTCGTCAATGACTTTGTGAAATCTTTCCAAGACGGGCACCACCTTCAGTAATGAAGACAACGAATAAGAGAATCTATATTGATTTAAATATGAAGGAATTTTGGTTTCCTGATAACTAAGTATTACATGGGTGTTATAGATAACAGGAAACCCCAAACTTCGACAGGGAATTCCAATCATCAGGATAATGGAAATAGGTATTTCCAAAACATTTGTCATAAGCCCTAAAATTTGATGATTTGTTCGCATACGTCAAAACTCATTTAATTATAATTAAAGTACTTGTAAATTGGTATTTCACAACAATATAATTTTATTATGAAAGAAAATAACATTTCTATACGCGATGGATTTTTATAGCAACAACCCAATCCTACTAACGTTTTTAATTAATGAAGCGAAACCTTTTGTTTCTTATTATTTAAAGTTTGTTTTGATGTATTTTGCTGCAGGTGAATGACACTAATCTACACAAGAGTTTTATTGCAATATCAAAACGAACGACCGAGTTATTTGTTAAGCAAAAATGCTTAGAGTTGCTAAAAACACAGCCATGACTTATGGTAAATAAGCTGAAAGTAATGAATAGGTTTAAATGAAATGACAGGTCGGGATAATAACTATATGAAGTCCATTTGAAACGGCCCATATTGCTACAATAAAATGGTTTACACCGTAAGCTACGCGACACGCTACGGTACATGCTACGCAACACGCTACACAAGTTAACACAACGGCAGGCTTATTACGTATCTTTAGCAAGAGCAAAAGGATACCGATCAAACGCTGTAGGTATGGTAGACTACACAATCGTTTGCTAATCGCTCGCTATTTGTCAAATACACTTATTTATTTTAAAAAACCGCCAACAACTCTAAAACTTTTGTATTGAAGAGCAATTATTGCGCAAAAATCGCTTTCGTTTTGATCTTGAAAAAGATACGTAATAAACCTGTAGGTTACATAATATGCTACGGAACATGCTACGCCACACTAATAGTTTAAAATATAAAATGTTGATATTGTATATTATAATAATATTATCTGTGCTATTCTTATATATAAGAAGAATGGTAGATAGATACTACGTTCCCTTGTAGTTACAAGACTTGCCAAAAAAATTAAAGCAATTATGATATCGGTCATCAGATGGTGATCACATCTGCCTTCTTCGATAAAGTACATAAAAGTGGTAAGAAGAGTTACCCCAACGAACATAGAACCAGAACAAGCGGACTCTTTTTGACATGGAATGTATAAACCAACGAAATAATCCTCTGATGAGCATTCGCTCGTTTGGTCTAAGCCGGCATTCGAGCAGAGGAAAAAAATCTTGACGGCCTGTCTAACACGAGTAAAAGAAACGACTTTAACCATTGGTTATGGTCAGTAAGACCAACAAAACAACAACATGGACAGACCAACAAAACAACAACAACATTGTCAGAACAGACACAATATCACAACAAGTCAAAATATTTGAGCGTACCACTAAATTCTTCTACGTGCTGAATTTAAAATAAGCTTGCAAGATAAAGACCATTTAAATATTACATAATACAATGACCTCACTCCCGCGCATCTATCGCGTCGCGGTGCCTAATGTTCTGGGTTGCCAACAATATGAACGAAACGTAAAAATAAAATAACACTTATATATTTTTTTTGGCTTATATTTATTTTTATTTTATTGTTAGGCTCGCGTTTGACCACTATCTCACCTGATGGTAAGCGATAAATGATTTTATTTCTGTAAGTTGGTTTGTACAAACACTTTTACATGTCGATCATATTTTTTTAAACTAGATGAGGTCGGCGTTTCCCGTCTGACTACTCTGAGAAGAAAGGCCGAAACAAACTCAGAGGTCACAGTCTCTTTTAAAGTCCTGACAAAATCTTGGTTAGATCATGTGAAAACCATGTAGACAGATGTCTGAAATGGTCTTTTGAGGGAAGAACCAGCCAGATTAAGTGGACCTGTCCAGTCAGTGCACGCATTTGTCAATAACCGAGCAGCTCAACTCAGAATTTAAGGAGCTCAACGATTCGACGAACAATACCAAAGAAAGGACATTCGGGTAGGCCGCATATACTCAATGGTGGATGGATGGAGGATGGTGGTGATGATGGTGGTGGATGGTGTGTGATATTATTGCTAGACACGCTTTTGTGTTTTGTTGGATTATTAGAATAGCTATGTGTTTATGTTTATTGTTGTTATTAAAGCATTATTAATAGAACGAATAGATACGGTGATGAGCTTGAAATTACAGTGCTACATGGGGGGTATTCCTCGAAGCGCGCCAACTTTGATGACTTTGAAGCGCACCTAAAATGTATTCCTCGAAGCGCACAATAAAACATAGAGGAGATCATGAAGGATTCGTAATAAATGATATTGATAGGCGTTTTAAAATTCAACTGTCCTAATTGTTTATTTATTAAAACTACCAGGAAAACAGAGTTGTACCTAGAACTACTTAGCTCAATAATGGTAAAAATAAATTGAATCATTTGTTGTTTTGTAAAGTACCAGGGTTATAGAAATAAACAGAAAAAAAAGAAAATCATGCTGTGCAGTCGGAGGATACATTTATTCGCGGGCTGGCTGACCAAAATCTGGTGTATCCTCCGCCGCAGGATTTTCTTCTCGTTTACTTTATTTCGCTATTTAAGCAGTCGGGTTTTTTTTTATAACTATTTTGTTATTTTTGTTTTCGAATTAGGTACATTGAAACAAATAAGTGTTATATATTTTTGAAATCACCTCTTAAAACCCTTTATGTTTATACCCCACACGTGACACGATGGGTTTGGAAGAAGCCCCCACAATATGGCGCCCAAAATCCGCCATTTTTTTTATTTTCCAATGTTAATGTAGCCACTGACTCTCGCAGGGTTGATTGACGTAAGAATCATCAAAATCGGGCCAACAAGTTTGGTCTCTAGAACGCCACATAGGATTAAACATACATACATAGACTGATAAACACATTACCCTCCTTCGGCAGTCGGGTAATGAATAGAAAATAGACGCCTAAACGATCTCACTAAGTTATGCACCAAAGATTAAACACAAAAAGGGATATAAAATATTCGTTACTATTCACTATATACCACAGAACAGAAAAACGCCTTCTACAGACTATATTAATAGAAGTCTTAAAATGAGAACGCTACCTGCTATGATCCTAGCTAGGAGCCTAAATGACTTATTTATTAAAAGTTCATGCAACATAAAAGTACCTACATAGGCGGCATGCTCTACCAGTCAACCAAGGGCGGTGGAGAGATAGCAGAGCATACAAAAAGTGAAATAATTATAAAAGTAAAATGGGGACAAGGCATTGGTAGTTGCGATGGATGAAATGTGTCTATTGGATTATGGATCGTTGGTGAAATAAACCGTTTAGAGTCGTGGTCCCACCATAATGTCCAACTATTTGGACTACGGGTCTTCGGTAGGGGCAGTTGTCCAACTAATAAACAGGGTAGATAGGTATCATATATGTCGGATCTTGTCATAATTTGTTTACATAAAAAAACTTTTTTGCAAAAAAATACTACCGACTTCCAAATGAAAAACTACAAAGTGAAAAATAACTTTATTTTTGGAAGTCGGTGTCTTTCGTAGATACCAATTATTTGCGATATGGACACCGACTTCCGTAAATAAAGTTATTTTTCACTTTGTAGTTTTTCATTTGGAGGTCGGTAGTATTTTTATGCAAAAAAGCTTTTTATTTTTCCCTTTTTAGTTTAACCTACATAATAGGCAAGTTGTTTAGTAAGTACCTATTACGCCAGAACAGATTACCCGAAAAACATGAAACTTGAACATAACCTGTGAAATTAGAGTTCTGCGTACCCCTTTCAGTATACTGGCGTGATGTTATGTTATGAAATGGTATAAACAATAAACATACATGCGATTGAAGCAATCCCGAATGATTTGCCGTTATTTATTGAAGAGTTCTGTTGTATATCTCCGAAGTTCTTCATCAGATCTTTGACAAATTAAAATGGGACCAATTTCGAAACATGTTCTTTCAAACAAAAAAAGAATTTTCAAAATTGGTCCACAATTGGCGGAGAAATCGGTGAACATACATAAAAAAACATACAAGAAGTCGAACATAGAACCTCCTCCTTTTTGGTAAGTCGGTTAAAAATGGGACACAAGTACCTTTGTTTGGTACTGAGCAGAGTGCAGAGTCTAGTTTTAGGTATGGTGTCCCTTAATTAGTCAAGCACATGGCTTGGGCATAAAAATCAAGATAATTTTTATTATGCAAATAATTTTCTACAATAGCAACACCGTTTACATTGTCTTGAATACCGGTGATTACTGAATTAACTTTCAAGGTAAGGTAATGTTTCCAAGTAATGAAAAGATAAAGTTGTTTGTTGGTAGAGTTTTACAATGGAGCCAGGTCGACAGTACAAGTGTTTACTTAGTAGGTATGCTTATTGTTTTGTAGCAAATTACAGAAATAGTTGTAGGTAGGCAGAGAGAGGGAGATTTTATATATCTTTACGTTCTGCTTATTGTGGTAGGTTCCATTCCCGTCCTCGTTTAGGTATGCCTTTGTTACATAATATGTCATTATTATCATTTCAGCCGAAAGACGTCCACTGCTGGATATAGGCTTCCCCCAGGCGTCCGCAACCTTAACCAGGTTATCGGTCCAACTAGTGGGAGGCCTTCAAACCCATCTTCTTCCGGTTCGCGGTCGCCATTCCAGAACTTTTCGGCCCCATCGGCCATCCGTTCTGCTTGCAATGTGCCCTGCCCACTGCCACTTAAGTTTTGCAATTCTTCGGGCTATATCGGTAACTTTGGTTCTCCAGCAATCCTCATTTCTAAAGTGATCACGCAAGGAAACTCCGAGCTTAGCCGTCTCCATTGTCCTTTGGGTGAATTTAAGCTTTGATAAGGCCCATTGTGAGCGACCACGTCTCGGTCCCATAGGTAATCACTGGCAACACACACTGGTCATAGACTTTTGTCTTGAGACACTCAGAAAATACCGCGCAACTTCCCGAACGCCGCCCAGGCGAGTCGGATCCGAAGGTAGACCTCTTTCTCGAAGTTAGACCTACCCAACTGGACCGTTTGTCCCAGGTAGACATAATCGTCTACAACTTCGAGTGTAGAGTCTCCGATCTTGATAGGAATGGGTATTGCATGGGTATTCACCATAATCTTGGTTTTGTCCATGTTCATTTTAAGACCCAATCTTTCGGAAGCTCTACTGAGGTCGTCAAGCATTGTACTGAGGCCCTCCAGGTTATATATGTATTTGGTTTTCTGATCAGCTCTATACAACACTTTGTCAAGATTGCAGGACGTATCTGAAGCATTTAGAAAGGTTGTTTACACGTTAAGGGCTTGGTAGGTATGGTCTTTACTTTACATGCTGGTCTATAGCTGGTCTACAGGCCCTTGAACCTATAAAGAGTTTAACTATTCGCCAACATTGTTTAACAACATATATCACAAAAGTTTGAAACTGTAACTAATTAAGCATTGTATCAACTCATTGTCACCAATATAAACACGAAAACTATGCTCAGGCTAAACAAATCATGAGAAACATTGAAGTCCTTTCATAACGAAATAAATAAAATAGCACTCAAACCTCAAGGATTGTGGGAAGGCATATTTTTCAGTTCACGTCACGTCATGACCACGAAGAAATCGGTACTTAACGCGCGTTTTTAGGTCAAGCACCGTAAATTCATAAATTATTTAGCTTTACTACGTTTGATGTTTAATAGGGCTGTGCGTGTGTCGATAAGATTATTTAATTTTAATAGATTTATCAACATAGATTTCTATGTTTTTTATACTCTTGTGAATAATCTTACTTTATATTATAAATGCGAAAGTTTGGATGTATGTTACTCAAATCAATCACGCCAGAACGGCTGAACGGATCTGGATAAAAGGCACAAAGATAGATTATAGTCCGATTATAGTCGTAGCGGCCGAAGCCGCTGGCGAAGCTAGGTTATTATATGCATAGTGCGACAGGACCAGGAAAGTCCAGAGGGTTTAGTCAAAGCGACATTCTATCAGCGATAAAAATGTCTAAAATATATGGGATTGATTGACATATGCCAACTTTATATCACGTGGTCAATCCAATCCCTGATGGATTGCGACATTGTCTAACTAGTACTCCTAGTCCTATTCTGGGACAGTTTGAGACGAGAGCAGAGACAAATTTGGTTTTATTAAGATTAGTAGCTTCTGCCAGCGGCTCCTCCCGCGTGAAATGTGTTTGTTTTAAAGTCAAATTCAAAGTCAAAGTCAAAGTTTTCCAGCATATGTACTATTGCAGACTATAATCTATATCTGTGCCAAATTTCAACCACATCTGTTGAGCCGTTTTAGCGTGATTGAGTAGCAAACATACATCCATCGAAACTTTCACATTTAAAATATTAGTAAGATATACCTTGTCCAAGCAGGCAGCTCATTCAAATAGATCTTGGCAGGTTTCCAGCCAGCCAGCTTTAGGATAAAGAAGATACAAAAGTTACTTTCTATGAATCAAAGGATGCATTACTTCAGTGAGATCTAGGGCGTAAGTACATCCCTAACTACGATATACATCTTTATTTTAAGAAAACACTTTGTTTTCTAACCCCTTGCATTATTCATTATGAGGTCACAACATTGCCGAGAATATAGATCTAGTCATATAGCTTGCTTGCTCTATTTGTGATAAAATATGACGTTTGACTGGTCAGCTAATAATGACGCAGAACATGAAGTCATCATTCAAGAAATTCCCAATCGTAAACGAATGACGTAGCCGATGTAATTAACTACTAAAGAGAAATATTCGGCAAATGTAACCATGAATAAGAAGAAACGCCATCCTCTCCTTTCTAAGGAGATCTCTCGCCGACTGATCTACACTGTGTGTGACCAGAGGGCTGGGTCGTTCTTTGCGCAAAGAATCGCCATTGCTATTCAACGTGGCAATGCTGCCAGTCTTCTGGGCACGTTCCCGGATGACAGCGATGTGGAGGAGTACTTCGACGCCTAAGTGTACCTGTCTTTTGTACATAGTGTAAGTAGTTAGGTTTAGTATAAGTTTGTATAGTTTACTTTTGTTTAGTGTTCAAGTATGTACAAATTTTACACCTTTGTTTTACAAATAAAAGTTATTTAGTTACCATGAAGCTATTGTGATCAAATGTAACTTTGCATTACAGATTTTCCGTTGTAGGTATAGGTGTGATTAACTTCTCTATACATATATACATACATAAACTCACGCCCTTTTCCCATGGGGGTAGGCAGAAACTACAGAACGCCACCTGCTACTTCTTTTGCTTCACACACATTCATACATCTAGTCATACACACACGCCGGTTATGGGTACTGCGCACCTGGCCTGTCTGAAGAACATCACCTATAAGGTCTATATATGTCTTTCTAGGGCGTCTCCTCCCGGCGTTTCCATTCAGGTCTGCCTTGTAAATACCTTTCGTTAGTCGCCTTTCATTCATCCTCTCAACATGGCCAAACCATCTTAACATACTCTTTTCAATTTAACTTCTCTTCTTCTTCTTTAACTGCAAGATTAAATGACTTGTACAATATACTTGAATATCCTACTGTCATGGTTTTCTTAAACCACAGACAAAAAATGATTCATCATTGATTCAGAATCATCATCTTAACTCCTAACTTTGGAAGAAAATACCCAAATTAATATCTACTACTTATCTCTGATTCAGATCTTATGACCGATGACCTGGTGAAGGTTGCGGGATCCTCTGGATGCAAGACGCACGGGACCGGTCAGTGTGGCGACGCTTGGGGGAGGCCTATTACCAGCAGTGGACGTCTTGCGGCTGATATGATGACTTATCTCCCACCAAATGAAATAGGACCAATTCCTAAATTGAGGAGGTATATATTAGTTAAGAACGAACGAGGAGCTCGTGGATAAATAATAACATTCGCACTAGTCGAGTCCGTGGATGGGTGACCATTTTAACATACCGGGTTGCCTCCGTGCCTCGGAAAGCACGTTAAGCCGTTGGTCCCGGCTGTCATTTGAAGATCTTTGACAGTCGTTACGAGTAGTCAGAAGCTTGAGATCTGACACCAGTCTTGCCAAGGGGTACCGTGTTACCCAGTAACTGGGTTGTGGAGGTGAGATAGGCAGTCGCTCCATGTAAAACACTGGTACTCCGCTAAATCCGGTTAGACTGGAAGCTGACCCCAATGTAGTTGGGAAAAGGCTAGGCAGATTGATATTATAGTTAAGAAAGTGTCAAACCCTACTTAAACCCCTTGAGTGCCTAAAACGTGGATGCACGCGAGACACAACGGCTTTTTAATAGTTTCGGTAATAATGGCATTGGCAGGTTTTCAGTAAGTTTTTTTTTATTTTTTTATCGTGGGCATTATAGGCATGCGCTTGACCACTATCTCACCTGATGGTAAGCGATGATGTGGTCGACGGTGAAGCACGTTTGCCTAGAAAAAACCTATTCTCTCTTGACTTAACCATTTTACTTTACTATTAAAAAATTTTTTGTAAGTATGGACACAGTATATATACTGCATCACAGTCTGGGGTGGAGCTGCTAAAACACACCTTATTAAATTGGAAAGGGCTCAACGAGCCGTCCTAAAGGTAATGATCAGGAAACCTTACAGATACCCGACTGTGAGCCTTTATTCAAACTGCAAGGTCCTAACAGTTCGTCAGCTGTTCATCTTGAATGCTGTTCTCAAAAAGCATCGAGATGTGCCAACCCCAAACTCCAATAAACGCAGTTTATCATCTGTATGCCCTCGTGTGGTTTGTAGAACCTCTTTCGCAAAAAGGCAAACACGTAGCATAAGCGCTAAACTATACAACGATTTAAACAAGAAACTTAACATCATTTCATTATGTAGACGCAAAGTTAAATCGAAAATTACTGAATGGCTTCAACTACTTGACTATCAAACAACCGAAGACCTTCTTAGCTATCTTATATAAAATAAAAACAATAATAACTACTAACTAAACCGATAACTAATTACTAATTCAATTTATCCACTCATACACAAACACATACACTCCCTCACACACACAGACACAAACACATACCACGATACACTATCAACCACATACTCACATATACTAACGCAAATTTAAAATTTATAGCGTAATTAACTTAATAATCAGCAACCTTATGTACAAACAGTTTTGTGTACCTTTTGCTGCGACTGAACACTGTCTCCCAAGATACAGGCTCCTGGCCTAGTTTGGGATTCAGTATCAGTACACATATATTGTTACAAACATCCTAAGACTGTCCATACTTAAGTAGGTACCATTGTTGTAATTTTTGTGTCAATAAACAATTTTTATTTATTTTTTTTTTATTTTTTTTTATATCTATATGGAGTCTCTTGTGCGTTCTTCTCCATAACAATCTACTTTCCGAATGCACGGTAGAATAATTTTTTATTACTTGTATATTTTAATTTATTTGACGTTCAAAAGTGCCGTTTATTGGCCTAGTTGAATAAATATATATGAGTTTGACTTTGACTTAAAGACCTCAAGATTGTAGCGATTGATTTTGGTAAACTCTGCTTTAAGTTTAACAAAAACTCAAATTCTTACAAACGTTCGGAGATCTAAAGGGCAATTGTACTAATTAACGTGACATGAGAAAACCATGCGAACAGAATGCAATGCGAATGTGATTAGATGTTCTTAAACTACATAATTATTCTTAAACTATACATGAATTATCAAAACTATCGATAAAACTCGAGAGTAAAGTCGTGCGTGTCATCGTGTGTCAACACTGGCTTATCGGCCGACCGTGTTATTGTTTATACCCAGATAAGGTTTTGTTACCCTGCCTGTGTCGTTTGAAGGACCTTTATTTTCTTGTCGCAATAATTTATTGGTTTTTAGTAGAAGTACCAACGCACCGTTATAATTTAATTAGTCACTCGCACTTCACCACAAACTTAAACTTATAGAAAGTGTTTACGTTTTTAGGGTTCCGTAGCCAAATGGCAAAAAAACCGGCCAAGTGCGAGTCGGACTCGCGCACGAAGGGTTCTGTACTTGGTAAATTGCGGTTTACGATTTATGACGTATTAAAAAAAAACTACTTGCTAAATCTCGTTCAAACCAATTTTCGCTGGTAGTTTACATAGTAATGTATATCATATATTTTTTTTAGTTTTATCATTCTCTTATTTTAGAAGTTACAGGGGGGGGGACACACATTTTACCACTTTGGCAGAGTCTTTCGCGCAAACTATACAGTTTAAAAAAAAAATGATATTAGAAACCTCAATATCATTTTTGAAGACCTATCCATAGATACCCCACACGTATGGGTCAGATGAAAAAAAATATTTATAGTTTTAGTTTCAAGTATGGGAACCCCCAAAATGTATTGTTTTATTTTAATTTTTGTGTGAAAATCTTAATGCGGTTCACAGAATACATCTACTTACCAAGTTTCAACGGCATAGTTCTTATAGTTTCGGAATATAGTGGCTGTGACATACGGACGGACAGACAGACAGACAGACAGACAGACAGACAGACAGACAGACAGACAGACATGACGAATCTATAAGGGTTCCGTTTTTGCCATTTGGCTACGGAACCCTAAAAACAGAACCCTTATAGATTCGTCATGTCTGTCTGTCTGTCTGTCCGTCCGTATGTCACAGCCAATTTTTTCCGAAACTATAAGAACTATGCTGTTGAAACTTGGTGAGTAGAAGTATTCTGTGAACTGCATTAAGATTTTTACTCAAAAATAGAAAAAAAACAATAAATTTTGGGGGTCCCCATACTTGAAACTGAAACTAAAATATATTTTTTCCATCAAACCCATACGTGTGGGGTATCTATGGATAGGTCCTCAAAAATGATATTGAGGTTTCTGATATCATTTTTTTCTAAACTAAATAGTTTGCGCGAGAGACACTTCCAAAGTGGAAAAATGTGTCCCCTCCCCCCCTGTAACTTCTAAAATAAGAGAATGATAAAACTAAAAAAATATATGATGTACATTATCGTGTAAACTGCCACCGAAAATTGGTTTGAACGAGATCTAGTAAGTAGTTTTTTTAAGACGTCATAAATCGTAAACCGCAATTTACCAAGTACTTTTTTTTTAACTTGGCCTCTCTAGGAATTTCTTCCTATATCGTGGGTGCGTTTACTCACATACTCAAGACACCCAGATCCGGAACCACTATATATTTTACCCGACTGCCGAAGAAAATAAAAAAGGTTAATTAAAAAAAACAAAAAACCCGACTGCTTAGAAAGCGAAAGCGGTTTTTAGGGTTCCGTACCCAAAGGGTCAAAACGGGACCCTATTACTAAGACTCCGCGGTCCGTCTGTCTGTCTGTCTGTCTGGCTGTCACCAGGCTGTATTTCATGAACCGTGACAGCTAGACTGTTGAAATTTTTACAGATGATGTGTTTCTGTTGCCGCTATAACAACAAATACTAAAAACAGAATAAATTAAATATTTAAGTGGGGCTACCATACAAAAAACGTGTTTTTTGCGGTAATGGTACGGAACCCTTCGTGCGCGAGTCCGACTCGCACTTGGCCGGTTTTTTAATTAACCTGTATTTTATTCTTTATGTTGCGATCGGCTCCTCAAGCCATTAGCAGATGCGTTCTGTGCTTGTTATTCTTTTATTGGTTATAACTATCTATAGACCAGACTATACAAATATTTGATCCTTGCGGGAACCGAACCCGCGACACACAGCGCAGCAGACGATCGCTCAACCACTGCGCCAACCGTTTCATCAAATGTCATCAAGTTCGCTGTCTCATTCTTATTGATTTCCATGAAGCCACATTAGCCATTCCAAGTCTCTGACTACCTACGCCTTGTGTTAACTGGCCGCTCTTATTTTTCACAATATGCAAAACATTTGATATTATAATCAAGATAAGCAAATTCTACATTAAAATAGGATTAATAGCTAACAGTTACGTTGTTAGTTTAATAACTCTGCGATAAGGAAGTAGCACAATACGTCTAGACTTAAAATTCTCGGCAGCATTCAAATCGCGTACGAAATGCAGCCAAAGAACACCCAATAAAATGGGGACCGAAGCTGGTGAACTGGTTTTTTTTTACCCGACTGATGTTTTTGAGTATCTTGTATGTATGTTTGTAGATATGTATGTTATATTCTTTATTACCTCATAACTTTCAAAACGCTAGACGGATTTATATAATCTTGACGCCTAAGTGTTCTTAGATAAGCGACGTTGAAAAATTAAGCATGGCGGTTTTGGGCGCCATGTTGTGGGGAACCCAAGTTATTTTTTCTCCCAAGCCCATCGAGTGGGGTATCAAAATGTAGGGTTTCAAGAGGTAGTTACAAAAATATATAGGTACTCTTATTTAAATGTTTAATTGTAATTCGAAAAAATACTATTAAAAAAAACACTTAATTCAAAAAACTGACTACTTGAAACACGAACTATAAACATATAAACAATGAGGAAAATCACGCTGTGCAGTCGGAGGATACCTACACATAGTTTTGGTCAGCCAGCTCGCGAATATGTTTATTCTGACTCCGATTGCATAGCATGATTTTCTTCTTGTTTATTGTCTTGTTGTTTTGCAGTTATTTTATGAATTTCCTTTTTCGTGCACCAAGAACAGCATAATTAAATAATGCACAGTGATAAGTGATAATAAAGTTCATACGTAGTACCTACCAACGCTTAGCTCAAGGTTAAGTTTCCCCAACAAACTTTTGAGTGATACAGATAGAGAGATCACAAAATCACAATAGGATGGTGTGCAATTTAAACAACTCGAATAAAAAAATACATAATATTCGTATTTACATAACATTTTACAATCAAACATTTTTAAATTCCGAAAACTCGCCTATTTCTAGCCTCTACTAACTTTAAAAAAATATTTATCTGCAACTCCAATAGAGGCATGAGAGAACTATCTCAATTGCTAGGACCTTTGAAGGACTTCGCCGAAGTTGATTTATTTTCGGCTAATGATTGCAGAGCCCTTAAAAGTTCCTTTCCAATCTCCGAATGACCTCCTGAAGGGTACGGGTACGATGTACCCTCTAAACTACGCAAATAAGTATAGTAAAGTACCTAGGTAGGTAGATAAGTTTTGGCTGGAACGATGACCTTCTAATATTGATTCAGAATTCCAGACAGGCACAGGGGTAGTAACCCTGCTTTTAGGTACCCTTGGGGTCCCTGTAGATATCCAGCTACATATATTGACGTCATTCAAGACAAAGGAGTTGATAAACTTAGAAATTGATGACTGTAAATACAAAAAAAAGTCAAATAAACTTAAAACCAAAATAATGAACGATACAGGACTTATGGCCGGTTTTTATTTGAGAATTTGGAGTTTATCCCTTATTTAATGTCAAAGTTTGACAGGTTTTTATACAAAAATTGAGTTTGTAACTTTAAATTCTTAATTCAAAAAACAAAGATGATTTTTTTATTTATTTTTTGAGGCAATCACATCGCATTATTCCCAAACCACTGCAACTCCTGAGAGCCAGAATCAACAGTGGCGACCACCAGAAAAGCGCAGAGGCAATGAAGCTCTACGAAATCTCGGTAAATTAAAATATCTGTCTTGGATCCTGAACGAAACTAACCAGAAAAGAATAACAGAGGTGTAGGAAAAATTACAAATTTCCACTTCCCTCCATATCAAGCAGGAGACAGAACAAACACGCCAATATGCACAAAGGGTCTTTTACAACTGGGATGGGGATGGGATAAACCATGGTAGAACAAGACATGGTATTCTCCTCCCGTGACAGCTGGGTCACGTGATTGGCCTAAGACTACGTCATCAATTGCGTTGCGGTTCTCAAACTTTTTTAGTGGGGAAAAAGATAAAAATAATACAATAAGTACAAATGATTAATAATTCTTAATAAATCGTCATATTTGATACTTTTTGTATTTATTTACTTTGCTTTCTTTTAATTGATTGCATTTTAGTATTTTTATTTATTTCGGAACGAAAACTCACAAAACTTGACTTGACTAAAATAAGTCAAAAATAATAAGGTTAGGTTAAGAATAGAATAGAATAGAACGACGGAACGACGTATTGACACAACTATGCCTTAAATTATGGAAAGCGTATATAAATTAAATAATAAATTAATGAAAGGCACATACCAGTTATTTTAGGTGAAGTTAGTTACAATATTGAAGCCACGCATATGATAGCGTCTCTTCATTGGGAAAAGAAAAAAATATATTACGCCGCCTTTTATACTGCTGTTTTTACAGTTTACGAAACAATCAACAATTTTTCCTGTGTATCTTTCAAAGTTCACGGGTTCATCACAAATGTTTGGGAGCCACAGTATTTTTCTCACCGAGCGAAACAACGCTATAGGTGTGAGTGACACGACAATAGCGATGAAATGGCTAGTTGTCAGTATGACACTTGCCAATTCGGTGTATTGCCACAGTGTGTTATTGAAATACCCGAGCAAAATGCATGTTTTATCTTAACAAAGCAATTATGAACTAATAATTCAAAATATAAATTAATTTAACACTAAATATACATGACATAGATGAACATAGATGAATCACATGAGTTACTAAATAGTTAAGCTAGTTAGTAATTTATTTTATTTACATTAACTACATGAGAAAGTACCTAAATTTTCTAAAAAGGATAATCAATGGTAACACTTATCGTGACGTAGGCTTAGGCCATCCTGGGAAGAACATACCAGGCGAAGTATACGGAGTATGTTATTATACCATGGGATAAACCTAGTTGCCTAGCACCACAGATAAAAATAATCATTGATATTAAGGCGGTACCCCGAGCAAAACGCCGCGCAAGCCGTTTTTTGTGCTGTTTTTAGAAGCTAATCTACTCGTTATTTAAAAAGAAATATCAATTAATAAAAATACATTAAATTTATTGTTTATATTATTGTTTATTTTTATTATTACTACATAATATTGATTCTAAAATGGTAGATTTTTTTTTTTTTTAAATGTTGTATATATTTCACTAATCTGCTTCCAAAAAAACATAAAAATGAGAAATAATTATTGATATTATGCATCTCCTCGTAAAGTGTTCATTAATTATTTTTTGTACTGACACTAATGGATAGACAATTTAATAACGATCATTTTTGTAGATTTATTTTTTTCAAAAGACCAAAATTCGATTTTATAAAGATTTTATTCTAAAATCTGGGCGTATTCACTACTGTAATTCATGCGCCACCAGTGCCGCTAGACCAATAGGAACGCTCATATCTCATGCCGATTTTTTGGTCAGGGTACCGTTTTAAGGGGTCCTAAGTGTCCTAACATTGTGAGCTGTTATATTTGATTCCAATAATATGTATGGTACAAACTCGTGAACGCACGGAAATTTGTTCTAGCCAAATCAAAGGTCATGCAAGGTTTTAATAAAACAGTGGGTAGATGTTGGCTGAATATGGAGACACAAATTACTCAAATGAATAAAACAAACAAACAGGTGCCCAAATAAAGATCCTACATACAAATTATCACATTATTACGTCACACAACGGAATCACTTTCACTATTTCAAATGTTAGCACTACAGCCTACTACAAAAATAAACATAAAACATCGACCAATTTGTAAGACCTTCCCTTCCCCCGCTTTGTTTCCTTAAAAGGGCGATAAAGGCACAATTTGATGGTGCCAAAGAGGTCTTGGTTTGGTCATGCGTGGGCGCCGCGAATGGTGCACCAGCTTTCTATGATTGCGCAAGATTCTGTGGTACCATTTGTTGGAACCGGTTTGACGACTTTTTTAACGGCCTGTGATTTGTAACTCGTGGATACAATAGTATGGAATTGCCATGTGGTTACCGGTGTAAAATAAATAGCCCTACTAGTAGTATTGTACTAGAAGATGATAATATTGTAATTAGAAAAAGAGATAGACAAAGTACTACAAAAAGTAGACGAGAATTTACATTCGATTTGAGACTTGAGGAAACTAGCTTCGAGAAAATAGCTTCTTCCTGCGGTTTCGTCCGTGTAAAAAAGGTGTTTAATCATCCCAAGGGAACACTACCAGGATAAAAATATCTATCCTGTGACCTTCCCAGGGTCTTAAACTATCTCCTTACTAAATTTCATCTAAATCAGTTCAAATCTAAACCGTTTAATCGTGAAAAGGTAACAAACAAACCGACAAAGAGTTACTTTCGCATTTTTAATATTACTAGCTTCTTCTAGCGGCTTCGCCCGCGTGAATGTCGAAAATTAGCCGAAACGGAACATATTCCCGGGATAAAGAGTGTCATATGCCTTTAATATCTATCCTTGACTATAATCTATCTTTGTGCCAAAGGGGAATGCCCATTTTGTATGGGAACTTGGGCCCCTTTGAAAAAATGGTTGTATCTTGATGAATTTGGTTGTATATTGTAGAAAATACACGTTATATTCATAATTAGAAAAGATTTTTTATTTATTTTGCGGGGTTCTCGAGATATAACGATGTTTCTGTTCTTGCAATGAACCCTTATTACAGTGCAATAAGGTGCATACAAATGTCCAAGTGAAGGCACCTGATATTTTGTTATCTGTACATACGTGGGACACTCAGAAAGTTTTGCGAAACTAAAAAAAATTGTTCTATACGTACATATATTTTTATTAAATCTTTTCAAAGTACTTTCCACCAGCCTCTATACAAAGATTCATGCGCCTAAACCAGTTTTCAAAACACTTTTTCCAGTCCGCCGCAGACACCTCGTTTACAGCCTGCTCGAACGCAGCCAGCGCATCTTCCGGCGACGAAAATTGTATCCCTTTGAGCTGATTTTTTATTTTTGGGAATAAAAAGAAGTCACACGGTGCTAGATCAGGGCTGTAAGGAGGGTGACCCAGGAGTTTGACTGGCGTGCTGTCCAGGAAGTCCCTCGTTTTGAGTGCGGTGTGCGCAGGTGCATTGTCGTGGTGGAGCAGTAGCCCGCGGAGCCCTGTGTTTGGTCGCTTGTTGCTTATAACAGAGAAAACTTCTGGCAAACATTTGGTAGTATACCATTCGGCATTAATGCTTCTTTGATCCCGTAAGGGAATTGATACCAAGTGGCCAGTCAAATTAAAAAAGCTAGCGATCAAAATCTTACCCCCGCTTCTAGATCGCTTCACTTTGGTAGGCGTTGGCTCATTTTGAAACACCCAAACAGTCGACTGGCGCTTGGTTTCTGGGTCGTATTGATAAATCCAGGACTCATCACCTGTAACGATGTCGTAAACACGCCGAGACGAGCCTGCTTCAAATTTGTTAAGCATATCACGGCACCATTCCACCCGGGCCTGCTTCTGAGCATCGGTGAGGTTGTGCGGCACCCAGCGTGATACTATCCTCCTCACGCGAAGATGGCTGTGTAGAATCTCGTGAACGCTGCCCGATCCAATCTTCAATATGTGTTGAATCTCCTGATATGTAATTCGCCTATTGTCTTGGATTAAATTTTTCACTGCTAGCACGTTTTCTTCGGTAACAGCCGTCAAAGGGCGACCGCTTCTTTCGTCATCCCCCAAAGTTGGTCGACCGCGCTTGAATTCGTTATACCAACGATACACGGTTGCCTTGGAAGGGCCTTCATCCATGAATGCCATTTGAAGTCTATCGTACGATTCATCCGGTTTCAGGCGACACTTGAAATCGTATAAAATCATAGCTCTAAAATGTTCCCGGCGCAGATCCATATTTCAGTGAGACACAATACTTTGAATTAACTCGCAAAAAATGTGGAGGGAAATTTTGAAATTGGAACTTACTTATTTTTACTTATAAATAATCATATTTTCGAAAAACATTATAACTGGCCAGTCTCCCATATATAAAAACTTTTTTTCGCAATACTTTCTGAGGGGCCTGGTATAAATTAAAGCACACGGATGAATAAATATACAAAATATAAAGTCTATTTTTGAATATTATTGAAATCGCAGACACGATACCTCATAAGGGGCCTGTATATTGGCAATCTCCTTTCATCCAGATCCATTCAGCAGTTTTTACGTGAAAGATTAACAAACATACAAACTCACACATTCACAAACTATCGAATTAGGTTTTTTTTTTTAATATTAATGGGATGACCTGAGTGGAATTTTGTGGCAATTAAATAATAACACACTATTACCAGTAAATGTTTGTAGTTCTGACGAGTACGCGCTAACAGATGAGTTGCGTCTTTTAGGGTTAAAGCAGTGTAATGGAATATTAAATGAACATGGTAAGATTCTGGATTTAGTTTTATGTAATGAAACTGTATCAGTGTGCGAATGTTTGGTGCCTTTATCACCTGTTGATAAATATCACCTGGCCCTTTGTATCGACGTGAACTTTGCCGAGTACACATACCTAACTCCAGCTCCTTTTATTTGTTACATTTACGGTAAAGCAGACTTTGTGGCCATAAACAGGGAAATAGCAGCTATTGATTGGATTAATGTATTCTCTGACATGTCGCTTAATGACGCCGTAAACTACTTTTATGCTACTATAGGGGATATCCAAAATAAGTTTGTTCCTACTAAAACAGTCCTTCACAGCTCATATCCTATTTGGTACTCTCCGGCACTCAAACGCCTGATTAAAGAGAAGGCTAAATATCTTCATAAATTTAAGACGTATGGCAGACTTTCCGACGAGGCGACCTTCAAACATTTACGTGAGCGGGTTAATAAACTTGAAGCAGATTGTTACACCAACTACTTAGCTGATACAGAGGCCTCCATTGAAAAGAATCCTAAACGCTTTTGGAGCTTTGTGAAGCAGCGATCTAAGTCCAATGCAATGCCCAGTTTCCTTAAGTATGGTGATGTCACGGTTTCTTCTCCCGAGTCTATTTGTAACGCATTTTCTTCCCACTTTCATTCTACTTTTCTTGATCATAACAAAGATGACCCTACTATTCATTGTCCTCCCCAAACTGTGATAAATCCCAACATAACCACAGATATTCACTCAATTGAGATTGACCTTAATGTTGTAGTCAAGCTTATTAGTGAAATTGATCCATTTAAATCTGCTGGTCCGGACTACCTATCACCTAAGTTTCTGATTGGGTGCGCTAAAACCATAGCCTTGCCAGTATCTCTATTGTTTAAAAAATCGCTCTCTTCATGTTCTGTTCCCCAAATCTGGAAGTCTGCCTTTATAACTCCGGTGCACAAAAAAGGGCACAAAAACAAAATAGTTAATTACAGACCTATTTCCAAATTGTGCATATTGGCTAAAGTTTTCGAGAGGGTGGTCTACAACCAAGTTTACGCAGCGTTGAGTCAGTCATTTAGCCCTTCTCAGCACGGATTTCTTAAGGGCCGTTCAACAGTATCTAATCTGGCTTTGCTCAATGACTTTCTTACGGACAGTATGGACAATGGGGCGCAGGTCGATGTCGTCTACACCGATTACAGTAAGGCGTTTGATAGAATCGACCATAATATTCTAAAATCAAAACTTTTTAACAACGGTATTAGAGGGGATCTTCTTCGTTGGTTCATTTCTTACCTTGAAAACAGATCTCAAGCTGTTGTTATCAGTAACTACATGTCGAGCTGGGTTTCAGTTCCCAGTGGTGTTCCCCAAGGTTCCTTGATGGCTCCGTTACTTTTTATAATTTATGTAAGCGACATCGACTCGTGTTTCCACAACTCAAGTTTACTCTGTTTTGCTGATGATATGAAGATATTTTCTTCTATATCATCAGTTGATGATATGAATGCTCTCCAATCTGACCTGGCGCGACTGGATGATTATTGCTTGATTAACAAACTCGATTTGAATCCTGTCAAATGCTCAGTTATCTCCTTTAGCAGAAAACGGGTTCCTCTCCCTACAACTTATAATCTTAAAGGGCAGCTATTGCAGAGATGCGATGGTGTACGCGACCTAGGTGTATATCATGATTCCAAACTTCTATTCAACGTGCACATTGAGCAAATAGTAGCCAAAGCTTCGAGGTCACTGGGTTTTGTTATGAGACTCGCAGGGTGTTTCAAGAGGGCCAAGACCCTTAAGATCCTTTATTGCTCTTTTGTGAGAAGTCACCTCGAATATGCATCACAAATTTGGAACCCTTGTTATGGCAAATACATTGATCGTATTGAAAATATACAAAAAAGATTTATACGCTTTCTATGTTTTCGGCTGCGTATACCGTATCATTCTGATAATTACTTAAATCTTTGCAAGAAATTTCATTTGCAACCACTTATAAATCGTCGTCGACTAGCAGATTGCACCTTTCTTTTGAAAATTATTTCTAACGAGATTGATTGTCCTGATCTCCTGCATAAACTGCGCTTCAATGTTCCCAGGAGATCGGTTAGATTTAATCCGCCTATCTCCATTCCATTTTCTTATTCCAACTACAGGCGAAATTCATACATGGTGCGAGCGAGTAAGGACTTTAATATTCTTTGTAAAGAGTTCTCATTTGACCCATTTACCACTAAAACCTATTCGGCACGCACTCGGCTGAATGCTGACTTTTTTAAAAGTGTTTAGTTCTTATTGTTTTTTATTTAATCATATAAATCGTGCTTGTTAGTGATCCTAAGTTTTCTACTACTTTTTCTGTTTCTATCCGTGAGAACCTGTAATTGGCTCTATGTCTCCTAAACAATTGTTATCCATCTGTTATAGCTGTTGGTTCTCCTAGTATTAAATAAATAAATAAATAAGTATCTCAGACCAACAAAAAAAAGGCCTGAGATTCTAAATTTTGAAATGCCCAAATAACCGTTACAAAATTCTTAACCATATCAGCACTTGGGATTATTAAATAGTTTCGCAAACTAGAGACTTTTTCACAAAGTTTTTTGCTGACAAGTCCCAACTTAAAAAGAGCCTACAAAAAAAAATTCAAGCTAACATAAGTTACGTATTTGACCTCAACATTCACACTTGAACTCACTCAAGTTAATAGAGTTATTAACAATAGTGCCTAGTAATTAAAATAACAATGCCTATGGAATTAATGGAAATAAAAGATGAGACACTGGAAAAAAATGTTGTAAACTGTGTGTTTGATGAAGCAGGAATATAGGCAGGGCTTTGTGTTTACCGCATGAATGCTTGATATCTGGGAGCACGGTAGTGCCCCCGCCAAGACGAGCCAAGCGAAGTGCAAGGGCACTATATACCTACCTTTTCTCGAAGCGCTTTGTCGTTTTTTTGAACCTTCATAACTTGGGTTTGGATTATACCAGATAAATAAAATTCTCGGGCTATGATGTCAATCACGTAAGGTGAATAATATATTCACTGTTCATTAATTTTCTGTTAAACAATAGTTCTTGTAGTAACGAAAAATGCCAATGAGGAGTTGCGCATACCAAATACGTGAAATCTATAAGCGGCTACTTCTAGTAGCGAAACGGCCAAGCCACATATTTTGACTAAGGTGTAAAGTCTGTGTAGTTACGGTTTGTAGAACGTGTAGTGTTAGAAGCTTGGCTCTACATGAAATCGGATAATAATTTTTGACAGTGCGAGCCATATGGTCTCGCCTTGGCAACATTTTACATCAAAATGTTTTTGGTGGGTAGTTATTTACACACTATGTACAATAAATAAGCTGTACGAAGGAGTAACTTGTTTAACTTATAGGTAAGTAAAGTTAACAGGCCCTAGCTATATGTGAAAGTTGGGGCACTCTAGTTCAAATCTGGGGGCACGGCATATGGCAGTGCCCCCAACAAGTCGAGCAAACAAAGGTACACCGCTGCCGTACTATCCTTTTCTCGAAGTATATTTTACCGCATCCCAGTTAATAGTGGGCACTCTTTACTCGCAGACACTCGCAGTTATAAATATTATGTAAGTACCTACGTACGCTACGTATGATTTCATCTGTTATTTTGGTGCAATATTAAGTAGTTTCGATTGATGCAAGAGACAGAATTAAACTCGACTGGTGGTTATGATGTCACTGGCGATTTAAACGAGGTGAATAAACAACAATATATTGTCTTTGTTATTTGTACTGAGGTCTATTTTTATGTTTGTGAATAATATGGAGTAACAACAGCTATGAGCTTGAATTTATACAAGATCATCTTCATGTCCTAGCCCCATGTTACTTAGGGTCACGGAGCACAGTTGTGTGCTCCGTGCTTGGTTGATCGACGCTATGTTTTTTTTTATTTATCGATAGGCTCGCGTTTGACTACTATCTCGTCTGATGGTAAGCGATTTTGTGGTCGACGGTGAAGCACGCTTGCCTAGAAGTAACCTATTCACTCTTGACTTAAAGACCCCAAGGTTGTAGCTATCAGGAAACAAAGACTCCGGCAGGGAATTCCACTCCTTATCTGTGCGTACAATGAAATTATTCGCAAAACATTTTGTACGTATGGGTGGGATGTCCACCATGTACCGGCGGTGGCACATTGCCGTACGTCTTGTTGTCCGGTGATGGAAAGGGCTAGGCGGAATCAAATTGTGCAATTCCATCGCACACTCCCCGAAATCTTCGGTCCTTTTTAGGGTTCCGTAGTCAACAAGGAATTCTTATAGTTTCGCCATGTCTGTCTGTCCGTCCACAGCTTAGCTCAGAGACTCTTAGTATTAGAAAGCTATAATTTGGCATGGATATATTTAAACATTAATCACGCCAAAAAAATGGTGATATTAAAACAAGAAAAAAATGCTTTTAGGGTACCTCCTGTATATACATTTAATGTGGGAATGTTTTTTTTTCTCGTCTATCCCATGGTATGGGGTATTGTTGGATAGGCCATTCAAAAATATTACGGGTCTGTGAAAACTATTTCTCGAGTCAGGGATCCGTTTGCTTAAAATTAAGCTTTAAATTGTTACTTTTTGTTAGAGGAAATGATCGCCTTCCCCTTGCCAGCGAAATGGTTGCTTTTGGATATGTGAAAAATTCACGGCAGTAGTATATATAACGAAATTAAAAGGAAAACTATCACAGCTAAGTAGGCTTTACAAGCTTACGAGTAATAGTCGACCAACTTAAAAATGTATTTGGAACAGTAAAAAAATTGTACAAACACCATTGAAAAATACTTAAATAACAACTGTCGAGAACGAAATAGTGAATACATTCAAAAAATTTCAAATTCCGAAATAGAAACAAGGAGTGTGCGTGCGAGAATCTAGGAACGAACCACCAACCATTCCCCGTGGCTCTAACGTATGTGCAACTAGTGATGACTAGTGTTACTAGCGCCATCTATTGGACTGACCGACTGTCTGCTTCACAATTCAAATCGATCATATTTAAATTGGAATAGCAGCAGTAGGAGGGGATGGATGATAATCTTTCTCAGTGCTGCCAACTTAGCGCTTTCAGCGCCAGATTTCAATAGCGCGTTCTAGCGCCTAGCGCTAAATCTAGCGCTTTTTGAAACTCTGTACTTTCGTTAAAAAATAGTAACTGGGCAAACTTTCAACTGCCCAACGACGTGTTGAGGAAAATTTTATCCACAGATAAATAAAAAAGTCCAAAACTGATCAAGACCAACCTTATTTCAGCATCAGAAGCAATCGTAGTAGAATCAGACGATGATGAATTTATTTAATCCCTATATTTTATAAAATAATTTATTTTATTATTACGAAACAAGTACTATAATGTATGTTACTCTTTTATATGACATAATTTGATTGAATAAAAAATAAAAAACTGCGTTTATACATTTCTAGTCTCAAATTATTGAGCGTTTTTTTTTTAATTTGGCGCTGAATTTGACCGATTTTTGGAGCGCTTTTTTGACAGCGACCATTTAGCGCGTTCTAGCGCTTTTTTAAAGACCAAACAGCGCGTTTTTGCTTAAACGAGTTGGCAGCACTGATCTTTCTTCTTCATAGATTTATATTCAGAAACTCACGCCCTTTCGGGATGGCAGAAACTACAGGACCTGCTACGATCCTTTAATTTATACAATATAATTTAAGTAGGTAAAAAAAAGTTAGTTAAAATAATCAAAATTACCGACTGCTTAAGAAGCGAACTAAAAACACGTAAACAAGAAGAAAATCATGTTGTGCAGTCGGAGGATACACATATTCGTGAGCTAGATGACCAAAATCTGATGTGTTTTATTTATAACTTTTTAAATAACATTTTATTTTTTCGAATTAGGTACATTTAAACATATAAGTGTTATATATTTTTGAAAGCAACTCTTGAAACTCTTTAATTTGATATCCCAGAAGATGGGTTTGGAAGAAAAATTAAGTTGGGCCCCCACAATATGGCGCCCAAAAGCCGCTATTTTTCTATTTATTGGCGTAAGAATCATCAAAATCGGCCAACGAGATGGGTCTCTAGAACGCCACATAAATACATACCTAGACTGATAAACACACTACCCTCCTTCGGCAGTCGGGTAATAAAACCTGGGTGGTACCTTACTGAGCTTTGCTTGTTTAGGTATAGTATACGTGTTCAGAAACGTAAATTACCTAGTTAACTTTTAAACTAAACAGAGTTTCAAATTAAAAACAACAAAACAGGCTTTACCTAACCGTCTAAATTATTTTAAAATATACACTTAGGCATTTCAGTACTCATTAGGTATTGAAAACAATATTGTGTAAAATTCCTTAAACTTATTTAAAAAAAATTACCTCCTATTCATATAAACCGACCTACTATTTATACATATAAACCCGATAAGTAAGTACACATACACGTACAGAAAAAAAACATTGTGCAAAATTCATAATTTATTTTCCCCATATCGTAATCGCTGACATTCAGTCAGTCAGTCAGCAACCCCTGATAACCCGAGTGTTTCAAGAATATCTACAAAATAATAAACGTAAGTATGTACCTAATTATCACAGTATTTTGGACAAACAGTACGGAAACTACCTACAAACGCTCGAAACGGCACACTCACACAAACATGCGCATCGACGAGACCTCTAAGGGCCGAATTCACCAATGAAACTACACGCGATTAATTCAACTAAACTCAGTTTATGCAAATACAGCGTTCTAATTGGTAGTTACACGGTGCACAGCAGTCTCAGCCAATCAGAACGATGTATTTGGATAAACTGAGTTTAGTTGAACTAATCGCAATTAGTTTCATTGGTGAAATCGGCGCTAAGCAGTTTTCGCGATGCTGTCAGTAGTGCGGGCCGCTTAGGCTTTAGGCGCTTATGTTTGTGTGAGTGTGCTGTTTCGCGCGTTTGTAGGTAGTTTCCGTACTGTTTGTCCATATTTATACTGTGTAAGTATCGTCATCCTAGCCTAGCCTTTTCCCAACTATGTTGGGGTCGGCTTCCAGTCTAACCGGATTCAGCTGAGTACCAGTGTTTTACATGGAGCGACTGCCTATCTGACCTCCACAACCCAGTAACTGGGTAACACGGTACCCCTTGGCTAGACTGGTGTCAGATCTTAAGCTTCTGACTACTCGTAACGCCTGTCAAAGATCTTCAAATGACAGCCGGGACCAACGGCTTAACGTGCTTTCCGAGGCACGGAGGAAACTCGTTATGTTGCAATGGTCACCCATCCACGAACCGACCTCGTCAAGCGTTGCTTAACCTTGAAGATCGACCCGTGCGGCTGTCATTATTTAGCCACGAGCTCCTAAGTATCATAAGAACAAATAAAGTTAAGTAGGTACCCAAGTACCGTCAGCATCATTCTTCATGATAACCTAATTCCTTGTTATTGGAAATTCTATGTAAAGGTATTCCATGGTCATTAAAAATAACTCAATATTGTTGTGTGCGACAGACTGGACCGATTAATTAGCGTGTTGATGACAAACGGCCTCTTTTTACCCGACTGCCGAAGGAGGGTAATGTGTTTAACAGTCTATGTATGTATGTATATATGTATGTTTGTTCCTATATGGCGTTCCAGAGACCAAACGCGTTGGCCGATTTTGATGATTCGTACGTCAATCGATTCGTCTTAACCCTGCGAGTGTCATAGGCTACATTAAAATTGGACAATAGAAAAATGGCGCATTTTGGGTGCCATATTGTGGGGGCCCAAATTTTAACCCATAGTGTGGGTTATCAAAATAAAGGGTTTTAAGAGGTGATTTCAAAAATATAAAACATTTTTATGTTTAAAAGTATCTTATTCGAAAAAACACTAACTAAAAAGTTATAAATAAAAAAACTTAATTCAAAAAATCAAAAAACCCGACTGCTTCAAAAGCGAACTAAAAAGTCGTAAACAAGGAAAAAATCATGCTGTGCAGTCGGAGGATACATATTCGCGGGCTGGCTGACCAAAATCTGGTGTATACTCCGCCTGCACAGCATGATTTTTTCCTTGTTTACGACTTTTTAGTTCGCTTTTGAAGCAGTCGGGTTTTTTGTTTTTTTTAATTAATTAGTTAAATTCCTTGCCTGACCCATTATTTACCCATGGCAACGCAACGCTCTGCTGACGTAGTCATTAAGTGATCCTCACGTGAATAGACAACCATGGACTTTGTGTGAGTTTTTACTCACGCTCATTCGCGTTAACGTAAACTTCAATTTGTAATGAATTGAAACTGGATAAGCGCCGTCTGGTGACATTAAGGAGAAACCTCTTTTTAGGGTTCCGTAGCCGAATGGCAAAAAACGGAACCCTTATAGATTCGTCATGTCTGTCTGTCTGTCTGTCTGTCCGTCCGTATGTCACAGCCACTTTTATCCGAAACTATAAGAACTATGCTGGTGAAACTTGGTGAGTAGATGTATTCTGTGAACCGCATTAAGATTTTCACACAAAAATAAAAATAAAACAATAAATTTTGGGGGTTCCCATACTTGAAACTAAACCTAAAAATTTTTTTTTTCTTCAAACCCATACGTGTGGGGTATCTATGGATAGGTCTTCAAAAATGATATAGAGGTTTCTAATATCATTTTTTTCTAAACTGAATAGTTTGCGCGAGAGACTCTTCCAAAGTGGTAAAATGTGTGTCCCCCCCCCTGTAACTTCTAAAATAAGGGAATGATAAAACTAAAAAAAATATATGATGTAAATTACTATGTAAACTGCCAGCGAAAATTGGTTTGAACGAGATCTAGTCAGTAGTTTTTTTTTAATACGTCATAAATCGTAAACCGCAATTTACCAAGTACGGAACCCTTCGTGCGCGAGTCCGACTCGCACTTGGCCGGTTTTTTTGTATACAAATTGACATAAGGGAACTTTTACGTTATCACGATCGAGTGCGTTAAAAAACTCAATATTATTAGTAAGTAACTAGCTTTTGCACGCGGCTTCGCCCGCGTGAAAAGTGTTTTCTTATCCCAATGGAACATAATACCGAGATGGAGACTAGAGGTACTATCCAGATCCGTTAAGCCATTCTAGCATGATTGATTAACAAACATTCATCCATCCAAACTTTCACATTTATAATATGTATGTTTGTATGTAGTAGGATTCCACAAGGGGCAGCTTTTTTAGAAATATTTATCATGTGGAAGAAGCAAATAGGTTTGTCGATCTATGTATTTTCTCTCAATTTGTCAGGTCAAACCAGCAGCTCATCATCATCAGCCTTTTTAATGTTCCCACTGTTGGGACACAGGCCTCCTCTTTGTGAGAGGGAATGGGCCGTAATCCACCACGCGGGCCCCGTGCGGGTTGATGGATGTCACATGTCTTCGAATTTTTGGTTCTAGGACATGCCGGTTTCGTCACAATGTTTTCCTTCACCGTTTTGAGAGCAGTGGTGGTGAAATAATTTACACAAATTAAAGCACCTGCCTGGGTTTGAACCGTGGGCTCTACCTACAACTTATAAGTCGCGGCCGGTACCACTAAGCAATCAGCAGGTGGCCCATGCATATTGAAGTGGTCATTGTAGTCAGTGTTGGTCAGTGGTCACCAACACCAGCAATGGACGTGAATGGACGGCGGATCTGCAGAACACGACATCTAAATATTCACAGGAATGTCAGGAGAATTTACCCTAGAATTGCCTTAAGAAGGTCAATGATTTAAGACTGATTTAATCTAGAATAAAATCTAAAGTAGATAAAGATTCAACTATGGATGATTAACCTTTTTCTACGAAAAAGCTTTATGTACTTGTACACTTTAATTTTGGTAGAGTACGACTGGAGTTTTGACCGGGAAGTCCCTGAACGAGTAACTAAAGAATACGCTTTACCACAGATTGCTAAATAGTTACTTCGTAAGCTTTACTAACAAATGGGGACTTTACCACGTTAAGATACGCAGCTGCTTATCAGCTAAAAGCAAATAAAAGTAAAACGGGTTACTGTTGAGTTATAGATTCCATGGAACGGCATGATAATTTTGAAATTCCTACTTAAAATACTGAGTTTTATTTTGTTGAAAAAATTACTCATTTTACTCTCTTTTTAACCCCTGCCGGAAAAAGAGGGGTGTTATAAGTTTCACGTGTGTTGCTGTGTATCTGTGTGTCTGTCTGTGGCATCATAGCGCCTAAACGGATGAACCGATTTCGATTTAGTTTTTTTTTGTTTGAAAGGTAATTTTGTCGAGAGTGTTCTTAGCTATGTTTGAATAAAATCGGTTCAGCCGGTCAAAAGTTATGGGCATTTTACTGTTTTAATTGGTGTGTTTTCGCAAGTTAATGTGTCGGGGGTTTTTTAAATTGTGAAATTTTACTTGTTAAAAGTAACATGCTGCCATCATTATTCCGTTCTGAATTTGAAAATTTCCGAACGACGATTTATTCAACGCTTGATTTGTTTTTTCATCACAGGTCACGCCCTCTACCTCGTGTAAATAAAACTAAAAACACACTAAAATTTTCGCATAAAACGCTCGTTTATTTCTTATCGGCTGCCAACGACCCGTGCCCAGTCACCTCTGATCAACCATGAGTAGCCACTAAAAATAGATATTACGTTTTTATTTACACCAGTTTTTAGAGTTTAGTGGCGAACTTGTCGATATGTCGTGCTAATAAGTCTAGATGAAACTAGTAATTAGTGTTTATGCTTATGAGTAGGTACAACTTGAGGAGTTGGTGCAAGGATGGCTAAATAATTACGTAGGTACCGAGTTACTTCCGAGGGCAAGCACGCTAAGAGGAAATGCGGGCTCTGACTGAATTTCCTTAGGAAAAAGTCCTCTCCCAATTTTGGATAAATTTAAAAGATATGCCATCAATTGAGTAAAAAAAGATATAACGTTGTGCTTCTATGTGTTTTAATCAGTTATAGTTGTCAAATTTGTACACTAGGCTTCTGTTGACAGCAGCGCAATTTTAAATATTTTTTGAGGGTTCTAGTGCTTCTGTAGTTAATGTATCATCAAAAAGGAAAACATAGGGCACAGTATATATCTTTTTTTTTTATTTATGGCATATCTTTGAAATTGGTACAATATTGGAGGAGGCGAGAGCCAAACCTAGAATTATGACTTTTTACTAAGGAAATTCAGTCGGATGACTGCTACCAGCGGTCATTTGTAGATCTTTGTGGAACTGGAAAATCTGTCACCAGTCTTTCCAAGTGGTACAGTAGTCACAGCGGATCTTTGTGTCTCCGAAGTTGGCTCTGCGAACCATTGCACAAGAAACAGTGTGTCATCGAGTATACTGCATAGAGTAAGCGAGATAGGACGATGCGACAAACTTAAGCGAGCGAAAGAGGCATTTATACAATGCTGTTTTCTACTTCAACATTGACACAAAAATTACTACTGCGCAGGGTCTTGCAGCCAACTTCAGAGACACAAAGATCCACTGTGACTGACTGACTACTATATTTACTTATTTAGTATTTTTTTAATTCTTTCTCATACCGTTTGTAACTCACAAAACCTTATAAATTAATGGATTTCACAAAACATCTTACTAATATCATTAAAAAAATACAGTCGAATTGAGAACCTCCTCCTCTATGAAGTTGGGTTAAAAATGGGCCTATTATATAAAGGTTGTAAATATAGAAATTATTTATGATATATGATATTGTAAATAAAAGCATGGTGGCATCATAGCTCGTAAACAGATGAACCGATTTTGATTTTGTTTTTGTTTGAATGGTGACTTTATCGAGAGTGTTCTTAGCTATGTTTAATGAAAATCGGTTCTAAAGTTATGAGCGTTTTACTGTTTGAATCGGGGTGTTTTCGCAAGGTATAAATAATTTCATAATTACGTGTTCAATAGATTGTCGATCGAAGCGTGTCTACTACTAGATAAATTATGTAGCATGAAATAAAAATGTGTCGGGGGTTTTTTAAATTTTTATTTTAAGTAACTACTTGTTTGTTAATCCTTATCATAATATTATTTTAAAAGACTTTATCGCTAAGCGATAACCTTGTCCCGCGTGTTTTATCCTTGTGAAGTCAAATGTGTGCCTGTTTTTTGTGGCCTGTCTGACCTTTGCTAGGTTGTAACGTAAATTATCCTTAGACTGCGGTTTGTTTTAAAAAAAGGTTGAATGCTGTTATTTCCTTCGCACGCCTGACCCTTCAGATTTTTAACTAGCTCTTCAGATAAGTGGGGTAAGTTTAAAAAAGTTAACATTTTAAAATTTTCCCATAAGATTACGAATTCACGACTATATTCCCTGAAGAGTAAGACAATCAAGTGCTCTTGATAATAATAATAATCGTCGGTTTCCAGAGCCTAATTGTGTAAGTAAATTCGGCAACGGAAACAATCTGGTTCTTTCCCAAAAACACACACATACACAAAAAAGTTGCATAAAGATTCAAAAATAAAACATCAACATACACAAAAAAGTTGAATCTTTATGCAACTTTTTTGTGTATGTGTGTGTTTCTGGGAAAGAACCAGATTGTTTCCGTTGCCGAATTTACTTACACAATTAGGCTTCCGGTCTACCTACATTTAAGGCGGTACCCCGAGCAAAACGCCGCGCAAGCCGTTTTTTGTGCTGTTTTTAGGAGCTATCTACTCGTTATTTAAAAAGAAATATCAATTAATAAAAATATATTAAAATTCTACATAATATTGATTCCAAAATGGTAGATTTAGTTTTTTTTTAAATGTTGTATATATTTCACTAATCTCCTTCCAAAAAAACATAAAAATGCGAAATAATTATTGATATTATGCATCTCCTCGTAAAGTGTTCATTAATAATTTTTTGTACTAAGACTAATGGATAGACAATTTAATAACGAACATTTTTGTAGATTTTTTTTTTTCAAAAGACCCAAATTCGATTTTATAAAGATTTTATTCTAAAATCTGGGCGAATTCACTACTGTAATTCATGCGCCACCAGTGCCGCTAGACCAATAGGAATGCTCAAATCTCATGCCGATTTTTTGGTCAGGGTACCGTCTTAATATGTTTTATTTATATATTTGTATTATACTTATACATACTTTGACCCACCTTCAGTGTTTTATTCTATTTTGTTTGTTATTTATATATTCTTCTATTTTATTTTATTATATAAGTGCCGTTTCCGTAAGTGTGTCCGTGGCATCAACAGTAGGCCCTGTCAGAATATCAGCGCAGCGTTATTACCTTTTTTGGATATCGCTGTACATGCTGAGATAGAAGCCTTTTTGGCCTCGCACAGGGTTTTTATTTTATTATTGTTTAAGTGTATGCTTATTTCTCGTGTCTCCTGTGCGGGTCACAAATAAATATTTTTCTTTCTTTCTTTCTTTTATAAGTCTCAAGTGAATGACGGTTTCACTTGGACTTCGGACTTGATGCCCATTGAAGGTGTCGTCAAGTCCGGTCAAATGCGCATGCCACAGTCGCCTACCCATCTGTACACTAATTATCTCAAATTATCAGCTTATTACATTTTGTTCTCCTATTTTTCCTTCCCTTATTATAGCCTTAATAATAACAATCAGGTATTATTTTGATGTTTTATTTCGATGAAATGTCTTGCGACCTTAAGGTTACACTAGTCGAAAATTCCTCCATACAAACGTAGTCTAGAGATTACTCCACTGTTTGACGAAGTAGGTTCAAAAAAAAAAAAAATCAGTTTGTCTCATCATTATCTAGCCCTGTATGGAAACAAAAATGTAAAAAAAATATATATTTGAAAGTTATGAGCGTCGAAAGTTCCATATTTCAATTCAACACTAATTTTAACGCATCTTTGGGCGGAAATAAATACCATAAGAAGAAGGAAAGTTGCAAAACGGCCTCCATACAGGGATAGATTAGTAATTCAACAATGCAAATAATATTATTTTATAAATATACATTTAGTTGCTTTTTCATGATATCTAGACTCCCAAAGGTCTGTTTATAAAATTTCACGCGCTCGTTTTCGTCCTAAATCATCATCCATTTCGATACAAATTTGCAAAAGTGCTAATTCGTACGCGAACTAGCTTCTTACTGCTCATCACAGCATCTATTTCTTTCGCACGTGTTGTCGGATAAGATAGCATGCATTTTAACCTCGCGCACAAAACAGTTCGTGCCGTCGACTAGTTCAACCTTAAGGGAGCAAGATCGACCTTTTATTTTTGTCATTGCGGTAAACGATCAATATTCGTTTCAATCACGTCGACTTGTCAAGTGCACTTGATCGTCTCGGGGCCCATTATGCCTATAGAATACAGTAATACACACATTTCAGCTGTCCTACGAAAACTGTGTGTCTCACGTAGGCCAGAAATGTCTCTGGGCTGCGACTGACAAGTTCCTGATGGAAATAAATACCCAATAACACTTTGACTTTCGCTTTGAATCCACGCTAACTACCTCATGCTCGAGCTGTACTAGTATTTAATTATCTGTAGCTGTACTAACCAAATTGTGGTGACTTGACCGACGTAAAATTTCCTAATACCATAGCGTCCGTGCCCCTACCATAGCTACAAGCAGATTAAAATACCGAAATAAGTATGGGCCGACCTACCTGAATGATACATTTTTTTTAATTTCAGCGTGGCCTTTCAGCTAATCCTTCAGATAGTTAAACATTAACGAAACAAAACGATGATTCATTAAAAAAGCCCGAGGGAGACCATAGACGACATGACGTTTAATTATGGCGCGTAATTGATTATGACAAGGCCGCCATTGTTATTCAGAGTGTCACCAATGTTGCCAATGTACCGACGTATCGAGGTCAGCCGTCCTTTGGGATCTAAAAGGTCGCTCGGCCACGAGACACGTGTAACTTGTAAGTATGTACCTACAAGGAAAGAAGATTGTAATATAGGACATATATTGTGTAAGTATTTTTTTCTGAAAATACGAACACTTCTGATTTTATGGCTTTAAAATTAATGACAAGAGCATATTGAGATGAAGGGTAAATCCCTTTTTATATGTTCTATTCAATAAAAAAAAACATGTGCGGTCGGGGGATAACCGGCCCCGTCAGGAACAAAGTTCTTCACGACCTTTTTTCAACTCCGAATATAATTTGTTTTTGATAAAAGTCTGGGCTGTGTCGCTGACATAATATAAACAAATACGCCACACCACAGATAATATAGTATTATTGTGGCCACTTATGCAGTAAGAAGAAAGAAAGAAAGAAAATATATTTATTTAGCACAGAACAGAAAGACACACAATATATTAATTAATACAAAGGATAAAAATACAAATAAAGAAAAACTAAAAAGACTGAAGTAAGAAATCAGCAGCAGTGTGCCTCACGGCTGCGCCAAAAAGTAAGCTAGCCTGTGTTAGTAAGCCAGCCATGGACGTCGCTAAAGGGTAGAGAGGGTCAGTTGCCATTCCCTAGTTTTTTTTTTTAGCCAATTGCAATGAAATCAAAGTCCTAAGTCCACTCACTGAACAAATCTAACCTTTGTTGATGTCCTAAAAGAGACAAAAACCTTATTTCCCGAAACAGGAAAGTCGTTGAAAATTTTGATCGCTCGAGCGATCGTTTGTCAGCCTCAGGTGACTAAAAACCTGATTAATAAGGGAAGATCGCCTCAATGTGTCTGCCCATGATGAGTGTGCACAGAAGCTTGTAAGGTTTTGATGCAATCCGAGATACAGGCTGCCACTTAGTTCGTATTCAGAAAGTGCTATACCTACAAACTCCTAGCCGTAGGTACATAAGTATTAAGCATTTTTTTTTTTATGTGTGTTATCTTTGTATTTTGAATAAATATTATATTTGACTTGACTAGATTCATAATAATCCTGATTAATCACTTGGTCCATGACATAATATTATCATCTTCCTGCCCTTATCCCATGTTACTTGGGGTCGGCGCAACACGTTATCCTCTTCCATACAGTTCTGTCCCCAGTTACGCTATTACTGACTTCCTTTTCCTTCATATCACTCCTCACACAGTCCATCCATCTTTTCTTTGGCCTTCCTCTTCCTTTCCATCCATCCACATTTATATTCATAACTCTTTTAGTAACATGCGTGTCATCCCTCCTCGTCACATGACCATACCAGGATAAACGGTTTCCTTTCAACTTTTCTGTCACTGGCGCCACTTTCAAACTGCCTCTATTATACTCATTTCTCACTTTATCCAATCTCGTTACGCCGCACATCCATCTCAACATTCTCATCTCTGCTACATGCAATCTCCTTTCATCCATCTTTTCCACAGCCCAACATTCTGATCCATACAGTATGACAGGTCTAATCACGGACTTGTAGATTTTGCCCTTTAACTTGAGGGGCATCCGTGGGTCGCAAGTTGTTCCATTGACCTGTCGCCATTTCGTCCATCCTGATTTGATCCGGTGCGTTACATCTCGGTCTACCTCGCCATCCCCTTGGACAAGTGACCCTAGGTACTGGAAGTCGGACAAGATTGGTATGGGCGTTCCAGCGAGAGCTATGGGCACGGAACTGGAGAGACCGCCAAAATCGCAAAACAGGTATTCAGCTTTGCTTCTGCTCAATTTCAGGCCAACACTCTCCAGTCTGTGCCACCACACCTCCAATCTGCTCTGGACCTCTAGGCCACTCTCGGCAACCAGCACAATGTCATCGGCAAACAGCAAACACCAGGGTGCCTCTTCCTGTATGTCCGACGTCAGAGCGTCCATTATCAACAGGAAGAGGTAGGGACTGAGGGCCGACCCTTGTTGCAAGCCGACATACATGACATTATATTATAATACCTTTTTATACAAATTTTATTTATACCATAGATATATATTTCTATGATTTATACCATTCCATAGATATAATAAACAAGGAGATATGCCCGGTAGACGAAATATATCGGCAACCTGTGTCTCCAGTTTGCCCCTACCACACGGCAACTACTACACATGCAGTTCAGAAAAAGCAATAGACACGCAGTCGCGCACACACCCGCAACTCTTAAATCACAACGTACTACAGAATCAAATATAAACCTTATCTCACCAAACACAGCGTGTATTTACCATGCTCCGTACAACTTACCCACACAAAAACATCTACACAATCACATCACTAACTCGTCGCAAGAAGCAGCGGCCGTACTACGCTATGCATCCGCTTAATAAAGTATCGTTTTGTGATTTTTACATTGCTTGTCCAGTCACTTAGCGACGAACTTAGCTAGTGGTTAAGGAGCAATGTATTTATTGCAGAAATAGTACAGTCGCTTTGATATTTTGAAACATGATTTTGGACATGGGCATTGTGACCACGTCGCGCAGACACTGACACGCCCCCTTGCCACTTCTCCTGTATTTAATATTTCTATGTACCATTCCCCCTCTAAAAAGCTTATTTTATTCACTGAAAACAGTGAATAAAAAGCATTTTAATCACTGTTTTGGTGTTTAAATTTGGAACACACCATTGTACTAGACGTCCATCTCAATGCTATGTAACCTCCTTGCGCCTCCTTGCGCAAATAATACTCGATACACAAACTCCTTCTTCGATTTTAATTTTGAGTTTGTTATTTAGGATTTTAATAATGGTTTTGATTTTAATCTAAGATATTTATTGAATACTTGTTTGGATTGTTATTCTAATATTAATTGCAATGGTATTTAATTAATTATAATTATGTCACGTAACGGAGGTGGTTACTGGTCCCTGAAACACAGGTGCTGTTACCTAGCTCAGGGGTCAGGGTTTCACATTACATATAAATTTTGAAGAATAAACCATTTATTTATTACTCGTAATATTCCTTGTGCTTTTCGCTTAAATCTTTCTTTTTCTCGAAGTCATGGTATAAAATATAGTATGCAACTCTTGAATAAAACGGATTTATATCGAGGGCCATGAATCACTCGCGTCGCTCATGATTCTAACACTTGAATCACTCGCTATGCTCGTGATTCAATCATCATGAATCACTCCCTGCGGTCGTGATTCAGTCGTTAGAATCATTCACTTGCTCTTGATTCATCTGTGGCCCTCGCATTAAATCCGTCTTTTATTCACTAGTTGCATAATATACTATTATTGTACTATTCAATACCTCGTGGGGCTTTTCACATGGACTTTGTACCGTTTTTATTACAATCGCCGTTTTGGTAACTAGCACAAGGTAGAGCTACACTGAGCTTTACACTGGTAGGTACCAGTGTAAAGCTCCATGTGTTTTTCAGTGTATTTAAAATTAAAACTTTACCCATCGTCCATATATCAACTTGCTCCCCAGGGCTACCGGCTGGCGAAGCCCATGAAGCCATGAAGCCAGTGCTTGACGATAATTAAAGTAATTATTTCGTTGTATTTTATATTAATTTGTAATTTGATTTAAAATTTATTCTTGCACAATTTAAATTCAATTCTGCCCTATTGTAGTTTAATTTTAATTTTAAGCTCGTGAACACAATTCAATTTTAATAATCACGCTGTGAACGATGTGCACGGCTGGAACTGACGTATTTGCAAACCACCATTTGTAAAATTGATGTTAACTCTGTAATGAAATTGCAAATAATAATATATGGTGGGTGTACCTTATTGATTAATATATATACAGGATGCGGCAAAAATCGTGGATCAAACGAAACAGGGTGATATTTGGGTCTCAAAGTACTAAAAATTATTTATTTTTTATTTTTCACCCAGCTATTGCCCTGTTTCGTTTAATCCATAATTGTTTGCCCAACCTGTATATCCGGACTACGCCGGACGGAACCGAATCTCTCGAGAGCCGGGGTATAACGGTTTTTCGTGACGTGACGATTTCTACCAGGCTACTCCTACCGCAACTCGCGTTAAGGAACTTCGTTCCAACAAGGTATGCTACCCAGTTAGGTGGAACAAGATCTGAGGAAAGCACGTGGAAAAAGTGAAACACCGAGAGTTGCTGGTTGTTGCTTGTCTTCTCAGATGTAAAAATAAGTACGAAATGTCAGTCAAGCTAAACAAGCTCACCTGATTTAGACGTTGGTCTATGTTTTGAATACAAAACCTTATTTACATCAATCTATATAAAAATGCATTAAGTCGACAAGCAGCCGAAAATCAATACAAGAACTTTGTCAGTCTGCTTAACAGACATATCTATAAATTGAGGACGACTTTTTAGCAGACTTGCAAAGTTCTTAAACTCACATTTATCGATTTTAAATGCAAAACCTGCGTTCTGTCTGAAAGGCCCTATTCATATTCTAGTCTCAAGAATATGTTTGCCAGACGAGACGACATTAGTATTCAACTTCGCACCCCAAGATTAATGCTTCGTGTAGCCTTGAATCAACCCTAGGGTTAAGGGGAGTATCCTTACGGGAGAAAAGGACATGAAAATAAAAATATTATGGCCAAACAATAGTATTGTTTTGATGTTAGCCCCTCTTTAGGGCCAGGCCAGACGAATGATGTCACTTTGGGACATTCAAGGACATTTTTAGGACCCGCTTTGTTAAGGCGGTACCCTGACCAAAAAATCAGCATGAGATATGAGCATTCCAATTGGTCTAGCGGCACTAGTAGTGGCGCATGAATTACAGTAGTGAATACGCCCAGATTTTATAAAATTGAATTTTAGTCTTTTGAAAAAAGAAAACGACAAAAATATTCGTTATTAAATTGTCTATCAAAAAAGTAGAAAAAAAAGAAGTAAAAAAAAAGAAGCAGTAGTTCAAAAAATAATTAATGAACACTTTACGAGGAGATGCATACTATCAATAATTATTTCTAATTTTTATGGTTTTGTTGGAAGGAGATTAGTGAAGCATATACCTCTTTAAAAAAAAAAGTACGACGACCATTTTAGAATCAATATTATGTAGAAATTTAATGTATTTTCATTAGTTGATATTTCTTTTTAACCCCCGCCGGAAAAAGAGGAGTGTTATAGGTAAGTTTCACGTGTGTTGCTGTGTATCTGTGTGTCTGTGTGTCTGTCTGTGGCATCATAGCGCCAATTTAGATTTAGTTATTTTTTGTTTGAAAGGTGATTTTGTCGAGAGTGTTCATAGCTATGTTTGGATAAAATCGGTTCAGCCGTTCAAAAGTAATGAGCCTTTTACTGTTTGAATCGGGGTGTTTTCGCAAGATAAATGTTACGGGGGTTTTTAAAATTTTGAAATTTTACTTATTATATAACGAGTAGATAGCTCCTAAAAACAGAACGAAAAACGGCTAGCGCGTCGTTTTTCTCGGGGTACCGCCTTAAGGCAGGGGAGACTCGTTTAATATAAGAAGTAGTCTCGACCTGAAGAGTATCATTATTTATTCGTAAATAAAGCAACTTTCTAATCGAAAAGGACATTTGTATTCAAATGAAGTCGGTGCTGTTTTAAACATTCATAATTTAATTTAAATAAATGCCGGTGATCCGTTGACAGGATATCGAAATTCAGGGGAACTCGAGAACTTTTTAACTGCTATCTATACTATACTAACCCCCAGTTTCCCAGCATAAAATTATCGGCGAATTAATGTGACAAATTTTCCAGCATGCGATAGCTGCTGTGATTGGCTGTTGAAAATTCATTCAACCAATCACAGCAAAAAACGCGTGCTTGACAATTTGTCACATTAATTCGCCGATAATTTTGAGCTGGGAAACTAGGGGTAATATTATTAAGCTGAAGGGTTTGTTTGAAGGCGCTAATCTCAGGAACTACTGGTTGGAATTGAAGAAATATTTTTGTGTTGGATAGTTCATTTATCGAAGAAGGTTATAAGGCTACATAACATCACGCTACGACCAATAGTAGCGGAGCGTAAATAAAAATGTTGCAATAACGCGACAAAAATAATCCTTTTTGAGAGCTTCCGTTGCGTGCGCTGCGTAAACGGTTTAAGTTACGCAACAATCATGTATGAAAGGTAAGTAGGGTAGATAGCTAGGTAGGTAGCCAGTTAATGGGCGCGAAGCCGCGTGGGACAGCTACTTCTACAATAAGTACGAAGAAGATAGCTAAAACAAATTTTCTTTTGTTATTATTTGTAACTATAAATAGCATAATGCCGTTCTCAAATCTTGTGGGTATGTTCGTTTAAGTTCGTTCCATCGTAGACCTCAAGCGAATTTGTGGCGTCACGCGTTGTGCATTTGCGCTTATGTGAACGCACCTTTTAGAATAGTGTTGCATGTTTTATTAATATTTAAGTTGAGAACACATGTCTCTCAAGTGGCGACACTTGGTCCAGTTTTTTGATTCGTCGATAACTCAACCAATGGTTTCAAATTTCGATATAACGCGTTTATGCATCAATGGAGTTTCTTGTGCGTTCTTCTCCATAACAATCTACTTGCCGAATGCACGGCGGAATCATTTTTTATTACTTGTAAATTTTAATTTTAATTTATGTGACGTTCAAAAGTGCCGTTTATTGGCCTAGTTGAATAAATATATTTGAATTTGAATTAAAAGTCTAATCAATGAACAAATAATTAACTTTCCAACTTATTGACCACTTGATAGGCTAACAATTGATGAAACAACGCTTTTTAGCGAAACTTTAAAACTATCGGTTAGTATATTCCACTGGTTGAGTTAACTTACCTCTCTTGTCTTGTCTAACAACTGTCGCGAGTCACGGACTTAATTACTATAACCACTTATAACTAAACTCTGCTACAAGTGTTATAATAAGACTACAAGTGGTATAACTTGTATTCTGTGGTGACAATAAATTAAAATACCATCAACCTACATCCTAAGAGACACAAAAAGGGAACCGCTGAATATCTTCCACCTGTGTCCCTAAAAGTTCATTATAAAAAAAGACGTTCTACTTTCTACGGAACACGGAACTGCAATGTTATCGGCGTAAAGCTCGCCCTGTTATCGCCCACGACTTTTTATACATCAATTGTTCAGGGGCAAATTGAACTGCTAACACTTCCACCAAAGATCAGTAAATGTAGGTACTTAGCGATAAACGAGTTTATTTCATCATTCTATTTCTGTCAATCGTTTGAAGGCCGAAGACAGAATGATGCTTCAAAAACGTTAAGCTGTAAAGGAATTCTATATAATACATTTTGTCTATGGTGCACTACATAAACTACGTTTCATAACTTACCTGCAAAATAGACGCTGCTAAGGCCGTCATAGCGATCAACAGCAGCTGCTGTCTCGCGTAGTCATGCAGAGGCTTCCCACATCCTCTCTGGTACAGCATGGAGCAGTCTGATGCGTAGGGCTTGTGTATGTTGTCTAGAGGACCCTGACCGCAGCAGGAGAAGGGGACCTGCCCCTTTGATGTGTAGTCACTGGGACCTGAGACGCCGCAGCATTCGAACTGGAATGAGAAGTGGATTGTGATAAGTAAGATGGGAAGTGGTAAGTAAAAAATTGAGGGTTTGTTTGTGAAGGAATTTTGATATAAGATGCTTTGGCCAACCCCACACGGGTTGGCCAAAGCATAGTTAGAATAGAATAAGTTCGTTTTTTGTACTTTATAGTTAACTCACGCAGTGATGTTCAGTGACAATATCGAATGGGATTAGACTTCCATTTAATGCGGTACCCCGAGCAAAACGCCGCGCAAGCCGTTTTTCGTGCTGTTTTTAGGAGCTATCTACTCGTTATTTAAAAAGAATTATCAATTAATAAAAATACATTAAATTTCTACATAATATTGATTCTAAAATGGTAGATTTCGTTTTTTTTTAATGTTGTATATATTTCACTAATCTCCTTCCAAAAAAAAAACATAAAAATGAGAAATAATTATTGATAGCATGCATCTCCTCGTAAAGTGTTCATTAATTATTTTTTGTACTAATACTAATGGATAGACAATTTAATAACGAACATTTTTGTAGAAACATATTTTTCAAAAGACCAATATTAGATTTAATAACGATTTTATTCTAAAATCTGGGCCTATTCACTACTGTAATTCATGCGCCGCCAGTGCCGCTACCACCAATAGGAATGCTCATATCTCATGCCGATTTTTTGGTTAGGGTACCGCCTTAACGAGAACGCCCAATTATGGCAAATATCGTGCTACAAATAAATAATTATCTAATGGCTAGAAAATACCCTTTTAACACCATCTTGTCAGATTTAAACCTCAAGAAAAATAAACCTCAAGGCTTTCACTCGACGATGCCAGATATTCAGTCGGATGTCTGCGACCGCATTTCCTCTTAAGACGAAAAAATAATCCTCACCTTGACCTGTAGCCTGTCCCATCGTATCGTGTCAACGTTACTGCTGTCAGTGTTCTGCAGGGCGTGCTCGAAGTAATGCATGATGGTGGACTTAATGTCGATCTCCACGTTGTCCCACACCACCATCGCCCACACGAAGCACGAGAACTCGATCACCACCACGAGGACTATCAGGATTCCCGTCTGGAAATATATCGTTAGGAAGTTAGTGAGATCCTCTTCCGTTGCGTTCTATCAAGCAGGATCGAGAGGAAAGCTGCTTCTCCTCGGTAATTCAGTAAATAATTTAAAAGATATAACAAGGAATTCATGTATTCTTTATGCTTTTGGATGATCCCGAAAATAATCTGAAAGACTGCAGATAAATTAACGACCGTTAGAGATAGGGGATAGGAATAAAAAAACCGGCCAAGTGCGAATCGGAGTCGCGCACGAAGGGTTCCACACTTGGTAAATTGTGGTTTACGATTTACGACGTATTAAAAAAAACTACTTACTAGATCTTGTTCAAACCAATTTTCGTTGGAAGTTTACATGGTAATGTACATAATTTTTTTTTTTAGTTTTATCATTCTCTTATTTTAGAAGTTACAGGGAGGGGGACACACATTTTACCACTTTGGAAGTGTCTCTCGCGCAAACTATTCAGTTTAGAAAAAAATGATATTGAAAACCTCAATATCATTTTTGAAGACCTATTTAGATACCCCACATGTATGGGTTTGATGATTTTTTTATTTTAATTTTCAGTTTAAAGTATGGGAACTCCCGAAATTTGTTGTTTTTTTCTATTTTTGTGTGAAAATCTTATTGCGGTTCACAGAATACATCTACTTACCAAGTTTCAACAGCATAGTTCTTATAGTTTCGGAAAAAAGTGGCTGTGACATACGGACGGACAGACAGACAGACAGACATGACGAATCTATAAGGGTTCTGTTTTTTGCCATTTGGCTACGGAACCCTAAAAAGTAGCATCTAGTCTTTTATGCGCTCGATGAGTCCTGGAAAAACGTTTTACTGTCTTGGATCTCGCTATGAACTTATGTCGGGTTACGACTCTTCGATCTACTGCACTTATATAAGATACTAGCTGACCCCCGCGGCTTCGCTCCCGTCAAAATTATAGCCTATGTTACTCGGGAATAATGTAGCTTACCATAGGTGTAAGAATGTTTAAATTCGGTCCAATAGTTTCGGAGCCTATTCGGTACAAACAAACACACAAACAAACAAAAAAAATCTTTCCTTTTTATAATATTGGTATAGATTTAAAGGCTTTATTTTTACAAATAAAACACACAATGGTGCAGATAGTAGTTGTAGACTTTGATCTGAAGTAGATCTGCCGCTCTTGTTGTACTAACTACAATCAATGCCTCAAAATTCGAGGTCGATATCTCTTAGGGCATTAACTAATTAAATGATCGTAAGCCTAGACAATGTTATTTTACCCGACTGCCGAAGGAGGGTAATGTGTTTATCAGTCTATGTATGTATGGTGTTCCTATGTGGCGTTCTAGAGACCAAACGCGTTGGCTGATTTTGACGATTTTGATGATTCGTACGTCAATCGATTCGTCTTAACGCTGTGAGTGTCACGGGCTACATTAAAATTGGAAATAAAAATGGCGGATTTTGGGCGCCTTAATGTGGGACACCAATTTTTTTTCTTCCAAACCCATCGTGTGGGATATCAAAATGAAGGGTTTTAAGAGGTGATTTCAAAAACATATAACACGTATATGTTTAAATTTACCAAAAAAAAATACAAAAAATTCTGCACAGCATGATTTTCATCTTGTTTACGTCTTTTTAGTTGGCTTTTTAAGCAGGCGGATTTTTTGTTTTTTTTAATTAACTTTTTTTTTCCTACATTCATAGAACCAATACTGATAGTTGATACGTAGTGATAGTGCATGTTTAGATTCTCGTACCTACGAAGCTAGCGTCAAGAATTCTTAGCATTGTATCCATCATCCGGTCTTTGTACTCTAATCATACAGTTGATCTTGTTAACTCTGGGATCAATTAGATAACTACGCGTTTATTATAAAATACTGACACGCCACCCAGCGCTCTTCATGACTCACGAAACCGAATAAATACTTACAATGATGACATGAATCTGGTGCATTGACTTGGCAGTTCTCCAGCCGATCCATGCGATGGAACATGTGATGATGGCCATCATTAACAGAAGTATGGCTGGGTATTCCGCATTGACGCCAATGAAATGCCGGTATACGAAAAGCCTGTAAATAAGGAACCCGCTAACGCCAAACAGCACAATAGCTGACATCTGTTGACAATTAACGGAACTGTTAGGGAAAACTATTATAAACCGGCCAAATTTAAACGTCATTGGTTTTAGCTGTCAAATAATTGTGCCATAATCTGTTGTAATGAAAAAGGGTAGACTACTAGCGCCACTGTCAAAATGAAAATGTGCTATTAATTTTGGTTGTGTTATATTCATTGATCGTACAATGCACTCACAAGAAAAAGTCCCTGCTGCAATTACAGCAATGAATAAAATGTGTGTCAGCGTCTCTATTGCTATATTCTACAATCAGTAAGAAAATTTAACTAAAATAATTGACAAAAGTTAATGTTATTGACCTGCAAGTGCATGTTTAAACATCGTTGTTATGACAACAAAGAGGAAATTCACTGTCTCAGCTTTAATACGAAAATAAATGTGAAGTTTTCACTAAAACAATAAAATACTCACTGCGAATAATACATTGAAGGTTAGAACGAGATATTTCCAGCAATTAGTTGAGAGTCCCATTGTGATTTTGTGTGTTCACATGTCAGAAATCTTGTTTGAAACTTGATTCAAAACAAAGAGCGCTCGTTCCGCACAGGGAATGTTTGTGTACAGACAGCGTAGTGGCCGCAGCCGCTATTCACGACTCAAGTGATGCAACCACGACACCGCTAACTGTACGAAATTAAACATTCGACAATTTTATCTTTCGAACGCAACTTATCGGTGTATTTATTTAGAAAAAAGGCGCGTCATTTTTAAATGACGAAGATTCTAAAGGTTCTGAGAAAATGACTTCATATTGATGTACGTATAGATTGGTTGCTATCAGCTTATCATGATAACAGTATAAAACTGTTGTTGTAATCTAACCTAGTTTGCGACTGAGATAGATATATGGCACAAGTTTACGTTCTGCAACGAGATAGTGGTTATAAATAACCAGTTGACACTCGCTGTTTGTGACGTCACAGTGCGGTTAATTTAATACTTACAAGTCTAAACTACAGGTAGTTATGTAGGTACTAAATAACACAGGGTGCCTTTGAACATTGGCAATATTTCGGGGGAAAAAGTAATCATAAAATGAACTATCACTAACTATATCTATCGCATTCGACGGACTTCAATTAATTCGTAGTATCATACTAGGCTCTACTCTTGCCTTTGTCCGTGTAAAAGGGGGTGTCCCGTATTTTAAACTCCGAATCCAGGTTATGGTCTACACGTGTGCCAAATTTCATTTAAATCTGTTCCGTCGTTTAGGATTGATTATCTAAAATCAAAACATACAGACTTTCACATTTCCTCTTTCAGCAGCTTTGACCACGTGAAAGTAGAAAATTATCCCGAGGGAACATATTCTTTGGATAAAAAGTATGCTATGGGCTATTCTTGACTATAATCTATCTCTGTATGAAATTTTATCGAGATCCGTTCAGCTGTTCTGGCGTGAAGAAGTAACAAACAAACAGACTCGCAAACTTTCGCCTTTATAATAGAATATTCATGTAAGATAGAACTTACACTACCTAACGAATTTTCACGATATTCTATGTGATGTATGATGATATTTTCAACGCGTTGTCGGGTCGGGCGAGGTAATTTTAGGCGGCAATGAAAGTGATAGGACAGTAGGAGTAGGAATAGAAGGATAGGATTTGTCGGCATAAGCCTTAGAGCATTTAACCTATGGAGACGGCTTACCGCGAATCACCGAACTACTTTTTCTGCCACTTTCTGCGGGAGGCGAGGAAAACACATACAGCACACTACAAAAAAGAGACAATCACTCACAGATGCATGCATCCTATTGCTACAAACGCACACAAAAAAATAATAATCACACATTCAAAAAACACACATTCATTGACAAATATGTGTGTATTTATGCAATTATCCTATGACAACAAACACAGAGTGCTAGTGATGTGATACAAAGAATAAGTGGAATTTCAGTTTTAATGCATGAATGAATGAGCAAAATGTTTATTAGTTTTATTTTTGGTAAAAATTAAACGAAATAACAATAAACATAATAAATAATTTCACAAATAAAAATATGATTGAAATAAAAATATTAAAATTTTACCTTAAAATAAAATTTGTATTATGTTTCCTAAGACGTCCGAAGTCCATTTATGAGAGTACATCGTCTTTTTCCCCGCCAAATCGTTAGATGATGCTACTTCCGTCACGTGAGTCAACCACAGCGCCGCCTGTGGCCGCTCCTGGAACTAATTAAACAGCACACAGCAAGCCGCCATTCCTTCGACATTGTTCGGCTCATAAAGTTTAATGATGATGGTATACACCAGGAAGAAATTGTATGGACTTCGGACGTCTTAGGAAACATAATACAAATTTTATTTTAAGGTAAAATTTTAATATTATGTGTTCCGTTTGACGTCCGAAGTCCATTTATGAGAGATCTGTTTGTTATCTCCTGGTGGCTTGCTAATTAAAACGCAACAATGTGATCAATTATTTTAATAATTGTGTAAGATAGTATAATAGAAACAAAATCACAATTTAAATTAGATTCCAATTAATAATCAATATTGCTTGATTAATTACTATAAGTTTACTGTCTGTAAACTTTATAATTTCAATTTGTAACTGTAAAGAACTGAGAAAGGGACTTCTCTGATCCAGTTTTGTTATTGAGACCGGTATTTATTACCTCTCTGAAGTAATATTTTCTAAAAGTATGTTCATGGCGCCAGTTGGCTTTAGCTAGAATATCATTAATTGGGTACTTTTCTAAGCTGTTAAGGGATGAAACAGCTGACCTACAACTACCAGGTGAAGCGTCTATTCCGGCTTCCAAAAGAACACGTTTTATCCATCCACCGATAATTACAGAACTAGCTGGTTTACGAGGCTCCTTTGTGGTGATAAATAAATTTGTGAGAGAACCTCTGACATTTTTTGAAATATCTATTAATGTTCGTAACCAAAATAGAGCATTTGTATTTTTGTCCGGTGAAGCTAACAACGTCCAGTTTGACTGTTGATATGCCGCTGAATCAGTTTTTGAGCCAAATACCGGATGCAAGGTTATTGAATTCCCATTATCCTTAAAATGTTTTGAATCTAAATGTAAGAGAGTCAAATCGTGAACTCTACGACCCGAGGTCAACAACAATAAAGTGGCAACACGCCTAGAAACATCAAATAAACTTTGCAAATTTACATTAGTGTTTTTTAAATATTGAATTACTATCCTTGCGTCCCATATTGGCAATTTTGGTGGAATTGATTTAGCTAAAGATATAGCTTTTAAAATATGTTTAACCAAATGATTTGACGAAATCTTAATATCAGAGATTGTTTCACAAACTGATGCTATAGCTGATTTGTGAACAAGAATAGTACGGTAAGCTAATCGATCCTCCAGAAAAAGTTTTGCTAAATATCGAGCTACATCGGTAGGTTTCGGACAGCGACAATTTAGGTTATTTTGATTGCACCACATTACCCATTTGCTCCATATAGGCGTATAAGTCTTGAGTGTTGAAGCTCTCCAACATGTTGACAAAAGTTGTTGTTCTTCCTTAGACCAACTTTGTGTTAGAGAGTCCCACCCGAAATGAGCCAGGCTTCCAGCTTTAGGTTGTGAACTTGAGCTGGAGCACGCCCGGTCATCGTGTCCACCAGTGACGTTTTGAGGTCCCTGATTTTCATAGGACGAGCTAGGGCGCGGTTCTTCAGATCTGGACGCCAAAAGGGTTTCTTCCACCTGGGTGCTACTATTATATACCTTCCTTTTGCAGAGTTGAGGTGGCGTAACACCCGTGGAAGCAGGGCTGGTGGAGGGAATATCCATGCGAGGTCGTAACTCCAGTATCTGCTGAAAGCGTCGTGAAAGCAAGCGTTCGAGTCTGACAAGTCTAGAGTAACATAATTGCTCACTACTTGAGCGCCTTGTGAGGCAAACAGGTCTATGGTTGGTGTTCCCCATTTGGCGAATATTTTGATGGTCGCTTCGCTCAGCAGATGCCATTCGGAGCCGGTTCGATTTCGAGAGAGACGATCGGCTTCCACGTTGTACTGTCCCGGAAGGTGGTGAGGGACTAGTACAACATTGAGGCTGTCCGTCAGAGCCAGCAACTGTTTCGTCAGATTTAACAGATTTTGTGACTTCGTTCCGCCCTGGTTTTTTATGTACGACACCACGGTTCTGTTGTCGCTTTGCAGGATCACGGTTGAATTTTTTAGAGCATTTGCCTCTGAAGATATTGCGGCTATCACTGCATACATCTCCTTTAAGTTGCAGTGCCACTGCACTTGCTGGTGATTCCAAGGCCCTTTTAGCGTCTTGTTGTTGACTACGGCCCCCCATTGAATATCTGAGGCGTCTGTGACTAGGTAATTCACATGTGAGCTTTTGGGATGAATGCAAGATTTCTGGCTGACATTTTCTACCCACCAATGTAGTTCCAGTCGCACCTCGTCTGTGAACAGAGCCAAGTGGCTCGAACTTTGTTGAAGACGATTGCTCTGGCGCTGCAACGTACGGCAATGCAACCTTCCCCGGGGGGTGATGAAGGTCGCAAAGTTGAGATACCCTAAGAGGCGTTGCGCCTGCTTGAGGGTCCAACCGCCGGTTGCTAAGCGAGTCAATAGGCACTGACGGATTTTGGAAACTTTGTCTGGTGGCAAACTCTTGGAGTTGTATTGTGTGTCCCAGACAATTCCCAGGAATTCTATACACCTTGTCGGGATCAGTATAGACTTTTCCATATTGATATGCCAACCTAGGGTCGTGAGGAATTCTAATGCTAACTGGACATGATCTATTAAAGTCTCTCTGCTTTGGTGGACTATCAAATAATCGTCTAAATAAAGGACCAGGCGAAGACCTTTGCTGCGTAACACTTCGGCAGTCCAATTCGTGACTGATGCAAACATTTTTGGCGCCGCGGCCAGACCAAAGGGAAGACATGTCATTTGTAGCAGTCGGCCTTCGTAGCTCATGCGAAGAAAACAACGGTGTTTTTGAGATATTCGCAAATGGTAATAGGCTTGGGTTAGATCGAGCTTGACCATCCAGTCGCCCGCTTGTAAAAATTTGGGCATTTGCCGATGATGGAAAAGGTGAAAACTTTTTGGTTGCAAAAATCGATTTAGTGCCTTGAGGTTGAAAATAATCCGATGCTTTCCACTGCTTTTTGTTAAAATGAAAAGTGGGGATATGAAGGACGGAGTTAAAGGTGCGGGCTCGAGGATCCGACTTTGTATCATGGCTTGGATCTCCAACGACATCGTTGCAGAGCGTGGAGTTTGGAATTTCTCCATGACCTCCAACGTCGGAAAAACAAGGGGAGGTGTCTGAGTGAATGGAATGCGAGCTGCAGAAATTAATTTGAGAATCATTTTGGGTGGCCCGAATTGGGCCCACACTTTTCGGTAATGCATCAGACAACCTCCCGTGAACCTCGAGTCATTTGCGCCCGCTCCTGTTGACCTCACCCTTTCGCCCCCCCCTTTTCTTTTGATCATCAAAATTTCGTCTTTTGTTCTTCCCGTGGTGCGATTTGTTTTGTTGAAAACGAAAGGGTTTTTCACGGGAAGTTGAAGCGACCGGTGACTTTGGTCGTATCGGCGATTTGGAACGAACGAAAATTTTAGAACTAGGCGGCGGCGCTGTATCCTTAACCAATTTATCGATCCCGCCTATTTTCTGTATATAAGCCGATAAACTTTGAGGGTTGAACATGTATTCCGCTGAATTCCGCGGTATTTTCGCAATATCGTCGCGTACATATTTCCCTTTAAGATCTTTAAGGAGTGCCTTGCGCCTTAGTTCTATAACCTCTGCGCGTTTTCCGCAAATAATTTGTAAAATGTCTTCAGAAATAGTTTTGTACTCAGACTCGTTTCCGAATAACTCTTTTAATTTATTGTAAATCGTAGTTGATGTAAGCTGTACATCAGGCTTTGCAGACCAATCAATTATATTTCGCAAGGCTACATTCACAAACTCATTTTGAGCTAAAAAAGCATTTGACAAGGCAGCAAAGCCACGTTCCATCTGACACCATCGAAATGGCGCAGAAGGATCCTCAAAACGCCTCATTTCCTCGTTAACTTTCAGCTCAGAAAACGCCGGAATAGCCACATATTTCTTTTGAACCTCATTGTATCGCACAGAGTTCCAGTCTGAAGAGTCAAATCTTTGCATCGAAGCTAACTTAGCGACACGATTGGGATTAGATTTAGGTACGGAAGGTTCTCTAACGGATACGTTTAGTTCGGCAATGTCATTTATTCCGACTAACGGTCGTAAGAACGGATCGTCTGACGGTACATTAACTGGCACCAATGAAGGCTCCGCAGTCGAACAAGAAGCAGTCGGCTGCATTGCAGCGTAATTAGCACAAAATAAATTATTAACATGACTCACCAACTGCTGCGACAATATTTCAAACCTTTGCTCCATCTCCAGCGATGACTCGTGTGATCTGGTCCGGCGCCGTCGTTTTGGAGGCGGTTCATCTTCGCTAGAACTTGAACTCGATGCTGATGACCTTGGCTCCCTGGACGGCCCACGTGCGTTATCACTTTTACGTAACCGAGCGGAATCGCGATCGCTAAAAACGTCTGCGAGATTATCAACGCTCGGCTCTGTAGTTTTATCGTTATTGTCCATTTTAAAAACACGCACTTTTTACGTAACGGAAAAAAAAAATGTAGTAACTTTCTACTTTATTCTCGAAAGTTAAACCGAAATTTACAGATACTTAAACAAATGAGGGTATGTTAAGTTTTCTGTATTTAAACTAACGAAATGTGCGCGGTACGAAAAACAACGCAACAATGTCGAAGGAATGGCGGCTTGCTGTGTGCTGTTTAATTAGTTCCAGGAGTGGCCACAGGCGGCGCTGTGGTTGACTCACGTGACGGAAGTAGCATCATCTAACGATTTGGCGGGGAAAAAGACGATGTACTCTCATAAATGGACTTCGGACGTCAAACGGAACACATAATACGTATTAAGATTTTTGGTCTGCGAAATTACGTAGGTAGGTAGGTAGTAATGACAAAAGAATTTAAGATACACTAGAAAAATAACGATTGTATTTATTTTTAGTCAATAATATTTCATAATTACATAATATATATTGTAGGACCCGTGCCTTTCCTATAAGAACGACGTTACAAATAAATTTAATATCCAAAAACCATTTCATCTACCATGCATGGGCATGGTAGATGAACTGGGGATAGTACCTAATAAAATGGTGGCATATGTATTGCAACAATGTTAATCATAAACTAGTACCTACAGATTTCAGCTTAGAATAGTATGAAACTGTGACAGTCTTTTTGTTTTATTTAGGTCGGGCATTCGGGATTCATACTTGAGCCCCGTTGTTTAATACGGACCTAAAGTATACGTGTTAAATAGTAGGAAAGGGTAAATAATACCATCAACCGGATAGACTTTTATTTGACACTTTTTTATATAACACTTTAACACGTCAGTTTTTGTTTTTTTAACTATTTGAGTTCGGTGTTTCCTAGCTAAGCTAGTTTGATATCTTAAATAGGAAAACATACGTGTATGGTTTCATAGCCATAATCTAACTCATGGACATATGTCTCAATGATCACGACTAGAGGCAATCACTGATTTTTGAAATGTACCACTTTAATATATATAAATGTCGATCAACTTTTTTGGTTAAAAAGGATATACGAACATTTGTGTATTTTCCATAATCACATTCGCAATTTTATATGATTTCGTATTGACGTACAGTGGGGTTGTCATTGTAACCACCATGGCTGCGATAGTCTCCTCTCGGTAGAGGTATCAAACAAAAATTCAAACTAAAATCAAAATCGCTTCATCTGTTTAGGATCTTTGGTGCCACAGACAGACACACAGATACACAGCAATACACGTCAAATTAATAACACCCCTCTGCCGTCGAGGGTTAAAAAATGATTGAAAAACTCACTAAAGAAACGAACTAACTTACTTTTTATTAGCCTAAAACTTTAAAACAAAAGAATTTAAATCTATTCACAAAGACATTTATAAATTATATTTTTTTTTAGTTCAACCTGACTTGTCTTGATACAAACACAAAAAAAAAAATATTTTGTTACTGAACATATTGATTAAAAAATCATTTAATTTATCAATCATTCATTCGCGTTGTCCCAGCACTATGCACATCGCTACTCTGTCAGCCCCTGTACTGCGTTTGTGTGTGCTACCAACGTACCACTGAATTTTTCCATCGTAAAGGCATTAACGATTATTTCGACATTGTACTTAAATAAAACTATGTTGATGTATAATTTATACTTATATGTGGTAGTAAACACCATGGCTTGGCAAATTGAAAGTGGCTGATTGCTTTTTGCAAGAGGAAACTGCACAATTAACCATTTTTTGGGAGAACTTACTTGCGACACAATACGATACACAATGGCGGCGGTCGGTGAATGAACTAGTTTTATATAACGCGTATGGTCATATGGCCAAGCGACTTTGGCAGAGGGGTTCGCTCAGCTATGCCCTCTCCATAGGTTAAATGCTCTAAGGCATAAGCATATCTTTGTTTACTTTCTCTTTTTACCCGACTACGGCAAATCTGGAAAGAAAGGTTATGATTTAGCAGCTTGTGTATGTATATTCGCATAAATATTATTTACGTATTGTTTATTACACCGTAGCGCCTAAACTGCTGAGCTGGATTTGATGAATGACGTGCCAATAGATTCAATGGTCCGGTTGATATAGGCTACATTTACCTACTACACAAAAATGAAAAAGAAGAAAATTCTGAGTTTAGAATTAGTACCTAACTACAAATCTACAATATTTATTTAAAGCAAGCGGAAAAACAAACAATTTTATTATAAAGAGTTTATACTATAGACAATAAAATTGATTGTTCAGAAAGGTGCGATCGTATTTTTATAATTACTTCTACCCATGTATCACAATTTTCTCCATGGCAGTCACAGTCAAGCAAAAAAAGATTGTAACTCTTTTTTTTTACAGGTGATGACATCTTTTTTCTAAGAGAAAGTTTTGGTTTTTATTTTTCATGGCACACAGATAATTGTTAGGAATGTACAAAATATCATAACGTAAGTATGTCCGTTTCCGTATTTTTGTGATACTTATATAAACAAAAAGATCAAGATGAGTACTTACTAAGATCATCAAAGCCAGTGCGGCCGAGCCCGATGTCTTCGAGACGTCGATCTTACAGGCCTTGGTAGAGTTGGAGACCAACTCCAACCTGAAGGCGCAAATGAGGGAGTTGTACATTACAAAGAGTAAGGAAATCGAACTACACAACAAAAAATCCATCATAATCTACGTGCCCATGCCCAAGCTAAAGGCATTCTAGAAGATCCAGATCCGGCTGGTCCGTGAATTGGAGAAGAAGCTCAGCGGTAAAAACGTTGTGTTCGTTGGAGACCGCAAGATCCTGCCCAAGCCCAGCCACAAAACGCGCGTCGCCAACAAACAAAAGAGGCCCAGATCTAGGACCCTGACGTCAGTATACGACGCCATCCTGGAGGATCTCGTGTTCCCTGCTGAGATTGTGGGCGCATTCGGATCAAGCAGGACGGCTCCCAGCTGATCAAGGTGCACCTCGACAAGAACCAGCAGACCACTATTGAGCACAAGGTGGACACCTTCCAGTCGGTATACAAGAAGCTGACGGCATGCGAAGTTACCTTCGAATTCCCCAAACCCTACTTGTGAACTTAGGAATATGACTTTACAATATAAAGAGGCATTATTTGTCTGTTTTGATTACAGAAAATGAAAATTTTATTGAAAATTAAAATAATATTACTATTGTGATGACCTACTAAAGACCTACTAATATAACAAGGTCGAAAGTAAACAACGGATGCGGGCGAGCACGGCCTACTGTGACAGGCTTGAGTCACACATTTATAACACAGTTTGGGAGCAAAACCCGTGATAAAATGTGTGACAAAGGCCATGCTCGCCCAGCAGATAAAATAAAAAAAGGAATGTACAATGTTGGTTCAAACACCAAAATTAAATAGATCTTCTCAAAAGTCTTGTACCTACCTAACTCTTTTACCGCAGGACTCGAAGATTACATTTCTGAACGAATGTTTTCCGTACAGGCAATTTCCTTTCACTTTGACATCTGATAAATGTCATTTTTGACGGAAAAACGACAACAGGTTTCTTTTTCTGCAGTCTCGTTCCAGTCCAGATTTCCAGTGTATTTTAAACTCTATTTGCTATCCGTCTCTTATTATTTTCAAGTTTTAAAAAGAGATATTACTACAGAGTCGTTGTTTTCTGTATTGCACTTACTGACTTTTTTATGTGGTAGTGGAACTGCTGTTTTATTTTGAGTTGTAAATATTTTTTCGCGACTAAAATACATCGTAAAATGATATAAAATGTACACATTACTACATGGGTTTTACAAATACTTGGTGCAAAAAGACGAATACTGTGTATTAATATTAGGACTTGACAATGCAGGCAAAACGGTAAATAGCCATACAACTACGACAAATTCTCCTAAAAAGTTTTCCAATATCAATTTTGTATGTAATATTTTCATTTCACAGACTTATCTGGAGGCTACAAAAACAAAATTTACTAAGAAATATAAAGCCATGAACCCTAATAGGATAACAACTACAGTTGGACTAAATATAGGTAAAATAGATGTGGATGGCGTGAGGCTAAACTTCTGGGACCTCGGCGGGCAGCAGGAGCTGCAGTCTCTTTGGGACAAAGTAAATATCTCACTTAAAATAATCCTTTTAAAATCTCAAATTTAGAAAACCTTTTACCTAGTATTTTTCCAACTATGTTGAGATTGACTGCCATTCTTACCAGATAGATAAAATTAAATACAACTTTTGCTGACTACAATCACATCACACTAATATTATAAGGCGAAAGTTTGAGTGTGTTTTTTTACTTCTTCATGCCAGAATGGCTCAACGGATCTGAATGAAATTAGGCACAGAGATAGATTATAGTCAGGAATAGCACATTGGATATCTTTATCTCGGGAATATGTTCCCTTAGGTTAATTTTCGACTTTCACAGGGGCGAAGCTGGTCTTATAAATAAGGAAAAGATACCATCCATATTCAGACTCATAATAGCAATATGCTTATACAATTTTAACATTGGACACTTTTTAAAAATTATTCTGTAACCTGCCAATTTGGATTTGAACAATTGTTTTCAAGTATATCAAAACAAAATCTACAAAACTGCAACTTTGGCTCAGCCAGGGAATAGATTGTTAATGACCTTAAGGTTGAATGTCATTTTGCGCTTTATAAACAACAAGGTCAATATGATGAATTTGTTAACTAAAGTAATAAACAATATTTTTCCTTACTTTACTCTAAAATGCCTTACTTTAATAAAAATGGTAATTTTTAAATGAAATGTTCTCATGTTTTCAGTACTATGCAGAGTGCCACGCCGTCATTTACATAGTAGACTCGTCTGACAGAGAACGAATTTCAGAGTCGAAGGAAACCTTTGGTTGGTAATTACTTTAAATACTTATCTTTTTCCATGAATGAAAAGCATGCTAAAAAATTGGGTACAAGGTTTTATCTATACAAATGAATATTGAATGCATGTGAATATATATGTGGTACTAATAACAAATATGCAATTTTTAAGATTTTTGTATGTCTGTTTGTTCCGGGTAATCTCCGAAACTGCTGGACCGATTTTGACGGGACTTGCGCTGGTAGATGTTACAAGGAGTTACATATAAACTTTTTAACTCGGCAAAAATCACAGTTCCTGTGCGAAAATGAATTAAAAAAATTACGAGTTTGACGCGGGCGAAAGCTGACGCTAGTAAAAATATATATAATTGCTGTAATATTCTTTAAAAACAGAATGTAGTACAATGGGAGGTTTTAACCTGCAGCAGAATGTTAGACTAGGCTAGAATTTCTTTTGTTAACAAGAAATTTGTTAAATATCTATAACTTATAGAACCAATCAAAAGTCTTGTTGCCTGTAAGTGGCCTGTAATGATGCTATCTTAACTGTAATTACTAAAACATGTATTGATTGATGATAACACAAATGCTTAGAGTTGTAATTGGGATCTAAGCACTTTAGATTGTTTACCGTTTTAGGGTTTCGTACCCAAAGGGTAAAAACGGGACCCTGTTACTAAGACTCCGCGGTCCGTCTGTCTGTCTGTCAACAGGCTGTATCTCATGAACCGTGATAGCTAGACAGTTGAAATTTTCACAAATGATGTATTTCTGTTGCTGCTATAACAACAAATAGGTACTAAAAACAGAACATTTTAAATTTTGAATTGGGGCTCCATACAACAAACGTGATTTTTTTGCTGTTTTTTTGCGATAATGGTACGGAACCTTTCGTGCGCGAGTTCGACTCGCACTTGGGCGGTATAAACACTACAGAAACACCTAGTATATTTTGTAGTTTTGGGTTCAAATCACCATGCTTGTGTAGAATGGGTCTTTTTCAAAAAAAAAAAAAAAATATTTTTCAATTTCTCTTTTCTTCAATGTTTCAGACAGAATGATTGCTTCAGAGCACCTCTCCGGGGTCCCGCTGCTGGTGCTAGCCAACAAACAAGACATTCCAGATTGCATGGGAGTTCACACCGTGAAGCCCATATTCAACCAGAACGCTCACCTTATCGGAGCAAGGGACATAATGCTTATGGCCATTTCTGCTCTTACAGGGTAAAAGAGACGATAATGCTTCATTGTCACTAATTATGCGTGTATAGCACAAATACCCAGTTAAGAGGCTTGTTTCCACTCTACAATATGTTTCGTTTTGTTATAACACTAGCTTTTCCCCGCGGCTTTGCTCCCGTGGCCCACCACACAGGACCCGTTTTCAGGATAAAAAAATATCCTATGTCACTCCGGAATAATGTAGGTTTCTAATGAAAAATGAATTTTCAAAAAAAAAATAAGTACTTTTGAAGTTTTGAGTTTATCCATTACCAACAAATGAATCTTTCCTCTATAATATCTATACTAATCATATAAAAGAAAGACGGGTTTGTTACAACACTTATAACTCGAGATCTGCCGGACCAATTTGCATGGTTTTTGATTCGTTGGATTTGTCTCCGCCCCGAATAGCAGAATACATCTTAAAAACGTAGGGTAGGTAGGGTCGGTAGGGTAGGCAGGGTAGGTAGGAAGCCAGTTGACGGGAGCGAAGCCGCGGGGGTCAGCTAGTAATATTATAAAGAGGTTAAGTTTGAATGGTTGTAGGGGTAATCTCTGGATCTACTGAACCGATTTTGAAAATTCTTTCACCAGTAGAAAGCTACATTATTCCTGGGTGACATGGCTAAAATTTATTTAAAAAAAAAAATAGCGATATTATGAAAATTGCAATAATGTAACCCAGAGTAGCAAAATTTTGCCTATAAAATTTATTCTTTGGCTTGCGCTTAGAAAATTATTGATGATACATAAAAATTATGTACTACATGATTTAAGTACTCATTATTACCTACTAAAAAAGCTGCAAGAGAATATATCTAACTATCATAATAAAGTCAACTGGCTACCCTGCCAACCCTGCCTACCCTACCTACCCTGCCTACCCAGCCTACCCTACCCTACCTACCTATCTAATAATTTTTATGTATCATCAATAGTTTCCTCAGCACACACCAAATAATGAATTTTACAGGCAACATTTTGCTACTTTGGGTAACATTATTGCAATTTTCATAAGGATCACAATTTTTTTTAAAATATATTATAGCCTATGACACTCAGGAATAATGTAGCTTTCTACTGAAGAAAGAATTTTCAAAATCGGTTTAGTAGATCTAGAGATTACCCCCTACAACGTCAAAAACTCACAAACTACATATTTATAATATTAGTATAGATTAATTCTTATTCAAATAAATAGTTTAACAAATTGGTAGGATAGGGTAGGTAGGTAGGTAGCTACCTAGTTGACGGGTGCAAAGCCGCAGTTAGCTAGTTATATATAGTGTACATAACTTCATGCCTTTATTTTCCGAAGGGATAGGCAGATTTGTATTTATGGTGTTGTACTATAAATACACATCATATACATTGCAGCTGTTAAGTTTAAGTCCCATGCAATAGTGCAGGGGCACCAATTAGTTTCAATTGGGGTGCCCCCCCCCCCTCCCTTCCCTCCCGGCCTTATAAATAATAATAAAACAAATGTAATCAATAAAAGCAAGTAGGTACCAAGTTTTTTTTTTCAAATATTGCCGTTAAAAACGTTTTTACTTGAACTATCCGTCAGAAGTTTAGTTATTCTAATGTTGGTGCCGGCTATTGAAAAGTTCATCTTGGAAACGTAGCTGGATGAGAGACGCATGGGACCGGTCAATGTGGCGACACTTGGGGGAGTAGGTACTGAACATAGACATGTCCAGCAGTGGACGTCTTTCGGCTGAAATGATAGTGATTATGATGGTGGAATCATCTTGGAGTCCACAAAAATAGGTCGGCAGTCCGCGCCGTATTGCGTAAGTGTGCAAAGAGTTAAAACTCTATCCAACCGAACAAATTGACCAATCAAATGCAAGATGAATGACGCGATGTGGATTTCCGTTTTGTGTGATTAGCCGATTTGGTCGGTTGGATAGAGTTTAAACTCTTTGCGCACTTGCGCAATACGGCTGCGGATCCGGACCGGTCTGCGGTACGTTAACCATTATAACATTATAATAATATCCTTGCATCATTCCAGTTTGTCTGTTGGGCTGAGTCCATTCTTGAAAAGTCAATAAAAACCAGTAAAATTAAAGATAGTAAAAAGACCTCCCCCATCCGCCTTCAATGTGCAAGACTCCGCAGTTGTTGCCAATAATTATCGCTCGATAGATATAATTTGAGTTACAGATAACAAAATTTTTATCATGCTGATAAAATAACTTTTATTTATTTAAACTTTTGATACCATTCGAAAATCAATATTGAGCCCATCTCACATTAACATATCACATTTATAAGCTTATATTAATTTTTATTTTTATTATTTTCAAGTGAATTCATATAGTCTTAACTTTTTACAAGAATTTGAACAAAGGTTATTATAATAAAAAAATAATAAAAAAATTGCCTATTCAGCAATTATTTAAACCGATTTAATCGGAATCAGTGATTCCTCTAATTACACATTACATTTATATTTGTAAAGGTGGAAAAGAGAGACACAAATGTCTATTGTTTTACCTAAGCACCCATCACATTGATACTTTATGGGTTGACGGCGCCCGCGCACTTTGTTTACTATCTTAAGTAACTATTTTAAGTAGTACACACATAAATGTATAAGGAAATTAATTAGTAAATAAGTGTGTCAATCACCTAGAAAATATAAAAAGCCAATTTTCTTAAATCTACATCTTTTCTAAACTATTTAAACAAAATAGAAATGGCATTACAAATTTCAAACAAAGTAATCTAAAGTGTGTAATTAACCGTCATTAAAATACAATTTCCAATGCATAGGGACTACGAGTTTGTTTATTTATTCTTATTTATTATGACCTGTTTATTAATAGTGATTTATTTTCAGGGATGGAGTGGACGAAGGCATCAGATGGCTAGTGGACTGCATAAAGAGAAACAGCATCGACCGACCGGCGCGCAACCACGACGACAACTTATAAAGGCGGCACCTACACCCGCCGCATGTATAATATGTCTTACGCGCGACCGAACGACACTACCGATACAATGAATAATAATTAGTTTTCCTATTAAGATAATGATGTGACTCGCACGGCCCATTGTTTTGTACATACAGTATTGACATTTAAGAATAAAACATTACTAGAACTGGTGCTGTATTGCTATTGCTATCCTTTTTCAGTGATAAATTGTACCTTTGATAAGAGATACGTTGTGACTGGATATTTGAGGAGTACCTGCACCTGATAAAAACACTTCTGATAACAGTACAGTTTACACCGTCGTGGAATATTGTGGCATAGCTTGTGAAATGTTTTTATTAAAACAATTTTAGGACATTTTGATAGTGTGGTTTTTAAAGTTTAATTATGGCATATCCTATGTATGAAGTTGATTGGAGTGTATTGCCGCCAGAACAAAACAGAAGGTAGGTGAAAATTTAAATGATTAATTAAAGCTGATAGAGTTAAAAAACATAGATCATGATAATGCCTCGTGAAATCTGTTGGACAAATTCAACCGTGTAAATATGTCAATCACGCACAGTAGCAGAAATGTAGCAAAGCGGAAATAGTTTTCCGTTTTCCAAAAAGGTTTTCCACGTAGCGTTCGTTCAGGATTCACAAGTTGCCAGTTTCTTTCATTCATAACATTCGAACTTGTATATAATTTAATAATTCACTAAAAATAAAAATAGAAAATAATATATTTAATTAACACTTCGTTTTCTATAAAATTCTAAAAGATAAACTTATTGGAATGGAATAAGGAAAGTTATTTGATCAAAATTTAAGCAAACGTCATGTGCGAGTCACGGCGGCCATGTTGAATTTCTTGCAACGCACCACGGAAATGTCAGCTGGCAATTGTATTATTTCTTTGTAATTATTAAAATATAGCATTACATTTTGACAAAGCACTTTTTCTGTGATAATAAGTGAACATAAAAATGAGCAAATGCCGCATTTGAGTTTTAATTTGAAGTGAAAATATGACAGAAGTTAGTCAAAGGTGGCATGCGATTTCACTTGCATTTCTATGGTTTGTGACGAAATAAAATGCTCGCAGACCTAACTAAATACGTGTAAATTCTTTTTTAGTTCCTTACGTTATGATTTTAAGAGTATTCCAGTGATAGTTTTTGTATCAGAGTGGTTTTTCGTTTGACTGGTTTTTGACCTCTCGTTCTTTTCACCTGGCTCCGTGAAGTAAGATTACCTGTGTTCGTGAACCGCAAGAAACATCTGTTGTGGGCTGTAAAGGATTTATAAAACGGACAAGATGAACGGCTCTGAATCCGGGTAAATTGAATTGTTATTTATATTTCCCTTGCCAAATAGGTTAGAGCAAAAAAAATACCTTCCATGAATATCCTGATGATTTTAAATGTTGTATAAATTGTCCAGTGCATGTGAGACATGTTTACATAAATCGCGATAGTACAAGTAAATAAAAAACAGTTACCTACAAATTTATGGTGTTTATTGCTACTTATCATCAGTAATGTTTCATTCTTGTAGCTGCAGTTGGTTGCTCATGATCTCATTGTTTATATTGTTTGTAGATAGGTAGAGTCAACTGAATACTATTCTTTCATATAATAGCACATTTGCATTAACAACTGTGTTAACATTCACAGCTCTATAAAGTTAGTATGACATTCAATAAGCTTGACCCTTGTATTGCATTTGTCATCTATTATCATCAATCAACCGTTCTTCGAATTTTTCTCTCATGGAATGATTAGTCGCCACAATATATTTATTATAGGAACAAAATATTAAACCCTTCTATTATGTCACCATGAAGGAAATACTTCATCAATATGTGAACCACTAAAGAAGTAAAAAGAGTCAAAAAGTTTCTTATATTTTAGTTTGTTTCTAGCAAAATGGGTGTATTAGAGAGTCACCTGTGTCACTGTGTGTTAGGCACAGGTGTACCTTTGGCAAATAATAGTGTAATATTGTTGCCATTTTAACAAATCTTTGAAAAATAATAGAAATATTATCCATTTTTGCCATTTTAACAAATAAAAATGCCCCAAAAATTTACCTTGGTGGACCACCCATCTTTGGGCAATAATAGCGTAATATTGTTGCCATTTTAACAAATACAAATGCCCCAAAAATTGACCTTGGTGGACCACACATTAATTATGACTCAGACATATCAAATTCCCCAGTATTTAATTACTTTCATAATTTTAGACACCACACATAAAATATCACAAATGTTCTGACTGTATTTTATAGGTTCTGTTATAGTTATATATATACAGAATGCCGCCAGCCATTATGTAAAGGTATTGTTACAGTAAACAAAGCTTTGATGGCATTTTGCATTCATGGAGGACAGGTTCATGAGGTCATTAAGCCTTATAGCTGCGTTAGCCTTACCACTCACTCACTCCATTGTGTATTCAGACTAACTTTTCCAACAGTTTTGCCACTTAATTAATTATTTGTTGTGCAGTTGATGTTCTGAAATTATCCCAAAATAATATACTACTGGGATAACAAGTATCCTATGTTCTAATTCAGATCATAGTCTACATGTGTGCTAAGTTTCATCAAAATCTGTTCAACTGTTGAGGCCTCACATTGGCTAATATTTAAATGTACCATAGGAGTAGTATTCATATTGCATTTACAATGAATAAGTCAGTAACTAAAATGTTATAAATATAGATTGGAGTATGTTCAATATGCAGTTATTAATAGTGATTGAAGTAAATCCACCATAATTATTATGATATTGATTTTTCCTCACACTGTAGTTTTACACCTACCGCATTAAATTATGCTCTGCTGGTTAACTTAAGATTTGTTTTTGTTTATTAAGAACTAGTTACCTAATTTGATATAAAATGTTTTTATGTAATTGTTAACTAAAATCATTATAAAATGACCAACAAAACCTACTTAAATTTGTTAGCATTATTTTCATGTCCAACTCAGACCATCTCAGTTTTGTTTATAAATACAAATTAAACGCAATCACAACATTACCCAGCATATACCTTAATCATAATTATCAGTACATAAACACATTTCGAATAGTATTACGTCTGATAATTCCAATTGGTAATTGATCCTAATTGATCACTGCAAAGTAATGAAGTTATCAATAACTAGCGGACGCCTCGCCGCTTCACCCGCATAGTTCCCGTTGGACTACAGGAATGAGAGAGAAATGTAGCCTATGTCACCGGAGTATATTGTAGCTGCCCAACTGTGAAAGAATTTTTGAAAGCGGTCCAGTAGTTTTAAGTTTATTTGTTACATACAAAAATAGAAATCTTTCCTCTTTATAATATAAATATAATTCTCGCCAAACTTCTTGGCCGCCCTGAAGTTGGCTACAATGGCTGCGCTGTAGGAAATCTCATACAAAAACAGCAACGTTTCGTGAGGCGTTTGGCGAGGGCTATGCAGATTGTCAATCCATGAGCACATTCAATAATTGACCCCTATTAACCATGCCAATGTGATCTACCATTTTTGATCAGGGTAGTGATTGATTCATTTTAGGATCTTATTTAATAAGTATGTTAACTGCCACAAACCTTTTTAAAACTGGTAATTGTAACAGGTTTGTGTATTGAAAAGAAAATTATGTCTCCATACAAGTAATTAAAATATAAAATTAGGCAATAAAAATGCGGAATCTCCTAAAGTTAACTAGGACTTTTATATATTACAGTGAATGTTGTAGTGTGAAAATAACATATTTCAAAACTACAAAATAAAATCAAAATCTACACAGTTATCCTGTAATTATTGAGGAAATAGTAGAATAAAATTGATTTCATCTTAATTTTATCCTAACTCAACAAACATAGGGGGAAAAATATAATAATATACACTAAAACAAGCCATAGTAAAAAAGATTTTGTACAAAATGTTCTTTATGCCTTCAACGGTCATAATTAGCAAACAATTGTTGCAATCATTGAGGGGATATTGGTGATTGAAGTTCCAATCCAGCCTATTGTACTATATCACACATCGGGCTGATATCCAACCATGTTTTATTATGTGTGGGAAATTTGTTTATTAAATCCACGCAAACACCTTGGTGTATCACTCATGATAATATCACTGAGAGTATCTAGTTTACTGATGTAATTCCCCTAGCAATCCACTGCTGGATATAGGCTTGTGAAATGTTACACTACAACATCCTTCCTTCAACTTCAGTGTTTTATTCTATTTTGTTTGTTATTTATATATTCTTCTATTTTATTTTATTATATAAGTCCTGTTTCCGTAAGTGTGTCCGTGGCATCAACAGTAGGCCCTATCAGAATATCAGCGCAGCGTTATTACCTTTTTTGGATATCGCTGCACAAGCTGAGATAGGAGCCTTTTTGGTCTCGCACAGGGCTTTTTTATTATTGTTTAAGTGTATGCTTATTTTCTCGTGTCTCCTGTGCGGGTCACAAATAAATATTTTTCTTTCTTTCTCTCTTTTCTATCCAAATCGCCTCAAATTTATGTATTGGATCATCATAATTTGTCTGGAAGAGATTGCGGAATGTGATAAGGGGACCCGTTGTACGTTTTTTAGTTTAAAGTTTCTTTAATTCTTGTATATTATTGTGTAAAATAAAGAATATAGTAGTACTATCCATGATCTAACTTCGCTTTCTTTGCAGGTTCAACCCGGCATTTAACATTGCCACTATAAAACAAGTGGTAAATGAGGCCATAGAAAGAGGTAAGGATAGTTTATAATTAATGTTAGCTTTGGTTGTATACTTAGGTAAAGGTAAAGACAATCATACTGTACGAAAGAGCGAGATTACTCTATCAATGAGATGGCAATTTGATAAATTTAGTCCTAAGATCGACAACCATTATTTAAATAATTAATCTATCATCAATCTGGACCCTATGGCCTACCTTAATCTTTGTCAATCAGACCAAATTGATATTGTAACATCCATGATACAGTTATAATACTTTAAGGAAAGCATTAAAATACCACAAGTTCTATCCTATTTTAATTTTAAAAGATTCCTTTCTAAAGTATCAGTTATCACTAACATTAAATATTGTGATAAAAGAGGTAATTTGATCCTTATCTTCCCCGAATATGAAAAAGTTTCAGTATAGTAGTCACAGTGGATCTTTGTGTCTCTGAAGTTGGCTGCAAGACCCTGCGCAAGTGCTATTTTTGTGTCAATGTTGAAGTAGAAGATAGCATTGTATAACTGCCTCTTTCACTCGCTTACATTTGTCGCTCATCCTATATCGTTTACTCATGCAGTATACTCAATGACAAACTGTTTCTTGTGCAATGGTTTGCAGAGCCTAACTTCAGAAACACAATGATCTGCTGTGACTACTATATCTTAGTTTAACAATCAGGCAAGAGGCAAAAAATCTTGACTTTGAATTGATACAGTTGTCAAGAAATTAATGAACAGCAAAGACAACAGATTGAATGGAAATTGCACTTTGGATCCATATTAAAACCGTTTGCAGCATGACTATCCAGCATTATAAACGACTATTTTATTACTTTTTATATAACTTCAGTTAGCCTTCATGCCTTGACTAATTCAGTACTTAGTTATATTAATACTATTTAAGATAATATAAAATAACATTTATAAAATCTAAGTTTGCTTTCAGCTATTTACTAACCCATACATTCATTACATAGAATTATTGTCGAAATCGATGAAGAGACCTTATCAGTAAAAGGTACTTTTCATACAGAAATTGAGTAGAAAATATCTTGAAATGAGGGTGACCTTTAAGAGGCTTTTGTACGGTTTTTGATTGAAATATTCAATAGAGTACAAATTTCCGATAAATAATATTTGGATCGCAGAAATTGATATCGTAGAAAAAGATAACTACTTCAAAGTCGGACTTGATAGAGCCATAACTTGAAATGTCTATTTTATTAATGTTAAACTTGTTACTTTTACCCCGCGGATGCTGTAATTTCTATCTCGCAAAGTTAGCGCGTCGTAATCGAATCGTTCCGGGTTAATTGGTCGTCCGTAACACTTTATAAGTAGGAAAACGCTTTTAAACTTGAGGTTTTCTTAAATTGAAACGATCATACTTGAGTACTTGTGATACGGGCTTACTGCTAAAGTTGTGCGGTAAAACGACTCTTTAAGTAAACTAAAATATACTCTTTACTCGAAAAGTACTCTTTTTAATAGCAGATTCCTTTATTTAGACCAGCTATTTATAAACGAAAGATAACCAAATGTTAATGGATCTATGAATTAAGGATGAATCGGTTTTCGCGGCAAAAAATTCAATAAGTCATTAATAACCTGTCAATCAGCCTATTGATCCAAAATGGCGTCACACATTTTCGTTAATCGATTCGACAATGATTCACCAATCACGTTTGACATCACCTAGTCTAAGATAACGCACTCCAAACAAGCACTGATCTCTGCTTTCTATGTGTGTGTGTCGTCCGTAACAGTCGCGCCGGTTTCAGTGCGGATGCCGACTCCGACCCGTCTCCGGGACCTTATCAGGCAGATCAGGGCCGCGAGGACGGCGGCTGAAGAAAGAAGCGTGGTGAACAAGGAGTGTGCGTACATACGGTCTACCTTTAGAGAAGAAGATAGTGTTTGGAGGTGAGTTTGTGTCTTTGCCTTTGTACTTTTTCTTTCAGCCATTGTCTGCTCTGTCCCTACGTGGCAAACTCTTCGTCAGTTATTGAAAAAACCGGATTTAGGAACACTACCTACGGATATCGGATATCAATGAGGAACACAATCTTACTCTTAACTGAATTCAGAGGAAGAACCGCCCTTAGTCATCATGTGTACCTACATTACGCAGACAGGTGCGATGCGGCAATGCGACAGCGATACAACCACGCATTTTTCTACAATTGTTGTACTGGTGAATTAATTTCTAGAAAAACTCTTCGTCTTACTGTCGTGTCGCCAACTGTCTGTAGCAGTCTTTACATTTATCGTTAAACTAAAAACATTACACTGAGCATTCTGCAAAATTCGAATACGTTAAGCAAAAAAGACATAATTTTCGCTCAAGTCAATCACCTGTGATCCGGTTACCAAAACCGACGACACAGTACACAAACAAACGAAGTCACACTTCCTTAGTTTCGACAGTTCAATGAACCTCATTATTGGCTTGCAGCTCAACCAATAAACTCTTGCATAAAAATATTACGAAAGTGAAAGAAAAAGCTGTCAGATCGTAATCATACTAATGATAAACTGCGATTTATATGCAGATTTAATTGCAGACCAGTTGCCTCGCACGAGTAGGTTTATTATGCCAGAACTTTTTATCGAAAATGCTGAACTATAGATGTTAATAAAACTGTCCGGAACTAGCAGATGGTCTGTTGGAATTCGTGTTTTAGTATGATTGATCTGATATAGCAGTGGACCGGTTTTGTTTTAGGCAGTCCTCTTTTTGGGTGTATCTTCCCTTAGAACGACAGTCGCCAACGACCTTGAGAGAACAAAACCTGCACTCGTTTTACACCCGTGCCACCCAATATTCAGTAATTTTTTGTACTTTCCTTATTATGCTATGTAAAAAAAGCCTTAAATCTAAATGTAGATAATTAAATTGTCTATAAGATGGAGACTATTTCATTAAAATATGCGGTTTTGGTGCGATTGTCGCTTTTTGTCCATTTTTAACCCCCGACGGAAAAAGAGGGGTGTTATAAGTTTCACGTGTGTTGCTGTGCATCTGTGTGTCTGTCTGTGGCATTATAGCGCCTAAACGGATGAACCGATTTTGATTTAGTTTTTTTTGTTTGAAAGGTGATTTTGTCGAGAGTGTTCTTAGCTATGTTTGAATAAAATCGGTTCAGCCGTTCAAAAGTTATGGGCGTTCTACTGTTTGAATCGGGGTGTTTTCGCAAGATAAATGAGTGGGGGTTTTTTAAATTTTGAAATTTTACTTGTAGACATAGCTTTACAAATTAATAAAAATTTTCTTAAATTAAATTATTAAGAAAATGGTCTAATGTAACATATATTTTTTCAAAAAAATTACGACTAGCTGTTTAGACGTGATTCTGATTTAAAAATCAGCTACTGAGGGGTATCTTCGCAAGCCTGGCCGGAGGCTAAGAGATTAGTCTCCACAGGGAAGCCCGGTTAAGCATATGTCGGTCACATTTGACTGTTTGCGAGACGCCACGTAGAGAAAATAAAAAATAAAAAGGGTATCTTCGCCTATGTTGTGTTAGAAGCAAAGTAGACACAATCAGGATTGAAACTATTTACTGTAGCTTTGTTTGATATTGGGTTTTTCCAGTACATACATTGATAGGTTTTTCCACAAGATCAATACAACACAGTGTTACTTGTTAAAATAACAACCTTATGTGTAAGTGCGAAAATCAATAACTTCTAACTAAGCATACTAAAACTTCAGTCATAATAAATGCTTAGTTTACGTTTCTCCAAGACCACAAAAACCAGGTCATGACTCGTGACCTTTGGCACAAACTGTCAAGTTCCACAACGTTTCAGCTATAATGCTGACAGCGGATCTTTGTGTATCTGAAGTTGGCTGCAAGACCCTGCGCAGTAGCTGTTTTTGTTGTGTCAATGTTGAAGGTGAAGATAGCATTGTATAACTGCCTCTTTCACTCGCTTAAGTTTGTCGCGCCGTCCTATCTCGCTTACTTTATGCAGTATACTCGATGAAAAACTGTTTTTTGCGCAATAGTTCGCAGAGCCAACATCAGAGACACAAAGATCCGCTGTGACTACTATATAGTTCTTGCCAAACCTCCTGGCCGCCCTGAAGTTAGCTACCTATATTTTTTTTTTGTTTTTATGTTTTTTTTTTAGTTGGTTATTTTTTTTCGAATTAGGTGCATTTAAACATATAAGTTTTATATATTTTTGAAATCACCTCTTAAAGCCCTTTATTTTGATACCCCACGCGTTGGGTTTGGAAAAAAAAATGAAATTGAATGTAGCCAGTGACACTCGCAGGGTTAAAACGAATCGATTGACGAAAGAACCATCAAAATCGGCCAACGCGTTTGGTCTCTAGAACGCCATATAGGAACAAACATACCTACATACATACTTGCATACATACATACATACATAGACTGATAAACACATGACCCTCCTTCGGCAGTCGGGCAAAAACAGCACCGATCCGTGCTTAACGCATCGGAAAGCCAACTTCAGGGCGGCCAAGAAGTTTGGCGAGAACTTTACCTACTTAACCACACTCGACATTGCATTGATTTAATAGATAATTTTCCGACAGCTGTTGGTTTTCACGACACATATTCATATTTTATCAGATAAGACCTAACCAACCGAACATAGATACGTTCCCCTGAAGGTTGTATGAAACCACAACACAACCGCAAGGTACAAAGTTACATGGCTGTGACGTAAACCATTTGTTGGATACGTAAATAAATTAACAAGCTAAGGCGATAAATCTAAACTACTTTACGGAGGTAATATTTTATGTTTGTAATAGGTTATCTTTGGAATGATTCGTTTACAAAAATTCTATCATCATAATTTCATAAATGTATCCGACGAAACGACACTCTACCGCTGAGTGTAGTGCTGGTACTATACTTGGCGTATTAGCTATTATTATTTTAAAAGAACTTTATTTTAATAGCATTGCGTTTTGCATTGCCAACATTTTGCAATTTTTTTTGCCAAGTGTAGTGCCATTAATGCTACTTTTTAGCCCGAAAAAATGCCAATTCTTGCGCGACAGGCCTTGGCTAAGCCGTAGGAAAAAGCTAGTGTTTCTATATTTTATTAACCGACTTACCAAAAAGGAGGAGGTTCTATGTTCGACTTCTTGTATGTTTTTTTTTATTTTTTTATTTTTTTTATGTTTGTTCACCGATATCTCCGTCAATTGTGGACCGATTTTAAAAATATTTTTTTTGTTTGAAAGAGTATGTTTCGAAATTGGTCCTATTTTAATTTGGTAAAGGTCTGATGAAGAACTTCGGAGATACACAACAGAACTCTTCAATAAATAACGGCAAAACTCTCGGGATTGCTGCAATCGCATGTCTGTTTGTTGTTTATACCATTTCATAACATAACATCATGCCAGTACGCTCTAAAGGGGTACGCAGATCTCTCATTTCACCGGTTATGTTCAAGTTTCATGTTATTCGGTTAATCTATTCTGGAGTTATAGGGACCTTAATAAACAACTTGCTATTAGGTAGGTAAAACTAAAAAGAGAAAAATAAAAAACTTTTTTTCAAAAAAATATCACCGACTTCCAAATGAAAAACTACAAAGTGAAAAATAACTTAACTTTTGGAAGTCGGTGTCCATATCGCAAAAAAATGGTTCCTACGAAAGACACCGACATCCAAAAGTTAAGTTATTTTTCACTTTGTAGTTTTTCATTTGGAAGTCGGTGATATTTTTTTGCAAAAAGTTTTTTATAATATCTTAGAAACCAGATATCATTCTAGATACTTCGTCATCGTCTTTATAAATATTGATGGATTTAAGTGCATATTGTGATTACAATAATATGCAAAGGAATCTAAACAGATTCGCAGACGATCAATTTTTTTTTTCTTTGTGAAATGTTCATGCATACTGCACTACCACGGGGAGATAGTGCAGCAGTTTTGTGGGACTCCAACCCACTAAAACTTCACGGTGTCCTCCTATGCCGCTTTTGGGGGGAACACGGATACGCGTTAGCACTCACCTCGAACCTGCCGCGCCGCTGATGTCCATCACCGGACCCTCCTCTGGGGAGTACCTCCCATCACCGGCGCACAAGTACACTTTGTACGGCGTGACTACCCCAGGGAACAAACCTTGCTGACCGACCGAGCCGATCTTGGGTCTGGATTCCTTGACAACCTTGTTTGGTTAGGAAGGGGATGAATTGTCTAACAGACAATCATCCCTGGCAAAATACTATCAGTCTTTTACCGCCTTAACAAGCCAAACCTATACAAAGTATGTATGGCCTTTATATTTTTGACATGACCCTTAAATGCGTGACATTTTCGCTGAAATTAGACCGCCCTTTATTCGGGAGACGGGCTCGGCTATTCTCTAGGGTATTTTTGTTTTATGAGAAATGTAAAAGATTCATTTTCAACCGTTATGAAGAGATTTCAGCAGTCATATGCCTCTTCTAAAATTATTAATCTATTAAGGACCTCAAACAAAAGATGTCCACAAAAAACCAAAGATCACAACTAAGTTTTTGTCTGATGTTACCTCCTTCAATTACTGCAGACCACGTTATAGTTATAATAAATTCATAACCATCACAAAAACATGCGAATTTATGGTGTATCTGAAGCTAAATCCAATCCGCTCTTCTTTACGACTTGCTCTAAGGACATAAACAGGCTGTCTGCGTTCATTAAGATTGTGTCATAAACTTAATGGAGCAGTAAAATAGGCATTCCAGCCCGTGTACACTAGGTATAAGGTTATCTCTGACAACGCTATAATGACATAACAAATATAACGTTTAAAAGTAAAACGTGGCTCTTTTCATTTCAACCCCCAATTATTTGGGGTCAGCGCAATAATGGCTTGTTCTTCTATAGGTCTATATTATTCATAATCTCAGCAGTCATTCTGTTTCTGGCCATACCATCTTGAACGCCGTCCATCGATTTGATGGTTTGATCTGTTTTCACAATCGCCCAAAGTGATACAATTTGCCGTTCCCAAGTTTCGTCGGAAGTTCACGCCCTAGTCTGCCGGCGATTGCTATAAATTCAGATTTGAATGATATCTTTAATAGCCTCCATATTTTATGTGGCTACATAGCATGGTATGGTCACAGATAATATAATACTAGCATAATATGGTCAATAACCATGACTTTGATTTAATAAACATTGTTGGCACTACGCTCCTACTTGTAAGAAGATGGGCATCATTATACCTTTTGTATTTTATTAAATTTTTCTCATTTTGAGAACTCTTAGTAATAAGATGTGGTCCTGTGGTAAGAGAATTGGTATCGAATGTTCCTTTTTTAGCTTTGAATGGTTGTTTAGGCGCCTATTTTCTGTTCCTTTCTGTCCTGTCACCCTGGTACTTTTCAAAACAACAAATGATTCAATTTCAAAACCTATTGTATGTTACCTATGATATTTTTACCATTGTTGAGGCACCTAGTTCCAATTCATTTCTGCTCTCCTAGTAGTATTAATAAATAAACAATTAAGACAGTTGAATTTTAAAACTTCTATCGATATCATTCATTACGTATCCTTCATGCTCTTCTCTATTTCATCGTTGGTGCGCTTTGAGGAACAGGTACTCCAAATAGTTGAAAAAATACTGTGCATATGTCAAGTCTTCCACAAATAATAATAGTTCTGCTGGTGCATGTTTCCAATATGACATGCAAAACATAATTAAAATAAGTAAACATATGCTAACAAAGTGGTCGGCAAACTAATTTGCACCAGGTGATTGATTGTAAAGTACTTGTGTATATGTAATATTGCGCACATAGCGCCATTATTAGTCCTCTCAGGTCACTAAAGGTTTATATGTGCTATCAATTATACATTATCTCAGATTACAGTCAAATTACTTATATTGTATTGTGTACATACTTACCGCGCTTGTAAGGTAATGTAACTAGAATTTTTACCTGACTGCCGAAGGAGGGTAATGTGTTTATCGGTCTATGTATGTATGTTCCTATGTAGCGTTCTAGAGAACAAACGCGTTGGCCGATTTTGATGATTTTTACGTCAATCGATTCGTCTTAATCCTGCGAGTGTCACTGACTAAATTAAAATTGGAAAATAAAAAAAAAAAGGATTTTGGGCGCCATATTGTGGGACACCAAATTTGATGATGGATTTTGGGCGCCATATTGTGGGACACCAAATTTATTTTTTCTTCCAAACCCATCCGTGTGGGGTATCAAAATAAAGGGTTTAAAGAGGTGATTTCAAAAATATATGACACTTATATGTTTTAATGAACATAATTCTAAAAAAAAAATAACCAAAACGTTATAAATAAAAAAAGTTATTTAAATAAACCCGACTGCTTAAAAAATGGTCGGGCTTCTGGTCGGGGCTGGTGTCCAGGGACCGGCCGGATACTCGTTGAAAGGGTTTTTGAAGGGGTTTTTTTAAGCGCTTCAAAAAAAAAACCGAAGCTCGGCTAAAGAAGTATCACTTCAACAAATCTTTTTCTCTGTTTTCTTCTTACTGTAGCTAACTGACTACGGGGAGGAGCTCGTGGCTAAATAATAACAGCCGCACGGTACGATCATCAAGGATAAGCAACGCTTGACGAGGTCGGTCCATGGATGGGTGACCATTTCAACATACCAAGTTTCCTCCGTGCCTTGGAAAGCACGTTAAGCTGTTGGTCCCGGCTGTCATTTAAAGATCTTTGACAGTCGTTACGAGTAGTCAGAAGCTTAAGATCTGACACCAGTCTAGCCAAGGGGTACCGTGTTACCCAGTTACTGGGTTGTATAGGTCAGATAGGCAGTCGCTCCATGTAAAACACTGGTATTCAGCTGAATCCGGTTAGACTGGAAGCCGACCCCACATAGTTAGGAAAAGGCTAGGCAGATTGATTGTAGCTAACTGACGACTACCTGCCAACGATCCATGTAGGAGCTTTTATTTTAACCCCAAATGTAATTCTCAAAGGTTTTTTTTTAGTAATTAGTACGTAACTGAATTTTGATGATAACAGAAGATCTCAATCTCACCGTTTCAATATTTAAGCACTAGATACGTCGACACAGATTCTCCTTATCAGTCACTCAGGCCGTAAATTGACATCTATCTTACGTTAAATTATGTACCAGTTTCAAGAGACTGGCTCAGTTAACGGCCCGAAATAACAGGTAGGAATAATAAACGTTATCTTTGAGATTCGGCAAAGAATCTTATGTTACCTTAGGATCGAACTAAGTCGATTGGTCGAAAAGTTGTTTGGAAAAGAAAATAGCGGGGCAACTGACCCGTACTTGAAAGGTTTGTTGTTATTTCAATTGGGTAAAGGTAGAAACTTTTGGCCTTCTGCGTATCTAATACAATCTCAATAGAAAGGGGAAGGGGGTTGGCTGTAATCATAATCCCAACAGAAACATTTTTATGTAAAATGTTGCCAAGACGAAACAATATGGCTCGCAATATCAAAATGTTATCAGATCTCATTTAGAGCTAAGCTTCTAACACTACAAGCCCCTAACTTCACAAACTCTATACCTTAGTCAAAATATGTGGCTTGGCCTTTTCGTTACCGTCACTAGAAATCGCCACTTTTTTCGATTTCACGTATTTCGTATGCGCAACTCCTCCTCGCCATGTTTCGTTACTACAAGATCTATTGTATAATAGAAAGGTAATGAATAGTGAATACATTTTGCACCTTACGCCCATGTCGCAGGACTACAGGAAGTATTAACCCTAAGAATTTTGATGATAATCAGTGAGTGAGTGAGTCAGTGAAGAAATCGGGGTTATTTCGATATCAATAAAATCTAAAGTATAATATCTATGCAATTGCAACTTTATTATACGTTTAATAAGTCTACTATTGACATCATATCCCGAGAATGCATCCCATGGCTCGCGTAAAACTGCGATTCCGGGAGGTTAAGGCGCAGATACCCCTCAGTAGCTGATTTTAAAATGAGAAGCACGTCTAAACGGCTGGTTATATTTTTTTTTAAATATTTGTTACATACGACCAGTTTCTTAATAATTTGATCTAAAAACATTTGAGTTTTATTCGTATTACATAGTGTAATTAATTTGTAAAGATAAAACACAAAACCACCGAGCGTATTTTAATGAACTTGTCACCATTTCAAAGACACTTTAATTATCTACGTTTTAATCAAAGGCCTTTTATAGAAAAATAAGGAAAGTACAAAAAGCTACAGAATTTTGGGACGCGCGGGTGTGAAACAGGTGCGCGTTTTGTTCCCTCAAGGTCGTTGGCGACTGTCATCGTCTTAAAGTAATTTATTTTATTTTCAGCCTGTTCTGTTCCACGTTTTTGCCATTTATCATCTGAATAAAAACTAATTTCTAATCAAACCTCTTTGCCCTACAGATGTCGGAACATAGCCAAGCTCCTTTACATCCACATGCTCGGCTACCCAGCGCACTTCGGGCAGCTGGAGTGCCTCAAACTGATCGCCAGTCCGCGGTTCACGGACAAGCGGGTCGGGTACCTTGGAGCGATGCTGCTGCTGGATGAGCGGCAAGACGTCCACCTGCTCATCACTAACTGTTTGAAGAAGTAAGTGGAACTTGTGACCATTTTTTCGATGTAATCTTATTTATTCATCATCATACTACCTGAAAGACGTCCGAACATAGTCCTCCCCCAAGTGCCGCCACATTGACCGGTCCTGTGCGTCTCGCATCCAGCGGATTAGCGCAACCTTAAGAGGAAATATGGGCATAGAGCTTCGACTGAATATCTTAAGTAAAAATTAATAATTCGAGGTTTGGCTCTCACCTATTTCCTCCACCAATATTGGACATAATTCGACGTTTGGCTCTCACCTATTTCCTCCACCAATATTGGACCAATTTAAAAGATTTCCCATAAACTGTAAATTAAAGATTATATTAATTTTAAGTTTATGTATGTGTTTCCGTGCCCCTATGTTTTCCTTTTTGATGATACATTATCTTTAGAAGCACTAGAACCCTCAAAAAATCTCCAAATTGCGCTGTCAACAGAGCCTTGTTTTACAAATTTGACAAATATAAATGAAAAAAAAAAACGGAAACATTAAGTAGGCTTATAAACAGGAATATTATATAGCTTACTTTTTCAGTTTATGGAATATCTTTTAAATTGGTCCAATATTGGAGGAGGAAATAGGCGAGAGCCAAACCTCGAATAATGACTTTTTACTAAGGAAATTCAGTCGGCGCTTTATGCCCATATTTCCTCTCAACTAGATCATCTTTCCTTACTTATTATTTTTAATTATTTTTAGTACATAAATTTTCATTGGCGGAATTAATACCATAGGCATTTTCTATCAGTAACCACTGTAGAATATAAAGTAAAGATTTTTTGACATAACAGTTTCACATTAAATCTGAATCCTCTGGTACCTGGCAATTTACGTATTCAATAAAAGTAAGTAAATAGTAATCACATAAAACGACTACTGGATGCAGTTAGTGCGAATATGCGAATGTAGAACTGACTCACCTATATAAACTACTTCTCACTTACTTAACCTGTCCTTTGATACGTGGAAAGACTACAAACTGTTCACACTTCAACATTGGCTCTAGACTCGGTAATAAGTGGCGAAGTACTAGATTCTCAAATACGTAAAAAGAAATTCTTACCACCTACTACACGAGTAACCAAAAGAATTTATTGGTGATCGTATTTTGTTGATATTTGCAGATAGAGGAGCACCCTTCCTCTTAACCTTTCGCTTTTAATCTAAACGAGGACCCTTGTAGTCCTTGACTATCCTCTGGTTGAGGAAGTGATGGCCCTTTTCATCCTTTTAAGGACACTTCACGACTGTTTGCTTCAATGCTGTTTCTAACTGTGACATCCTGAACTTGTTCTTTCAAACCACAACAAATTTATAGAACAAAATGTTTATTTTCATCAATCGTTTTGTTTGTGAAGTTCCGTTCAAAGCGCTTCTGAGAATCACATTCAATTATTCACGTTCAGTAAGTCTACTTCCATACGTTCAATTTCGATCCCTCTACGAAACTCGGGCCGAACTCAAACGACGTTAGTGAAATGAGATTAGGCCCACGGTTCCGTTTCCAATAATCTAGGGCCTTGAACTTTGAAACGGCGTCGGGAGATCAATAAACACGGGCCTAAATTACGCGTAGACTAACAAAATTCGTTTCACAAAAAAAAAGGTTTCGTAATAATAAACACTGGCCTAAAATTACGCGTAGACGAACAAAACTCGTTCTTTTTTTGAAAAAACTTGAGTTCCTTAACAAAAAAATTTGGTTTTATACAAAACCTTCTTTTCTTATCTGTCTGCCAGTATTTTCGGGACAACGGCCATTACCAACTTTTCAAGTTAAAAGTTCATGACTTTAACTGTAATAGATGGGTCGCTTCCTGAAGTAAAGTAACTTGTTTCGAACTTGGCAATAGAGAGGCGGTTTTATCTAGTTTTAAGTGTAGGTTTACTTAGTGGGTATCTCGGCTTGTGTTTGACCAGCATAGCTGGTTGCTTAGCATCAATTAGCGCTCAAAATCTTACGAAATTGGTTCAACACCTTTGAGCGTTGTGCAGTAGATGGAGAGGGAAAGAAAAGATGGATTGATTGTATTAGGAATGATTTGAAAGGAAAGGGAGTCAGTGATAGTGACGCTTGACAGAACAGAATGGAAGAATATATGGGAAGACCATAGTCTTCAACATCTCTAGAACGTAGAACGTTTATATGTTAGAATCATGAAGCAACTCCATAAAAATGTATCGATATTTACGAAGATAGCAAGCTTGGAATGTCAAGATGGTTGTTGGTTATTTACTGTGTCTCAGAGTGCCTATGTATGTGGTGTATATGCGAAAAGTTTTATTAAGAAAAGCGCAGAAAGACAAGACTAGGTATTTATTTCAATTAGGCTTGTCAATTAATTAAAATTGAAGCTCAGAGAGCTTACTGCCCGATCGCTAAACTAGTTCTCGTGGAGAAGAAGGGCAAGAAACTCCACGGAAGCCAATATGGTTGTAAAAGTATTTATAGATATCTTTTACGGCCATATAAATATCGTTTAAGATCTAATTCTGTTAAGGCCATTATATGTTAATCTTGTAATATTTCACAATGTTACATAATCAATCTAGTTCTTAGGTCACCATAGTGACCTTCAATAATTGATGATGAAAACAAACGAGTTTGAAGCTAAAAACAAAACCTTTTCTACCAAAACAATAGATATATATCATACAAAAATATCAAACAAAAGAAAATCACTCCAACACACAAAACTAACGGACTTCATTCCTCTTATGAAATAACGTTACATTAACAGGAAGCGAGGTATTACGCCACAGAACGCTTACGAGTGCCGTAATCCTGCCATGTCCGGTAGCTCATGATTTAACAATCACAATATCACATTAGGACACACTATGTAGGCGCGTAACAAAAATGAATAGACAATCTCGAACAATGACATTCGCCCACATGAACGTAGTAATTTTGCGAGTTTGTGACCTGTATGATGGTCGTATATGATTATTAAATTCTTATGTAACATTGCTCTGTTCTTTAATGTTACTGCAATGCCTTGGCCTTTAGGTAGAGTCATTTAATCATTCGTCAGTTTTCCAAATATATCCTTATCAGTCGGAACACATAATACATTTTGAAGCTACGGTTCTTCGGAGCAGACTTTTGCATAGAACATTATATTTTAGAACTTGATAACATATTTTTGGCACATTTTTAATAAGCAACTGTGACTCCGTCTGCGACATTGACATAATTTGAGTCTATATAACCTGTAAAGCATATTCATCATGCATGGAGCATACAAAAACAGATCTTAGGCGTCGTCCTAATTGGCTACGATCGTACGAGCAAACGATGCGATTTTGTAGCACGACGAGATTAAACACACATTTCTTTAGTGACCTTGCACTCATCGCGCGACGAAATCGCATCGGTCGTTAGCTAATTAGGACGTCGCCCTAAGGGTGACGAACCTATTGTTACTATGTCTGTACTCTGTACTTAAAACAGAATTATTTATGAAAACGAAGGTCGTTAGAAAGCCTTTTCAGATAATCTCAAAACTCGAGGGAATATTGTTAGGAAGTTTTTTCTGAGCGTTTGGCTACAGCGCTTATCCTTATTTAAAAGGAATTTTCTTAGGCTTCTTATGAAGCTTATCTTAAAAGGAGGCTTGGCTGGGTTTATGCGCTGTGGATGATCGGATCTGTGTAATTTTTGCTGAGAAAAATCTTTATGCTCAAATATTTCGCTACTGCTGGGCAAGAGGCCCTGTGTTAAATGGTACCGGCTGTTGGCAATAGGCTGGCCCCTTTTGACGGTGAAATGTGGGAGTAATTTAGGTGCACCTCTGCTTAGCCCTAAGGAGAATACAGGCGTGATTTTACGTATGTATTGCGAATCGAAAATCCATCTCAAGTTATCTAAGGCCCAGTTCAACCAATAATATAATAATATAATCTTTATTCAGATAATAAAAAAGTAAAAACACTGTATGAATCTTAGATAACTTATGTAGGTATAATAATGGAAGATGCCTGTACTAGGTAATTCTGTATCAGAAGCAGTAAGGAGCTCTAAAATATGCTAAACCAATGATAATGAATGGTTTCAATTTTCGGTAAAATGCGTTTATTTATCAATTGTTGCTACAACACCGCTGTTAAACTAATACATTTAGTAACAAATGTTAGGAATTGTTACATTCTGTTAGGAATTGTTAATGTTTTGAGTGCTTATACCCACATTACTACATTGCATTATACAATGTTAACTAACATTACCTAAATGAAATCATTTTTGAGCAGTGTGAGAGCACCCTAACATTGTGATCGAATGTTTGTTTAGAAAATGTTTACTAATGATTGTAAACATTTTTAATAGCGGTGTAGGAGCACCATTAGTTTAAACAATCGTCAGGTAATTAACTTTTCAACTTATTTGACCATTTATGATGCCAACAATTAATGAATAAACGCGTTTTACCGAAAATTTTAACCTTTGGTTAGCATATTTAACCATTGGTTGAGTTGACGGATCAAATAGCTGGGCCTTAGTGTAAGTAATTCTGCCTTATGCTGCACAATTTTCGTTGTTGCTCCTTTCCTATTCCGAGGAATTTTGCATATTAGACAACCTCATAAATATACTCGTATCCGCGGCCCCCGCAGAAAACTGTGGCCGCATCTGCATAGATAAGCGGAGGCGGGCTCAACTTGAGCACCGCTGAACTAAATTGTTAACCTGTGAATATGTAGCTTCAGGCTTTTACATTTTCTCTGTATTCGCTGCGATTAGTTGCCATTTGCATTTTGTAGTAGGATTAGGAATGGTCTTTTAGCTATGTTTTCCTCATGCATATTTTTTAACCCCCGACGGAAAAAGAGGGTTGTTGTAAGTTTGATGTGTGTTGCGTTGTGTCTGTCTGTGCCATCATAGCTTCTAAACGGATAAACCGTTTTATATGTAGTTTTTTTTGTTTGAAAGGTGACTGTCGAGAGTGTTCTTAGCTAGCTATGTTTGATTAAAATGTTCAGCCGTTCAAAAGTTACCCGCATTTTACTCTTTGAATTTTGGATTTTTATTCAAGACGATTTCATAATTACGTGTTTTTATAGATTGTCGATTAAAGTATGTTTACTATTTTGTATATTATACGTAGGTAGTTTAAAAAGCATGGAGTAAAAATTTAATTAAAAAATAAACCGCTTAGTAAATAAAATAAACTGCTGTAAACGTTGGCGTTTCCAGACGCAGTACGAGAATTATTTTTGTTTTTTAGAGATTTTTGTGCCGGGGGTATTTTAAGTGTTTACGATCGCGAACTTGAAAGCCACCAAATCGCACTATCCCCGCGTGTTGGTCCAGTCCCTCTCATAGACAGGAGGCATGTGTCCTAGCAGTAGGATCATTGAGACTGATTATTATTATCTAAGGATGGTAAAGGTGAACGCGCACCTAGACGCACGGCACTCGCCGCACGCGCCGCAGTCATCGCATTTTCTCTTGGCACCGCGCTATTCGCGCCGAACGCGCCGCACGCATTGTATCCACTTCTGTACATCTTGAACTATATTTTCATACGGATACGGAACATGTTGCCGCGCCGCCCGCATCGCCCGCCGAGTCTGATGACGTCATCCGCACGCGCTGGTGGAATCCGTATACCTACAGCATTTTGCTGAAATGCGGCTCGTGCGGCGCGGATAGGTGCGCGAGGCTGCATACGATTTCATTAAAGATTTATAAAATGCGATGACTGCGGCGCGTGTGGCGAGTGCGGTGTGTCTAGGTGCGCGTTCACCTTAACAGTGAAGTTCTATACTGCCGTCATATTAAAGAAGGCCGTAATTACGTCAATGCTGATTCCGAGATAATCAAAGTTTTATCTAAAATGAAGGCCCACGATTTACTGAATAGTTTTAGTAAATGGTTATTGTTTTATACAACGTCAATAAATACAGGCGTTATTTTGAACCATAGTTTATTTAAATTTATACACACATATTAATTTAATTCAATTTTTTCCCTTTTGTTTTAGCAAAAATATAATAATAAATTGTGAAATACTTATCTGAAAGGCCGTAATTGCAAAAAAAAGAACTCGATCTTCTTAAAGCCGAAATACTTGCATCTAAAGCCTCAAATGCGCCTTTTTTAGATAGGTAAACGTAAGTTACTATGGACGACGCGGATTCCCGGATTCATTCAAATATTTTACCTCTCCCCGCGCCCACTCCCGCGCGCTTGTTCCTTCAAATTACTTATATGCAAAGCCCTTATTGCGAAGTTAGGGCTTTTTTTTGTAGTAAATTTAAAGTTTTACTTAGCCCTAATTGGTAATTGCAGCCTTCCTGACTAGCAATACGAAAATATTAACAAAAAAGGCCGTTATTTTGTAATTATGGCTTTTCAGATTCAAAAACCAGAATTTGTGTCGTAGTTATGGCTAAAATCCTTATGATATCTCTGGTCTCATACGAGTTACAGCTTTGTGTGTAAGTCCATAAGATAGCATTTTCTTTGCTGATTCAGATATGTTTAGAACCTCATTTTTGACAAAAATGTCAGTTACGGCCTTCTTTAATATGACGGCAGTATAGGTCTTGCCTACCCCCATGAGAAAAGATTATTTGTGTGTGTTCTTATCTAAAAATGCCAATAACAAAACTAGTATAAACAATACTTCAAATACACAAAAGTCCCAGATATGTAACCAAAATTCAAATAAAACCTAGACGTGCAAAACTAAACGTGCTTACCGTGCACTCGCAAATATTCTCTCTACTTGATATTTGAGACTATTTTTATTCATATCAGCTACCAAAGTTACATCAATATGAATCACGAATTTGCATGAAGCCACAAAACTCTTTGCTATCAAGGTACAATCAATATTTGCATTGATATACTTGTCATTCATCGATTCATTCGCATGCATAAAGCCTTTGTTCCAAGTCTTATCGACCAATAAAAACGTGTCATCACATTATCGTTGATCGTGATTGGTTGCATCATTCTGTCATGTTCAATACGTTTTAATGGCCACATATAAAGGCAAGACTTGAAGGTTTATGGTCACTGTACTGGCATCATAATTTTATGCCAGTAATTATTATGTTATTAGCACTAAACATTGACCTGGTCAATTAATAGCTTAATCACGGACAGCATAGTTTCTGTCGGCTCTGTTTATGAACCGATTTTGATTATTCTTTTTTTTTGTTGGAAAGGAGATATTCCAAGGGTGGTACCATGATAAGGAAACCAAGATCTGATGATGGCATCCTAGAGAAATCGTGGAAACTCCTCAAATATTATAGGCATACATATAGCAATTTTGGTATTTTCATCAATAATGCAATCATTTGCACTCAGAAAGTATCATTTGGTGAAGTGGAACTGGAAAAGACCACAATGGCCACTGGAACTCCGAAATAAAACAATGTATTCTAGTCTTGTTGGGGCTTATTGGAATCGTCATGAGATGTACTTTGGCTATAAATGATTTTCATGTTAATTGGAGGTACCTACTAAAACTAAAAAGAGGAAAATAAAAAACTTTTTAACAAAAAAAAATAACCGACTACCAAAACAAAATACTACAAAGCGAAAAATAACTTACTTTTCCGAAGTCAGTGTCGAATATCGGAACCGACTTCGGAAAAGAAAGTTATTTTTCGCTTTGTAGTGTTGTTTTGGAAGTCGGTTTGATTTTTTGTTAAAAAGTTTTTTTGTAATTTCTAGACATCCCTAAAAATAAGTAAATCCGGATTCCTCTGAATGTGTGTAGGAAGATTCTACCCACTATAATCCTGTCTGGCACCCACCTAAGTTATATTGTTTATACGTGAACTACAACAAAGGCTGGGAATATACAAAGGTCGTCTGTAGTTAGTCATGACGGCTGTAATGCCCACGGGGTAGGCAGAGCTGTACTACGCCCACAATTTGCCTGTTATAGAGTGTAATAGACGGCGAGCTAATTACTATCAAATGTAGGTTCACATGTTATTCAGAATCCGTCGATAAAACTGATGAAAACCCCAACGGTTTTGAATGTTACCTATTCGTTAAAATTAAGGTCCACACGTCATCATTTTATGCTAGACTGAAGGCAACTAATCAAACACCTAACTCCTTCAGTCGTTTGCTCATTGTTATCGTCATAATATACCTAAACTGTTTACCTATCACACTCTATAGTCACCGCCACATAACAAATAAATAAAAGTTGTTAACACCTGTCTACCAATGTATTCCAATATTTCAAAACGATACAAATAAAATGTAAAGGAAGTGTAGCTAACACGATTAAAACACATATCGCGGTAAGGGGCGTCCTTAACCCTTTCTCTTGGCATGAGTTTCAAACCATGTTCAGTCGAATTTATTTAGGTAGAGTACTTACTAGTACACTGAAACTCATACCAAATTATAACCTTTATTTGACAATTATTTTCAGTAATTAGTTAATATCTCAATAAACAAAAAATATATTTTAAAGTTTCGTAATTATACTTTTTGGTACATGTCGCATCAATTACTTTTATTTTTATGTTATCTGGCGGAGACTTTACTTGTGACGAACTTTGGCCAGTTGTAGTGCGTCGGGTATATTTATTTCCAGGCGTGCATTACTAGGTCAGACCTTCGTATAAGACTTTCCCTGGATCTGTTTCCTTAACACCTAATTACCATTAAAAATACAGCAAAAAGTGCAGGTAAACTATTCCGTTTACATTTCCATGAATTAGCTGATAACGCCTCCACCTGCCGTTTTATCGGCAAGCACATTGCTGTGTCGTTGACTCCGCGACTTATGGCCTTGTGGAGAACAACTGTACAGAATTATGTAAGGCAATCATTGATTAAAATATTAATAAAAATATTACGCGTGATATGAGTTTATTTTGGGCGATTTAGATGAGATAAAACACGTAAACAGGGGCAGAGAGCTCCGACTGAATTTCCCTAGTGAAAAGTTACAATTCGAGGTTTGGCTATCGCCTATTTCCTCCACTCCATCTTTTGAGGGTTCTAGTGCTTCTAAAGATAATGTGTCATCAAAAAGGATAACATAGGTGCATAGTATATATCTTTCTTTTTTCAGTTTATTGAATATCTTTTAAATTGGTCGAATATACGAGGAGGAAATAGACGAGAGCCAAACCTCGAATTATGAATTGTTACTTAGGATATTCAGTCGGATATCTACGACCGCTTTTCCTCTTAAGCCGTTGGTCGTTGTCGCGGCTGTAATTTCTAGATCTTTGACAGCCGTTTCGAGTAGCCAGAAAAACTGACACCAGTCTTGCAGAGGAGTACCTGTCGTGTGAGGTTATTTACGGGTTTTTTAGAGGGCAGAAAGTCAGTCGCTCTATGTACAATACTAGTAGTCAGGGGCATCCAGTAAGACTGGTAGCCAAACCAAACATAGTTGAGAAAAGGCTAGGCAGACTGGTTAATATCGAGTCCAACACTCCCTACGTGGATAAATGGCTGATCATGGCTGCGTCCAAAACTTCCCTGAGTGGATTGATGCCTGAGCATGGTCGCCACGCGTTTTTGGAATCCTGTTTAATGTAATGAGGTACTACCTCATTATCTCTGAGGTTCGACCTTCTTTCTACCTCTTAGAAAGCTGGCATCAGATATGTACTTGTTTTGGAAGGCGATCTGGATCACCAATATATGATATTGGTGGACCTGGATCACCAATATATGAGGGATGTAGCTTCAGGAGGACAATTAAAGAGGAAAATTGCTTTTACTTGTATTTTCATAAATTCTTCACCCTGACTAGCCTGGTGGCTTTTACCGAAGTGACATGCAAAACGAAACAAATATTCTTAACTTTCCAAAACAACCAGCCAGCTTTCGAAGAGGTAGCGGTCAAACCTCAGAGGTAATAAGGTCATTACAATACTCTCCGCCCCATACCGGTGGACGTACAATTACAAAAATAATGTACAAAATATGTTTGGGATTATCTATCTCGAATTGAGAAGGTATTTTCCTTGTTTACCTAATTAAAATCGAACAGAAACAGATTTGAGGAAAAATATATTGGAAAATTATTTATACAGTTGAGAACCTCGATATAAAGATAAGGTTGCCTACCTGCAACAATCTCATGGTTTCCCTGATCTGCTTGCTTTATTAGGATAAAAAACTTTTTTGCAAAAAAATACTACCAACTTCCAAATGAAAAACTACAAAGTGAAAAATAACTTAACTTTTGGAAGTCGGTGTCTTTCGTAGGAACCATTTTTTTGCGATATGGACACCGACTTCCAAAAGTTAAGTTATTTTTCACTTTGTAGTTTTTTCATTTGGAAGTCGGTAGTATTTTTTTGCAAAAAAGTTTTTTATTTTTCCCTTTTTAGTTTTACCTACCTAATAGCAAGTTGTTTATTAAGGTCCCTATAACTCCAGAATAGATTAACCGAATAACATGAAACTTGAACATAACCGGTGAAATGAGAGATCTGCGTACCCCTTTAGAGCGTACTGGCGTGATGTTATGTTATGAAATGGTATAAACATCAAAAAGACATGCGATTGCAGCAATCCCGAGAGTTTTGCCGTTATTTATTGAAGAGTTATGTTGTGTATCTCCGAAGTTCTTCATCAGACGTTCACCAAATTAAAATGGGACCAATTTCGAAACATACTCTTTCAAACAAAATCGGTCCACAATTGACGGAGATATCGGTGAACATACATAAAAAAAAAAAAAAAAAACAATACAAGAAGTCGAACATAGAACCTCCTCCTTTTTTGTAAGTTGGTTAAAAATAGGATAACAACTACAACTACCTAAGCAGTAATAGAAGCTGTACTTATTTAAGAGCTACAAGAATTGGTCAAAATCGTAATCATAAAACTAGTTTTGTTTTCCTTATTTATATGATATCGTTATTTCAAGTTAAACAGGTGATTTAGTAAACCATAAGATAACTAAATACTGGAAACAATGTAGAAAGTTCGTTAAAATGCATAGAGAAAGTTGGCTCCAGTAGCTAAGTGAAATCATGTATAAAAGAAAAAACACTAACTAAAAATACCTAAGACAACTAAAGAAAATTCAAAGTTTCAAACTAATACTCGGTGGCTAAACACAAATTACAGTAATTTTACCAGTATTAGACACGGTAAAAGGAAAAATATGTTTAATCACACTAATATAATAAAAGATAAGTAGTATAAGTATTTGCTTCATCATAGTCGGTCAGCTATTCAATATATCTTATACCCGTGACATACTTAGCATTAAAGAGTTCCAGTGGCCATCTGTGGTCTTCTTCATCTGTTCCATTTGTTCCCAGTACCTAAGTGTCATTACCAAAAGACATGGTGTAAAGGCGAAAGTTTGTGCGCGTGTGATGTGTTTGTTACTTCTTCACGCTCAAACGGCTGGACGGATCTGGATGAAATTTGGCACGCAGATGGATTATAGTCTGAAATAGCACATAGGATACTTTTTATCCCGGGTATATGTTCCCTTGGGATAAATTTTGACATTCATGCTAAATATAATTTAAGTTACGGTTTTCCTTAACTACGCTATCTGTCCCGTCTAGATTGCCAATAACGTTTCACTTCGCGAAGTTACCCATTAACTAACCGAATTGCCAACTTTAGGTATAAAATGATACACGTTGATTGGCCCTTATCCCCCCTGCGGCTTTTACGTCAATCGAAAGGCTTTGACTTGATTGGCCAACCCATGTTGTGCGACTGCCTAATTGGTCCTCTGTCTTGTCTTTTGGTCATACTGGGGTCTTATCAATACGTAATGCCTTAGTCAGGTTTTGTTTGGAAACTTCTAAACGTACAAAAAAATTGTGATATGATTTTTGTGCCAATAATTATTTGTATTTGTTGCTTAGTGCGGTCAACCGCAGGTTCTTCACGTGAACTACGAAAACTGCCCTTACTGCTACGAAATAAAAGCGATGTCTGAGTCACATTTATATCATGGACGTGCATTTCATTGTAAATATACCTGATCCTCAGGTTTACCCAAAGTGCCTGCGGGAATCCATTTGTAGTAACACCTACGAGAAAACGTCACGCTTTAAGCCTAAGCTGGCTCGGGCTCCCACGCACGGGCGTACATCTAACAACATGTTATATATTATTTCTTCAACCGGAAAGGACCACAAATAACATTATTTATGTCCTTCATATTCTTGGGAGAAGACGCAATGCGTACAAATGTCTTAGGTCCACTAACCCCCTTCGTACACAAGGCTACTTAATTCTTAGATACTCAACGATTTTAGTTTCAAGCGACTGCCGCCATACAAATCCATTGAAGTTCGTACACGAGTCGCAATGGATTTGTATGGCGAAGGGGCTTAGTTGCTAACACGAAGTTAAATTGACAGTTTTTCATTCAAAATTGACAATTTAACCTCTAGTAAATAGCTCCTTGAAAAATACATCATCCAATGATCTCGTGGCAACACAACATAGACCATTTAATACACCAATTTCTGGCCTAACCGCAGTTTTTTCTGCACAGTGACCTCAACAGCAACACCCAGTTCGTAGTAGGCCTGGCCTTATGTACCCTCGGGGCCATAGCCTCGCCGGAAATGGCCAGGGACTTGGCTTCAGAGGTGGAACGCCTCATCAAGTCTCCCAACGCGTATATCAAGAAGAAGGCGGCGTTATGTGCGTTCCGGATTATCAGAAGAGTTCCTGATTTGATGGAAATGTTCCTGCCTGCTACTAGGAGCTTGCTGACGGAGAAAAATCATGGTGAGGACTCATCATCTACTTGTCTTTTTCCCATATTATGTTTTTAAATTCAGTTTCATGCTATCCCGTACCTATAACATACTTCCTTTTCATTCCAATAAGATCAAATTAAACCGTAGATACAAATATTCAACCAATCGCGAAAGGTTGATCCATATCAACACTTAGCAATTTTTGGTAGACGGTCATAAAATGTTGAACATGTCTACTGTCTAGACTTCTCTGCTAGACAACGTCCATATTACCTTAGCCGTTTTATCCTGGAAGGCCATTCAGATGAGACTGATTAAATTGAAGTACGTACTTAAAAATCTTCTTATATTCTCATCTCGTACATGGAACCTCATAAAATAATTCTTGCAAGTCACACCGAGAACGTTAGAACAGCATAATATTGATTCTGATATGTCAATATATGTTAGAACACACTACACGCACAGACTAACGTGTTCAGGCACGCGATTCTACTACTCGTAATAAGGTTGTCGCACCTTAGGACCGCATAAGTCGAGGGTTGCCAAACGTACTCTAAATCTCTAATATAGAGTACTTTTATACCTTTTTTCGCGTAAGATACTTTATAACCGACAAATGCAATAGAGTACGCAAAAATACTCTATTTATTTACCTCTGATTTTGAATTTAATTGAATGAATTCATGTCCTAAGGCACACTTGTGTCAAAAACTTAACTGAGTTAGTTGCTAACATGAAGTTAAATTTAAACATGCCTTACAAATGGGCCCGTGTTAGCAACTAACTCGGAGTTGTTAGATAACCGAGAGTGGCGCCAGCGGGTGGGCCTAAGAGTATTTTTGTTTTTTTTTCGGTCATATTTAAAAAGCGATGGTAAGCGTCAAATTAAAGTCTGTACTCTTCATTAACCGTCTACCGAGTTTCCTCCGTGTCTCGGCAAGCACGTTAAGCCGTTGGTCCCGGCTGTCATTTGAAGATCTATGACAGTCGTTACGGGTAGTCAGAAGCTTTGGAACAAATACATTCAGTAGTTTTTTCATGATATCCATATTCCGAAAGCTCTGTTTATAAAATTTTGTGCGCTCGTTTTCGTTCTAAATCATCATCCATTTCGCTACAAAGCAAAAGTGTGTATTCTTACACGCACTATGAAGCTAGTGCGTGTAAAAATTTCTGCTCATCACAGCGTCTATCCCATTCGCACGTGTTGTCGGTTGAGATAGCATGCATTTTAATCCCGCCCATAAAATAGTTCGTGCCGCCGACTAGGGCACACTTAAAAGGAACTTTAGTTATAGAGATATTTTTTTCTGAAGATATCCGCAAAAGCTATAAACAGCTCAGCAAAATATTTTTTTATAAAGAATCTTTCGTCGCTTAGTCATTTTGCGTTTTGTCATAGTCAATTGGTAACCACCCTCAAGTGGACCATGTACTTGTTTGTCACTGTCCCCCTAACATAAAAATACCAATAATTTCTACCTATATTTTGTTGTCAAAACATAAAGATTTTATTCGCAATTTTTCGCACAGAAGCTCATTAAACTTTGTTTGAACATCACCAGGTGTGCTGATAACTGGCGTGACCCTCATCACTGAGATGTGTGAGAACAGCCCTGATACCCTCAACCATTTCAAGAAGGTAAGTTTTCGAAATTAAACCTTACATACTTATGTTAAGACAGATATTTAATAAGCAATTATTATGTTACTTACGACGTTCTGACAATTTGCAAACTATTTTTAAGTTAGTAATAAATATAAGGCAATTATTTAAGTAGAGCAAATAAGAATCTTGTGCAATCTGTGTTAAGGTCGCATTTTGTATGCACTAGACTAGACGTAAGCATTAGGAATTAGGGCTGGCGTAAATGTGTGTTACGAGGTGTCAATGAAAGGCCATCGATGTGTCACTTCATAGTTACATTTGTAATACTAAACACCAACTAACTAAACATCTCGGTAATAAAACATATGAGCAGGACAGATTTATAAAAACGCTTTTCAGAATCCTCATGTCGTCTCGCTCTTACGTTTTATGGCCGTCTGCCACAAACGTTGGCGTTTAGTATTTTACTTCATATATGCAACGTCATTTATGATATAAGTTGTCACAATAGAATATTATCAAATTCTTTATGTCTAAACCACGTGCGAAAATAAAGTAGGTAATGTACAGTACCGCTTTAGATGTTGTACTACTAATATTCTGCGTTCGTTTGTAAATGGAGGATTAAATGATGCTCATCATAGACTTGAGCAAATAACGTACTTACATGTTTAAATATATAAACTCACGCCTTTTTCTCGTGGGTTTAGGCAAAAACTACAAAACAACTTTTTTTTTTTCAAATATTCCAATTACTTCTCCCGCTCTGGGTGAAGCCGGAGGGCGTCTCTGACTTTTACTGACTAAAACCCACCCGTGTTCCTTCAGTTGCTTGTAGGGCCGCGGTAACTCTCTTTCAAATTTATCCGCGATCCAGACAGGCATCAGATGTCAGCAAAAATTTACGAGGTCCCCTGGCGGATTTTGCTGACATCTCTTTGAGGCGCGCGTAGAACACTACGCGCCGTCGACTCGGGCCCGGGGGTCTAATCTCTAAGCACGAAGTCCGTAACTCTGTAGTTTCGGCCTTCGCATGATTCTTTCGGGGCCCGAACTACAAATGAATGACAACACAATTTCTCAGTTTTACCTACTCTACCTACCTACAGCGTAGGGTTCACTCCGAGGTTCCGGAACACTTTCGGAAGGGCCCGTAATTTCGTTGACGGAGTTAGGTAGTAGATACCCTGGTCCTTACAAAGCTACCCATTACTCGCCATTCGACTAAACGCCACCCACTCCTTTGGCTTCATTCAAGTTCATACATTTAGTCATACACACACGCCGGGTATGAATACTACGCACCTGGCCTTCCTGAAGAACATCACCAATAAAATATATATGTCCTTCTAGGTTTATCAATCAGTTTAATGGGTATATGAATACAGATAATTATGTCCATAGTAAATCATTAAATGAAAACAATTATGTACTTACAGTCTTTGTTTCTCGTGGTCATAAACTTTATTGCTGCCAATATGTGCCTGTAAATATCGCACAGCCATTTAGAACTAACATAAAATGGCAATGAAGAGTTGGCAAATTCATTACCTTATTATTTTTATTTTGAACTAGTGGATGCCTCTCGGTTTCACCCGCGTAGTTCCCGTCCGTGGGAATACATTGATAAAAAGTAGCCTATGTCACCCGGGGATAGTGTAGCTTCCCAATGGTGAAAGAATTTTTGAAATCGGTCCAGTAGATTTAAGACGACGACTAACGCCAACGACCTCGAGGGAACAAAACGCAAACGTTTCTCACCCGCGCGACCCAAAATTTTGTAGTTTTTTGTACTTTCCTTATTATTCTATGACTTTAAAAAAAAAGCTTCAGATCAAAATGTAGATAATTAAATTGTCTTTGATATGCTGTCAATTTCATTATAATACGCCCAGCGGTTTTGGTGTGATTGTCGTGTTTTTGTCCGTTTTAGACATAACTTTACAAATTAATTACACTATGTTATACGAATAAAACTCAAAATTTGCTCAGATGAAATTATTAAGAAAATGGTCTAATATGACATATATTTTTTTCCAATAAATTACGACAAGCCGTTTAGACGTGATTCTCATTTTAATATCAGCTACTCAAGGGAATCGGCGCCTTAAATTTATTCGTTACATACAAAACTACAAATCTTTCCTCTTTATAATATTAGTATAAATTGAACGAAACTTCCATTCTAGTATTTTTCTTTTCATTCTTTGTCGCCCCACTTTTCGGTAAAGGTCCCACAGCCGGAATGCTGCAGTCCAGGATCGGTGGAATCTCTGCCCGGTATTATGCCTTCTCCGGCTAATCTCCCGTAATGTCTCTTATTCGTCAAGTCAAGCGTTGCCTAATTGACCTTATGAATTCTACATATATACCACCCTTGGTTGACTGGTAGAGAATGCCTAAGGCATTAAGTCCGCCTTTGTACCTTTGTGCATGAAGTCTAAATAAATAAATAAATATATGGCTCGCCTTAACCTTCTCCAGCCTAGCATACTTATAACCCATATCGGTGATACCTATTTAGGAGCCTATCGTGGTATTAGTCAAAGCTCTAGTGTCTTAAACATCGTCGCCGCAGAGTCGATCATGCATGGAGTTCTCATCTCTAGGACGGATCTGCCAAATGCCAGTTTGATGCACTAGATTCGAAAGAAAAGCGGGCCAAGAAGCTCATCGGCAATGAGGCTCTGGTCAAGTCAAATTTCCAGAGCCTTGAACATCGTCGCCAGCTTGTCGGTTTTTTATCGGTTACATTTCAGGGAGTGTGCGATGGAATTGCATCGGATTACAAGACGTGAGGCGATGCGCCATACGTACATGGTGGACATCCTACCCATACGCACTAAACGTTTTGGGAACAATTCTATTATGCGTACAGATAAGGAGTGGAATTGCCTGCTGGAGTCTGCGTTAGCTACAATCTAGTGGTCTTTAAGTCAAGAGTGAATAGATTTCTTTTAGGCAAGCGTGCTTCACCGCTGACCACATCTTCGCTTACCATCAGGTGAGATAGTGGTCAAGCACGAGCCTAAAGACAATAAAAATAAAATAAAACTTTTTATCAAACTCCAATACTGTAGGCCCCCTGACCATCACGAGCAACCTACCCGCCTTATCTTCTATCGAACGCATCGTATTCAGTAATCAATAATTACATATAACTCGATATGTAACCGTAATCGCGGTCGTTAAACCTGTTCGCCTCGCAATACTGGTTTTGATTTTATTTGATACTTGCTAATACTGGACCGTTTATGATGGCTTTTAAGAGTAAAAGACATGAGTACTTGTAGTTCAAGGTTATTTTCTCCCAAGCCTTTTTTCAACTTTGATGGTGTCTAGCTAGCTGCGTCTAAATATGAGTCAACTAGCTAACAGCTTAGCCACGGGTACTACCGATATAAAAAGTATCCCATGTCCTAATCCAGCCCATGGTCTACTTGTGTTCCATATTTCATCCGAATCTGTTTAACTGTTGAGGCGTAATTGATTAACAAACATCCGATAATCCGGACTGTAAGTCCATTTGAAATATAGAGTAGGTAGTTGGATATGATAGCAGTGATATAAAAAAAAGATACTTCATATTCAAAATGATTGTTTTAAACTACAATTATCATCATCAGCCACTACTGTACAGCAGTCCATTACCGGACTTTAACTACCGGAATTTGAAACCATTGGTTAGCATAATTTAAAAATTGGTTGAAATATTACTACATATCAAAGAACTGGACCTTAGGCATCTCAAATCGCACGCCATTCAACTTGTTTCTCGCCAATTCTCATCCAGCTGCTAACCTTTATACTGACTCAGAACTTGTATTTAATTATTCCTGCGAAAACAAACATATATACATTTTGGTCTAGCAATTAATAAATTAAAGTCGCACTGCGGCAAAATTGGCCACAAATAACGTGCCATATATATCGCTTTTCATTTCCAATCAGGCCCTTGGGAACAAAATTCAGTGTGTAAGTAATATCATGAATCAAGATCAATGAAGAGCAGTGGTGGCCCAGTGGTATCGGCCGCGACTGACAAGTTGTAGGTCGTGGATTCGAGCCCAGGAAGGCGCTTTACTTTGTGTAAATTATTTCATCACCACTGCTCTCAAAACGGTGAAATAAAACATCGTGAGGAAACCGGCATGTCCTAGAACCCAAAAATTCGAAGACATGTGACATCCACCAACCCGCACTGGGCCCGCGCGGTGGATTACGGCCCATTCCCTCTCACCCAGCAGTGGGAACATGAATAGGCTGATGATGATGATGAAGTAATATCATAGACTAAATGAGCTGGTCCACTTGATGACATTTTAATCCAGCGACTGGGTTTTGGAAGACAAGCAGTCGCTTCATTTAAAATACTGCTATCCAGTTAGACAGGAAGCCGACCCCACCAAGTGTTTTGGAAAAGATATATGAATCTTCAATCTTATTAATAGAATATTTTCCACTTTCGCAAGCAACCACTGTCTATAAATACTTTATGTATTTATCCTCTATAATATTCCAATGACACGTAAATAGCAATGTAAATAATACACCTCATGTGCTTATCAAGTCTCGTCGTTTATGCCAGTAGGTACTGCTCTTATCACTCTCTTATCATATCAATCGTAATGGCAACGTGTACACGGTTTGTTAGCCTGTACAACTATTGTTTTTGTTGTATTGTACCTGATTGTAATAGCGTAGTTTACTGAACATTTGTTTTTGTCCGTCAGGTAGATTAATAAAAAATATTGGACACGTTTTTTTCTTTTGACACGTAAACATAAAGTGACGACGATATAATGTGTTGAAATATCGTGTGACGTCATGCCGCTAGTACACTTTATACTGCCTTAGTGACGTCACAAGCTCCCACTTTGTAATTTTTTATTGATTTGGTAAAGCAAAAAATACGTGTCCAATATTATTTCATAATCTTACTGACGGACTAAATAGAATTATCATTTTCTACCGAGGAAACATCCCTATTCAACATTATTATAATAAGCGATCTGTTTTTTTTATGGAAGTCAGAAGATATTCATCACAATCTATTTATACAGTTCTAAAGTATAGCAAATGAAACATCAACTTATCAGATTTTCAAGAGAAGGTATAGTAGTCACAGGGGATCTTTGTGTCTCTGAAGTTGGTTGCAAGATCCTGCGCAGTAGTTATTTATGTGTCAATGTATAACTGCCTCTTACACTCGCTTACGTTTGTAGCTTCGTCGTATCTCGCTTACTCTATGCAGTATACTCGATGACAAACTGTTTCTTGCGCAATGGTTCGCAGAGGCCTAACTTCAGAGACATAAAGATCTGCTGTGACTATTGTAGCGTATACACCCGCCATATACACCCGAATAATAAGCTAGGCGTTTGTCGGATAAATATCTAAGAATATAGTAGTTTTTATAAGTTCAGAAATTCTTTTACGTCTCTTCTTTGTACTTTTCTAGTTTTACTTAACAATTGAATAACTGTGAAATAGTTTGCTTTGCTTAAAGCAACTAATCATCCTCCTACCCTGATCTCAATTTAGTTGAGGTGTGCGTAGTTCTAATACGACAGTATTGCTAAATTAAGCTATACTAATATTTCTATGTACAGTACAGTAAAATTCTCGACAAACTTCTTGGCCGCCCTGAGGTTGGCTACAATGGCTGCGCAGTAGTAAAACTTCATACAAAAACAGCATCATTTTGTGCCTTGCGCATCGGAAAGCCAACTTCAGGGCGGCCAAGAAGTTTAGTGAGCACTATACTTGGCCGACAGAATGACACATCGATGTTTAGAGAGATTGTCACACAGCTCTTGTATGATTGAAGGAGACAACGCCCTAAATATTCTAAAACTAGATGTGCCATTTTTACGGCTGTGTAATGTAATTATTACCTATGCTAGTTATAATTTATAATGAACCGTCTAGTATGATATAACACTAATGATGTGTTTGTGTTGTCCCGTAGGAGAGCGGGCAGCGCGAGGTAACATACAAACGCTGATCCATGCACTTTATACGTGTTGGTAGTCTGATGACAATGTATTTTGAATCTTAACTTCATGCTGTCTTAGTCGAAAATTTCGTGGAAAGTGTCACCATTAAAAATTTAAATCATGCCACACAAATTTCAACCTTAAAACACGTGATGGTGATGTATTTTGTACAAAAATGGCACCATCAAAAATTCAATTCAAATGATATCATGTCACCAAGTGTTAATATAATTTGCGTTGCCCGATCCATAATAGAAACCTTGCTTTATCTATAAATTTTATAGCTATGGTTTCTGAGTATCGAATCAATTCTTCAGATCTTAAATGTTCTAAGAAATTTGTTGTCTCAACAGTAAAATACAATTTAATAAGGGTGACCATCTTAAATGAATATAAAAGTGACAGACTGCGTAGAAAATAAAAAAGAAATAAGTACAGCGTCATACAATGTCAACAGCCTATATAACAAGCATGTCTGTAATATTGTGTTGGTTATATAACCATATTTATACGTGGGTAATTAATATTAAGCTGTGTGTCGGAAGCCTTATAGTCAACTAAGTCATGTCATTAGTTATTATTCAATTAGATATATTCTCTTTCTCTTCTTCTTCGAACCGATGGTAAATGTACATCACATAATTATTTTCTTGATTTTGTCTCTGGAGATAGAACCTTGGTATTACCATTATGATAAAAGGTTTGATCATGGGGTCCCAGCGCTAACAAAGAAAATTTGGTTCAAATAAATGTCACTAGATGGCGCGGTATGCAACGATTTGTTATTGAATTGTGTGTAATATCAACATTTTCTAAGATTTATCATAAAAATTTAATGTTCTTCTTCAAACAATTCTCCTAAGCACAAAATTATAGAATATTGGCCGCTTAATTCACATCTCAAAGATTATTTGAACGGATCATTTCAAATTGATTCCAGTAGATGGCGCGGTTTTAAATTTCTGAGGTATGCTACTCGATTTTTTAAATTTGCATTGTAACACATTTTGGTCTTTATGTTTTTATTTACGTGCCTAGTTGACTATATGGTTTCCGCAAATTCATGGGAAATTAATCATATAAATAGGTTTAATACAAAACTCTCAACCATCTGAGTAGTGATAGCAAAGTAAGAACTTGTGTGAATAGCACTCGAAGTAGGCACATACATAATAATTATACATATAAATAATATATCATAGTATAAATAATAAGTATTAGGTAGATAGAACTTTCTGAAAAACATCATCTTATTTAGATAGAAATCTTTTCTAGTAACTACCAAATTATTTGTTGAATAAAGTTTTCAGTTTATTTTATGGAAACAAAAGAAAATATTAAAGAAACTGAATATTTTCTTTACCCAAATGCCATGAAATAAAAGACACATTTTTATATCAAATAAACTTATTTATTTGATTCAGTAAAAAGGTATTTCTTACCCGACTACGGCGAAGCCAAAAGCAGTCTATGTATGTATGTATGTATCTACGTAAATTCCTTCGTAGCGCCTAAACTATTCATCCGATTTTGATGAAAAAGGTATCAATCGATACGTTATTACGGCCTGGGTGAAATAGACAACAAAAAAGCCGTAGTTAGTCGGGTTACAGTTTTTATTAAACTTTTTTTGCTAAACAATTTGTGCTCAAACTTGATTTTCGTAACGGCAAGTGGTTAACATCTTGTAATATGACTGCAATGATATTGGTATTACCACAGATAATATAATACTAGCATACAGATGCGCCATCCTAACTAGCGTTTTTAATTTGATTATACCGATTATTTTTTGTAAATCGATTGCGTTCGGCTCCGTTCCACGGCGATAGATAGATCACCATCTATATCCGTGGCAAAGAGCGGAACGGAACCGAACGCGATCGATGTACTAAAAATAATCAGTATAGAACGTCGGCACGGTTTCTTTGTATGGGATGAGACACAACTGGTATTACAAAATTTCTATTCTGTTTGATCTCCATGTTCCTTCCTCACTGATAATAATTTGGTAGTTCCCTTACTTTAAATCCTTCTATAGAAGTAAGAATGTATATTCGCTGTCGTATCGTGTTGTACGCCTGTAAACTCATTGATATATCTCCAGACAGTATTTAGTTATGTATTTAATATTTGCCTGAAACGTAAAATATTTGTTTTTTTTTTCTCGCTTCGCAGTCTTTGTCTATGTGCATTGGGTGGTGTTGTCTATGATCAGTACATGTATAAGCATGGGTTTGTTTGTAGATTGTACCGAATCTGGTGAGGATACTGAAGAACCTGATTTTGGCGGGGTATTCACCGGAGCATGATGTCAGCGGAGTATCGGACCCGTTCCTGCAGGTAATGTTACAACTTATTATTATTAAAAAATAGATTCACAATTTAGTAATTAAACCATAGAACAGGTATAGTCCGGTCAAATTAGACCAAAAAATAGGGTTACATAGAGCATTAGGGGCGCATAGAGCTGAAACTACGAACAAGAAGAGGAAGCAGAATTATCAAATGATTATGAATGAGACCGATAATTTTACCTATTTTTTTAGAATTCACATGGCTTTCATAATTTCCCATAGTACCAGTTATTACATAATTTCGAATAGTACTGAATTAAACAGGATCACAATAGATTGTGGAATAGCTCTATCGGGGAAACACGTTAAAAATAAACACATTACCCTCCCAGGTGGCTTGGAAACGTGTGCATATTATGAAGAATACCACTTTTTCAAACATTATATCTCAGAAACGGTGACGTTTAGGAGAAAATTGTGCAGTCAATTTTTATAGATAATTGCATAATCTACAATTTTTGTCTGACCAATTTTTATCATAAAACTTACCGTTGGGCTAAAAAACCCATATTTGCAAACTTTGACCTTGAATAAAAAAATTTGCAAGTGTGGGATGGATGGGGACTTTTTACATTTTATTAATATTGGTGTTCCGAACATTCTTTCTATACAGCTCTATGCGAATTAATGCGCTTTGATATGTCTAATTTGACCGGACTAGTATCATAGTGGTCCAAAATCAAATCCAAGTTCATTTAAAAAGGTAATTTGAGAGTAACAAAATAGGGATGAAACTCGTTATTCTAATAGATACTAATTTTATAAATTGGGCACCAATTTGAAGTACAAAGTTAATTTAGAAAACAACAAATTATCCAATTACTTGTTTCCTTCAACTAAATAACTTAACTACAGAATTATATTGTATGAATCATACATCGAACATGACTCGATAATAATCGCAGCTGTAAAAACAATCAGTTTGCCGCTAAACTAAACGTTTTTGCCATACCTATTATTGGAATCAAATATAACAGCCCACAATGTTAGAACCTATTAATATTATTTTTTTATCCATGGTGCTAGGCAACTGGGTTTATCCCAGTTGTAAACGACCCTTCGGTGCCTATTGGCCTTGTTCGTTCTAATTCCGGATATGGAGGGAAGTGGATATATTTTTTTTTCTACTCCTTTATCTTTCTTAATTTCGTTGCGGGATCCAATACAGTTAAATGCAATCTGCGGGACTTCAACGAGCTTCATTGCCTCGGCGCTTTTCTGGTGGTCACCACTGTTAATTCTGACTTTCAGGAGTTGCAGTGGTTTGGGAAGAGTGCGTTAGGTTTGTAACCCAAACTTATGCTAAAAAATTAAATCTCCAGGTCAAAATACTGCGCCTCCTCCGAATACTAGGCAAAAACGACGCCGAAGCCTCAGAAGCAATGAACGACATCCTAGCCCAAGTGGCCACCAACACGGAGACCAGCAAAAACGTTGGCAACACCATCCTATACGAGACAGTGCTGTCCATCATGGACATCAAGTCGGAGAGCAGTCTGCGCGTGCTGGCCATCAACATCCTCGGCCGGTTCCTGCTGAACAACGACAAGAATATCAGATACGTGGCGCTGAACACGCTGCTGAGGACCGTGCATGTGGATACCTCGGCTGTGCAGAGGCATCGGACTACCATCCTGGAGTGTTTGAAGGTGAGTTTTAATATTTTGTAATCAACCCGATGGAAAATAAAATAGGAGGCTTCAGCCCAGATATTTCTGGGATAACAAAGGTAAAAAATCTCAGATTGATTCGTCAAAAGCATTTATTATGTACAAGTTCATCCAGGTTCTGAAAGCTTATTAATTTGTGTGACAAATCTCAAGTGTAATATTTTTATTGGATATCGTTATGATAGCTTTTGCAGTAGTATGAAACGAATTAGTATAAAATAATAATTGACAGCATATTTACCGACCAAAGACTTTATGATGCTTTCAGAAGATGAGTTAAACCTCTAGCTAATAAATTCGCGACTTGCTCCTTGATCTATTTATTAGCAAAAAAAAAACAAAAATTAAACATACTTGCTGAGGTTCTCGCAAGTGTCTGAAACCGCTTTTATTTAACTTAAAATAAAAAAATCTTTCTTCATTCGCAGGACCCAGACGTGTCAATCCGCCGCCGCGCAATGGAGCTCTCGTTCGCGCTGATCAACGGCCAGAACATCCGCAGCATGATGAAGGAGCTGCTGTCGTTCCTGGAGCGCTCGGACGCGGAGTTCAAGGCGCACTGCTCCAGCGCCATGGTGCTCGCCGCCGAGAGATACGCGCCCTCCAACAAGTGGCATCTTGATACTCTGTTCAGAGTTCTGCTCAAGGTGGGAATGTAGATATGCTTATGGAGCTTGCAGACCATACAGATTTCGAAAGCTGTCAACCTAGCATTTGGACTGGTCAAGCTTTAATACTTAGGTTGGCTGTCAAATGGATCCAGCCTAATTTGACAGTATTCGTCATTCATATATTAGTAACTAGCTGACCCGGCAAACTTTGTTTTGCCATAAAAAGACCAAACATTTATCTACCCTACCCTACACTACCCTACCCTAACCAACCCTACCCGACCCTACACTACCCTACCCTACCCTACCCTAACCTACCCTACCCTACCCTACCCTACACTACCCTACACTACACTACCCTACCCTACACTACCCTATCCTACCCTACACTAACCTACCCTACCCTACCTATATAGCCTATGTCCTTTCCCAGTTCTCAAACTATCTTCATACCAACTTTCATCTAAATTGGTGCAGCGGTTTAAGCGTGAAAAGGTAACAGACAGACAGATAGAGTTACTTTCACATTTATAATATTAGTATGGATGAGAGTATGTTAAGATGGTTTGGCCATGTTGAGAGGATGAATGAAAGGCGACTAACGAAAGGTATTTACAAGGCAGACGTGAATGGAAAAGACATACATATACCTTATAGGTGATGTTCTTCAGAAAGGCCAAGTGCGCAGTACCCATAACCGGCGTGTGTGTATGACTAGATGTATGAATGTGTGTGAAGCAAAAGAAGTATGTAAGGATCGTAGCAGGTGGCGTTCTGTAGTTTCTGCCTACGCCCATGGAAAAAAGGCGTGAGTTTATGTATGTATGTATATCAGTGATTGATAGAATGATTGCTGAGTCAATAAAAAACCCGCTTTTGAATACGTGCTCTGTTTCCAACGACCCTGTAATATGTTGGTGTGTCCGATTAATATGATCAGACAAGATATTGAATAATCAGAAACTTGATAATGCTTTCAAAATCTCTAGGTACAACTACATAACGGTCTTTAATAAATTTAGTGTGTGTTACAATATTTTTTTTATTTGTAGGCTGGCAACTACCTCCGCGATGACACGGTGTCCAGCACCCTGCAGATCGTGTCGTCGGCGGCGCCGGAGCGCCAGGCGTACGCGGCCATGCGCCTGTGGACGTCGCTCGAGCGCTCTGCTGTGTCCGGCGACGCCACGGAGAAGCAGCCGCTAGTGCAGGTAGGTTAATGTGTCTCGGTAATCATCGCATTTCCGAATACTATAATAATTTGAATTCAGAACTAAGAACTTCATTGTTGTTTTGATTTCTGTGTGAAATTTTAAAAACCCCCGACACATTTATCTTGCGAAAACTCCCCGATTCAAACAGTAAAACGCACATAACTTTTGATCAGCTGAACCGATTTTATTCAAACATAGCAAAAACACTCGACAAAATCACCTTTCAAACAAAAAAAAAACTTAATCAAAACCGGATCATCCATTTAGGAACTATGATGCCACAGACAGACACACAGCAACTCACGTCAAACTTATAACACCCCTCTTTTTCCGGCGGGGGTTAAAAATAGCAGCTATCCTCCTCCTATTATGTTAAAAGAGTATTAACAATTCTATATACTTCCAAGTTGATTGAGAGCGTCCAGTCTGCACCAAGTGCAAAGGGCAACTGACAGAAAACCGACGACTGATAACCTGTACTAGAGGTAGAGCTTCTTGCGAAGAATTTCGTCTATGGAAGTACGAGGGCTGCACTAAAAGTATCGGGAATGGAGTATTTTGACTGTTTCTGTCATATTAAAATCTTTTTAATTGAAAACTCCTTGGTTTTAAAAATCGGTGTAAAAAAATTTTGTTTTCCCGATGGATACCGCATTCGCTCTGTGAAGAGCAAAAAGCGGCTCGCGTTACTTGGTGCGTCAGAACTCTCGAAAGATTCCACGCAGGATCCTCAAATGCTGTATACAACATCGTATCAGGTGACGAATCCTGGATATACGCGTACGAACCCGAAACAAAAAACCAGTCACGAGTTTGGGTGTTCGAAAATGAGTTAAAGCGAACAAAAATGGTTCGTTCACGGAGTTTTGCAAAAAAAATGGTCATGGCCACGTTTGTCTCCAAAACCGGCCATGTTGCGACTATTCCTCTTGAGGGACAAAGAACGGTTAATGCAGAATGGTATGCTAGCATTTGTTTGCCGCAGGTCGTTTCTGAACTCCGTAAAGAGAACAACCGCCGCATCATCCTCCATCACGCCAATGCGAGTTCTCACACCACGCACAGAACAAAAGATTTTTTAGCGCAAGAAAACATAGAATTATTAGACCATCCGCCGTACAGCCCCGACCTAAGCCCTAATGATTTATATACTTTCCCTAAAATAAAGAATAAATTGCGTGGTCAGAGATTTTCATCACCTGAAGAAGCTGTGGACGCCTACAAAACGGCCATTTTGGAGACCCCAACTTCCGAATGGAATGGTTGCTTCAATGATTGGTTCCATCGTATGGAAAAATGTGTCAAATTTCGCGGAGAATACTTCGAAAAGCAATTAATACATTTTTAAATAGTAATGCTGTGTCACTTCCTTGATTCCCGAAATATTCAGTGCCGCCCTCGTACTACCAATTTTTGGTGGTAGTACTTCCACTACACCTTTTACTGAGCATCATTGCTGTGTGCCAGTTTGAAAGAAGAACTACCCATAACTACAAGCACTTGATTCATGTCAACTTTGTCTCTGGGATATCAATGCTGCTGAAATGCTATATTGGGTATTGAAATTCTTAAATGTTGTGTTTTTGTTTATAGGTGGCCGCGTGGACCATCGGGGAGTACGGTGACTTGCTGGTGTCCGAAGCCAGTAACGCTATCTCTATGGTAGATGAAGACGGCGTTGGTGAGTTTTTACTTTATAATTATTACCTACTTCAAAAAAAAGTAGGTTATCATTTCGATACGCATGTCTATACCAATATTTTTTTGAAGAGGAAAGATTTTTTTGTTTGTTTGTTAGTACCGAATAGGCTCCGAAACTATTGGTTCGATTTGAAAAATTCTTTCACCAATAGAAAGCTACATTATTCCTGAGTGATATAGGCTATTTTGTAATCCCGAAAATGGGTACTGTGGTTGGCCTACGGGAGCGAAGCCGCGGGCATCAGCTAGTATGTAATATTTTTGAAATTGTATAAGTGTATGTTTTTCTACGTATTTAGCCGAAACAAAACCATACACACACAGCTATCCTTCAACATCAAAACATCCAAATACAGCCAAAGGAACCCTTACCAAATACAGACGCGTCCCCCGCGAACGCAATATGGCAAGAAAAATATAAAATACGAAGGCGTCCAGCTTTATAATAATCTACCAGCAGATATACGGAACACATCTTCTTTTAATGTATTCAGGGCTAAACTCAAACACTACGTCACTAACAACACGACACTTCTAAGCTAACGATATAAGTCTCACTATAACAATGTCAACATCGCACCTACCTACATTAAGGAAACAAAACTGTTAGCTACTGGACTACACTAACCTTAGTCATGTATTTATTCGCTAAGTGAACAATGTAAGTTCTTTTAGAATAAATAAAGAATCTTTAAACCCAAACTAGTTATCGGATCGTGATCATTCTCAAAATCTCATCAAAATTGGTTCGGCAGTTTTCAAGATATTGGAGCATAGAACCGAAATCCTTAGCAAGAAAAAAAGCACAAATGTAAAAAATGAGTTATTATAGGTATGTTATCAATCTTTTAGGTACCTTACTAACAAAACTAAAAAAAGCGACACAAAAAATAAAATTCAAAAAATATTACATAATATTTTGTTATGTGAGCTGAGTAAGCAAGTAAGATATCAAAGTCATTTGACGTACAATCATCCAATAATATAGGTAACTTGAAAATTCTTAGTCATCATTATGTCATTCATTAATAGAGAGAGAGTATTAGGTAGTAATGTTGTCGAAATCAGTTTTAGGAAATGTAGTGTCTTTACAACATTAAAAAAAAACTCAAGCTATTATTTTACCTTTCAGACGACTTCGTCCGCCCTTCTGAGGAGTACGTCATCGACGTATACCAGAAGCTCCTGTGGTCCACACAGCTGTCCATCAACTCTAAAGAGTATTTGCTACTTTCTCTCGCTAAGCTGTCCACGAGATTCACCACGCAGCCTAGCCAGGAGTAAGTTAAAAATAGTATATTATGCAACTAGTGAATAAAATACAGATTTAAAGCGAGGGCCATATATGAATCAAGAGCAAGTGAAGGATTCTAACGACTGAATCACGACCGTAGGTAGTGATTCATGGCCCTCGATATAAATCCGTTTTATTCAAGAGTTGCTTACTATATTTTATAACATGACTTCGAGAAAAAGAAAGATTTAAGCGAAAAGCACAAGGAATATTACGAGTAATAAATAAATAAATGGTTTATTACCTTCAAAATTTACATAAAATGTGAAACCCTGACCCCTGAGCTAGGTAACAGCACCTGTGTTGCAGGGGCCAGTGACCACCTCCGTTACGTTACAAAATTATAATTAATTAAATACCATTGCAATTAATATTAGAATTACAATCCAAACAAGTATTCAATAAATATCTTAGACTAAAATTAAAATCCTAAATAACAAACTCAAAATTAAAATCGAAGAAGGAGTTTGTGTATCGAGTATTTTTTTTTGTGCAAGGATGCGCAAGGAGGTTACATAGCATTGAGATGGAAGTCTAATACATTGTTGTGTTCCAAATTCAAACACCAAAACAGTGATTAAAAGTGCTTTTTATTCATTGTTTTCAGTGAATAAAATAAGCTTTTTAGAGGGGGAATGGTATAAAAATATTTATGATAGAAAGGAGAATGACCAAAAGTGGTACCAAAAAGTCTCACGCATCAAGACCAAAATTTTATAGTAATTAGTTTCATATTTTTTGACGACATTACGCATCGCGGATTTGATTTTTGAATAGGGAATTTACTTTTGAGTTTAAAAGTATGGATATTGTTTTACTCTTTATAAATGACGTTCCGTTTCACATGATAAATGATTAACGTAACCTTGATTTGAAAGTGTCATGATCACTGTAAAAAAATATATACTTTTCCAATTCTACATTAATTTAAAAAACTAGAATAGAATACTATAGGTCTACCAGAATCTCATGGCATTTTTTAATTTTTTTTAAATTGTGATTTTCATATGGCAATGTCAACTGTCACCTATCAAATCAAAGTACTTGATGTGTCAACCGCTGCTGAAATTTTTTGATATTATCTTGAAAATTTGTTATTTTTGTGAAAATGTCGAAAAACCCACTTCGATCTCAAGCGAGACATATTGTTTTCAATGTGTATCGTAAAATAAGGGAAGAAGAAGGCGTAAATCAAACTCAATCTTTGATTTTAAAGTGCGTCGTAGAGTGGACCGGTAAGTTGGACTGACTTGTTTTGATACTTTAAGTTTATTTTATATTTTTCTTACCTAATTTTTATTTCTTTCCATTACTATTATATGGTAAATCGTAGGTCAGGGCACATTGAATGATGGCCGGAAGGAAATGGCAACAGCAATATAACTGTTACTAATTCTTCGACAAGATATTGATTTTAACGGAGATTGAGAATCTTTGATATAAGAAAAATATTAAGTAATAATCTGCGCCCTGCAGTGGGACGTGTATATAGACGGGCGTTTTTGTCGAGTGAAGTTCAGTGGCTGTTAATATTATTTGCAAATTGATTCCTAGTGGATATTGTGATATATTATTGGTGTAGTTTTATGTCTCAACTGTCTACGCAACTGGACAATTTGTAAAATCATTGACAGAAGCGATCTCGGGCTAGTGGAGCGGAGTATTTTATTGTAGTATTGACTGCCTCTGCAAAGATTACTGGGAAGACTGACTCGATACAATTTGCTGCCAAATACTCCAAAAAACATTAGAACCTGTTACATCCGCATTCTAATGCATACTAAAGAATAAATATAAAATCCAAAACTCTTTCCAAAGACGTGGCTAAAAGGTCCTAGCAACCAGGAAACTTACATAAAAAAAGTATATATAGACTGATGATGATGAATGACTATAGGTAACATGATACATTTTATTATTTTTTACAGACTGTATACATAAAGAGATTGGTTTTGAATATGTTAAATGCCAATGAAAAAGAACCATTTTGATGGAGAGAGATGACATAAAACTACAAAGATACAAGTTTTTGAAAAGCCAGTGGAGTTCATGGAATCGTATTCTAGTTTTCTAGTTCTGAATGAGGTTTTAAGTTATTAGTATGATTTAAATGATATATAATAAATTAGTACATAAATTAATATTCAATTGATTTACCAAAACTGCTAAGCCTAGAAGCATGAAATTTGGCAGAAAGGTTCCTCAAGTGACGTAAGTGTGCACTAAGAAAGGATTTTTGGAAATTTCACCCGTAAAGGGGTAAAAAGGGGGTTGAAAGTTGAAACTTAGCACAAATAGTATTCTAAGTAAATGATAAAGATTGACATTATTAGTTTTTTTAAACTACCCCCAAATAATGATTTAGGGGTTGTTGAAATTTGTATGGAAAATCTGATTTCTTGGGTCAATAAACTTGAAACTTGCCACAAATACTAACCTAAATGAATAATAAAGGTTGCTTTTATTGTTTTTTGAAACTACCCCCAAAAGATGATTTAGGGGTGTTGAAAGATTTTTTGAAGAATCTTATTACTTCAGTTAATAAACTTGAAACTTGACATAAATACTAATCTAAAGAAACAATAAAGACTTTCATTGTTAGTTTTTCGAAACTACCCCCAAAAGATGATTTAAGGGATGTTATTTTTTTTGAAGAATCTGATTTCTTGGGTGAATAAACATGAAACTTGATATAAATACCATCCTCAATAAACAATAAAGTTTGTGATTATTACTTTTTTGCAACTACCCCCAAAAGAAGATTTAGGGGATGTTAGTTTTTTTGAAGAATCTGATTTGTTGGGTGAATAAACTTGAAACTTGGCACAAATACTAATCTAAATGAATAATAAATGTCGCTATTATTATTTTTTGAAACTACCCCCAAAAGAAGATTTAGGGGATGTTAGTTTTTTTGAAGAATCTGATTTGTTGGGTGAATAAACTTGAAACTTGGCATAAATACCATCCTAAATTAACAATAAAGGTTGTCATTATTAGTTTTTTGCAACTACCCCCAAAAGACGATTTAGGAAGTATTACAGTTTTTTTTTTTTTTTCTTGGGTCAATAAACTTGCCACTAATATACTAACCTAAATGAATAATTAAGGTTGCTCTTATAATTTTTTGAAACTACCCGCAAAAGACGATTTAGGGATGTAAATTTTTTTGAAGAATCTGATATCTTGGGTCAATAGACATGAAACTTGACATAAATACCTAAATAAACAATAAAGGTTTTCAATAATTAGTTTTTCGAAACTACCCTTAAAATACGACTTCGGGGTGGTAAAGATTTTTGATTACTTTTACTGCACATAGCTTCTTTTTATGACGTTGGGGAGCACTTAGGAGGGGTTTTTGGAAATTCAACTTTTTAAAGGGTTAAAAGGGAGACATTTATTTGTATAAAAATCTTATTCCTTTGGCAAAATAATAAATCATCGATTTGGAACTACCGAACTGGACCGTTTGTCTCAGGTTTAATAGCAGCTTATTTTTGGTTGCCATCACACAAACGAAGTCGCGGGCGGAGTTAATATTATAAATGTGAAAGTGACTCTGTCTGTCTCTCTGTCCACCTTTTCACGCTTAAACCGTTGAACCGATTTAGATGCAATTTGGTTCGGAGATATTTTGAGACGCTGGGCAGGACACAGCATAGTTTTTATCCCGGAAATCTTACTTAAGGGGGTGGAAAGAGAGGTAGAAGTTTGTATGGAAAACCCACAATATTATGCTGCGATATAAAAAATAAGCTATTCGAATTACTAATGCATCGCAGACGAAGTCGCGGGCAACAGCTAGTATACCTATAATACTCACAGTGGATCTTTGTGTCTCTGAATTGGTTGCAAGACCCCGCGCAGTAGCTATTTTTGTGTCAATGTTGAAGGTGAAGATAGCATTGTATAACTGTCTCTTTCACTCGCTTATGTATGTCACATCGTCCTATCTCGCTTACTCTATGCAGTATACTCGATGACAAACTGTTTCTTACGCAATGGTTGGCAGGACCAAGTTCAAAGACACAAAGATCCGCTGTGACTACTATATAATATAGGTACCTCATGTTCATTAATACTAAAGACATAAATAAAAATTAAACAGTATCAAGATCGTTCAATCCAATTTCCCCAGTATTGCACACAACAAATTTTTATTTCCACATTTGCCATGAGATTCTGGTAGACCTATATCATTTACTTATAAAAGATTAGGTATCATTATTTTATCTATGGTTAATTGGCCGCATAGACTATTATACACTTATATACAGAGATTGGCCGTTCACAGCAGCCGGTCATAAAGATGTAGAATGCAATAGAATCTATTTTTGATGAATCTACTAACCAGTAATGGTTTCTTTTGTTTAATATATAACGTTCATGTGTAACGTGTCTATAATAAAATACGTCTTTGATAGTGTCGAACCAAACAGACCTAGGCATACCTTTTTAGGTTATTTTCGATTTTATGAAATAACTCCAAAACCCGGGTTTTGTTTTCAAAAAGAAGTTTTGTAGGAGTTAACATGGTCAGTGTAGTCTATAAAAAACAAAGTTTGATTTTGATGCAGCTTGGTACGGGATTCCATACATCGATGAGCATTCTCCTTTGGTTAATTTTATCTGTAGTTCATAAAGGTATTATGAACTACTAGTATGGGCAGTTAATTCTCATTTCACACCGATGTTTGAAAGAAAAAGTGCGGGCAACGGCACGATTGGTCAGTTGATCCTTGTGTCAATTGACCAACCAATCGCGCGCTCGGAACGGTGCTAAACGTTCCCCGCGCCCCGCTTCACTACCAAAGAGACCTTAAAAACGACTTCTGCGCAACTAACGACTCTTGCCAACTTACCTGCGGGGGATTATATTAGAAATATTTCTAAACATGTTATAATAATTCTGTTTGTTTCAGTAAAATCCGAGTGATTATCGACACGTTCGGATCTCACATTCATATCGAGTTGCAACAGAGAGGTGTTGAATTATCGCAACTGTACAGGTAAGCACACATTAGTTCACATCAATCTGTATTCCATCTTGCCAGTAGCCTTATATGACTTTGTGTAGGACAATTTTGTGCAGAATCAGAAAAAAACATCTAAATTAAGAACAAGTTAAACTATTTCATCGCATTGTATCCTCGTTTTTTTTTTGTTTACGCGGCCAAAGAAAAAACACGTCCAAAATTTTTAGGTTATCTAACTAACGGACTAAATAGATATTTTTTGTCAAGTTCACTATTACCTGTATTTATCTAATTTTGAAAAGCTATATTCGTTCCAATGAGTGAGTTTTAATCCAGGAACTACGCGCACTTACGGCCAGCGCTACTAGAGCGCATGCCGGCCATGGAGGCGCCGAGCAGCGGGCCCGACGCGCGCGACGACAGCGACCACGAGCAGGAGCTGTCCGACACCAGCCCCGACCACAAGCCCGACCAGGTCGCTGTGAGTACTACATCACTTGTATCCAGGAACTACGCGCACTTACGGCCAGCGCTACTAGAGCCATGGAGGCGCCGAGCAGCGGGCCCGACGCGCGCGACGACAGCGACCACGAGCAGGAGCTGTCCGACACCAGCCCCGACCACAAGCCCGACCAGGTCGCTGTGAGTACTACATCACTTGTATCCAGGAACTACGCGCACTTACGGCCAGCGCTACTAGAGCGCATGCCGGCCATGGAGGCGCCGAGCAGCGGGCCCGACGCGCGCGACGACAGCGACCACGAGCAGGAGCTGTCCGACACCAGCCCCGACCACAAGCCCGACCAGGTCGCTGTGAGTACTACATCACTTGTATCCAGGAACTACGCGCACTACAGCGCTACTAGAGCCATGGAGGCGCCGAGCAGCGGGCCCGACGCGCGCGACGACAGCGACCACGAGCAGGAGCTGTCCGACACCAGCCCCGACCACAAGCCCGACCAGGTCGCTGTGAGTACTACATCACTTGTATCCAGGAACTACGCGCACTTACGGCCAGCGCTACTAGAGCGCATGCCGGCCATGGAGGCGCCGAGCAGCGGGCCCGACGCGCGCGACGACAGCGACCACGAGCAGGAGCTGTCCGACACCAGCCCCGACCACAAGCCCGACCAGGTCGCTGTGAGTACTACATCACTTGTATCCAGGAACTACGCGCACTACAGCGCTACTAGAGCCATGGAGGCGCCGAGCAGCGGGCCCGACGCGCGCGACGACAGCGACCACGAGCAGGAGCTGTCCGACACCAGCCCCGACCACAAGCCCGACCAGGTCGCTGTGAGTACTACATCACTTGTATCCAGGAACTACGCGCACTTACGGCCAGCGCTACTAGAGCCATGGAGGCGCCGAGCAGCGGGCCCGACGCGCGCGACGACAGCGACCACGAGCAGGAGCTGTCCGACACCAGCCCCGACCACAAGCCCGACCAGGTCGCTGTGAGTACTACATCACTTGTATCCAGGAACTACGCGCACTTACGGCCAGCGCTACTAGAGCCATGGAGGCGCCGAGCAGCGGGCCCGACGCGCGCGACGACAGCGACCACGAGCAGGAGCTGTCCGACACCAGCCCCGACCACAAGCCCGACCAGGTCGCTGTGAGTACTACATCACTTGTATCCAGGAACTACGCGCACTACAGCGCTACTAGAGCCATGGAGGCGCCGAGCAGCGGGCCCGACGCGCGCGACGACAGCGACCACGAGCAGGAGCTGTCCGACACCAGCCCCGACCACAAGCCCGACCAGGTCGCTGTGAGTACTACATCACTTGTATCCAGGAACTACGCGCACTACAGCGCTACTAGAGCCATGGAGGCGCCGAGCAGCGGGCCCGACGCGCGCGACGACAGCGACCACGAGCAGGAGCTGTCCGACACCAGCCCCGACCACAAGCCCGACCAGGTCGCTGTGAGTACTACATCACTTGTATCCAGGAACTACGCGCACTTACGGCCAGCGCTACTAGAGCCATGGAGGCGCCGAGCAGCGGGCCCGACGCGCGCGACGACAGCGACCACGAGCAGGAGCTGTCCGACACCAGCCCCGACCACAAGCCCGACCAGGTCGCTGTGAGTACTACATCACTTGTATCCAGGAACTACGCGCACTACAGCGCTACTAGAGCCATGGAGGCGCCGAGCAGCGGGCCCGACGCGCGCGACGACAGCGACCACGAGCAGGAGCTGTCCGACACCAGCCCCGACCACAAGCCCGACCAGGTCGCTGTGAGTACTACATCACTTGTATCCAGGAACTACGCGCACTTACGGCCAGCGCTACTAGAGCCATGGAGGCGCCGAGCAGCGGGCCCGACGCGCGCGACGACAGCGACCACGAGCAGGAGCTGTCCGACACCAGCCCCGACCACAAGCCCGACCAGGTCGCTGTGAGTACTACATCACTTGTATCCAGGAACTACGCGCACTACAGCGCTACTAGAGCCATGGAGGCGCCGAGCAGCGGGCCCGACGCGCGCGACGACAGCGACCACGAGCAGGAGCTGTCCGACACCAGCCCCGACCACAAGCCCGACCAGGTCGCTGTGAGTACTACATCACTTGTATCCAGGAACTACGCGCACTTACGGCCAGCGCTACTAGAGCCATGGAGGCGCCGAGCAGCGGGCCCGACGCGCGCGACGACAGCGACCACGAGCAGGAGCTGTCCGACACCAGCCCCGACCACAAGCCCGACCAGGTCGCTGTGAGTACTACATCACTTGTATCCAGGAACTACGCGCACTTACGGCCAGCGCTACTAGAGCCATGGAGGCGCCGAGCAGCGGGCCCGACGCGCGCGACGACAGCGACCACGAGCAGGAGCTGTCCGACACCAGCCCCGACCACAAGCCCGACCAGGTCGCTGTGAGTACTACATCACTTGTATCCAGGAACTACGCGCACTACAGCGCTACTAGAGCCATGGAGGCGCCGAGCAGCGGGCCCGACGCGCGCGACGACAGCGACCACGAGCAGGAGCTGTCCGACACCAGCCCCGACCACAAGCCCGACCAGGTCGCTGTGAGTACTACATCACTTGTATCCAGGAACTACGCGCACTTACGGCCAGCGCTACTAGAGCCATGGAGGCGCCGAGCAGCGGGCCCGACGCGCGCGACGACAGCGACCACGAGCAGGAGCTGTCCGACACCAGCCCCGACCACAAGCCCGACCAGGTCGCTGTGAGTACTACATCACTTGTATCCAGGAACTACGCGCACTACAGCGCTACTAGAGCCATGGAGGCGCCGAGCAGCGGGCCCGACGCGCGCGACGACAGCGACCACGAGCAGGAGCTGTCCGACACCAGCCCCGACCACAAGCCCGACCAGGTCGCTGTGAGTACTACATCACTTGTATCCAGGAACTACGCGCACTACAGCGCTACTAGAGCCATGGAGGCGCCGAGCAGCGGGCCCGACGCGCGCGACGACAGCGACCACGAGCAGGAGCTGTCCGACACCAGCCCCGACCACAAGCCCGACCAGGTCGCTGTGAGTACTACATCACTTGTATCCAGGAACTACGCGCACTTACGGCCAGCGCTACTAGAGCCATGGAGGCGCCGAGCAGCGGGCCCGACGCGCGCGACGACAGCGACCACGAGCAGGAGCTGTCCGACACCAGCCCCGACCACAAGCCCGACCAGGTCGCTGTGAGTACTACATCACTTGTATCCAGGAACTACGCGCACTACAGCGCTACTAGAGCCATGGAGGCGCCGAGCAGCGGGCCCGACGCGCGCGACGACAGCGACCACGAGCAGGAGCTGTCCGACACCAGCCCCGACCACAAGCCCGACCAGGTCGCTGTGAGTACTACATCACTTGTATCCAGGAACTACGCGCACTTACGGCCAGCGCTACTAGAGCCATGGAGGCGCCGAGCAGCGGGCCCGACGCGCGCGACGACAGCGACCACGAGCAGGAGCTGTCCGACACCAGCCCCGACCACAAGCCCGACCAGGTCGCTGTGAGTACTACATCACTTGTATCCAGGAACTACGCGCACTTACGGCCAGCGCTACTAGAGCCATGGAGGCGCCGAGCAGCGGGCCCGACGCGCGCGACGACAGCGACCACGAGCAGGAGCTGTCCGACACCAGCCCCGACCACAAGCCCGACCAGGTCGCTGTGAGTACTACATCACTTGTATCCAGGAACTACGCGCACTTACGGCCAGCGCTACTAGAGCGCATGCCGGCCATGGAGGCGCCGAGCAGCGGGCCCGACGCGCGCGACGACAGCGACCACGAGCAGGAGCTGTCCGACACCAGCCCCGACCACAAGCCCGACCAGGTCGCTGTGAGTACTACATCACTTGTATCCAGGAACTACGCGCACTTACGGCCAGCGCTACTAGAGCGCATGCCGGCCATGGAGGCGCCGAGCAGCGGGCCCGACGCGCGCGACGACAGCGACCACGAGCAGGAGCTGTCCGACACCAGCCCCGACCACAAGCCCGACCAGGTCGCTGTGAGAACTACATCGAAAAACGTCCACTGCTGGACATTGGCTTCCCCCAAGCGTCGCCACACTGATCGGTCCTGGGCGTCTCTTAGATGGCAGGCACTTTACTTGTGTAAATTACTTCATCACTACTGCTCTTAAAACGGTCAAGGAAAACATCGTGAGGAAACTGGCATGTCTTAGTACCGAAAATTCGATGACATGTGACATCCACCAACCCGCAATGGGCCCGCGTGGTGGATTACTGGCCATTCCCTCTCACGGGGAGGAGCCCTGCACGCACAAACGGACCAAATGGAGTCTTAGTGCGGAAAAGGGGGCCCATCTATTTTATCCTATCCTAACCCGCACGGAACAAATATTAGTATGGAGTAGTTCCAGTTTTGGCTGTTTGTGTATGTGAGTTTATATGTTTGTTAAACCACCCACGATACAGGAGAAATGCCTATACTCCATTTGACATAAAATTAGACATTTATATTATCCCATTTTATTTACTCATATTTTGGAAAATCAATCTATATACCAGGCCCCTCAGAAAGTATTGCGAAAAAAAGTTTTTATATATGGGAGACTGGCCAGTTATAATGTTTTTCGAAAATATGATTATTTATAAGTAAAAATAAGTAAGTTCCAAAATTTCCCTCCACATTTTTTGCGAGTTAATTCAAAGTATTGTGTCTCACTGAAATATGGATCTGCGCCGGGAACATTTTAGAGCTATGATTTTATACGATTTCAAGTGTCGCCTGAAACCGGATGAATCGTACGATAGACTTCAAATGGCATTCATGGATGAAGGCCCTTCCAAGGCAACCGTGTATCGTTGGTATAACGAATTCAAGCGCGGTCGACCAACTTTGGGGGATGACGAAAGAAGCGGTCGCCCTTTGACGGCTGTTACCGAAGAAAACGTGCTAGCAGTGAAAAATTTGAAATCCAAAAAATGAAATCCAAGACAATAGGCGAATTACATATCAGGAGATTCAACACATATTGAAGATTGGATCGGGAAGCGTTCACGAGATTCTACACAGCCATCTTCGCGTGAGGAGGATAGTATCACGCTGGGTGCCGCACAACCTCACCGATGCTCAGAAGCAGGCCCGGGTGGAATGGTGCCGTGATATGCTTAACAAATTTGAAGCAGGCTCGTCTCGGCGTGTTTACGACATCGTTACAGGTGATGAGTCCTGGATTTATCAATACGACCCAGAAACCAAGCGCCAGTCGACTGTTTGGGTGTTTCAAAATGAGCCAACGCCTACCAAAGTGAAGCGATCTAGAAGCGGGGGTAAGATTTTGATCGCTAGCTTTTTTAATTTGACTGGCCACTTGGTATCAATTCCCTTACGGGATCAAAGAAGCATTAATGCCGAATGGTATACTACCAAATGTTTGCCAGAAGTTTTCTCTGTTATAAGCAACAAGCGACCAAACACAGGGCTCCGCGGGCTACTGCTCCACCACGACAATGCACCTGCGCACACCGCACTCAAAACGAGGGACTTCCTGGACAGCACGCCAGTCAAACTCCTGGGTCACCCTCCTTACAGCCCTGATCTAGCACCGTGTGACTTCTTTTTATTCCCAAAAATAAAAAATCAGCTCAAAGGGATACAATTTTCGTCGCCGGAAGATGCGCTGGCTGCGTTCGAGCAGGCTGTAAACGAGGTGTCTGCGGCGGACAGGAAAAAGTGTTTTGAAAACTGGTTTAGGCGCATGAATCTTTGTATAGAGGCTGGTGGAAAGTACTTTGAAAAGATTTAATAAAAATATATGTACGTATAGAACAATTTTTTTTAGTTTCGCAAAACTTTCTGAGTGTCCCACGTATATATAAAAACTAGCTGACCCGGCAAACTTTGTTTTGTCATAAAAAGACCAAACATTTATCTACCCTACCCTACCCTACCCGACCCTACCCGACCCTACACTACACTACCCTACTCTACACTACCCTACCCTACCCTACCCTAACCTACCCGACCCTACACTACCCTACCCTACACTATCATACCCTACCCTACCCTACCTATAAACCTCACGGAGCCCGAGACCTTTCCAACGAATGCAAAACCATGGAAATCGGTTCGTACGTTCTGGAGTTATAGCGTCAGGGAGGAAAACCCGACTTATTTTTATATATTAGATCTATGCCACTTTTCGTTGTTATTTTATAACTCAAAAACGGGCTCACCTATCCAAACCAAATGTTTAGGCTTTGTTCAGACTATTTAGTAGATGGTTTATGTTTTTAGTAGGTAGTCAGTTGAAGGGAGCGAAGCCGCGGGGTCAGCTAGTATACTCATATTTTGGAGGAACAATTAATGATCTTGTATTTATGTTGTGTCTTGGTTGATCTTAAATATGTTTATTTATATTCCAGGACGCGCTACTAGACTTGATCATCGGCTCCGATTCGCTGACGAACGGCGACGTGGATCACAAACCGTCGCAGCCGCCTGCCAGCAACAATAATACTAGCAGCAATGTGAGTACGACAGAAATTCTCAATATTTATTATGCTGCTTTTCCACTGAATCAGAAAATATTGTATTATATATGTTATGGAACAAGTGACGAATACGGCTTTATAGGGTCTAATATAACCTAACATGAAGGAGACGACACGTCATCTCCTTCGAACCTAACCTATCTGTGTCGGGGTGCTCCAAGCTCCTGAGCTTGCTCTTGGACCATAATTATCGAATCATTCACTTGGTCCATGACAAATAAATAAATAAGTTGTTGAATTAGGTATTTTACCTATGTTTGTAATATTTGTAAGTATGTGAGAACCATGTTCCTACTTATCAAATTAATTAATTAATTTTCCTGTTAATGCTTTTTAATACTTTATACCTCTACGTAATATAGTGTGTAGAGCTATTCTAGGTGCATCGTCCTCACATATATTAATGTATGTACGTATGTAAATATTGTAAAACACCTATTTTTTTAAAAAAAGAGTAAGTATGGAGTTTCTTGTGCGTTCTTCTCCATAACAATCTACTTTCCGAATGCACGGTAGTTTTTTTTTTTTTTTTTTTGTTACTTGTAAATTTTAATTTATGTGACGTTCAAAAGTGCCGTTTATTGGCCTAATTGAATAAATATATTTTGACTTTGAATTACATGTCTTTGACTAGTAATCTATACTCGTTTGCTCTATACTTCATTAGAAACACAACCATAGTGTCGTATAGAGCGCAAAAACTGATAAACTCAACTCAAAAAACAAGCGCATTCATTGCAATGCTGGTTGATATCCAAGACGAGTGTTTTCTCAATATTGCTCCTTACAATTAGTGTTTTCAAACCTACAAATAGATAAGTAATCTCATGTGCTTCTTTTTCCAGGATATCCTCGACCTACTGAGCGGGCTGGACCTGACTCCTACAGCGCCATCTAACATGATGAACAACAACCTAGTCCCCCCGGCCCCCGCGCCCGCCTCCGCCCCCGCCCCCGCGTCCCTGCTGCTGGACGGGCTGTTCGCTGCGCCCGCGCTTATCAACACGCCGGTCACGCAAGGTAACGTCTGAATATAATCTACTTTATGGATTACAACTTTTTGCTCAAGGTCATGGCAACTTTGACCCGTACAGGAGACACAAGAGACAAGCAAAAACAAAAAAAAATAACAATTAAAACAAGGCTCCTATCTCAGCATATGCAGCGATATCCAAAAAGAAAATAACACGGCGCTGGTATTCTGATAAGGCCCTAAAGAAGTATGTTAGGTACGGAGCAGGTGGCGTTCTGTACTTTCTGCATACCCGCATGGGAAAAGGGCGTGAGTTTTTATATGTATGTATAATAGTATAAACCAAACAGAAGGTGAGTCAGAGTGTGTATAATTATGTGTAAGTACAAAACAAATATATAAACAAATATATAAATAAAACATATTAAATATACGACCAACATTCCAACGGCTCAATGATCATTTGTTGAAACCATAAATAAACGACAGAGCGCGTGGGCGCAGGCAAAAATCTATGGTCGGCTGTCATTAAAAGAAAAACTATTATTACACACAAAAACACTTTACAGAGAAAATAAATAATACAGATAAAAGAGCACAAAGTTACTGCTTATTTCGTTAGAAATTTCTTCCAGCAGACCTGCGACAGGAATGTTGGATGATAGACGAAGACACAGTGTGTAGAAAGAACAAGGAAACTTAAAATAGACAAAAATAACTTAACAAATCATAACAATTAAAAAAAAAAAACAATTAATTCAATTTATTAATTCATAACAATGTTAAGAATTAATAAATTTCTGTAAATGAACAAAGCGAAAAGATGGCTAGTACCTATTCGATAAAAACAGAGTGGTGTGATTGTGAATATTACTGTGTGTGGTAATTACTTTTTCCAGCAGCTTCGTCCACCCTTTAAACCCGATACTTTGGGAATTTACAAAAATCCGCCAATAACATCCCATATACTTACCGTCTTACTAATAAACGCGGAATAAAGTTATACCAGGTATAACTAAGGTATACCCATACATTTTATTTTATTTTATTTTATTTGGGAAAATAAACGGTTACACATTACAGTATGGTTAAGAACTTAAAACTAAAATGGTATTATAAATGTATAACCAACAACATTTTCCACATAATACAAAAAAAAAAAAAAAACTAACATGAACATCGTGCGATGTAAGGTAGACTTTAAGGTATGAATAAATGTTAAAATAAAACTAAACTGAAAGTTATACATGCAAAAGAGAAAAAAAAAAAAAACAGAGAAAGAATTGAACTATGATTTTAAATTATTATGTACTTAAGTCTGCTATGGTTTTAAGAGCAATACTTCTAAATTTCCCAGCCGAGACAGCAAAGAACTCAATATCCTGGAAAATTTAAATTATGGGACATAAAAAACACATTGTATATCATATCATACATATATTATATTTATATTCATAATGTTTCATAATTTTTTCGCCATTTTCATTATACAGGGAAATAGCTATCTAGCTCCAAGAATTTGCGCTGAGCGATAGTTTCTGATGTTCTTTATCTATCTCAAAAACTGTAAATACAAAATCAACGACTGCACGGAGGTCTTCTAACAATATACCGAGTGTATTAAATGCACTATTGAATTGTTTTTGTTTTGATTGTTCTTTTGCTTTTAGTTGAGTTACCGACAGTAACGGCTCTGGAGAAGAACGGGCTGCGCGTAGTGTTCGGCGTGCAGCGCGGCGGAGACACCGTCACACTCACCATGCGCGCCAACTGCGCAGGGACTTCCACTCTTACTGACTTCTTGTTCCAAGCTGCTGTGCCCAGGGTAAGCATACACATTTTGACTCTACGAAGCATACAAAACGTAACATTAACATTCGAAACGGGATATTTACCATGTTTACTGTTTGTTGCGGTGCTGTTAGAAGCACCATGATCACGGATAAACCGATGTTCTTGCGGGTGGGTGCTTATGAGGAGACAAATCAGTAAATATCCCGTTTCTAATGTTAATGTTAGTGACCATGACAGTTTGAAAACTCATACAAAACGTATTTGGCATATGGGCGTGAGTCCAATCAGTTCAGAGTGCAGTCTTGTCCTCAAGATTACTAGACTGCAGATTACAAGAGACAACAGTTTTTTTGTGTCTACTATCAAAAATATAGCACCCTGGTTTATATTTGCACGGAAAGTGTTGGTTAACTGTCGCATTTCCATCTTATCAAGGGCTACTGAGGGTTCCTAACTATTTTATTTTCGCTTTGCAGACATTCCAGTTAGACATGATGTCACCTTCCGGCACCGTACTGCCGCCCCAGGGAGAAATCACTCAAGTACTCAAAATCACTAATCCATCCAGGGTAAGTTTTATTCAACATAGTCTTTTCACTTGGTACCAAATACTACTTTATCAAAGTTTTATTTACAAAGGTCAGTCAACAACGTTTTGTAAAGGAAAAGGCAAGGTCATCCAGTGTCCGGATTTATTTCATTTAATTTTATGGGTTCCGTACCCAAAGGGTAAAAACGACGACCCTATTACTAAGACTCCGCGGTCCGTCTGTCTGTCACCAGGCTGTTTCTCATGAACCGTGATAGCTAGACAGTTGAAATTTTCACAGATGATGTATTTCCGTGGCCGCTATAACAACAAATACTAAAAACAATAAAATAAATATTTAAGGGGGCTCTCATACAAGAAAAGTGATATATTTGCCGTTTTTTGTGATAATGGTACGGAACCCGTCGTATGCGAGTCCGACTCGTACTTGGCCGGTTTTTCTTCGTTGTCCATTGTCACTAAAATATCTTTAAGATGTCTTTTTAATATCGTTATGCCTCGTTCAAGGTCATCGAACGCGACAAACACACACCAAATATTAAACATCAGTATAATTTTGTTCCAGTCCGCCCTCCGACTACGGATACGAGTGTCGTACAACGTGGACGGTGTGCCCGCGCTGGAGCAGGCGGAGGTGAGCAGCTTCCCGCCCGACCTGTTCTACTGACGCGCAGCCCGCCCGCCTACTGGCTCTAGGGGCTAGCTCTAGCCGCACTCGTCACTGCTGTTACACGCTCTAGTTATGTATGTACTAGTATACGGTCATCGATTGTTGCACAAACACGTTACTATTGTTGAAACTTGAAAACCTTTTGCTACTCCGTCAATATAACTGTGCACTTGGCGCTGTGACGTCACTCTGACGTTCGACTCTAGCTATTGGCGCATGAGCCGAACGCGGACCACCGCAAAGAAAAATTCTTTATTTCAATTAGGCCATTATGCGGCACTTTAGAATGTCAAAAATTTAAATTTACTAGTTATTACAATTGATTCTACCGTCTATCATTGTTATGGAGAAGAACAGACAAGAAACTCCAAAATAAAATTTAAAAAAAAGTGTTTTACTTTATTTACATACATAAACTAGTTCATATACGTGAGGATGCACTCAGAATAACACTGCATACAGTATAAAGTTTTACAATCACTAACAGGTAAATTCATTCGTTTGATAATTAGGAACATGGTTCTCACATACTTACAAATATTGCAAACATAGGAAAAAAACCGAAATCAACAACAACGGAACAATGTTTGAGTCAATTTCTTAAAACAAAAAAAAAGGAATACAATGCAATACTATGAATATATAGTTACTTTGACCGTGTTTACAATATAATACCAGCCAGCTGTCCCACTGTAGGACAAAGGCCTCTTCTCATACAGAGAAGGCATGAGCATTAAGACTACTCGTCAAAGGCTCTCGCGTGCTGTGCAAAATTTGACTTAAACTTAAAGTCTATTTTTATGAATTATATCCCAGCTAGGTTACTCAAGAGAAATATCATAAAAATAACCGTATTTTAAATTATTTTTCCGTTAAGAAAATGGGATGGTGTTATTCGCATTGTATAGCTCCATCTCTTCGCACGATGGTTTTAACATGGTCATTATGACCATGAACAGAAAACCCACTTCACATTCGCAAGTAGTCGTACGAAAAATATTGTATGTTGAGATTAATCTAGCTTTATCAACTGTGTTGTGATCTGGATAGCTGATAAGATCTCATTATATGTATTTTATTGTATAGTAATGCTGCTTTTCGTACAGAGTTCCGAAATACATAAAAATTTCAATCTTCCTCACAACAATCGATGACCGTCTTCAACTATGTCTCTAATGATGGCGACTCCACCCTACTCGACAAAGACTGACCACAGGCCACCTTCAAACAACCCGCGACACAGCCGTCAAGTCGAGATGTGCACAGCTTATATAGCATAGCTCAACTTCCCATTGAGATTCGCGAAACATTCCATGTGTTACGTAGTGTTTAAAGTTTATGATTCAGAAAGATACAGATTGGTGGTTTATCGTTGGGTGACCAGAGATAAAATGCGAATCTTTTAATAGAAACCCTGAGGTCAGTAGAGGTTTTGCTTATATATTTCTCTGGGCACATTGCGTCAGTATTATTACAATCTCAAAGCAACTAATACCAGTGTGGTCTACTTACTGCTTCTATCATCAAAACGCTATTTTTTCGAACTGATCTAGGACTCAATCACATTGATCGGCTCTTACTGGACTCTTTGTCTCTACCACCAACTCTTCTCGAAAGGGATAATGATTTCCGAAATAGTTGCTTCTACTTAAAATTTCTAGCATTGCGACACAAATGAAAAACGTTGTCATTAAAAATTTATTAATTAGTCGTATTATCTTGTGGTTTCGAGCCGTTGTGAACATTCCCGAATTTGAGAATTTTGCCCTTGATAAATTGTAAATTGATGTACTAGGAGTTTTTGTGTCGCTCGCGCTGTACATAAATTGAGATTGTGTGTATAAACGATTTATAGTAAGCTACCTGTGAATTGGAGGGCTGTATGGAATGTACTTAATAAAATATAAATGAATCACTAATATGATAAATTTTGTGTGATAATGCACTTTAGTACGCGAGCCAAAGTATTGGCGTTGCGTTGAAGTAGTCAGTGGTCTGAAGTACACGGGCGAGCTAAATTATCTAGTCACTTCTGCATGTTACTATGGTATTTAAGAAGTTTTATGAACTTTCCAGTCTGTATAAATTGTTTTAGAATCCAATTATTTATAAATTAATGTTTGTGCCTTGATTTTTCGCTCGTCATTGTATTTTGAACCATATAATTTAATTTCCAGATAGTCTGTGTTTGATATCACTAGTTTGAACGTAGACTACAAACTGACCTACAGCATTTTGTTAAGAATAGTTTGTGTCCGACACCCGTGAGCTGCTTCAAATGCTACAGTCAGTTGGCAGTACTGTTTGTTTTATTGAGAATTTTATATTTTGCGACGATGTAAATAATGATAAATACATCTCATCAAACACACGTAGTTATGCAAATTATGGAATATTGTAAGATTTTTACACGCGTTCGGCGAAGGCCGGACAATTTTAACATTTAGAGATTAGTTATATCATAATTGTTTATTTTCATCCTATTTATATTTAGGTTATCGACTAACCCAGCATATTCTAATGAAATATCGTAGGAGTATGTGCATTTAGATATAATTTGGAAGCCACTGGAAATATAAAAGTTGCACTGCTCTTATAGTTTTTATATTCTCTGTAAAGCATTCATGAGACATCATGAAGGCATATATTTTATTTTTGATTATGTAAAGAGAGCTTGGCAAAAGATTATATCGTCAATTTGGTGCTTCGTTTTACTATATCTGATAAATAGAAGGCCCTCCACAATGTGAGATGTTTATGATTTTGTGTATAACTAAAGCTATGTGAAAGATGTACATAATGATTATAATGATTTTATGTAAATTGGTTAATAAATATTTGAGAATGTTTATATAATCAATTTGTTGGTTTTATTTCATTGCATCGCTTCCATTCAAATACTACTTAGCCTGCTTCAAACATCAGCAGCCTACACACATACACTCTGAAATGAAAGAAGTTGAATAAAGATTCAACTTCTTTGTGTATGTGTGTGTTTTTGGGAAAGAAACAGATTGTTTCCTTTGCCGAATTTACTTACACAATTAGGCTGCTGATCGTGTCCGTGAAATAACGGTTTCGAAGTCCGTAGTACTTCTTGTAGGGAATTATTTATATCCGAACTCTATTCTATCCGTCATAATCCAGAACAATTCGATCCTAGACACGGACGTGTAGTGCGCAACCGCCCTAAGAGAAAATCAGCGTACATCGTAGTCGACTTACCTCCGATTGAATTCGAAGTTGAGACTCTTACCACGGAGCACACAACCAGATCTCTTAGCCCGAAAACCTTGTCAAAATTTGGTATTTTTGTAGGCTTTGGCCCAGCGCACACCTTTAGCGGCGCCGCGAAGGTCTCTGAGACAAGCGACTTGAGCGGCGGCGTGCGGTACTCACAACCCGTGTTGATCGAATGCAGGACACGTTATGGATGTTGACTGGGACTTCGTTATTATTGCAACGCTTGCAGAAGCAGAATAACAGACGAGAAGGAGCCTCTGGCACGAACCACCCGCCTGCGCCCGCGGCAGCGACAGCACTGGGTGACCATAAGCTCTTAGAGTAAGGTTATTTTGAGTGTGTTTAAGGGTAAGATGTATATGACGTGTATACATCTGTCACTTACTCGATCTCAAAATAACATTACTCTTAAGAGCTTATGGTCACCCCCCAGTTGAGCAGTCGTCGCGCGCAGGCTCTGGTGGCCGCCTCACTGTGTCGTGCGTCGCTCGCTCTAATTTATCTTTGCAATGACATTTAAAACTTTAAATCTTAAGATTTAGGGTCTAATTTAAATTGTTAACTTCTCAGTATCTTCGTTTTTTTTGGGCATGGACTAAACCTTGAAAATTTAACTCATATCTTCTTACCTAATTGTTGTGTCTTGAATTTACGCAGAGGGACCAATACAACAAGCAGAATGTTTACGAAAAAAAATGCCAAATCGAAATTCACAGATACATTTATTAACTTACAAACATATTAATACACATTGAACTCCTACACAAATTCAAGTCACTCAATCATGGGCGTGGCTGGTGCAGGTCGTCCGCTCACGCTGTTGAAGAGTCTGTCCTTGATCATCTGCGCCATGAGGCCGTGGATCACTTCGATGGTGGTCTTGCAAGCGTCCTTAGTTGCCTTGCCGAGTTTGTCTTCAGTTCGCTTCTCGTGTGGGTCTGCGCCGGCGACTATGAAGCCGCCGCGACCTGTAAAAATCATCAATAGAGTATTATAACACACTTGTTCTATGAAAACCAACCTTCCTGCTAGGTAATAAAGACAGTGTCAGTCTGTGTTTTGATGGATGGCTATAAGAAACAGAACTATGATCTTAATTGAGCAGAGAGGCTGTTTTTTCCTCTATTATAGTTATCTTGATTGGCATATAATTTTGGAACCATCCAAGACCATGTACACAAGTCTGTATATCAGGCTGATGCCCACAACTTCATGTCCCAGCACGTATTTAGCGCAGCAACCAGATATGGTATGCATAATTTGTTATGGAAGTCTATATAATCAAGCATAAATGAAATTATCCATATGACAACATAATAAACTTACCCAGACACACTTCACTCTGCTCCAACTTGTCAGACAAGTCAAATATCTGTCCCGTAGTATAATCAGCATTGGTAATAAGACTGGAACTACTGAGAGTGTTCACCCAGTACTTGTTCCAGAGGGAGTCCAGTAGCCTCCGGTCCAGGGAGGACTTGAAGTAGGATACTTCTAAGGAGTAGTATTGCTTGCAGTGGACTCCAAAGTCCTCGATTTTGTTCAGGGGAATTGTCTGGTATTCAGAGGGCTCTTCGTTGGCTGGTTTGTAACCCTGAAAATGTTTGAATTTGGAATATCACTGTTGGGAGAAGCTAAGTAGTTAATGGTTAGTCATCAATGACAAATATTTGCACAAATGGGAAGACGTTACTAAACCAAGGCATGGCCTTGGCCCCACTGAATGGCCAACTTCGGACATTAAATATAAGACTTCTTTGCTCTAGTCATAGAGTAGAAGTTTTAATGAAATTATATAAAATGAAAGGAGCAGGTGGTGTTCTGTAGTTTCTGCCTACCCCCATGAGAAAAAGGCGTGAGTTTATGTAGTATGTATGTATAAAAAATGCCACTAAATCTTAGAGAAATATTAGTCTGGCAAAGCTTTTATATCCTTTATAACAGAAACACCAACCTTGGGATATGTCCTAAAAGCACCAAGGCAGACTTTGCCAGCTGAGATAGTTCTGACGGGGTCAATGACGATAGCCACGAAGGGTTCCTGGAAGTTCTGGTTCAACATCTGAGTGGAGACATCAATACCGGACAACCAGCAGCCGTACCCGGGATGACTGTGGTACCAACCGATGGCATTCTCATGTCGGCCAACCTGAAAAGAAATATGATTTTAAATATTTGGTATATTTCAATATTTGGGAGGGAATGATAGCATCGCAGTTGACAGGGGAGGATGGAAGAAGAAAATGGGGTATTGTTGTTTAGTACTCGTAGGGTAGATAAATGTTGGAACTATTTAGTTTTATAATAAACCTTCTTTCGTAGATTTTTTAGATAGGCCACTATAGTCTTTATTTGATCTTTTAAATTATTATATTTTTTGTTTCTTTTTTGTCACTGTCATTCCCTTGTTAATATTCTTAGAAGTTCATTAAAATTACTTTACGTAATACATTATTTTATTTGGAGCACAGAAAATTCAAACATAAAACTATCTACAACCTTCAGGTTATGGGCCCAGAGCTCTAAAAGTCTAAACTCCTTATAATAGTGTGTTACAGAGATTCGAAAATAAAAATGGAGAGAGATTCTTGTGCAAAACCTCTTCATCATACGAATGCAAGTAATACTAGTGTAGTACCCTATGTTTCAACAACACACACAGTAAGTACTCCATCTTTTAACAAATTAGAAGGACGTTCGAACTACACGACATGGGCATTTTCAATGGAAATGATGCTGATTGATTGTGGACTATGGGATTGCGTGAAGCACCCACCTTTGGAAAATAGCTCACAAGAAATATTACGCTGCGATGACAGAGCCCGCTCTAAAATTGGCTTGTGCTGCCACGAAAGAGTCTTTTCTAAAATAATGGGAGCTAAATCCGCATTTGAAGCTTGGAATAACTTAAAAAAAACATACGCAGACAGCGGACTTATTAGAAAGCTCACGTTAATGAAAAGATTAATGAACTGTCGTTATATTGATAACATGGAAATGTATGTAAATGAGATTATGTCGACACATCAACAATTACAGCAAATAAATCAAAAAGTTGATGATTCGTTTCTCGCAATTATACTGCTATCTGGTCTACCTGAGCAATTTAAGCCACTTGTCATGGCGTTGGAACATTCCGGCTCTGAACTGACATCAGATAATGTCATTGTTGCACTTCTGAAAGAAGACGGCCATAATCTAACCACCAGCAGTGATACACGTGAAGATAGTGCTTTAGTGATATCATATAATAAGTTTAAAAGAGACAGCAAGAACATATTTTGCAATTACTGCCGAAAATCAGGGCATATAAAAGCAAATTGCAGAGTTCTCAAAGCTAAATTACAAGGGGAAAAGGCAGATATTTGTGAGGTAACACTTATGGTTGATGATCAGTCAATAAGTAATTCTAATTTTGATAATTCTGAAGCTAGTGAATCTTTTGTAAATTCTTTTGTTTGTAAACCAATTCTTAATATGTCGCCTTTTGTGAAGAGTGATGACTGGTTTATAGATTCCGGGGCTACGAGTCATATGACCAATAGACGTGATTGGCTACATGATACTGAACCTGTCAAGAAAAGTATTAGAATAGCTAATGATCAAATAATTCTTTCAGATGCCATTGGTACTGTAGAACTAAACACTTCCAACATTACCGAAGTTTTGCATGTTCCGAACTTGTCAACGAACCTGCTTTCAGTGAACTCATTGGTAAAGAAAGGAAATGTCGTACTTTTTTCTAAATCTGGCGGAAAAATTATTGATGGTGACACGTGTAAGGTATACGGAAAAGTTTTATACACAGCCTCAAACGTCAATGGTATGTACAAACTTGATTTACCTATTGCTCAGGCGAATTTAACAGAAGTTAAAGATAATTCAGCTGATTTATGGCACAAACGCCTTGGTCATTTGAACTTCAGATGTATGGAATTACTAAGATTACACTTAGCTCATGGGATCAAGTATCCAAAACCTGCTGGATCTATTAAAGATAATTGCATTGCTTGCGTGGAAGGTAAACTTTCTAAGCAACCTTTCAAAATGTCGGATTCAAAATCGTCAAATTTACTGGAAATTATTCACAGTGACGTTTGCGGACCTATGAGTACTCAATCTTTGGGAGGTGCTTCATATTTCGTGACTTTCACTGACGATTTTTCTAGAAAAACATTTACCTACCTAATTAAACAAAAATCGGAAGTTGTAGAAAAGTTTCGCGAATTTAAAAATTTAGTCGAGAACCAAACTGATAAAAAGATAAAAATTTTACGTTCTGACAATGGTGGTGAATATTTGAATTCCGAAATGAAAGAAATTTTGAAACAGTCGGGTATAGTTCACCAGACAAGTGTTCCTTACAATCCAGAGCAAAATGGTTTAGCTGAACGAGTTAACAGAACTTTAGTTGAGAAAGCAAGATCTATGCTTTCTGAATCTTGTCTACCTAAGACTTATTGGGGAGAAGCCATTAATACAGCGACTTACTTGAAAAATCGCTTACCTACTAAATCAATTAGAGGGAAAACCCCTGAAGAAATCTGGACTGGACGAAAAGTGAATCTCTCTCATTTACGTATTTTTGGATGCAGAGTGTATGCGCACATACCAAATAATCTTCGAAAGAAATTTGATGCTAAGGCCAAACTGTGCATATTTGTAGGTTATTGCACTGAAACTAAGGGATACAGAGTAGTTGATCCCGAACATCCAAAAATTCTTATCAGAACAAGAGATGCAAAATTTTTTGAAAACGATTTTCTGTTCAAATCAAAGTGTACTTACCAAAATAATATTGTTGATAAAGTTGGAACTCAATTAACAGAATCCATTCCTATTATAATTCAAGAAAATTCTGAAAGTACACCAACAACACAGCTCACAGAACTTAATGTACCTGAAAATGACAACACTGAAGAGGAATTTCATGACAGTGTAGCAGAGATTCCAGATAATACAAACAATCAAGTTTCACAACCCGTTACGAGATATCCATTGAGAAACAGAATCCCGAAAAAGTGGCCAGAAGATATAGTTCTGTACAAAGCTGTAGAAGATGATATGCCTTCAACTTATAAGGAAGCTATTTATTCTGATGATAAAAATAAATGGCAAGAAGCTCTTCAAAGCGAATATGACTCACTTGTAAATAATGAGACTTGGATCCTTGTTGATAGACCTAAAGATAGGAAAACAGTTCGTTGTAAATGGGTATTCAAGATTAAGAAAAATGAAAACGGGGAAAACGTACGCTATAAAGCGCGATTAGTAGCCAAAGGGTTTACACAAACTTATGGCATAGATTATGATGAAACATTCGCACCTGTCGCACGTCTTTCAACGGTAAGATTACTACTTGCTTTCGCAGCACAATGGAATATTAAAATGGATCAAATGGATGTTGAAACTGCGTTTCTCAACGGTGATCTAAATGAAGAAATTTTTATGGAACAACCTGAGGGTTTCACCAAAGAGTGCAACAAGGGGAAGGTATGCCAGTTAAAGAAAGCACTTTACGGCCTGAAACAAGCGCCTAGACAGTGGAACCTCAAACTTAACGAAGCAATGATGCAACTTGGTATGAAAAGGTCTGAACATGATCATTGTCTATATTATAAAGTTAAAGGAACTTGCATTTTAATTGTCGCAATCTTTGTTGACGATTTTTGCATTCTCAGCAATAATGCTGACATGAAAGAAAACTTTAAAAATAATATTAAACAATTCTTTAAGGTCAAGGATTTGGGAAACTTAAAACATTTCTTAGGAATGAGGATCATTCAAGAGGAAAATGGAATAACCATTGATCAAGAAGAATATATTAAAAAAATACTAGATAATTTTGCAATGACTGATGCAAAACCTGCTAGTACACCCGCTGATCCTAATCTGAAATTAGTGAATCCCTCAAATGAAGAGAAAGAGGGTGCTCAACATTTACCTTATCAAAGACTGGTTGGATCTCTAATGTATCTGTCTGTAGGAACTAGGCCAGACATTACACATGCTGTAAGTGTGTTAAGCCAGTTTAACAGTAACTTTGGAACAATCCACTGGAATGCAGCAAAAAGAGTTTTACGTTATTTGAAAGGGACAATAAATCTTAAACTTAAATTCCAGAAGAAAAATACACTAGCACTTACGGGATATACTGATGCAGATTATGGCGCATGTCTAAATGACCGGAGATCCTACACTGGATATGTATTTTACTTAAATGGACCTATTTCGTGGGAATCTCGTAAACAGCGCACTGTAGCCTTGTCAACGACTGAGGCCGAATATATGGCTCTTAGTGATGCTGCTAAAGAATCAATATATCTTAAAAACTTATTGAAGGAAGTGTTTGGTTGGGACAATGGTGTCTGTATTTACAGCGATAATCAGGGAGCTCAAATGCTAACAAAAAACAACATTCATCACTCGCGAACATAACACATTGATGTCAGACATCATTTTATAAGGGATACTGTTGCTAGTGGTATGATCAGTATAGAATATGTACCCACAAATGAAATGAAGGCTGACGTGCTAACTAAGTTTTTATCTAAGCAAAGACATCTGTGTTTAACGAAAGGATTAGGTTTAGTTTAACGTTTATGATGGCCTATTATCTATTCAGAAGTAGGGGAAGTGTTGGAACTATTTAGTTTTATAATAAACCTTCTTTCGTAGATTTTTTAGATAGGCCACTATAGTCTTTATTTGATCTTTTAAATTATTATATTTTTTGTTTCTTTTTTGTCACTGTCATTCCCTTGTTAATATTCTTAGAAGTTCATTAAAATTACTTTACGTAATACATTATTTTATTTGGAGCACAGAAAATTCAAACATAAAACTATCTACAACCTTCAATAAATACAGTACTTTTTATTTTAAAAATATTAAGGAAAGATGAAATCAGCCATTTTTTACAAAATTTTGTTGTTACCTATAAACTTGAAATTTGGTGATAATGTTTATTATTACGTATAGTACGTAAGAGTGTAAATAAATGTGTTTACCTGCTTGGCAGCCTCTATGTAAGCTGTCATGTACTCGTAAGCCTGTGCTTGAGCATTTACCCGTGTCTCAGTACCCTCTACTGGCAGAGCAAATGAATCCATCACCAGCATTGTGTTTGCATCTACCTTACCTGTGAAAAAATAACCAAATTTGTTAGAAAATAATATCCATAATTTTAAACCACATAACTTGGACATACAGGATGCAGGTTGTACCTAAAAGTAATCCCATGACTTCCAATGTTCCTCCAGACCTTGCGTGCATCACCATTTTTAGTAGAGCTAAGGCAGATATTTTGATATCTTTGAAGAAATGAGGGCTGAAACAAAGAAGCACAACATTTAGTATTGTCGTAATAAACACCATTTAAACTAGTGAAAACTTTCAAAAAATCTTACTCTTTCTCCCATGGCTTCGCGGCAAGAATGTCCTGTTGTTGCTTTTTATCATAACGATAGATTTCGTCCACACTGGATACGGTATCGATATTATTCGACATCACCCATGTTTTTTGAGCAATAGATGACTGCGAATCGGCACTTGTAGATGCCATTTTCTACAACTTTAACTAATTAGATATACTATTTGTTATGATAATTCGAATTTACACTCAAAATATAATGAACACCTTGATTAAGAGTATGATTTAGGTTGGAAAAACAAAAGTTCAACAAACGCAAAATGCACAATGGATGGCAGCGTTTTGACATTCATTCATTTGACAATTGCATGCATGACAGCGCCAGCATGACAGACGACAGTACTAACAAAAAAAATCTTCAAAGGTTTAAGAGATCTGGCTTTGTGTCTTTTAAGTCTTCCAATGATAAGTTACTTCATGGATGCTCAGTAGGGTAGGCTGAATTTAAAGCTAGATGAGTTCCGAGCATAGAGCAACACGGACCACCGGCGGACCGGAGGGGAGTAGCCATACGCAGGCATTCCCCTCTGTCAAAGTACAAGTCCACGTGGTCCTATGCGTACAATAAAACTAGTTGCAGCCGCACTGCTCAGTAGACTAAATCTAGTTGCGCGACTGAATCGACGTCCTAAAAAAATGCTGAATTGTTCTGTTTTTTGCTGCAAAAAGAGATCTGCCACGTCAAATTTACAAAAAGATGGCGTTATCTTTCATATGTAAGCAATTTTTAATCACATTATTACTATTTACTTCTATAAAACTTAAAAATTACAATATTATCGGTCGGTGACGTTTTGGATTTGTTTACCAACACAGGCCGCTCGCCCTCATACAATATGCGGATCGGTCGAGCAACTGATCCGAGTCTGTTTCCGAGTAGTCGCCTGTCACCGAGCGATAGTGTTGTTACCGGTTTGTTTGTAGATAGTTATCGATAAAAATGATCAAAGCAATGGAGTCTATATCCATACAGACATTTTTGAGATTGAGTTTTCTGATTTATTTATTGTAAGCTTTATTTTAATATACAGACACAACTACATGACAGTCCGAATGGTGATAGACGATTCGGTTACATTGATTATGGTTTTGATTTATTAACAAATAATACAGATGAAGCAACAGATGTCCTAGTATTTCTATTAGTAGGCATTAACACTCCATGGAAAGTCCCAATCGGATTTTTTTTTGTTAAAGGCACAAGTGCTAAGTTAAAAGCTCAGCTTGTACCTAAAGCCTTTGAATTAGTACATGAAACTGGAACGGAAATAAAAGCATTAACGTGTGAAGGCGCAAAAGCAAATTTGGCGATGGCCACAGAACTAGGTTGCTGCTTAGTTGCAAATAAATTGCAAACAACCATAATAGAAATTAAAATAAAAAATAGATTCACTACGATACACAGGTTTTTGGGCATTTTGATCTGTATTGAGAGTACCAAGTCTATCTTCCAAGATATAATACAAAACCAACAAAATGGCCTGAAATATATGCCACTCCACAGGATAAGTCAAGATCACATCGAACTCTTTTTTCGATTGTAAGAAGTCATGGTGGTTGTTGTGATAATCCCTCAAGCACTCAGTTTGAAGCAATTTAATAAGAAAAACTTGTTAATACAGAATTAACACAAACTGGAAGCGGCACAAACTGTATTCCATTGGAAAAAAAATTGATACTAAATTGCACATCTAGAAGAGAAGAAGTAAATTTTACCAATTTTATTAACGATTTAATTGATGAGATTGAAGCTCTAACTTGTTTATCCCCTTTTGCCGAGAAAGTTGTAGAATACATAGCTGAATTTGTTATTTCGTCGACTTCAAAAAAAAAATGCAATACGTGCATAAAAGGTTTGCTTGGGCCTTAGAGCATTTAGGTTAAATGCTCTAAGGCTTGGGCCGATTGATGAAAAAAGTTTAATACACCAAAAAAGCAGAGGACAGTTACTTTTTGCTTCAAAATAGGTAATTCTTTTATGGCCGGATTTGTGAAAAAGAAATAAGACGTCGTTTAAGTGACGACAATAAACCTACACGATCTTGTACTACAAATAAAATCGTGACAAAAGTTTATTGGCAAAGACTTGTTTACCTCTACTAGTTACCATTTACACAAAAATGATTTTACAAATCATAATTTGGAACTGGCAATATTAATATCCCTCAAAGTGTCAATTGCCAGACACAATAGAAATTACCATTGTTTTAATCCGATTCGGAAATATGGACAGTTGAGCTGATAATGGAAAAATATACTGCTACAAGAATTTCGTTCTTAATGAAAAAAGCAGATCCACAAAAATGTATTCGTCATATTTATACAAAACTAATCTATTTTAAAAACCAGTGATAGATACAACTATCACTGGTTTTTAAAATTAACATTAAGTTTATTTGTTAGATTATAATTATTGTAGTTCATAATAAATAAAGTCAATCTTTATAACACTAACTAACTTTGTATCACTTTTTAAACCGTATATCCCGAACCGAGTTCTTGAATTTATCGATAATGCGTATCGACAGTAGTTACAACCACGGCTGTAACCAACTTGTCAGTGTAGTTGCGTCATCTCATTATACTGTCATGACACAGAATGCATCCATGTGTGTGTAAAATTGTTAGTGTATTTTTTAAATTTTATGTGTGAGTTTCGTAGTAACAGACGATTATTTTTGTGTGAGAATTTGTTAAAGTGTGGGTAGAGCAGATTTCCCCCCGCAAAAAATGACAGACAGTTTTGTATCGGGAAAAAACGCTACGGCTACTCCCCTCCGGCACGCCGGTGGTCCGTGTTGCTCTATGGTTCCGAGCTAAACATTAAGATTAAGGAGTGTTTTTTGAGATTACTGGTTTGCTTTTTGATAACAAATAAATTATGCAAAAAGTTGCGCCGCTAATGTGATAACTTGTTAAAAGATGATGAAATGTATTGTAGCACAAAGTACGTAAGCGGCGGCGACTGTAGCGATAGCAAAATTGTCCTTTGTGTACGACTCAAAAGCATCAGTTTGAAGTTGAATTAAAGCACAAAGTTCAGAGCAATAAACTGTTGTTTGACAACAATAAGAAAATTGTTTACTCTAATCGACCTCACTTGTAGATTTCATCTGATTTCACGTTTTTTAATAGCGATTGCTCTACAGCCGTCTAGTCAGTTCAAATTATGCTATGTAATGTAACTAGGAAGTGGCATGTAGATAGGCAAAGGTATAGTTTTCAATTTTGAACACATCAGTAGGCACATCCTAACCGTCCAATGCAAATTAGCCAGTCATAAGCCAGCCAAGCTGGGCCTTATTTGCGTGGAGAAATGCTCATGCATACTGCGCTACCACGAGGAGATAGCGCAGTTATGTATGATTTCCACCAACAGGGCCGCCTCGGGGCGCGCCGGAGTGCATTGCACACTGTGCTTAAGGAATTCAGGCTTCTATACAATAGTTAATTTTCATGTTTGCATGGCATTTACACTGCTTGGAACTCGGTTAGATCGGCGCGTATGCCGTGCCAGCCGGTCGGCTGCGCTCGGACGCCACAGCCGCAGCCGTCGGACCTCGCGCACACGACGTGAACGGCGGCGGTCGGCTGTCGTCGCGTCCGGTCGGCTACCGCCGCGCGCGCTCCTGTGTTGTCGCCGGCCGGCAAGTTAAATCATTCAAGTTGTGCGTTGACGTGATTTATTAGTTTGTTTATTGTTTTTCGTGCAAAATGAATATGGATAAAGATGACAAGCTTAACTGATTATTTGAAAAAAAAACTGACTGCGACACAAAAGCATCACTTATAGTCGCTGAGAGTATGTTAGCCATGGACTTAATATAAATAGCGCGTGCTAGTGCATCCGCTGCGACGCGCTGCGCTGCGCTCTTGCGCCGCCCGGTTTGTGGAAATCGTACATTATGTGGGACTCCAACCCACTAAAACTCCACGGTGTCCTCCTGTGCCGCTTATGGTGGGAACACGGGCACGCGTTAGCATTCACTGCCAACCCGCAGCGGTTGTCCGTCACCGGACACTCCTCTGGGGAGTACCCCCCTGCACCGGCGCACCAGAACACACTACGCGCCGTGACCACCCCACGGGCCAAACCAGCACATGGGTGCCAGACGACCCCATGTATGGCACCCTTGGTCCCCTTGTGACGGGTCAAGGTCAATGGCCCCACCACCTACCATTTTTCGGCCGCAGGGGATAGGGAGAGCGGCCAACCCTATACTGACACACCTCCTCCCTTTCGGCTCTACCGCGTCCGCCATCAGACGGTGGCGAACCCGTCCGCGGAAGGTAGGGAGAGCGGTGCACCGCAATACTAAAAAACCGGCCAAGTGCGAGTCGGACTCGTGCATGAAGGGTTCCGTACCAGTATCGCAAAAAACGGCAAAAAAAACACGTTTCGTGTAAAAACAAAATAGAATAAATATTTATGTGGGGCTCCCCCACTTAAATATTTATTATATTTTGTTTTTAATATTTGTTGTTATAGCGGCAACAGAAATACATCATCTGTGAAAATTTCAACTGTCTAGCTATCATGGTTCATGGGATACAGCCTGGTGACAGACAGACAGACAGACAGACGGACAGAAAGACAGACGGACCGCGAAGTCTTAGAATAGGGTCCCGTTTTTACCCTTTGGGTACGGAACCCTAAAAACCACCCCGGTCACCCCGGTGTTTCGTCTCACACCTACACCGGGGATCGCGGGAACAACGATACTTCCGCAACTCCAGCCTAATTGTGTAAGTAAATTCGGCAAAGGAAACAATCTGTTTCTTTCCCAAATACGACTTGTCGCAATACAAAAAGCTTAGAGCAAAAAGTCATTTTTGGGAAAGAAACAGATTGTTTCCTTTGCCGAATTCACTTACACAATTATGCTGCCGGCCCGTCTCCGCGGGCCACGATCTCGGGTTGGGGGAGAGAGTGAGGTGTTGGATTCCGCCCGCGACGTCTAAGAGGGGCGCGTATGGAGCACTTCGCGCCACCACCTCGGGTCCTGATATGTGGGGGGCGACGGACGTCCCCGAGTCCGTTTCCCCTGGACCCATTTAGGGGGAGCCTGAAGGGGGCGTTGTCCGCCCGCCGCCGACGCCCGGCGCGTCTGCTGCGGATCGGGTTAGCGGATGAAATCTCCCTATCTACAGCGTCCTTCTGCGAGACGCCTGTTACGCAGAAGGATACCACCGTGTCCCAGGACTTCTTTCTGCCGAACATAGACTCGACTACAGCCGGCAGCTCCCAAGCGGCACACTCTGCCGCAGTGGTGACACCGGGCGTCCGGCTCCCTGTTTATACGACACAGGTACTTCCCGAAGCAACCATGTCCCGAGAGCACCTGCGTCACCCGAAACGACAGGGAGCCGGGGCAAGCTTGGCCTGCCTCAACATCAAAATCTGGTTTATTACATCAGAAAGACCGGTCATCGCATTACCTTGCTTTGCAACAACTTACATCAGCCGTTTGTTTACCGGCTTAAAGATCACAGGCATTATTTCATCATCTAACATGATGACTCACAGACGAAAGGAAGACAGAGCTCTAGGAAAATCTAAACTTTACTATAGAAGCTTAAAACTATTTATACATTACTATCTGTATCAGTATTATTTACGAATTTATTATTTTACAAATCAATGGTTTATAATTCATTGATTGCTGTTGCTTACTATCTATTGCAAAATTGTATCTTTTATCTTTGTCTTACTTATGAAAATCACCATAACTCTATTTCAGTTGCCAACGCTGTACGAGTGTCGTCACGTCTTTTACCTCTATCCAACCAATGCTGTTATTGCCGGTGATTACTCCTATCCTTGTCTTTCATTCAATTGGCGTCATTTTGTCAACGCCCCCTTGATAAGGTTGCACCAATCATATTGAAACACATACACATTTTCGAGAATCGAAAAAAACATTTATTACTCTCTGAGAACTCGAACATGTACGACGCAATCGTTAATAGCTCGGCAGCAAGGAAATATCATATAAAAGTGCTATAACAAATGGTTGATACGGAACTCTGATATTATGCTAAAGTTAAGACATTAGATAATCGCTAACTACCAGATCAGTGTTGTGGAGTGTTTGTTTATAAGTTGTGTTAGACAAGTCAACAAGATGAGCGCTCCTATAATCATCACGGTACCCAACAACTACCTGGCTATGGAGGCGGTCGAGGAGATGGAGTCCAAGGTGATAGTGGACCTGCCATCTCCCGCCCCCTCCAGGAAGCGCCGCCTGGATCACTTGTCGTGGGAGGAGAAGATGCAAAGAAAGTGAGTAATTCATGATTTGATGAAACATTGCCTGCGTGTCGCGTAAATGCCTTTGTAGGGGAGGTCTAGTTAGAGTGGGTGGGCAGCGGGCAATGACGTTTCGGTGTTAGGAACTATAAAAAAATGTGTGTTTTGTAGATGTTTTTCATTGTTCTGTTTGCTTGTTTGTTTATTAAACCCATTCTCTTAATTACAAAGTGTTAAATCTGTTTCATGTGTAATGAACTAAATGTTTACTTTGGCTTCAGTACAAGGAAAATACGAATTCTTACTAGAGCTCCCAGTCTATTGACCTCTCGTTCCGTTAAGTACAGTTACGTACAGAAAGTTAGCACCTTCAATAAACATAGTTAGCGATAGCAAATTGTTACAATATCTGCATTGTTTGTTTATCAGGAAGCTGAAGAACCGAGTAGCGGCTCAGACTTCACGAGACAGGAAGAAGGCGAAAATGGACGAGATGGAGGACCGCATCAAATACTTTATGGATATGAATGAGAAGTTGACCAGTGAGGTGGAGAGCTTGAAGGCGTTGAACGAGCGTCTGTTGAGCGAGAACGCAACGCTTCGCAGCGAAGCGGCCGCGGCGCGGACCGTCACGGAGGCCCCCAGACCAGCAGAGTCTATTCCTCAGCAGAAGGAAGGGCCTCCGTCGGCGATCCGCGCGGTGCGCCTGCTGCTGGCGATGTGTCTCCTCTCGCAGACCTCCTCGCACACTTCGATTCCGACGAGTACCTCGATACCCTCACTCAACTTGCAGACTCCCTCTTCAAAGAAATTGATGCAAATGCTTCAGGAACGCCTCAAAATGTAAGCAAACTATGAAATAAACTATATTATTTTCATCATATAAAATACCAATATCACAACTTCAGTAGCTGATTGTGGTGTTGGGAAATTTCCTGTTTGTTGGACATGACAAACTTCCTGTAGGTCAGTAGGATATGAATCATGCCACAATAAATTAATCATAGGTAGTTGAAACTTTACACTTCCACAATTTTACATGTTCACTAGCATGTCTACAGATTAAATATCGAGATAAGATAAAATTGCAGGCTGTATGTTACTGAATACTGAGTACAAAAAGGGACATTCCTACTAACCTACATAATTATCTAGAATGGGCCGATATGGATGATGCAATATGGAAGCAATGTTGAATTGCATTATAGAACAATTATTATTATGATATTAAAGTATTATACCAGAACTGGTCCTCAACTTGTCTGTTATGTAAATGATTAATGTCACAAAACAGTGCAATATTTTCATAATATCATTCCATCTTTTCTTCAAATACAGTGACAGTTTTCATATCTTAAAAGCAAGTTGCTTTAACACTATTTTCTCTTGTTACAGGACACAGTCAGGAAAACTGGAGAGTGCATTGAAGGACCTAAAGTGGTGGGGACCCCAGCAGAGCACCTGGAATCCAGTGAAAGTGCAGTCGTAGACATCAAGCATGACGTCAACAGGATACTGTCCCAGCACTCCTATGCGCATCCTTACAAACCAGAGATAGTTGTCACTGACACTGAAGAAGTACAAATTAAAGAAGAGGACAATGACAAAGGAGACTTATTCTATGCAAGCTGTGATGAGGCCAATGACTGCATCACGATCGAAGTGCCATGTGAAGAACACGTTGTAGAGGAAAAGCCTTTACAGATTCAGACAGACTTTAGCACCCTGACAGATGACTGTTCAGGGATCACGCTGGAGTGTGACATGAAAATGCTTTCTCCAATGACCATGTCACCTAAATCTGTAGAGGAGAATCTCGGGCTGTCTCCATCGCACACGATCCTCAGCTCCGACCTGGGCTATGAGTCATTAGCGTCACCACTAAGCGAGCCGGAATCCATGGACTTGTCAGACTTTTGGTGCGATTCATTTTCAGAACTGTTCCCTGGTCTAGCGTAGAATTTTTCTGCATTTTGACTCCCACCAAAGACTGACTAGTTTTAAGTTATACCTAAGTTATTGAATCTATATTGTTAAGTTATGAAATGACAATTTATTAAGTGTTTCTTTATCTATTTATTAAGTAAATGTTTTATATAAATTATGACAAATTATAATTTAGTGTTTAGTTAGGATGCACATAGATTGTAAAATAAACTATGTCCTGTCGAACTTTGCTGTTTTTCTTGCATGTTGCTAGTTGTTAAATCATTATCTGCCATCAAAAACATGTTCATAATACCAGGAAAACAAGGTCGAAATAACCAGTCCTACAAACAAACAATAAAAAAACAAGTAGTTCTATTTAATTCTAATATGTAAAAACTAAAACTCGACTTGAAACAAGTTCTAGATTGCCCTAAGTGGAAAGCTTAAAGCCGTAAATTAAGTTAGGTACGTCACTACCGTAGTTACTATATCAAGAGGTCAAGTGAGACAAAATATCTAGGAACAAAATGTTAATGTTTTTATTTAGGTAGATACAAAAAAGTTAAATCAAAAAACCCGACTGAATCAAAAAACCCGACTGCTTCAAAAGCGAATTAAAAAGTCTTAAAAAAGGAGAAAATCATGCTGTGCTGTCGGAGGATATGTATTCGCGGGCTGGCTGACCACAATATTGCACCTAAATCCGCCATTTTTCTACGAGTATTGTCCAATTTTAATGTAGCCAGTGAGTGACTCTCGCAGGGTTAAGACGAATCGATTGACGTACGAATCATCAAAATCGGCCAACGCGTTTGGTCTCTGGAACGCCATATAGGAACAAACATACATAAATAGACTGATAAACATTACCCCCCTTCGGCGGTCGGGTAAAAATTCATGGTGTCCCTGATTCAAACGAAATGAGTCATGGAGAAAACTGAAACGAAGTAGGTAAAACTTGTTCTCAATTTTTTTTATGATTCATTTGAATCACTAAAGTTCCTGAGTCATGGGTAGGTATACCTAGCTACCTAGTTATAAATTATGAAGATTGTCATGTCGTCAATGAAATGGTATGATGATAATAAACCACCGCCCCCTCCCCTCCTTTTAGTACCTTGAACAAAATCCTGATTGATAAAAGGGACATCTGATCCATGCAAAAAATTATGTAAATTGTTGAATAATTAATATGAACTTGGAATTTCCAACAGACATCAAAACAAAGTCCACTATCGCTTCTTGGTATACCTAGTGGGAAATAACATAATATTATACCATTCCTGGTTGATAAAAACTGAAATGGAATTATCCAACCGTCACGAAAGGAACGAGCTGATAAAACGAATGAATGATAAAAACGTAATTAGCAATAATGATATGCAACGTTTTACTAACTAACTAATAAGAAAACACAATGTAGATAGGTACCTACTGTAGACAGACACTTGTGTTACAAATGTGTTTCTGTTTTCACAGCTTTGTTCGATTGTTATCATTTCAAGGTGATCTGAATAATTTATGAATAGGTGTATATTGCCTTTATTCATTTTGAAGATTTTACATAACATTATCACCTACGTCTTTATTCTTCTGGGGCAGAGATGTATTTATGTTGGGTACTGAAGTATCTACACCTACATTTTACCAGCTCTATAGTCTTACTCCCATTTAATAGAGGGGAAACTAATGCCATTGATCCAGACTACGAAAGAATCACAAGTAAAATTTCAAAATTTAAAAACCCCCGACACATTTAACTTGCGAAAACACCCCGATTCAAACAGTAAAACGCCCATAACTTTTGAACGAATTAACCGATTTTATTCAAACAATGCTAAGAACACTCTCGCTAAATTCACCTTTCAAACAAAAAAATACTAAAACAAAATCGGTTCACCCGTTTAGGCGCTATGATGCCACAGACAGACACACAGATACACAGCAACACACGTGAAACTTATAACACCCCTTTTTTCCGGCGGGGGTTATAAATCCCCCTATGCCTAACCTGGGAATAGAAATCACAGGATTCACAGGTGCCCATGTTCAGCATTTGCGCCTGTGCACTTCAAGACCAACAAGGTTGTCATTATCTAATTATTGTAAAACATCACGCCTTGTATTCTCCGAAGAGTTAGGCAGAGGTAGTGGTGTCTCATCCCATTTATAGAAACCGTGCCGACGGCGTACTGTACTGATTATACTGATTATTATTTGTACATCGATCGCGTTCGGATCTGGGCCCACGGAAATAGATGGTGATCTATCTATCTATCAGATGAAAAACGCTAGTTACGTCGGCACGGTTTCTTTGTATGGGATGAGGCATCTATAAGCTAATATTATATTATCTGTGGGCAGAGGTGAACTTGTGGAAGTAGTACCATTTTTTTTTTTGGTTTGGGAAATCTTCTAATGACTTCTCCCGCTCTGAGTGAAGCGGGATGGCTCCCGCTTCACTCAGAGCGGGAGAAGTGTCAGACTTTTACTGACCAAAACCCACCGCGGTAACTCTCTTTCTTTATCCGCGACCCAGACAGGCATCAGCCCTAGCTAGCAGACCCGTCAGTTTTTGGAAAGAAAATATGCTGACATCTCTTTGGGGTGCTCGTGGATCACTACGCGCCATCGGCTCGGGCCTGGTCCTTATCGGATGGCGAGCTACCCATTACTCGCCGTCCGTAAGCCCGCGCCTACGGTGGTCGGGCATCGGCTTGCGACCCCCGGCGCTCAGGTGGCTAGGGGCGTGAGTGTGTCTCCGTTGCCTCTAACTCACGCGTTCCGCCTCCTTCTTCGCTGATCGCCTCCACGAGGACACTGCGTGGGTGTAGTACCCATTCTCATTTCGCCAGTTACGTCTAAATCTCATGTAAGCCCATACATGGGAGCCTACTGTCATCAACACGGCATAAGGAGACATCGGGCTGCTACTGAGAAGTTCCAGATGGAAAACTGAACAACACTACCCAACCCTGGAATTGAACCCAAGACTTCATGCTCAGCTGTAGCGCTTGCGACCACTAGCCAAGGCTCTTGATACAATGTAACAAGCCAAGGGGTAGATTGAAGAGTAGGAAAAGTTTTCTGAGGTTAACCGAACCAATTAATGACTAGTGAGGCAAAGAAGAGACTGTGGCTCCTCAAACATCCCCCTCCGACTGACTATGTTGAGCCTGCAGAAAAGCTGCCTGCAGGCTACCAACTTCCATGGCCCATCTCCACGTGGAAACCTTTAAACCAAGCCAAGTAGGTCGCTGCAGGCACCACTTAGATGAGGGTAGTTCAATGACTGACGACAATGAGCGTTGTGGCCCAGTATGGTAACGACTACAACTTACATGTTGTAAGTCGTGGGTTCGATCCCAGGCAGGTATTTTACTTTGTATAAACTAATTCATCACCACTGCTCTCAAAACGGAGAAGGAATACATCGTGAGGAAACCCACATGTCCTAGTACCAAAAATTCGTGTCATGCTCTGCCGCAGAGCCACCATGTTAGAAACCGATCTATTATATCTTAAAATGATGTACGCCAAACGTACATAATGTACGTAAACCGTTATAGCTGTACGTGCATTAGGTAATGATAAAATAGACATTGATTGTGGCTCTGCTGCAGAGCATACTCTCTAGCAGAGCCACTCATAACATGTACTCAGGCAAGATAAACGATACTGTTTTTTGATGAAAACTGTTGTACGAATAGTGTTTATTGCGTACGTGTTGCAAAATATCATTTTTAGACAGTAGTTTTATTTATTTTAACTTTACTAAAATGTTCATAGAAAGCGCTAGGTTATTTTATGTACCTATTGTCAACGAGACCTCTAGACGACACCACCTGGGGTGTCTTTTCACCTTAATAAAGTTCTAAACTAATCATATACATTTACCGTAGTCAGCGGTGGTGTAGTTACCAAAAAAAAAATGTGGACGATACCCCAGCGGTGTCGTTGTCAATACATAGGTTATTTTAGGTCAGCAAAATATTTCCTAGACAATCTGCCTTTCTATTAAATTAAAAACATAATAAAATAAGATAGACAATGTTTATTTCACAAAAGAAAACAGTCCATTACTTTTCCTTAAATTCTACATTAATAGCTATTTTTACATACAAAATATAAATAAAAAAACTTTTTTACAAAAAAAAATACCGACTTACCCGAATATCCATTCTTATATATATATATCTTATAAATCTTTATCAAGAATTTGTAAATTTCTTTACCAACATCCCAATTAAAACCTTAAATTCTTCGCACTCGCTCGCTTTTGGATTATTAAACGCGAACGTTTCAGCCTGCCCCAATGAATTTAACTTTTCACATATAAACCCCATAACAGTAATAAAAGCTTTTAAGCAAATCAAGATAAAACCGACCGAAGATCTATGGGGAATGTCCATCAAAGCTTGTACCTCCATTATTCAGACTATAGCGTCGTACTTGGCTTTGATTTTCAATTTGCGTGTGGATCAAGGAGTCTTTCCGGATCTAATGAAATATAGTAAGGTTATTCCACTTTTAAAATCCGGGGACAGTAAAGACAAATAATTATAGACCAGTGTCCGTGTTGCCGGTTTTCAGCAAGGTATTTGAAAAGATAATGCTAAATCAAATGCTCATTCATTTTAATACGAATAACATCTTGCATGATAAACAGTATGGTTTCACCAAAGGACGTTAGACAACTGACGCTGGTGTCACCCTATTAAAACACATATTTAATGCGTGGGTAGAGTCGCAGGATGCCATAGGTATCTTCTGCGACCTGTCGAAAGCGTTTGATTGCGTTAATCATGAAACATTACTTCTGAAACTTAAGTATTACGGGCTAGGTCAATCAGCGTTAAGTTTGGTTAAATCTTATTTGAGTGATAAGACAACAATTAGTTCAAATTAGGGCAGGCACATTCACCTGTTTTGGGTGAGAGCCCACATTGGGATACCGGGCAATGAAAGGGCAGACGAGCTCGCCAAGGAAGCGGCTCTGCACCGCAAGACCAGACCCGTTTATGACGATTTCCCCCTGTCCTTCGCAAAGCGCTCCATCAGGGAGGCGACACTTGACAAGTGGCAGGATCGGTTTACTGCTGACACACATCGCGGCAGAGGTATCCGGCTCTTCTTCGAAGACGTAAGGCAAGCTTATAGGGTGCTGGAAAGGATAGGGCCTCCTAACAACTTAAGAGCCCAACTCCTCACAGGACACGGGGGCGTACGAGAGTACCTTTTTAGATTTAAGCTGGCGGGTGACCCAGCGTGTGTTTGCGATAGCGAGACAATTGAGACAATTAAACACATATTAAGTGACTGCCCCCGATTTGTGCGGGCAAGGTTCGATTGCGAACAGGGGCTGGGTCGCTCGCTGGAGAACTTCCGGGAACTGGTTGGTGACGACGATTGCCGGGACCTGTTTTTGGCTTTTGCTGAGGGTGTTATTATGTACAGGGCGGCAAAGGCAAATGGCTCAACCCTACCTTAGAAACCTCTATTACCCACACTGCTGCATCGCATGGACAATCTTATTATAGTTTTATTATAGTTTTGTTTAATAAAAATAGTTTATATACAATGTATGTCAATCTTTATATAAATAATGTTAATACTTTTCACATTAGGTTGGGTTGGTCGACAGATTTTAACGCCCAACCCCCACTAAGCGATGCAGCATTTTAGTTTTATAGAATATTCATATTTGTACATATATGTTTTAGATTTTTATTGATGATTCTTGGTTCTAATTATGTACCTAATTTAGCCTAAGGTTACAGCTTCGTTGGGCAGAATAAAAAAATAAAAAAATAAAAATATATACCTATATATATAAAAGAAAAAAAAAAATACTAACAACTAACACCACTAACATACTCAGAATAAACACCGGGCCCATCTGCGGGAGAGAACTGGATCACCTCCGATATGATTCTCTCTCGCTAATGAGCCAAGGTCACAGATCATATTTATAGAAGTTTTGAAATGCCGAAATTAATATCGGTAATATAATTTAGAGGCAGGTGTGGTTTTTAGTCGGTAGGCACCATCAGTGAGTCCGACACTGCCCAAGCTGGCTCGTTCTGAGCGAGGCAGTTTGGGGCGTCCAAAGAGGATTTTCCACACCTGCCCAAAAAAAAAAAAAAAAAAATACCCTACCCTACCCTACACTACCTACCTACCCTACCTACCTACCCTACCCTATCCTACCCTACCCTACCCTACCTACCCTACCCTACCCTACCCTACCCTACCCTACCCTACCTACCTACCTACCTTCCAACCTGTCTAACCTAGCGTACCCTACCTACCCTATCCAACCAATCATATTTTTTTTTGTTTTTAAACCTTCCCTGTATTCTGTCGAACATAACAAAAAAAGAATTATTCAGATCGGTCCAGCCGTTTTTGAGTTTTAGCGAGACTAACAAACAACAATTGATTTTTATATATATATAGATGTCAAATGTCGTTTAATAGTTAATAATAAGAGGTTTTCAAATCCTAATGTTAATGTTCTAAATTCAAAATTAAATTTTCATAGGTTTCGTATTTTGTTTAACAAGTAATTTTTACCCAGTATGGAGTATGACGGAAATTAATAAAACAACACACGTAAATGAAAAAAAAAACTAAGAGACGTTTATTTAATAACTTGTATTTCCTCCCCGGGCTCTTATTACTGCTTCCATATGGTTCTTCATCGATCAGATGAGAGTGACGGTCAAATGTTGTGGCATTGCATTCCATTCCCCTTGGATTGCATTTTGCAGCTGGCTAAGTGTTTCTGGGGCAGGATCTCTTGCAAGAATTCGTCTCTTTAATTCATCCCATGAATGTTCAATCGGATTCCGGATGTCCGGCTTTTTGCTGGCGATTCCATAATGGAGCATAATTTTACACTCATCAGAAAAGAGGACTTTGTTCCACTGGAGGTATGACCAATTTAGGTGCTCACGGGCAAACTTAAGGCGCGCTCTTCGAAGGTCTGCAGTTAATTTCGGCCCATTTGCTGGCTTGTGCGGTACCAGTCCACGTTCCTTCAACCTTCTTCTAATTGTAGAGTCACTTACACACTTGCGTAGGGTGGCCTACGCATTGCATTAAGGCGTCGATTTCGTAAAGAAGTTGTTACAATAAATTGATCATCTCGCTCAGAAGTGACCTGATTTCTGCCAGATCTTGAACGGCGCGTGAACAAACCAGACTCCCGATAGCGTTTGTAGACTCTATGAACAGACGACAGGCTTAGATGTAATCTTTCAGCCATAACACGCTAACTAAGTCCAGAATCCAGCAATGCCACCACTTGGGCGGATTCTGCGGGCAAAGTATCCATATGTTTTAGAAAAAACTTTTTCAGACGTCCCAAACTCAAGTACACACACAGTATACAGATCAAAAAGTTTTAAGATAAGCGCAAATTTTTAGTTTTCAAAGGTGAAATGTACTCCAACTCTAAACACACATTTGTCTCAAAACAGTGAATCATTTCATTTATAGGATAAACAAATGAAATTCTAATTTTGAATTTTTGCTCACTGTAATGGCCAAACTGCCAGCTGTACAATCATGTGATTTTTTTTCATGGAATGAACATTCTTTTGTCTTAATTAGGCCAGAAACCATAAAAACAGAAGTGTTTTGATTTTTCTGATGAGAAGAGTATTTTGCTGATCTAAAATAACCTATGTACGAGTATTGTCAACGACACCGCTGGGGTATCGTCCATAATTTTTTTTTAGTAACTACTCCACCGCCGACTACGGTAAATGTATATGATTAGTTTAGAACTTCATTAAGGTGAAAAGACACCCCAGGTGGTGTCGTCTAGAGGTCTCGTAGACAGTAGGTACACAAAATAACCTAGCGCTTTCTATGAACATTTTAGTAAAGTTAAAATAAATAAAACTACTGTCTAAAAATGATATTTTGCAACACGTACGCAATAAACACTATTCGTACAACAGTTTTCATCAAAAAACAGTATCGTTTATCTTGCCTGAGTACATGTTATGAGTGGCTCTGCTAGAGAGTATGCTCTGCAGCAGAGCCACAATCAATGTCTATTTTATCATTACCTAATGCACGTACAGCTATAACGGTTTACGTACATTATGTACGTTTGGCGTACATCATTTTAAGATATAATAGATCGGTTTCTAACATGGTGGCTCTGCGGCAGAGCATGACACAAAAATTCGAAGACATGTGACATTCACCAACAGGTGCTGGGCCCGCGTGGTGGATTACGGCCCATTCCCTCTCACAGAGCCTGTGTCCCAGCAGTGGTAACATTAAAACAGACTGATGATGATGACTCTAATGACCTGCAGTGCGATTGCGGAGCTACGTCGCAAACAACTGTACAACAACACCCCTGAGAACCTTTGTAAGGCAAATGTTAAAGCTGTTAACGTGGCTGTATTTTGGTCAAAACTTATATAATTGTGGCATCATCGATAAGACGAAGAACTAGCTCGCCTGAATTTATATTATCGATTTTTCGTGAAAAAAGCCGCAGCCGTGGACAACTTTCAGTTGAAATAATGATGAATTATAACTCAATTGAAACTTGAAAGTCTCTCGAAAGTGTTTGGCGACGCCCACCGCTCGCTAACGACGCCGCTGATAGCATTTTAACATCAACAATCACAATATAATCAGTGCTGGCTTATCGGCATTTATCACGCACTTTATTTGGATGATTGTGATTTTATCAAACTCACAGATATTATAATTTACCAAAACAGACCTTTAGCAACTGAGTCCATTTGTCCACTGAACATCAGTAGTAACTATTTGACATTGACGGTGCTTTTATGTTGCGGTAGTAAGGGCCAATTTTATAGTGAAACAAATATTTGACATGCATGGACAGCGCTTTTATGTCCAAGTCTATACTTCTATATCTATACTAATCTATAATATAAAACTTTTTAACAAAAAATCAAACCGACTTCTAGAACAAAAAACTACAAAACGAAAAATAAAATTCTTTTCCGAAGTCGGTGTCTTTTTTACCCATTGTTTTCCGTTTTTCGACACCGACTTCGGAAAAGAATTTTATTTTTCGTTTTGTAGTTTTTTGTTCTAGAAGTCGGTTTGATTTTTTGTTAAAAAGTTTTTTATTTTTCTATTTTTAGTTTTGGTAGGTACCTCCAATTAACATGATTATCATTTATTGCCAAAGTACATCTCATGGCAATTCCAATAAGCCCAAACACGACTAGGATACATTGTTTTATTTGAGAGTTCCAGTGCCTACCTTCCGGCTTCATCATCAGATCAGTTCGATGGTGCCATTTTCATCAGTACCATTTATTTATAAGTATTTGTTTCATTATAGTCGAGATATGTTATGCCCGTGATATACTAAGCATTGAGTAGTTCCAGTGGCCATCTGTGGTCTTCTTCATCAGTTCCACTTCACCAAATGATACTTTTTGAGTGAAAATGATTGCATTGTTGATGAAAATACCAAAATCGCTATATGTTTGCCTATAATATTCGAGGAGTTCCCTCGATTTCTCTAGGATTCCATCATCAGATCCTGACCTGATGACTATGGGACCAACTAGGAAGTATACCCTTTCAAACAAAAGAAGAATTTTTGAAATCGGTCCAGGCGTATTTGAGTAATCGGGGCACATACATAAAAAAAAAAAAAGATTCCGACGAATTGAGAACCTCCTCCTTTTTTTGAAGTCGGTTAAAAATGAATCGCAAAATGTGTTGGTAAGCGCATAACTCAAAAACGCCTGGACCAATTTGGCCAATTCTTTTTTTTTTATTGTTCGTTGAAGTTCAAAGGTGGTTTTTACGTTTTTTTTTTGTAGGATAGGATAGTGTAGGGTAGGGTAGTATAGGGCAGGGTAGGGTAGGGTAGTGTAGGATAGGGTAGGGTAGTGTAGGATAGAGTAGGGTAGTGTAGCGTAGGGTAGGGTGGTGTAAGGTAGGGTAGATAAATGTTTGGTGTTTTTATGGCAAAACAAAGTTTGCCGGGTCAGCTAGTATATAATATTGTAAAGAACAAAGATTTGTATTTTTGTATGTAACGAATAAACTTAAAAACTGCTGGACCGATTTCAAAAATTCTTTCACCGTTGGGATTACGCGAGTTAAACCGCGAGGCGTCGGCTAGTAATATCTAAAGGCGATTTTTCTAGTGTAAGTATGCTGCCACTATCTACCCAGAACCCACCGATGTGCAGTAATCTGTTTCTACATCTATCAAGTGACGAAGTGCCTATGTTGTTATACACTGCAAGGCAAAGCCCTCTCTCCTTGTTACTGCTATAATAAAAATAACAAAAAACCCGAATGCTTCAAAAGCCAACCAAAAAGAAGTAAACATGAAGAAAATCATGCTGTTCAGTCGGAGGATAATTATATATAAAATTTTTTTTTTCATCAGACCCATACGTGTGGGGTATCTATGGATAGGTCTTCAAAAATGATATTGAGATTTCTGATATCATTTTTTTCTAAACTGAATAGTTTGCGCGAGAGACTCTGCCAAAGTGGTAAAATGTGTGTCCCCCCCCCTGTAACTTCTAAAATAAGAGAATGATAAAACTAAAAAAAATATATGATGTACATTACTATGTAAACTACCAGCGAAAATTGGTTTGAACGAGATCTAGTGAGTAGTTTTTTTTTAATACGTTACAAATCGTAAACCGCAATTTACCAAGCACGGAACCCTTCGTGCGCGAGTCCGACTCGCACTTGGCCGGTTTGTATTCTCACGGGAACGGTAACTAAGCGGGTGAAACCGCGAGGCGTCCGCTACTCGGTCCATGTAATGTTGCACTTGCATCCGGCATCCGTATTGCGTAAGTGCGCAAAGAGTTTAAACTCTATCCAACCGCCCAAATCAGCCAATCACAAAACGGAAATCCACATCGCGTCATTCATCTCGCATGTGATTGGTCGATTTGGTCGGTTGGATAGAGTTTAAACTCTTTGCGCACTTACGCAATACGGCTGCGGGTAGACTTGGGCAGGTCCCAAGTAGTCCCAACATAGAAACAAGTAAAATTTAAATAACCCCTCACTTATGTTTATTTCATAATTTATCTAGTAGTAGACACACTTCGATCGACAATCTATTGAACACGTAATTATGACACTTTATCTTGTGGAAACAGCCCGATTCAAACAGTAAAACGCTCATAACATTTGAACGGATTTTCATCAAACGTAGCTAAGAACACTCCCGATAATGTCAACTTTCAAACAAAAAAAGAAACGAAATCAAATCCAGCCGAATTGCGCAAGTGAAACAGACGGAAATCCACACACGCGCAATTCGGCTGCGGTTCATCCGTTTAGGAGCTATGATGCCACAGACAAACACAAACACACAGGTACCTACACACATCAAACTTATAACATCACTCTTTTTCCGTCGGGGGTTAAAAAGCAGATTGATTCGAGTGGCTGTCTACCCCGATGGGATTGAGGCGTGAGATTGATTGTAGGTAAAATACCAATAGACTGGAAAAGTCTTAAGCTTATTTTGATACGAATAAGATAGGCGTTTCCTATTTACCCCTCGGTTTATAGGAAAAACCGTCTAAATAATAACGCCGTCCAGTATAGGTCAATTATTCACGATAACCTCTGAAGTCTGTATTAAGAAGTCCCCTAATACTATAGTTCTCACAAAAAAACATCCGCTGCGCATGATAATAAGTAAAAATATCTACCAAACCAAACCGTATTTCATAGCAGATACCTTGTAGGTAGACGGATGGCACGAAAGATGACTCAAAATCAATAATATGATATAAATTATGCACACACACCTGTGCTACTTCCATAAGTTTTTAGGTCGGTTGAATTATTAATGAGATATCGATTTTAATAATCATAAAGTATCTACTAGCTGATCTGATTGATATTGTCCGGTATTTTTATCTGAACTCATACAAAATGCCAAAGAGAAAAAAACTTTTCACCAAAAAATGCTTTTAATGAAACTTTCACTATTCTCTAAGTTGAGAGATTAGGTATCTCTATCTATAACCAAGAAAAAAGAATGTTCACGCACGATCCGAGAAGCAGTTTAGGAGAAATGCGTGACAAACATACTAAACATAGACTTATGAAATTTGGCACACGTGCTTAGAAGCCCACAGAGAGTACCTAACATAATATGTGAATATTGTGCAATTCCAACAATATTACATACAAGGTCTATAAAAAAACACTTTCAGTTTTTCCGAATTTTCCAATCTTCCGGACAATTGTTCATCGGTGTATTCATCGAAGTGTCTAGTCAAGTCAGTGATGCGCTTACCAACGAACATACTTCATTACAAACTTTTATTTTAACTTAATTATGGGACAATTATTCTTGGAACTGAACCGATGGAGCTGAAATTTTGCATAGGTACGCGTTTGGTTTGGATGACAAAAGCATGGTTAGTTAAGTAAAACTTTCTATATATATTCTTTTTACCCGACTGCTGAAGAAGGGTAATGTGTTTATCAGTCTATGTATGTATGTATGTTTGATCCTATGTGGTGTTCTAGAGACTAAACGCGTTGGCCGATTTTGATGATTCAACGTCAATCAATTCGTTTTAACCTTGCGAGTGTGACTGGCTACATTAAAATTGGAAAATAGATTTTGGTCGCCGTAGTGTGGGGGCCCAAATATTTTTTACTTAATAACCCATCGTGTGGGGTATCAAAATAAAGGGTAATAAGAGGTGATTTCAAAAATACATAACACTTAAACGTTTAAATGTAACTAATTAAAAAAAAAATGTTAGCTAAAAAGTTACAAATAAAGAAAAAGTTAATTCAAAAAAACAAAAAAACCCGAAGCAGTCGGGTTTTTGTTTTTTTTTATTTATATATTTCTCATATCTACATAATATATACCTATTTGATATTTTGTTAAGGATATGTAGCTCTCTGAACAAGGTAAAAAACAAGTGGAGGAAGTCCATTATTATTGATGATTTCATGATTAAATTGATACCAATTGGAAACCCCTATCAGTAGAAGATAGCGATTTAATTAGTGGCATTGTACTACTGCTGTGAAACCTTATCTCTGAATTGTAATTTAGTCTGTGTCTCATGAATATTTCGATTATTGCAGTCAAGTTACACTTTAGAAAGCAATTGAAAATGTTTAGCTACTCATCCTTATCATCTGCTTGGCTTTTCTCAACTATTATGTTACTGTAAAAGCCTAAACTACGGTAAATCCTAGGATTTACCGGTAAAATTTAAGATTTACCAAGTCACATTAGTAAAAGTCCGAAATGATCTATGATAATTGCTAATTTCTGGCGTTTATCAGCAGTCACACGGTCAATCTTAGGATTTACCTAAGATACTTGTAAATGTTGGATTTATTTATGTCTATGACACACTCTACATGATTCAAAAATGTACCGACATGATTTTAAAATATTTTCTAATGTTTTTAACAGAAAATATTTTTAAATCATGTGTAGTTGAGGAGCTCGTGGCTAAATTATAACAGATGCACGGATCGATCTTCAAGGTTAAGCAATACTTGACGATGTCGGTCCGTGGATGGGTGAGCATTACAACATACCGAGATTCCTCCGTGCCTCGGACAGCACGTTAAGCCGTTGGTCCCGGCTGTCATTTGAAGATATCTGACACCAGTCTTGCCAAGTGGTATCGCGTTACCTAGTTGCTGGGTTGTGGGTGGGGTAGGCAGTCGCTCAATGTCAAACACTGGTACTCAGCAGAATCCGGTTAGACTGGGAGCAGGAAAGATAAAAGGCTAGGCAGATTGATTAATTGTATGTATATCTTTGAGTCATGTAACAAACACTACTTTTATGAAGCAAATCAATCAGTCCGTATTTGTTTTCAACATTTCGCATCATACTGTGTATAATTGCTGGTAAAACCTCGAAATTTGCGATTACCATAGATCATTTCGAACTTTTACCAATGTGACTTGGTAAATGTTAGGTGTTACCGGTAAATTCTAGGATTTACCGCAGTTCGGGGTTTTACAGTTACATACTCGTATATATCTATCAGTGTTTTTACATGAAGTGACTGCCTATCTGACCTCCAAAACCCAGTTATAGTGCGCGACATGATTTAAACCAAAATAAATCCCTTTTCTACGACCTAACCGTTTACAATATACGAATTGTCAACGGTTAGGTCATGAAAGGATTCGTGTCAGTTTAAATCGTTTAATTTCATTAAAAAGTTAATATCTACATTTTGGGTCAACATACCTACTTGTCGCGCACTATACTGGGTTACGCGATACTCCTTACTAAGAGTTGATTTTTTTAACTAAGGGCTTGAAAACTAACAATAAAACACCAGCATTAAAAAAACATTAAATATATTTGTTAAAATATTACAGATTCAATAAAATCGTGTCTCATAGATTACATACTCGTCCGGTACGTTGCTACCTACCAAGTACCAACACTACAACATTGTGCGCAGTGTTGCCAACACTCCACGCGTTACCATTGTTATCTAACTAACTGAAGCGATAAACTTACAGCCAGCACTCATGGTCACACAACATATTTTTGTGTTACAATTTCAACTTTTAATAAGTTACCATGGCGTTAAGAGATATTTTTCCTTGCTTTTGTAGTTGAGGATAATTATGTTTGTCGTTTACTGGGTTAGTTGCACAGATGTTTCCTGTGTAAAAGTTGGCTTAATGTATTTACAAATGAAGAATATTGTATCATGTAATTTCATACAATATTTCAACAAAATAGCACCAAATTAAGGGTATTTTTTCGCTCGCATTTGAACACTATCTCGCCTGATGGTAAGCACACTGCCTAGAAGTAACCTATTCACTTTTGTTGTGTTGGCAACAAGTTTTAGAAACTTCTAGAAAAAAATTAAGACCGTGAGCACTGGCCTTAACAAGCCTGCCCGATAAGTTTGGCACTTTCTAACGAACTCTGAGCTAAAACGTAAAATGGAGTAATAAAAATATAATAACAACATAGCAAATAACTGTACAGCATACCGCTAATGGAAGATACAGAACTTATTGATATAATTGAGTCGAATCGATTATATTTACTGAAAGCGTATAACATAAATAAAATGCATGTAAAAACTATCGGATTGTCATAGCAGTACGAATATGTCATTCCTGGGAAACTAAGACGGAATTGTGTGTATCTCTTCTTGGAAACATCATGGGTTCTTTCATCATCAGCCTTTTAGTGTTCTCAACTGCTGGAACAAAGGTCTCCTCTCTGTAACAGAGGGCATGGGCCATAATCCACCATGCGCCGGGCCCAGTGCGGGTTGGTGGATGTCACATGTCTTCGAATTTTTGGTTCCAGGACATGGCAGTTTCCTCACGATGTTTTCCTTCACCTTTTTGGGTGCAGTGGTGATGAAATAATTTACACAAAGTAATGCAACTGTCTAGGTTCGAACCCACAACCTACGACACGCAAGTCATGCCCTTACCACTGGGCCACCACTGCTCACTGGTGACTTTCATGTCAACATAACTTCACGCCTATAACCCAGAAGGGTTATGCCAGAAGGGCTATGCCACTGCATCACAGTGTACAAATAATTAATACACCCATATTATTGCCAGTTGTGTTTACGTGCACAAATCCAAACTCTGATGCTGACAAATTCCTGATGGGAAAACATTACTTTACCTGAGAATCGAACCAAGAACCTCGCGCTCTGCAGTCGCGCTTGCAACCACTAAAACAACGAGGCAGGCATTGAATTAACATTGTAGTCATGCAATGCAAGACGTGGTCGCTCACAATGAGCCTCATCAGAAAGCTTACAGTCACCCAAAGGGCTATGGAGAGGGGTATGCTCGGAGTTTCCTTGCGTGATCGAACCAGAAAAGGAAATCCACAAGAGAACCAGTGCTACTGATATTGCCCGTAGTATTGCCAAACTTAAGTGGCAGTGGGCAGGGCACATTCTCGCTCACAACTGATGGCCAATGGGTCAGAAAGGTTCTGGAGTGGCGACCGCGAAGTGGAAGACGTTGCGTTGGAAGGCCTCCCACCATGTGGACCGATGACCTGGTCAAGTTTGCGGGGATGCGAGACGCACGGGACCGTCAAGGTGGCGACGCTTGGGGGGGACGTCTTTTGACTGAAATTATGATGATGATGAATGCAAAGGCCGCCAAGAGATCAGCTTGAAGTAGTCATCTATCTTCTTTTTTTCTTATTTAGCTTTCAATTGCAAAAGAAGACTCTTTTCAGTTAGCGCATTAACAGGCAATCTATAAAACTTATTTCTTTGTGTTTTTTCAGCTTCCAAGAAGGATTATGTTTATCTGCATCTACCATTATCTATCTACGCGATATCAATAGGTAATTCCGTCGTAATTTCCCCCTTCAAAAAAAAAAATGCAGCAAACTAAGCTTTACAACTAAAAGTAATGTCTGAGACATCTTAGACCGTATATTAGCACTATTTGCAATAACATTTCCAAAATTTATATCCTATCTATTTGTAGAACGATTTTTTTTAGTATAAACAACTATACTACACGGATAAGTTAACTGTGCACCTCGCTGGAATGCCCCCCCACTCCCGCCTACCCGACTCGATCGACCATCAGTGTTTTTCATTTTGATAACACCTCACAGATTTAGTCGGGTCTTAGTTTACAAGATATAATGAGTTATATTTTTAAGGTATAGTCCAAGAGCTAGATTTTGGGGGTAAACGGAACAGGGTGTAAAGTCCCACAAACCTACATAGAAAAGGGAGGATCCTCTGACCAGACGGGTTTAGGGTCTGGTCCGGGCAACTGCCCTACGGTTGTTGTCGGACTGTTGTATGTGTTCTAATCGCGCCGAAAACTTTGCTTGCGCGATGCAGGATTTGTGTGACGTCATGTCATTAGTTCGTAAGTGGCGGCGTCGGTGCCGCTATAAGATCAAAGAATTTACGAAAAATTGCCAAGAAAAAAATAGCTTAACCCTTCTAACTTTTGAATCAGTGACCGACTAATTCTGATATTAGGTGAAAAATTTCGACTAATTAGCGACAATTTTTTTGTATTATCATAATTAAAATCCCTGATGGTGGCCATGCCAGTCTCAGTCACACTAGAACCTCAGAGTGACGTCACAGCAACAGGTGCACAGTTAAATTAACCGTGCTATACTTAATTAGTTTAAATCACATGCACTAGTAAGACTACATCGGTAAATACTAGAATGTTACAATGTGAGCTTATTTTTTTAATAATTTTGTTATAAATCTTAATATTCACATCTCACTTGGGGTTGTATAATACAATTTTGTTGCTTTTACATATTTTTGTATGGCTGTGATCATTTTGTACGTTTAAGTTTTTATTATTCTAATTGGATGACGTTATAAACTATAGGATAAACGTCCCTTGTCTACTTTTAAAAATAATAATTCATGTTTTTCTCAATAACTTCATATACGACTGTGTGTTTGTGTTGTGTGCTGTGTTATCAAAGCTTTTATGTTTTTCGCACTAAAATCGATATAAAATACATGTGGGGCATTCTAGAAAGAATAAGATAACTTGTAGTAAGACATCCAATTTTATCAATGCACAATATACTTTATTGGTATTATCTTAAGATATGAATCAGCATTCACTATCAATCGATAACCTCACTTAGGGACAGATGGAATGATGACCTAATTTATACAAGCAGGTACAGTATAAACATTTTCTTTATGTCCCTCGGCAAACTTCGTGTTTCGTCGTCATTCGTCGGCTTTGTTTCTATCTGTTGCCCTTTGCACTTCGTGTAGACCGGACGCTCTCAATCAACTTGGAAGTATATAGAGTTGTTAATACTCTTTTAACATAATGTAATTTATTCTAAAAATGGAAGGAAAGCTGCTATTTTTACAGCTCTATATATTTCAAAGGGAAAAAAAAACAACAAAGTACTTAGTTCTGAATTCAAATGATTCTACACGATAATTCTAATAATTGATGGACATCGAAATTAGCATTCGTTTGTATTCGGAAATGCGATGATTGCCGAGGGACTTTGAGAAAATAGTTTTACTGTATGTAAAGTAAGTCTTTAGTAGGTGAGCAGAGTAGCGTTATGGCCGAGACGGAAGTCTTCTTCAAGAAAGAAGCTATATTAGGCCGTGTAGATCAAGACTAGGACAACATTAGGCTCTTAGTTTTTTTTTGTAATTTCTACCTGCCCGCATAAGTGAAACGTGTGCGTTTAAAGTATTATTATGCATGATTGCATGTGTAGTGAATTAGTGATGTAACCAAATAATTGTAATTAAAATTTTATGGAAAAGAGTGTCCGTGCAGTTTCTTGCACGTTCTTCTCCACAGAGACCTACTGACGCTTGCGAATGTGCTACTACATTCATCTTTTGTTTGACACAAGTGAGTTGTAGTTTAGTGGAAATAAATTATTTTTGATTTGTAGAACATTCGTTTAGTGCCAAAAATATTAAAACATAAATACGTCGTATCGTATCGAACAACACTTAATATCATAACATACCTACGGTATTATCGGCAACCTTGAAGGCCGTCGTACGCAGTTATCGAATGTGAAAAGAAAATTCTCGTATGTTTGTCGCTAGGCGCCATATGTAGTAAATATCTTGATTAAATATTGTGCATTATTAAAGAAGGAAGTTGAAATAAGTCGTGATGTTCCTCATGAATATTTTATCTTGACAAAGCACTTGTTTATTCAATTGGTTTTACTTTATTATCTTTCGATAAATACTCGCTGATCTAAAAATAATCTCATTTTTCATATATTTTCAAGATTGTGTCATTAAATTGATAAGTTACAAACTGATTTGTATAACATAAATAAAGTTAGTATTACTTTACATGTTACAGCATTAATAATATCATACATTATTTCTTGTAATAGACGTATGGCACTAGCACGACTTACAGTCGATGCTTAGTTATAATAATTAGAACATTTGCTTTCATAATTTGAACATTTTACAATAAAATACTGCAATCATAAGTCGATATTATCGATTTTCAGTCACAGCGCTATTCGTTATTAGAAATTTATATTTCGAACGCTCACAGTTAATCAAAGACAATAAAAAAAAATCATCTGTCAAAGTTTGAATATCGAATAACCGCCGATACTCGTGCACTGTGACGTCACATGTCATGAGAACTTAACCAAATAGCTTATCAAAGCACGTATGACAGTAAGGCTTATCATTTTGTTCTTTGAAAGTTCCTTTGTTGAGTTGTCTGAGACAGAAGGCGCATACAAAGTGTTCAGGGTGGAACTTTCGGAACATGGCGGTGATACAACGGCCTGCGATGGGCTTGTGGCAGCCAGCGCAGAGGGAACCCCTCTTGCCGTGGTAATGGGTCTCGCAGTAGGGATGACCTTCGTGCTCGAAGAACGAACCACCGTGGAAAGGTTCGCGGCATTCCTGAAAAGAGAAACATATTTTCAGTTATAATAGTCTTTATGGTAGATAAAATATGTATGGAAGACTTTGAAAATAGGAGTCGTTTCGATGAGGATGTGAATATTAAGGAAATGATGTCACATACGTTTTATCAACATCCTGTATATTATTAGGTGTAGCTGATATGAAATCACTTTTAATATACTGTTTGCTGTTATCATTTATTAAATTTGATTGTATAGCAATAAACCCGGAATTGGACAAAATTACTGATGCTCGGTTTTTGAATATCATTCAAAGTGCTTGTAGGCAACTTGAAATGTTTAAGTTTCAGTTTATCTAATTTACTAGCTATCCCACGCGGCTTCGCTCCCGTCAACTTACCTACCCTGCATAAATGAATATTGCGTAACTTTAACTGCTTACGCAGCGCACGTAACGGAAGGTCTCAAAAAAGAATATTTTTTTCCCATTTTGCAACATTTTTCAATTATACTTCGCTCCTATTGGTCGTAGCGTGATGTTATAAAGCCTATAACCTTCCTCGATAAATGGACTATCCAACACAAAAAGAATTTTTCAATTCCAACCAGTAGTTCCTGAGATTAGCGCGTTCAAATAAACAAACTCTTCAGCTTTATAATATTATATAGTATAGATTCGGGGTCGGCACAGCATGACTTGCCCACAATAAAATTCGGAAAATAAAATATGAATCAACTCCATACGCGGTTGAAAAGTCCTGTATTTTTTTAACGTCGAAATTATTTGTTGTTTCTAGTTAGATATAGATGATTGATTCCATGCATCTAGCTTTCTGTCAAAAGTTGTTTACTTTACTATACAGAGAGGGCGCTGGATACGCTTGTGGTCTGGCCATTTTCAACGTGAGCAGTATGTATGTTGTATGTGTAAATGAAATCTGTTCAATAACAACGATACTCCTGATATTAGTTCTCTGTCCCTATCTTATCTCATTTAATTTAGCAACAAGTAAAATTTCAAAACTTAAAAAACCCCCGACACATTTATCTTGCGAAAACACCCCGATTCAAACAGTGAAACGCCCATAACTTTTGAACGACTGAACCGATTTAATTCAAACATAGCTAAGAACACTCTCGACAAAATCACCTTTCAAACAAAAAAAAAACTAAATCAAAATCGGTTCACCCGTTTAGGCGCTATGATGCCACAGACAGACACACAGATGTGTTTCTGTGTGCAACACACGTGAAACTTATAACACCCCTCTTTTTCCGCCGGGGGTTAAAAAGATTAGCCCAGAATCCCAGATACCATCATTGTTGTTACTACAAAAAAGAACCGTTATTTATTATAAGGAGTTAGACACGACCCGTGTCCTTCAAACTAGGTAAATACTGTATCTCGAAGAACAGTTTTGTTTAGATGTATTTGACACATTACATGCCCTAATTCATAAAAAAAATGTGCACTGTAAATAAAAGCGTGAGTGAGTGTGTGTCTGTTATATTGTGTTTTTATTGCATATTTTAATATTATAAATATTTATAAACAAAACTTGTACCATCATAAAATTACTCTGTATTATATCAAGAATGTTTTATATAGGTAATATTTTGACGCATGGTGTAAATTATTACACATACATTATAATTTACGTTTATAGATGCTCTAATGGTTTTTTAATTGTATTTATTTTTATAGAATAATATTAGAAGCAGGTTTTGCCTTTTTGTTCTACAGTGGACTTGACCACAAATTAGAACCAAGATTAAGAAGATGAGAATAACTTTATAAAAAGAGACCAAAAATAAAGTTAAGTAGTCTTATTTATCTATAACAGGTATTTTTTTGTAAGATCAAAGGTATTTTTGGAAAAATAAAACTGTAATTGACAATGATGATACCTATCTTAGATATTATAATTTAAAAAAATTATAACAATATGAGAGATGGAGATTTTTGATTTTTTGACTTTACATCTTGCATGCTTTGTGTGTGCATACTCATGTTTCTGACAAATAAATGATCTTTATCTTATCTTATCTGTATGAAATACTAATAAACTGTCAAAATCCATAGAGTTTACATCCACGAATGAATAATGACGTCATTGAGTGTTATTTTCATTTGCTGGACAATTATCATTTGGCGGGAATCCATGAAAGTGTCACATTATTACGAGAAAAAAAAACATACAAGTTGTGTTTCATAGTGTAATGACGTGAAAAATTATGTTGTCAAACAACTACATTACAAAGAGTTATATTTTTTTCAACATTTTCTGTATTCCTATACTTTTCATGTAACAAAATCATATCAGTCTTTCCGTCGACACATTTACCAAAGAGAACTTTCGAGATAAATCTAGCTAGAGGTGCCCTCTTCGATTGGAAACACAAAAAATAGGCTGTCCAATGTATGGGACGTACATAGTCTCTCATAGACAAGATTTTATTGGCCAACATTATTGTAGCTATTATTACCTAAATCTCAATTGATTCCCAAAATCACCAAATTTCAAAATCAACAAAATGGCGCTTCAAATAACCAGTGCGTACTCGAATCATTTCTTAGAATTTTGTTAGCATATTACGCAATAGGCCTGGCAAGCTCCCGCGTTTCGTTTCGTAACTATAACAGTTATAAAACCACTATTATTGTGCATTAAACTTGCACTATTACCCTTAATTCTCTGTGTATTTGTCCGCGTAACGACTGCGTATAAATAGAGGTGTAAAAATAGCGCTAAATCCGATGGCCCATAAACAAAACGCCCTGATTACTAGCAGCCGGTGTGGCTGCAGACGTCCTGTGACGTCATAGCACCCACTATTTTTAGAAAGTTCGGGAGTCGGGAAACCCTATACTCGGCACTTGACCTGCTCCACAATTTCAGTGCATTTTTCCCACAACGTCCTTCCCCATGCAACAACAATGAGGCCCGATAAAAGGTCATTGTCGTGCGCGTACGCACGTGACCTTGAATGCCTCTCAGAGGGCACATCCGCAATCTCATATAGTTTTTGTATTGTTTTTATTTATTTTTGTTCTCTTTTTTTGTTGTTTCTCTTTCTTTTTATTTTTGTTCTCTTTATTATAAATCTTAGCATTACAATAATATTACAAAAATATATTACATAAATTAATTTCCCTATCATGTACTAACGACTAGTTCTTGTTTCATTTTGTGTGTATATAACATCTGTGTTTGTGTGTGTGTTTTAGATCATTCCTTGTTGTTCATAAAGACGAGCATAGCTGCAAAAAAAAATTGGGGAGGGCATATTGAGGGGGGGCATTGGTGACGTCATCCTTTATTCATCCTCATCGACTCCGACACATTTGGGGCATACCGGCTTTCCCTCCATGGCATAGAAGGATTTGCCTTTGACAGCCTTTTCGCAGTCCTGTGAGGTAAACATTAAATTAGAATTCTGTATCCTAAATATCCAAAAGTTTAAGGACTTTTGAATATTTAGGAGAGTTTTTATACTTGACCTGGCATAGAGGAGCATTATTTGTAAATAAACAGTGACAGCCTGCGTCGATATCTGTGCTGGGGAGTCTGATACTGACCTTGCAGACGAAGCAGTCAGGGTGCCACTGAGTGTTGAGTGCTGAGATGTAGTTCTCCATGATGGGCTTGTTGCAGCCGCCGCACTTAGGCGCGAACATGTCGAAGTAGTCATTGCGGCAGTAAGGCTTGCCATCCCTCTCGTGGAACCCATCTTCCCCAAACTGCTGGCCACACTGAGCACAGAAGAAGTGCTCTGTGTGCCAGGTCTTTTCGAGAGCCGTTACGCATTTCTGAAATTAAAAAGACACCTTAGCACCGTGAGTTTAGAGTCCGAATTTGAGCGAATCTGTCCCGAAACTAACATCAAGGATTGGTCCATTGCAGTAGGCGCATCTGGGCGAGAACAGGTTGTGGTAGTCAGGCTCGCAGTAGGGCCTGCCGTCGCGCTCGAAGAAGTTCCTGGTGCCGAGCTCCTGGTTGCAGTGCGCGCAGGTGAAGTGCTCGGGGTGCCACGTGCGACCCAACGCGGTGATGACCTAGACCACAAAACAGTTCGTTATTCACTACTTTGGAGACACACTTCACACTTTTTGGGAGCAGAATTGGATTTCACTGTCTTCTGGTCGAATTCTGCCCCCATCACGGCTGGATATCCACCTGTCCGACGATGGGCTTATCGCAGGCGTTGCAGCATCCCTTCTGGGGGGTTTGTACTCCTTGGCGGCTCATGTCTGCCCGGAGAGATCCGAGCATATGCTCTAGAGAGGCGGACTCTGGTTGCCGCGGGTTGCTGCGGTAGTGTTCTTGCCACGCACGCTTCTCGCGATATACGTGGGTACCGCTTTCAACTCCTGTGCCAGTGCCGCTCACCTGAGGAAAAGACGAAAGTTTTTATGAGTGGTGTTTCTAAATTGCCATTTTGAAAGGTCAAAATTGTTGAATCTACTTGATGAGTGATGGCAAAATAGAAACTTTGGATGGGATTGAACTTGAAATCTTTGAGTCGGACTTGCAGTATGATAAAATTTTCTAAGTCCAAGTAAAAGATCGAAAATTCATCGTATTCCCAACGTACAGAAGTAAAACCGCCCGTTGGTGGTGGATTGAAGCGAATGCCGACCGAGTGAAATGTTTGTCTATGTACTCTAATAATATAAGCTCTAGTCCCCACCACGCCTGTGATGTAACGCTGGGAACTATCTTTAGCCGGCGGCCATCATGCGGGAGCGAGCGAGACGGAGAGACTGCTGGAGGGATGGCTTCTAGCGCGGCTGGAAATAGCCGTGGACCAAGAAAGGCGAGTTGTAAATATTATAATAAACGGAAAACAGGAGACTGCTGTAGTGCAGTGTGCCGAGGTGGCCGTGACAGATGCCGACCGATATTGGACCTTAGGGTGCCGATGACTCACAGTTGTTCTTTTATTACTACATAATCGACTCGTAAACTCAACCGAAACGATCCACCCGAATATAAATTCAGAGTTTATTCAGTAAATTCGCGTTCATGAATGAAAAATACTGTGATAAGGAGGATATAAACAATGGCATAAGATGCTGCTATTGCAACACCACTAGCTCCGATATCTTTTTGGCAGCTTCTGGGATAATCAACTATCCTTTATTTTATAAGCAACCTTGAATTGCACTGTAAATTGGACACAACTTGCAGTAAACAGTCATTTGTTTCACATTGTACATTAGCAATTAGAGGAAGATGTACATCTTGCGGATTGTGGAATTTAGGTCAATCTTCGCATATTTTTCTAGATCGATTTATTGAACACATTTCATGTATACTCCAATAGTTTTAATATTTCATACTACACATAATTTGCGGTACAGAGCATAATATTTACCATGTAAACCTAATAAAAATGAGGCAGATGCCAAACATTTGTTTTGATAGCATCAAGACGTCAGTGCGTTAATTTTTGGCAAAACAGCAAATCTTTAGGGAATAATGAAGATGCTTTAATAGATTAACATAACATCGGAATTATGAGCGTCCATCAAACTTCAAAAGCCCTCTATCCAAATAGCTTTTGGAATAAACACGAGATATACGGAATGAGATACCTAGATATATCTGAGTGAGGATTTGCATAAACTGTAAACGCATAATTCATTATGATTGTTGTAAATTACGACTAAGAGATTTTAACGTAACGAGGAACACGTGTATCTTATCTGAAAAGCACTTTAGCTAGAATTTAAAAATAGGTGAATTAATCCCATTTCCTCAAACGTGTAGCTAGCTTATCCTCGCTAAAAGAATAGTATTTTTCCTTCGCTTTTGGAAGACTAGGTAGGTATCTGATGGGTTCGAAAGTCACAATCCTAATTGAAAAATGTAGGAGATGAAGAAAAATAGAAGAGTTTGGGCTACTTGAAAAGAAGCTTAACGCTGTCAATGTTCAAGTTTATAGTGTAGACAGCTTTTTCTATTGTTTAATTTTTGTCCACCCAATGATCCTATTCTCCTTACTTCCTAAAAACCTGATACCTCCACTACAACTTACTTTAAAATCAGAAAGCGAAGCCATCAGATCATCCAACTCCTTTGTAGCATTGGAAGCATGATGATGATGACGCACAGCGGGCGCCTGCATCTGAGGCGGCTGCTGCTGCGACTGCGCTGGTTCCACCACCGTCTCCTGGACTGTCACTGTCACTTGCTTGGTGCCTGGTCGTGGCAGGGTGCCCCCTTGAGAAGGAGGGACTGGTGATGTGGAGGCACGACTTAGGACAATTAGAAAGGACATGGTTAAAACATTTTGTTGTGTAATTGAAAAAACGATTAGCATCTTACACATTATTTAAAAACGGTGCCCCGTATTGAGAAGAGCTCATGGAAACCCTCATGGAGAGGAGAGTGTAAGATACATAAACTCAACAACTGTGGTTGTGATATCTTTCCCCACCCATGTTATCTTCTTGATTGAGGTCAGAGGGGACTTATCCCAATCGGTGGCTGAATATACTTACCTGGTTTTGATATTATTATCAACATAATTTAAGAGGATCGTAAAATTATAGTAAGTGTGGCACCTGTAAAACATCATATAACGATTGTTGGACGTTCCATGATGATTTATTTATCCCTTTATTTCAACAGAAATAGATTTCTAATGGCGAGCAGTGGTGGCGCAGTGGTTGCGGCCCCGACTTACGAGTTGTAGGTCGTGGGTTCGAAACCGAGCAGACGCATTACTTTGTGTAATTTATTTCATCACAACTGCTCTCAAAACGGTGAAGGAAAACATCGTGAGGAAACCGGCATGTCCTAGAACCAAACATTTGAAGACTTGTGACATCTACCAAGCCACACTGGGCCCGCGTGGTGGTTTATGACCCACTCCCTCTATAAGAGGAGTCCTAAGTCCCAGCAGTGGAAACATTAAAAAAGGCTGTTGATGATGATGAGATTTCTAATCCAATACAGCTTCCTAATCAATTACATAAACAAGAAAATTAAAAATTCTCTATAAACTGAAATGACGAAACTATCTAACATACTGACGGCTCACGATTGGTCGATTTGTCATGAATCTCTAGCAGTAGGAAGTTATGTACGTTTGTAAAGACTTATTAGAGCTTGGCTGGCGTAAGCAGTGCGTCTTAATTCCCTAAATAGCCAATTGTCCTTCCAAAACAATTATTTATTCAATTAATCTGTGTCATGTGTGCATCCGTTACTAAGGTATGTGCAGGGACTGACTGGACAGAGTAGGCAATTTTATAGATCGTATTTTGTTTGACTATGAATAGAACGTCTGCCGGTTCGCGGTCGCCACTCCAGAACCTTTCTGCCCCATCGGCCATCCGTTCTGCGAGCAATTTGCCCTGCCCACTGCCACTTAAGTTTGGCAATTCTTCGGGCTATGTCGGTAACCCTGGCCTCCTACCAAGTGGACCGATGACCTGGTGCAGGTTGCGGGGATCCACTGGATGCGAGACGCATGGGACCGGTCGATGTGGCGACGCTTGGGGGAGGCCTATGTCCAGCAGTGGACGTCTTTCGGCTGATATGATGATGATGAATAGAACATTAGAATAGTCACGCAATGGTTCTTAATAAATGGATGGTTTTTCAATGCAGAACACAAAACAGTTTTGCTGAAGATACGGTAGGCGTTCTTTCAACCACTAATGAATCTAGAATTATAAAAACCAAAAACCGGTTACAGGAAAATAAAGAAGACTATTTCAGTCGATTAAACAGTAGAATCCATATAAATTGAACAACAAGACTTTAAGAGCATCGATAATCTAGAATAGCCAAGAGCTTTTAGCCTGTCAAATGAGGTTTACAAACATTTCAATTCAAGACCTTGACGAATGATCTAAACTGGCGAAAACTCTTTTAAAAACCCCATTCATTGAACGAAATGAAGATGAAGAATGAGTAGTTTTTCATTCGCAAAGAGGTACGGCACGGTCAAACGCTTTTCAAATGTGCTGTTGCGACGACGAAACTAACAAAACTGCTACGTATTATAGGCGAAAGTTTAGTCAAATTGTAGCTATGGACGTGCGGTTGATTATACAAGAGTGGTTTGCAGACGGAACTCCTTTCAACAGCTTTTAATCCCTAAATTCATGTACTCAGGCCGTCCCTGTTCTCGCCTAATGTGTTCTAGTAAATAATACAACACGTATACTTGGTAGAAGCTTTGCGGCAGGTGCGATTACCGTCTCTTAGCACATAAATACTAATTAGTGAGAGGAAACGTGCGCCAGAGTCGCTCGGCCATGCCAAAAACCATTATTTTACATTGTCAACCTTTGTTAGGGAATTTTGAAGAAGTTTGATTTATTCTCGAGCGAGTTTCCGTGTGTTAAATGTCAAAATTGTATGTTAAAGTAGATTTTACAGAAAAGTTTAAATAGGGTGAAGTGTGTTCTTTCTTTTAATCTCTTAATCTTATAGAAATCCTGGACGGAATAGATAAACAATCTAGCACAGAACACAATACGTAATAGCTAGGGATCAGGTGAACGAGATTTTTCAAAGGCATTTGATTGCGTTGATAACTCAACTCTTTCTATAAAATTGAATTACGCTGGAATTAGTGGTTCTCTATTGTGGTGGTTCGAAACGTGGCGGGTTATGAATCTGTAGCCTCTACTCCTGGTATTGGTGTTCTGCAGGGTTCAAAGTTGAGTAAAGATAGCCATTGGTGATCATAGGCTTCTGTAATAGCTAGTCTAACCTCGATCTTTAGAAGGCACCATTTATCAAAACGTCTGGCAAGCAGATAGAAAATCCGAACATTATAATGATATCAATGTCAAGGTAATTTCTGTTAAAACAACTAATATAATCCCTCAGTCTCTTTTAAATTTACGACACGCAGACACTACTTACATTTGGCGTAACGTTGATGATAATAAAGCGCACTGTAATAAGATTAATGAGAGCAGTTAAAGTACAGACTACAAGGACAAAACGTGGAAAAGCGATGAATTTTCGCGTTAACACCGATTTGTTCAGTACCAAAAGTAACTTCCTTTTTAGTTGAACCTGCAAACTAGATAGTAAAGATATTCTAAAATGATTCTGTTTCTTATGGAACCTACTTATCTGACCCACATGCAGAATTTTCGTTCAGACCAGAACTTGTAATGTCAACATTTTCTACAAACTCTATAAAGCAATGCGTTAGGTATCTGGCAGAGCAATGGCTTTTAATGCCAATAATACTGTGCATAAATTAATTCTCCCATTCAGAGTTCAATTACCTTCCTATCGATTGAATTATTGGATCGATTTCTCCTTACTATACCGTCTGGATCCCATCATAATTTCACAATATATATGGCTTGACGCAACTACGCAAGTCAGATCACTGTCAACGTGTCTATATTCAAAATAATACTATATTTATTACAACACATAAGATTCTAGTATATATCGGCCGATATATAAAAATATTCACGTTCAACGGATGTAGTGGACTGCTGCCAAAATCCGATGATGAAAAATCGCTTGAAAAAATACGCGTTGCCCTCGAATCAGAACTTTTGCGACGGTAACATTAAAATCTAGCGGATATCAACTGATATAAAATCTTGATAGATTTTATAACTGTTAATTTTGGTGCATCCTCTTGTTGTTTTTTTGCGTTTGTGGCCTAGACCTATTTTTGGAGTATTTTGTAGTCGTAGCACTTTGCAAACGTTTGGAACTGAGTATTTCATGTCACAAATCATAGCCACAAGAATCTCATTGGAAAGGACTATGTCCAGAAGTGGACATCTGTCGGCTGAAATGATGATGAAGTTACCAGCTCCTACTTCAGTTATATTAATTTGATCTACTAGTTTAAGTATCGAGTAAGAGCATTAAGGTATCTTTTTTATCATTGGTACATCAGGCAAGCTTCCGTTTTTCAGCGCTGAAGGAAAACGCACATAGGTACTCTGTAGTAACGTTATTTATGTAGGAATAAATCTTTCCACAAGAAAATACAATTACTTTCCTTGACGCAGAATAATTGGCTTTCACCAGGTTGCATACCTCTAGGATATTATTATGAGACGTAGTGCAGTTGTCCAATATTAGCTTTAGCACCTATGCAGGATTTGCATGTTGGTGTGAAGGATAGTTTGGCTTAGCTACATTTACGTGGCAGATTTCTTGGCTCCAAGATGTGTGTGATAATCGGTACGCTAATACTGCAGAGCTAGATCAAACGGTAAATTGTAAGCATCATAAAAGCGCTTATAATGTAGCTGACACGAGTACAATTTTCTAAGTGGATCTGTTAAGTGCTTATTTATTTGGTAGCCAGGATAACATTTATGAAGGTGATTCAATATCAAATTACCGAGGCAAAATATCCGTGATAATTTGGACAGTGATCAAATGCAAAAAATGCAGATTTATGCATCCTGCCAGGTTTTTCGGATACAAAAATTCTAATACTTGTAGTAATTTGTCCCGAATTATCTTGCATATTTTTCTAGGGGTTTGCACAGGTGCATGGGAAATGACACGTGAAAAGAAGGCCTATGCCCGACAGTGATCGAAGGATGCAATAAATTGAATTTGATGATGATAATAACATATAGATGAGAATACCAAAACTTGTTACGCACAGGTGGATATAGGACTTACTTTGTTGAGAAAAAGTGTTTCTGGTATGGCACCGGTTATTTTTAACCTGCACATTCCTAATTCCACAAAAGAGGAACCAGTAACAACTTTCAAAAAGAAACTAACTATGATTCTATTAAATAAATGTTACTATTCCGTGTCGGATTTTCTAGCTGACAAATTTTAGTTGTGTTGTGTGTCAATGTTTGTAGGTTTGATGATAATATGCATCAATGTTTGCAACAAATATAGAAACTTCCACATCACACTTTACACTATATCACACTAATATTATACAGGCGAAAGTGTGTGAGTGTGTGTGTGTTTCTATGTTTGTTACTTCTTTATGCTCAAACTGCTGAACGGATCTGTATGAAATTTGGCACAGTGATAGATTATAGTCTGGAATAGCAAATAGGAGATTTTTATCCCGGGAATATGTTCCCTCGGGTTAATTTTCGACACTCACGCGAGCGAAGTCGCTGGCACAAGGTAGTTTATAATATTACATTAGGACTAGTTTCTTTGTAATTAAAGTAGGTAATTATCAAAGAAACGTACTACCGGGGTAAAAAGTATCTTATGTCTTTTTAGGGTTCCGTAGCCAAATGGCAAAAAACGGAACCCTTATAGATTCGTCATGTCTGTCTGTCTGTGTGTCTGTCCGTCCGTATGTCACAGCCACTTTTTTTCCGAAACTATAAGAACTATGCTGTTGAAACTTGGTAAGTAGATGTATTCTGTGAACCGCATTAATAATTTCACACAAAAATAAAACAATAAATTTTGGGGGTTCCCATACTTGAAACTAAAACTAAAAATATTTTTTTTCATCAGACCCATTTGGTGGGGTATCTATGGATAGGTCTTCAAAAATGATATTGAGGTTTCTAATATCATTTTTTTCTAAACTAGTTTCTAGAATAGTTTGCGCGAGAGACTCTGCCAAAGTGGTAAAATGTGTCCCCCCCCCTGTAACTTCTAAAATAAGAGAATGATAAAACTAAAAAAAATATATGATGTACATTACTATGTTAAATACCAGCGAAAATTGGTTTGAACAAGATCTAGTAATTGTTTTTTTTTTAATACGTCATAAATCGTAAACCGCAATTTACCAAGTACGGAACCCTTCGTGCGCGAGTCCGACTCGCAGTTGGCCGGTTTTTTAGTTTACCCTTGTCCTATGTTATATCGAAATCAGTTCAGCCGTTGAGGCGTGATTAACTAACAAACATCCAAACTTTTACATTAATAATAGGATTTTTACATTATTAGTAAGATGTTTCTTCTTTTACGCGTTTTCAGTTTGTGAGGTTATTACCTATTTTAAGACACACACAGACATAAATCTAACTAGATAACGCAAGTCCCTCCATCTGTATGAAAACCATGCCTGCCACTTTTTCACAAACAATTTAAAAATATATTTACTTACCAATGAAAGAAAACATTGCCAATTTCATTTCCCTCGGCTAACTTTTTCTATACAGTCTTCACAGCTCAATATCATTATTTTATTGCATAAAAAGGCGTTTTCCTAGATTTCGGTGGATATCCGGTGCCGATAATGCTAAATGAAAAGCTCAAATGACAATCAATTATCGTATCTTTACTCCTTTTTTTGACCCGCGAAGTACATACAATTGCGTCATCTAGTTAGATTTATAAATGTGGTTGCACACGAACTATTCCATTTGAATGAGTACCGAGGGCAACTGAAACGCTTTTAACATTTTTCTTACAAAAGACTTTGGAAGACTGCAAAGTTATGATTACAGAATAAAATCCTGAAAATAAATGACAGTAAGTGCTGAATCTACTTTGCATAGTTATTTTCGTTTTTGCACCTGGCTGAAGCAAAAGTAGATAGAGTATATTGATACAATACACATTCAAGATGAGAAAACCTTGTTTTGTCGGTAATTAAAAAGAACTGGTCAAGTGCGTGTCGGACTTCGCATATTTAGGGTACCGTACTAAACCGCACAATTAAGATGGCTGTAATAGGGAAAAAACCGGCCAAGTGCGAGTCGGACTCGCGCACGAAGGGTTCCGTACCATTATCGCAAAAAACGGCAAAAAAATCACGTTTGTTGTATGGTAGCCCACTTAAATATTTATTTTATTATGTTTTTAGTATTTGTTGTTATAGCGGCAACAGAAATACATCATCTGTGAAAATTTCAACTGTCTAGCTATCACGGTTCATAAGTTACAGCCTGGTGACAGACAGACAGACAGACAGACGGACCGCGGAGTCTCAGTAATAGGGTCCCGTTTCTACCCTTTGGGTACGGAACCCTAAAAATGAGGGAATTTCAAAGAAAAATATGATTTATCAACATATTGGTATTTGTTATTAAAAATATACGTAATAATAAACATTATCACCAAATTAGATAAATGGGCAGTTAAAAAATTGGTCGAAATAATTTTTTTGAAAAAAAGCTGACGTTGGTGGCTTCTCATTCCTTTGTTGTTTAAAACAAAAATACAGTATTTATCTACTCAACGAGCTCTAAACAATGATAACATTACATGTGGTAAGTAATTTTTTTTATCATCACACTCTTTATTAATTTTAGCCCCCTTAAAAATAAAATCAAATATTTATTGACAATTTGCATGGTTTTGTGTCTACAAGATGATAATACTGTAAAAATTTGAAGACTGTAGCTCCAACCGTTTGGCCGAAAAACCCGTGTGACAGACGATGGACAGACAGCCAGACGGACAGACAGACACACGTGAGTGACAGAAAAAGGGGTTCCGTTTGGACCCTTCGGTTACGGAACCCTAAAAAGCAAACACATTGTTTGAGATGAACTAGTTATTGTAGGTAACCATTGTAGCTACAAGAAAACGATTATCGAAGACTGTCCTTGGTTTTTTGAGTAGGCACCTCCCCTTAATTGTGAAATAAAATTAGACTCAGAAACTGCAAAATAATTATTTCTACAGGAATCAGACAGTCTCTCCAGACTCATTCGGTGTGGCCACACTAAAGGGGCGATTATAATAACAAAACACTGCGATGACGTCACCCCGCGCTATTTGTGCCGTTACAAAAATAGGTAAGTTTTCACACGGCCCAGTCGACGGCCCACGGCCTGATATATCTAGTCGAGATTATTCTTCTGGTTCCGTACATGAAAAAGAATATGGAAGTCATTTAGTAAGGCTTCAAGAATTGGAAAGGACCTTCTCCATCTCTCTCCTGCCACGTGGCAGGAAAGAGATGGCCGGGTGAGCTGGACTGCTTCTCAAATGGCTGTATCAAAATCGCAGAAGACCGGAAAAAGTGGAAACATGGAAGGGGAGCCTTCACCATGCAGTGGGACAGTACACGTTTTAGCATATTTAAGGACTCTTTGCTGTCTAACTTTTTGAGATTCCACGGCGTAACAACAGCACGGAGTCTATTGGTGAATGAAATTGAATCTGATGTTTTTTTTTAAAGGCGTTTGCTATAGACTCTAGTAGGTCAGAGGTGACAGAGACAAAGCTTTATGCAATGTCGCGACTAAAAAGAGTTGTATCAAGAAGTCGTAATGAAAATGGAATTTCCGGTTAAAAAAAGCACATCGGGTTAAATTCAAACCGACGAAATTCAGACGTTTTGAGTATCATTAAATTGATACGCAGATTTTAACTGAAAAAGTTGCCTTGACAACTCGAGAAGACGCGGTGTTGAAGGAAAGGTGTACCAAATCGCTGTGAATCGTCAAAATCGCAAATCTGTAGCCACCTTTATGTAGACTAAAATACAACATTATTTCGAAATAGATATTAGTTTTTCAATATTTTAAAACACGATCTACGTGAAAGCTAATAAATTCAATCGCACATAACAATTCTTCTTGTACGTCCTGTCACTTTGTGGGCTTATTGCCAACGTAATATTCGACTATTGCAATTGCAAAGGAGGTGCATGTATACCCGTGCATTAATGCACGGGTCTACAGTTCCTATATCCGTAATAACGTGACTGCCAATTCTATAAACAATGGTTACGTAGGTGCAAAATGCTCTATTAAAACGACAGTAAACAACAACAATTTGAGCAACGATAAAATTAACTCTGTACTTCCTTAGGCTATTAGGTGGAATAATGATCTTCATATGCTAACTGGCAGAAGCAGGATAAGAGAAGCCGGGGACTGCGTAAAAAGGCGCGTGATTGTTCAATTGTTTGTCCAGCAATTGACTTCAATGAGAAAATGAGATGAAGATGATGACAACAAGATGCTCTTAGGGTTGAAGCTCATTGGATAGTGATCTTCAAAGAGTAGCTGGTAGCAGCTGGATAAGGATAGCCGGGGATCGAGTTAAATGGCATGCATTGCTGAAATATTTTCAGCGGTGGACTTTAATAGAAGATGGATTGATGATGATACGATTTGCACTCAGGTCTGGGGTAGACGGAGCGAATATGTTCGAGACAGTAACTGGATAAGAATAGCCGTGGATCGAATTAAAAGAGAGATACCAAACAGTGGACTACAAAAGCCAGATGCGATGATAAGTCATTCTTAAGTAATGTGGAGTAAAGACATTCAAAAGCTGGCAGATAATGGAAGGATCAGGATTGTTCTAGGTGCAGGCTCAGTGGCGTTAAACAAGATAGACTATTGTCCAGCGAACGCAGTGATCTGCTAACGCTACACTGTTGTTGATGATGAGGAGTCCCTCATTATCATTATCAATCTACTAAGTAACAAATATAATGATGTTCGATACTTCAAATTTAGAAGGCGAGACGTAATAATTTTTACAAGAATTGGCAGTGCCATCAAATGTCATTTCGTATTACATATTCTAACAGATGGGCTATTTGCTGGTACATGCTTGTCTGGAATTGTTTTCGAATGCCCATTATGTTATTGTAGGGCTCCCATATATTATGGTATATGGTACGGAACCCTTCGCGCGAGTCCGCCTAGCACTTGTTTTTTTTATTGTCACAATTAAAGTTTGTAACCACTTCCACCAGGGTTTATGTCTGTAAACCTATTATATTTGAGGCCACATAATGTTGCTCACAGACATCAAAGAAAACCATACATTTAGCACTAGCATAAAAGTAAAATTTAAACAACAGAGGTTTTCTTGTATTAGAATTTATATGAGACATATCTTTCGTTGGCATAGTGGTCGTTACTGCTGAACATGAGGTCCTGGATTCGAGGCCTGGGTGGGACAAAGTGTAATTGTATGTTTCCATCAGACATTTCTCAGTAGCAGCCCGGAATCAATGGTGGTCCAGTGGTAACGGCCACGACTTACGTGCCGTAGGTCATGGGTTCGAACCCAGGCAGGCGCTTTGTGTAAATTATTTCATCACCACTGCTCTAAAAATGGTGAAGGAAAACATCGCGAGGAAACCGTCATAGAACCAAAAATTCGAAGACCCCCATTGCAGGTTGGTTGATGTCATATACATCAACTAACCCGCAATGCTAATGCTGATGTTATTTTTTGGTGTACGATAAAGAATTAAGATTACTTCGAACTTTAAGCGCTTTTGTTATCGTTGACTTTTAATTTTGTCTAGACTACCGGGTTCTATCTTAGCTTTGTACACCAGATAGACTGATATTAGATCCGGTCTTCTTCAAAATTAGCTTCTTTTAGACGAAATGCTCTTATCCATTTCTAGATGTCTTCTGGGAAACGTAAAAAAATATTGGTTGATCGATTTGCCAATTGTAGTTAGTATCTTGTCGTCGTCCTTTCTATTAAAAATAATAAATATCTTGCTATAAATATTTATCCCCATAATCCATACTAATATTATAAATGTGAAAGTAACTCTGTCTGTCTGTCTGTCTGTTACCTTTTCACGCTTAAACGAAAGTTGGTATGAAGATAGTTTGAGACCTGGGAAAGGACATAGGCTATATAGGTAGGGTAGGGTAGGGTATGGTAGTGTAGGGTAGAGTATTATAGGGTAGTGTAGGGTCGGGTAGGTTAGGGTACGGTAGGGTAGGGTAGGGTAGGGTAGGGTAGTGTAGGGTAGGGTAGTGTACGGTAGGGTAGTGTAGGGTAGGGTAGGTTAGGGTAGGGTAGGGTAGCGTAGGGTAGGGTAGGGTAGGGTAGGTTAGGGTAGGGTAGGGTAGCGTAGGGTAGGGTAGGGTAGGGTAGATAAATGTTTGGTCTTTTTATGGCAAAACAAAGTTTGCCGGGTGAGCTAGTCTAAGATAAATTAACGCAATGAATGATACTCTTCCGTTTCCTATTTGCTCATATATTAATCCGTGGACAATGGTGTGGGTTATTATGTACTCATAGATTTATCTAATCTTTAAGATGTAACTGTTTTCTTGTCCCTAATAAATAAATAAATATAAAACGGACAGTTTGTCTCATGATTATATTAAAATAACATAGTAGATGATATTTCTATCTCAGCTGAGATGGTCCCTACTCCTCCCTACCAATGACCTTAGGTGTTATGTATAGAATAGCTATATAGACAATTTATTGCCAGCGTGTGGGTTTTCCCACGTTTCAGTAGCATAAAAATCAATTTATTGTGGTAGAAAATAGATCAAGTTTTGAATGACAAACATCTTTACTAATGCCGCAGTTCAAATAACAGATTAATGGGATTTTAGGTATTAAGAGAATAATAATAAAAATATATTTTCAAAGAGAGATAATGTTAGATACCATCAATGTCAAACGCGATATTTTTTTTTTATAAAAAAAATACAAAAAAAATGTTAACAAAAAAATCGAACCGACTTCCAAAACAAAACACTACAAAGCGAAAAATAATTTTCTTCACCGAAGTCGGTGTTTTTGATACCTATTGTTTTCGACACCGACTTCGAGTATACCTTTTCAAACTAAAGAAGAATTCTCCAAATCGGTCCAGGCGTCTTTGAGTAATCGGAGAAAAACATAAAAAAATCCGATGAATTGAGAGTCGCCTCCTTTTTTTGAAGTCGGTTAAAAACAATTTTTATAACAAAAGTAGAATCTTTACTGATATCGATATAAATGCAGAAGTGTGTCTTTCTGGTTGTTATGTTTTTACGTCTAAACTGCTGAACGGATTTTTACGTAGGTAACTTTGCACGCGGATGACTTGGAATGAATGAATAAGGAATTAAGTCCGCCATTGTACCTTTGTGCATGAAGTTTAAATAAATAAATAAATAAATAAATGAAACATAGGATGTTATTCATACCGGTACGAAGTTCCTTTGCTATAAAATCAAAGATTTATGACGCGAAATCGCGTGTAGAAGTTAGATTATGACTTTCTCAATATAATAAATGTTGATCCAGCAAAATAATAAAACTATTACACAATATTTCATCTACTACATACTATATTCTATTTATTTCGGTCGTTGACACACCCACAATGTTTTTATATCTGTTCCTCGCACCGGCAGAAAATATTATCATTCAAGCCAGCAGAGTCAACGAGAACGAAGAAAAAGTTTCCACAGCTTTTCCACTCCTCGTTTATAGAAATAACTAATGCCAGAATATGTTTCTACCATAAATACAGAGCTGCCAAGTAGTTGAACATATTAATTCTAATAAAAGGCAAAACTGTGTTGTTTTACATAACACTAGCTGACCTCCGCGGCTTTGCTTCCGTCAACCACACTATCTTTCTACCTACCACCTAGCGATCAACCTGCCTACCCTACCGTATCCTACATACCCTACCCTACCAACCTAACAATTTGTTGTTTGTTATTCGAAAAAGAATTAATACTACAATACGAATGTAACAAACTTTTATTTCTACCGGCGATCTTATTAAATTTTAAAACACAAATGCTGCTATTGTGACCTAGGCCGCTCGCCCACGGCGACTTTTTGTAGCGATGCAGTAGCGATGCTGTCGCGCGTCCGCGTCGATACAGTCGCGAAGCGGTCGCTAGCTGTGTGCCCACACCCACGAGCCCAGATTCAGTCGCGATGCAAACGCGATACTGACGCGCTTCTGTCGCGATGCAAACGCGATTCAGTAACGGCATAAATATACCTGCGATCGCTACAGTTGCAAGATGGACTCCGTTGAGGCAACATTAGTCACGTTGTCTTTGGTGTTGCTTTTACGTAAGCAGCCGAAGCGTAGGCAACGAAAGCAGCGTCAATATTGGGTGCACCCATTTAATAACGACTCACGCGTCACCCTCCCTCCGTTCTCTCCCCGATGTCGTCCGACACGGTCGCGCATTTGTATCGATACAGTCGCGATGCTGCAGCGCGTTAGTAGCGCGTTGGCATCGCTTCTGTAGCGCGTTGCAAATGCGACTAACAGGCGTTAGTAGCGATGCTGTCGCGTGTTTACGAAACGCGCGACAGCATCGCTACAAAAAGTCGCCGTGGGCGAGCGGCCTTAACTATGATAGTGTTATGTAAAAAGTTACTACACTGAAGACATCTAGAAATGGATAAGCTTTTCGTCTAAAAGAAGCTAATTTTGGAGGAGACAGACTCTAATATCAGTCTATCTGGTGATCTGGTGTACAAAGCCAAGATAGAACCCGGTAGTCTAGACAAAATGAAAAGTCAACGATAACTAAATCGCTTAAAGTTAACTTCGAAGTTATCTTAATTCTTTATTGTACACCAAAAAACAACTCCAGCATTACCATCCTTAAATTAAGGAGTGGAATTCCCTGCCGGAATCTCTTTCCCGATATCTTTAACCAGGTTGCTTCTAGGCAATTGAGCTCCATCGTACGATGTCGTGAATGAGATAACGTTAATTCACTAGACAATCAAAAATGTTTCATAAAAAAAATAAGTTCAAAAACTAAAATACGGGTCCATATTGGCTCACCTAAAGTTCTTTACCCGAAATTGTTCTTCCTAACGATTTGTAATCCGAATGATCACTCTTCCTAAAAATTTTCATCCTAAAGTCTTCATTCATACTATTTGTAGTGCTACCGGTGATGTTCATAACACTCGTGTTTCCGAAAGTTGTAATTAATAATATCATTAATGTAAATATATTTAAACTCCTACTGTTTTTCATCATAACGCTTTTATCTCATACTCAGAAAGAAACATTTACCAAGTGTATTAAAAAATATATGTGGGTAGAAGATGATATTTATAGTTTTAATTTGAGGGATGATTATTATTTGGGGTATGCTTTACATAACGTACTGAGTTGTGTCTATTGTTAAGTTCATGTCGGTGTATTATCATTACGTGCATGTTTGTGTTAATGCTTTATTAATATAGAGAAAAATTATTTAAAACCAGTCGAGTCAAGGATTAAAATTAGACGTACATGGATTTACATATGAAAAAAACCGAATAACAGTGGATAAACAATATTGGGCGTGTGAATTAAGAAGCAACAAAAAGTATAAGTGTAAGGTTAAAATTTCGATTATATGCCGTTGATTTTTGGCGCGGATAGGGTAGAGGGGGGATGGGGGGAGGTTTGGCTACCCCTCAGTACCACACCAACCACTCGGAGCCCTATAGTTATGGAGATATCCATGGTTAAAGTTTTCAGGTTAGAATAAAATAATCCATAAATTTCCATCGATTTAAGGGGCGCGAAAGGAGGAAAGGGAAAGGAGAGCAGAGGGGCTACCTCACTGTACCATCCCAATCCCACGGAACCCCATGGTTATGGAAGATTTAAGCAACTAAGTAGACGGAGCCCCGCTGCGCGGCGCTCCTATTTCTGTCTGCAGGGTCTAAAGTAACCTAACATGAAGGAGATGACGGGAGCTGCGTTCGCTCGCTTTGCTCGCTCACTTCAGCTTCCGTCATCTCCTTCGAACCTAACCTATCCGTGTCGGGGTGCCCTAAGTTCCCGAGCTCGCTTCGCTCGCTCTTGGACTTTTTCTCATTTTTTTACCTCACGAAAAACATACAAAAAAACATAACATTGCCGAGTCTTGAAAATTTTTATAAAGCTTTCTATTTATGAGTACTACATACAAAAATAAAATGAACTTCCAAATCAACGGCAAATATGATAGAATTAAATTATATTTAATTTTAAAGCAAAATACACCAATAAAAGTGATTATTTGAAAGCTATAGCCGCTAATATTAAACTAATTTAATTGAAATGTGTATATGAAAACATGTATTTACGCAAAATTAATGTATATAATACTGATTATTATGAATAAAAAGAAATCTAAACAAAAAAGATATGGCTTTGAATAATAGTGTAAAAGATAGTTATGTTGAGAAAATATAGGAAAACAAATAAAAGTATAATAAATGTTTATTGCTACTGACATTATGAAGTTCAATGCTTCTGAATTATGAACATTAGAGACAGAGTAGTTAGGAATTGTGATTGTTAGGATGAAAAATGTTAGGAAGAACATTTTCGGATTTCCAATTATCGGAGTTGAAAATTTAGGTGAACTTTGGCGCACCCCTAAAATACATTTTGCAAAGTAGCATACGACCGGATCATCATCTGCCTAGCCTTTATTTATTTATTGTTATGGCACTCCAGCGAATTGTTCACAATAACATTGACAATAGATTAATCACAATTGACTAATAGACTATAGCGAACTTTTCACTTATAGGTGTGCACAGCACTAGCAGTTAAAGACTATATAATACCTACAAACAATTTATGTAGGTCATCATCATCTGCCTAGCCTTTTTCCAATTATTGTTGGGGTCGGCTTCCAGTCTTACCGGATTCAGCTAAGTATCAGTGTTTTACACGGAGCGACTGCCTATCTGACCTCCACAACCCAGTAACTGGGTAACACGATACCTCTTGGCAAGACTGGTGTCAGATCTCAGGCTTCTGACTACCCGTAACGACTGTCAAAGATCTTCAAATGACAGCCGGGACCAACGGCTTAACGTGCTTTCCGAGGCACGGAGGAAACTCGGTATGTTGAAATGGTCACCCATCCACGGCCCGACCTCGTCAAGCGTTGCTTAACCTTGAAGATCGACCAGTGATTGATTTTTAAAAGTCTTTATTCACATAATGTTACACAAGCAAACAAAAAGATCTTATTCTAATTATTTACAACCTTAAATATAATTAGTTATTAGGCTTACTCACCTTTACAAACATATCACTGAAATTACCGTGTACTATTAACAATTTTACTTGATATGATCGCAAAAAACAGCACTATTTCCTAAACACGAAAGTCTTAGCGATGACTATAAACGTATAACGCCAATGTTTACCTTCTGAGGTAATGCACTTTATCAACACAGAGAGTGCTTTAATTTAGAGTGCAGGTTAAACACCGTAAAAACAATTAATTTAACATAACTATATAAAACAGAGAAGAGGACAAAGAAATAACAATAATAACAAAATTAGGGTATAGTTACCAAAAAGTACACTTTTGCGGCCTGTGGGGGCAGCACGGCCGGTCCGGTGGTGGGTAGATGGGGTTAACCGTTCAAAAAGTAGTGATGTGGTAAGCGATATCGATTGTATGTTTTTAAATATGGTAAATTATTTGATCTACTCTTGCCTATTGATGTTACTAACGGGTTCATATGGCTGGGATTTTTAAATAAATAGAATTTACGCGATGATTTTAAAATAAATTGTTTAAGTAGTGGAAATTGAATTTGCTCGTGAACTCGTTTTAAGTTTGTTCGAAAGGCTGTGTTGTATGCAATTTTGATTGCCTTATTTTGAACCACTTGCAACTTGTTGTAATTGTTGTCTGACATGCTACTCCATGCTGGTGCAGCATACGTTAGACATGGCCGGACGAGAGTGCTATACATGCGTAGTTTAGTGACAGCGCTTAGCTTAGCTTTTCTATTAAGAATAGGCTTTAACGCATTAATTGCCTTTAAACTCTTTTCACGTATCGCATCCGTGTTTACACTCCAGTTAATTCTGCTATCTAGGAATATACCGAGATATTTAACTGAGCGGCTCCAGGGTATCGAATGATCTTTAAAGTTGATGCGCCTAGACGGTAGTGATCGTTTACGAGTGAAAAGAATGGCTTCCGTTTTACTTGAGTTTAATTTCAGCTTCCATCTAGTGAAAAATTCATCGAGAAGATTTAGTGCAAGCTGAAGCCGCCCAATTATTAAGTCGATATGCTCTGAGGAAGTATACGAGGCAGTGTCGTCAGCATAAATCGCAAGATGTGTTCTTGGTTGCTTGGGCATGTCATTAAGGAACAGGATGAAGAGAAATGGTCCCAAATTTGAACCTTGTGGTACACCAGATACAATTGATTTAGACATAGAATGGTGTTCACCTATGAAGACTCTGAAATTACGGCCAGATAGATAGTCTCGAACAATTTTTATAAGTGAGATAGGAACGTTATTGACCAAAAGCTTGTGAAGTAGTCCCTCATGCCAGACAGTGTCAAAGGCTTTTTCAACGTCCAACATCACCATACCTGTGGATTTGCCTTCATTCAGGTTGTGTGCAATGTGCTCCGCTAATCTGGCCAACTGCTGAGTGGTGGAGTCAAGCGTTGCTTAACCTTGAAGATCGACCAGTGCGGCTGTTATTATTTAGCCACGAGCTCCACCAGAGTAGCATACGACCGGATACGGGTAAAAAATTAGTTTTCATGAAATTGACGGGATATATCTCGCAAACGGTACGCGTGACAAAAATAAGATGTACCAAACCCTATCTTCATTTTAAAATCCCTGTTCATCGATATAACATATGTTCTTGACTTCGGGCCCTTTAGCGGGCGCCATATTAAATTTAATGTGACGTCACATAGCCTATAACCAGCGGACAAACAAGACGTGTCCAACGACAACTCATTTGTTAAATTATGATAAGTGTTTTAGAAGTTATGAGGCAACAGATGAGCATACATACATACACACATACCGGCCAAAACCATAACCCTCCCTTTTGCCTCGCCGTAGTCGGGTAAAAATGGAGTACGAGTTGCGTACACGCTTTACCGGATATTTCCGGATGATGACCGATTCTAATACTGCTATGAATGTTAATTTCAACTTACCCATTAGGAATTTCTGCGCTGAGCTGGTCAAGGAGAGAGTCCACCGTGGGTCTGGAGGACGCGGGGCTGGCTGTACCGTTGGTGCGGGCATATCCATCTGATACTGTCAAAGAAAATAAACTCTCATCAGTACAATAAAGGTGCAAACTCTAAATGAAGGCAGAGGTGTTAGTTGCCATCTTAGAATGTCCTTAAACACAAACTTTCTATCACAATTGAAAAAACTTTACGTATTTTTTTATTGTTTAAATGTTTTTTCATTTTTATTTTTGGTACCTTTATACCATGAAAATACGCATTATTAAGGACTACTTAAAACGTACTCGTATGAGAAGCACCAGCTTTCAAATAAAAAAAGAATCATCAAAATCGATTCGTAATTGGCGGAGTAAACGCGTAACAAAACTAATAAACATACAAAAAATACAGTCGAATTGAAAACCTCCTTCTTTTTGAAGTCGGTTGAAAACAATTACAACCGTATCATCATCGTACATAGGGAAGTAGTATAATAGTTGGAAGTAGTATAATTAGTCTTCCGAACCGGAAGACGCTGGAAGGCCTCCCACTTGGTGGATGGATGCGAGACGCATTGGATCGGTCAATGTGGCGACGCTTGTGGGAGGCCTATGTTCAGCAGTGGATGTCTTTCGGCTGAAATAATGATGATAATAATATTCTTAATCGTAGAAATCACCAGCTGGCTGAAAACCACGTAGCCCAGGTAACTAAGTAGGTAAAACTATATTAATCGTAGAAATCACCAGCTGGCTGAACACCACGTAGCCCACCAGGTGACTAAGTGTCTAAAATTACATATCCTGGCTGAAAACCAGGTAGCCCAGGTAACTAAGTAGGTAAAAGTATATATCCTGGCTGAAAACCACGTAGCCAAGGTGACTAAGTAGGTAAAAGTATATATCCTGGCTGAAAACCACGTAGCCCTGGTGATTATGTAGCTAAAACTATACATCGTGAAAGTGCTAGAAACGTAAGATTGTATATATCTCAAAGAATGCACAGCGCAGGAAACCTATAAAATGTGTAAATACGTTTCAGGTTACGTTGTTAACGTCTTTCACGGTCTTTATCGGAACGGTAAACATAAATACAAGCGTTTGTTCAAGTTGTTAATTAATTAAATTATTTTACGCGAATGTGGTATTCGCGTAAAATAATTTAAATTTCGATAAAAACAAGAATGAAAATAGAACCTAAAAAATATCCACTTCAGTAACTAACTAAACCAATAATGGCAAAGACTATTTGGACCTAAAGGAACTTGATGCCAATAATCGTATATTTTGAAAAATAAATGGACTTATCTTATGTACGTTCTAGAAAATATCAGAAGGTTAGAATATCATCTTGAAGTGCAAGCATTTACTAGAAGCATTTCACTCGACTGACCGCAAATGATACCTAATAATCACTTGCTGAAAGCAATCAGATGACTTTCAGGACACATAAATAAATCACAAGCTAGCAAAAACATATTCTGCATGACCGCCCAGAAATTTCAGTCTCAACTCAAATCAACACTGCAGATTTATCAAGAGCTGCAGTAAAATTATTGATGACCTTGCGAATCATACTCCAACGAGAACAAAATATACAGAAAATTCTGGCAACGAAAGTGGCATTAAGAACAATAATTCTAGTTTCATTAACGTTAAGAGCGAACCGTTTATGATTTAACAAACAATGTTAGCACTGGAGTTAGTAGCTTGTTTACATACAATTTTGACAAGTACGAATATGAAAACTAAAATATATGAAACATTTAAGTTTGTCAAAAATAACATTGGTTTTGATAAAAGGAACGCGACAGGTGTGACGGTCTTGACGAATTCGTTCAAAGCCAAGTGCAGGCCCTTGAGGAAAAGTGGTCGCTTGCCAGTTCAACTGGCGTCTAAGGTTCTTTGCCTTTGGCTTCCAATATATCAATGTTTTCACTGTAATAAACTACGATAATTATTGCCTCAGGAAAGCTATTAGAAGCATATGTTGATCCCTTAAACTGTTGACCTTTAGGGTTAAGTGGTTCTAAAGATTTATATTGTTTTACTAGAAGATAAATCGATGGATTCGTATCTAATATTACCCACTGAATGAAAAGCTAAAAGCATTATTGTGATTGATATCTTATTTGGTCTGATAGGGACGATGAAGTTGGTATGAGTGAAATTGAAAGCTCCAATACAGATATTGTATCTCAGTAAATTGAACACGAAATACTAAAAAGCGAATCCAGCCATGACGTAAGAACGTAGTTTGAGGATAAGATAACGACAGACGAAGCGATGACAACTAAATGAGGTTAGGAAATGTTTCGCATGTTTGAAGATCAAAGTTATGTGTGTAAGGGCGACTAGAGACAAACAAATGTGGGCAATCATGATCAATGGCTTTTGAAGAGAAAGGAAGAGAAGTGGCTGTTCAAAATTGATATACGTGAGTTTGATGATACAATCAGAACTGTTAACATGTTGCTGTAATCTGTTGCAATAATATATACTTTACTATAAGTAGATCATACAAAAACTGTTACACGCGCCGCAAAAAGTGCACTCCTATCTTTAGATCGCTGGAAGCACGGAGATAGCAACACGCAATATCTAAAACTAAACGATAAATGCAGTGTACATTTCTAGAGATTTGCCAAAACGTATGAGAAGTAATAGAGCTTTTTACAAAATATGGTCTTGTATACAACATCGGATCCAAATATCTGAATACAAGTGTCAGAGTGATGCCAAATGTCGTTAAATGAGCGACTAATCCAAGTTTATTGCATTGAAGACATCATGCACACCACTAATTGGACTATCTTCTAATGAGAGCGAAATGTTTGCTGTCAAAAGACTTAAGAGACAAATGAGTATCGTTTTTCTCAAGTTCACAGACGGAACTGAAATGATTTTGTGTGACGATTTGTTAGGACACAAAAAGAACAGTTTTATTTCGGCGGTTTCAGCAATTTGATACAGATTTTGTTTCAATACGTCATCATCGGAATCCCGAATGATACACCACATGGATATTGCACAAATCGATCTATCACTGAAAACTGAAAAAATCTACAAGTAATCAATCATCACAGGGATGACATAACTCGACAAGAACAATATCATAATACCAGATATAAAGAAGTCAAGAAAGAAAATAATATATTCGAAACCAGTAATAAAACATTAGTTTGTAAACCAAACAATTTGGGACGGTGTTCTATTTCTGATGGGGCGAGGACTGGCCTTGGTGTAGACATTTGCCGATTACTTACAGTTATAAACACTATTTACTGCAGTATTCCAATGTATTTTGTTGATGTATGACTTAGTGAAATGGTTTTGGCTAAACAAATTGGTTATGTGGTCGTGAAAGTCGGAGATTTTCATGGTCATGAAAATAATTTTCATCGTAAATATTGGAAATCATAAATTCCGCTAGATGCGAGACATACAGAACCGGTCAATGCGGCGACATTTTTGAGAGGCCTATGTTCAGCAGTCTTTCGGCTGACTTGATGTTGATGATGATAATATTTCTAATTCAAATTTTCTTTTCATTACACAAATATTTTTCTGTAAAACGTTGTTATTACATGTAAAGATAAATCGGCTGCCACCGCTACTACAATATCTAGGTCAATATGTTATTTTTTATAATTGCAGCACTTTCCAGCATGAAATTCTGGTTACAGGGCTAATATATTACAGAGATGCTACATCGGAGGTCATCGCAAATGAATCGTTTCGGTACAAGAAATAATCTTCACATCCTACACGAGCTAGAATTATGGGAGCGCTTGATTTTGATATATCATATTTGTTTCAACTTTTTGAGTTACAAATTGCTTTTGATAGTGGATGTATGTTTAATTAGTTTATTCGTACAGGTGTTTCTAAATCGGTAATGTTGTCTTTTGCTTGTATTTATGTTCATGTGATTTAGCAATTATTTTATATTCGACTTTTATTAAAACCTGTTTCGGTTTGGTCTCCGCGTATTCTTTGATACTACTAGAACCTCGGTCGGTATGGACAGTTCAATCTGGAGATTTAATATGGATTTTACTGCCTTAGCCTGCATCATCCCGTTTTTCTTGCATTTTTTTAAAAAAAATTCGTCTTCGCCGACCCCAACAATAATTGGGAAAAAGGCTAGGCAGATGATGATGTCTTCTGGTTTCTACCGGTACTTTTACTAAATCGGCTTGACGTTCAATTCATCATACTACTCTTTGGAGTAATATTAATATTTCTGTGTTTTAACCTTGTAGTAATTTTTGTAACTAAGTGGCAGTGATTTGTGCCTCCAGACTAAATTATTATTCAATTTGATATTTAAAAGATAGCGAAATAAATTCTCATGACAGTTAATTTTATGCAAGAGTTTGCGTGTAATTATGATATAGATAGTGGTCAAGCGCAAGCCAATCAATAAAAAAAAAATGATACAATAAGAATTATGGCAAGCAGTGAATAGTTTAAGGCTCATGTTGATGGTTGGTTACTAATCATTAAATATGAAATAAATCTTTATGAAATTGTTTGATGAGCATATTTTCATCTTTTGACTTTTTTGTTACTCGTCCCTCCCCTAAAGGAAGAGGTTCTTTCTTATAGGCATTTTCATGCTAGGAAAGCATGTCTTTTCGAGTGATTATCCGATATATAGAATTTTTACATGAGTCCACTAGTGAAGTGTTTCATTCTAAAACAAAATAGACTCACCATTTCTTTCACTATACGTTGCCGTAGCCGACTTGTCCACATAGTTGCCGTATCTCGCATTGCTCAGATCATCGAGAAGGGTATCCAACTCGGTCAAGTTTCCGCGTCCACTCTTATCTGACCTGGTGCTGCCGTAGCCAGGCTGTGAGTTATAATTGGTCTGTCCGGCATTGTAGGTGAACTGTCCTGAGTTGTAACCTGGTGACTGGCTATTATAGCTGGTCTGTGTTGTGCTGTATTCTACTGGGGCTACTTTCTTGGTCTCTCTGAGTAGTGATGTGTTTTGGTAGGTGGGCTGTGGACAAAGAAAGGGTTTATGGTTATTGTAAGTTGCAAAATAGTCTATTAGTTGGTGTAATGTATAAGACTGATGAATTTGACATAGTTGGATTCGGGCCTAAGAAAGTAGAATTGCAAAGGTAAACAATTTAAAAAACTGACCATGGCTCCACGCGTTCTGCCAATGCGTAGTACTTCTTAGAAACCCTGATTGTCACCTCGAAAGGGAATGTTATTGACAGTAACACGTTCAATGATATATTATTATGGCTATGAGATGCAGAAATATTAAATAATAATTTGTATGCGACTTATCCGGGCACAGTTAGTGCGGTGTGACTGTGCAATGACTTGACGATGCAACCACGCGCTAAATTGATGGCAAATGACATAACAAATACCTTACTACAATGTTTTTTAACCGACTTCAAAAAAAGAAGAAGATTCATAATTCGTCGGATGTTTTAGAAAGTAAAAAGAGTAGCTACTACTTTGTTAATATGAGTCGTTATTTTTACCGAAGTTTAGAAATGAAGATTGAAAGACGAAAATGGAATAACTCGTCAACTTTGCTCTTTCTTCGTCAAGGATGGACTTTAGTAGGCTGAGCTGACTAAATGTCTGAAGAACATGTCAAAACACTTTTATGTCTGCACAGGATCCCTACTATGACATCTTAAAACCCACAATTCCGGTGTGAAATAAAGGCGGAACCATACAAGACGAAAAGCATTTAACACTATCCCTTTCACACAGTGGCATACAGGTTGGCCGCTGTAGAAACAACCTGACCAAATGGAGTATCATAGACCCATTCAAAACACAGTAACAGTGTGGGACCCCTTCTCAAGATATGGCCCACCTTCTTGTCTACCCTTCATGCCCGACCACCTGCACCTTACGGGATTTGAACGTTGCAAATGACAGAGCTGTCCGTGTAGCTACATACTGGTCGGACAAAATCTGAATGGTTGAGACTATACTTTGAGTTAATCGACACGAAAGAAGAAGCGGCATTATGATTGCATTGGCCTTTCGTAGTACAGCCTCTGTAGTATGCAATACTTGGCTGCAAGACATATATCTCTTATAGTCTCTTCAAACAAATCCTCGCTTTAAGGTTACGCTAGTCGAAAATTCTTCCATACAAACGTAGTCTAGCGATTACTCCACTGTTTGACGATGTAAGTTCAAAAAAAAAAAAACAATTTGTCTCATCAATATCTAGCCCTGAATGGAAGCAAAAAATTACAAAAAAAAATATATTTGAAAGTTATGAGCGTCGAAAGTTCCATATTTCAACACTAATTTTAACGCATCTTTTGGCGAAAATAAATACCATAAGAAGAAGGAAAAATGCAGAAAGGCCTTCATACAGGGATAGATTAGTAATTCAACAATGGAAATAATTTTATTTTGAAAATATACATTTAGTGGTTTTTTCATGATATCTAGACTCCTAAAGGTCTGTTTATAATATTTCGCGCGCTCGTTTTCGTCCTAGATCATCATCCATTTCGATACAAATTTGCAAAAGTGCTAATTCGTACGTGAACATCTATCTCTTTCGCAAGTATTGTCGGATGAGATATCATGCATTTTAACCTCGCGCAAAAAATAGTACGTGCCGTCAACTAGGGGAACCTTAAAGGTAACTTAAAACCTTGGAAACTAGTGTACTTGTGTTGTAGATATTGTGGTGACAATAACTATGTATAAACGTGAAATCAGGAATGGCAGTAGTGTCACAATTTTGCATGGAAAATTAACCTCAAGGAAAACAAGTCTCGTGTTAGCATCGTAAAATAAATGAGGATGGACGTGCCGGATGACATTAATGATCTTGATACGGAAACTGACAAGTTTTGATATTAATAAATATGTAGATTTATTATTTTCTAGATGTTGCTTAGAAATTATTTGTAAACAGACTTTTAGCTAAACTCAAATAGATTTAAAATCCTTGTGCATGCATGCCTTAAAATTAACATCTCTAAAATTTCTCTTTTCTATCCTGCGAATATCATCTTCATCTTCCTTATTATCTTAAGTGGATTAAGCTACTTATTAAACTTGCAATGAATGTATATATAATGTAAGTGTGTTCGGATCAAGTCTTGCAACTGAATTTTAAAGCAACCACATCCTCCACCGATTAAGATGAAATTTTGTATACACGTTTAGTTTGGATGACAATGCATTTTTAGCTAAGTGACGTCATTCTAAATCCAATATGGCGGACGGCCCAAGATGGCGGACTAGTTATTTATTGTGCACTGCCATGATATGGGTATCAAATGAAAGGGTTTGCTGAGAAGAATACGAAAATCTATATTAAAATTTATATGATCAGGAGTTTGGTACTCAAGTGAATTCATCCAAGTTGATTAATAATATGGAAGATGAATTGCCAATGGATGAATGGCCAAAGAAGAGATGGTTGAAATATGTAAAATGAAAGAGAGTGAATGACTCTCGAAGGTTACCAGTAGAGAATAGAATTATGAAATGATTGGTTTTGACGACACGTTCTCTAGCGGATATTTTCATTTCTGATTCGATCACGCAAGGATACTCTGACCATAGCCCTCTCCATTGCCCTTTGGGTGTAAGTCTTCTGATAAGGCACATTGTGAGCGACCACGTCTCACATACTGGTCATAGACTTTCGTCTTGAGACACTGTTGTAAGTTGGACGAGAAGATACCGTGCAAATTCCCGAACGCTGCCCAGCCGACTCGGATTCGACGGTTGATCTCTTTCTCGAAGTTGGACCTACTTAATTGGACCGGTTGTCCCAGGTAGACATAATCGTCCAAAACTTCGAGTGTAGAGTCTCCGACTATAATAAGAGTGGGTGCAACATGACCATCGTCATTAAGGTCATCGAGCATTGTTCTGAGGTCCTCCATGGTCTCAGCCATGACCACTATATCGTCGCCAAACCGAAGGTGAGTGATGTACTCGCCATTGACGTGCCTAGCCGTCTCCAGTCCAGAACCTTGAAGACATCCTCCAGTGCAGCAGAGAACAGTTTCGGAGATATGACGTCTCCCTGTCTCACACCTCGCTGCAAAAGAACAGGTTCCGAAGTCTGATCCTGAAGTCGGACTGACATGGCAGCTTTTTTGTACAAACATTTCAGCACCTCGATGTAGTAGTCGATTTGGCACCGTTGGAGAGACTGCAGTACATCCCAAGTCTTGATCGAATCGAAGGCTTTCTCGTAGTCTACAAACGCTAAACAAGGAGGCAGGTTATACTATTCGGTCTTCTGTATAACCTGCCATAGCGTATAGGGTCTACGATATTAAAATCTTTTCGGAAACCGGCTTGTTGTTTCAGAGCCATTCTATAAATCCGGGTCAATCTAGCTTTTGGATCGTTTGCTAGATTCGCAACGGGTTTGCAGATTGACTTGTACAACTGCAAGCTTTCGGGGTAAGAGAAAAATCATAGAGAATTAGACAAATCTAAACTATTTTATTTCATATTCCTAGTGATAATTGCTTAACCTGTCAAATTCACTAAGATTTAATAAAAAGAAAAAAAAAACAGCCGGAACCGGGGGAACCGGTTCGCCCGGTTCTAAAAACCTGGAACCGGTTGCGGTTCTACATGCTACATGCCCTAATGATGGATGACGTAGAAAAAGCACGTTGTTTAAAAATATGGGAGTTTCTAAACATAGCAAGTACTAGTAGCGACATCTACACTCCACACAATAAATCTTGGAACCGTTTCAAATTCAGAGTACCGAAGCTCTGACGTTTTTTATAGCTAGATGGCGCTGTATGCAACAGAAGGAAAAATATATCTTGAATTCATTATTATTGGGCAATCACAGGCAAACAGAATGATCTGATAATGATACATTTCAAAAAAGTTTTATTTAGTTTAGGTAACTACAATGTAATGGTTTTAAGTACCTATATTTTGATTTAATTTTCCCTTTTACCACCAAATCGTGCACATGCATAACAAAAAGTATGCACGTGGAGCTAAGCATGTAGTAGTAAAGAATTTTATTACTAAACCGCCTTGTTTAGTCTTCGTATTATTATCATGAGTCATGATATGATTTAAAAGTTTTAATACTAACCGCAACACAGTCAGCAAGTAAGGTCATCTGTGTCATAACAACATCTTCATAATAAAGTTCAAAGAATTTACTGAGAATAATAATTGCTCTGACAATATGAAAATATACAATACTGAGGCTTATTTAGTGCAGTATTAAAATAAATATATTAGGCAGTGAACTGTATAGGTAGGTTTAAGGTGAAAGTACCGAAATTGGGATGATACAGTCAAGCAAAGAAATTAGGAACCAAGGTAGACTTTACAATCGTGCAAAATTTTGTTGGTTGTTTGGTTGGTTTGGCTCATGATTTAACAGTTACACTGTTAAATCATGAGCCAGGACGGAGTTACTCTTTACAAGTAAAATTTCAAAATATAAAAAACCCCCGGCACATTTATCTTGCGAAAACACCACGATTCAAACAGTAAAACGCCCATAACTTTTGAACGGATGAACCGATTTTATTCAAACATAGCTAAGAACACTCTCACCAAATTCACCGCTCAAACAAAAAAAAACCTAAATCAAAATCGGTTCATCCGTTTAGGCGCTATGATGCCACAGACAGACACACAGATACACAGCAACACACGTGAAACTTATAACACCCCTCTTTTTCCCGTTTGCCCGTTTTGTGGCATTGCTCACTTAAGACGGTACCCTGACCAAAAAATCGGCATGAGATATGAGCGTTCCTATTGGTCTAGCGGCACTGGTGGCGCATGAATTACAGTAGTGAATACGCCCAGATTTTAGAATAAAATCTTTATAAAATCGAATTTTGGTCTTTTGAAAAAAATAATTCTACAAAAATGTTCGTTATTAAATTGTCTATCCATTAGTGTTAGTACAAAAAATAATCAATGAACACTTTACGAGGAGATGCATAATATCAATAATTATTTCTCATTTTTATGATTTTTTTAATTGAAATTTAATGTATTTTTATTAATTGATATTTCTTTTTAAATAACGAGTAGATAGCTACTAAAAACAGCACAAAAACGGCTTGCGCGGCGTTTTGCTCGGGGTACCGCCTTAAGTGAATATGCCACACCTAATGGGAGTCTCAGTACGGAAAAGGGGATCCATCTATCCTATCCAGATCCATAGTCAGTTCGTCTATATAACATACATCTGAATCAATATGTCGAACATTTTCGCTAAGTTGATGTTGACTTCCAGTCTAAACCGGATGCTGAGTACCAATATTTTACATGGAGGGACTGCCTATTTGACCTCCTCAACTCAGTAACTGGGTAACACGATACCCCTTACACACATAATATAATACTAGCATACAGATGCCTCATCCCATACAAAGAAACTAGCGTTTTTCGTCTGATTTTCTGATTATTTTTTGTACATCGATCGCGTTCGGTTCCGTTCCACGGCGATAGATAGATGGTGTTAGCAGTGACTTGCAAGTAAAAGGTTTTACTCGGTTCGTGAATATTTTTTTCAGTGACGATTTGTTTTATAGTATTTTTATGCACGTTTTTACAGTTTCATTGCACCAAACTGTGTTACAATACAAATTTAAACAATCGAGTGGAATGCCTCAGTAATTTCAAACCGCGCCATCTATTGGCATCAATTTTAAATGATTCGTTCAAATAATCTATGAAATGTGAATTAAGAGCAAAATATTCCACAATATTGTGCTCAGGAGAGTTGATTAAACAATAATTTACAATTTGTATGTTAAATACCAGTTTTTTTTTTTTTAGTTGTAGTACATAATGGACCAGTTCTATAGGCTAGGTACCAATAATGCCCAAAGTGAAGCCAGAATAGATTAACGCAATAACATGAAACTTAAACAAAACCGGTGGAATAAGAGTACCAAGGTGAACTTTTTACACCTGCGTACCCCTTTAGAGCGTACCAGTGTGATGTTATGTTATGAAATGCTGAAAACTATAAACAGAAATGCGATTGCAGCCATCCCGAGTGATTTGCCGTCATTTATTGGAGAGTTCTGATGTATATCTCCGAAGTTCTTCACCAGATCTTGATGAAAATGAAATGGGACCACATGACAAGCCCCTTCTTTCAAATAAAAAAATAATCATCAAAATCGGTTCACCCAGTAACAAGTTCTGAGGTAACACAAATAAAAAAATAAAAAAAACAGTCGAATTGACAACCTCTTCCTTTTTGCGAAGTCGGTTAAAAATACAGTTACACAACATACAAACAACAGGAAAACAGTTTATCTGTTATCTATCTATCATAAACCAATAAACACAGTAATATAGAAACAAGGAATGTCTCATGACTTGAATGAACACCAGTCGTACTTGACTTTAGTGCAGTAGGCCACTGTTTGTAGGTCGAACTATGTATTACAATCATGCATAATTATATAAAAGCTATTCTTGATAACACAGATGAATGTTAATAAGATAGAATAACTGATTACTGGGAGTGGATTAAATACGTAGATATGAAAGTGTATATAGAGGTATAGGAAGAACAAAAAGCAAACCTTTACATTAAAAACTGTATTGCCACAAGGAACAAAGTTGTGTGCAAAATTTCAGGTCAATCAAACACCAGTAGGCGGACCAAATATAACTACACACACAACGGGATTCGTGAAACTTAAGAAAGGCTTAAAAAAGATGGATGGTTTTTGTGAAAGTTGATTTGTTTTGAGAAAAGGATGTTGAGATGACGGCACATTGAGATATTATATGGAAGAAAAAGAATTTCTGCGCTGACACCAAATAGATTGGGATAACGGCAGGAGATGATGACGATGATGGACCTGGATTAAATAAAAGATAATTGTTTTAGAGTTACTGGCTTGCACCTCTAATAATGACAAATTCTATTGCATTTGGTAGGATAAAAATGAATGAAAATCAGAAAAAAGTATGTCTTTTGACACTGATAACGTTGCTGCCATTTGCGAAGAAATCATCAGTCTAGAAGACTGTAGTCATAGAAGAAAACTAGAATCGAAATTTTTGCTGGAAGCAAAAGATAATTTGATACCAGTAGATATATAGATCGATATACATTATATGTATTCTTTAAAGAACACCTTAGGGGTTCGGATTCGGAGGACATAGAATCTTAGGTCAAGTAAGTCAAGTTATTGCACACAGATAAAAAGAAGAATGTAGATATGGTTTAAAAGGTTTAAGTGGTACAAAACTATTTCCTTTCATCTTCACTCGAAGAACTATTGACATTGCTTGTAAATAACTCCTCTTAGTTCATCATCGCAACTGCTTTTATGTCTGTGGGTTCCTAGAAACCACAGATTACTATACAAACATTGAGTAAACTTTGACTTTGAGCACTATTATTAACCATAACAAGAATACTCATCTACTCGTCAACGAGTCATAAGTATCTCTTTGATGACAAAATTCTATGAATTTATACGTATTTGTTAGAATATAATAAACTATATTAATCACGTACGTCAATGTAAATAATATTCTAATGGGAGTATGGAGACAAACACCATAGGAGCCTTGAGAAAATTATTGTTGTAACAACTGTATTTTCAACAGAAATAATATCCTATGAGGTAAACTGTAAGCGTATAAATACTTAGAGCAACTTGGGAGAGACCCAAATCCAAGGATAAGTTGATTAATTGAATTGAAAGACTCTGAAGATGATACTTTTGTGAGTCATCATGCTACTGAGGAGTTTCCAACACTTGAAATTGAGGTTTTAATGTTTGAAACGAGTAGATTAGACCAGTACTCAGTTAAATATGAAAATCGAGACGAAATACCTGCATGTATTTTTAAGATAGCAGAACTACTAAGAAATATTTCCTACTAGTCGTCCCCCATGGCTTCGTTCCCGACAAATGGCTACCTACTCACCCTACCCTACCTACTCTACCCTACCAGTGGTGTCTCATCCCATACAAAGAAACTGTTCCGACTTAGATTTATATATCGATATATTTACTTGTTAGATTTATCTATCGACTAGCTGACCCGGCAAACTTTGTTTTGCCATAAAAAGACCAAACATTCATCTACACTACCTACCCTACACTACCCTACCCTACACTACCCTACCCGACCCTACACTACCCTACCCTACAATACCCTACACTACCCTACCCTACCCTAACCTACCCTACCCTACACTACCCTACCCTACCTATAAACCTCACGGAGCCCGAGACCTTTCCAACGAATGCAAAACCGTGGAAATCGGTTCGTGCGTTCTGGAGTTATAGCTTCAGTGAGGAAAACCCGACTTATTTTTATATAGTAGATTTTTTCACAATTTCACAGTCAACACAATACCGGTTTGTCACTTGAAATTAACTGATCAGAGAACAATTAGTAGCTGTCAAACAATGTATCACGCACCGGCGCCATCTTTGTAGTACATGCTATGTATCAGAGATGGCGCTGTATGTGAAAAATGATTTTCCCGCTTGAAAAGGCTTTTTTTTTAATTTTTCCTAAATTTTCTTTGCTATAAACCTCACGGAGCCCGAGACCTTTCTAACGAATGCAAAACCATGGTAATCGGTTAGTCCGTTCTCGAGTTATAGCGTCAGCAAAAAACCCGACTTATTTTTATATAGTAGATATCGATTGATTATTAGATGGTGATCTATCTATCGCCGTGGAACGGAACCGAACGCGTTCCATTTACAAAAAATAATCGGTATAATCAGATGAAAAACGCTAGTTACGTGGCACGGTTTCTTTGTATGGGATGAGATGAGGCATCTTTATGCTAGTATTATATTATCTGTGACCCTACCCTACCTACCCTACCCTACCTACTAGGGTAGGTAGAAGTAAGGTAGGTAGATATGGTAGGGCCTACCCTAACTTTTTATACAAAACGTAGCCTATGTCCTTCCTTAGGATGCCATCTATCTCCTTGTTAAATTTCATAGAATTCCATTCAGTGGTTTAGGCGTGAAAAGGTAACAGACAGACAGAGTTACTTTCAATATTAGTATGGATGGATGACTCTAATATACGCATTCACACAATTACAACAACTTTACGCATACAACAACTAACGCAATCATCTGCTTCTTACCTATCAGTATAAGGTAAGTATTACTTATTTGATATTAGAGATAAATCATTAGTATCATCAACATAACGCTATCTCCGATATAAATGTTTACGTAAGTAAGTAATACTTATACATGGTCACAATAGACTCGTATTGTAGGATGATCAAGTAAACGATGGGCTATTCTCGTACAACACGGTCATTTGGGTCAGTTGGGCATGGCCGCTATAATACTTAGACGGCGCATTAACTTAGCTGAGCTGCTTGTTATTGTAAACACATCTCGTTTAGGTTTATAAGACCAGCAGGGAATAAATAATTATGGTACAGTTACACTGTCATTTAGGGATCTTTACTAAATTGATGATTCAATGGACGGGCGCACGGTTGGCGTAGTGGTTGACCGATTGACCGCTGTGCTGCGTGTCGCGGGTTCGATTCCCGCACGGAACAAATATTTGTATGCCCTTCAAATAGTTGTTCCGGCTCTGGGTGTTGTGTATGTGAGTTTATATGTTTGTAAACGCACCCACGATACAGGAAGAAATTCCTAGTGTGGGGCAACGTATTTTAAAAAAGAAAATAAAATGTAACTTAGGCCAGTTTGCACGAAGAATTTAAATCGGAGTTAATTGCTAATACGAGGTTAATTTGATATTTTCTCATACAGATTGTCAATTTAACCTCGTTTTAGCAACTAACTCTGAGTTAAGTTTTTAGTAGTTAAGCCCTACAATGTTCTTTGACAATGATTGTTAACTTACAATGAAATACCAGCTTGGAATCCAAACTACTACGGCCTTAGAATAGGATAGGATAGATGTACCCCTTTTCCGCACTGAGCCTGCAACTGCTTCCTTTCACTTTCCTCTGTCTCTGTCACCTCTGACCTAGACTAGAGTCAAAAGAAAACCCACCAAAAAAAAAAAAAAAATGCCCCGCATTTGGTCCGTTGTGCGTGCAGCTCCACTCTGTGAGAGGGAATGGGCCGTAATCCACCACGCGGGCCCAGTGCATGTTAGTAGATGTCACATATCTTCGATTTTTTTGTTCTAATAATATTTTCCATCACTGTTTTGAGAGCAGTGGTGACGAAATAAATTACACAAAGTAAAGCTATCCCAAGTAAAATGCAAAACGGCACTTATGCAGAAGAGTTTCTTTGGTCTTGCCCCACGAATCTATAATAAAGTACCTGATGCAATAAAAAATATGACTGTAATAAAATTTAAAAGGGCACTAAGCCAAATATTAATAGAGAAATGTTATTACACAATTGATGACTTTCTTAATGATAAATTATTACAATGACATAAAAACGTATTATTGTGATGGACATGTATGATACTATTTCGACATTTATATTTTTTCCAAATTGACTTATTTATTATTCTCTTTGACATTATTATAAAAATTCTACTACTTTCACTTGACTAATTTTAAAAAAGATATTTTTTTTTGTATTTTGATAAATTGACATTTAAATTTATATTATCATTACAATTTTATATTACTATTTTTTGTGAATGAAATAATTTTTTGCATGCCCACAAGACGGTAGAATATGGAGGAGCTAATTACCTTTAAAAAACATCTATGTACCAATCACCCATATTTGCAAAGAAATAAATGATTTATGATTTATGATTTATGATTTAAAGCGCCTGCCTGGGTTCGAACCCACGACCTACAACTTGAAAGTCGCGTCCGTTACCACTGGGCCATCACTGCTCTACCTACTACTATGGCCTTTTGCCTGTATCTGTCTGCCAGGATGTAGATATCACAATATAAGAGAGAATTAAACTGCATACATTTGTGTCTTCGTAATGGAAAATGAAAGATCTCAGAGCTAAACAAAAATTTCTATAAACTTCTATCCACTTTGAAATTACATTATCTTGAAATGATAATAATCTGACAATCTTAACTAAATCTTTTAGGATTACAGTCACTTACCGAAGCAGGTTTATTATAATCTGAAGATATATGCCTAGATCCATTTATCGAGCCATAACCCGTAGACGATGGTGAATTCAAACTGCCTCCCGGCGAGCTGAGTCGACCAGGCGAGCTTCCTCTGCCAAGCGGTGAGCTGGTTCTACCAGGAGAGGCGGTTCTTCCGCCAGGTGAACTCCTGCCTCCTGGACTGCCGACTCTGGCGCCAGGGTTGATGGAGTTCTGAAGGTCGGCGAGCAGGGCATCTGGAATCAAGGGAGATGGTGACTTAGTACAAAATTTACATTTAAACACATTTATTGCACAAGTCCGTGTTGTGTAAGGTTTCAAAATGACGACATTGATTTAACATAGCATGAGATGGGGTTATGAGAAACCAATTACGTAATTTAACATGACTAAGAAAAAATTATGACGGGTAACAGGCAGAAACTACAGATATTGAAACATCATCATCAGCCTTTTAATCTTTCCACTGCTGGAACACAGGCCCGCAAGCTTATTAACGATAGCGATTAAACGCGTTATGTCATAAAAGTCGGCATTACCTGCAGTGTAGGTATGGTAGGTCCTACACAATCGTTTGCTAATTGCTCGCTATTTGGCAAATGCACTTATTTAAAAAAATCCGCCAACAACTCTAAAACTTTTGTATTGAAGAGCAATTATTGCAAAAGCCTGCAGGTCCTCTCTGAGAGAGAGGGAACTGTTGTGATATTGGAACATGTTGAGACGTAAAGACCGATTGTTGTGTGTAATTCGAATTAATGTAAATTTAAGACCCGTTGTTATGCATCAATACAAACTGATTGAAAGGCCAACTGTAAATACTGCTTCTTAGCACGGGACTTGAAAAGTGAAAATTAAACTTCAGTTTCTCATAATGTCGGCTTCATCTAATGGAGCAAAGTAAATTTAAGACCCGTTATTATGCATCAATACAAACTGATTGAAAGGCCAACTGTAAATACTTCAGCTCCTTAGCACGAGACTTGAAAAGTGAAAATTAAACTTCAGTTTCTCATAATGTCGGCTTCATCTAATGGAGCCTTGCAACCATTCCTCAATTTGGAGATTTCTGGCATGCAGTGGTCACCAGTCAATACTTATCATAGCATTTAAACGAGTCATTATAATTAGCAATGGCGACATGTAATCTTTTAAACAGTATAAGTTCATCTCATGTTATCGCAAATATGTCAAAGTTATCAATAGTGTCTTATTTATTACAGTTATATCTAGACTGGTTGCTTTTGATCGAGCAAATTCCCTCGAATCGAAAAAAACCTTGGTGGACATCAACGCTCGAATACTATTCTCTATAATATAAGCCTTGAGCAATTGATTTGAGATGTCCTTTCTCCAACCTTCTCGTGCAGGTCTTCCATAGAGGCAGATCACGAGATATAATTACAAGAACTAAAAAAAATCCGTTCCAAAGCTGTTTTTTTAAAGCTGATGAGCGATTTTCAGAGGATGAAAAAACGAGAACTCCATAATAACCAGTGCAAGTTGATGGGCTCCTGTTATTTACAACAAGTTATATTTGGACATCATTGCTCGATCAATAATATTGAACGGTATTAAATAATAGTTAATTAATATCAACTATTTATTATCCAATCAATTAACATAAATAAAGCGAGCCGCATTTGTCAAATGACATCATGTGTGCTGGAGCAGAACGGGGTCTTTTAATTGAACGGAATTAATATTATGGCACCAAACGATGCAGTGAAACATATTCAATGTTATGTATTGTTTCGCCCAACTTATAGTAGGATCGGTTTCCAATGGTTTTTTAATAATCTGATTTTAGACGAAGTAACTGGTATCTATCAATCGTCTAGCCAGATTGGTGGAAGACCTTCCAAAGATAGCGGGTAAGACCTGGATGTGACCAGGGAAGCATGGCAAAAAAGGGAGGAAGCTACATTCAGCAGTGGTTGGAACCAGGCTGCCTATGAAGGGTGGAAGACCTGCCAAAGATAGCGGGTAAGACATGGATGAGACCAGAGAAGCATGGCAAAAAAAGGGAGTAAGCTACACTCAGCAGTGGTTGGAACAAGGCTGCCTATGAAGGGTGGAAGACCTGCCAAAGATAGCGGGTAAGACATGGATGAGACCAGAGAAGCATGGCAAAAAAAGGGAGTAAGCTACACTCAGCAGTGGTTGGAACAAGGCTGCCTATGAAGGGTGGAAGACCTTCCAAAGATCGCGGGTAAGACCTGAATGAGACCAGGAAAGCATGGCAAAAAAGGGAGGAAGCTACATTCAGCAGTGGTTGGAACCAGGCTGCCTATGAAGGGTGGAAGACCTGCCAAAGATAGCGGGTAAGACATGGATGAGACCAGAGAAGCATGGCAAAAAAAGGGAGTAAGCTACACTCAGCAGTGGTTGGAACAAGGCTGCCTATGAAGGGTGGAAGACCTTCCAAAGATAGCGGGTAAGACCTGAATGAGACCAGGAAAGCATGGCAGAAAAGGGAGGAAGCTACATTCAGCAGTGGTTGGAACAAGGCTGCCTATGAAGGGTGGAAGACCTTACAAAGATAGCGGGTAAGACCTGAATGAGACCAGGAAAGCATGGCAGAAAAGGGAGGAAGCTACATTCAGCAGTGGTTGGAACAAGGCTGCCTATGAAGGGTGGAAGACCTTACAAAGATAGCGGGTAAGACATGGATGAGACCAGGGAAGCATAGCAAAAAAAGGGAGGAAACTACTCTCAGCAGTGGTTGGAACAAGACTGCCTATGAAGGGTGGAAGACCTTCCAAAGATCGCGGGTAAGACCTGAATGAGAACAGGGAAGCATGGCAAAAAAGGGAGGAAGCTACACTCAGCAGTGGTTGGAACAAGGCTGCCTATGAAGGGTGGAAGACCTTCCAAAGATCGCGGGTAAGACCTGAATGAGACCAGGAAAGCATGGCAAAAAAGGGAGGCAGCTACATTCAGCAGTGGTTGGAACAAGGATGCCAATGAAGGGTGGAAGACCTTACAAAGATAGCGGGTAAGACATGGATGAGACCAGGGAAGCATAGCAAAAAAGGGAGGAAACTACTCTCAGCAGTGGTTGGAACAAGGCTGCCTATTAAGGGTGGAAGACCTTCCAAAGATCGCGGGTAAGACCTGAATGAGACCAGGGAAGCATGGCAAAAAAGGGAGGAAGCTACACTCAGCAGTGGTTGGAACAAGGCTGCCTATGAAGGGTCGAAGACCTTCCAAAGATCGCGGGTAAGACCTGAATGAGACCAGGAAAGCATGGCAAAAAAGGGAGGAAGCTACATTCAGCAGTGGTTGGAACAAGGATGCCAATGAAGGGTGGAAGACCTTACAAAGATAGCGGGTAAGACATGGATGAGACCGCAAAAAAAGGGAGGAAACTACTCTCAGCAGTGGTTGGAACAAGACTGCCTATGAAGGGTGGAAGACCTTCCAAAGATCGCGGGTAAGACCTGGATGAGACCAGGGAAGCATGGCAACAAAGAGAGGAAGCTACGATGATGATGAGAAGACAAAACTTAGAAGTGATTACGACACACGTAAAAGAAAAATATTAAATCGAGTCCAAGGAAGTTTTGATCCTTAGCTTCCTAAGTTAAGATTTGAGACCACTCCAAGAAAACCATTGCATAAAACATTACAGGTTGCAGTGTCCAAATAGTTTTTTATGCTACAAGTGCGGAAGGTAGGTGATTTCCGATGAGTGGCATTTTTATTCACGAGCGAGCCAAGCGAGTGAGTGGATAAATCGACACGAGTCGGAAATCATCTTACGTACGTGCCGAGAGCGCAACGGTTTACATTTGGACGATGTTATTTTTAAAAAATAAATTCCCAAACAGTGTACTTCAATATAAAATAAACATTTTTTCAATAAAGCTAAGACTTTTCTTTTAAAAAAAGATTTAAATGTGAACTTTCTTTTGAGACACCCTGTATAAATGATTATATTGAAAACAGTGTCAAGGATTCCACCAATTACGCTCATTTATATTCCCATGCGGAAATATCACATAATAATTGATGTGTTTATATATTATGGTTATTTGCATGGGATGGTACTTTTATCATTTCATAATAATTATTTTGTTTCCTCAAAGTATACTAATAATAAGTTTGTTATACAAAACCACTAACCATACCCTCAACTTAGCAAAACACTCATACTCACTCACAGAGCGCTTAAGTAAAAATTCTATAACAATAAAACCCAAACTGTAAAAATGGGTATCCAGGAACTCCATAATTTTGTGCTACAAATGAAAGAAAACCAAACAGCAGAAAAGGTCTGAAGTTTTTGCATAATTATAAATTGATACATTTCGCTGCGCAAGCGCACCCAGCCGGTACAGTACCCCAAGACCCGTTTGTCAGGAACTAGTTTTCTTTTCGGAGTTCAATGGCTTCTTAAGCCTTTAAATAAGAATACTCTCCATCAAAAATCCTCCTAACGACTATTATGGCGTAACCCCCTTATCGGTCAAGTTGCGCAAATTGCCTACCACCATCAGATAAGAAGTATTTCACAAGGCATTGCTACAAGAAGCCTCTGTGATAATAATGGGTGACCTGATAAAAAATATGTCCCTAACAATACAAAGCACCTTTTTGTAGTTTATTATATTCAAACGCGAGTAACCTCGATACCAGGTTAAGTCAATAATAAATATGAGTGATTCAAAGTCAATAACTAAGAACAGGATATTAACTAAGCAAACACATTAGATTTCAAACAAGAATTAAAATATTTATACCCAATCCACCAACAGCTTCATAAACCTCCTCGTATTGTATTTTCTTTGGCGAAGGATTCTTTTTCAATATTTTTCCGTAAATATCATCATTCACTTTATAATGAGACTGAGACATGTTCAATAATATAAATTATAACTTTTTGGTATCACTTAAAACGGTTCACAAGAAACTGGCCGCGGCGAATTCGCAAGAAACGCCATAAAAAGTTCAAAAAAAGTTTTCGCCTCAAGGGCGGAGGAAGGGATTCTAAATTTAAATATATCTCCTATACCCTCGTGCGAGCAAGGAGGCGCGGGCGACTCTCTTATGGACTAATGCAGTACTGATTCACCTCGGTAAGCGCAGACCGCAAAAATCGCTCACAGCCTAACATATTGTTCACATAAATATTTGTGATTCTTTAATCGTCCGTGTTAGTGGTAGCGCTGAGAGAGATGAGCTCACGAATTAGTATTTCGGTCGTGTTAGTATCGTATGTTAGGACAATGTAAACTAGCCCCGTTAGACAGACAGAAAGTAAAACAGATGTTGGGTGTTCTAATGCTTAAAATGTAGCGCTGAAAGTGCTTTATGGTGCGGTCCATCGATGAACGCGCTGACGCCGCCGCTTTGATAATACGGACTTGAGTCGTCATAGGATGACGCGTTCTCGGTGGAATTTGTCTGCTAGCCCTCTCTGGCAAGTCGTGAAGTTCCGTTTAGTTGTGAGGAAAGGAGAGGGCGATTAGTAAGTACTTTTGGAATTTCGTGGAAGCACTGAACTTTGGCCTGCGGCACTGCGGTCAGTCTGAGATAATACAGATATGTACGAAAGCTATATTTATGGAACGTATTTAGATTATAAACGGATTGTTAATAATGAAATGTTGAAATGAAAGAAAGAAAATGTTGGAATGAAATAACTTGACTTAGTTCATAATTGTTTAGAAATTATTTATTTTCTAACAGTTAGCCAATAAATTAAATACACGCACGTCGATAAGGGAAAATAAAATTTTCCCTGTTTTGTAGGCAACTTTATTTGTTTTCAACCTATTTCCATTGTCCTCTTGCCTATAGAATTTTCAAAACTTTTCCTCATCAAGTACCAACGTTATATTCATATGCAAACCAAGTACCAACCTTGTATAAACTGTGCTTATACCATACTGGTCTAGCAGATTACTGAACATTAAATTCTCAACTAGAAAAATAACGTTAGTGCGAAAAAGCCAGGATCTAAAAAGTTTGAAATTATTAATAGTGATAATCCAGTAACTGTTAGCGGGAAACCAACTTAAAATTAGACAGGTCCTGATCCATTTTATTTGTTAACAGTGTTCAGTGAACAGTAAGCCGTTTACAAACGTGATAAGGTAAATATTTAATTTGAATTTTTATTCTACTATTATACTCTACCTCACCTGATGGTAAGCGGTGATGTGGTCGACGGTGAAGCACGCTTGCCTAGAAGAAACCTATTCACTCTCAGTAACAGTAACTGGTTGCTTTTTTAATAGCCCAGTAGAAATCGACACTAAAAAAGACTGAAATCGCAAAGCATGATGTAGTTCTGATATTTTGGTATGTTGTTTGTATGGACCAGTCGGGCGAGCACGGCCTGCTGCGACAGGCTTGAGTCACACATTTTTATCTCAGTTTGGGAACAAAAGCCGTGATAAAATGCGTGACTCAAGCCTATCACACAGGCCGTGCTCGCCCGGCTATAAGGGTAGTGTGAATCCATGGAAACGAACGCATAGAAATCTTCCAAGCATAAAGAGTACAGAATTTAGTTTGTCGAAAAACGCATATATATGACTTTTAACTTATTGAAATTACAAATCCCCAAAACTCAAAAAGGAACGTGGTTATCAATAAATACCCATTGCTGCTCTTTAAGAGAAATCAAAGCTTTTTCCCTACATTGCGCCAGTAACAGAGCAATATTTTACGTACCCAATAATATAATCTGAAAATGTAAAAACGCCTTGCTATATTTCAAGAGCAACAAGCGAGCGTGTGATTGAAAACGATTGCTACCATTTTATTAGAAGGCGTATCAACACTGCGCACGCGCAACCAGTCATAAACAATATGTTCATCATCAACAAATAATCAAACACAAATAAAAATAAATGTAAACAAGAACACCTAAATAATAAAAGAGATAAAACAGAAAATAAAGCGATTACAATTCTATCTATGAACAGCTGTGTGAAGCTTGTTATGTTGTTGGTCTTGATTTGTAATTGTATCACAAGATGGCGTTAGTTGTACGAGCATGTCGGGAAAACATAGGTTCTTTGTCAAAGACTAAATCATAAGGCAAGGCCAATGAAAAGATGGATGGATTGTGTGAGGAATGATGTCAAAGAAAAGGAAGAGTCCAATAGCGAGATAAACAATGGAAGATAATGATGTTGATGAAAGTGACAATACAAAAAAGCTCATGTTAACAAAATTAAATGAAGAGAGGGAAGGGAAAAGAAAAAAACCGGCCCAGTGCGAGTCGGACTCGCGCGATTGTTGCCAAAAAATCACGTTTGTTGTATGGGAGCCCCACTTAAATATTTATTTCATTCTGTTTTTAGTATTTGTTGTTATAGCGGCAACAGAAAAACGTCATCTGTGAAAATTTTAACTAGTTATCACGGTTTATAAGATACAGCCTCGTGACCGACAGACAGACGGACAGTGGAGTCTCGGTCAGTCAATAATAGGTTCCCGTTTTTACCCTTTGGGTATGGAAGCCTTAAACACTCACACACTGACATAGTTGACGCACAAGCATAAGAATACCCAGAGTAATAATTTTAATTTTTACAAAAAAATACAACCGACCTCCAAAAAAAACACTACAAAGCGAATAATAATTTCAATTTCGAAAGTCGGTATTCCAGTTTTTGTTTTTTTCGTTTTTTGACACCGAATGCCGAAATTGAAGTTATTTTTCATTTGTAGTGTTTTTTTTTGGAAATAGGTTGTTTTTTTTTTAATTTTTTTTTTGTTGTTGTATATAAGTAAGGATAAGGTACCTATATTATGCTCAAAGTAATGGCAGAATAGATTACCCGAATAACGTAAAACTTGAACATAACCGGAGAAATGAGAGTGTACCAGTACCAGGGTGTACTGTACAAGTGTACACATCTGCGTACCCCTTTAGAGCGTACCGGCGTTATATTATGTTGTATTATGAAATGGCGTAAACAATAAGCAGACAAGCGATTGCGGCAGTCCCGGGAGATTGGCCGTTGTTTATTGAAGAGTTATGTTGTGTATCTCGGAAGTTCTTCATCAGATTCATCAAATTTAAATGGGACGACCTTTTTAAAGTCGGTTAATAAATAGCAAAACATTAATATCATAAAGGTAATTACCAAAATCACCGGCGTGTATCGAATCAAAACTATCACTAATCACAGGAAATAAGGCGCTTCCTAAGTTAAAACACGCTAATTAAGATGCGTTAAGATTAAATTAATGGCTTAATTAGTCTCGCAAGCACCTTCATATTTCACTATCACATCAGACTGCATCTAACACTATTAATGAAAGGTCATCCCTTTATTTCTGTCTTTCTAGTGTCCTGCTGGTCTACTTACGAGTACATGAGGTTTTTAAGTAGCACCAGCTTCAAAATCTCTTATAATAAGCTTGGTTAGTAAATGGAGAGTTATAGTATCATCATATATCACACGTGATAGCTCTGCTTTGGCATGAAGGGTTATTATTGTTTAACCGACTTTCCAAAAAGGAGAAGGTTCTATGTTCGAATTTCTTTTTTTGTTTTGTTCACCGATTTCGACGTAAATTTTGGACCGAATTTGAAAATTCTTTTTTTGTTTGAAAGAGTGTGTTTCGAAATTGGCCCCATTTTAATTTGGTGAAGATCTGATAAAGACTTTCGGAGATATACAACAGAACTCTTCAATAAATAACGGCAAACCTCTCGGGATTGCTGCAATCGCATGTCTGTTTATTGTTTATACCATTTCATAACATAACATCACGCCAGTACGCTCTAAAGTTGGTAGTTGCATGTTTTTTAGCTATGGACACCGACTTCAAAAAATAAAGTTATTTTTCACTTTGTAGTGTTTTTAGTTTGAAATCGGGTGTATTTTTTTTGAAAAAAGGTTTTTTATTTTTCACTTTTTAGTTGTACCTAACAGGCAACTTGCCTTACCTTACTTATAATGCCAGAATCGATTACCCGAATACCATGAAACATGAAATGGTATAAACAATAAACATACATGTGATTGCAGCAATACCGAGAGATTTGAAAAGTCGGTTAAAAAGTGAAAAACTAGGTACAACTCTCTTTTGATGAATGACAACTGATGTGGTCGATGATGAAGCACACTTGCTTAGAATTAACCTGTTGAATCTTGATTTAAAAAACCCAGGTTAGAGTATCGGGAACCTCAGACCTGGCAGGGAATTATAATGTTTAGTTCAATGGAAGTATTCCCAAAACGTTTTGAGTCTAAGGTCAACCCTTGTTTTCCGATGACGGAAAGGGCTTGGCAAGAATCTTCAGGGTTAGTGGCTGAATCACAACATTTGGCAAACGTATGAGATGATGAGTACATTAACTGCTGAAGTGCATGGAAATACTGGTGGAATACTTCTACCTGTGGTACCTCTGATCACCGATTCACCGTCTTAAATCGCAACTTTACGAGTCCATTATTATTATTCTACTTCGACCTCAAACAAATTACTAACGTTCCAATTCATGCAGAATGCTTGAAAAACCTGCAGGCGTATGGACATGTGCATACTTTCTCAAAACTTGCAGGACTCTGTACCACGACTCAGTAGTCAGTATTAAGGTGACATTGGCATGTAGTATGATAAGAGGACCACGAAACAACTTGACCCAAAGACTCCAGCTACAAGAAGCAAATGTGAAAACACAGGACCGATAGATATGCTGATGCTTGGTAGTAATCTATGTCTAGCAGTAGAAGAATGCGTTGAAATGATAATGATGAGAAAAGCACAATTATAGGCGCAAACAGCCACTCGACCATGGTTGCAGAAATAGGTTAATGACAGCTGTGTGGTCCATGGAAATACTCGAGTACGTCACTCCACATGCTTTAAATCTTGCAAAGATAAAATCAACTTCATTATCTGGATGCAAAGCTATTAATAACAGTGCTGTAAGACAGGACAAGTAGTAAACAATGCGATATAGTGCCGCTAGAACATTTTGCGGCACTGACCACAGCCCGCAAGGTTATCTCAAGACAACTGACACCTCGTGGTCAACTGATACCGAACACTTCCAATTGTTCTCCTATATGAACGTAAATTACTCTAAGTCTAAAACTAGGACTGGTTTTTTTGTGGTCGTAGAGAATAATAGAGCTTTTATTTCATATATTTCGCATAGCACGAGCGTTGTTTCTGCGAAAAATACTAGAAGCTAATTTGAAGTCGAATAAAATAAATGAATGCTTAGTACGTCGGTTCTAGAGCCAAATGTAATCCATTTACAAGCTATGAATGAAATATTCTCAGTTCACAAAGGAAAATTATTTTCGCATTTGACTAACAAAGACCATAACATGAGCGACGTGATAAAATCGGACATCTTCACAAAACCAATAGACGCGATTACGCAAGTTTTGTTTACGCAGCGGTCCCGAACCAAACGCTCCACTAACACGCAACCGATATAGCGCAAGGCCGTACAATAAAAGCGACCTGACTCACTCATGAATTAGTCCCAAACACCATATTTCACTCACCAAGATATGCACTGAAATCGGTAAAGTACGTCCTCCAGTCCGTCGACTTCAGCTCGGGAGGACTCGCTGGTCTTCGCTCGACACTGTACTTTCGCTCCAAAATCGGTGAAAACGAAACTGATTTTGGGGATGCAGAGCGCGTGCGCACGGATGCCATCCCTCTGCTAGGTATAAAAGGCGGGATGGGTCAAATTGGCGACAGTCGTGGCTGGACCGCGGCTAGGAGTAGACTGGTTATTTTCGGTGTGATGCAGGGTTATCTGCGGCGCGAGCGACGCCGGGTGATAGCGCGGTCACACTGTGAGCTGGCGACAGAGTTGCGCGACGCGCTATTCCCGTCAGGTGGTCATTTCCGCCGTTACGTATTTCACAACTGATCGCGAACCGACTTCATTAACCTCTTTGTAAAAAGCGTGAAAAAAATATAATGAATTTGCGTAGGGTTATGTCTGAGCCCGTATATTATGTAAGTGACATGTTTGTGTGGGGCGGCCGTGTGGGCGGGCGGCGCCCTACAACTGTATCTACGTGAAACTCACGTGGTCGCCGCGAGTAAACAGTACCAACCTGTTTTCTCACAGTAAAGAACAGAATTGGCTGCTGGCTTAGTGATTATTTTGAATGCCACAAAACACAAATATCCGAAGGAAACACACGGACCTATTGAAGCCAATTATGCTATTATACAGTAGATTACATGTAATGACGTATAGACATTAGTAGCACGCTTGGAAGTAGGGCAAACATCACTAACGTTTACGTTTGTTATTTCGTAAACAATGATGTGGACTGTGGTTATGTTTGAACTAGAAGCTTTGTTTGAAAGAACTACTACAAACGGGTACATTGATATTTGAATCAAGTCAATATAAAAGTTACGGAATTCAATTCTGTTTTCACATTTAACCAGTACATCTTAATAAAACAGAATCTTTTTTAAAGCAATATTCTTCTTAATCATGTCATGGAGCAGAGAGTAATGCCACAATCAGCAAATGCTTCTTCGCATAAACATAATGATGAGAGAAAGTCAGTAACTACTAACTAACTCATTGAGGAAGCAATGCATCATGCAATTGATTGGAATAATAATGTAATGACATTAAGAGAGAATTTATATATTTCAAATCCAGTTCCATTGATGAGCTGTAAGAATTACAAGTACAACAGCGTAAAGAAAGCCATGGAAGGGCTATGAAAAAAATCGTATTAGATCTGATTAGAGTTTATATAATGTATTAAGGCTTCTGGGGGGTGACCACAAGCTCTTAGAGTAAGGTTATTTTGAGATCGAGTAAGTGACAGATGTATACATGTCATATACATCTGTCCCTTACAAACACTCAAAATAACCTTACTCTAAGAGCTTGTGGTCACCCCCCATAGCTGGTAAATCTAGAAGACAGACAAAGTTAATAATCAAATTACATCCATTCATACTTTTCCATACTTAATCAAAACTAATATTATAGATGCGAAAATAACTCTCTGTCTCTTTGCTACCTTTTCATGTCTTAATAACTAAACTGATTAATATGAAACTTAGCACACGGGTAGATCATGACTTGGACTAGGACATTGGCATTGATTTCCAACTTCCACGCTGGCGAAGCAAAAAAAAAAGTTGATTACATAAATAGAACCTGAAATATTTGAAGCCATGATTCATTCGACTAACCAGAAACGACCACATATTCTTTAAAACCTTATACAGAGTAACTTGTACTGATAAATAAAGACCAAGCCATTTTAAAAGGAAATTGTATAAAACGTATCGATATTGTTTCCATTGTCTCTGGCGTGTGGGTGACGCCCATCCGTGGGTGGGGACCATAGTAGAAGTAGTGAAGGTCACGATACCTTAGATAAAGATACGAGCACTAAACATCTTAGTACTATTGCTTGGTACCTGCAATTGCCTGCAAATGCCTACCAACAGCGTTGCAGCTATTTTACGTGGAAAACCTTAAACATATATCTAAGTAGAAAACCTCTATCATAAGATCTATATATAGATATAACTACCGCGGTATCAGCCGTATCAAAGATACTTCTTTTTGAGTTTTGAAGTAGTCAGGTAAAAAGGACCTCCCCAATATTGCAAATAATAGATTTTAATACAGAGCCGCTTTTAGGACTAGCTACATCACTGCTTCTGACTATAATTTCTGTACACCATTCCTCTAACGAAATCAAAAGTAATTTTAAGCGAACCCAAGATTTAGATTCAAGCTACATACAAGTGCCTTATGGTACACCAAATGACATTTCGAAAATTTGTGTGATTCAATAACTTTCTGCAGTCATAACCATGTCTGGCGAACTAATTCTAGTAGTAGTAGCAGAAAACATATTTATACACAGCAAATAGTTGGAAGTAGGTGACTATGGTGCTCGTGGGCGATGGCTAACTTGTCCAGCTACTAATAACCATGTCGTTAAGAAAACCTTTGCATCCCACACTTAATTACCACGCGCAGTCTCTACATCAATAGAAATCCGATTATTATGTAAGATTTGTATTGGATTATCAATGATTACTACTCATCTTGTAACATAAAACCAAGCCAACGATGATGGTTTAAATAGCTAAAGCACTACCGTATCTAAAATCATTTTTGGCAGCTCAATTCTTTTAGTCAATTTATTTCGGACGCTTGTTTGGTTTTCAACCAAGCATTTGAATCCTTACTTCATCTCTTCCTTCGTACCTAATATTTTCACGAGATGGAATATTATTATTTCTATACATAAATACCTAAATAAAATGTTATTATAATGGAATATTATTATATTTCAGAAGTAGAATCTCGAGTATGAGCCCAATTAAGAATCCAGAAAAGAAAGATATGCGATGTGCCTGTGATAGGTCTTATTTGCGATGGACCAAAAACAATGATGGAAAGATCAATAATAGGCATGAAAATTGGGTTGAAAAGGTAGGTCATCTCATAACAAGCCTAGTCGCCTCTGACTCAAGTCTTGCAATTACTAGCAATTACCGGATTGCTCTTATTGGATGATAATTGTATTCGGCAATCACATTAGTCATAGATTTATAGATACACAAGGTAAAGTGGTATTTTACGAGATGAGCTAACTACCTGAAGCTGCCAATAAAATTGCATTATGATGGCCCAAAATAGACTAGTACAAAGATACTTAAATCGGCTTAGATCATTTGTTTCAATCATCTGTTACAGACATGATTACATCCAATGCCACATCGATTGATATTTCGAAACGCTAAAAGGTTGTACCTGAACTAAAGTACCTAATAATCTGGAGGTAGTGATTTTGCACATTAAATAACATAACCTAATTAGTAAAGATAACAAAGCCAACGTGATAGCAAACACAGAGTGTCAATAAAGACTAGATAAGATTTGATGTGGACGAAAATAGATCAATAATAATGGCGGAATAGTAAACAAACTTTTCATTAATAATATAATAATATGGTGATGAGAGCTTACACAATTCCTGACATACCGTGGCTCCTCCGTGCCTCAGAAAGCACTCTATAGATATCTGCACATCTGTAGATCTTTGACAGTCGTTACGAGTAGTCAGAAGCCTGAAATCTGACACTAGTGTTGTCAAGGGATATCGTGTTACCCATTTACTGGATTGTGGATGCCAGATAGGTAGTCGCTCCATGGAAATTCTGGTATCCAGCTGAATCCGGTAATACTGGAAGCCGATGTCAATGGTTGGGCAAAGATTGATTTTGCTAGCACAATATGTAGAATTTAGGTAGCATATCTGGCCATGATGATATTGAAGATGATACAAAAGGGACAGTTGACAATCATTTTATTTTTCATTTGTACGATAATATTTTTATTCTACACAAAAATAGAATTGCTATTAATACATTTCTAAATAAACCGGCACATGTAAACAATTAACCCGTAATTCACGTATTGGCAAGAGAATTATGTCTTTAACATGTTTCTTACTAAGGCCAAGCGTTCGACAGAATTATGACTTCGGCTCGGAGGCCAATAGGTTCAGTTTAATGGCTCAATACGATACAATGGAGTTCTTAGATTATGGTGTAAAGACCAGCCTATTAAACATTTTATAGATATGAACAATAACATCGATAGAAAATGAGCAAAGGATTTCTAGGTTATATTAAGATTTCGGAGCCATATAACACAAAGCGTTTAAAATCTTCGCTTTCAATAAAGTTTCTCATACCAAATACAAAGAAAAATAATCGGATCATCCACCCACAACATTGTCTAGACGTAGACAATATCACAAGCTTGCTTAAAAAAATCAATCAATCATTTCAACATTCTGTTCTTCATCCGACGAGCAAGCACCTTAGCTTGAGAAATTAATTAATTATAGTACCTTCGACTGTAACTAATTCTGTTCAAGACATAACACGAGTATATTAATTGCATTCATTAACAATTATGGCAAGGAATGAAGTACAAGACTTTTAAAGCGAGTCGCACTAAAACATAGATTCAGTTGTTGATAACAAGGCAAATGTGTCAACCTTTTATAGGTAAGACTGAATTTGAACAGAAACTTAGTACCAGTTCTAGACAGGCTTTTTTAAAAACCAGTAAATTGTATACTAGCAGTTTCACAAGTTTGAGATAATAAACCCAATTAAGAACTTCATGATAATGCAGCCCATGGAACGGAACATTGCTTAAATGGAGCAACGCACGGAATAGAAAAGCGAAAGATTATAGAAAATTATTATGACTTAGATTTTCATAAGTGGAAAACGCGTATACAATGAATGAATAATGCAACATATCAGCAGCTTGACATCAAAATTTCACGCCATAACAGAGTCGTTGACAAACATAAGTTTCCATTTTCCAAGTATCGTAGCACGTGGGTAAGCTGACTGACATACAGATCGAGGTATGCATATTTCATATAGTAGACATGGAATACATGTCATAGCAAAATTTGAAAAACATGAATGAGGAAGCGTGCTCACTTGGAAAGATAATGAAGACATAACGGTAGTGATAGAAATGGTCGACTCAGATGCATTTAATGGTTATTATTATGTTTTAATCATACTTGAATGGAGCTGCACCAGATTGAATCTGGTGCAGTGCAGGTCAAGCAGCCTAACATTTAAATGGCATAATGTAAGCAAAGTAGTCTATAAACTTCTCTATCCCGGAAACACTCCACTAACTTAGGCTTGTCACCAATCATACGCGATCTCTATTGGTTGTCCCATTTCTACGATACTATTCGTCCTTTTACTACAGCCATTAGCAAACAGAGATCTATATAAATTGGCCAGTACGATGGCCCTGTTTTATTTATAGGCAATTAACACTGATGTTTGCGGCGTCTAATACTACGGCTTCATGTTCAATTGATTGATTGTTGACATATTGGGCTACGATGTTTAAACATGGTTCGTCGTTCGAGCAATGAACTGCACTCCTAAAAACGGGGTGATTGGTGGAGTTATTTTTCCAAATAATCAAAGAAAGTTAAGCTTTACTTTAAATCATAATTAGCGTCAAGTTAAAGACGCACGCACAGAACGAGTGGGCGCAGTTATTTTTAAATCCACGCTCTAATTACTGCTTTGTCACATCAAAGGGTTATTAGTCGAACGGCCGCCAGCTCACAGGGTACACCGCACTAACGAACACAAGTCGCCGAATTAGTCTCACACTAGGCACGTTAACCGTTACCAATCGATTCACAGGGACCGGAGACAAACGTCCAAATTAAAAACACGGCATTAGTTTCGTACGTAACTGTCGATCGACAAGGAACGCTCCGCGCTCGGTCGCAACGGTTTGATCGGATGGATGTCGTCGCAGCGACTGACAACTGTCGCGGTCTCAAGACGCAACTGTGGGACGGTGTCTCTAATGATCTCAGTTTCATTGTGGTGCGGAATTGAGCTCGTAATGGGCACATGTGGGCGCTGGACGTATCGGCAACTGGTGTCCAGGGAGGCAGGGGATTGCCTAGTACGAAGGCATAGCGGAGCGCAATGTTCTCGGAAGCCGCAACGGATGGGAATGCAGGACGCGGTCGACGAACAGAGGAATGCTACCCGCTTGAGCAGTAGCTTCCTAGCTCGTGGCAAAATAATTGCAAATACATAATATTGCGGAGAAAGCTTTGTCCTTGATACTAATCTTGAATAACGATTGGCAGGAATTATTTAAAGCCAATGCCAAAGATTTTCATTAACATTTTGCTAAGTTATTTATGGTTGAACTCGTGTCATAAGAAAGCCTTAAGCAGAAATGAAAGATTGAAAAATATTCACAATCGTGTTCGCTAAGAGCTCACCATAAAGAGAAAACAAGCGAAGGCAGTTATAGTTAAAACGAAAACCGAAATATCAAACAAAGATCGCTAACGACGATGACGAGGTACATACCACAACGAATCGCGTGGTCAATGCCATTCATGGTGAACCCAACAAAGCGTAAAGTACGGCAAAACATTATTGTCTTGAAGTTTCTAAACGACAAGACTAGATGTATTATATTGTCAATGCCAATAACTCTTAAAATAAACAGAACACTAATACAATGCGTTTAATGATTCCTAGAAAACCTACTGCATTGAAATATCTGGCTTTTCATCAATTCCATGACAGTACCATATTATCTGTATGCTAGTATTATATAATCTGTGACAGTACTGAACCGATAGAAAATTTAGACAACCCAAAGGTTGCATAAAAGAAAGGACGCGTCGCTTACACCAAGAAGCAAAAATAGCAAAATATGCAAATGTAGCAGAGCTTAGTAATGGTAACAAGGGGCTCAACAATAATAGTAACCAAATAAAGACAAAAGTCCTAATCTAGCTTCAGATTTTAGTCTCTTCGCCAATTCAGATGAGTTAAACACCGAAAGAATAACCAACGAAGTACACAAACCAGACATTCCAAATATCCGATTAGCATTGCTTATCCATAATGAGGTGTATTCGTTTCCTGGTCGAGCGCGAGTGGGTGACCACTATTTTTGGTAACTTGCCTCCGGTCAGCCGCGCAAATTGTAGGGCAACCGTAGTTAAAGGCGAAGATTGTTATCAACACTTGTTTTTGTGCGATGCTAATGATATGTTAGAAGTACTTACTGTACTTTTACACGTCATTATGACTGTGGTATTAGTTCCATAGATGAACAAGGTAATAAGAAATGCTATTAATGATAAAAAAAAACACTTAAGATGCCCAAACACGAATGATCAAACAGGAATTAAATATCTCTAGTATAACGAGTGGCATTAAAATCTGTTTGCCTAAACGGGTAAAGAAGCAATTCCCATGAAAACTCCCAAATCGTCAAGTCATTTGTATTGATAATTTTTTATACCACTCTCTTCATTGATATCTAACTATGGAACAAATAATTGCGGTCATTTGAAAAGCTTCTTCAATATATCGACTAACATTAAAGTAATAAAACAACATATTTGGGTTTCTAAAATATGTGAGACATTACTATGATACAGGGGTCAAATGGGTTCATGAAATGGTACAAAACTAGAAAACGGTAGAACACACTTAATAAACTCCTCTATAATTAGAAATTTTAAGTGGTTCAAAGTTCAAATCAATTCACTTAATAAATATTTGAGCCAGACAAAATGCAATGCGCATAAAGCAATAACAAAATACACTGTTAAGAAACAGACAAAAAACAAATTCGCAAATCAAAATAAATCAGTATATAAACAATTCTAGACATCCAAGAGATTGTAACTGAAAGAAAACAAACAGTTTTATTAACAGATCAATAGAGGCGCCAGTAGAAGATCTTACACAATCTGACCATAGACAGTGATGCACTAAGCTTTTAATTGAAGCAACACAGTGTGAGGTCATTAATATATACAGTGTTATCTTGAGTGACACCACTAGTTAGCTCCATTCATTCCGCACCGTGAATATATTGCAGTTAACAGAAACCACAATTTATGGCCAATTGTTCCCAGAATACGATTAATGCGAAACTATTTATCGTCTAAAACAGCGAATAAAGTAGCCGACTGTTTTTGCAATAGGCTCTTGCAAACTGAATCTCTGAAAACTGATATTGGTGGTAATTCTGTGGAAGAAGCGTATAATTTTATATCGAAAGGTTCATAAGGTCTTATGACTTCCTCTGGCAGCAGGATACATAAAACAAGATGTATCAATGTGAAATCAAATTTGAACTACATAAATGCATTTATCAGAATAGTTGACTTACATATAGCAGATGAGCAGTCAAGTGCAGACGGAATCTGTATTTCTTTTAAGTGCCCTGATTTGAAACACGACAAATTTTCAACGCGTGAAGTTGAGCATGATTCCGAAGAAATTGAACTGTATGATTTCGTAAAACAACAGGAAATAGCGTTAAACTTAATAATGAACTTAAATCACGCGATCTGCGCAAGTTTCCATTCAAACTTTCAACCGACCGGAATGTATACGTATGTTATAAATAAATAAAAAATTAATGACTTCCAAATATGATCACGATCACATGCGGGTCCCATGAGAAACTACTCCATCGCATGAAAACAGGTAAGTAACGTTAGTTTTTTTTAACCTAATTAAAAGCCACCGGTACAAATTGGCTGGGAACATATACGTGTTTGATATCACGGGAGGCGTGTCGTCTATGCCGTATACAGTTCACCCCCCGTCGGCGCATGGGGCGATGGTTGCAAACTTCTTTCTAATGGTAATGGTGAAAACAGTAGAAATGCTTGTGAGAGTGCCTATTGATTGACTATAGCGGTACAGACAGACATACACAATTTAATATAGCGGATCGGAATATACGAAGAAGAGTTCAAGAGAGGTATGAAGAGAATTGCCGGCAGGCTTATTACTTATCTTGCAAGAGCAAAAACGATAGCGATTTTTGCGCAATAATTGCGAATCAATCGCGAATCCGAATTATGTATCAGCGATAGCATCATAGAATTTTCGAAAGTGCTGCCTCTATGGAACAATTAGTTAACTAAAATGAACGTTTGATCGAAAAGTGTTCGCGATTATTTCGTATTACGCGAACACTTTTAGCGATGATTTTTGACAGCAGCGCGACAGCCATCGGCGAGCAAATTTATTTATTTATTATCAGATGGAAACAAGTTGAGTACGTTACATTAAGCCAATTACAGGTTCTCACGGCTAGAGTTATAATAATTTTGAAGAGATCTTAGGGATCACTAGCAGCAAGCACAACAATCAGAAAAATTAAATCACTAACGCAAAAGGACAATATTGCACACTACCACAAAGTACGTAAGCGGCGGCGCGCCGCGGACAGAGAGGCCACTACGAACAAAGCGTCATTTTGTACACACACATTGACATTGCGATTATACAGGGAATATTGGGCAATATTGGACCGAGCTCAGTCGCGGCTGTCATACATAAAGTACTGTAACGAGGTTGCATTGGCTGGGTTACCTTTATTAATTGTTACAGACCGAATATACTCTAAATTAATTCTTCAGATTCGTTCTTTCATTCATTTTTATGTTATAAAGCTCATTAATTTTTTCAAGATGACAAGTTAGAAATTCAATATCTAGGAAAATAATAAATTATTTTAAGTCCATAGACGAAATTGGAAAGTCTATGAAACTTGTCATAATAAATTATGGTTTAAGTTATCCAGCTCACAAATATGTATCCTCCGACCACACAGCATAATTTTCTTCTTGTTTAAGTACATCTTTTTAGTTCGCTGCTTAAAAACATTAAAATGTGAAAAGGGTGAACCCGACTGCTTAAGGGTTTTTTTTGATTTTAATAACTTTTATTCACATTTATTTTTTTGTCGAGCTTTATACTTTTCACATTTTAATGTTTTTAGTGGGATCATTATTACACCATTTTGACTTCTTGTTACCATCCAATATTTTTTGTATGTGGAGTCGTGACCTTTAATGGATATTTGATGCTTTTTCTACCCTCTAAGACATGTTAGCATGATATGATGTATGTTTAGACGAATCGATGTATTTATGTTTGTAACTTATACAACCTACTCTTTTTTTAAATTCGGAATCAATATAGTAGCAACCCTAGTGAATCTGTCAAGTTTAGCTGTCAATTTTCGAAACGGCGGTAGTGGCGCTTCTTTATACTTTCTATTTTGTGACACTACCCACTTTTGAAAAAATCAAGGTTAAGCTGCTTATGCACCGATGAGCTTTTAGTGGCAAACACATCAAAAGAGAACTTCTTACACAATAAATTAAGATCTTTACTCGCTCGCACTAAGAATGAATGATCTAGGCAAGCGTGCTTCACCTTCGACCACACCATCGCTTACCATCAGGTGAGATAGTAGTCAAGCGGGAGACTTTAAAAAAAACACATTTTTTTAAAATTGGTATCATGCTTTTAACCACTAATCTCACCGAAAGCGAAAACTAGGCGTAAGAAGATAAAAACGTACGAAATATGTACTGTAAGGGTCAAATTTGCAGTCACACTATACCAAAACAGAATAGGCATTTTTTTTGTAGGCAGCAGAATTTCATCTTTTCGCGGTTAGTAGGAAAAATCTATACTTTAATTTCTATACAAAATATTAAAACGGTTGTGAATAATTTAACTTCTTCTACAAAACCTAGCCATTTGAGTTTTGGGAGAGTATGCCTGCACTTTTGACCCTAGACTGTACCTATAAAGTCGAATCGAGAATCTCCTCTTTGCTGAAGCAGGAGAAAGTAAGAGATAATTTTCTAATGCCAAACATTTGCGCAACACGCTCACTCAAACTCAAGTACGATGATAGCATCTCATTGACACTCAAGATGTAGTCTATAAAGGCTTAGGGCATGCATGCAGAGTGCGCATACATAGCACAGGATTAAAATAGACCACGAATGACTGAAGGTTTAAATAGCGCACTTTGGCATGGAGAGCCTCTAGGACATTGGTGTATAAATCAAAATTAATTAAAGGATGTTGAACAAGAAATGGAAGATATAACCAAAGGAGCTGGTGTTACCAATTGTAAACTTACATGTAAAGATATAATAGCATAAATAATACTAGTGCTGGAAATAGGAATATGATTCATATTCGTGCATAAATTGTAGATTGGGAATTGCAGAAACGTTTATGACTTTCTTGGTATGATTGTGAACAATGGAATTTTAAATGAAAAAATACATTTAGAAAAATAGAACTAGATAAGAACTGAAATACACACATAAAACCAAGTCAAAGAAAAAAATGACGAATAAGATTTATAAGAAATAGAAATGTAATTAGTGGTACTGACAAAAGGCTACTTGCTAATTTTACAAAGCCTCCCATCCATCATCGCTTACCATCAGGTGAGATAGTGGTCAATCGCGAGCCTATCATTAATAAAAATAAACCGGCCAACTGCGAGTCGGACTCGCGCACCGAGGGTTCCGTACAAACCTCAGCTTAAAGGTATTATAGAACTGAGAGTGAGTATTTGATATGAATTTCAATTGAATACCTTTACACGTTCATGAGGAAAGGGGTAGTAAGTTTAAAATTATTAAAAAATATATATTATATGATGTTACTAAAAAAATACGGTTTTAGCAATTTTTCCTTTATTTGTGCTATAAGACGTTGCTTCGTACCAAATTTCAAGATTTTGAGTTCACAGGAAGAGTACCCTAGCACCCAAGAGTAGTAGTAGGATTTGATTCCCTTGCGAGTGTCGAAAATTTGCGGCATAAACGGCTGTATCTTTTGATTGTATTGTCTTAGAAGTTTGATATAAATTTCAGCTTGATACCTCCACGCGTTCCTGTGAAAAAGGGTATTGACAGACAAACGGACGGACAACAAAGTGATCCTGTATGGGTTCGGTTTTTTTCCTTTCGAGGTACGGAACCCTAAAAATAAGTGAACGCATATTAATTTGTGAGAAGTCATATTCAGAGTTTAGTAACCAGCCCGTATCATTACCGAGCAAAAGCTCCCAATAACGTATACCGTCCACGTCCTCTACATACGCATGACTCCGTCTGCATAGTCAATAAAAATGCACCAGAAAACCATTCAAGCATCAACACACGTCCAGAAAATAAAGGGCACGATCTAGCCGAGGCCGCGAGGTAATGAGTGCATTTTCCCGCAACTCCGCCTGCGCCTGCGCACCCATACTTGGAGGGACAACGGATCCGCGGACCGATTTGACGCGTTTGACACACTGATTGCTGTTATATCTCAAAGCCGAGTCGCCGCCTTGACAGGTGGACGTTTATTTATTAGTAGATCATTATCTTTTATGACTCTGCAATATGTTTTATCTTTCGCCCTTTGGCGGGTAGATAGGAAATGTATTAATGTACCCTATAGATCAGGGACGCCTTACAAGTTAAATGATGCACTGTCTGTGTATGGAGTTATGGAACCTTCATAAATGAAGAATATTTTAAGTAGGGTTTTTAATGTTTTCATGTTTTCGCTGTCGATCATTCTTTGTACATCGGCATTGATGGTAAAAGATTATTGTCAGTTATTACCTACTTGGTGTATATTGATTAAGCTTTGTTTGTTTTTCCACGTGTCCGAAAACTACAGAAAACTATGGCATTATCTATTTTCCAGTCACCAAAAACTTTTTTTATATTCAGTTGCTTTTAATGACGAAAATCATTTTATTAGTAGTTACAATTAGTATAACAGTAACAAAAACTTCCAAATGATCCATTATTTATGAAAACAATTCAGGGTTTAAAGCCAATATACAGAAACAAGAACTAGCTTTTACATTCATTAAATAAATAGATAAAAGCATCACACAAACCGCAAACACTGTAGTAAGTAATTTGCGTCAGAAAGCTATAAGAAGCTATCAAATAATTTTATTACTTTAGTATAATCTATTCATAAAACATTTCAAGAACAGATGCCGATTAAAAAAAACGCTACAAGGCCTACCCATAAGAAGCTGAGTAGCCCATCAGCACTCCTAATACGAAATAATCAAATGAAAACATGAGAGTAGTTAGCATAATCATCCAACGACCCGACATTCCTATTTACCAAAAATGGCTACTACTCACCGATCATGATGGCGTCGATGACGTCACAAGCACAGTCCTTAGAGAAATTCCAAATTCAAAAGTCACTGATACTTTCAAACACAGGCTTTTCCACGAAGATTATAACAGAACTGCGTTATTCCAGAATGTTCGCGATGGAATGCGAGCTCCCGCCATATGTTTCGTTTAAGTCGGGATAACTAGTATTGGCAACCGGGCGTAACCATGTACTTATGTACCATCCTTTATTAAAACGTGTGGGTGGTTACTGGAGCCACTGGAGCTGAGGAACTTCCCTTACTTACTTAGTGACAGGACCGAATGTTGAAGAAATTTACTCAACCAAACAACCTGTTACAGTAAACACTGGTACCAAAGTATATATAAACTTTTGTTTAGCCAAAACTTAATCTACGGAGAGATGTAAACACTAAATTGTGTAGCCGCTAGGGTTCAAGGATCCGCGACTGACATTGCAGTTTTCCCGGGGACGAGACGTGGGCGGGCGGGTGCAAGCGTCGCGGCACTGCAAGGGTTAATGCACCCGTGACATCACCTAGCTCCACTGTGATAACAATCGATCACGAATTACCTAACCAAGGTCTAAACAAAAGAAAAGCCACTAAAGGCAACCTGAATCAAAACCCAATTAAAGGAAACACTGAACAAAAAAGCAATTAGCTAAAAGTTGAGTAACTTTTAATCAAGCTTTTTATGATTTATTTAAAAGTTACAAGCGCCACCTGGTTGATCAAGATAGAACGAATTGGTCGACAAATTCATAAAATAGTATGAATCACACGTTCGTCTGCGATGTAAAGGCCGAGGTTTTCCTAAGCGAGTATAGATGGCGCTATATGCAATAGCCATCGGTTTAATAAACATAGTAAGAATGCTCTGAATAATATCACTTCTGCTAATATAAATAGCTAAAACAAATAAAATATATTTTAACTTTTGGCATTGAAGAATTAAAAATTAATAATATAGTTAGGAACACTCAAAATAGAGTTAACTAATAGACCCTTCAAATGTTTCCTGAACAAACAACAGCTGAAAATGAAAATATAAAACGGAAAGCGTTGTCTGGAAAACTGACAAATTATGTATTTTTACCAAGTCAATAATAGATGTACGAATAACCGGAGACAAAAATAAAGGGACTAGCGGAAAACGTTTGGCTAGTAACAACAACAAAATGAGGTTGTTCACCGAATCTTTTATAACCATGGACTATGCAATTAATAGAACATATTGGCAGAAAATCGTCGTTTTCGTGAATCTGAATAGCTCGTAGCTCCTGCTGAATGCTCTGCTTAAAAGCTAGATTATGTGGACGATGTAATGGCTTTTATGAAAACCTGACTACAGATTAACTAAACTGAATAAGTAAACGATTCGGTCTAATCGACCCTATAGAAGCTCTAAATTACTTTTCCTGTCCAATAAAAGCGGCCTTGGATACCGGACAAATCAAAGGTTAGTCGAGGACAGATGGACAATTTGTCAAATGCAAATAATGGCTCCCGCGACGCGATTCATTTAGATTACCAAGGCAGGGCTGGGTCAGGGCTCTGCTGAAAGCTAAAAGCATATTAACCTGATTGGATACCTCTGAACTGATAGCGAATCTACAAAACCATGGCAGAATCTATAGAAACGGAATATAAGCTCAAGGAAATGATTTCTCTACACGCGAGATTTTATTAGAAGAATAAGAAAGAATAAAAATAATAAATGATAAAGAAACAAAGGTCAAAGAAATAAAATTTGATGGGCATAGTAAATTATTTGACATCTATTAATGCAATATATTTGAAAGACAAACGGAAGACGATGTAGAAAAGACAAACATAATAATATCAAGTAACGCAATGATTAAATAACAAGTTGGGGACATGAAAGCTATACAACAAACAAATTCGATAATCAATATGCAAGAATGTATCGGATTACCGATAGATTATTTACTATTGAACCATTTACTTTCCTTTTGCGGTATACGTGATTAGAATATGATGAACAGCCGGATGTAGGGAGTCATTACATTTTGGCAACTGAATTTTAATGAAGATTAAATTTTAATCGATGATTAGTTAATCTTCTCACGTTTTATAATGAAGAAGTAATTAAACTCAACTATATTAAAGATGGACTAGAAATATGTGGTGTTGATAATGAGTTTTTAAGAGATGGAAGCCCAAATCTCTCAAAAAATACGATAAGCACGATTTATAATGAAGAAATAATCAAAATCAAAGATAAACTAGAAATATGTGGGGTAGAAGTAGATAGTGAGTTTTGTGGGATGAAAGCGTAAATGTTCAAAAATACGATTATCAAAACACTCTCTGCGTGAATGTTTCGTAACACGAAAGAGTTAAAAACCTTTTAACACAGTTCAATGTCTCCTGAATACTGAAAAAGCTTTCTGAATCATAATTTTAAAGAATAGTGTCTTTGAAACCGGGATATTTTATCTTGACTCGTAAAGCAATAGTGTTGCAAGATATTGCAAAATATTCAAATGATTGTCACAAATTAAAACCCAATGGGCATTCTGCCAATTGTGGCAATTAATTGCCGTACGTAGATACGTGATGGCAGTGTCAATGACCCTTCATTGACAAGTTTTCATAAGCTCTTCATTGAGGAATAATTTCTAATTATAATCAATAAAGACCGGATTATATGCAACATAAAAAGCTTGTAATATGCATGAAAAAAGCGTAAAATATGCATGAATATTAGTAAAATATGCAACATTAAAGTTTTAGAAAAGGAAAAAAGTGGTAGGTTTTTTTTTTTTTCTAAATCAGCATAAAATTAGTAAATTATTCAATCATAAATTATCAATATCAAAATGTAACAACTTTGTAGACGATAACAATGCACCAAAACAAAAATTGTTTAACATTTTTGTAAACGTAAACAATCAGGAAGGTGTTCGAAATATTAATATATAATATATCAATCAAAATATTTTTATAAGTGAAAATTGTTAGTGTATACATATGACGAAATTTTGGTTAAAGTCTATTATTACACTTATCAATAGGGTAACTTATCGAATAATATAATAAATATAGCAAAAATATGCATCATCACTAGTTATTAGATAAAATATGCAAATGCATATAATCCGGTCTCTAATAATCACAAATTTTGCAAAAGTGTTAACAAGAACGCTAAAAGAAACATTGAGCACTAAAAAAGGAATTTTATGATCTTCCATTAATTTCAGTTTTTCTTTTCCTAATTTGATTTTAAACATGATAACATCTAAATCACCATAATAGCCAATATTTCTATCACTTCTACCAATAAAACTAAATGACTGTCTATAAAATAATATTTAGTAAGGACAACCCATTTCTCAAAATTCTCCAGTCAGGTTTCGATAAATATTAAGAGTCTACGGTCTCTGAAAGACGTGCAACATGCCATCTATAAAGACGATTAACGATACTGTAAATATCGTGAAACTAACGTAAGACAGTAATTTGTGCAACGTGTTTTTTTTTCTATCCAGCTGGATACGGGAACTGGGACAAACTACTTTATTTCGGTGCTCATCTGTCTTCTAATGACCATACTCGTAAATATCGAAGGGATTAACAATGTTGGTAAACAGAATTTTAAATAAATTACGGCTAGGGACAAGCTTTTGAAGTTGGCTTGAGTTGTATGTCTGTATAGATTCTTGTGCGGGGAAATAGATTCTGGATTTATGAAATAAGATATTCAACAGACAACAAATTTGCTCGGCCATTGTGCCCAATCGATAACATACAAGGGAAACTGGGGTGAGTTGATAGAGCAACATTTATGTTTAAATTGCTTGCTTCCCTCAGTTAACTCTGCACTTGTTGGAGTTGCAATTTATAATGACCTTCTGGGTCCAATACAAATTCGCCATCCTGTTTTGTTGCGACCTACTACTTCACCGGTATCTAATTTAGTTGAATTTGAACACCCGTGACGGCCAACACGTAATCAAACTTATGCCAGTAATTATTTTTAAATAATTGACACTAAAAAGTTGAAAAGTTCTGGAATGGCGACCGCGAACTGGAACACGATACGTTGGAAGGCCTCCCACTAGCTGGACCGATGACCTGGTTAAGGTTGCGGGAAGGCGCTGGATGCGAGACGCACGGGATCGGTCAATGTGGCGACGCCTGGGGGAGGCCTATGTCCAGCAGTGGACGTCTTTCGGCTGAAATGATGCGGTTATTACTAAATACTAAACCCACATCAAAGCGTAACACAGGAACAAATATGGAATCAGGAAATATATTCAGGTACAAATTGGAGCTAAAATAGCTCGGTGCAAACGAGCTCGCATACCAGGAGTTCAAGTGCCGGTAACTCAGACGCACTAATTAATTCCTGAAGAGTAACATTGTGTGGAAATGTGAGCCAACCGGGAGATTGAATCAAGCCTTTATTAGCTGAATTAGATGTTAAACAACACAGCTAATATGCAAATGAAACGATAATTTCTACGGTGAATGATTTTCTGTTTGAACAAGGTTTTGAAGCTCTCCTCCTACTAATGGATCCTAATTCTTAGATAGTTGAATGAACTTGTCAGAAGGAGGTTCAATGTCGTATCGTCAAATAATGGTATCATACATGCTGCTAATTTTGGTGTCTTTGTACTCCAAATATAGAGTACAGCATAAAAATTGGCTCACAAAAGCTTTAGAATTGTAATCCTTAGAGAGACAAATCAGCAAAAACGAGAAAAGACACCTTAGCGAATTGGCAACAGACGCTGTTGTTCTTCATTAAAAATACGATAGTAAAAAAATACAGCTGCAAATGTTCATCAACATTGAACAGACAACCTTAAATATTATGGATCACTAATGAAGTAATGATATAACAAAACGAGCCCATGTTTTAATAACCTACCCATAATTATACACTAGCGACTGTCCGGTGAAACACAACATATGGCATTGAACACGCAAACTTTGGGAATTGAAACTAAATATAGGTTAATATTAAGCAAACATGTGAGTCATTTAATAACATTGAAGCTATTAATTTGAACTTTTCATAATATATTACTTTTGATTAACTAGGAGCAATGAGCCAATAATGAGTGGACCACTCAGTGAATCCCAAACCACAACGCGACAGGCCCAGAAAGGCCTGAAGCCCTAGACAAGTGTAATTTTATCGAAAGTATCTCGATAACTATTGTTAAAATGTCAAATGTATGGGATAGACAAGCGCAATTGAAATGTCGTGTGATAAATCCTTTACATCTTGGCATTTCAACTACCGCCATCGCTGATAGAAAGACTCTTTTTCAGAGAGCAGAAAATCGCAAAACGCAAGGAAAAGTGAAAAGAGAGATGGAAAATCTTGCCTTGCAGTGGCCCAGTACTGGCACATAACAATAAAGAACTATTAGTCGACAATGATTTGGACAATGAACCTAATGAAGTGAATACGTTTTCGAATTTCTTCACGTAGGATACTATATACCGTTACTCTTAATGACGGAGACGAATCGTCACGTAATGTATTCGATACTTGGGTCACAGAAACATGTATGTTTTGACGTATATTTTCTTGAAAGGCTCTTTTCGATAGCAGTTCTTAGTTATTTTTCAAAATTAGTTAATGGGCCATCTCTAAATTTCCATATCTTGATGATAAAAAGACCGAATTATTTAATGAAAAATATCTGGATAGAACGTATGGAAATTGTATGATGTTTGTGACAACAAACTAGACACTTGTGTTAATAGACTCGATTAGTGACTGCATACAATGAACAAGAATTGGATTAACCCAGTTATTTATAAGTACCTGGGGCAACAACTACAAGATACTGGGTAGTATCTTTAGCAAGTAATTTTCACAATCACGAAGTACATTTCAATATACAACATAAGTATCATCTCCCAAGAGAATTACGAAGTAATGATAAAATAATAGTTGTCACAATAAGATATACAACAAATGATGATTAACTTAAATCGCATTATATAAATCATATTATATTGCAAACCGAAAATAACCTAAGATAACTTTGTATATACTTGACGACGGAATAGAAAAAGTTAATTAAAAAATTCAAGAAACCCGACTGCTTAAGAAGCGAAGTAAAAAGACGGGTACATCTTGATATGGTCAGCCAGCTCGCGAATCATATCCGCCGACTGCACAGCATGATTTTCTTCATTTGTCAGGTACATATTTTGATATTTTGAATTAACTTTTTTTATTTATAATATTTTAGTTATGACATTTTTTTTGGAGTTAGGTTAATTTAAACATTTAAGTGTTATATATTTTAAAATCACCTGTTAAACCCCTTAATTTTGATATCCCACACGATGGGTTTGAAAGAAAAAATTGGGCCCCCACAATATTATGGCCAAAATCCGCCATTTTTCTGTTTTCCAACTTTAATGTAGCCAAGGACACTCGCAGGGTTAAGTCGAATCGATTGACGTGAGAATCATCAAAATCGGCCAGGGCCGTTGGTCTCTAGAACGCCACATAGGAACAAACATACATAGATTGATAAACACATTACCGTCCTTCGGCAGTCGGATAAAAAGAGTGGCAGGTTAATGAGGTAGACTTTTTGTCAATCAAAAAGTCCGGTAATAAGATTTATAATGCCACTGGACTGGTCGATGAATCAGCAGAGCAAACAGAAAAAACTACTACTACAAAAACTTTTTTTGAAATTAATTAACCCTCGTGACAAATAAATAAACCACGTAGTGATCTTGAAAGCAGACCTCCCTTGGTCTGAAGGTGATGCAAAACCCGAGAAAGATTTACGGAGCATTTAATGTAAGTCCTTATATGGACGCTTTCGTCTGGCCTTCCATAGATACTGAGTCAGAGACCGACTGTAAACGCGTATTGTCGTAACTCTGGCCACTAATAAGGAAATCTGGATGAGCATTCCGTGTCTATGACAATTTAAAACGAGGCTTGCTGCGTTTGGCGCGAAAACGGCGTAAACTTGACAATGTGATCTGTCACATAATGTAATTATGCTTTTATTTCGTTGTCATTACCAAAGATAACAGATTAAAGCTGCTAAAATATATATTGAATGCCTAGACATCATTTTCATTAACCTATTTGGTTTGTAAAAGCTTTTTCTGTTTACGTTGTTTCAGCTTGTTTGAATAAAGTGCATTTAATTAATCCAACTGATATCTCATATTTGGATAGCTTGTAATTCTTTTAATTTTATCCATAAACTCTTTACGATCAAAAAAATCAAATGCTCAGATTAACTAATGAAGGCAAACGACAATTCATTTAGTACGGATCAATCTATGTATTGAGGTTTTAATTAGACTCTGGCTTAGGACAGATTATAAATGAACAACATTTGCATAAATATTGAAATGATAATGAATTCTCTATGGCGGTCTATGGTTCTGCTATAGACATGGAAATAGATATGAAAACGTTCTGTGAATAAACAATCAAGTTGAGAGACTCAATGCTCAATGAAATAACATATGGCCGACAGTTGCATAAATGTGTTACCTTACTATAACCACAATATTCTCGATGTAAAAGGAATAGAATAGAGAATTCGAATCTGTTGTAAATTATATAATATACAGAGGAAAGTTTATTGAAATAAGCTTTTCAAATATTAGCATTCCATAATGTCTTATACTCTTGTGCCCTTCAGAGCTGCTCTCTAAGTGCTCAAAAAATATTGCCACAGAACAGTGTGATAAATCCTAAAACGTTGGCTGTTGGTGTACGTATTCAACGCTTTATAACTATTCATATCTTTCTACCTAGAACAATTGTAATAAAGGATCCACCGTCCTTGGACTCAAATACCAATGCCAGTACTTGTTTGAAACCAGGTGCCACAGGCTATTCAGGACCTGATTCTTAATTATATCCATCTGCGCAGGCGATATTATGTCATGACCTCGCAAAGGTCGATGTCGAGGCGACTGTATCCACAATTTATATATCTTATATCATACAGATATACTCGATTCAATGAAAACTTGTTTCCCTCAATATGTATAGTCTTTCCGATTTCGATATGGCGAGTGTGCCAAGGTTGTAATTCTGTTTAATTATATTTATTCTTGCTTCATTCACGCCAACGTTAATTTAATAATGGAAGACGAAAGTAAAATACATCATATGTAGCTATCTATAATCGTAACAATCTTTGACCAATTATAGAGTCAAAAGCTGGATGTATTGTTCACCATGAAAAACTTTGCCCTAATTGACTCGATGTATCAGCAAAAGCTGTAGATAAACCTTTTCAATACCATAAAAATAATATAGGTAGTATTAAAACTAATAACAACAAACATATGCGTCTGCGCATGCATGACACACATATGTAAATCACATGGTGTGCGCGGCTTTATGTAATCTTCGTGATTCGTGACCTTGCGTTAATTACTAACACAATAAATATGTGCTACAGCAAATTCAATATCGTTAAGGGTCTATAAAATATATATAAAACGTGTAAGTACCTATGTCATAGATTCTTAGAGCATCGTAAAATGCTAGATGAAGAAAAGTATTGGTGTGATGGTATTGAATGAGAGTCTGGTCGAGCTATCAATTTAAGAATGCATAAATACGATAAAATTAATCAAACCTATAAGGATTTTGAGATAACTAGACAATATGACAATCTTGATGCTAAGTTAACTATTGATCATAATGTCTGAGAGCAACTAATCAATACCGTTTTTATCAATCACTATAAGGTTATTTATTAGATTATTGCAAATATCACATGAATGATACACAATTCAGAAAAACACATAGGTAAGATTCGTGTTTGTAAAGGAATTGCTGGCAACAATAAAAATAAACTTAATATATACTACAAGTACCTAGCCTATGAAAATTTTACGAGTATTTGAATTGTGTTTCATGAATTATTTGCCTTTGGCGTGGTTAAATAATAATGACAGCTTTCTACTACGTACTAATCTTGAGTTATTGAAAATAATGTATCTTTAGAATTACAAAATGTGGGGTCCCTCAGGGCACATTCATGGGGTTCACACAACTTTGTTTTGCAAAGAATTTATTCATTTCTATTAGACTAGGGACAGTAACCTAGCATCCTAAAGGCCTCAGCAATTATAAATTATTTACGGAAAATCAAATCAATAAAAACACTGGATTGGTTACGCTTCACGATACTTCCAAAGATATACAAAAACTATGAACGAGCGACATTCGTTGTTATCGACGTGTTAAGCTATTTTTAATTACGATTAAATATATATCAAGGTAATTAAATCAATAATGCATCGGATAATTTCCATGATAAGACGTAGATAGACAAAACTCAATCTATGAATGTTATCATTTTTTATATTTCAATACCTGTGTTTTCTAATTAATATGAGACTACGAACAAAACGAAAACAAAAATTAAAAAGTTACGCCTGGATTTCGACATCAAAGACATACGACAAATAGCTACTTGTCACAGACAAACCAAATTCACGCCCTTTATGGAGAGCGATTAATAGGACGATGGTATCAAGGTATGGAACAACCCACCATTATAACTATGAGTGGACGTTCTAACACCTTCCACGAATGCCCACATTTACAAGCACGGTATTCGGTTTAATATATTCTTAGAATACTAACAGGTTAACAGCACTATTAATCATTTTCATCCTGTGTGCATTGTTTTGGTCACCTTTCCAATTACGTGCTGTAGATCACACAACCTCTATCAGACCTCTGACAACATAATCCAATGTGGAACATTTTCGCACATAACTCGACCTTACAATGTCACCGCACCACATTCCGTTTTGTGATGAAATCCAACATTTAGCAGCTAAACGCTAAATTGCAGACGTGGGTTGGCCACAATAGTACTTAGTAATACCTTCAACACCGATTCTGGCCATAATACAGACTATGTAAGCAACATTTTCTTATATATGGAACGAGTTGCACGGCTACTTAAGATACTAACTAGCCTTATATTCTAAGTGCTTAAGAAAACTAAATAAAACGTGCACACGATACACATATTAAACATACACGATAACGTAACACAAATTGTTTACAACAAGGTCTCTTATGAAACACACTATAAAGCTGATGATGAGACAGTAAAAGTTTCCGTACAATTTGGTCACCACCCACGAGGTCTTCCAGGAATAGAAACCACCGTCATAAAAGAACGGAACAAAACCGCAAACCCGTCAACTAATGCTAATGAAACCAAATTAACCTGACTACAAACAACAAGGATGACTTCACTACAAGTACTCTAAACATCACAGCTTTTAAAAAATTAATTGTGTTGAATACTATTAAACGACCATACGTTTTAGTTAGGACAATTGCTGTGCGAACTAATCATCGGAATACACAAACACGTTGACACATCGGCCCGTTAGATGCTAAACAAAACACTCCAAATATAGCAGGCTGGCAAACATCGCTTGAATTACAAAAGAGAAATGTACATCTGTACGGTTCACGCACCGTAGTAAATAAACACACATTGAGAGAAGTCTCACGATTCGACGTGGATGCACTCGAGGAACTCACACGAGAAAATAAACACTAGCACCGGGAAATGATAGTGTGGACGTAGTTATAATGTTACCAACACACAGCTGTAGACGCACTCGTAATTACGGTAAACAAACACCAGCTGGATGATGGACACCGATAAATATCCGTTACACAATTTAATATTGATTAATACTCACAGCCGGGCGATATTCCGTTCTCCTTCATAGCGCAGCGGAACGGATAGTAAGTGCCTGGCAGCACCTTGCCATACATTGTCCGATCCATGTTGAGCCAATCACAGCTGTCTTTGAGAATTAAAACACCCACAGGAACCACAACGGCGTCAGCGCACCATAATCACAGCCTACACAGAATCCGCGTAAACAACGTCCTACGCGAGGAAATGCAAAACACTTGCAATTACTATCAGTGCTTCTCGAGTAAACAGATATTGATTTATGCACAAACGATTTAGGCTATCACAAGGACGCGATGCGACTGAACACTATCGGTATAGTTTAGTCGTATTGATCGGCATATCGATGATTTTAACTTTGTTATCGATAACGTCAGTGATAAGTGATAAGGCAATGTCACGGGGGCGAGGTCGCGGTGCTCCGAGTAGAGTATTCGTCAACGCGGCGCGGTCACAACTGTCGTGTGTTGGAGCCGGCGCGCGCGCAGCCACACCGGCTACACTTCTAGTATTATTTATACGCGGGGACGGCAACAAATCAATGCATTTGTCAAAATCGATCCGTTTGTTCCGGCTTCTAAAGGGTATTTATTGAGGAAAATCATAAAACGAACAATAAACCATTCTAAGATCACGCACTGGATTTTATGTGATTAGAAATCCCTTTACTGTCCCTTTGAATGTTTGGTCTTTGGATGCCTTATACTTACTTCAGTAATGTGGCAAATTAATCTCAAACGCTCAGCTAGATCAAAAGAAACGATAGGATATTAACTACAGAGTCTAAATAATAATATTTAAGCAATACGTCTCCTGGAATTCCTGTAATTCTCAGTTTGGAGGTAGAGTTGTCAGCAAGCCAGAGAGAGGGCGATCAATCACGGATTCCGTGGCGGGAAAGATTCTAATTTCGTGCCTCGTTCCCGCCAAATTTTACCGCACCCAAGCCACATCCGGCAGCAATACGATGCGCACGAGTCTCCTGACTTAAGACATCCGGCTCATCATTCCACTCCATCACACATCACCATGAGTTTACGATTGTCATTAGAGATGTAGCTACTACTTTGATCTATTTGAAAAGAAAGGGCTATAAAGTTTAATAACAGCTCTCAAAGATTAATAGAAATCGTGTTAATTAACTTAGAAGTCATTAAGTTTTGTGTGTTCATAAATGGTCGTGAGAGTAAGCACAATTTGCCAGCATTCCGCAACTGCTTTTGCGCGAATACCTGCTAAACATGGACATAAGAGTTTGTACAGCGGAGTGCATTTTACTACTTGTCCATTTTACGATCGAGTTAACTGTTCTATTGTTCCCTGGCTGGTCTCTAATAAGGAAGTAAATATTTGAGTGGTGCTGGGTACTGGCCCGGTGGTAACTCAACCCACTTGCATAGCAAACTATCGTACAGTGCTGTTTGTTGAGGCTTCAAACTTCTCTAATCTGTGGCTTGAATGACTTATTTTATTACCTCTGAAGTTGTTTTAAAGACACATTGTTATATTCCACTATTAAAAAAAAACATCTCCACTAAATTTTCTGGCCTCCAATGATATTCAAATAAACAGATACGTTAGACACTCACAAAACAATTGAAAAAAAGTGTTCTGCACAGCAGCGGCAGCACACATACACACTTTTCATTCAACTGACATTTCACTACAAGTCGAAAGGGATGGCTTGAAAAACCAACAAGAAAAAAAGAGACAGCTAGTGTTTGTCACTTGCGAGTGAATGTAAACAAACATTTTTCTGACCACCAATGCTTTTTTCTTTTTCTAACCTCCAAATATCAGATTCATATTTTGAAAAAAATAATGAAATAAATTAGTAAACTGAGGTGTATTGCGTATACTTACATTATGGTATGAGATCCCTTATATTTTACTTTCTTTGGTATCATAATTGGTACACTTTCTAAATACACACGATGGCATTTTTTTATTTTGTTTTTGTTTCAACAAAGCCTATCGTTCTTCGCCATGCGTGACATAAACTAAAGACTAAAGCTCACAATTGTGTCCTATTCGAGTCATATCTGTATCTTATAACATATCTGTGTATTTGATTATCATGGCAGGCCTCTATAATATATTATTCAATCTGTTTTAATCTTTCGTTACGACTATTGCAACCTTGATAGGTCTTGAACTTACGGTCCCTAAACACGGTTAAAAGTTTGAAACCTGGCCAAGAACAATCGTTCTAACTGCCAAGGGTATTTATTTTAAAAATAGTAAAGAAACATTAATGAAAGTTCACAGTCACATAAACGACCCATATAAACGACTTTACAACTTGCTTTTTGTAAATGAATAAACTTCACATGAAAATATGAAAGCGGAAAACCTCCCGTAGAAAACTGTCACCAATGTTTTAATAGTATTTTGGCTATCAATTCTTCATGTAAACACAATTAATTTCAACAAATATTTTTTTTTATTATTAACGTGGTCATAACTAGCCGGAAACACAGAAATATTTAAATCCGATTGAATTAAAAAGTAAAATATTTCAACTCCGAAACGCAAAGTTTTGAATTTCGAAATGTCTCAAAAATATAAAAAAGAAGGCGTTACAAATGGAACTATTTCCAACCAGTACGATAGGACTGGGTACACGCGTGCGACTGACAGATGTAGGGAACGCGTAAGGCTTCGTTCACACGGCATTGTCCTGCACGTTTTTTTTGTAATCGTTTTTATAACGTATAGTCAACCGGGTGTTCATATGGTAAATTTTCATTCGTGTAAAAACGAATAGCCGCAGTTTATTTTATGCCACTGCGAACCGAATACGTCAAAGTTTATTCGATTTGCTTGACAAGTCCGTTGAGTATGCGTTTAAACGTATAAGCGGTACACGTTTTTTTGCAGTGCAATCGACGTGTGAGGCTTCGTTCACACGGCATTGTCCTGCACGTTTTTTTTGTAATCGTTTTTATAACGTATAGTCAACCGGGTGTTCATATGGTAAATTTTCATTCGTGTAAAAACGAATAGCCGCAGTTTATTTTATGCCACTGCGAACCGAATACGTCAAAGTTTATTCGATTTGCTTGACAAGTCCGTTGAGTATGCGTTTAAACGTATAAGCGGTACACGTTTTTTTGCAGTGCAATCGACGTGTGAATGGATCTATGTACGTTGTATGGTCACTATTTATACGTTAAGACGTATACTGCAAAAAAACGTGCAGGACAATGCCGTGTGAACGAAGCCTGAATGGATCTATGTACGTTGTATGGTCACTATTTATACGTTAAGACGTATACTGCAAAAAAACGTGCAGGACAATGCCGTGTGAACGAAGCCTGACACGCAACTCATCGAAGTAGTGACGGCGTGATGACGTCACTAAACGATGTATTTACAGCCTTATCGCCAAACTGATACGATTTAGGTCAGACAGGGAAAGTTAATGGTATTAAACTGAAATTGGCAAACGATACAGAACATCAGCTGTGAGTCTGTAGCACTGAGTTCAAGGCTGAAATTGTAATTTCCAAGTATATTCTGAGATCATAAAGGTCCCAAGGTTTCTGAGATCACTCATGCATTGTATTAAACGTGATGTAATTTAAATTCATGGTCAATACGGAAACTCTTACTCTCTAAAAAATTCTTGGACTAGATTATCTAGAAAATATATTATGACATTGACGTTGTTTTCATACAAGGTATTACTTCTCAATAAAACAGACTGATCTCATTTCAGTCTGCCTATTGAAATAAATCGATATTGTTAAAAGTTTGAATTACCAATCCAATAATAAGCAAAGCAGTCGTCTTCAAGATTTGCAAGCAGTCTTGTCCAAATATTTTTAAACTGTCATGTGCTGTTTGTCAAATAATCCTAACAAAACATTTGTTACAAAAAAGGGGCTTTTTTAATGATCAGTCCTAGAACCATAAACTTGAAGGCATGATTAAGCTTATAATGTTCCCACTACTGTAACACACAGCTGGACATAGCCCTCCTCTCCATGAGGGCTAAGCCATAGTCTACCACGCAGGTCTAAAGCAATTTGGTATTGTAGATGCCCCATGCCTTCGAATTTTTGGTTCTAGGACTGAGTATCATGAAATAGCTGTATCGATCCACTGACCAAAGCTATGTGTTTCTAATCACAAGAGGTAGGTGTGTCACTTATTACAACATTCCCCACGACGACCACTAATTAATTTAATTAGGCAGAACGGGAACGAAGCACATTAAGCGTGGTATCGCGTGAATTGTGCGTGTAAAATGTGGAAATGTGATACCTATGGTAATGACACCGCATTTTTTTGAAGTTTGGAGTTGTGTCTATGATGTCGAAGGCCTTTGGAAAGTCTAAAACTATAGGGATCGTGTTCATTATCATTATGCCAAATTAGGTAACAAAATAAAATGCTAGATCGCTAAGCATACAAGATTCTCAGTACTTTTGCCACTCCTACATGATTCGCTCATCATCTTTGTCCTTACACTCATTGTTTCTAATTCTCTTTCCTTCTAAATGTATTTATGTTATGGGTCAAGTGCTCCAGTGACAATTCGCACTATCATAAATCTGATTTATGATGTTTTATTAGGTCAACGGTCAGATTTTTCCTTCATTGGAAGTTTTATCTACATACGTCCTACGTTTATTTTACGAGTAGTTATAAGTAAATTCTAATATAAAATTATGATGCAGTTTGTGATTTAAATCCCAGAAGTATACGAAGACTTTTGGAAAATCGTAATGCTTTTTACAAAACTACTAAATTGGTTATAAACTATTACTCCGAACAGACAAATTGAATTAAACGAATTGAATAAATAACACTTGCAAAGAATGGAATTGATTTGAATTAACTGATTGGCCAATGACTCGCCGTGGATTGCGAACTTAATAAACTGAATGGGGCAAAAGTTTTAATTACACACTTAGACACAATTTTAATTCGCATACCCAAATGCACAGGTGTTTGATAAAATGATGACCATAATTTCCATAGATAATAATGAAGATCAGAAACTATTGCTTGTTCAATTACATCTGTTTTCGCCGAGTTCATTGTATTTATTGCAATACAATTAACCATTCATGTTTAAACACTTCAATGGCCACATGGTCTTGGCTGCGCAAAGGACCATCCTTAATTTCCTTTCAATAGCAAATGTTAATTATAATAAGTTTAAAGTGATGTTAACTGAATAATGGACACATAAACGAAACTGTATCAATGTTATTCTATCCTTTGTCAAGGGTCAGAGAATCCTCACCAGAAACATCATTTTGAAGCAGTTTTCGAAGAAGCTTACGTTTTACTAGTGGAGATTGACGTGCTTTGACGGTAACCTCAAATTCGGTAATCTTGTTATTGAAGGCTAATCCAACACATCCATACCACACTCATATTGAGATCTCACCATGTTCATCATCTGCCCAGCCTTTTCCCAACTATGTTGGGGTCGGCTTTCAGTCTAACCGTATTCAGCTGAGTACCAGTGTTTGACATGGAGCGACTGCCTATCTGACCTCCACAACCCAGTAAATGGGTAACACGGTACCCCTTGGCTAGACGAGTGCATTACTCCAGCCAGATAATGTCGAAAATCGTCATCTAAGTGCAATAGATAATTAGATATACAGCTTCTGTAATTGGTAAGCAGATTTTTAAATTTGGTAAGCTGATAGTTTTTTAATTCTTTGATAAAAACAGTTCCGGCTGGAGTAACGTTACCGCAGCCAGATCTTTTGTTTTCTAACGGGTATGTTGAAATAAATGTTATCTAAATAATTAGATATAAATTTGAAATAAATGGTACCACTTATTTTATATTTGTATTTGCTATGGTTGCGAAGATATTTAAAATCCTGCTGCAGTAACGTTTGCACGATTGCTGCATCTTGAAATTGACTAAACGGATGATTATAATTTTTGTACATGACGTCTGGCTAATTAGGTATAATTTGTTACGCAATAAAAAAAAACACAATAATGCACCGTTTTGAAGTTATTTTAGTAACTAGAAATATGCTTTAATAGGTCCTAGCACTGCCAATAAGTGGTCCAACGACTAACTTATAACGTTATTATATAGGTAATTACTGCTTATAAATGGTACTGAAATTTCATTAATATCCTATAAGTAAATAAAAAGTTATGATGAAACTTCAATTTGTTCCGCCCACGGCGCGCAGCTGAGTTATTTGAAGACCGATTAACCGAGTTACCTGTAGTTGTGGTAACTGAATCTTATATCAATAATTAGATATATAGTTCAATTATATACTTGTGATATATCAGACTTGTACACTAATTAATTAACGAGATAATCGAAAAAACATATTTATGAATGGTTACTCGACCAAATCTAGAATGTTATAAAAAAGCGGCCACGCAATACATTTTACCAACCTTCTAAAATTATTAGCATAATTGTCCTTAAAAGTTGGTACAGTCACGAATGCAATTAGTTCGATTGAAAAATTAAACCTACCATACTAAATGCTCAGATCAAAAAAAAAGTCAAGATAGAACGTTGCAAACAACAAAGTGAAGCCGGTTCAAACTATACCTTTCCGTTTAAAGATACAATTACACGCGCACACGTACAACGAAACTACCCCTAAGCTTGTCAGTTGAACTTTATTATTTGATCTGTGAGCTCGAATGACCAGCTAAGGCGTAATTTCGTTGTACGTGAGTGCGTGTAATTGTGTATTTGTACGGCAAGGCATAGTTTTAACTGGCGTCACTTTGTTGTTTGCAACGTTCCATCTTGACATTTTATTTGATCTGAGACTAAATGTTTAAATAAATTTTTAAATTGCTTAAAGTAAGTGTCCACTATGCCATTCTTCATATATCCACCTACCTACGTTTAACCGTTCTGTCGATGAGGTAGGTAGGTACCTACTTACTATTTACAAGGTATAAATTGCGCCCAATTCGTTTTTGGCTAATTTTATATTATGTATTTAGGTAAAGGAATGTACTATTATACATGGTATAGTTAGATTAAGGTAAGTACCTTTATGTAATATTGGAGCCGTAGCTTTAAATCAAAGAGGAGGACTTTGCCCAACAGTGGGGCACTGTAAAAGGCTAGATAACAAAAGATATTGAAGAAAGAAGTTGACTGCATTTTTATGTCGTTTATTTTTACTATTGTAGTTTTTTTTTTATAAATAAAACTTAATTAAGAATACGGCTATCTTTATGTAATACATTTGTGATTTTTAAAATCACAATAGAAAAAACAGTGGAACCTACCTACCTACTGTATGTTTATATGTAAGTACTTACTGCACTGTGATGTTTTTAAATGTTATTATTGTTTAGCTGTGATTCTACAATAAAACTTAATTTTAAACATGGCTATAACTATTTTACTTTAACTTATTCGGAACGCTAAGCACAACACGACACAAAACAACATTGGGAGAAACGATGGTCATAACCTCCAGCAGCTGATGATCACTGGCAAGGTCAAAGACAAGGGGCCGCAGCCCGATCAGATGGTCTGACCATATACGTGCACCGCTGAACACCAAGCTGCACGATGCACTCCACGTCGCCAAGGACTGACACAAATGGAGAATCATCGTCAGAGAAAAGTTGGTATCCTGTCACGGGAATCACGAACCTCAGTAATGCGGAACAGGAGGAGGAAGCACAATACAGTGAAAATAGTGAAGGTGTATAACAGTTAATAACGTTGCATATATAAGTCCATAGAAATATATCCGTGATTATTTTTGAAGTTCATTTATATACTTACTTACCTTAATTCTACTTTACTCTAGAATCCTTCGCTCCGCTCTGGAAAAAAAAAACACTCTCGCCTTTAAAATAGTTGTTTACATATCTGCATAAAATCATCATCATCTACATAAGTAGGTATTCCATATCTTTATTACCTACGCATAATTATTTTTGAAATCAATATTCTATCTGTAGAAACAAAAATATTTAATTATAACTATGTTTTACTTTAGCACTTGTGTACCCATCTGTACCCAACACGTAATATTGCCACGTATTATCCTGTAAGTTTTAGAAGGATGGTATAATCTATTGCGCGGCCGCTTTTTTATAACATTCTAGATTTGGTCGGATTACCACGCTTATGTATTGTTTTTCGATTATCTCGTTAATTAATTAGTTTACAAGTCTGATATATCACAAGTATATAATTGAACTATATATCTAATTATTGATATAAGATTCAGTTACCACAACTACAGGTAACTCGGTTAATCGGTCTATAAATATTTCAGTTGCGCGCCGTGGCCGGAACAAATTGAAGTTTCATCATAACTTTTTAATTACTTATAGGATACTAATGAAACTTCAGTACCATTTATAAGCAGTAATTACCTATATAATAACGTTTCAAGTTAGTCGTTGGACCACTTATTGGCAGTGCTAGGACCTATTAAAGCATATTTCTATTTACTACAATAACTTCAAAACGGTGCATTATTGTGGTTGTTTTTATTGCGTAACAAATTATACCTAATTAGCCAGATGTCATGTAAAAAAATTATAATCATCCGTTTAGTCAATTTCGAGATGCAGCAATCGTACAAACGTTACTGCAGCAGGATTTTAAATATCTTCGCAACCATAGCAAATACAAATATAAAATAAGTGGTACCATTTATTTCAAATTGATATCTAATTATTTAGACAACATTTATTTCAAAATACCCGTTAGAAAACAAAAGATCTGGCTGCGGTAACGTTACTCCAGCCGGAACTGTTTTTATCAAATAATTTAAAAACTATCAGGTTACCAAATTTAAAAATCTGCTTACCAATTACAGAAGCTGTATATCTAATTATCTATTGCACTTAGATGACGATTTTCGACATTATCTGGCTGGAATAACGCACTCTGGCTAGACTGGTGTCAGATCTCAAGCGTCTGACTATTCGTAACGACTGTCAAAGATCTTCAAATGACAGCCGGGACCAACGGCTTAACGTGCTTTCCGAGGCACGGAGGAAACGCGGTATGTTGAAATGGTCACCCATCCATGGACCGACCTCGACAAGCGTTGCTTAACCTTAAAGATCGACCCGTGCGGCTGTTATTATTTAGTCACGAGCTTCTCATCAGATCTCACCATGTTACACCACCTAATTAATTGATTATTTTCGTCGCAGCTCAACACACATTTATCTCGATTTCAACTCAAGCATCCGATTTATTGGTCTGTCTGTTCGCATGGACATTCCACAGTGACATGTAACAGATTTCTTGCATTCCCTCTCTGGGATACTTCTCGAGTGTCTTATTAATCCCTACAGCTATATTTTTAGAATATACGTGTAGGTATGGGGCTATGGAGGAATTAACGTACATCATAGCTTGTTAAGATATGGCTGGACCACTTAACGTTGATTGGTTTTTAATGGGAAATTGCGCGCCATATTGTGTGTGTTACATAAGTAATACTGATGGACTGCTGCAATATCTCATTTTAATCTTCTACTTAGTGGGAGTAGTCGGCTGTATAGTCTTACCCATACTTTAATATTAAAAACCGGCCAAGTGCGAGTCGGACTCGCGCACCGAGGGTTCCGTACATACATCAGCTTAAAGGTATTATAGACCTGAGTATTTGATATGAATTTCAATTTAATACCTCTACGCGTTCATGAGGAAAGGGGTAGAAAGTTTAAAATTATTTTTATTATATGATGTAACTAAAAATTTACGGTTTTCGCTGTTATTCCTTTATATGTGCTATAAGACGTTGAAATTTCAAGATTCTGAGTTCACGGGTTACCCTGTAGGTTTTGATTCCCTTGCGAGTGTCGAAAATTTGCGGCATAAACGGCTGTATCTTTTGATTGCGTTGGCTTAGAAGTTTGATTTAAGGGACTGTAGACCTGAGTATTTGATATAAATTTCAGCTTGATACCTCTACACGTTCCTGAGAAAAAGGGTCTTGACAGACAGACAGACAGACGGACGGACGGACAACAAAGTAATCTATAAGGATTCGGTTTTTTTCCTTTCGACGTACGGAATCCTAAAAATGGGTAAGTGACTCTATCTGTCTGCGTGTTTGTAACCTTTTCACGTTTAAACTGCTGAACGGATTTAGATAAAGCTTGGCACACGGGAAAAGCATGTTCTGGATTAGGATAAAGAATACTTTCCATACCGGGAGAATGATCCTTTGGGTTAACTTTTGACATTCACGATTCACGCGGACGAAACGCTAGCAGAAGCAAGATATAAATAGGTACTTAATTTTACTTAATTTTAATTTAATTCAATCCAATATTTATTATTTAATATGAATAATTTCTGCGTTATTATAGAATAAAGTTTAATCCATCATGTTGTGTGCCTATTTATATGTTATGAGTCGGACAGAGATTGGATAAATGTGATAGGCCGGTTGCGTCTTACCACACTGTCGTTTGGGGTTTTTGAGTCAATTTTAAACAATAACATTATATATTTTTTACATTACTTTATACTATCTATTACATATTCTTTCAATTTATAAGTTAAGCACACGTATCCACTGTATGACATTATTTTAAGTATCTATTTATTTACCTACGTCCGTGTATCACTAGCGGGGTGCCAACTGAAAATCAGCGCTGGGTGTCTGACGCCCAGCAAATGCTGAGTTGGTAACCCTTTCGGTATGGGCACGCTCGGCGCAATCACTGTTAAACCTTGTTTGTACTTTTGTTTTTTACTATTTTTCTGTTACTTTGTGATTGTTGTTGTTGTGTTGTTTCTATGTCGAATAAATGGTTTTCTATTCTTTCTATTCTATTCTTATACTTATGGGAGGACATTCGATGTGACTATTGAGAACTTTCTCAAGCCATTTGTCGGTCTCTTTCTGCTGTGCATCTGCAATGCTATTCGTGATAAGAGCGCCCTTGTATTTGCATCTGTTGTTAGTTAATAGTCTTGTTGTTCATTCAAGCAATGTGTGAGATTATTTTTATATCTCGCTGTTCTCATAGGCATTGGCCGTGTGGTGACGTGAGCGACTTGTGTTTGTAAATCAACATTCATTCACCAATTTTTTCTTTTCGAACACCAGGAGAAACAAAATTATTGCCAACACATAATTTTTATTCATCATGAATTGATTTGATCATTTGTTAAAGTTGAACTAGTCGACGGCACGAACTATTTTGTGCGCGGGGTTAAAATCCATGCTATCTTCTCCGACAACACGTGCGAAATAAATAGATGCTGTGATGAGCAGTAAGAAGCTAGTTTGTGTACGAATTAGCACTTTTGCAAGTTTGTAGCGAAATGGATGATGATTTAGGACGAAAACGAGCGCGCGATTTTTTCTAAACAGACCTTTGGGAGTCTAGATATCATGAAAAATCTACTAAATATATATATTTTGAAAATAAAATTATTTGCATTGTTGAATTACTAATCTATCCCTGTATGGAGGCCGTTTTGCAATTTACCTTCTTCTTATGGTATTTATTGCCGCCCAAAGATGCGTTAAAATTAGTGTTGAAATATGGAACTTTCGACGCTCGTAACTTTCAAATATATTATTTTTTTACATTTTTGTTTCCATGCAGGACTAGATAATGATGAGACAAATTGATGTGAAGAGACAAATTGATATGATGAGACAAATTGATATCATTTTTTTATTTTGAACGTACATCGTCAAACAGTGGACTAATCTCTAGACTACCTACGTTTGTATGGAAGAATTTTCGAAGATAGTTTCTAGATTATGTGTCTGAGTGATCACTAGATCACTTCCAAAAATCGTTAACGCTTTGGTTGATGACCTCTATTAGGTACTTTTGGCAAGAGATAAAAACTTGGATAGTTACTTTTACCTAACGACTTTAGAAATAACCCCTTGATGACACCCCATCGCCCAAAGGTGATTAATGACCGGCGCTGTCGGTCCCCACCTTGGCAATTTTATAAAAGCTATTATGTTACGTACTTATATGGGACTGGATATAGCAAAAATGTTTGCTGTATCATTCATTACGTGCGGGTTCTTTTATGTCAAAATATGGACTAATTCATCATCATCATCTTTCTGCCCTTATCCCTCCCATGCTACTTGGGGTCGGTGCAACACGTTTTCCTCTTCCATACAGTTCTATCCCCAGTTACGCTATTACTGACTCCCTTTTCCTTCATATCACTCCTCACACAGTCCATCCATCTTTTCTTTGGGCTTCCTCTTAAAATATGGACTAATTCATTGACCATAATTATCAAATTGCCCAACCTTAGCAATATTCATAATGACCAGAAAATGTGAAACATACAGAAGTTTAAATCAGTATTTATTACATTGCCCGATTTGACTTGACTAGATTCATAATGCCCGGGCATTATATTAGCTCGAAGTGACAACTATTTTTATCTGAAAATCAAATACCTATATCAGTGGTAAATTCTAGTGTTGACTAGGTAATTCTAGTTTTAACAAAGTTCAATCAATCTGCCGAGCCTTTTCCCAACTGTATTGGGTTCGGCTCCCAGTCTAACCGGATTCAGCTGAGTACCAGTGTTTTACATGGAGCTACTGCCTATCTGACTTCCACAACCCAGTAACTGGGTAACACGGTATCCCTTGGCTAGACTGGTGTCAGATCTCAAGCTTCTGACTACTCGTAACGACTGTCAAAGATCTTCAAATGACAACCGGGACCAACGGCTTAACGTGCTTTCCGAGGCACGGAAGAAACTCGGTATGTTGAAAATGGTCACCCATCCACGGACCGACCTCGTCAAGCGTTGCTTAACCTTGATGATCGACCAGTGCAGCTGTTATCATTTAGCCACGAGCTCCTCCTAGTTTTATGTTTAGTAGTAGTAGTTAGTAAGTTTAGTACCTAGTTTAGTTTTAACAATGGTATTTAGTAAAAACAAGAAGTTCTAACGAAAAACGGGTTTTAACTGTGACGAAATCGAAGTCGAAAACGCAATTACGTTAGACGTATTGGATATTTGGATTGCTACAAACCGAAAACAATAATTCTGGGAATCCTGACACAACCAATAGCTAGGATATGTTTGAAAGTTATTTGGGCTTAGGTAGGTATATTACGAAAGTGTTATTAGAGCTAGAGTTAATGGGGGCACCGTTTTTTCAGGGTGCAGTTATTCGGGTTTTAATTTTTTGGACATGGAATATTGTTATTCGTACTGTATCGCGAGTGGCATTATGGATCTTATAAATTAAATATGGCGCCAAATAAATTAATAGACTAATATCGCAAAATTGGTTATTATTTGGTATTTGCATTTATTTAACAGTGTCAAAGAACTCATTATCTCATAAAAATCGTAATTTATTGTAAATAAATGTATTTAGGATATGTATTCAATATTTTTATAGCATTTGCGTAAACTGGCTTATGGCGCCACATTCCTGCAGACCTGTTTCGGAGCGACTCGTGTGTCCCTCGAAGATGTTATGTAACTTTCTGATTAGCGACATCTAGGTAATCGTGTTTGTACTAACGAATTCAATTTGTTAGTCGTCGATAGTTCCGTATAAACGGCGATGGCACCTCCTAAAGTCCAAGGTGTAAGGCCCAAGGTACATCTGACTCCTGACGTAATTTACGTCGCCGATCTTCCGTGACTTCCGTCGACAAAGTATGGTGTGAAAATTTTATATGGATCTCCACATTCAAGGGTCACAATACTATTTTGTATGGGTACACTAAACTTAGTACGTTTTCGTTTCACCCCAGCTTCTCGAGAGTTCCAGCAACACTCTATTACTGACGATCTCGTGGAGTGTAACTGGCTACCGAAGCACTTTCCCGTGTCCACCAGTGCTGATGAAGACGTGAATTATATGAGAGTCTTTCACTTTAGCATGCCGAAACACTACATAGCCGCAGGCTGCTGCTACAGGTGCTGCCAGAATCGCTGCACCTTTCATAGATTTTTTAATGGGAATTTAAGAAACCAGAGACAGCATAAAGCTTGTCAAATTTATGTTTGGCTAAATGTAACATGTTGCAGCAACTAGGTATGTATAGTAAAGGATCAATCTTAGACATTTGTGGATAAAGTTAATTACATCTAGGTAGTTCTCTCAAGTATCTTGGAAACATATGAATTCAATTGAGAACAAACCGTAAGGATCATTAAGAAATAAAAAATAGTTGATAAACAAAACTTAGCTAGGCTAGTTATCACAGCCTTGTATAATAGATCATACCAAAATGAATGTGTTGTTTGATTCATGTGGTATTTAATAAAATCATTAGTTTCAGCCAGCGGGTTCGCCCGCCTTTATGTAGAAAATTTCTCCGAGGGAACATATTCCCGGGATAAAAATTATCCTTTGTGCTATGTCTGACTACAATCTATATCTGTGCCTGATTTCATCCAGATCCATCCAGCGCCAACATTTGCCTTTATAGTGTGATGGTCTTAAAAGTATTATCATATTATAATAATAACAGCCTTTAAATGTCCCACTTCAGGGCAAAAGGCCTCTTTTTATACAGAGAAGGAAGAGCATTGATCACCACACTTGGACAAGGTATCTGTAGGTTATACTATATCTTGTAATAATATAAATAAGATGTGTTTTTTCATATGCATATTAAAATATTTCTTTCCTTATATTCAAAACCCAGTTCTCTTTATCCAGAATTTACTACCCAGACCCTACAAAATATTTCTGTCAATGACTAATCTCAACGATTCCTTGAATTTTAAGCACATGACTCATGTTGAAACAACGACTTTAGTCCCATACTGACCACAACATTTTTAGTATTCCTCAAGGTAACTATTTTATTTTATGAATGAAATACAATATTGTAAGGTAAATTTGTCATTTTTCCCCTTACTTATTTGCTGACTTAAATTAAATATTTATATCAATAAATGAATATTCATTGATACTGCTTTGAAACACATTAAAATGATAATATTGGATACTTGAACAGGTCACTGACATAGTTTTATGTCAAACTCAGTTTATCTTTTGTAAGTATGCTCAGATAAGTAAAAGTAAATAAAGGATTTATCATTCAGTTACAAATAAATTTCTTTATGACTAACTCCCTAGCATCAATGCAATCATCACGTACGATGATCTGAATCACAGGATCCATATGTGTAAGTAAAACAAACAAAATTTTGAACTCAGGAAGTGACAAGTTATTTGCTTTATAACCAAAAGCTGCATTAAAGTTTATACCTACACTTGGCTACAGTGCCATGGATAAGACTAGAAGGACCGACAAGGAACAAATATGCAAATTAACAAGTTATTTTAGCAGAACACGTCATTTCATATACACAGCAACCCAAACAGGTTATGATAAGACTAAACTCACCCAAATCATCCATTGTTTCTGCAAATACAAAGTCTCACCACTCACTTACACTATATTTTTTACGTTACACTAGTCTTAAACTTACGCTAAATTATATAAGCCGCAAAATACTACAATAATACTGCAAATCAAAGTTGAAAATTACAGCCCAATTATGGCAATTTAGTTATTTAGCATTTTTGGCGAAATGTTGGCGTGACTGAAAACTTGTCAAAACATTTCTTATCTTGTTCCTGAACGAACAGGAAAGATAATCAAATCTTGAAAGTCGACCGACTAAAATACTTGTTAGTTCTGGTATTGTTGAAATGTGAATTAATTCACCTAAAATGTGGTTCAAAAGCTGATTGATTTTGAATTAATGATTAATTTTGTCATAAATTACGACCAAAAATATTAATATTTATTTCCAAACGAAAACAAATTACACCAACTGCACAAGTGTAATGTCAAAAATGTCAAAATTGTCAAATGAGAATCGTTCCGAAACCACTACCAACAATTTTACAAGGAATTTAATAGACTATTTTTTTTAAATGAACTGTTTTAATTTAATTTCAGATTCCTAAAGAGTTACAAAAGGAAGTTACAGAGTTCAATAAGTTTAATAACATAGTAGAAATTATTGAAAATCGTTAATTCATAAAAAGAAGTGCATAAATTTTATTTGAAAAACAAAGTTTAAGAACGTGAAGTACTTGCTGTATTGATTCACCGCAGTTGCTTTCGTGTTTATAATACGCCCAATTTCTTTTAATTTCCAGTTATTTGTAAGGAAAACGAATTCAGCTATCATGAGCAGTACAGGGGAGCAGTTAACCCTGGCCAGGGATATAAAAAGAGCTATCGAATTGCTCGAAAAACTTCAACAAAGTGGTGAAGTACCTGCTACAAAGCTTGCAGCTCTACAGAAAGTGCTACAAAGTGATTTCCTGAACGCTGTTCGAGAGGTGTATGAGCATGTTTACGAAACTGTTGATATTCAAGGCTCGGCGGACATACGGGCTTCTGCTACTGCCAAGGCCACAGTGGCTGCATTCGCTGCGGCTGAAGGCCACGCACATCCACGGGTTGTCGAGCTTCCGAAGACAGAGGAAGGTCTAGGTTTCAACGTCATGGGTGGCAAAGAACAAAACTCTCCTATTTACATATCCAGAATAATTCCTGGAGGGGTCGCCGATCGCCATGGAGGACTGAAAAGAGGTGACCAGCTGTTATCAGTCAATGGCGTGTCAGTAGAAGGTGAGAACCACGAGAAAGCTGTGGAATTGTTGAAGCAAGCTGTTGGTTCAGTGAAGCTGGTTGTGAGATACACTCCAAAGGTTCTAGAAGAGATGGAAATGAGATTTGACAAGCAGAGGACTGCGCGACGACGCACCAATTACAACTAAGCCTGAAATGACAAAATATAGCATAATCAAGCTATGATCATTAATTTTATGGTATGTTTTGATGAAGGTGCGAAGAAGTCTATAGGGAAATGACAAGAAATGGTTATCCATGAGGTAGCGTTAACACTAATTACTTGATAATCTGGTAATTTGTAACTGTATGGTAAATAAATGGGACTGTGACTGCATCAATAATTCTTAACAACTTACTTCATGATATTTTATACCATTTGATGGGTATTTAATACCATGTGATGGGTATTTTATACCACGTGATGGGGTATTTTATACCATGTGATGGGTATTTAATACCATGTGTCGGGTATTTTATACCACATGATGGGGTATTTTACACCATGTCATAGGGTATTTAAGTTTAAGAACGTGAAGTACTTGCTGTATTGATTCACCGCAGTTGCTTTCGTGTTTATAATACGCCCAATTTCTTTTAATTTCCAGTTATTTGTAAGGAAAACGAATTCAGCTATCATGAGCAGTACAGGGGAGCAGTTAACCCTGGCCAGGGATATAAAAAGAGCTATCGAATTGCTCGAAAAACTTCAACAAAGTGGTGAAGTACCTGCTACAAAGCTTGCAGCTCTACAGAAAGTGCTACAAAGTGATTTCCTGAACGCTGTTCGAGAGGTGTATGAGCATGTTTACGAAACTGTTGATATTCAAGGCTCGGCGGACATACGGGCTTCTGCTACTGCCAAGGCCACAGTGGCTGCATTCGCTGCGGCTGAAGGCCACGCACATCCACGGGTTGTCGAGCTTCCGAAGACAGAGGAAGGTCTAGGTTTCAACGTCATGGGTGGCAAAGAACAAAACTCTCCTATTTACATATCCAGAATAATTCCTGGAGGGGTCGCCGATCGCCATGGAGGACTGAAAAGAGGTGACCAGCTGTTATCAGTCAATGGCGTGTCAGTAGAAGGTGAGAACCACGAGAAAGCTGTGGAATTGTTGAAGCAAGCTGTTGGTTCAGTGAAGCTGGTTGTGAGATACACTCCAAAGGTTCTAGAAGAGATGGAAATGAGATTTGACAAGCAGAGGACTGCGCGACGACGCACCAATTACAACTAAGCCTGAAATGACAAAATATAGCATAATCAAGCTATGATCATTAATTTTATGGTATGTTTTGATGAAGGTGCGAAGAAGTCTATAGGGAAATGACAAGAAATGGTTATCCATGAGGTAGCGTTAACACTAATTACTTGATAATCTGGTAATTTGTAACTGTATGGTAAATAAATGGGACTGTGACTGCATCAATAATTCTTAACAACTTACTTCATGATATTTTATACCATTTGATGGGTATTTAATACCATGTGATGGGTATTTTATACCACGTGATGGGGTATTTTATACCATGTGATGGGTATTTAATACCATGTGTCGGGTATTTTATACCACATGATGGGGTATTTTACACCATGTCATAGGGTATTTAATACCACCGTGATGGGGTATTTTATACCATGTGATAGGGTATTTCATAACATGTGATGGGGTATATTATAACTGTGAAAGACAAACTTATGGCACATATTATGACTATCTAATCTCACTTGAAAGATAGCTTATTCAGCTTCAACATAATGTTATCGAAGCTCATATTATAGTAGTCACAGTGGAACATTGTGCAAGAAAGACTTGTTGTAGAGTATAGAAGAGTTGAGTCAAGTTGTTGTTGCATAGAGTAACCAAAATAGGATGATGCAACAAACATAAGCGAGTGAAAGAGACAGTTATAGAATGCTATCTTCTACTTCAATATTGACACAAAAATAGCAGGGTCTTGCAGCCAACTTCAGACACACAAAGATCCACTGTGACTATTGCCTTCTTTTAACGTTCAATTTTTCAAGCCAACTGCCTACCTTGGAAAGCTGTATTTATTATTTTACAAGAGGAAGATCTTGTTGTAATTAGTATTTTAAGAGACTTTCTTTTTAATAAACACTGCTTCTTCCTAAGAGCTAGACGTATGTCACAGATTTAGAGAGAAAAGAAAAAGTTGGGTATGATGCCATTGCCAATATGGTAGGAAAAATTAGAGGCACTTGTCATTTTGAATGTATTTGATATCACAAATATTATATTTAAAACAAAAACAAATCTTCCTGTGCACCAAATGCATCAATGCTTATGTACAAGGAAAAACGGCTCATACAGTTTTTATAGAGAAATTCTCTTGTAGATAAGCAAGTTAGTGTTACCTACTCATATTATAAAAGACTTATGGGGTAAATAAATAATAATTATTATACATAATAATTGCACCTATTATTGTGTTGATGTTTTAATTAGGAAAAAGGTAAATACATTGAGTATTTAACTCATTTAATTAGGAAAAAATAACATTTTAGAAGTACTTAATTGATGAATTTATTATGTAAACAAATTGTGTAATTTTAAAATGAGAAATTGTTGTGAATTTATTTAAAGTTGTCAGTATTTTAGGAGGTATAAATAAAATTAAATATTACAATAATATATTTTATTTCTTATCATTTACATTAATTATATTATTTACACTTTCACCAGTTATCAAAACCACCAAAGCCGAATTGCCCTTCCTTTTTAACCTTCTTGGTGGGGCCTTCTTGAGTCTTAGCTGTTTTACTGCTGGTTGGGGCAACAGGGGGCGCCACTTCTTGTAAGTTAAGGTATTTGCCAACTCCGTCCCTGAACACTTTGAGAGGCTGTTTCGCCTTTTTAGGCCTAACCTGAGAACCTTCTGTTTCTGCTTTCCTTTTCAGTTCCTCTGCTCTGTCTTTCACAAGCTGTAATAAGACAACAACCAGATTATTTAAGAGAAGCTTTTATTAGATCCTTAGGAGGAGAGCAGTGGTGGCCCAGTGGTATAGTTCTCGCCAAACTTCTTGGCCGCCCTGAAGTTGGATTGCCGATGCGCAAGGCACGGATCGGTGCTGTTTTTGTATGAGATTTACTACTGCGCAGCCCATTGTAGCCAACTTCAGCGCGGCCAAGAAGTTTGGCGAGAACTATAACATCCCGTTTTACGTGTCGTAGGTCGTGGGTTCTGGGTTCGAACACAAGCAGGCGCTTTACTTTGTGTAAATTATTTATCACCACTGCTCTAAAAACGGTGAAGGAAAACATCGTGAGGAACTCGGCATATGCTAGAACTAAATTTCGAAGACATGTGGTTTCCACCAACTCGCACTAGACCCGGATGGAGGATTAAGTCCCTTTCCCACTCTCATAGAGAGATGGCCTATGTCCCAGCAGTGGGCCCATTAAAAGGATGATGATGATGAGATCCTTAGGCCTCTAAAGGAAAGGGAGAGGCAGGCTTTACTCAGTAGTGGGTAGGCTTCTGAGGCCTGATATATAATGTTTTCTGGAATAAGATCTGATATCATGATATTAGTTGATCTCTCACAGAGAGGAGACTTGTGTTCAAGCAGTAGGAACATAGGCTCATTATTATGAGATTTGACATCCTGATACAACAATTAATTGTTTTTGTGAATGAATATGTTTTCTACATTAATCTACATCTACACTATAATAATATTATAAAGAGAAAGGATTTGTTTGTAAGATTGTTTATCTTCTATACCAATATTATAAAGAGGAAAGATTTTTTTTGTTTGTTTGTTTGTACCGAATAGGTTCCGAAACTACTGAACCGATTTAAAAAATTCTTTCACCATTAGATAGCTACATTATTCCTGAGTAGCATAGGCTATTTTTTAATCCTAAAAGAGGGTCCTGCGGGGCGAAGCCGCGGGCAACAGCTAGTAACGTATAAACTCAAAAACTACTTGACAGATTTTGAAAATTCTTTTACCAGTAGAAAGCTACCTTATTACTGAGTGACATAAGTCAATTTTTTATCCCGAAAACGGGTCCTGTGGGGTGCGCCACGGGAGCGAAGCCGCGGGGGCTTTTCTTTTTAGTATCAAATAAAGGTAATATATGTTTTTTTTTCGGGTTCGCTTCCTGGTTAGGAATATAGATTTTTCAAAAATCCAATGATGAATGAATCCTTTGAGTGTTTTCTGCTATTCCTCATAGTTTCGGATTTGACCATCCACGCCCACTTAAAAAACTCACTCTGTATACAGTCAGCGGTACAAATGGTTTTCACTGTCGAGGGAAAATGGAATAGAATACTGCGCCGGCTCTAAAGCCTGACAATAAGTTTTTCTCTTATCAAAAATACTAGATCCCTACCCTCTTGATAATACTTTAATCCAAAGACTCATGACAACAGGGAGAAAAATAATTATAGTTTACTGTCCCCCGCGACTTCGCTGCCGTGAACTGACTGCCTACCTACCTCACTATCCTACCCTAACCACATCCTTTTTAGGGTTCCGTACCCAAAGATTAAAAACGGGACCCTATTACTGAGACTCCGCGGTCCGTCTGTCTGTCACCAGGCTGTATCTCATGAACCGGGATAGCTAGACGGTTGAAATTTTCACAGATAATGTATTACTGTTGCCGCTATAACAACAAATACTAAAAACAGAATAAAATAAATATTTAAGTGGGGCTCCCATACACCAAAGGGGTTTTTTGCGATAATGGTACGGAACCCTTCGTGCGCGAGTCTGACTCGCACTTGGCCGATTTTTTTAATACGAAATGTAGCTTATGTCCTTCCTCAGGATGCCATCTATCCCCTTGCCAAATTTCATTGCATTCCGTGCAGTGGTTTAGGCGTGAACAGGTAACATACAGACAGACAGAGTTACTTTCGAATTTATAATATTACTAGCTGACCCGGCAAACTTTGTTTTCCCATAAAAACACCAAACATTCATCTACCCTACCCTACCAGCTACCTACCTACTCTACCTACCCTACTATCCTATGTCCGTCTCCTGGTTCTAAGCTACCTCCCCACCAATTTTCACCCAAATCAATTCAGCCGTTCTTGAGTTATAAATAGTGTAACTAACACGTGTAAGCTATCCTATCTTTCAAGTTGGATCCAACTGCATACGGTGTGCAAATTTAATTTAAAATCGGTTAAGTAGTTTAGGAGTCCATCGCGGACAAACAACGTGACACGTGATTTATATATATTACTAGCTGACCCGGCAAACTTTGTTTTGCCATAAAAAGACCAAACATTTATCTACCCTACCCTACCTACCATACCCTACCCTACCCTACATACCTACCCTACCCATTAAAAAAAAAAAAAAAAAAATATCCTATCTCTCAAGTTGGATCGAACTGCACATGGTGTGCGAATTTTATTATAATCGGTTAAGTGGTTTAGGAGTCCATTGAGGACAAACATTGTGACACGAGATTTATATATATTAAGATATATATATATCGGAGGAAGGTAAATGATTAATAGTTGGGAACGAAGAAATATCGGTTGTAAACTTATTAATTCAGTTTTGTTTAATTGGCAACATTTAGCTTCTGATTCAAAATTTCAATTAGATTTTATTCGATTGGCAACACTGGGTTTTCTCCAATGTCCAATGCTAGTGAAGGATTTGAATCCTAGAGCAAAGTGACAGACAATTTGGAGGGAAGGCGCGCGGCAGCGCGGAGTTGACTTGGGTAGAGAGAGTACGATATTCCTGGAGAGAACTGGAGCGGGACGTATGGCGATTACGTGTGATAAGTGGCATTATTGGTGCCGGTGGAGTTGCGTCTAAAAGTATCAGACTAGAGAAAGTGATTGGCGCGTCAACTTGCTACTAGAATTGGACAATGGAATATCTCTAAAACGGCATTAGTTACCTGCCTCGTGCATGCATAACCCACGATAAGCCCACAAGTACGAGGGTATATGGAAGGAAGCCCTCGTGTTTCCGACATCAGAAGTATGAACCAATGCACGCACAAGGCGATGCTGGATCAAATGAGACGAGTAATGCCTGGCGCGCTCTCTTTGATGCGCAAAAATTTGCATGGGAGTACCTACCTACATAGAGAGACGTTTCGCAACTCGTCGGCTACTGGAGAGCGGAGACAGGAATATTATGTTGCCCGAATTCAACCGTATAGTGTGGCCTATCCTAGACAATATGCGAAGTCGGGTTGCAGATAATGTTAATGATGACATCGATGCCCAATTCTGACTAGATACCTACTGGGCAAACAACTGTGGTGTACAGATGTACTACAGGGAAGTATAAACTTGAGTATTCTGAAAATAATTAGTACCTATCTAATGCCTTGTGAAGTTTAGCCACAATACCTATTGTTTTTCTTGGTATAAAGTGGCTAAAATTTAAAATAAATTTCTATTTTCGTTATGATGCTAAAAGAAACTTAGCCAGTTTCATACTGTCAGTGGAACTCGCATGAGAATAAGACGACTTGTGTAAATACAGTGCAAGAGAGCAAACATCCTTAAGCTATAACTTGATTCAACAAAACATTACGCTTGTGAGAAAACTTGCTCATAGACATGAATTTTTCAGGCATTCGTACAATATGCAACAAATAGCATGGACGTCTGAGCCCTTCAACATGGCTGCTGTGGATACCACAAGACCTGTTGTGACCAGCTGTGTGTGGTGATACAAGTGCGGAGCTCAGGTTCCATTTCAAAAGGCAATACATAACCCGCAGCCTACAGCGCTATGAAAGAGGAAATTTAGTGGTGTTATACATGCCACTGCGGTGATCAATCCATTTAATATTTTCTGGTAGCAGCTAGGAGTCTGGACTTGTGCATGTGAGCATGGTCGGCACTGCTGCCTGACCCATCCGGGAGTACAGGCTTAAGGTATGTTACTTTGATTGATCTGCATTCAACAATCTGTGCAGCTGTGCATTTTTGTGGCAGCCGAAGTATGTATTGGGTTTGGATTTACCAGTTTAAGTTTAAGTTTTACAATTAATTCTTGCATTAATTGCAATCTATAACTATTGCATTATTTTGTTTCATGGAAATGTGTCATGTAAGTTACATAAAAAGAGTAAAAAATATATTCAAACAGCGCTATCTGTGTAATGGTGTTGATACTGTATGTTTCTTCCAATAATCATCGAAATTAGATTCGGGACCCCATTAGCCGTACTATGCTGCTTGAAATAACTTATTGAAAAGGTGCATGATTTTTTTTATGATCAATTAAAAAAATGAACAATTCATTTTTACATAGACAGAATGAGAAGTCAGTCCATGTCACGCCATCTATTGATATCCTTGCTTTGTTCGAGCTTTGAAATATTTTGTTTCATCAAGTATTTAATCTTTTTTATTCACCAATAAAATAAACAACGAAACGATTTTCGCAATTTTATGTTTCTAATGTACTCGGAGCATTGGAACGTGGGGACGAAACGCAAAAAAAATAATGAGATTTCATTACATTTAATATGTTGTTACTTGTTAGAACAATAATACACGGTTTTGTGACCACTAGTGCTGTCACAAGCATAACCACAGATAATAAATAGGTTATTAGTTTACTGACAATCGAGAAGTAAAGATATTAGCTTTCTGTTTTTTTTTATATGTTTGAACACTAGGAATTTTAGCCATGCATTTTTTATTAACAGGTGTCACTTCAGATTTACCGTAAATATTACTACCACTAAGTTTGTTGTTGATTTGATCTCCAAGGGAATTTGTGAATATGCTATTCCTTAGAAATTACATACTTTCTAACTGTTCGCGTTGGTATTTTCAATACAAGTTTGAATCCAGTTACGGAACGCAAAAAGAAAAATCGTAATAATAGTCGATCTTTTAACATCTTTGGCCCATTGGGGTTGTTTTTACAACTAAATTAAAGTATCAGGTATAAGGCAACAATATTTATTTTGTTTACATTGAATTCACTTATGTTTGTGATATACATTCAATTATTTTTAAATGATATTTTGGTTCATGTCAAAACAGAAAAATCTTATCTCGATTTTCTAGGGTGAAATATCGATTCGCTGGATTGATTCAGTACTGGATATCGATTGAAAAAAAAACGTTTATTTATTTTTTTGTCCTTAAAATCGATTCGTCGATTAATCGATAACAGAACGTCATCCCTTGCTCATCTCTATAAGACATAAAGACAGTGACAAGTGTCAACATTCGAAAAAGTTTGATGATACAAAACAAATAACTTTGATATGATTTTTATCTTAAAAGTTACTAGATAAAGACTAGATTATTTATTTATTAATCGTTACAAGGTGTGAGTCACTGTGAGGATTAGACTTTTAACTTTTGCTTTGTTTCAAAGACATGCAATAACTTTCAGTTAAGAGCTCAAGTTTATTTTCAAACCGGTGTTAAAGTTTAGTGAAATAGTTTGTTGTTCGACTCGATTTGCAAATCTTACAACCTGCAAACATCACGAGGATTAACGTTACTATAGCCTAGATAGTTGGCGTTTAGTTTTGTTGCTACCAACGTTTGAATAAAGGTAAAGTTAATGTCTGTAGTTGTTATATATCGCATTGTAGAGAACTAACCAACTGATAAAATGTCATTCTAATGATACCTACAAATAAAAATGATTTAAATTGACTACGGTGAATGACAAGTGCAACTAGACATTTAGATGGTGTCGAGAAGACATGTTCAGGTATTATGAGATGCTCGAGAGCCAATAACTGTTCCAAGTCGTGGCTGAGGATGAGATAGATGTTCAATTGGCAACATTTTAATTTACATAGAACGGTTTCTCAGTTTCGTAGGTCAGAGAGATGACGGAGTCAAGAGTTTATTCGGCGTTTAAGTTGAAAGTGCATTCTGTGTAGCGAATGTATTTCCTAAGTTATTGTGAATTGTAGACCACGGATGTACTTGGGTTCTATTTGATGTACTTGGTACATGGGTTTTTGTTTTTTTTTTGGAGGAAACTAGGAATGGTTTCCTTGTTCTGTGTTGTTCAACGATGCTTGGCCTCGGTAATCTTGAACATTGTTCAAAAATTTTAATAATTGTAGCATCTCTTTAAAATAAAGGTTTGTATTTGTGAATTGTGTGGTGTCATGTAGGAAGTCTAGTACCTACCTAACTTGAATAATAAGTTTGGAATTTAAAGTATACTGTCAGTAATGGCTGTGCTAGCTTGTTGAAGAGTTGAATAGTCTGTGCTGGTCATTGTGAACATACCGAACGTTATTTTGTGTTATTTCATTCAAGTTGGATAAGATAATGTTAACACAGATGTAAAGTCGGTGATGTGAGCTGCATGATTTAATTTTTAGTTTGCAAAGTTGGTAATGTTTGGTGTTGTAAGTTATTATACCTATCGTACTGAGAGTTTGGTATGAAATCATGAACATAGAATAGAGTTCTTGAGTATGCTTTTGGCTGTGTATGAAATCATGGACATAGAATAGAGTTCTTGAGTATGCTTTTGGCTGTGTATGAAATCCTGAATGTGAGGTTGCCGTTGTATTCAGAATAAAGATTAATACTGATAGTAAAGATTGAAATAACAAATTTCATTTTGGTTTAAAGGTGCTGTTTGGAAGTGAATTGCAATTCTGAATGGTGGCAATTATGAATTAAATGGTGGTGTTGAATTAAAGGCTTTGTTTGTTTCATGATGAGTTAGAGAAAATCTGAAAGATCAAGTACCCATTGACGTAACTGAATGTACTATGGTGAAGACTGATTCAAATCAATCTAGCAATGGTGAGGTCGTGTGCATGGTCAAAGGACTGACTGTGCGGTGAAGAGTAGTCACTGCGGTGACTGCTGTAGCCTAAGATAGGCTGGTGAGTGGTCAGAGAAGACTGCTGTAGCCTATGATGGGCTGGTGAGTGGTCAGAGATGACTGCTGTAGCCTAAGATGGGCTGGTGAGTGGTCAGAGATGACTGCTGTAGCCTAAGGTAGGCTGGTGAGTGGTCAAAAGATGACTGCTGTAACCGAGATGGGTTACGAGGCCTGGTCAGGATGACTATGGTTGCAGGATGGTCACAGGGTTGACCATCAGGAGGCACAGCAATTGCTGTGGGACCAAGAAACATTGCTGGATATGTATGGGGGGGAGCCTAGTCCCTCTGGGGCTTCGGTGACCTGTTGTTTAGTGTATGTGGCATGGGTATCCGGCAGTCTTGTTGCTTCGAGAGGACCGGTTGTCTGGGGGAGCCTGGTCCCTCTGGGGCTTTGGTGACCTGTTGTCTGGGGGGAGCCTAGTCTCTCTGGGGCTTTGGTGACCTGTTGTGTGTCTGGGGGAGCCTGGTCCCTCTGGGGCCTCGGTAACCCGTTGTTTGGTGTATGTGGCATGGTATGTTGTGTTGGGCGTTTGAGTGGTTTCTGGCACACTAAGTGCTTCGAGACCGATTTAACGTCTGTTGGGAACCTGGTACCTCTGGTGCTTCGGTAACCGTTTAGAATGTGTTAGTGTTAATATGGTTGTCTAAACGGTGAGGTGTCTGTTTCGAGAGTACGACGATGGTTGTGTACGGTGTGGAGACCTAGATTTACATGGAGAAAACAAATGAACAGTGTGAAAGCTATGAGAATTATGTTTTCATGAGTAAAGAAGTACTTGATTTTTGTTGTAGGCTGGTAATATAAGGTGTTGATTGAAGGTTTCACGTGGAAGATGTCACGACCACGTAAGATTTTTTTTTTTTGGTCAGGAGCGGCCGAACTTAACCTATTAGGTACTTAATTTTTTTTTGTTGTTCTCTTGGTTTTTGTTTTTTATCACAATTGAGTAACGATGTTGTTCATCGCTCTACATCAAACGTGGGACCGTTTGAATGTCAAGATGGCCGTATCGGAGGAAGGTAAATGATTAATAGTTGGGAACGAAGAAATATCGGTTGTAAACTTATTAATTCAGTTTTGTTTAATTGGCAACATTTAGCTTCTGATTCAAAATTTCAATTAGATTTTATTCGATTGGCAACACTGGGTTTTCTCCAATGTCCAATGCTAGTGAAGGATTTGAATCCTAGAGCAAAGTGACAGACAATTTGGAGGGAAGGCGCGCGGCAGCGCGGAGTTGACTTGGGTAGAGAGAGTACGATATTCCTGGAGAGAACTGGAGCGGGACGTATGGCGATTACGTGTGATAAGTGGCATTATTGGTGCCGGTGGAGTTGCGTCTAAAAGTATCAGACTAGAGAAAGTGATTGGCGCGTCAACTTGCTACTAGAATTAGACAATGGAATATCTCTATAACGGCATTAGTTACCTGCCTCGTGCATGCATAACCCACGATAAGCCCACAAGTACGAGGGTATATGGAAGGAAGCCCTCGTGTTTCCGACATATATATAGTATGGAATTACCTGTTCTTCAGCCTCAGCGAAAGGATCGACGAACACCTGCGCGACATCTATCACAATGTCCTGAATGGGCCGGTCCTTATTGTCCACCTCTATCTGCTCCATGGCAGTAAGCGTGTCCATACCGCCGACCAGCTTGCCGAAGATCGTGTGCTTACCGTCCAGTTGTTTGCACGAACGGAACGTTATGAAACTGGAATCGAGGCGGTTTCACATTATAATAGCTGTAATTTGTTTTGGAGCCTGCTTCTTGATCTCATCCAGAAAGACCAAATAGCGTGTATTTTCAGATTGTTAGCAATTTAAAAAACAAAACCTTGCCCTAGGAAATTCTCCTATATCGTGAGTGCGTTTACAAACATTTAAACTCACTAACACAGACCCGCAGAGTATGAAAAATCGACCAATCGCATGCGAAAGACGCGATGTGGTTTTCCGTATATGTGATTGGTCGAATTTTCATACTCTTTGCCTTGTCGAATTCATTACGCAGTAAGGCTGCCGGTAGTAACTATCTGTAAGCCATACAAATTTTGTTCCGTGCGGGAACAAAACCCGCGTCACGCAGCGCAGCAGTTAATCGCCCAGCCACTGCGCCAACAGTGCGGACACATAACTGAGGCGGAAAGACGCATGCTCAGGCAAGAAGACGAAGTAGACCGAGTACATAGCCGGCTATTAAGAGACATCCATCGACGGTGATTTATAGTATTGTCTATAGGTACTATAGACAATACTACTAATACTAATACTATAAATCATACAAAGGCAGGGTTTGATGGGATCCCAATCCCTGGGACTGTTAGAATTTATAAGCAAAAACTTTTTGAATTACGTTGTGAAATGTGGTATTTCGTAATCCACCACCTTTATTGCTTGTAAAGTCTTAAAGTCTCCGCCAGATAACAAAAAAATAAAAGTCATTGATCCGACTTGTACCAAAAAGTATAATTACATAACTTGAAAACATGATTTCGTTTAAAGAGATATTTTGATAAATTTGGTATAGGCGCAGAACCATTTTATCCATTTAAATTAAGTAAATCGGCCCACGCGTTTATGAAATATTAACTCATTACTGAATGACTAGTGAAAGGGTCATGGTCTCCCGCCCCTTATCAGGATACGTTATTTTTGATCGCGTTAGCGACACTGCCTTTAGGCGCAGAGCCCACAGAAATGGCGTCGGGCGCAGACGGCTTCCTATTCCATTCTAATTTCAAACAAAATACATGGAATAAAGCGCAATTTAGGACACACGATAGGCCGGAAGCTCTACGCGGGGGTCGTGCGGTCCATGGCCCTTTACGGCGTGTTACCTGAGGCGGCGACCAGCCCGCTCGTTGAATGCGTCCCACATTAGCGCGCACATAGTGGCGCGAGGAGGCGGAACTCCGCTGCCACGACAAATCGCGGCTCGGCAGACAGGGCTCCGGCAGGATCTCATGGCGACATGGAGAGAGCGACTGTCGCAACCCAGTGCTGGGCACGCCACAATTGCGGCGATAAGGCCCCTCTTTGTGGAGTGGCTTGAGAGGCGCCACGGCGCCTTCACCTTCCGCCTGTCGCAGTTCCTCACCGGACATGGCTGTTTCGGGAGGTTCCTTTTCAGGATAAGGCGGGAGGATACGCCCGGGTGTCACCATTGTGTGGATCGCCCGGAGGACACGGTGGAGATCTGCCCCGCTTAGCCGGAGCAAAGCAGAAGGCGGAACGCGTGAGGGAGACGCATCGGAGACGCCCTCACGCCCCTAGCCACCGCAGGAGACGCCCTGGGCGACGGGAGTTGTAAGCCTATTCCCGGTCACTGTAGGCGCGGGCTTGCGTACGGCGGGTAATGGGTAGCTCGCCGTCCGATAAGGACCAGACCCGAGTCGACGGCGCGTAGTGTTCCACGCACGCCTCAAAGAGATGTCAGAAAAACTGACGGGATCCACTAGGGCGGATGCCTGTCTGGGTCGCGGATAAATTTGAAAGAGAGTTACCGCGGCCATGGGGGTTTTAGTCAGTAAAAGTCAGACACGTCCTGTGCCAGTTGGATCCCGTTCCCGTTCCCGTTGGATGATTTCCTACCCAAAAATATGTCGTTGCTCGGACGTGGTTACGACGCGCCATTTCGGCACCCGCGCTTTATCAAATTGCGCTTTATTGCCATGCATTTTGTATGAAATTTGAATGGAATAGGTAGCCGCACGTGCCATGTGACCTGCGCCTTACAGTTTTTTCATATCGTTTTGAAATATTGGAATACATTGATAGACAGGTGTTAACGACTTTTATTTATTTATCTGGCGGTGACTTTAATAAAACGAAAGTAAGTACACTCACAACTGTGATCCATTGGTATTCGGTCCAGAGTTCGCCATGGACAGCACTCCTCTGCCAGTATGATGCAGGTTTGGTTTGACCTCGTCTTCAAATGGTTTCTTCCACACCGATTCGCCGCCCAGTCCTGTGCCAGTTGGATCGCCGCCTTGTATCTGAAATTGTTTCATATACCCCGTATTTGTATTTGGAATCTTTGAGGACTGAATATTAAACTTAAGAGTATAAGAACACTGCAATCAACTGTTTGTAACTGCAGAAGTTCATTCAACTTACTGCCTGAAAAGTTGGAAAGTAGAAAAAAAAAACTTACCATAAAATTTCGAATAGATCTATGGAACTTGGTGCCGTTGTAGTATCCATTGTTACAATGCCTCATGAAGTTGTCGCACGCTTTCGGCGTTAAGTCACAGTAAAGCTCAAAGTTTAGAGGACCCAGATTTGTCACCAGTCTCACATATCCTGAGAAAATGAGGATAATATTTCAAATAAGGTGAAAGAAATCTGTGGAGAAGTGGCAGTGTAGATAGATTTAATACAGGTATGAAGTACACACTATGATAGAGGTACACATATGAGATAGGGTAGTCTACTAACTAGTTTTAAGAATTAGAAATCTCTGAAGGTGTTGTAATAGACTAAAAATATTAAATTAACAGCTTCTGCCCGCGGCTTCGCTCGCGTAAAAAGGTTTTTTATCATCACAAGGGAATACAAACTATCCTATGTCCTTCCCAGGGTCTCAAATTATCTCCATGCCAAATTTCATCTAAATCGGTTCAGTAGATCCGGAGATTACCCCTAAAACCTCACAAACTTTACCTCTTTATAACTACCTACCATAACTACCCTACCCTACCCTAAATGGAAAAAAATACACACATAAACCATCTACTAAATAGTCCGAACAAAGCCTAAACATTTGGTTTGGATAGGGAACTCAAGAACGGGCTCACCGTTCTTGAGTTATAAAATTACAACGAAAAGTGGCATTGATTTTTATATATATGTATATAGATTAAGAAAAAAGTAAAGATATATAAGTAAAGGTATAAAAAAACCAAAAAACTTTCCCAAACATTTGCAAGGCAGAAAGGAGACACAAGCTAGCAACCAACCTTTTTTCTTGACCATATCATATTTGACATCATCTTCACAGATGATGGCTGCTTCATGAATTGTCTCTGGCATCATCGCAGTGGAGGTAAAGCTGGCTGCCACCATGCCAGTGGAGTAGTGAGCAGCATTGAACTTATCTGCAACCTAACATGAAAATTTGGCAGAAAACATATGCCTTGAAGATGATGATTTATAGCAGTCTTTAGCCATTCTTTCTATTGATGTTCTAAAAGGTACTTCAGTAGATTGCGTACAAGTCAGCATTATGGTTCGTTGCGGTATGTATTATATTAAATATATAGGTGTATGTGTATTTTAAGCAACTTATTATTAAATTTTTTGCTTTCTACATTTTAAACAATGCACCTGCCATGTTGTCTCTTCACCACCCTTGGTTGACTGGTAGAGAATGCCGGAAGCATTAAGTCCGCCATTGTACTTTTGTGCATGCCTTCTTAGGATATGTACCTAATTACATCTCATTCTATGCCCATCCTTCTTCATTGGGGACTTGGAATAAGCAATTTTAACTTGCCAAAGTGCCTATTGATGGTCTATAACTGTTTTAAATGCATTTAACCACTTTTCTCAACTCAAAAGCCTGAAAGATTATACCAACCTCTTTCTTAACTTCTTTCTTCTCTGGTGCCTTGTACTCCTTCTCTAGTTCTTGCAAGATATCTTTTGTTTCAGCTGAGACATTCTTTAGCCTTGCATGAGGATCTTTCCTCATTGCTATTTCCTCTGTAAAATAAACACAGATTATATTTATGGCTGGACCAGAAGAGAAGAGTAACTTCATTACTGTCTCAGAAAATACACTTTGATACTAAATGATCTTTATAAATGTAAAATCAACAGAATAAAGAGCCTTAACACAATCTATACTAGTATTATAAAGTTTGTTTGTTTGTTTGAACGCGCTAATCTCCGGAACTACTGGTTGGAATTGAAACATTCTTTTTGTGTTGGATAGTCCATTTATCGAGGAAGGTTAAAGGCTATATAACAACACGCTACGACCAATAGGAGCGGCGCATAAATAAAAATGTTGCAAAAACGGGCAAATTATTCTTTGTTGAGGGCTTCCGTTGCATGCGCTGCGTAAACGGTTTAAGTAACGCAACAATCATGTATGTAGGATGATAGGTAGGGTAGGGTAGGGTAGGTAGGTAGCCAGTTGACAGGAGCAAAGCCGCATGGGACAGCTAGTGTTGCATGAATGTGGAAGTTTCGAACTAGTTGTATAACCTAGGCATACAATTATTATGTCTAAGTAGTGTATTATTTATGTTAATTTGTTCACTGACAGCCCTAAATTCTATTCCTGTTGCTCAGTCCATACAAAGGTTGTCTGTAAGAGATTGCCTCATGCGATAAGACTGCCCATTCTACACTTGTTATTGTGAACGTTTGTCCTGTATGTTTTTTGTGGTGTACAATAAAGTTGAAAGTTGGCAAAGTTGGTCTGTAAGTTTTTCCAAAATAAAATGATAACTTTACCTTCAGTTTCCACCCTCAAATTATTCTTGATATGATGAAAAGTAGAAATATTGAACTTGTTTAAGTTATTCGGATCCTGTATGACAATGATATCAGTTCTTGCAAATGGTGTGTCATTGATAAGGTCCTTCCAGTTTTTTCCTTTAATGTTAAGCTGTTCAACGGCCTCATTTGAGTACACATTACCGCTGGTTTTGATAGCAACAATGTATGAATTCTTTGTAAATGGTTTGAAGAGAACGGGACAGTGATAATCCTCTTCAGCATTCTTGAAGAAGTTCAATTTTGTTAGAGACTTGATGTCTTGTTTCTGGAAAAAGGGGTTTTTCTAATGTTTACCAGATTGATTTTTTCAATAACAAGTTAGGTTTTTGGTTTCACTATTTGGGCAACATGTATTTTATTTACACAGGTAAAATATAAGTCTACTTACTTTCCCCGTCACGGGGTTAACTTTAAACTTCTTTACGAACTCTAGTATGGCCTGTAACTCGAATATATTGCCATCTGCATCGCAGTAAGGGTCGTCAAATGGCTGAAGACACAGGCAGCAATGGTCATATGGTAAGCGCTTGAATGTAGTATCCTCTTCCTTGGGAGTGCCTGATCTTTTGCCTCCATACAGTGTAGTCCACTCCGTGTACGTTAGATACCTAATAATTCACAAATATGAATTTATAAACATACAAAAGAATTAGAAAAATTACTGAAGGAAGGTGTTACTTGAACTTGCCGTGTAAAACTTACATTTTATCCTTTTGGTGCTGTCGTTTACCCATTTTGCTTGTTGTTCTGTTACGCTTCTTGGAAAAATATTAGAGATGCACAAAAATCTTCAGCTCAGCTTCGGCACTTCCCAAAATTTCAACCAAACACCTAGTATATTATAGTAATCTTTGCAAACACTGCACTAAATAAGTTTCTCTGTGAAACATAAACACAGACAGACAGACAGACAGACATGAGACAAAACCTGTGGTGGGCTGGCTGGGTTGCTGGTGCTGCTGCTGTGGACAAAAGTAATCTTTGGGACTATCTCCTATCTCAATGATCGACATTCAAAAGGTGTGGTCCAGTCCTTGGCAAAAAAGCAATTTGAGCATATCTGTAGCACAGACAATATTTTATTCACAGATTTTTCAGCACACTCTTTTTATTTATGGGCGTGAAGCGCGCTATATACATTCAATTCTGAAATTCAGAATTTCTTTATTGTTTTGCCACTGCCATTACTACCACACTCTATTACGCAGTTTCAGTCTGTGTATTTTTAGTTTACCCACCTCACTGCAACTGCACAAAGAAAGATTAGGGACGAAAAAATTATAGATGAGATTTTATTTTGCTTTTTACTACATTGGCAACACCATCACCATCACCCGGCCAAAAAAAAAGTTAGAGAAAATGTCGGAATTTGGATTTGGTTGTGCTTGGTGTAGTTTTTCATAACTTCATGATTTTAATTACTAAATATTGCTTATTTTCCTAGCAATAAGCTAGCACAATTAGTTTTAACTTCAATCTGTAAGTATTCAAATGCCTGAGGTACTTTTTACATGTATTTGATATAAATCTGAGCTTGTGTGCATTCCGTGAATTTCAGTCGTTGTCGTTGTTTGTGTTGGTGAGGGTGTCTGACAAATGGATGAAATGTGGTAGAAGAGGATTGAAGCTCTGAAAACCTAGCCGGAACACACCAAGTTCGAGTTTTATCTTTGAATAAGGTATAATTAATTCGTCTATCTCTTATCATGGAGCTGTATTCGTGCGAAAAGTAACAGGCTGCCTATTTACGCTTTGCAGTGCGGGGCATCTAACACGGAGATAACACTAATAGCGTTGCACAAATTTTGCACATGTCGTGGATGAATTTCGTTGTTTAATAACTATTACGGGTCGGGAGCCGTCTTTCTCATTCATTTGGGTCACCGGTGAATCAAAAAATTGTAAATTATCGGATAACGCCAGCCCACAAGATGGCCGACTGTTATTCGTAAGGTACAAATAAATCTTTTACCATTACGTTTTGCATTGTTATTTTGAGTTTAGTAGTTCAGCAATTGTGAGTAGAACGCCGTATATTTTGTTTGTTTGAATGTTGATGTTTGGTGTAATAAATCCAGAGATTAGAAATGTCTTTGTTCTAGTGATTTTGTTCTTGCTTGAAATAAAAAAAACATGTTGATCTTTTGTGATTTTGTAACTAAAAATTACTTGCAATGTAGTTGTGGCTGCATTTATGTCACTCACAATCAATTATTCTACAATGATCAATGAGGATCATTTCTCCCTTTCATGTCATTGCACTTTCAGAGTTATTTGCTCATAACAATGTTGTGTCATCAAACCTGTTTATTTTTGGAGTAATTATTCTAAGAAAATTTATAAAATTTGAAAGCTAATGTCAATTCCTTTTTAAATCATGAGAGCATGTGTCATTGTTGCAAGCTATATCATCAATCATTACACTCATATCACAAGCTTCTTAACTAGCAGCTTTTTGGTGTAGCGGAATGAGACGTTTGGTGCTTTTAGATAATGAGCGGTGCGTCTGGTTCATCAGGGAGTGGTACGGGTCGCGGACGAGGCGGTTCTGGCTCAACTGGGGCAGTTGCGGACAGTAAACCAGAAGCAAAAGAAAATAAACCAAATCCTAAGATGTCGAAGGCACTTGGAACATCAGCCAAGAGGATCCAGAAGGAGCTTGCAGAGATTACACTAGACCCGCCACCAAACTGCAGTGCAGGACCAAAAGGAGACAACCTGTATGAATGGGTGTCCACCATCTTAGGCCCGCCTGGTTCGGTGTATGAGGGTGGGGTTTTCTTCCTAGACATCCATTTCTCACCAGAATATCCTTTCAAACCTCCCAAGGTACGTATTTTTATTTAGTTCTATATTTTTTACAAAGTCAAAAGTAATCTTTTAAAACACATCTGCCAATTTTTTATACTATGTCATCAAGAGGGTCAAGGATTATTAACCTGGCCATAAATCATTTTGACAGTATCTTGGTCTTTGGAACATTGCATTCTCTTTTAAGTTTTCAATCAAAATACATTATATTTTTCTTTATTATTGATAGGCTTGGGTTTGACCAATATCTCACATGATAATAAGTGATGATGTGATCAACCATGATAATATTATGATGATCAAAATTGTTAGTCCAAAAGTTTAACTTTAATTGTAATGACAAATACAAAAATGCAGGAAGGCTCTTGATAATAATGATAGTTTTCAATTAGTAGGTACCTAGAGAAATTATTTTCCTCATATTTCTTGGATTCTTCTCTGATACCTAATTTAGGTGAAGGACTTTATACAGAACAAACACATAATTGGATTTCCAATTCTCTAACAACTCTTGATAGTTCATATATCCATATTGTATGTTTTTTTTCTTAATACAAATCACTGAAACAGACATTTCAATGGTTTTGAATACAATAGAATTAAATGCGGAAAGGTAATTAATTATTAATCACTCATACAAAGTAGCTAATTAATATTGAATACAAACATTGAAGAAAGCAAATATTGTAGACCTACTTAATTATGATTACACTTCTGGTTAAAACAGGCGCCTTTCTCGCAAAACATTTAATACGAGCCTCGGCCAATGGCTTCGCCCACTTTAAAAATATACCAAAAATACTCCCAGCGCCACCAAAAAAAAACCTATTTCCTAATCCAGGTCATGGTCTAGCCATGTGCCAAGTTTCATCAAAATCCATTCAGCCGTTAAGGCATAAAAAGATTACAAACCGACTGACATCATTTATAATATTAGTAGGTCTTGATTGTTCGATTGTGACGTCTCAGAAAAAAAAGTCTTTAGGTATATCTTTGTTAATTAGATTGAACCGATGTTTTTTAATCTTTCGTTATTGTCAATAAATAGGAATCCACACGTAATTCCGTGTTAAAAAAGCTCATTATAACTTTTCGCGACAAACTTGATCCAAAGCCCCTAAAATTCTATTCATGCAACATAATGAAAAAGGAAACAGCAATATCAATCATGGCTTATCCATTCCACCCCTTGCACTAACGTACCTATGGATACAACATCAAATCAATTCAGTCTCCCCAAACCCTAGCCGGCCGTGTCTAGCAACGCCCTAAACCGAGGTCCGAACTGCGAGGGGTCGCAGAACGCCCCTAGTATTTAATTAGTGTCGACATCCCTCTGCACTCGCCATCGTCCGACAAATCAATCAGGGAATGCCAGACAGGCCTACAAAGTTCATTACACATCGTGTTTATTTGGAGAGGAAGGTAAAAATTGTGAAAGATGTCGGGCAATTATCTTTTGATACAGATCTATTCTACGATTTTCAATGAACTTCATAAGGATGACAATAGTTACTAGAATGTAGGACGAGGGCAGGCAAAAATACATCGCGGGCGCATCACATCGATCAATGTCATAGGTACATCATTTTCTCGACTCATCAAAATGTATTGTGCATCACACCTACTTAGCCTCACACGATATCCGTGTAGACAGAATAACCAATTTACCGACTCGCGATTTTTGTACGCATTCATCTCGATATTTCGGTCGTATCTTTACCTCATCTAAATTGGATCCCAATTATTAGTTTTTGTTCAATGTCGGAACAGGCAGAAGGTTCTAAGAAATACTTTTGGGTTAGACCTCGCCTTTCAAACTACCTTTTCTGCGGTTGCAAGGGTATTGAATCTGGTATAATAAGCACAACGTTACATCGAGCGAATTATTAACGAGTTTCGTAACTATTTATCGCCATCCGGGTTTGCACTTAGTATGTGTTGTAAAGGTGGTGGTTTCACTCGTTAGCAATATTGTTACGTGGGGCGACCCTCAGAGTGTCGAGTTACGGGTGCTGACGGCGCATCATAAAGGCATTTATATTTTACAGACAGACGCCACAAATGCAATTTGTTTTTAGCTGATATTTAATATGAAACTGATTTACATTTAACACGATGGTCATCTTACATAAATTCGCGTGTTTTTCCAATAGGGTTAGGCAGAAACTACAGAACGCATTAATTTTTTTTCTCACTTTGCTATCCTTACTCCTCTTGATGGTAGTCAGTACGCATATTTTTGTAACACATTTCACACATTGCCCTTAATTCTCTTGCAAATGGCGTGAGACGAGATTCGTTTTCGTCCCTCCTATAAATAGCTGATGGCGTCACCAAAAGTACCTGTATCCTTTTTCGCGATGCAGTTTCCTTTATGCGAATTTTATTGCCATTACTCTGGGCCTTGCCGGCTTGTATAACAGATAGATAGTTACTACCCCGTTTGGGTTTACCAATGGATAAGGGATTTAAATTTTTATCGTAGTTTGATGTTCGAATAATAGTATTTCAAATATTTTACCTCTTTTCGCACAAATCTCGGTCAGTCGGGCTATATTCTGTCAACTTTCGCGTGATTGAACTCTCCGTGCTATTTTCCGTTGAGGCAATATCCTGAGTAGATATACGGATCTCAAATAGACGGACCTTGTCGTGATCATTGATTCTTCGTACATTGACCAGAGATTATAAATTAGGTTCCTACTAGTATTGGACCTAGTCGATGAAAGGCAAATTCGGATAGAAACCTATCTTGTATGTCCAAAGCATTTTTTTTTTGTTATACTCTTTTATCTCTCGATCTTTATTTTTTACGCATATACGTATACGCATTTTTTTGTAGTTTAACGTCATATCATAGTTGCCTGTATGACGTTAAACTACAAAAAATGCGTAAAAAATGTTATTGAAACTGTCACCCGCACATGCTACAGCGCAAAGAGTGTAGTCGATAATACTCGAGCATAAAACAACAAAGCTATGAAAGAAGAGACAAGCTATATTATATCCTATTTCTTGTTTTCAAATACTATCTACTTAATACTTAATATTATGATCACTCAAGATACAGTATTTGTCATATGATGGTAACGATGATTGATTCCGAAAGGTGATCAGCTCATGAATATTTGTAGTTCCTTATTAGTAATTACTAATAATGAAGCTTTTTCCCGTGGAAACGCGCACATTTTCTCACAGAAACCATGCATATTTTCGGCATAAATATAGCCTGTCACTCAGTATTAGTTTATTAATTATGTTTCTTCTCTGTTCCAGGTGACATTCCGGACTAGAATATATCATTGTAACATCAATAGCCAGGGCGTGATATGTCTAGATATTCTCAAAGACAACTGGTCGCCAGCGCTGACAATATCGAAAGTTTTACTATCTATATGCTCGCTGCTCACTGACTGCAATCCAGGTATGATACTCTTTTCTTTTTACATAATATAAGTAGCTTTTTCCCGTGGCTTCACTTCCGTAGTCTTTCCCACAGGAACCTTACAATAGGGTAGTTTACTGAAAATTTGTTTTTTGTCCGTCAGGTAGATTAATAAAAAATATTGGACACGTATTTTTCTTTTGGCACGTAAACATAAAGTGACGACGATATAATGCGTTGAAATATCGTGAAACGTCACGCCACTAGTACACTTTATACTGTCTTAGTGACGTCACAAGCCCCTACTCCTGATCTTTGTTGCGCTTTAACTTTGTATTTGTTTTTTGATTTGTTAAAGCAAAAAATACGTGTCTAATATTATTTCATAATCTCAGTGACGGACTAAATAGAATTATCATTTTTCTACCCAGGAAACACCTATTTCTGAGATATAAGTGGCCTATGGCGCTCGGCTCAGTGCTAGTCTGTCAGTGAGGTTTATTTCGTAGATGGGTCAGTACTTCCAAGAGATTACCTTTTACAAACAAATAAACAACATTACCTCCATATAATATTAGTTGAGGTAGTTATTATAGCATGGTCTGCACAATTACCTTCAAAAAAATAAAACAAAATGTTTTTATTATTAGTTATTACTCATACATTTATACTGCATTACATAATTGGAAGTAGCCCCAGTAAGTAATAATTATAAATTATACTTGTAATGGGGCTATCTCACCACTTTCCATCCTATTATTATTGTTTTAATAACAAATTAACTTACCTTTTAGATAATAAGGGTAGCTGCTTTGAACCCTTATCAGTATACCTAATTTAATGAGCCATTTTACTGCCAAGAAGAGTCACTTCAATAATGCAAACAAAATCAAAAATATTATTTTTGTTTTAGGAATCTCTGCCTATGCCATTTAGTGATTGATATTCGTGAAGATAGAAACTACTGCAAATTATTCGAATCGATAATATCCTTTATATGTAGCTTGGTTAAGTTTCTAACAACAAAGCTTTTGCTCCATAGTCTGGAGAGGTCAAAGCCCTTTTGTCCTCTATGTCCTCTTGATGTTTTGTTCATGTTTGAAGTCCTATCGCGCGTGTGTATTTATATCGATACTAGTTTGTAGTGCGTCGTATATTAAAAATCGATGATGGATGGAACGGGAATTCTAATTAGATAGATAAAAGTTTGAAGTAAATATTGGATCAGAATTTGGTCTATTTTTATGATTCACACATAGATAAGATGGGAAGTTTAAACGGTAAATTTTATTGCAAACCAGCTTTTATTAATATTACCTCTTATTTAATATAACGAATTTGAATGTCAATCATTAGCAACAATTAGGACTGAGTCGTGGCTTATTGATAATACAGCCACGTTTTTGCTCAGCCGTGGCGACATCACAAATTTACGACTAGATATTTTCTTTTTTGGCATGAAGTTTTGGAACGAAGTTTCTTATCGCGCGTTGCGAAAGGGGGCTAGACGGAAAAAAAATAAGACCAAAAGTTGTACCGACACTTTTTGCTATAGTTGTAATTTTTTATTTTTTTATGACGTGTACCAAAGAATAGACAGACAGAGTGCATATATATTTATAGACGGAAAAAAATAATAATTACAATTCCTTCACTAATTAATCGAAAGGAACTTCGTTCCATCTGGGTGTCCCTTGACACCTCTCAATTTTTTATTGTTTATGGTGACTAACGGTTTTCAATTGTCAATTTCAGCTGATCCTCTGGTAGGCAGCATCGCGACGCAGTATCTCCAGAACAGAGAGGAGCACGACCGCATCGCACGCCTGTGGACCAAGCGCTACGCGACATGATTGCGCTGCCCCCGCCAGCCGCCAGCCGCCACGGAACAACCTGCAGTATCATACTCAATACCATTCTGTTCTAAATCCATCCTGTTCACGTAAATGTAAGCTTATAATGTTATATCCGATCACACCGCGCTCCCTGAGACACATTTGTTAACATCACTCACTACACTTAACGAATGTGCCCCGTCTAGCGCGAGATGTTTACAGCTTATTAATTTTTAGTTGCAATTAATGTGATGTCAACATGCTTAATTAAAAAATGACGGTCTGAAATAATTTTAGAATGATGAACGATTTAGTTGTGATTTGAATGATTTTCTGTTAATGTTTCTAGCTCTGTGTTATATGAATACAGTGGTAAGTTTACTAATGAAGTGTATCGTAGGTTTAACCAGTGATTTGAGTCAATTTTGCCGCTATAACGCGATGATCTCATACACTCTTCAACTGTTACTACTTATGTGTAAGAATGTCTGGAATATTGCAATGCAGACTATTATATAATTATGTATATTATTTGGGAATCGCCATTACTGTCCCGAAAATGTTTCTAATTTCAGGGTAAAACTTGCATGTCGTATTGGATTAGAATAGCAGTTTGTGAAACAATATTTTACTGCTGTCAGTAATGTATGTATCCTCCAAATTTTAATTTTATTCAATTAAAAGTGAAGGTTACCAATATTTTTTGGAAATCAATCGCCATTGTCCCGTAAAATTTTCTAATATTCTCAAAACAATATTTTGTTACTGTCAATGTCTATACAATTCAATAAATCAAAGTTTTTTTCGTTTAGTTTGGCTTTTTTTCTGCACAACACGAAAATAATTGCGTCGTCTTATGAACTGTCTACAATATGAAACAACAGTTTTCTTCCACATTATGTATGACATTTATACATTGTCTACCTCCGCCACTAAAGTCTTCAAATGAGTTATTGAATGCTTTTAATTTCTTATCCTGTTGTGATTAAAATTCTGTAATTTGCAATAATATAATAGTACTTATATTTCTTGGATAGAACGTGACAGAACTGGCAGCATTGACAAGTACAAACAAAGACGGTTTTAAAAAAAAAACATGAACAACAAACCGGTCCATTATTGACTTCAATGCTTTGTAATTATAATTAAGAAATCTTATTTCATGACGAGGCAATCAGTTGCTAATTTTCTAGTGAGATGTCACAGGCTAAAGAAACGCAAAATTCTAGTTTTGTGAATGTATAAATATGAATGGCTTGTGTCGGAGGGTCAAGTTTTAGGTCAGCCGGTTGAAATACTACATATTATATTTATTAATCGAATCTAGTTTGGGTTTTTTTTTATTATTTTCGAAGGCCGAATCAAAAAAAACCGAAAAAGCCTTATTTGACTGAAAATAAAGGAAAGTTACATTAGATAGGTTTTTCAACTTTGTCCATTTTGTTTAGATTTAGATAGTCAAATTATTTGAAATTTTAGGACTTCGTAACAAAAGGATTTTGGAACTTATTATTTGTTTGTTTTTATTTGTGCAATCTATTGTGGTTTTATATGAAATAAATAATTGAGTTATATTTTTACATTATTCACTATAGTATACAATTTAACATTGAGTAGAATATGTCTGGGATATTATAATTAATAACCTATTTATTTTTATAATATGGGCTTATGAAAGTATATATTACATACTGTGTTATATGTTTTCGTTGTGATTGTTTGATGAAAGTGATTCGACAATATGTATTATGCGGCGTCGTCATATAAGCAGCGGACTGTGGATTTGATAGCATGTTTACTCGTTATCACATATCAATGTAACACCCGAACGAAGAAGTAAAATTCAAGTTTATATAATAATACTTTCGACTTTTATAATTTCTTGATGAAGTGCCAAAATACAGGCACATCGGCCTCCGCTCCAGTCTGACATCTCCAACTTTTCTAAAATATTCCGTTTAGTATGTAAACAGTATTAGCATGTAAGTTATTTTATTGTCTAGATAATGTATGTCTTAACCCTAGTACTAATTAGAATTTTAGCGTTGTAATGATTTTAGCTAAAAGTGTAAGTATGTCGCGCGTATATGAATGTTTTGGTGATACCGTCGTGAAAATGAAGATTTTATAAATTGGGTGATATCGCGAGTGTCGGAACTGGTGCTGTGAGATTCAGATGCTTGCGACATACAGCAGGTGAATACTGACTTGTATTCGGGACTGGTATATTTTGTCATTGTGATTTTTTAATTAGTTTATTATACTGTGACTCGAAATGTGTTGCTTGCAAGACAACAGCTGTATTTAACGCTACTGATGTTCCTCGAAATTCAACGTTCATGTTCTGATACCTAATAACCATCCTTTGTTATTACAATTATATTCATGGTATAAAATAGTAAAATAAAAATGTGTGTAACTAGGACACTGAATGCTGTTTCATTATAATCCTGATTAAAACTCATTTTTGGATAATGCAAATTTTATTATAAATATACACGACCAAGAACACTTTTCAAAGGTTACAATGCCCTAATGGTTTCGTTTTTAAATTAGATGCAATTCTTATAATTCACTTAGAATAGAAAATATCTTGAGGACTTCGTATCCGAAGGGAGATCGCGTCTTGGTTTGTGACATTGCGTCTAATCAACAAACGAATCGTACAAATATAAGTATTAATAATAAATGTGCACCACTTCTACATTGGTTATATATGAATAGTAAAAGGTACAATAATCATTTAAATACTAGAAAATTTAATTGAGATTAGATAGGTATAAAAAGTAGGAAATTCCGATAAAGTTTTTGGCATAATGTATCCATTTCTATTCGAAAAATCAGTCTTCTACACTGAGCACACTTAATTGTGAACTTTTAAGAAAATCTGTGCATTGTGCTTTTATCACTCCCTCACTTGCAAATACATATGGCAAAGTTTTTAAATTACACGCATTTTATGTAGACAATACAGTACCTCCTGATACCACTAATGTTGGACTTACGTAAAAATTAAATCTTACAATAAAATGAACAAATTATCTGGCATAACAATAATAAGATAAATTATTACAAAATATACATGACGATAAATTATTTCAAAATATACATGACATCGTACAGGTGTATTTGATCACAACTTAGAAAAAAAAAATGATTTAGGTACTTGTTGATAATATTGGGCACTGCCTTTTAACATCTAGATCTAAAGATTATGCAAAAATATACCGTTTTACGTGTTTATACGGTCTCGTACTGGCTGCGAATGGAGCGAGCGAGACAGCACGCGAATATCACACCAAGCAGCTGGAAAAGAAAATCAATCTGTTATTCATTGTTCTAAAGGTTCTGGACTCAATAATTTCACTATTAAATTGTTTAGTACTGGACTTGCACCCTTAACCTAATTTATTTTGGGATTGGCGCAACATGTATTCTTCCATACAATCAATCTGCCTAGCCTTTTCCCAACTTGGGGTCGGCTTCCAGTCTTACCGGATTCAGCTGAGTACCAGTGTTTTACATGGAGCGACTGCCTATCTGACCTCCACAACCCAGTAACTGGGTAACACGGTACCCCTTGGCAAGACCTGGTGTCAGATCTCAGGCTTCTGATTACCCGTAACGACTGTCAAGATCATCAAATGACAGCCGCGACCAACGGCTTAACGTGCTTGCCGAGGCACGGAGGAAACCCTGTATGTTGAAATAATCACCCATCCGCGGACCAACCTCGTCAAGCGTTGCTTAACCTTGATGATCGACCAGTGCTGGTATTATTTAGCATTCTTCCATACGAGAAGTATTAATCATCTATCGTGGTCAGGATGACAACAAGTTCCACCACACATGATTCAAAATTGCTTAACATTGGACTTTGTGTGCTTGGTCACTCCCATCCTTGTGTTTCCACTTTTTATAATAAAGCTCTATGAGTATTAAAGGTGTATATGTATTTACCTGCACAATAGCAACTCCTATACCAACGCCGCCAAGCACCATAGCGATCTCTTGGAAGTAAGCCACGAGCTTGTTCAGGCAGCCCTCCTTGTGGAAGTGTTCGGACGTCTCAGTGCAGGGCGCGGGCACGCCGGCGGTGATCTCCTGGCCGGAGCAGCAGGTGTTGGGCAGAGTTATGTTGTTGGCGGCCCAGTCTGCGGGACTGTAGATACCGCAGCATTGCAGCTGGAAATGGAAAAGTGAAGGGTCCAGTCATTTATTTATTTAGCCTGTAATGTTCTACTGCTGGGTAAAGCTCCAAAAAACCGGCCAAGTGCGTGTCGTACTTCGCGCATTTAGTTTTCATTCATATCAGAGGAAAATCTGATTTATCAATTTATTGGTATTTGCTAGTAAAATATAAGTAATAACTAATATAATAAACATTATCACCTTTCAAGTTCGTAGGAAGTTAAAGTTCTTCAGAACAAAATTGTGTGACAGACGATGGACACGTGAGTGACATAAATAGGGCTCCGTTTGAACACTTTGGGTACGGAACCCTAAAAATAAGACAAGATCTAATAAGGTAAGTGCCTGATTGTAAAATAGTTACAACTAAACACTAATATTTTACTGACAATGTCACTTCTATACAATCTTGTATAATATGGATAAACATAACGTATTGTGCACGCCACATGGCCGTGGCCATATGAAACGTTTCATATACCTAGCCACGAATGAATATGTAATGAATCCAGACAAAGAAATCCCTGCAAACAGACTCAAATGGAACGGATATGTCGAAATTAGTTATACCTGTCTTACCTCGCCGATTAGATTATTATTTATTTTTAAAACTTTTTGCAAAAGTTGGACTTAATTAATTAATTTCTTGAGATAGGAAGGCTTGATCACTAGATGATAACATGGCATGGAATGGACAGTCAGCCCCGGTAACAACATCTTGCTGACTAGACAAAATTTTTATTCAGCAATGAATCATTCTCAAACCACTTCGCCAAGTCTTATATCCTCATGGATACCCTTCATCTGGGGAGAACAAAGTTATGTTGGACATCTACCGTCTCAATCACCATGGTCCCAAAATATGAATTGGGAGTCCGGGAGAAATTCGTGCATTCGCTTGCACCGGCTGGGTATCATTTTCGTACCTACCTTAATCAGAAGAACTTACTCCATCATGCAATAATCCTACAAACATAATACTCACATCAGTCTGAACGATGTCGAATGTCTTAGCGACGTCCTTGTTAGTGGGGTATTCCTTGATGGTCTTGTTAAGGTGATCCACTATGGAGTTCTCCAGATCCTGGTGCTTCATGTAGCCTGCGATGCCGACAGCCAGCTCAGCCACGAAGATGATCAACAGGAACACTGAGAACTGAAAAATAGAAAAAATATAATGTTAGGCTCGTTTTAAAAACTGCTTACTAATCACGCTTGGCGTTGGGTTATCTTGGGGGTCTTGGGTAAAATCTGTCATCGGATATTTGCACCTGAGCAGAGTTAACACACGGTTGGAAAGTAACTTAAATAAGGAAATAAAGGGTGCATCAGAATGTTTTTCCGTTTTTGATACTTGAAAAAAGGTTTATTTACTGTTGAATTAATGAGCAGTATTTCAATTTTTACTTTTCAAGTAGCCCTATAGGAGAACATCAGCACGCGTTTAATCTGAGCTATTTTATGCTGCCATATCACAAGGAATAGTCAGTTGGTCCCTCACTTTTTTGCGTGTGATTGAAGATTTTAGTTTCAGGAAAATTGAGTGTCAGGAAGTGGAGGATGCACATTTAATAAACAAAATTGGAAAACTGCTCATTAATTCAACAGTAAATAAACCGAGTTGTAACTAATTCTAGTACCTCTTTTTTAAGTATCAAGAACGAAAAACATTCTGAGACTCCCTTTAAAATTGGGTGCTACTATTGGTCTCTTTGTTTTTTATAAAAGAAACCTACACAAACACAATTGAATAACAACAATCACTGCCCTATGTTCGAGGCCTTATCACCAGTCACCAGAAAGTAGGTATAATAAAATAAATGTAAATAATAACAAAAAATCCGACTGCTACCCGACATCATGTATAAATAATACCTAGTACTTGTTTTTCTCTCAATTATTTTTTAGCAGTCGGGATTTTTGTTTTTACTTATTACAGATTTTTTAGTTTTTATTAATGATCGAGTTCTGCTATCAAATTTACGCTTATCTTGGATTTGTGCCAAAATAGTTACATAAAAGTGTTACGATTACCTTTATATTTTTGGAATGGTATATTTAGTAGCTTTCATTTTGTTATGACAAAGAAAAAACAATGTATCATCCGTTTTTGGAGGAGGGTAGGGGCGCCATATTTAAAAATTATATAGTCTTTGTCACTGCCACAATTATTGAGACGAATCTAAAGACACCTCATATGTCCAGCCGGTAGCAATCCGTCCAGCCGTTTGGGCTGTAGAGCGTAGAGATACCATAAAAGTTGACTTATATATTTTAAATATATACGGTCGAAAAACATTATCCTCACGCAGTCAGGTAAAAATAAAAAGCTCGTTGAAGGCTTCTACGAATCAGGAGAGATAAAAATAACATTTGATTACACACTGTGGAGTGATGTTGATTGCCATGTCACTCTGTGTGCAAATGACGACACGATCCACAAAATGCTCGCATATCTGATTGTCCCAGTTATAGCAATTGCGGGTCTTTGTTAGTTATTTATCTAGAACATCTTATTTATCTCGTTAGTAATTGTTACATATCTATAAACCTAGTAATTATGAGTTTCATAGGAGGTGACGTCAGCTCTGGCAACTAAACTTGGCTGAACGCCCCATATTCTTTTTTAGGATAATTAACACGAGGGCGAAAAATACGTAGTGTTATTGTACTAAATGCTTATCGCGTATTATGTTTTCATTAATTAATATTTTTAATAAATCGACTTAGGCTCAGTCAGTGATGTATTTTCCTGTGTGTGCCTTGCACATCGGCAAGCTAACTTCAGGACGGCCCAGGAAGTTTGTCGAGAACTATACGTATGGTAATCGTTCACGCTCTGCGAGCGCAAAATTGCCCAAAGTCATTATAAACCCGTGTAGTCTGTACCTATGTTATTTACAGGTCAGCAACTTTTACACAAGAGTTTAATTAATCATGAAAAATCAACGAGCTAGAAAACAATTTGAATGCTACCTTCTCTGTTTTGTTAAGTTTGAAGTCTGTTTTGTTAAAAGAGTAACCATGGAGTTTCTTGCCGGTTCTTCTCCATAGGAAACGACCAACCCGAACCTTTTGTCGACGTTTTATAAGTGCCCATGTAGATATGAAATAAATAATTTTGATTTTGTTGTAGGTACCTATACCATACAACAGATAAAAAGATTTAAGCATATAATTTTCCGAATTAATCTCTACTAATGAGAGAGGTAACGGTACGTTCACAAAGAATTTCCAGGATCGTTTTTTACGGATCCGTCGCTACTGGGTGTAATGTACACACCACATTAAAAAAACAAAACGGATCAGTATTTTAATACTGTTGTGTGTGTGAAGTCGCTCATACAACTACCTACGCTATTGCCGAATAAAAACGTATACGATAAAGCGGACCTGTAAAACGGAATTTTTATTTTTTTCTTCGAATCGGCATTTTTTACTGGATCTGGAATACTGTCATGTATGTGGTGCGAACTCGCTCATACAACTACATACGTCAGCGCCGAATAAAAACGTATACGATTAAGCGGTTGTTTGTTTGTCTGGAAGAACGAATCCGACACGATTTCGAAAATTCTTTCACTGATGGAAAGCTACTGCCATACCTATAGGCAACATTTATGGAAAAAGCAACGCGAAAAAGCTAGTTTACAGTTAGTTAGTTAGTTTGTTAGTTCTCGCCAAACTTCTTGGCACCCTGAAGTTGGCTACACTGGCTGCGCAGTAGTAAATCTCATACCCAAACAGCACCGATCCGTGCCTTGCGCATCGGAAAGCCAACTTCAGGGTCTTCAAGGCGGCCAAGAAGTTTGGCGAGTACGATTGTTATTTTTATGTGAAATCATGTCAACAGAATCCTACAAACACTACAATATAATAATAAACACATGCTATGAAAATGTACTGTAAATTGAGAATAATTATTCTGAGAATTGCGTCTGAGAAAGATTATAAACATTTATTTAACTATCTGGGGGTTTTACCAACGCGAGATTACATACGTCATAATATTTTGTTATGTTCTACTTATTAGGAACATTATGATTTTGTTAATTACCAAAATACTATCGACGAAACCCCGCTTCGCCCGGGTCAAATTATATACAAAAACCGTTTCAAAATCCGTAGCGTGATTTCTCCGCTAACTTCTAGAAGTTCGAAGAAACAGAAATGTCTTCGATAGACGCAAACTTTGTTTTATACTAAGTATTTAGAAATGACCTGAATTTTATAAGGGTAGACTTTTATAAAAAAAGGTTTGGAACAGTTCAATATAATAAGAGTCCCTTCAAGTTTATAATCCCGTAGAAGTACCCATAACAAACCAGGCCACCCCACAAAATACAACAGAATCTACTGTGATGCACAAACCGCAAACCAATATCAATCTATACCAATATTATAAAGAAGAAAGATTTTTTTGTTTGTTTGTTTGTACCGAATAGGCTCCGAAACTACTGGACCGATTTAAAAAATTCTTTCACCAATAGAAAGCTACATTATTCCTGAGTGACATAGGCTATTTTTTAATCCCGAAAACGGGTCTTGTGGGGTGGTCCTCGGGAGCGAAGCCGCGGGGAACAGCTAGTGGCCTATAAGTCAAAACAGATTTGAATGTTTGTCACACGCCGTAATTTCCGAAACAATATATCATTGTGTCTCGCGTGGATTCAGTTGAGCAGTGGTGGCTTAGTGGTAAAGGTTAAAAACTTACGTAGTTCAAACCCAAGCAGACGCATTACTTTGTGTAAATCATTCCATCACCACGGCTCTAAAGACGGTGAAGGAAAACGTCGTGAGGAAACCGTCATGTTTTAGAAACAAAAATTCGAAGACATGTGAAATCCACCAACCCGCACTGGGCCCGCATGGTGGATTATGGCCCATTCCCTCTCTCACAGCGAGGAGGCCTGTGTCTCAGCAGTGGGAATGGTAAAAGGCTGATGATCATGGTGATGAGGTGTATGACACGAAGCCTCCGGGACCCCCGTATACATGAACTCCTCATAGTATGACGTTGTATTAGTAATTTTCCGAGTGCATTACTCCAGCCAGATAATGTCGAAAATCGTCATCTAAGTGCAATAGATAATTAGATATATAGCTTCTGTAATTGGTAAGCAGATTTTTAAATTTGGTAAGCTGATAGTTTTTTAATTATTTGATAAAAACAGTTCCGGCTGGAGTAACGTTACCGCAGCCAGATCTTTTGTTTTCTAACGGGTATGTTGAAATAAATGTTATCTAAATAATTAGATATCAATTTGAAATAAATGGTACCACTTATTTTATATTTGTATTTGCTATGGTTGCGAAGATATTTAAAATCCTGCTGCAGTAACGTTTGCACGATTGCTGCATCTCGAAATTGACTAAACGGATGATTATAATTTTTGTACATGACATCTGGCTAATTAGGTATAATTTGTTACGTATTAAAAAAATCCACAATAATGCACCGTTTTGAAGTTATTTTAGTAAATAGAAATATGCTATAATAGGTCCTAGCACTGCCAATAAGTGGTCCAACGACTAACTTGAAATGTTATTATATAGGTAATTACTGCATATAAATGGTACTGAAGTTTCATTAATATCCTATAGGTAATTAAAATGTTATGATGAAAGTTCAATTTGTTCCGGCCACGGCGCGCAGCTGAATTTTTTGAAGACCGATTAACTGAGTTATCTGTAGTTGTGGTAACTGAATCTTATATCAATAATTAGATATATAGTCCAATTATAAACCTGTGAAATTTCAGACTTGTACACTAATTAATTAACGAGATAATCGAAAAAACATATTTAAGAATGGTAACCCGACCAAATCTAGAATGTTATAAAAAAGCGGCCACGCAATACTTTTTACCAACCTTCTAAAATTATTAGCATAATTGTCCTTAAAAGTTGGTACAGTCACGAATGCAATTAGTTTGATTGAAAAATTAAACCTACCATACTAAAAGTTTAAATAAATTTTAAATTGCTTAAGTAAGTGTCCACTATGCCATTCTTCATATATCCACCTACCTACGTTTAACCGTTCTGTCGATGAGGTAGGTAGGTACCTACTTACTATTTACAAGGTATAAATTGCGCCTAATTCGTTTTTAGTTAATTTTATATTATGTATTTAGGTAAAGGAATGTACATGGTATAGTTAGATTAAGGTAAGTACCTATATATAATAAGGGAGCCGTAATTTTAAATCAAAGAGGAGGACTTTGCCTAACAGTGGGGCTCTGTAAAAGGCTAGATAACAAAAGATATAGAAGAAAGAAGTTGACTGCATTGATAAGTCGTTTATTTTTACTATTGTAGTTTTTTTTTTTATAAAATAAAACTTAATTTAAGAATACGGCTATCTTTATGTAATACATTTGTGATTTTTAAAATCACAATAGAAATAACAGTGGAACCTACCTACCTACTGTATGTATTTTAAGTAAGTACTTACTGCACTGTGATGTTTTTAAATTGTATTATTGTTTAGCTGTGATTCTACAATAAAACTTAATTTTAAATATGGCTATAACTATTTTACTTTAACTTATTCGGAACGCTAAGCACAACACGACATTGGCCGAAACGATGGTCATAACCTCCAGCAGCTGATGATAACTGGCAAGGTCAAAGACAAGAGGCCGAGGGGCCGCAGCCCGATCAGATGGTCTGACCATATACATTTAACGCTGAACACCAAGCTGCACGATGCACTCCACGTCGCCAAGGACAGACACAAATGGAGAATCATCGTCAGAGAAAAGTTGGTATCCTGTCACGGGAATCACGAAACTCAGTAATGCGGAACACAACGCGAGAAGGAGGAAGCACAATACAGTGAAAATAGTGAAGGTGTATAACAGTTAATAACGTTGCATAAATAAGTCCATATAAACATATCCGTGATTATTTTTGAAGTTCATTTATATACTTACTTACCTTAATTCTACTTTACTCTAGAATCCTTCGCTCCGCTCTGGATAAAAAAAAACACTCTCGCCTTTAAAATAGTTGTTTACATATCTGCATAAAATCATCATCATCTACATAAGTAGGTATTCCATATCTTTATTACCTACGCTTAATTATTTTTGAAATCAATATTCTATCTGTAGATACAAAAATATTTAATTATAACTATGTTTTACTTTAGCACTTGTGTACCCGTCTGTACCAAACACGTATTATTGTCACGTATTATCCTGTAAGTTTTAGAAGGTTAGTATAATGTATTGCGCGGCCGCTTTTTTATAACATTCTAGATTTGGTCGGGTTACCACGCTTATGTATTGTTTTTCGATTATCTCGTTAATTAATTAGTGTACAAGTCTGATATTTCACAAGTATATAATTGAACTTTATATCTAATTATTGATATAAATTTCAGTTACCACAACTACAGGTAACTCGGTCAATCGGTCTTTAAATATTTCAGCTGCGCGCCGTGGCCGGAACAAATTGAAGTTTCATCATAACTTTTTAATTACATAAAGGATACTAATGAAACTTCAGTACCATTTATAAGCAGTAATTACCTATATAATAACGTTTCAAGTTAGTCGTTGGACCACTTATTGGCAGTGCTAGGACCTATTAAAGCATATTTCTATTTACTAAAATAACTTCAAAACGGTGCATTACTGTGGATTTTTTTATTGCGTAACAAATTATACCTAATTAGCCAGATGTCATGTACAAAAATTATAATCATCCGTTTAGTCAATTTCGAGATGCAGCAATCGTGCAAACGTTACTGCAGCAGGATTTTAAATATCTTCGCAACCATAGCAAATACAAATATAAAATATGTGGTACCATTTATTTCAAATTGATATCTAATTATTTAGATAACATTTATTTCAACATACCCGTTAGAAAACAAAAGATCTGGCTGCGGTAACGTTACTCCAGCCGGAACTGTTTTTATCAAATAATTTAAAAACTATCAGTTTACCAAATTTTAAAATCTGCTTACCAATTACAGAAGCTGTATATCTAATTTTCTATTGCACTTAGATGACGATTTTCGACATTATCTGGCTGGAATAACGCACTCTAATTTTCCTATACGAGCGCAGTGAATGGGGTTATCTATCCACTCGTACAGCCGTTTCCGCCACAGTATTAATCGGTTATTGATTCCTATACATGTGAGGCTTCCAAAGTGGCCCAATAACCTATTTTGTCTAAAAATACATGTGAGAGCAGAAGCTTTTGTCTGAAAAATAGCCATTCAGTACTTTTTCTAGAACGCGAGTACAGTAATTAATTATGGATATTTATTCTCAGAGACAATGACAAAGTTTTAAAATAGTTTAATGTGTTTGCTTCTTGCTGGAGTTGTGAGATTTATATTTTATTCAGATTTCCTCATCATGTGAATCAAGACTGTTTATAGCTACTTATTGCATGGATAGCGGTCATTTGCCCACGTACATATTATTGTTCTTTATTTGAAAACGGCAATCCTACTAATATTATGGCTGAACGGATTTGAATGAAGAACGCTGGTAGACCATACCAAAAAAAAAAAAAAAAAATGTCAAAAATAAAAATAAAATTTGTAAATGTCTTTAATTTTATGGTGTACAATAAAGTATATTCTATTCTATACCCGGATTAAATATGGGATACCTTTATATCATAGCACTAATGTATATCTCTGCGGGATAGTTTTTGACTTTTAAGCGGGTGAAAGTGGTAATATAATTTTATGTTTACTAGGGAGGTAGATATTTTAATCCGGCATTTAGTTGAAACTTTTTAAGAATTCTTTGTTTAGCGTGTCAAAAATACCCATGCGCTACAAAAAGTGAATGTCTGGCATAAATTTAACAGGTAAACCCATTGAGGAAAACGAAGAACTGGTATTTGTAAACGTGTGCCGGTAACCACTAACCAGTTCCAATATTGGCAAAGTTCTCTGAATCTTATAACGTCGTTCTTATAACTTATGTGCGTAAGAATAAGGTTGCGGGGCACCGTTATTTCAGTATGACGTAGGTAGACGTTAGGGTACCGTCTAACTTAATTAATTTGTGCCTATAATTTGTCGCTCTTTAGTACAAAGGCCACTTCTCATCACGGGAGAGGCATAATAGGGGATAATTGAACATTAGGGAAAGGGCCATGAATATGATTTTGAACCTTAAACGCCGCCATTCATAGTTATCAAAACTATGTATAAAATTAAATATTCGTTGAGCAACAAACTCCCAAAACTATACCTATTTAATATACAATTTTAAAATATCATTATCTTCCAAATGAAAACCGATGCGCATGAGCGTGACCGGTCAGTCCGTGACCACAAACGCGCTTTATCGCTGCCCACTGCAAGGTCGCTACAAAATAATGTTATTCATTGAATTGAACTACCCGCGCTGAACTAAAAACAAACACATTCATATTGCTCAGACACCCCGCTGTGAGCCTTAATGGAAGAATAGTGTCTGTCTAGGATTTTACATCTTCTGAAAATTTATTTATTCAGGACGAGCAGTATTCCATTAACAGTGACCTAGTTTGATGCTGGAGATGTTCTTTATTATAGACGGCTTTTCCAAACTTTGGCTGAATAATTGTATCGGCAAACGCGAGCAAGATGACCGTACGATCTCTCAGGTAAGAGTTAATAGACGTGTATGAGATATCTGTATAAAGAAACCAGTGTCCACACCTACTACAGTGGCCTTCAGACTATAGAACCTAACTCCATTTAAATACACTTTCTCAAGAGCTTGGATGAGGACAATTGACGGCATACATTTCATTTATTTGTAGAAGGTAAGAAGGGAAAACATCGTGTTGTGGGGAAACTAGGATTTATAGTTACAAAAAGTCTAGAGTGGTGATTATTGTGCGTACCTTCTCTGTTTGAGAAGAAGATTATTTATGCCTGCTGTGGGCCAGGCTGTTTTGTTATTATCAAAAGTTGAGCCAGTCAAATCACGGAAGGATTGCTTTGCAAGCGATGAGTTGCTTTAAATTCCACAAGTGCAAAACAAGATATTTCTCTCAGACTTTTCCAGAATACAGACTAGATTAAATATTTATTTAAAGAGGCGGATATATTTTATTACGTAGGTTCATAGTAGTAGCACTGTTGCGGTGCAGATTACCTAACACTGGAATAGTTTATAACACTCGCTACCAACTGCACATTGCTGGGCACGTCAGCCATAACTATTTTAATTATGAATGGACCGTTTTTAATATTTCTTATATAACTGAATGGCAAACAAGCCGACATCTCAACTGTAAAAGCTCCTAGCTCTAATCATTTTCATAGCGTCACTGGTCATCTCAACTATAATAGCTCCTAGCTCTAATAATTTTCATAGTGTCACTGGTCATCCCAACTGTAAAAGCTCCTAGCTCTAATAATTTTCATAGTGTCACTGGTCATCCCAACTGTAAAATAGCTCCTAGCTCTAATAATTTTCATAGTTTCACTGGTATCTCGATCATGTTTTAAAACATTTTGTGTGACAAAGCTCTCAAAAACACACTGTCAGAGAGACCACACGCTTATAAATAATTGGATCAAAATATCAACGCTAGATTTTCGTCTGGAATGCCAGAAACAAAGATAAAATGTCTTCCAGAAATAGATTTGGTGTCATCTTCAGAGAGCTCTTCTACTAAAGCTCTACTTTCACTTATAAAACATTAAAATATTGTTATTTTCCTAAGGAGTAGTCTGCTCTAAGTTATTGGCCTCGCGACCTTTGCAGTATCGATCGGGAGTGCAAATAAGCGATCATGAGTACGATGCTATTAGGCTTATCTTGAAAGCAGTAGAGTATATGTATCTTTAAACGTAAGTAAATTTTAAGATAATCTGTCAATTAGACCGTGTGTTCTGCAATTAGTGCGCTGAAGTAAAGTTTATAGTTTATTAGGTCAAAATCAATCTGCCTAGCCTTTTCCCAACTATATTGGGGTCGGCTTCCAGTCTAACCGGATTCAGCTGAGTACCAGTGTTTTACATGGAGCGACTGCCTATCTGATCTCTACAACCCAGTATCTGGGTAACACGGTAGCGGTACCTCTTGGCTAGACTCGTGTCAGATCTCAAGCTTCTGACTTCTCGTAACGACTGTCAAAGATCTTCAAATGACAACCGGGACCACAGCTTAACGTGCTTTCCGAGGCACGGAGGCAACTCGGTATGTTGAAAATGGTCACCCATCCACGAACCGACCTCGTCAAGCGTTGCTTAACCTTGATGATCGATCAGTGCGGCTGTTATTATTTAGCCACAAGCTCCTCCTAGTTTATTAGGTACTAAATGTAAATTGTTTTGTAAATTCTTACGTATTGCGTCGATCTCAAGTGACAGGGGGACAAGAGCAGGAAAATGATGATGATTTGTTAATTTTAAACCCGTTGCGGTTTTCCTAATACCAACGTTCAACTTCTTAAAGGCCTACATACCCTTTAGTGCCGTAAAACGATAACTTTTTAAAGCATACTCCTTAGTAACAGCTAGGTTAAAAGGTTTGAAAAAATATTATTGATTCATGTAAATAATTTTAAACACAAGGTTTTTTCGTGTAACTAATAGTTTTGATAAAAAAAAAAAAATTACAACACGAAATTTTTTCGCAAATTTTGGAAACTCCTTCAAAACGACTTGGATGGATGTTTAAAAATATTTTTACACAGAAAAATTGATGGCTTGAATTTCTTCATAACGAACATAGCATATGTAAATCAAATAATATTTTGCAAACGAAACTGTTCAAAAGGAGGTTCAATATTGATATTTTGCCATCGAGCGGGCGCACGGCCTGTACTGCGTTAACATTAGGGCGTATATAGCGCCTTAACGCGGCTTATAATAATATTGCATTGGAAGGTATTCCCCTGTCACCGCAGTCTCTTTGTTCGTATTTAAACTTAGCAGTGTTTAATTTGCAGTTTATTTCCCTGAAGTACACAATTCGTCTGAATTGCGATAACAATCCAACGACATACAATGTACCAATTACTGATGTCATGAATGTGCCTTCACAATGATTCAATGGCGGGATATTATAAAGCCAATCTGACTCACCAGCCAGCGCGATAAACGTTATAAAACAATATTTATGATATTGTGGAAATATTACAATATTTTGTTTGTTATCGTGAATACGAATACGAGAGCTGTGAGAGATTGCCAACGTCTGGGTGGACACCCAAATTGTTCTCAAAACAAATGATTCATGATGTTTTTGCTTACGAAATGAGATGGATGTAATTTAGTTGGTGAATAAATAATTTTTGCAATTTAATATTTGCTATTTTTGCATCTTGCTGTCCATATTCGTGCCGAGGTTCAAAAGAGCATTCAGCAAAAATCACAGAAAGCCTAAAATGTCTTTGTAGAAAAAGGTCAATGGTAGTTACACTAGTTTAATCTATATTTAAAATTCTATAAAAGTAATAAATTCATTGTAGACCATTCAACTTCATCCACAAGGAAATTATACGCACATTATCTTTGGACGATTCGGACTGTAGAATCGTTTTTGATATGACAGATACATAAAGCGGTACTTTTTTGATACGTTTATTTTCCTCATGTGCCTACAAATCTAATTGATAACAAACACGTACTGGAACACGTCTAGAGACAATGACGACAATACTGTCACGCAAAAAACAAACACTGACTCACAACATAAGGCTTATTTATAAATAAAATGAAACAAGTAGCTATGTATCTATACGTATACAATGGCTATCGGTCAGTACCCGTCGGATTGCAGTCAACGGGCATTCGGTACGCGATAAGTAGGACCCCCTTACACATAGGTGCATTAGTAGGGCGATTTAATGAGGCAGACGCATGCAATGCAACGACTCGTGAAAGAGAACTACTGTTTCTTTGTGTGCATCTATGTGTAAGGTAACCTTATAAACTGCTACATTTATTCCGGCTCAATAAGGGGAGGCTTCGTACCAGGGCTTTAAATGCCGTTAATTTTTTGTAACGTTACCTCTCTTTGACAGGTGTTACCGTTAATATTAAAATAACGTTAACAGACTTAACGTTATTTTTACTCTTTTTTAACGCTATAACGATATTTCTCGTTTTTTGTGTTAATGTTATTTAACGTTATATTACTGGTAATGTTATAAAATAACGGTAAATTTTTGTAACGTTACTATGGTATCACAATTGAAATTTACGTTACTTAACGGTAATTATTTTGTTATTTGGTAACGTTAACAAGCCCTGCTTCGTACTACCAGAAATATTCCGTGTAAAATTAGGACGGGTCGATAATCGATAGCGCAGCTAAACTAACTATGGAGGGGTAGTTTTCCGACAAACTATGTAAGAAAAGTTTTCGTTTTCCGAAGCATAGTTTATTTCCGAGCAGCCTTGCCAAGTTTTCTGGTTTTGACAGGTTAATAAAAGAATGGACATTTGAAAATGCAGGTTTAGGTAAAGACGAAATATGTTTTTGCAGGCGGTTTACTTAGTTATTGTAGAAAACTAAATACACGTACCTGTGCACGTACACTCTTTCGCTGTAGCATGGTGTGGGTGACAGTTTCAATAAAAAAATTTACGCATGTATATACGCATTTTTTGTAGTTAAACGTCATACCATATACCATAATTGCCTGTATGACGATAAACTACAAAAAATGTGTATACGTATATGCGTAAAAAACGTTATTGAAACTGTCACCTGCACCATGCTACAGCGCAAAGAGTATAGTCGATTTTATTTGTGTTCGTTGACAATTAATTGTGTCTACCGATCTAGCTCGTCTCTCTCTCTAGACTCAAACGGTCATTTGAAGATTGTTAGCCAATTTATTGTAATTCACGCCAGAGATTCAAGCCATAACAATGTTTAGAGATGGTGGAAAAGTTGTAGTATCTTCTAAGGTTTTTACTAGTCGCACTTTCTTATCGTCCGACTTATTACTTGCCTGCCTTTGTCCCATATTACTTGGGGTCGGCACACTCGTTATCTTTTACCATTCTTCCCTTTTTAGGGTTCCGTACCCGTAGGGTCCAAACGGAGCCCCATTGCTGTCACTCAAGTGCCCGTCACACGGGCTTTCCGCCAAACGGTTGAACAGTCTTCAAATTATCACAGTATAAGCATCTTGCTGAACCAAAGCCATGCAAATTGTCAAAACAATATTTTTTATATTTTTAAGGGACGCACAGCAAAAGGGAGGCGTTAAAACAAAGTTTTGTCCTACCCCATCGAATGGGGTATCGTTGATTAGAACTCGTCGAGTAGATAAATACTGTATTTTGAGTTTTAAAAATTGGAAAACACCAAAGCCAGCTTTATTTACAAAATTTTGTAGCGAAGAATTTTTTTACTTCCCATTGACCCATGAACTTGAAATTTGGTGATAATGTTTATTATTACGTATATTTTAATAACAATATATTGATAAATCAGAAATGACTTTTTTTTCCTATTACAACCAAATTAATTTTACGATTTGGTACGGAACCCGAAATGTGCGAAGACCGACACGCACTTGGCCGGTTTTTTTTTCACCGGGGAGTAACTTTCAAAAGGTGACTACCATTCTCCCCTGTCTATATGGATTGTGTGAGGAATGATACGAAAGAAAAGGGACCCCAAACAATCCAAAGATCTTCCTAAACATACCAACTAAGCTAAATCGTCACCGGGCAAGTAATTCATTACAACAGTTTTTGTTTAATTGTGTTAGTAACGAACAGGAAATTCCACATGTCCGCTGTAGGCACGTTTAACTGTACTATTACCGCTAATTACTTTATCTGGATATCACGTCCGCACATTGTTTTTAATAGTTTTGATTATAAAGTCTAAATTAGTCGTGATTTTTTCACTGTTACATCGAGCTGAATTTTGTTGTTTTCGAAATTCTGGCAACGTTATGCACTTAAGTGTTTTGTTTGTAGTTTTTTAGCGTATAAACAGGTTGCTTATCTTATTTTAGCTATTCTTGGATTTCCTGTTAAATAAAAATACTGAAATTCAGTTTTCCGCCTCATAAAAGAAGAACAGAATATATATTTCAAATTTAATTATATTTTTTCATTTTTACGTTTTATTCTAGGCAAGCGTGCTTCACCGTCGACCACATCATCGCTTACCATCAGGTGAGATAGTGGTCAAGCGCGAGCCTATCAATGATAAAAAAAACTTAGCCTAGTTTTCGTCTATATATTTACTGTTAAAGTGTTGCCTATTCACGATTGCCAGCTGATAAAATGTCAATTGTCTAGGGCCTCAGTAGGTACCATAGGATTTAGTCAAACTTTAGTAAGTAAAAAATGTTTAGGAAAAACAACAGGAAGATAAGATAGCATCAATGAGGCAGTCAGCGAGCGTGCCAGCTTGTGACTCAACTGGACATAAACTGTGGCATTGTGCACATTCTAGACTTTTCTAACGCGACCACTTAGGGCCGATTTCACCAATTATATTAAACGCGATTAGACCAACTAAACTCAGTTTACGCAAATACAGCATTCTGATTGGTAGTTTCTCAGCGGTGTCAACCAATCAGAACGCTGTATTTGCGTAAACTTAGTTTAGTTGAACTAATCGCGTTTAATATAATTGGTGAATTCGGCCCTTAGTGCTTATGTGTGTGGAGTGTTAGTCAATGTGATTGTAGTACGTTTTTATGCATCGCTTTCAAAGCAACTGTCCTTTCAATTCAATAACAAGTAAAATTTCACAATTTAAAAACCCCCGACACATTTATCTTGCGAAAACACCCCGATTCAAACAGTAAATTGCCAATAACTTTTGAACGGCCAAACCGATTTTATTCAAACATACCTAAGAACACTCTCGACAAAATTACCTTTCAAACAAAAAAAACTAAATCGAAATCGGTTCATCCGTTTAGGCGCTATGATGCCACAGACAGACACACAGGTACACAGCAACACACGTCAAACTTATAACACCCCTCTTTTTCCGGCGGGGGTTAAAAAGAAGCGGCCAAATGCGAGTCGGACTTGCGTACGAAGGCTTCCGTACCGTTTTCGAAAAAAAACCGACAAAAAATTCACGTTTATTGTATGGGAGCTCCACTTAAATAATTATTTTATTTTGTTTTTAGTATTTGTTGTTATAGCGGCAACGGAAATACATCGTCTGTGAATATTTCAACTTTCTAGCTATCAGGGTGCCCGTTTTTACCCTTTGTGTACGGAACCCTAAAAACAATCATGACTAATTTAAATAAGTCTTAAAATCAATGCTATTATAAAAGACAGTCTCCTCAAAACTCCTGTCTCCACTTCCTAGTGTAAGCTTCTCAATTCTTAGCTGAGAAGAAGTGACGCAACGAACTCACCAGCAGTACATCTATAGAAAAATTTGAATCTAATCCATTTTAAAAATACAAAAATGTTTGATACACAATATTTGGGAAGTCTATGAACCGTGGTGTGTTTGCAAAGGACTTCGCTACGGATAACGTGAATTAGCTTATCGCAAAAGTTAACATCCGTTGGACGAAGCGTGAAACGAAACCTAGTAAACCTACACCCACCTCACCCGAGTTCTCCGAATCGACTCTATCAGGTTTTGTGAAATGGTCTGATTGGATGACACGGTTGTTAGAAACGTTAATTATAATTAGTTTATGGATTAAAATCATTAAGTATCAATTAAAGTAAATATCAATGTACTGTAAATAGACGGAAAAGAATAAACACGGATCTTATTTATTGGTGATGTTTTTTCAGAAAGGCCAATACTGGCGTGCGTGTATGAATGATGTACAACGTAAATGAAGCAGAAGGATTGTGTAAGGATCGCAGTGGTGTTCTGATTCTTCTGCCTACTCCAATTTACAGAATCTGTGGTATAAATAAATTGATTGAAGTTTGCACAACTCATTTACGACTTTTCGGACTATTACGAATACTTCTACGCCTACGAAAGCAAAATCTTCTCCAGTTTTATGTTCAACCCACACTATTTAGTCGAAAATCTTAGTCTATTAGGAACGCAGCGATATAATAGTCGGTTTATAAGTAGAAAAGGATGTGGCCATTTAACTGGCGAGTGGATGAGACGACAGTCGCGTGTCAAAGGTCGCAGGTTGACTTGACTTCATCTGAGTCAATTGACCGCAGGGCTGCCGGCAGAAATTAGTACTTGTGTACTTGTTTATTTGTTCCTCAACTGCTTGGCATTTAGCTACAGCTATCGATATTAGGGCAAATATGCCAGGGAGATAAACCAACCAGGCGTAACTTTAGCTCTTTTTACATGGCATAAGCAGTTCTTAAATATATAAATCAGGTCACAGAAATACAAAGATTTTTTGTGTTCTTTTGTACTTAATTGTATTGTATCTGGTTTTGGTCAGCATGCAGCTTGACATTAGGGATTTCCTGATAAAGTAGGTTGACTTATCTATGCTCTGTATGTGTCATTATGTGACTAGACTAAACGTACAGTTGTGAAACCGATTACCGTTTCCAAAACGCAGATTCTTTAACCTAGTTTATAGGTGGCCCAGTCTAAATGGGACTGGACTGACACGACTGCCACAACAACAACGAGCCTGGGGCCCACACAAGATTGGTATCCTGAAACTACAAGATAGGTCCACGGCAGACCACGAAGGAGATGGCGGCTCTATTTAGATCTCTTCCTTAGGAATGTGCAAGAAGTGGCACAGAAAAGGCAACAATGAAAAGAATGGAAGGTGGCCTTTGCCCAACAGTTGGTTAACACAGGCTAGCTATAATAAAATAAACGTGGTTTTATGAGAGAAACGTCATATTACGCCCACATTTTCAGATATCTATCTACGAACAAGTCAATCTATTGTACACAGTCATGTGATGTCGACTAGTTATGCAATAAAACTGCAATTTGTATTACATTGTGTTGTGAATGTATGCTAAACTAGTAAATGGTTTGTTAGTGCCGTTCGAGGACGATATCGCAGGCGATCATTTGTATTGCCACGAGACAAAAAGTTCTATGCTACAACCATCAGTGGGCAAAATCGAGCTCTGTATGATGACGGTTATACGAACTGATTTGGTACCTTTCCCGTAGTACCTACTTGCGAAGGTACTTAGGGAGCCATTAATGATAAAAAAAAACACCACAGATTAAAAATATGATGAATGAAGTCGGAAAAGTATGTCATCTGTAACTTCATCATAACATTAACATAAATAAATTTTGTTTTAAGTAAGCACTGCATTGTCCATGAAATATTTTCTTTGTTCTCGAAAGCACCTTACGTAGGTAGATACTTAACTACCTAATTGATAATTAATAGTTCTCATTATTTATGGACATTTCTCTTGTTTACATTTATAATAGTCACAACGGCTCTTTGTGTCGCTGAAGTTGGCTCTGCCAACCATTGCGAAAGAAACTGTTTTCGCAGAGTAAGCGAGACAGGACGATGCGGCAAACGTAAGCGAGTGAAAGAGACAGTTATACAATGCTATCTTCACCTTCAACATTGACACAAAAATAGCTACTGCGCTGGGTCTTGCAGCCAATTTCAGAGACACAAAGATCCGTTGTGAATATTATATAAAGATTTTGTTAGGGATTGACATAGCTACCTATAGCTAGAATACATATACACTACTGTATCTACATAAAAATATTGTACTCGTTTACATGCCCCTCGACAAACTTCGTGTTTCGTCAGTCGTCGGCTAATCGGTTTTTTTTTTCTATTAGTTGCCCTTTGCACTTGGTGCAGACCGGACTAATATATATTGGTCTATGGAACGGACGCTCTCAATCAACTTGGACTTCTTCGTGTTTCGTCAAATCGTCAGTCGTCTGATAGAAATCCGACGACTGACAAAACACGAAGTTTGCCGAGGGACATGAAGAAAATAGTTGTACTGTAAGAATCTATGGGTACAAACAATACTGGTCGTTTTTTTTTTGTAAAACACATTCCTAGACGACATTGCACTTGTCATTAGTTGACTAACCAATTACGGATCGCATTGCGGTTCTTAATTACTTATTGCTCATTTAACCTCGTGATTATTAATTACTAATCAATAATTACTACTTCTACTACTTATCAGTTATTGCTCCAATATAGTTGTAAATAGCGTTTCTGCGGAAATGGAATGCAGTTATGGAATGCAGTCTTTCTGCGTATTTAAAATAATTAATATTATCTAAAGCACGTACTGCTGTTGATTCTGGCTGCCATTTTGAAATTCTGAAAACGAGTCTTATAGTAGTCTCAGCGGATCTTTGTGTCTCATAAGTTGGTTCTGCGAACCATTGCGCAAGGAACAGTTTGTCATCGAGTATACTACATAGAGTAAGCGAGAAAGGACGATGCGACAATCATAAGCGAGTAAAAGAGCCAGTTATACAATGCTCTTCTACTTCAACATTGACACAAAAAAAAAACTTAATTCAAAAAATCAAAAAACCCGACTGCTTCAAAAGCGAACTAAAAAGTCGTAAACAAGGAAAAAATCATGCTGTGCAGTCGGAGGATACATATTCGCGGGCTGGCTGACCAAAATCTGGTGTATCCTCCGCCTGCATAGCATGATTTTTTCCTTGTTTACGACTTTTTAGTTCGATTTTGAAGCAGTCGGGTTTTTTGATTTTTTGAATTAAGTTTTTTTATTTATAACTTTATAGTTAGTTTTTTTCGAATTAGATACATTTAAACATATAAGTGTTATATATTTTTGAGATCACCTCTTAAAACCCTTTATTTTGATACCCCACACGATGGGTTTGGAAGAAAAAAAATTACACTCGCAGGGTTAAGACGCATCGATTGACGTATGAATCATCAAAATCGGCCAACGCGTTTGGTCTCTGGAACGCCTTATAGGAACAAACATACATACATAGACTGATAAACACATTACCCTCCTTCGGCAGTCGGGTAAATAGCAACTGCGCAGGGTCTTGCAGCCAACTTCAGAGAAACAAAGATCGACTGTGAGTATTATACCAATATCCATATCGTGTCACCCAGTAATTCGTTGCAGAGGCAGAAATAGTTTGAGAAGACTAGGCAGTTTTATTGATTTAAAAATGTGGCAACAATTTTGGCTGTGCGAGTCACAAATAAACATTTGTCTTTGTATGTTCTTACTTAGTTAGACTACACACCGCCTGTTATAAGTTGCAAAAAATCAGGTACTAAATCAACGGATCTTATACTTGCAAAACGGATCCTTAGTGCTAAATGCTAATATATGCCGTAAAGAAATGCGGGCGTAGGCTGCCCGGAGTAGGTACACCACTTGATTAATATACGACTGACAACCACGGATCATGACTTGAATGTTAAGTAAACTCAATATTGGTGTATAGTCTGGTTGTTGGTCTGTACGTATAGCGAATTATGAGGATTTTTTACCGCTGGCCAGATTTTTCGAGAGAATAGGGATGTTTCCTGGGTAGAAAAATGATAGGTAATTCTATTTAGTCCGTCAGTAAGATTATCAAATAATATTGGACACGTATTTTTATTGCTTTACCAAATCAATAAAAAAAACTTAATTCAAAAAATAAAAAAACCCGACTGCTTCAAAAGCGAACTAAAAAATCGTAAACAAGGAAAAAATCATGCTGTGCCGTCGGATGATACATATTCACGGGCTGGCTGACCAAAATCTGGTGTATCCTCCGCCTGCTTGCCGCTGTTTTTGTGTGTACATAAATAAATAAATAATAAATAAGATGGCCCGAATTCCAGAACGATGAATCTTGATTATAAACTACATTTCAGCCGAGATTTGCATCTCAATCCTATCTAGCAGCTTCAAAAATAGAACCAAGATTGAACATCGACATAGAATAAAAACTTAAAACTGCGATGTGTGGTATAGTTCAAGGAGGGGTATTGATTTCATGTCATCGAGATGGCAGAGAAAACGTTGAACAACACGGAATCCGGTTGCACGAGTAGGAAGTACTTGTTACGAGTCCTTCACGCCTTTCGTTCCGGTAATGAGAGTGACAGAACAATAGGTTCGATGGCACCGCGATCGATATGCTACCCGTAATGTGTGACTTGCGTTGGTTTACAAAAAGAAAATGAGCTAGAACTAGTAGTTGATGGATTATTTAAAGTGTGTAATTATTATAAAACTACATAAATTATTGTTGCGTTACTTTAACCGTTTAAGCAGCGCACGCAACGGAATTTCTCAAAAAGAAGAAAGGAGAATGCCCATTTTGTATGGGAACTTGGGTCCCTTTGAAAAAATGGTTGTATCTTGATGAATTTGGTTGTATATTGTAGAAAAACATGTTATATTCATAATTAGAAAACTTTTTTATTTATTTTGCGGTGTTCACGAGATATAACGATGTTACTGTTCTTGAAATGAACCCTTATTACAATGCAATAAGGTGCATACAAACGTCCAAGTGAAGGAACCTGATCTGTTGTTGTCTGTACATATAAAGTAAAGGACACGGATAGAAAATAACATAAAATATAAATCCTATTTTTGTATAATATTGAAATCGCAGACACGATACCTCATAAGGGGCCTGTGAATGGGCAATCTCCTTTGGCCAGAATATACAAATAAAAAAAAAACATTGATGCTCCGCTCCTATTGGTCGTAGCAAGATGTTATATAGCCTTCCTCGATAAATGGGATAACCAACGCAAAAATATTTTTTCTAATTTGACTGGTAGTTCCAGAGATTAGCGCCCAAACTCCATATATTATTCTCCTAATTATAAAACAATTACATTCCAAAATCAAATAGCATTATCATTAAAATGTCAAAAATTACAGAATGCGCTCCGACCATTTTTGACGTCTTGCAATTTTAATGATACTGTGATTGGAATGTAATCGGTTTATAATTAGGAGAATTGGCCTGTAGGTCATGTCTTTAAAATATTATTAAATAAATGCTTTAGGCTAGGGCTTAAGACGGTACCCTGACCAAAAAATCGGCATGAGATATGAGCATTCCTATTGGTCTAGCGGCACTGGTGACGCATGAATTACAGTAGTGAATACGCCCAGATTTTAGAATAAAATCTTTATAAAATCGAATTTAGGTCGTTTGAAAAAACAAAATCTACAAAAATGTTCGTTATTAAATTGTCTATCCATTAGTGTAAGTACAAAAAATAATTAATGAACACTTTACGAGGAGATGGATAATATCAATAATTATTTCTCATTATTATGTATTTTTGGAAGGAGATTAGTGAAATATATACAACATTTAAAAAAAAACTAAATCTACCATTTTAGAATCAATATTATGTAGAAATTTTAGGTATTTTTATTAATTGATATTTCTTTTTAAATAACGAGTAGATAGCTCCTAAAAACAGCACAAAAAAAACGGCTCGCGCGGGGTACCGCCTTAAAAGCTAGGCAGAAGTGGACCAAAAGCACACCCAAATTTTGCCAATGTGTAAGTTTCGTTTAATAAATAATATTAAGTTGGTCATAAGTATTCTGACATTCAAAAAAGTCTGTTAGGATATTATTTTAAGTTCTATATTATTTAAATTAAACTGGTTCTATCGAATCGTTATCTGGACTACATTATTATAATGGTTGTGTGTTACATATAGTTTTACGTGTAGTTTACTGTAAGTATAGTTGAAACAAACCTGTGTATAAATAAAAGAAATAATTATCGCCAATTAACAAAATAAACGTTATTTTGTTACCTTTCCGCAATGTGACGCAAATAGCGGCAACTTCCTCAATCAACATTGATAATATTTTTACTGCTATTAGGAATAATAATAATCGTATTCGCAAAACCAAAATACAAAATTGTTTATTGTGTTTAAAGATTATGGTCTAGGTTTAAAGACCTGGGGGGTAACCACAAGCTCTTAGAGTAAGGTTATTTTGAGATCGAGTAAGTGACAGATGTATACAAGTCAGATACATCTGTCCCTTACTCGATATCAAAATAACCTTACTCTAAGAGCTTGTGGTTACCCCCCAGGGCCCTAGACAGGTGGCATTCTATCATCGAAAGCGTGGCGATAGCAATTATCAAAAACCGGCCAAGTGCGAGTCGGACTCGCGCTCGAAGGGTTCCGTACTTGGTAAATTGCGGTTTACGATTTTTCACGTATTAAAAAAAACTACTTACTAGATCTCGTTCTAACCAATTTTCGGTGGATGTTTACATGGTAATATAACTACATCATATATTGTTTTTAGTTTTATCATTCTCTTATTTTAGAAGTTACACACACATTTCACCACTTTGGAAGTGTCTCTCGCGCAAACTATTCAGTTTAGAAAAAAATAATATTAGAAACCTCAATATCATTTTTGAAGACCTATCCATAGATACCCCACACGTATGGGATTGATGAAAACAAAATTTTTAGTTTCAGTTTTAAGTATATAACTCCCAAATTTTTTGTTTCTTTTTTCGATTTTTGTGTGAAAATCTTAATGCGGTTCACAGAATACTCTACTTACCAAGTTTCAACAGCATAGTTCTTATAGTTTCGGGAAAAAGTGGCTGTGACATACGAACGGACAGACAGACAGACATAACGAAAAGACATTTTTTTTTTGTTTATAAAAAAAAAAAAAAAAAAAAAAAAAAAAAAATAAGGGTTCTGTTTTTTGCCATTAGGCTACGGAACCCTAAAAAGCCAAAATTGTATGGGATTGACAAGCTCACATGATCAATCCCACACATTTTGACATTTTCGACTATCGCCTTCGCTGACATAGAATGCCACTTGTCTAAGCCCAGGTACTAGAGCCTCAGGACAGAAATCAGTGGACTCTTTCAATGTAAATAAATTTGCAGTTAGCATAATGAACGAAATAATAGACTACTAGAATGTCAGACAGCTTAACTTACTACTTACTAGGTAACAAGAGTTTATTGAAACTCTGCAGTGGATAAAGAGTCTGTCTGTGGTTTGTATGTTGTTATAAAGAAATTGATAAGGAGCAGTTTAGGCAGCAAATATAAATATCCACATTTTACTTTTGCAGAATGCAACTAGAGCTCAAAACATCAATATTCATTCTACTACCCCATGTAAAAAATTATGATCTTTTATGCCAACTAAAGATTAAAAAGAAGTGTTTAGAACTACAAATAATTATTTATGGTAATTTCCTTGAGTCCATAAATAAACTACCAAAGGCTGAATGATCTTACTGCAAAGTAAAGCATTAATTAACCCAACCTGCAGACAAAAGCTGAAAATCAAAACATGGGACTATAATGTTAAAAATATAAGTAAATACTCACAGTCACTATCATACAGTGATTTTCCTTGACAGCACCGCAGCATCCGAAGAAAGCAACGATAAACACAATAATTCCAACGATGATCAGGACGATGGGTCCAGATGTGTAGAAGTTCTCATCGGTTAGGTCGATGTAGGGTGAGGCATTGAGCTCTGCTTTGATGCCCACGATCAGGATGATGAGACCCGTGATCTAGAAATAGGAGTTATGTTTAGATGATGTGGAGAATTATTAAAATTTTGAAAGTCCATAGAAGAAAATTCGCTTCTACATAATGTGTCCTAGTTTTTTTTTTAATCGACACAAATAACTAAATAAATATCTTATCAAGTTAATCAAGCCCCTAAGACGACCCACTGACCAAGTTATGTTCTTAAAGCTCTAAGCAGTTTCAACATATTAGTGAACTCAATTAAATATGGTTCATATAATTATTTGAAAATACCACAGTACATTATTTAGGATTTACGCACAAAAAACCAAACAGACCAAAGTTGTGCAATCTTTCTCAATTTCCTTGTAAGTTATGTGAGTCATCAGTTATCATAACAAAAAGGTGTGAGGGTATGTCTCGCTAATTGCGTGGTATTTTCATTTTCAAACTATATTTTTGTAATTACAGTATATATCAGAACATTTCCTGCATTAACATACAATATATATATCTAGATTACTTTCAATAAGGAGTAAGACAGCGAATTAAGCGCATAACTTAAAAAAATCGAAGGTGAACAACATACAGCCTTCAAGAAAAAAATGCTTGACGACAACTTACCGCGAACAAAAGATTGAAGCAAAACAGCAGATATTTCACACACGACATTCCTGCGCCAATAGCCATGTTTAAATCTTGTCTTGTTATATCTAATTATAAAAACTTAGATCTGGAACAAAAGACACCAATATTTTAATTCCTTTCTCCTCATACGGTCGCGCAAGGTAAACATCGATTGGAGTTTTTGCTTGTTGAGTGCACGGCCAGGTGAATCAGTCTTTAGTAACTATTAGCACTTCTTATAGATTTTTAATTTTAGCAATTCAAGACCGCATCTCGTTTATTTATAAACCGACAATATCAAAAACAATGCTTACCGCCAAAATTTATCTTTTGCGCTAAAACAAAACAATACGACACGAGCGACGTCCGGTATACGCCGAAAATAGCGAATGTCTGTGTTACCATTTAATCTTTATAAATTCCTACTGTCTTGGGATGAGGCAATGTTGCCACTGCATGAACGTATTAATTCAAAATGGTAGATTTTCATTGACAATCAAAGAACGTTGTCTTTAGGTTTTGTCATTCAGCAGAAGGATTCCAGGCTCGCAAGGCCTACAGTTACCCAGTATAAATAGTAATCTTTGCCTACAGTCCCGAAGCATGAATTGGCAAACAAAAAAAAAGACATAGAGGTTCTATCTATCTAGGCCTTGGGATACCCGTTGCTACTCGTTATTGAGGATGGGTAATTCTGGCGCTATCAGGGCAAAAAATTGGTAGTTGTATGTTCCTATTCTATAAAAAACAAAATTAATGATTATTTATTTAGTTTTATTTTTAGCGTTGTGTTGTCCTTCATCTTATCTGCTTGCCCAATAAATTATATTGAACCGCGAATGTTAAGACTAACAGTCTCTCATTCGGAGATTAGATGGATATGTCGACAACTCGAGATAACGAAGATATTGGTAGTGTATGATTGATAATGCATCATCTTATTTTTCAGTCAACTTATCATATTCAGTGGATATAGCTATCTTGTGTTTAAGTTTTTTTGAATAGATGTTTGGTAAAAAAATGGGTTTAGATTTAGATTTTAAATTCAAAGTCCCGAAGGTTCTGAAGTCAGTGCGGTACTCATTAGCAGCCGTAAATGGGGTGTTTTTGGTGAGTTTTGATGTGTTGGCCTCGAATTCATTTTCATTGTCAATTGCGCCAACGAACAAGTTGTTTATCGAGATGACTAACCTATCTCGTGCCTTGGACAGCTAGGTTTTGACAGCCTCGTGATTCAATTTTCGCTACGTGAAACGGTATGGGCCCTTTGATAGAACGGCAGAACATGCCTGTTTTCCCGAAAGGGATTCTGGGGGCACTACCATGCCCCACAAGTCAAGCTAAGAATGACACAGCCGTACCTTCGTTTTCTCGAAGCCATTCAGGACATTTTAGGGGCTTAAGTATATGTGTGTGTATACATCTGTCCCTTGCGCACACTTAAAAAGCCTTACTCTTAGTGCGTATGGTCACTCCCCAGAGCCTTAATCTGACGTGTCATAACTATGATGGTTCCACTGATATAGAGAGATGGAGCTATAAAGGACGAAGATCACTATCCCTTTTTCACACAGCGGCATCATGATGGCGTTGACACGTCGTTAGGTACGGCCCTTGGATTACGTAGTAACTAATAAGTAATCTGTGCCTTGGTTTTAAACTCGATCTCCCTACTTTTTGCGGTAGAAGAACTGCGCCGCGAGACTTGTGTTTTCTACATTTTATGTTTTTGATGGGATTAGATTTTCTCAAATGATTTATTAAGGGCTTATGTTTAACTAACCACCAGATCTAGTAAAATGTAACGGCAAAAAATCACTTTATATTGCCAAAAATATTAAATGGTCACCAAAATTAAATCCATTTTAGCGTGAAAGTAGAACCAAAAATTTACAACTTGTGATTCAACTTAAAACAACCAACTCCAAATTATGATTGTTTAATCCAAAAATAGTAAAGGAACACAAAAAAAAAAAAAAAAAATCTGCGAGCAACTTGGAAGTAGCGCTCGTCGGCCGCTGCCGCGGCACCGCTCGCTTCGCTCGCTCGTCTCGCGCGGGGTTGGCCACAGTTCTGACCTTTTTTTTTTTTGCGTGTAGAAATGCTCATGCATACTGCACGGGGAGATAGTGCAGTTATGTGGGCACCGCGAACCCGCCGCGGCTGTCCGTCACCGGACCCTCCTCGAGGGAGTACCCCCATCACCGGCGCACCAGAACACAGTGTACGCCGTGACCACCCCAGGGACCAAATCAGCACATGGGTGCCAGACGACCCCGTGTATGGCACCCTTGATTCCTCTGTGACGGGTCAAGGTCAATGGCCCCGCTCCTACCATTTTGCGGCCGCAGGAGATTGGGAGAGCGGCTAACGCTATACCGACACTCCTCTTCCCCTGCGGCCCCACCGCGTCCGCCATCAGACGGTGGTGATCCCGTCTAGGCCGCGGAAGGTAGGGAGAGCGGCGCATCGCAAAACCGGCAATCCTCTCCCACCGCGGCCTCCAACCCTCAGCCGCGATATCTTATGGGACCTGGGACGCTCCATAAGACATCGCGGCCCGCCTCAGTTGCGATGTTGGCCGCTACGTCGTCGGCCTAATCGGCAAAAGCCCTTACGAGCGGCCCCGCCTCGGTTTCCTCTTCGCTTCACCGTGGGTGACCAAGCCACGGTTACCAAACCCCCTTCCTCGACAATGCGGGAACCCACCGGGGGGGGTCACAGTACTAACCTAATCTATTTCACAACCAATAATTTACTATTAAGATTTGGTGACCAATTTACTAAGTTTGGTTATCATAGTACAATTTTAGGTAATAGAGGTTATGGTCACAAGGTTAAATTTGGTGGTCATTATATTTATACCCTTTATTAAGTAGTTACGAAGAAGTCTAACAAAACTTGTATGACCTGGGGATCGAACCCTGACCAAATTTACGTATATACTTATATTTTTTTTAACAATTACTATTGTGGGACACTGATAAAAATATTTGGGCGTGACTGGCATGCATAAACAAGAGATTAGGTATCCTGCTTTATTTTCTGAGATAGTATTGTAAGCTGTCTGTTAAACATGTTTGTTGAAAAGTTTTAGCTCAACTTCAGCTATTGTAGATCCATTCACGTATTTAGGAGTTCGATAAGCTTAGTATCAACTTATAAGCTTTGTTTACTAAGCTTTTACAATGCAATATAATGCTGTAGGTACTCACCTATCATCTATATACCTAAGAAACAACAGGTCAAAAACCCAGTTTTTAATTTCTCTACTTATTCTACTTACGTATTTGGTTTCGGCAAAATACGAGTAGGTACATCAAAACGCGCCTGGTCTTTTGGGGATATATTGGGAATGCGATTCTAACCTCACTAAAACCACCTCGGAGGTCACCATCACCACCTGTAATCATACCTACTAATACTATACTATTCGACCTAGGCTAGTACTTAGTTAGTCATAGCCTTAATATTGTCAAGGCCCATCAAGATTCCTGTAGGTCTTACTTTAAAATCTCCTTTAGTCCACAGCTATATTATGACCGACCGTTTTATCTACTAGGATTTTTTTTTGACCTTTGTTGTGAATTTGCCATCTACAAGACCTAAATTAACGGAGCTTATCATCATCATCATCACCGTGACTCCATCGACGAGACCCCTATACGGTTGGCGCGGTGCTGTTAGTAGTGCGGGCCGCTTAGGAGTCTCGTCGATGCGCATTTTTGTGTGAGTGTGCCGTTTCGAGCGTTTGTAGGTAGTTGCTGTACTGTCCGTCCATATTTATGATGTGGCATAGGCCTGTCTTTTCATGTGCCAGCCCCTACGCTCCTTTGCCATCTCAGCGCAGAGAGCAAAGGACACTAACTACCTCGTTTTCATTTCTTGATTCCTCCAATTAGTTCCCTTCCCCTAGTTGCCCCTCACTTTCTATTGAAAGTGAGAGGCAACTAGGGGAAGGGAACTAAGATTTTTATTGTGGTTGGCGCAAATGTATTCATTTGCGCCAACCACAATAAAAATCTTCGCTTTTCACATAACCGTATTCTTCAATGTCTCACTCACCGCACTGACTTCATTCACTTTTATTTCTTCGTTCGGTCTATTTGTCTGTGGAATGCGCTCCCCCAGGAAAACAGGATGGCACCTAATCGAGCACATTTGTAAGAAGTTGACAGTAGTATCGTCACAGTCACAGCGCCATATATCTGTTTATGTATGTCGCATCAGGGCTGGCCGATTGATGCAAACCATCGGGAAGTCAGGATGTATTCCCTTAGGTTAAGACATCTTGTGTGGGCAGGTCGTTGGGTACAATCGTGCAAATGAAATCACAGAAGTTATTCGATACACTGGGTTTATTTAAATAGTCACAACTCAGTTACATTCTTGCTTTCTAATATTACGAATCGACACTGATTCTACGACGTGTTAGCTCTACGGCGTTCAGTACTCAACTGCCATGTTCTGCTGTCCCCACTACGCACGCGGTTAGAATAAGCGCGCCAATGCGTAGTTGTTTAGCTTTGCCGCCAGATGGCGTGCTTGCGATTTGTTTTAACGTCCGTACTATTGACTAAACCCGACACGGCCATCCTGCGAGACAGACGTCCTCGTCTGTTCCTCATTGTCAGGTTAACAGTGTATCGAATCATGTGGAAATTCTCATGAATGTCCTCAGCTCTTGGGGAAAACTGAGGGGTCTGTCAGACTCCTACTGACTAAAACCACATGGTGTTCTCTAGGCCGTAATTTACCTTGAGAGGCGAGCGTGGAACACAACACGTCGCCTTCTCGGGCCTCTCTCAGGTGACAGATCCCCAAATCTATCACCCGCAGGCATCATCTTCTTGTCCTTGCTCACTGCCATCTCATGTCGTGTTGCGCCACACGTCCTCTTAGTCTTCTCCGACCCGCCAGTCTCCCATCATACAAGGGACGTTTTTCTGAAACACAAAATTTCCAAACAGTATTCACTCGTCCAATCCTGACTCATACTCTAGAGTGAGGAAATATTTCGAAACAATCAAACATGATCATTTAAATCTCTCTGTTCACTATTGCAAGGAACGAGTAATTCTATTTCCAATTTAAAGAAAATAGCAACTTAATCATCGATCCGGTACCTGATAGCACCTAATCTTCGTGATTACAAAGTCCAAGTACTGACAGTCATTAATGTCACATTTAATGAAACAAAAGAAATAAGACACCAGGTATCCTATTCACGATCTTTAGCCATCACATAGCTCTCTTAGCTATCTCATAGCTCTCTTAGCAATCATAATTGCTCTACTCGCACATCCTCACGATGTCGAGTCAACTCAACTCTCTGAACTTAGAACCAGTTCCCCACAGACATTTAGCCTGTCGTATGTTACGTCAATTCGTCATCTACTATCTCAATTGGTACTTGAGCTTTGTGTATCTTACTAACACAATCTACGCATAGTAATCAAAATTAGAAAACCAAAATTATTTCAATATTCGTAATGAAGGCTTGACGATTCGAACGTCATCAACATTAACCTGGTGACCTCACCTCTCGCGTCACTATGCGAGTTTACTTTATTTTAACCTCATAACTCAACAGGAATCCTCTGCAAGGTTCCTTACACAAACGTGTTTTTTTACACCGACTTACAGGTGCCCTACAGGCCCACAGTTGCTACAAAGACCTCCAGTTGCCACACTGGCCTACAGTTGCCATAAAGGCCTCCAGTTGGCACACTGGCCTACAGTTGCCATAAAGGCCTCCAGTTGGCACACTGGCCTTTAGTTGCCACACAGGCCAACAGTTGCCATAAAGGCCAACAGTTGCCACACAGGCCAACACACAACGCTCGGCTACTCCTGACCAAACTAGATCATTGGGTTCGTGATAATAGGGAAATTTTGGAACTCTGATCTTTAACTAAATCATTACCCTGGGTCATGTACCACAGTCATTCCAGACAAATTACAAAACTGCTGCAGCAAAAACTGCCAAGCTTATAGAAACCCTCGAGTAAAACCTCTAACGCCACGGCTCTATAGCCGACCAGCAATTATATTGCTCTCACACAACGGTCTCTCTAGACCCCGACCTCCACCAGAATCCACTGGTACGGTCAAACATAATACGGCTGATAGACTCAATTACTCGACATCTTAAGCTTGCTCATCAACAAAATCCTTTAAACATCAACATCGACTGGTACATGACCCGCTGGCATCTTCCTCATCCTACCTTGTCCATACTTGTAGAATTAAGCGTACCTATTTAAAGCTTTCGGTGTATAACGATCACTATCCTGTCATAATCACCTATCGCGGACTTAATACAGGGCCTCTTCAGTTTTCGTACTAAAGTTTCCCACACAACACTATTCATTAGAAAAAGGTCCGACGATCAACAAGTTCAACTAAACAAAGTAATTGTAACAATTCTGTTACTCTTTACCATAATTCAAAGGCAATGCATACTCAACTCATAAACCCTCTTCAAAAACCCATCGCCACATGGTACGCATGAGGTGCGGTCCAGAATTGGTCTTATGAGTAGACATGTTAATCAGATTTGGTTTCACTACCACAGTCATCAACTATGACGTCTAATTCTCAAAGAACTTGGTGATCGGGTATCCTTCCAACATGATTCGCGTTTTCTACTTAAAGATTTTGGAACATACTGACGGCTTATAAAAGGGAAACAACTAACCCTGATAATATTAAGGAGCTTCACGAATTAACTCTGATCAATATCATTAATATCAGATTATCAATAGTAACCCTTTACTGTCGCTCACTAACTCAATTTTCACGTAGGGAAAACGATCGCGAGATCTACTGCTATCATAATATTACTTTGAAAGTAAGCAAGTGAATTCAGATCTGAAGACGGTGGTTGTACATCGTTACGCAACAAGATCCGTCCTGAATACACGCAAATGACCAGTACCGTTACTAACTCGATACAATTACGATAGCCCAACGACATCACTAACTCGCTTTGCCACTGAAAACGACTAGTTATTCAGTCATTTTGGATAACTCATCTCCTTCATATGGGATATCTCATCCTAAAGTTCGTACTGAACCAAATGTTGAAACTAGGAAAGTACTAACAAGCCAATAGGTAACTTATTAGCTACTTGCTTTTTACTAAGTGTGTCTTAATTACCTAGCGATGGTGCTAGGTATAACCACTAGCAACCAATTCAGTGTTCCAACATGAACACTTAAAACTCGAAATAGCATCTCATCACTAGAGAACATTCGACTTCACTATCGAAATAAAATAGAAGCGACTCACCGAGTATTCCATTCCAAACTTGCGCGCACTCGTAACGTTCGTCTACGACCTGCGAACTGATAGCCCGCCGTTCCTCTTAACCTCTCAGATGTTGACATGTCAACCTTCGCGCTCAGCAACTGAATCGCTAGCCTCCAGCAATGGCTTCAGGTTGCGACACAATATGGTATCTGAAACTTGAAAAATATTACGAGAGTATATGTTCACACGGTTATCTTAACCATACACAGATTTGATGGAATTTAACCTAAACCAAACAATCTGCCTAGCCTCCCCCCAACTACATTGGGGTAGGCCTCCAATCCTAACGGATTCAGCTGAGCACCAGTGCCCTACATGAAGCGACTGCCTATCTGACCTCCACAACCCAGCAAATGGGTAACCCGGTACCCCCTGGCAAGACCGGCGTCAGATCTCAGGCCTCTGACCACCCGCAACGACTGTCAAAGATCCCCAAATGATAGCCGGGACCAACGGTTCAGTAAGCCTTCAGAGGCACAGAGAAAACTCAGTATGTTAAAACGGTCACCCATCCACAGACCGACCTCGTCAAGCGTTGCTTAACCTTGATGATCGACCAGTGCGGCTATTATTATTTAGCCACGAATTTCTAGTAGTAGTAGTAACCTATACCTGCAAAATGTGTTACTATGGACACCGAATGGTAGTGCAGAGTCCCTGCCCAAAACATGAACCACACATCACAGTGTCCCAAGTGCCATCTGAGCTTTAGAGAATCAAATAAATGCCATTGCATTTTAAGTTGCAATTAACGACCTGGCCAGGCCTGGTAGGGGTTACCAACTTTTAGATAGTTTGGCCCTCTGATCACAAAAGAAGAATACTATGCTTTTTCTCAAACTTAGTCAACTCTCACTACATAAAATTATCACACTTGAAAACTAATCAAAATACTTTTTTGGATTTATCATAATTTCCAGACTGAAGTGTAAGGTAGGGTCGTAAATGTCACTATGTCGTTCTACCTTCTAAACAATAATAGTCAGCCAGGACTAGTCAAAGGTTATTGCCAGTAGAATAATAACTCTTCAACAACACCAAAACTTGACCATCGATAACTAACATGAAATTATAACCTAACACGGGTTACCCCGAAGAACCACTGACCACCATACCGTACACAAAACCAGAATTTTGAACAATGAATACACTTTTCCATAGTCATAACAAAATGAAAACGACTCACCAGACTGGCATAAAGATCAGAGCGTATGGATCTTTTCACACGTGCACACGCTCCTCTTTGTCCTGTCCAGCTCTTTGGTTGCTACTAGCCTCCTTGCTGCTCCGCTCCAGGCTGGTTTTTTTTATTATTCAAGACTGAGGGTAGTCTCAACTGACACCGCGATTTTTTTGCAAGAATGTAACCACAATTTTCACTAGCATTGTTTTTACGTGTGATCTCATTAGCACGACCGAATCCCAATTCTGATGTCGCATCAGGGCTGGCCGATTGATGCAAACCATCGGGAAGTCAGGATGTATTCCCTTAGGTTAAGACATCTTGTGTGGGCAGGTCGTTGGGTACAATCGTGCAAATGAAATCACAGAAGTTATTCGATACACTGGGTTTATTTAAATAGTCACAACTCAGTTACATTCTTGCTTTCTAATATTACGAATCGACACTGATTCTACGACGTGTTAGCTCTACGGCGTTCAGTACTCAACTGCCATGTTCTGCTGTCCCCACTACGCACGCGGTTAGAATAAGCGCGCCAATGCGTAGTTGTTTAGCTTTGCCGCCAGATGGCGTGCTTGCGATTTGTTTTAACGTCCGTACTATTGACTAAACCCGACATGTATATTCGTGTGTTTAGTTTTTATTTGTGTTTATAGTGTTTGTATTGTATAGTTTGTAGTGTATGTATATCTTTGTATTAGAATAAATATTACCTAAGCTTGATTTATACTCAATATTGCACCTACCACTATTTGTCTCTGCATCACCCAAAGGTCGACAGGTAGAAAATGCCTACGGCATTAAGTCCGCCTCTGTACGTTTGTGTGCATAAGTATTAAATAAATTAACCTCAGCCAAGTTATACCCGCGACGGCAACAACGGAACTTATCTTGACTTTTTTTGTTAGCCTTTTCAACCACTCCTTCCATCTTGCACCCGCGCGTACTACTTCATCTTCTAACGTAATCTGTCTAGTTCGTATTCTATCCTGACTTGCAATTTTAAAATCTCTAAATAATCATGTCCTTCTTTCCAGCTCACAGGTTTCATGCTCCTCATCGTGGGCATAGCAGTCCTCATAACATTCTCGGAGTACGATGCTCTTCTCACGCAGCGATTCTTTAATGTGACGGGTTTTGTGATAGCAACAGGCGTCATAATACTCCTGGGTTCCGGGCTGGGATTCTACAGTGCCATCTCGCAGCAATTCTATTTTGTGGCTGGTGTAAGTATTGTTTGGAAGATAGAAAAGGGACGAAGGAAAACAGACTTCTTTTGTACAGTGCAAGAATCTCTTCAGTCAAAAATTAAGATTCTTTGGCTGAAGAGCTTCTTGGAGTTTCAAAAGAAATGGTTTCAAATGAAGAAAACCACTACACTGTCAATATTTTGTTTTATATATATATATAATTACAATATTTTGTTTTATTTTGAGAAAACTAGAATTTCCTATGGGTGACGAATCTTGGGAGACGTCGTGTCCAGTGATAGTAATCTGGCTAAACTATTGTTATGATTTGAACGCTTTGTTGATAATGTGTGATTTGTTATCTTTTTATTACCTTACCATGCCAGCAAATATCTGAGCCAAAACGTTGATGCTTATTGTTATTATGCACTATACTTGAAAGCAACGCTACTTCCTCAAAATTATGAATCCAGTCGATATTGCAGTATGTGGTGCTTCTGCTGGTGATCCTGGTCTTCGAGACCGCGATAATGATAGCTGCCTTCTCTCTAAGCAATGATGCGACCGAGGAGCTCAGGCTTCCGATGTTGGAGGCAATACAGCAATACAACAGCAGGGTGGAGATTACCCATATGTGGGATGATCTGCAGAGAGGAGTGAGTATCCACAAACGTTGATTTACCTCCGATTTCTGAAATAATGGATTGTAATTAAGAATTTGTCAAGCTCTAATTTCGGCTGAAAACCAGTCAAGCTTTGGCGTTAAAGTAAGGTTTCACAAGGTCTTAACGCCAAATATTGATATTGAATTCAGGCCTCACCCAACTAGCAAAAACGTCGTATAATTCTAGTCTTATAAGACTTCATGGTATATAACAGTTATATGGTGGTATGTAGTTAACTATTTTGATATATAGACGTTTATCTTACGACGGTTCAGTCGCGGGACTGTAATGTCTTAATATAAAGTTGAGTAAACGTTTTCAGGACTAACTTATACAACGTTGTAGAATGGTGTCAGTACTTATGTTGAGTAAATGTTTTCAGGACTAACTTATACAACGTTGTAGAATGGTGTCAGTAAATATGTTGAGTAAATGTTTTCAGGACTAACTTATACAACGTTGTAGAATGGTGTCAGTAAATATGTTGAGTAAATGTTTACAGGACTAACTTATATGACGTCGGATAATGGTGCCAGTGCATATGTTGGGTAAACGTTTTCAGGACTAACTTATACGACGTTGTAGAATGGTGTCAGTGCATATGTTGAGTAAATGTTTTCAGGACTATCTTATATGACGTCGGATAGTGGTGTCAGTGCATATGTAGAGTAGACGTTTTCAGAACTAACTTATATGACGTCGGATAGGGGTGCCAGTGCATATGTTGAGTAAAAGTTTTCAGGACTAACATATAAGACGTCGGCTAATGGTGCCAGCCATGACGTTTATTGGACAATGTATTGGCCATATAGACGTTTCGGTTAAATAAAAGGTTTTTGTAAGACAACCATCTTCGTGTGGGAATCTTAACATAACTTTTATATAATTAAAACGCCACTTAAACGTTTGCGTATGACCTTTTTATAACAAAACTATTTTGATCGTATGGAAGACTTACTAAGACTTGTATGCAACTAAAATGTTGAATTTCTACGGTTACATTACTTTAAGTAGACTTTTGAATCATTTAAAGGTCAAATCCACACTTTAATTGAACCATTTCTATTTTGTTTTGTCTTTTAAAAAAGGGATAGAACGAATGAATGTTGCCGAAAAAGATTCCGTGTATATATATTTTTTTAAATTATCATTTAATGTAAACAACAACAATAAAATTAAACAATTAACAGTAGCAATGGAACTGTGACAGTTATAACATTTGTTTGCAAAGGTAAAATAAATGCTTCGCCAAGGCCATTTTTCTCTTTTAAGACGTTTTAAATAATTTCAGATCAAAAATTTATCGATGTCCAAGTACACTACCATAGTTCATTCATATCCTATGTTAGACCTGAAAAAAAAACATTTAAATAAATTAATCTGGGCTAAACGTACTATTTGATTAGATAACCATTGACAAGAAAAGAAGATGAATTTATAATCATAAAGGGCCGAGTTAGTTCTCTGTTCAAGTTATGCAATGTTTATTAGATCTGTAAGTAATGCATATGGAACCCTAAAGTAAACTGAATATGGCCGCGGCGTCATAGACTCAAGAAAATGTATACGAACTTTTTGTTATATTAGTGTTATATAAAGGTCGCTATACAACGTAAACAAGATGGTTGATGCTTTATTATGAAAACATATTTTGGATAATTAATTAAAACGATTCAAATACAAAGAAATAGAGGAGGGCGTTATAAACTTCACAAAAACACATATATACATTGTCATAAAACTAAAGTTCCCTGAAAGATTAACAGAACTATCATTATCTCACACTCATTTAAATAATGCATAATAAATCGATATTTTGTAATTATGGAAATAGACATTTACTTACCTTTTTTTATTTAAACACCGGCACAATATTTAACAAACGAAATAAAACGGTTGCCGTTGAGCAGTCTTTTGAAAACGTCATTGTAACAGCTATGTGACATAAGCGGTCACATAAGAGACTCATCATAGCCAGTATTGGACCGTAAAGTCGGTCTCTGTACTTTTATTTAACTTGTATACAACGTTTAAACGGTCATTGGCTGACTTCTACTTAACTACTAAACGACAATATTGTCGTGTAATTTGGGCCTAATTCGCGTTATTTATACGTTTATATTTACGTTTATGCGACCAATCATAAAAACTAGACTCAAAGTGTAAAACGTTAAATTGACTATTATAAAACATTGATTTGTTAGTTGGGCAGACTCAGAAGTTTAGATTGTTTTTGTAGTGTTATAAGTGAGTCAGGTATTAAGCAAACAATATGTACAGTCAGGATATAGTGTTCAAGGGTCTTTTGGTGCATAAATGATAATGAAAGGGCTCAGATGCAGAGCGCCTGCTCTAAGTAACATTTAAAAAAATGTTTATGGGTAGGATAGGTATGTTGGAAAATAAGACGGCACGGGGGGCCGGCATTAGTTTCAATTTTGCGCGCCGAAATACCTTGTACAGTTAGCAAATAGGTACACAGTGTAATTTCCATTTTTATTAGCTCATAGGCCTTAGTGCGAGTTTTTACTCACGCTCAATTGCGTAAACGTAAACGTAAATTTGTATTGAAACTGGATAACCGCCGTCTAGTAACGGTAGGGAGAAACCTCTTTTTTGTATACATTTTGACATAAGAGATCGTTTACGTTATCACGAATACGTATGTTAAAAAAACTCGGAATAAGCACACTGGTTTATAAATCTCCTTGCCACTAATTAAGAGCAATGTTTCAATTAGACCACTTTAATTCATCAAAAACGATCATGAATAAAATTTTAAAGAATCTTGTACCTTCTCCAGTTCCAATGCTGTGGAGTTCAGGGTCGTGGTGACTGGATATCCAACCAGATCCCGGTCAGCTGCTGCTTCATAGACTACGGAACCATCTCGCCGTTTGAGTGTACTAATACCAACGCGAATACTGTCGGCTGTGCACCTCTTCTTGGCGAGTGGCTGTCCTACAATGCCAATGTTATCGCCGTCTGCGCAATCGTTGCTACATGTTTGCAGGTCAGTAATGTTAGTACCTATTTAATTTATAGTTCTATAATCTGCTGGATCACAGCTAAATTACTTTTTGATAGAATAGAAGAATAGAATAGAAGTCAAAGTCAAAGTCGAATATATTTATTCAACTAGGCCAATAAACGGCAATTTTGAACGTCAAATAAATTAAAATTTACAAGTTATCAAAAATGATTCTACCGTGCATTCGGAAAGTAGATTGTTATGGAGAAGAACGCACAAGAAACTCCATATATACTCTTTTAAAAAAAAATTGGTGTTTTACAATATTTACATAAGTACATACATTAATATATGTGAGGACGATGCACCCAGAATAGCTCTACACATTAAACTACGTACAGGTATAAAGTATTAAAAAGCATTAACAGGAAAATTAATTAATTTGTTAAGTAGGAATATGGTTCTCACATACTTACAAATATTGCAAACATAGGTAAAATACCTAATTGAACAACAACGGAACAGGGTGTACATACATTAATATATGTGAGGACGATGCACCCAGAATAGCTCTACACAATATACTACGTACAGGTATAAAGTATTAAAAAGCATTAACAGGAAAATTTAATTAATTTGATAAGTAGGAACATGGTTCTCACATACTTACAAATATTGCAAACATAGGTAAAATACCTAATTCAATAACAACGTTCAACGGAACAGGGTGTGAGTAAATTTCAAAAAATTAAAAACAAAAACAATGAATACAATAACTATGAATGGGAATATAAATTAACAAATTTGATTTGTCTACACCAAAGATTGCCCTATGGAGCAGGACCAGCATGTTTTTTAGAAATATATTTATTCGAAACCGGCACAACACAACAGCAACAAACATGGAGTAAAAGACAAAAAAGAAGTGCAAAGACAAATTGCGCTGAACGTGCCCTTAACGAAAGGGTTACCAACTCAGCATTTGCTAGGCGTCAGACACCCAGCGCTTGTTTTCAGTTGGCACCCCGCAGATAACTTAGTTTTATTTTCTCTGTGCCCCGCAGCGACACACAGACGTGGGCAACAAAATAAAATATAATCTATACATAATTTGACATGATTAATTGTTTTGATTTGATAGATATGGTAACTGCATTTTTAGATCTTTTACCAGTTGCCAGGACTATCGTGTAACTCAGTAAATGGTTTGTGGCGGTCAGAGCTTTTGCTCTATTTTAAATACCTGGTGATAAGCCGCATCGGCACTACCGGTTACCCCCTTCTACTGGTTAGTAGAAAATAATGTATCTAGTTGATAAATAGTCTCTGAAGCTTTAGAAGGAAAGAACGAAATTAAATTTATTTGGCACAAACCAGAGGCACATAAAATCTGAAAACAGAAACAAAAATAGTAAAAAAAAATAACATGTGAGAAAGCGTGCCTCACGGCTGCACCAAATAAGTAAGTCCGTTTCAGCAAAATACCAAGCAACTAGTTGCTTGACGCTGATTTTCAACTAAACCGAGCGAAGGCAAAAATACCTCAAGTGGTTTATGTCTTACTAAAGTAATGATGCGTTCTGATGCGATTACACGTCTAGTCGATGTAATCATCGACCATCGCTTAAGTATCGCTGTATTCGCCGTGTCGCATGTCGTGTCAATTGAATTAATTAAGACCATCTAAAATTGCTTGGCCTTGACCGTTCTCAATTACAAGTACTATATATATGTCTACTTCTTTGGATCTTTCATCTGTAGACAGCGGAACAGCTAACGTTATGATTTTTATGTTGATCCTACCTAGGTCTTTCGGCCGATAATTCCGATAGTTTCTATTAAGTTTATTACTGACTGCTGTGTATTTTAAGACTCGTGTAATACTTTACATCTTCTTTTAGTTTCGTGTCAATAAGTCCATTCAGTTAAGGACCTCGTCTTTCCCACTTTAGGGCCTTTCAAATAATTCAGAAGGTTATTTACAGCAGCCTTATTGCGTAAGTGAAATCGGCAAGGCGAAGGATTCGATCCAATCAATCGACCAATCACGTGCGAAAGACACGTTGTGGATTGCCGTCTTTGTCATTGGTCAATTGATGGGGACAAATCCTTCGCTTTCGCTTCGCAATTAGGCTGCAGGTGTTTCGATTTGACTAAATGGAGACTCACATATCCAATTAGCTACGAATTGTTTCGATTTCAGTTAGTTAATACTATCTATTAATTTGTTATAGACAGACCAAGTAATGGTTCTCTTTTTTCAGGTACTTCTTTCGCTGATGGGCGGCTACTTAGCTTATAGGTCGAAGTTTGAAGTTGTCGAATTGGAGTCCTAAATAAAAATTGTATAGATCTACTATGTTTTTCTCTTATTTTATTATCATTACCTACCCAGTGTGTAAGTAAGATTGTTTTACTCTAGCTGAAAGACAATTTACTAGAAAATAAATGTAACGTACCAAAACTAATTCCAGCAGATTGATAAGATTTTTTATTGCAACATATTTAATTACAGTTACTAACATTGTGTAACATTACTAAGTAGGTACCTAGACCTACTTAAGTACTATTTAATTCAGTAGTCGTTTATGACGTCAAATAATAAAAAAGCAAAGTAATGGTGAATTTACTTCAGCTCTTGTTATCCCCTAAATCCTTTTTCCTACACCTACTACCCTACTAGTTATGTAAGAAACTGCAAGTCACAGACGAAAACTAAGATAAAACTTAAGTAGGTTGGTACCTACACCTATGCTGGAAAATACCGCGGTACAATTTCCCTATTCATAGATTCACCTCCGCCGTTCAGCAAAATGACAGGTGACATCATTTCCCGCCGTTTGTAGGAATAAAATGTTCAGATTAAAATGGAAATGTAAAATGCAGCATGTGTTTTTCTTATCGCAACCTGTAAGTACTAACATCGTAGTCGTTACGAGCACCACGAAGCGAGTTAAAATTAACACATTTTGTCATATCGACTGAATATTGCAAGCGAAGCTATTGTGTTCTATATTCCTCTCTGATTTTAAAGATTTTATAGACTAAATAATTCAATAGTGACGTTTCTATCGAAAAACAAATCCATTATTCATAGAGCATAATTCCAATTTCAAAAATTCATAAACTGTGTTCCGTGTGTGGTTCAGTTTAAAACATATCGTGCATGAGTGAGCGACGTTCGTCTCCGATGAGATAAATCCGCTTGTTTTCCTTATCAAGATTAATGTACCTACCTATAGTGATAAAAATATCTGTAGCCAGTTAAGACGATCAACGGTGGAAGCTGTCACGCGAGCGTACACGTAGCAATTTGAATAAATTACAACAAAATGTGGTCGAAACTGTTTACTACTGTGAAGTACATATTAGTGACTGTCAATTTTCTGTTCTTGGTAAGTGGTGTGTGTTGTTGTACGCTGTTGTAGTTGGTACTGGAGTTAGTTCGATGTTATTAGTGTCGCTTGTGGTATTTACAGATCACTGGCATTATTATTCTATCGGTCGGCGGATCGGTACAATCGGCGTACAATGGATATCATCCGTTCCTATCAGATAGATTCTTCTCTCTGCCAGCGTTCTGCATCGCGACTGGAGTCATCATATTCCTGATCTCGTTCTTCGGCTTCTATGGAGCCTTCATGGAGAACTACATTATGAACATGGTGGTAAGTGGAACATGTTATCTTAACGTCATTCGATGGCCATGAAATCCTGTTATCTCATAGTCTGTTTTCCGTTCTGATTTGTGCAAACTGTAGTGATTTTTCGTGATTCAGCCATGATAATTGGTGCTATTAATTGATGGTCCATGACATTGAGGCGCTGAGTTGTGTGTTAATGATACGGAAATGTGTAGCCAGACATGTTTCAAACATTTGAAACAAACTGATAGGGCTACTAGTTACGCAGTATTTAGTCTGTAATCACGGGCCATAAATTTTTGTCTATAGCCCAATGTCAACAGAACCTATTGTTCTATTCTAGAGGCACATTATTTCAGTAATGCTAACATCTGGGAGGCTGCGTGACTGCTTCAAAGTAAACACAATTATCATGAATGCGACGATATTCTCGAGATAATTACATCACTATTCCTCGGCACATAACGTTTTTGGGCCATTCTACTTTTCGATGGACAATTTGCAATTACTGAAAAGCTTTATGCGTTACCAAAGGACTCCGTTGTTACCATATATCTACTTGTTAAATAAATAAATTTGCTCGTGGGTAATTTATAAGAGAAGACAATAGGTTCATCAAATATCACTTCACGTGTTAAACATTTGGGCCCTTATTAAAAAATAAAAGTGACCTACTATTTCCTATTTTATGAGATTCTTAATTTCTAATTGTCTATGCAGAATTTGAAGTTAGAATCGGCGAATCAGTTGAATTTATCAACTGATTCGCCGATTCTAAATTCAAGTTGTGAGTTATTTTATTTATAAAAAACGTCTTGGTAAATTTACGTTACGTTTTTCATAAAAGTAAAAACTTTTAAAGGAAAATTGTGACTATTATGTTTTTCACTCAGGGATCGGAATTTGTTTAGAATGGCCCTTTTGACATAAAATGTTGTTGACGCGTTGCTGGGCCTGGGAAGTACGGAATTAGATCTTAGTTTACATTTTGTATAATGTACCGGGCGACTGTCCTACTTTCTGATGAGAAGGCACGTCCCCGAGAAATGTCAGTAGTAACAAATTACTACGCTCTTAATCTCTCAGAGATAATGAAAGCAAATACTGTAATTGTTTGTGTAATTTTGAGATTTTAATTAGTAGAAACTGTTTTTTTTTGTATGAGGAAGGAGCCATCTTTAACAAGTGATAAGGTGGTGATGAGTTGGTGTTTTAGTTGTGACTTTTTAAGGTTACAATGACGCAACAGACACAGAGCTACAAGGGCACCATTTCTCGCGGTTTACTTTGCTAATGGAAACAAATGACAAACATACACAACGACACAATATTCAGGTCGTTCAAAAACCAGGGGGGGGGGGTGACCATAAGCTAGGTGTGCTCAACGAATTGCATGAGAGGCTAGACATATTTTCGTGAAATTTGAGAGAATTCGCAAGAGTTTTTTTGAATTCTGCTAGTCATAATTAAAATTTAGATGAGTAAAGTTTTACTTTATATTAGTTTAGAAGATTTTAATAGTGTTAGAAGTTTAGGTTTATATAATTACTAGCTGACCCGGCAAACTTTGTTTTGCCATAAAAAGACCAAACATTTATCTACCCTACCCTACCCTACCCTACCCTACCCGACTCTACACTACCCTACACTACCCTACCCTACACTACACTACCCTACCCTACCCTACCCTAACCTACCCGACCCCACACTACCCTACAATACTCTACCCTACTCTACCATACCCTACCCTACCCTACCCTACCCTACTCTACCCTACCCTACCCTACCTATACAGCCTATGTCCTTTCCCAGTTCTCAAACTATCTTCATACCAACTTTCATCTAAATCGGTGCAGCGGTTTAAGCGTGAAAAAGTAACAGACAGACAGACAGACAGACAGACAGAGTTACTTTCACATTTATAATATTAAGTATGGATTGTACATTCATGTAAAGTCTGATTTTGGATTAAGATTTTACCACCAGACCACTGACTGTGAGACCACTCTATTGTATTAGGTTCAACCAGTAATATAGTGTGTGTAAGTTAAATAAATAAATAAATAGAGTAAGGTTGTTTTGAGTGTGTGTAAGGGACAGATGAATATGACTGGTATACATATGTCCCCTACCCACATTCAAAATAACCTTACTCTAAAAGCTTATGGTCACCCACCTGAACGCCACCTGCACGATCCTTACATAAAATATCTAGGTACTCCTTTATCTTACCTTTACACATTCCATTTCAGTTGTGAGTAGGTACTATACACCAGATCTTTCGGAAGAATATCATCAATTAGTTCTGTGTGTATCCTTCTAGGAAGTCCAACCATCTCCCGTGGCGTTTCCACTCACATCAGTTTTGTAAATAGCTTTTTTTGTTTTTAGTCGCAAATTGCTTATAAGTAAGTTTGTGCAGTAGAAATCGATATTAAAATCGATCGGCAAGCTTTTAGTATGTTGTATAGGCCAGTTTGGGTAGTGTTAATCCAAATTGCAACTTCGAATAACGTGTGCTCGCTGCGTAGCGCACAACACGAAAAATTAGAAAAAAAAACGAAATTTTATTTGTTGAAAAACAAGGCCCAAACTTCGCAGTTTTTCGCATGGTGCGCAGCGAGCACAAGTTTCTAGAAGTTGCAAATTTGGATTCACACTACCCGAACTGGTCCATACAACATTCCACTAAATCAGAACTATGTACATCAAGCTTTGCGATAATAGTGTCTATTTCGATATTAAATACGGATCCTTGCACTTATACAATTCATCACACTGCTTTTTGTAGCTAAATTCGTTGCCTGAAAATTCTCAAACCGAATGTTGGTTGCTATGGTGACAGGTAGCTGACTACCGAGAGTGTCGACCTAGGATTAGAGACAATTGGCAATAAATTTGCCATTCATCAATAACGATTTAGTAACATGTATATTTTAGTTGTGTACTATGTACTAGTAACATGTATATATACCTTTGTATGAGTATATACACAATATCTAAGCATATCATTTTTAAATGCCTCAGTTTTTGCGATGATACTGCTGGCAACATTGATTTCCCTTGTTGAGTTTAGTTATCGAATGAATTAAAAGTATCTTTTTATTAACAATTTTGTATAGCTAATACCTTTATACGAGCAATTCTACATCTAAATCTCGGAAACGGCTCCAACGATTTTCATGAAATTTAGTATTCAGGGGGTTTCGGGGGTGATATTCCCATCTAGGTAGGTATTATTTTTAGTAAACGTGGTTTACTCTATTTTCAGCTCGGTCGCCCAGGTACTTAATTATTAATATGAGAACTTACCAATCTATCTAAATTTTACGGGTAGTCAGAAGCCCGAAATCTGACACCAGTCTTGCCAAGAGCTATCGTGTTACCCAGTTACTGGGTTGTGGAGGTTGGATAAACAGTCGCTCTATTTAAAATACTGGTATCCAGATGAATCTGGATAAGCTGAAAGCCAACTTCAATATATATAGTTGAGAAAAAGCTACCCGGGTTTATTGATTGAATTAAGAGAATATAGATCATAGTATTGTTACGTATCCAAAGAAATGAGATGGTATAGTCAGGCCACAAAATAATTGGCGTTTTAGCATACCAATACAGGTACATACATACATAAACTGGTTCACCCTTGTTTGATAGAACAACGTTTGATATAATATAACTAAATCGAACAACGTTTAAGAAAATCATCACTTTGTATAATATCGTTTGACAGAATTTTCAGTTCATCGAATATTTATTTGCGATAACAACATTTGCGCTATTGATCAAAAGGTATAATGTTCATTTGATGTAATGTTCAGGTGGTGTAACATGTATTTAAAAAGCCGAGAATAACCCCAAGAGCGAGCGAAGCGAGCTCGAGAGCTTAGGGCACCCCGACACGGATAGGTTAGGTTCGAAGGAGATGACGGGAGCTGAAGTGAGCGAGCAAAGCGAGCGAACTCAGCGCCGCAGCGGGGCTCCGTCGACTTTGTTTCGTTTCCCTCCCTCCCTTAAAACGACTTTGTTGCTTAAGGCGGGTACCCCGAGCAAAAAGCCGTGCTAACCGATTTCGTGTAAAATTAGTGCATTTGAAAATTCGGTCAAATGACATTATTTCAAAGAAAAAATATGCTAAATAAAAATCTACCAATTAATTATTCGGTCAAATGAATAATTATACGAAATGACTTTATTGTAACTAAAATTAGCCAAAGCGATTTTCCACAAAACGTTGTTATACCAAACAAGGGTGAACCACATAAACTCACGCCTTTTTCCCATGAGGGGTAGGCAGAAACTACAGAACGCCACCTGCTACGATCCATCCATACTTCTTTTGCTTCACTCACATAGTCATACACACACGCCGGTTAAGAGTACTGCGCACCTGGCCTTACACCTATATGTTCTATGTATTTCTTTCTAGGGCGTCTCCTCCCGGCGTTTCCATTCACGTCTGCCTTGTAAATACCTTTTGTTAGTCGCCTTTCATTCATCCTTTCAACACGGCCAAACCATCTTAACATACTCTTTTCAATTTTAGTCACTACATCTTTTAAACCACAACGTTGTCTTATTACCTCATTCCTCAATCTATCATTTAAGGTTACACCACATATACTTCGCAAGGAACGAATTTCTACTGCATTAATCCAACTTTCATGTCTTTCTTGCCATACCTTCACTTCCATACATAAGTACCTATAGGCACCAGCACGCTTCTGTGAACCAGGTGTTTGATCTGATTAACGAAGGAAATTCTATTGCGTTGTACCTAATATAGGATATATAATATATATATACGTGGGACACTCAGAAAGTTTTGCGAAACTAAAAAAAATTGTTCTATACGTACATATATTTTTATTAAATCTTTTCAAAGTACTTTCCACCAGCCTCTATACAAAGATTCATGCGCCTAAACCAGTTTTCAAAACACTTTTTCCAGTCCGCCGCAGACACCTCGTTTACAGCCTGCTCGAACGCAGCCAGCGCATCTTCCGGCGGCGAAAATTGTATCCCTTTGAGCTGATTTTTTATTTTTGGGAATAAAAAGAAGTCACACGGTGCTAGATCAGGGCTGTAAGGAGGGTGACTCAGGAGTTTGACTGGCGTGCTGTCCAGGAAGTCCCTCGTTTTGAGTGCGGTGTGCGCAGGTGCATTGTCGTGGTGGAGCAGTAGCCCGCGGAGCCCTGTGTTTGGTCGCTTGTTGCTTATAACAGAGAAAACTTCTGGCAAACATTTGGTAGTATACCATTCGGCATTAATGCTTCTTTGATCCCGTAAGGGAATTGATACCAAGTGGCCAGTCAAATTAAAAAAGCTAGCGATCAAAATCTTACCCCCGCTTCTAGATCGCTTCACTTTGGTAGGCGTTGGCTCATTTTGAAACACCCAAACAGTCGACTGGCGCTTGGTTTCTGGGTCGTATTGATAAATCCAGGACTCATCACCTGTAACGATGTCGTAAACACGCCGAGACGAGCCTGCTTCAAATTTGTTAAGCATATCACGGCACCATTCCACCCGGGCCTGCTTCTGAGCATCGGTGAGGTTGTGCGGCACCCAGCGTGATACTATCCTCCTCACGCGAAGATGGCTGTGTAGAATCTCGTGAACGCTTCCCGATCCAATCTTCAATATGTGTTGAATCTCCTGATATGTAATTCGCCTATTGTCTTGGATTAAATTTTTCACTGCTAGCACGTTTTCTTCGGTAACAGCCGTCAAAGGGCGACCGCTTCTTTCGTCATCCCCCAAAGTTGGTCGACCGCGCTTGAATTCGTTATACCAACGATACACGGTTGCCTTGGAAGGGCGGTCATCCATGAATGCCATTTGAAGTCTATCGTACGATTCATCCGGTTTCAGGCGACACTTGAAATCGTATAAAATCATAGCTCTAAAATGTTCCCGGCGCAGATCCATATTTCAGTGAGACACAATACTTTGAATTAACTCGCAAAAAATGTGGAGGGAAATTTTGAAATTGGAACTTACTTATTTTTACTTATAAATAATCATATTTTCGAAAAACATTATAACTGGCCAGTCTCCCATATATAAAAACTTTTTTTCGCAATACTTTCTGAGGGGCCTGGTAGAATATGGCGTCATTTCTACACTCAAAAATACAAAGAACTTTCTGAAGATGTAGTGTTTATGATAAAGAAAATGGGCACTTGTAGATAGGAATAAATATGAATCATCAGACTATATGTATAGGTACGCGAGTAGAGTTGTTGTTTTGATCCCAATAGGTAGATACTTCGAAAGATACTGATTTCGTGAGGAAAGTTTTGAATGTAGATGTAAATGGAGGGGAAGGTTAAAGAAACGATGGATAGACTGTTTGAATTATGATATGGCTAGTAGTGTTGACTGCTGAGATGAAGACTGATAAAGATGAATGGAAGAAAATACGTGACGGGATCGGCACGCTTAATTTAATTGTGGGGCAGGAGGATGACGATGATCATGATTTATTTCTTTCAAAGGATTTTGCGAGGTTCATAGTAGTTGGAGTGTAGGTATTGTGGCGTTATAAAAAAAAGAAAACACCTTATGTCACATTAAAACGTTTTATTTCGTTTTAAAATAAAAAGAAACGAAAATATATAAAAGAATACAAAAAGGTAACACTTGATTATTTAAAAAAAAATAACAGGAGATATTGATATTGAATATGTTATTTTATATATTTGGTAAGAAATAAACTTAAGAGACAAATTTTAACTAGATTTGAGAGTATTACGCTAAATACACGTACCTATATCCTCTACGTAGTGGTAACTGGTTAGATTCCGGCTTATGCATCCCGGTGAAAACAAATCCTTTACGACATAACACTGAGTTTTAATCTGTGGAATTTTAAAAGTTCAAACTATCACGTTATTTACTAGGTTATTTATAAATAAATGAAATTAAAAATGATACCTGAATTACTCGTATTATTGAAAATTCGTATAATAGGTTACAATATACAAATTTTCAATAATACGAGTCGCGTGTCAAATAAAAAAACCGGCCAAGTGCGAGTAGAAGGGTTCCGTACTTGGTAAATTGTGGTTTACGATTTATGACGTATTTAAAAAAAAAACTACTTTCTAGATCTCGTTCAAACCAATTTTCGGTGGCAGTTTAGATGGTAATGAACAGTTTTGATGGTAATGAACATCATATATTTTTTTTAGTTTTATTATTCTCTTAATTTAGAAGTTACAGGGGGGGAACACACATTTTACCACTTTGGAAGTGTCTCTCGCACAAACTATTCAGTTAAGAAAAAAATGATATTAGAAACCTCAATATAATTTTTAAAGACCTACCCATAGATACCCCACACGTACGGGTTTGATGAAAAAAAAATTGAGTTTCAGTTTCAAGTATAGGGAACCCCCAAAATTTATTGTTTTTTTTTCTATTTTTGTGTGAAAATCTTAATGCAGTTCACAGAATACATCTACTTACCAAGTTTCAACAGCATAGTTCTTATAGTTTCGGAAAAAAGTGGCTGTGACATACGGACGGATAAACCGTCATGACTATACGTCTTGTAGCGATCTGCTACAGTATGTAAGAATTGTAGGACTTAGGAGGTGGATCGTAGCCATCGTAGGACTCTGTAGTTTCTGCCTACCGCAAAGGTGATGATGGATGATGTATGACAGTTGAGTTTTCGACCTTCATTTAAAGTTAAAAAAAAACTATCCTACGTTACGTACAGGCAATCCTCATTCTCATTGTTATTTTAGTCTAGGGTCCTGTTCAGTTATTCAGTCTTTAAAATTTCATTGCATATAGTAATCATAGACAACAAATAATATTCGGTAATAAGTTGTATTTCACCGTTTTCTTCATTACGATTGAGTTTTATTATTTAATCATGGTGCCTGAAAGATGTTGTTTAAAAATAAATATATAAATAAAATATAAAAGTTAAAAATCCGACTGCTTACGATAAGCGAACTAAAATTATATTATTATAAACAAGAAGAAAATCATGCTATGCAGTCAGATAGCTTGACTGTCTACTTGTTTAAAAAAATATGTTCTCTGTTTTTATTTGTAACTTTTTAATTATATTTTGTTTTATTATTTGCCTCTGACTTTTTAATTATTAGTTCAGATGTTGAGTAAAGGTGAGTCCAGATTATGTAACATGATATAAAAATAATGCTATATAACACGTATATACTAATAAAACGTGTTATTATATATTATAAGTTTTACTATATAGTCTGGACTCACTTTAAGATATCATTGTCTATACTATGTATACTAACTTTAAAAATGTTAGTTCATAATTTATAAGCATGTTAGTTTCTGCGACTACAAATACATTTTTCTTTCCTTCTATCTTTGTACTTTGTATTTCCTCTATGTACTATCAATTTATCATCAACTTCCTGCCCGTGTCCCAACGCCTATGTTACTTGGGGTCGGTGCAACACGTTTTCTTCTTCCATACCGTCCTGTCCCCCGTCACGCTATCACTGACTCCCTTTTCTATCATATCACTCCTCACACAGTCCATCCATCTTTTCTTTGGCCGTCCCCTCCCTCTCCATCCATCCACATTTATATTCATAACTCTTTTAGTAACATGCGTTTCATCCCTCCTCATCAAATGATGTTATACTTTAAATAAATCGTGTTATAGTTTACGTTGGTATCTAACAGTCAACGCAAAAGAATCTTTTGCAAGTTTCACACCCAATGTCACATTGATTTCCTGTTTGACAAAATGATAACTGCAAACAAAACGAAAAAAAGATAAGATTTTTATATTAAGATATGTGTAAGACCACACTGGACTTACACCTGTTTTATTTTATATTTTTCTTACTACGAAATTCTTAAAGTAAAAAGGATTTCTAGGTCTAAAAATACAATAATTTAAAAACCCGTCTGCTTAAGAAGCGAACTAAAAAGACGTTAACAAGAAGAAAATCATGCTGTGCAGTCGGACGATACATAATCGCCAGCTGGCTGACCAAAACCAGATGTATCCTCCGCCTGCACAATATAAGTGTTGTATATTTTTTAAATCACCTCTTAAACCCCTTTTGTTACCCCACACGATGGGTTTCCGAAAAATCCGCCATTTTTCTATTTTCCAATTTTTTATGTAGTTAGTGACACTAGCAAGGTTAAGACGAATCGATTGACGTAAGATAAGACTCATCAAAATTGGCGTTTGGTCTTTATAACGCCACATATGAACACTCATACATACCTATATAGATAGACTGATAAAAACATTACCATCCTTCGGCAGTCGGGTAAAAATAGAGCTGATTCACAACTATTCTGTATAGGTACTGTATACAGAAAAATAAGCTTGTTCAGCTGTACCGTCCTATCATCACTTATTTGTTTAATTACTTAGTATTGTTTGATGATAACAGTCTTTTAACAAGGTGTTTTCTGTTTATCAACAATTAAATACATCGTTTTTCAGTATCGATAATAACATTTTATCTAAAACTTATAGTATCGATATAGATGTTTTTACACGACTACGGCAGAGCCAAAAGGAGAATTATGATTTCAGCATGTGTGAGTCCTTTTATCCTCAAAACAGGCAACATAAAATATCTCGGGGTTATTATGGATGAAACACGGAGAGTGTTTGGACCTCATGTAGATAGCCTAGTTAATAGAGTGCGCAAACTAATTTATGTTTAAAAAAAGTTGAGAACGGTTGCAGATTCAAAATTGATCAATCAAGACTATTTGGCCCTAGGTCAATCTGTAATCCAATACTATATCACCTCATGGGGTGGAGCACCAAAAACGCATCTACTGCCTCTTGAAAGGGCATAGAGAGCAATTTTAAAAGTAGCCAATTTCCACCATTTTCTCTACCCCTCTGATCTGCTTTACAAATTCTGCAACGTGCTGACTGTTCGCCATCTTTTCATTATGGACTTATTATTAAACAACACACTATGCTTTATTATAACGCCGAATACATAAATAATAAGAGACATATAATTTAATTTCGTTTTCAGACGAAATGACATTGTCTGCGATTCTAATGCATCCTCAAAATATGTATTTGTAAATAGATTCTTTACATTCTTAGGTCCATTTCTGTATAATAGATTAAATAGAAAATGAATTATGTATAAATTAAATTATTTTAGCTGTAAAAAGACTATTCTTGAACATCTACTTAGCATCTCTTACGGAGAGACAGAAAATCTCCTGGCTGTAACAAAATAATAATTTTGCTGTGTCTTTAATTTAAGTATTCATATACCATACCCATTGTTAATTTAATATTATTATAAGTTTTAAGCACTTTATAGCCTGAAACACAGGTTCAACCTAGTTCAGGCAAATAACAAACTGTCTTCTTTTTTATTTTTAAGATATTTTATTGTATAACTAGCTTTTGCCCGCGGCTTCACACGCGTAGATTTCATGCTTCTCCTTACCATATTTCAACAGTATGTAGAGAAAAGTAAAAAATAATTATGATAAAAATAATGTATTATGAAAGTTTTTCTTAGGACAGACTTATACTTACCTACTTTAAATCAATACGCTCTATCCTTGTCCTGTCCCTATCCCTTCATTATTTCTCTGTTTATCCATGACTAATAATAAGTAATCATAATCATAAGTAAGTAATTAAATTATAGTATTTCCTTCTAAAACATTTTTAACCATTTTGGATGTCGGCGCCAATATCACCAGACTATTTGATGGCTAACACGTGAACACGCTACATAGAACTGTCCATGGGAAAAGCAATTCTCCCTCAAATCAACCCAAACCACAACAACAACAACACAACACAAACAAACAAACATCCAAACTTTCATCCTCTATTTCACGCCCTTAGGGGTGGAATTACCAAAAATCCTTTCTTAGTGCTCACCTACACTACCAAAGGAACCTACATGCCAAGTTTCATGATTGAAGCTTCAGCCGTTTGGGCTGTGCGTTGATGGTCAGTGAGTGAGTCAGTCAGTCACTTTCTTCTTTTATATGTTTAGATAGATAGATGTGCCTTATGTTATAAATAAACGATATTATATATATATATATATTAGTTTGGTTTAGTTTCGACAGACTGTTGCCGCAACTCCACGACCAAGCGCGTATTTTGCGTATATTATATTATATATATAACTATATTCATCACTCTTTTAGTCACATTGCATCTGCATACCTCCTCATTACACATCTGCCCATACGCTTCTATAGCGAATATTGAATAACAAACCAAACTCAGTTTGCTCAAATCAGGACCCTTCCTCTACGGTTGCACTGTCCTTCGACAACGCTAAAGTTCAACAAGTGATTTTTCCAAAGCAAAAAACATACAAATAAATGATTCTGAATAATCAACCATTTAAATAAAACAATTCCAGTTCGCGGGCGCCATGATTCTGATGTTCATCTTTCAACTGTCAGCCTGCATCGCCGGATACGTGCTGAAGGGTAACACCGTGGTACTGGTGCAGAGCCAGCTTATCTCCACTATGGACCTGTATGGCGTCAACAAGAGCATCGAGGTCACCAGGCTTTGGGACCAGGTTCAGGAAGATGTGAGTATTTAACTAATTAATAACGTACCTTATAGTCGAATGGCAAAGGTTGCAACTGAATTTTATCGTCCAGTGAGTAGTTTTTACTCTGCAATGTGGTAAGGCTATAACTTCTTCTCGTGATGACTCAAATTTTAACCACCTAGTACGTAGCGACCTGGACAATTCTGTCATTTGCCTCAGTTAAGTCCTCGAGGGACCAGATAGTGGTGCATGAAGGTCATCTGAGAAGATACGACCTGTCTTGAGATGAAGTTCCACGCACACAATCTGGGTTTGGGATGGATCGATGAAGCGCTATCGGGATGGCTGCAAATGTAATGACGCCGGCATTATGGAGTACAAGAGAGCATAGATTGTTTTTCCTTAGTCCCTAAGGATTAATAAACTATTTTGGTCCCTGTTTACGAAGAATAAACTAGCTCTTTTTTAATAGATGTGATAAAAATAATAATAACGTATTTTTTTTGTGTAAAGCGATCAAATGCTTCATATTTTGCAAAAAATTGCGAGCGTTTCGTCAGGCATCTTTTTCTTGTCTATTCAATCCGATAGTATATTAGGCTTGTTAAGAACACTCCTAAATTCAGGGCATTTTATACAAGATGCCACACATCATTGGGCACATGAAATAATTGCAGTTCATTAGTTCTAATAGTTGGCACTATGGATGATTCAGACCAATTACTTAAGTGACGGTCTTTGTGTGCAAAAATTACGTTATTGACGTAATCATAGTCGGAATAATGCTAGTGTAATTTTTCTCCAGGAAGATGAGTTACTTTTCAGACTGTCAACATACGTCATAGTTTACGTTGTATTATAGAAATTCAGTTCAAGTTTGGCCTGACCAAGTTTTTGTTTAAAAATATTGAAGACACAAATCGAAAAATGCATCTAGCAGTAGCAATTTTCTTTTCAATACACTTCCTCGAAAACTAGCTCTTATTGCACTACGATTAGGTTCGATATGCAACATATTTCGCACGCGTGCGGTAATAAGATTACAGCACGCGTGCGGTAATTCGATTAAAACATAAGAAATTAAAAAAAAAAAACACCACTGACAATTATAGAGCAGGCGTGTTTTTTTTTAATCTCGTCATTTTGATTTGCGTCTTTACAGCGTAAATATTTTTTTAATATTTAAATTGTGTTTATAAAAAGAATAATACTAATAAACATGATTATTTTAAGCAAATATTACTTTTATGAACAAGTTAACATTTTATTTGTGTTCTTAATTAATAGTTATTTATGCTACAAGTGCGGAAGGTAGGTGATTTCCGATGAGTGGCATTTTTATTCACGAGCGAGCGAAGCGAGTGAGTGGATAAATCGACACGAGTCGGAAATCATCTTACGTACGTGTATCATACAACATTTTACTATGCATTGTGCGAGGAAATAAATAAAATAATAAAATGAAATTAATAAAATGGCGGGCTTATTCAAGCGCGTTCAGCATATCCACAGATTAACTAATAGTTCCTCGGGCATATCCACTGCGCATGTGCGAATGGCTGTCATATCGTAACGCAATAAGGCACGAGCAAAATATACGTTCTGCCAAACATATATAATGAAAATTTAAAATTAATTTATTGATCAAAATCTAAATCTAGAATAATTAAAAACGCCTAAATTAAAGTATTAGTTTTATTTTACCTTTTATATGAATGATAATCTGTACATAACTAATTTTTAAAACTTTTCTCAATAATAAAAACTCTATACGTCGGGCTGACGTTGGAGTGAAAAATTAAAAAAGTACAGGAAAGTAAAAAGCACTAGTGAAAAAAAGTGACACTTTCCGCACAGTTTGGCTGCTTGGAAAACCGCTCTTTTCGAGGACATGCATTGTAAAATATATTTGAATTTTATATTTTTCCTGTGAGGCTGTTTAACGGCTTCATACCTTTGCTTCTCCTTTAACCTGCGAACATAAAGCGCGGCAAAAAAAGGAAAGTTAGTCTTAATAATTTGAGTTATTTGTGGAAAATTTCGAATTTAAGTTTTGAAGAGAATTCTTTAGATGGTACTCCGCCGGATATTGTGATTGAGGCACAAAATGCTTGCGATAGCCTGTTGCCATCTAAATCTAAGGTGAATTAAATGGCAGCTTTGCAAAGTTGTCTTCAGTGGAAAGTTACTAAAAAGGCGTCGTCATTTCGGGGCAAGTATTTTTGGCATATTTCAATGAACTCGCTACTAAATATAAGCCTAGCACGCTATGGTGTATATATTCCATGCTAAAAAGCACGGTTCTGCAAAATCACGGTGTGAACATAAAATATATTGCAACCTGACTGCATTTCTAAAAAGACACTCCGTCGGGTATATTGGACAATAAGTAAAAGTATTGTCTCCAAATGAAGTTGAAAACTTTTTGAAAGAAGCTCCGGATAGCCAGTATTTGGCAAAAAAGGTCAGTAGTTGAATCAATATCTAATCTATAAAAGCTTACCTAGGCGCTACGTCCGTACACTAAACGACCTATGCTTATCTAAACTGTGTTTATTTCTTCGAAAGTGTATTGAAAAACGTCGTTTGATACACGTGGGAATTTGTTATTGCGTTTCTCGGCCCCATAACACCCTCGCCTTACGGCTCGGGTGTTCATTCGGCCTCGTACGCAATAACAAACTTTCCGCACTTGTATCAAAATGTACTATTATCACCATCCAATTTTTCTCCAGACATTAGGTATCGTCGAAGACATGATGCAGAAAAAAAAACACAAAAATGAAAAAAAAAACCTTTTTTGTGCATTTTGAATGCATAACTCGACAAGGCACACGTGATTTATTTTTTTAGTATGATAATTGCACAATTCGTGTTTGATTGATAACTAATGCCAGGAAAAATATTGAATAACGATAAAAATTTATCGATGGGGCCCTAAGAGTTCTGGAGTGGCAATCGCGAACCAGAAGATGCAGCGTTGGAAGGCCTCGAAAATGGGCCCGAACCGATGACCTGGTTAAGTTTGCGGGAATCGGGCAGAGTGGTAATGCTTGCGGTAGGCCTATGTACAGCAGTGAACATCTTTCGGCTGAAATTATGATGATAAAAAATCAGGCAGCGCCTATCTTCATAGTTGAGTCTATGGATGGCGTTACTTCAAGAATCAACCCTGCCTAAGCAGAAGCACCCTGTGCTCTGGCCTCTATTTATTTTTACCAAAATTAACCTTTTCAATGTGAAATGTAGGTTAGTGTATCATGCCAAGCCTTCGAGTGAAGCCTCTAATTAATAATGACGAGGTCTGGTCTGCCGTTATTATATCGTGTCCCTCACCTTGGCACGCAACATATGAAAATAATGTCTTTTTATGTACCTACCTACACGCACTTTCACATATATTGTCACTCACTATTGTCTATTCTGCGTGCGCAATTTAGGTTCCAAAAATGTAACCAAAATATGTTTAGGTATTTGGGAAAAAAAAAATTAACTCACTTAGTCGTTTTTAATTGATCACCCAATGGATCTTTTATTCTACTTGTAATAAAAGTCACTTAATAACAATCATTAGTTTAACCATTAATGTGCACACTGTATTTATTGTCACAATTATTCTCAGCACTGAAAACTGTGAAGTTTTCCACCTAAAACATGCAGAGAGTTTATAATTTCATTATTAGACATATAGACAATCACTAATTGAGTACAGTATATAAAAGCATAACATTTGAATGAAACAATCAACAAAAATATCAAAATAAAATACCAAATAAAACGAAAAAACAATAATAATAGTAATTTATAATGGAGAAAAAGGTGGGTGGTCGATCCCAAGTAATTGGGATATGGTCGCGACAAAAGAAGAAGAAGTAAAGAGTAATTTAACAGTGATCTCCTCTTAGATTCTTAGATTCTCCTCACTCTTAGATTAATCTGCTACAGTTCAAAAAAAACTTTAACTTCGGTCCGACTCGGGATCCAGCGCTCAACACTCACTTTCGACCTCTAACGAAGCAGGTACAAAAATGTAACCTGCAAAGGCGGACTGAAACATTTACAAAAGTATTCCAAAGTTACTATCATTTAAATCCACCATGAGCAATTGGGCATTTTAGAAATGGGTAACGTCCGAAGCAAGGTTCCATATAGAACCGTTACCCATTTCAGACGTGCGCATTTCGTCGTTTTAGAGACGCACCGGCAAGAAGCTCCTTCTCAAGCTGTTCTTTTTTCAATACCGTTTCTTTTTTCAGTTTCAATGCTGCGGCGTGAACAACGCTAGCGATTGGTTCATCCCTCTTGGTACGTTGGACACTCAGGGCCTACCAGTCAGCTGCTGCAACCACGACTACGGAGCCGTTGCTATCTTCAACTGCACCTTGAATTCGGCGCACAGGACGGGCTGCTCGGAATCCTTCGGCTACTGGGTCCAGTCTCATGCAGCTGGTATCGGCATTGCTGGCATCTTCTTGGTTTTAATGCAGGTAAGTTGTCTGTTCAAAGTTTTGAAGCCCTGCCATGAGGTGGACCGATGAGCTGGTTAAGGTTACAGGACTCTGCTGAATGGGAGACACTTAGAGGAGGCCTATGTTCAGCAGTGGACGTTTTTCGGCTTAAATGATGACGATGATGAAGTTGTCCTTGATCACATCCTCATCCCATATTCGAAGGGGGTCGGTAGAGGCATATTGTAACTGATACATTCAAGCTTGTTTAATAGACTGACGCGGTAGTCGTTTGCACAAATATATTTTTGTTTGATAATCATGAGAGTAAGTCCACAGTACACATCACGAAAACAACGCCTTATTTTTCGTTAGGACCCCTGTAATAGACAGGAGACAAGCGAATGTCTGTTGTTTGCCTGAAGGTATAGTTTTCCAAAAGTGAAGTTCTGATAATGATCTCACAGTCTATGAACTCTCGGTAGCAGCTGCCCACAATGGCAGCGGATAGAGTCACCATGGCCAGTAAGACATGTTCACCCAATGTACCATGAGCACAAGTTTTGTCTGGTCTAGCGATATACATAGTCACAGTTGTCAAGAGCCGGCAATTTCTTCGAGTAAACGATCACTGTCGTCCCTAGCAGTGGTTACTGCGGCGTCTTGGAGCTATATGCCAAATAAGTTGAGCTGATTTTAACTTTTAGTCGAGACAAATGATGCATTGCATTTCGAAATTGCGTAACTACAAAACTATTTCAATAATTTACATTAAATTGCGATTATTAGCCAATTACATGATTTGATTAATTACGTTATATTAATGAGACACAGAACACAGTCACAGTAGCACAGTAACTGCAAATATTAAAAAGATCATCCAACTCTCAGATTAGAGAACTGTTCTCTAATCTTTTTGTTTGAAAGGTGACTTTATCGAGAGTGTTCTCAGCTGAAATTGATGAAAATGGTTCAGCCGTTCAAAAGTAATTGGCGTTTTACTGTTTGAATCGGGCTGCTCCCGCAAGATGTTGTGTCATAATTACGTGTTCAATAGATTGGCCATCGAAGCGTGTCTACTACTAGATACAATAAGTAGTATAAAATAAAAACATGTCGAAGGATTTTAAAATTTTACTTTTAATATTACTGGTCTCTCTGAGGTCTTGTCGGATTGTCGTCGCCGACTTTATGAGTGAAGGATCAGAGTGCACTATAATTGTACAGATTGTGCACCATAATATCACGGCTACGTCACTTGCACTTGGCAAGTCTCCATTGGGATTTAATTTATTTATTTATTAAAACTTCATGCAACATAAAGGTACATAGGCGGACTTAATGCCTGAGGCATTATCTACCAGTCAACCAAGGGTGGTGGAGAGATAACAAAGCAGGTGCATAAAAAAAAAGATAGTAAATCAAAATGGGTACAATAGTAGATATATATAGCTAAAATAAACTTACTTATATATTTACTGAGATTGGCCGCCATGGCCGTAATTCGGTCTGAACGAATATTATGTATTTATATCGATTTTCAAGTTTTGTTTTATTTTCCAGGCCTTAGCAGTCGCAGGTTCATTATGGATGGCGAAAATTTCAAGAGAAGAGCGAGGTGCCTACCCTTAACTGAGCAGCTAACCCTTAAGTTTGATATTAGTATACTTAGTAATTATTTATAAGAAAAGGAGTATCGGTCCATACGTTATCTGAGACATTTGTTAATCCAGAACAAAATAAGATATTCTTAAAAAAAAGAAAAACTTACGTACGCATTTCTTATAATTATAGCAAAGTATTTAAACTATGTCTATTTATTCAATTGTTTCAATAATAAATACTTGACTTTTAACACTTCACCATGATGGATTTACCTGAAAACTTTCGTGACAGATAAAATCCAATAAAGTGCTTAGTTAGGTACTATCATTATTATAACTTGAGATAAGTATATTTTGCAGCCATCTGGTTAAATAAGCCAGCTACGGATGGATACAATTAAATGGCTTAAGGACAACTGCCAGATGGCCGGCGTTTAATAAACGGCCTAGGCGTCCGATTTGCTGGCTAATTTAACTAGATGGCTGCGACATTATATATAACTAACAAGGGGCTTACCCCAGTTGTAAACTTCCCTTGTGCCTATTGGCCTAGGTTTGTTCTGTCTCCTGCTTGATAAGAAGGTAAGTGGAAACTCCTTACTCCTTCGCTGTTCTTTCGTTAAAAGATCCAGGATGGTTAAATCGTTTCTCCGGAATTCGTCTAGCTTCACTGCCTTGGCACTTTTCTGGTGGTTGTCACTGTTGATTCTGGCTTTTAGGAGTTGCAGTGGTTGAGAATAGTGAGACGGGCAAGGGCGGTAAAAAAAACTACCTAATTAAAATGCGAGTTTGCGATAATGGCAGCAACTCGCATAGTACCTAATATAAGCAATAAATTCAGTATTTAATCATTTACTTAAAGTATTCAAAAAATAAATGAAAGAAGTTATATGCCTTTTAGGTAGGTATATAAAAAGATCCATTTACAATGTGTCATAAACATTAATAACTCCTTTAAGTGAGACAACCAGTCTATTTGATTTTAATTATTGTATTCATAATTACACCTATATTATGTTTTGCGGTTACCTAATTATTAAATTATAATGTAATTGGTACTTGAAGTTATGGGACATTTGCTTGATTTATTTGTGAGTCATAATTATTTTATTGAATAAGTACCAACATTTATTATTTGCTTCGATCACTAATAATCGAAGACTATTTATTTGATACTTTGTTATTACTTGTTGCCTGTAGTATTATGTTGTTATATCTATTTATACTTTAAAGTTGAAAATCCTACGTTGTAAAAATTACCAGTAATTTTGATTTACTGACAATGAGCAGAGAAACCATTAATATATTTAACCACCTATTTTTTCATGTAGATAATTTGTAAATACTTAACTGTATAAAAAAACTTTCGTTTGGCAGCTACTTATTTATATATAAAATAAAGCCATGAAAAATATACGCCGCGGACACATTTATATTAACTAATCATTTGTTTTCGCCGGAATTCAAAAATAATATAATACTAGCTGTTCCCCGCGGCTTCGCTCCCGTGGGCCACCCCACAGGACCCGTTTTCGGGATTAAAAAAATGCCTATGTCACTCAGGAATAATGTAGCTTTCTATTGGTGAAAGATTTTTTTAAATCGGTCCAGAAGTTTCGGAGCCTATTCGGTACAAATAAACAAAAAAATCATGCCTCTTTATAATATTGGTATAGATATACAAAACAAAATGATCAGCTATCCCCGAAGTCCCGTATCTCTAGAATATATTCTGTTGTTTATTTATTTGTTATATATTTTATTTAACTTAGTTGTTATCAAAATAAGTGTACTGTGCATTTGTGCTACGAAAATAAATGTTTTAAAATTAACCTTGTTTTTCATTGGTTTTTTTCCCCAGTCGTAATCCATTTATCCATCTGAAGATCTGCCAATTCCCGATCTGAAGACTTTTAAAGAAGAAGACAAAAGAAGCAATTAATGAAATATGTAAAAGATGAATTGGGTACTTAGAGTAAAGGGGGGAAGGGGTGGGTAAAAAGGGTAAAAGAAGACATCCTACACCGACTTCAAATAAATTGAAAAAGGCTGTAATTTGCAAATACCGTATAAGAAAATTGGCCTAGACTCTATTCTGCATTCTCTGTTGACGTAGCGTAGCCAGGGGGAAGCACTGCCATAGCACTGCCGTACTACTGTAATGGTACCGTTTTCGTAGCGTTGTTGTAGCGCTATCTAACGTCAGCGTTGATTAGTCGTAGGCTCGTAGCTCATCACTGGCGTAGCGGTGTCGTAGCGTAGACGCACCTTTAATTAGAGTCTGGCAAACGAAAGTAGACACTCGAATTATTTGCAAAGTTTTTATATGGCAATGCTATACTAATGCCAACCTCAATTTTCCAAAACAAGATGGCGTATTGTTTTGATTTGTTGTGGTCTTGTTAATAGCATTTATTCAGTGAAAAATTAATAAAACAATTATAAGTGGATTACAGGAGATGTTGTTTCCCAAGATGTCTAAATCTAAAGAAAAACAATAGGAGATAGACGCCGAATTAAACAAAAACAAGATTGTTTACGTGTGGTGTTAGATTTCCTAAGTGAGAAGGACGCTAATAATTTGATACTTTGTTTTATTTCGTAATTACTATTGATGCAAAAACTATTTCTCTTTTATTATTCATATTCATTGTATAATGAGTCAAACACCTTCATAATAATGCATATGTTTTTTTATCATACCATAAAGAAATAGAGGCAGACAAACCAAAAGATGGGAGGATGACCTCAAGAAAATAGCTGGTCCGATGTGGACCCGTTTAGCAAGAGACAGGAGTAGGTGGAAATCTTTAGAGGAGGCCTTTGTCAATAGACAAGCTGTTTCACATAAACTCCCAGTTGCCGATCACGCAAATGCAAGTTAGAATATATGAAATCAATTTAGTTTTAATAAGTAGGCATGTAATAATTAATTGTAAGAAAGAAACAGCAATAAAGGCTATTTTATTTTATTTTATTTTATTAAATAAAAGTTGCATTGTATATTTAACATTCTTTTTCTTTTACAGAAGATCTGGATTATGTTGCAGGGGTTAATGAGATAGTGAAATCTTAAGGATTTAGAGCAGAAAGAAAGGATAAGAACCCAAAACAAGTACATGGGTGAAATTGCTAGCAGATGAGTGGAAGAAAATTACTGATCATGTCATACGTGTTGAAAATAAATATAATGAAAGGGACAGATTTCACAGATTTACAGAAAATAATTTATAAAGTTTCATTATTAATGTACGACTCAGTGATTTTCAGTGACTCTAATGAATTTTTTCACATAGAAGTCTTAGATTCAGTTTTTTTTTTTGAGTTTGATTATGGTAGTGAATAAACCAAAATTATTATAGAATACTGTTTTTTTTTATTCGGATTGATATATCACATATACCACATAATATCTAAAGTATTGCCTGCCTAAAGTACCTATAGTATTTTTATTCAGACGAAGTAAAATTAATAATTCTAAAGTATCAAATTAGGTTATAGTTTTGGGGTTGCTATGCCGAGATTTTTTAAATTTGCCGCGCTTTTTCAGTCTCTACTTTCGTTTGCCAGACTCTACCTACGTACTATGTAGCGATTGTGTAGCGACAGCGTAGAACTTGAGTAGCGCTGATGTAGATTTGTCGTAGCGCTATTTAACGACGGCGTTAATTATTCTTAGCTCATCACTGCCATAGCGGTGTCATTCCGTGTCGTACGAAGAGGAAGCGCTGCCGTAGCACTATTGTAGAGGTATCGTTGCTGTTGGAAACGAAACGTTCCTTTTTTTGTTATTTTGTTGCAACATTGAGTCAACTCGCTGTCATCGATATTGACAGTTGGTGGTTGAGTTGACACTTGACTCGTAAAAATGTGATTGAAAGCGCGAGACGTGACATTTTGTTCTCGATCTGGTTTTATGGGAATTTAATTTTAAGCAGGCAACGTGTGTTCGAAATTGGTACGGGGTGTCACACGGGCATTTGTTTGTGTATGTATTTCGCGCGCAGCGAGATATTTTTGTGTCGGAAACGTGTCTAGATGTCTGCTGGCAGCCGGAACCCCGGCTCAGACTACGTCTGTTGTCCCTACCTTATTATATATATATCTTCCCTACAACCCTCGACCGGACATGGGATTGACCCAGCCCAGGAGACCACCACGGGAATCAATGTGAATAATAGTTGTAAGTTATGTACCTCTTTCCACCTGTCTGACAGTAATCGGTAACTCAAAGAACAGACCCCTAACTACCGCTGCTGCGTATCGCAGTTTCGCGGTTATTATAGACCTTTTAGGATCCAGGAGTCGCAATATTGCTATGGGCCCCAGTGTTCGGCTCTTGGCTTTGTGATCCGTAGGCCTGTATTCAACAGTAGCGTATACGTAGCGCCAGCCTACTAACGGCATAGAAAACATATAGCGCTGCCACAGCGTCTTCTTAGCGTTATCGTAGCGCTATCTAATGTCAGCGTAGATTAATAATTAATCTACGCTGACATTAGATAGCGCTATACAATTATTGTAGCACATCACTACCATAGCGGTGTCACGGCATAAGCACAAAATTACGGACCACGTACCCGTGGTCCACCCCGCAGGACCCGTTAGTAGTAGTAGGGACTCCCTTTTCTGCACTTAGACTCTCATTTGCTCCGTTGTGCGTGGGGGTACTGACTAACATAGCCAGCCTAGCACCGTCCAAAAGCAAAAAAGCTTCCTGGGAGCTTCACAGGCTTCACGGAGCGACCTCACTGTTCCGAGGATTTCTTCGCGCTGAGATGCCACGGCCTCGCATTCCAGGATTACGTGGGTGGCTGATTCTTTGGCGTTAAAACCATAGATATAGTATGTACAAGATATACAGAGTCAGATGAAAAGCGAAACCAAAAAAATAAAATCTATGTGTGGTGGAATTGTCCATGTGTTAGTAAAAAAAAGGGTTGTTAAAATGTCCATGTTCAGTATCGATATCGATACTTGGTGAACACAATAAGAAACACGATTAGAGGGTTGTTGGATATATTGAACTGTTATTAGAGCTGGGCAAAATACACAAATTACAAAATACTATCTCGCAATTTCGAGGAGGACCTTGCTGGTCTCGTGATCATTTTGTGTGTATGAGTTGTCCGTACCCTGGCGGCTTCATTATTAGTCTCAATGTATTCACAGAATTTCTGCCATACCATCCTCCTGGCGGTTCTTATCTGTTTTTGTATGCATATTGGGTGTCTTTGTATAACTCCCAGTCTGCCGGGAGTCTCGTGTTTTTTGTTCTGTCAAATTGCTTACGTAGCGTTTCTCTGAGTTTACCAAGTTCAGCGTTCCACCAGGGGTTCCTTTCGTTCCTGCTCTGTGGCGCTCTTGATTTACAGCATGCGTGGTAAGCTTCGGTTAGGTATTTGGATAATTGTGTTACGGTGTATTCTAATTGTGCTTGGTCCCTTATGGCTACCAGTGCTATATGTCCAGCTAAAAGCGAGGCCAGTAAGTTTTTATACCCGGGCACATTGGTGCGCCTCGGGTATCGCCTCGGTGCGGGTTTTTTGGTGTGAACGCACCTATTAATAAGACCGCTAAATGTATTTTGAAGCCAAAAGTATTTGAAATACTAACTACAAAATACCGCAGGGTCAGGTATTTGAAATTGACGACACGGATGCCGTAGTGGTTAATTAAATTAAATAATAATTTAAATAGTACTGAATTAAACAGGATCACAATAGATTGTGGAATAGGTCTTTCGGGGAACCACGTTAAAAAACATGCCTCAAGTATACTGCCTTCCTGGTGGCGTGGAAACGTGTGCATATTATGAAGAATACAACTTTTTCAACCATTATATCTCAGAAACGTTGACGTGTAGGAGAAAATTGAGCAGACATAATTTATAGATAATTGCATAATCTACAATTTTTATCTGTCTTTTTTTATCATAAAACTTACCGTTTGGCTAAAAAACGCAAAAAACATATTTGTGAACTTTGACCTTGAATTCAAAAATTTGCAAGTGTGGGATCGATGGGGACTTTATATTTCATTTATAATGGTGTTCCGAACATTCGTACTAATTTTAAGCTCTATGCGAATTACTGTAAACCTACCCCTATTTTTTGGTCTCATTTAACCGGACTATACAGTTTAGATAAAACATCTTCTCAATCCTAACTTAAACTATTTTAACAAAACTTGTCTAAATAAGTTTGTATACATGTCATGATGTCACTAAAAAACTATTATTTTTTATCGATACTCATGACGTCACCGCTTTGTCAAGCCCTAGCGTAAGCAAACGATTTACTCTTTTACATAAAATTTTCGCAAATTTTGTTTAAATATACGAAATATACTTATATAAAACAATGGCAATCAATATACTATTGTAAGAATCTTTTTCTGAGCCGATTACTAGCAGAAATTCGTCAAAATATGGTTCGAAACAATCCAAGGACAAAATTGTATTTACCTATGTAATGTGTATTTATTGGGGTTATTTCGCCTTGTAACGTCACATACACTCACAGAACAAGCCATCATAGTTGCATAATTAATATTATCAATTTAAATCTTAAGATTATTATTTAAATGCATGAAATTCACCGCGGCGTAAAACAGATGGTCCGCTAGGTTCACTTAGTCGCAAAAAAAATGACATATCGGTACATCATTCACTCTCTCTTTTTCTCTTGGGTGGTTTTTACTTGATTGGGATTTCTCGCTCGCACGCTTCGTGTATCTTTTTGCGTAGCAAAAAAAAATCTAAATCTATGGTTAAAACAGCCCCTGCAAAGTGGGCTGTCCGTGGCCCCTATGTTGAATAAATGTTTGTTAAGAAGGGTGTAGCCCGTTATTGTCCCTATAATTATTTTGAGGTTATTTCTACTCAGGCTGAGGAGTTTTTTAGTAAGACGCGTACGTTTGGCAAAGCCATTTTTGACTGTCTACAGTCTGTTGCCCGTGACCATCTGTTATTGTGTAGTTCTGTTGATCTTTGACGAATCCACGCCCGAAATTGCGAGAAAGGCATGGGGATAAGTGGGTATAGACATAGCACTAACATCTCGGAGCCCCTTCTCGCAAGCTCATCTGCGGTATCATTGCCCAGGGATCCACTATGTCCCCTGATCCATTAGATGGTGATTCGATTGGATTTCGATATACTCTCCAGGGCGAGGTGGCACTCAAAGATAAGTTTGTTGTTAGAGTCGGGCAAACGAAAGTAGAGACTGAAAAAGCGTGGCAAATTTAAAAAATCTCGGCATAGCAACCCCAAAACTAGTATGAAATACTTGGAATAACCAAATTTGATACTTTAGAACTATTCATTTTACTTCGTCTGAATAAAAATACTATAGGTACTTAAGGAAGGAAATACTTTAGATATTATGTGGTTGTGATGTATCAATCCGAATAAAAAAAAACAACAGTATTCTATAATAATTTTGGTTTATTCACTACCATAATCAAAATCTGAATCTAAGACTTCCATGTGCATAGATTCATTAGAGTCACTGGAATCACTGTTTCGTACATTAATCATGAAACTTTATAAATAATTATCTGTAATTCTATCCCTTTTATTATATTTATTTTCAACATTGTATGACATGATCAGTCATTTTCTTTCACTCCTCTGCTAGCTATTTCACACAAGTACTGGTTCAGGGTTCTTATCCAATCTTTCTGCTCTAAATCCGTAAGTTTTTCAATAATTTTCACTATCTCATTAACCCCTGCTACATCCTTCAGATCTTCTGTAAAAGAAAAAAAAGCGTTAAAATTACAATGCAACTTTTATTATGGCATGATAAACCGCCATAATGCATTATTATGAAGGTGTTTAACTTTTTATAAAATGAATGTGAATAATAATAGAGAAATATTTTTTGCATCAATAGTAAATATGAATTAAAACAAAGTATCAAATTATTAGCGTCATACTAACTTATGAAATCTAACACCACACGTAAACAACCTTGTTTTTGTTTGAATTCGGCGTCTTTCTCTTATTGTTTTTCTTTATATTCAGTCATAACGCGAAACAACATCTCCCGTAATCCACTTTCAATTGTTTTATTCATTTTTCACTGAATAAATGCTATTATCAAGACCACAACAAACCAAAACAACACGCCATCTTGTTTTGGAAAACTGAGGTTGACATTAGTATAGCATTGTCTTATAAAAAGATTGCAAATAATTCGAGTGTCTACTTTCGTTTGCCAGACTCTAGTTACTTGGTTTTCTTAAGCTTTGAGCACAGCCAGACTGTCAGATAGGAATCTGATACCGTAGTTCTGGATGCCTATACGCTTTACGGTTTTTGCGGCTTGTGTTAAGGCGACACATTCACATTAAAATATCGAACTGTGTGTGCCTAGTAGTATGTGATAGTTAATGTTGAGATTATTTGTTTTCGAGCCATCTGTGTAGATTCGTACTTCATTGGCGCCTGACTGATCCCTTTATTCCTCTATTGTTTGTATGTTATAGTTTTTGTTGAACATAGGTTGTTTTTGAACTCATCACACGGAGCTGCGATGAGGGGTTGATACTCAATCGCTCGGTCCAGTATTTTCGCGTGTGGACTGGTAAGGTTTTTGCCCCATATGCCTAGATGCATTAGCCTGATGGCAGCTAGCGCCGCCTCTTGCTGTATGTACAGGTCCAGGGGAGTGATTTGTAGGGCTATCTCCAATGCTGCTGTTGGGGTGGTTCTCATACAGCTTGTGATAGCTGAACAGGCCTGTCGCTGGAACCGTTGGAGTCGGGTTATGGTGGTCGAGAGTTCTGTCCTCGTTCACCAAACCAGAGCGCCATAAGCCAACATTGGCCTGATCACCGCTGTGTATAGCCACAGGGTACCGTATGGTGACGGACGTAAAGAATTTCACCATCCCATATCTTCCCGTGGGTGTCGTAAGAGGCGACTAAGGGACACACCAGAGAATAGACAGCAGCGTTCTCTGTGCACTTAAACAACAAACTGCGATCGCCAACCCGCCTGCCAAGCGTGAGCGGAACAAAGGCTCCAAGGTCTTTGCAAGAGATCTGTCTATTGGGCAGAGCCAGCTCACGAAACTGAAGACCAATGATGGCAGGATCGTATCCGCCAAACCGGAGCTTCTGAGGGAGATTCTATGGACAGTTGTACACGTGAAAAAGTAAACCCGTCGCAAATCAAGCGAATGACCCAAGAGCTAGATTGACCCGACACTATACCGAAGACATTCCGGACGTCAGCCTGTTTGAGATTAGGATGGCTCTGAAACAACTTAAGAACAACAAGGCACCGGGTGATGACGGAATTACGGCCGAACTCCTGAAGGCGGGTGAAAAACCAGTACTTAAGGCCCTTCAGAAGCTTTTTGATTCCGTCATACTCGAGGGGGAAACGCCACAGGCATGGTGCAGGGGTGTAATGCCCTACTGAAGAACTATAGGCCCATCACACTCCTTAGCCATGTCTACAAGCTGATTTCAAGAGTCATCACGAATCGTCTCGCACGCAGATTTGACGATTTCCAGCCTCCCGAACAAGCCGGATTCCGTAAAGGCTTCAGCACCGTAGACCACATACATACGCTGCGGCAGGTTATACAGAAGACCGAAGAGTACAACCTGCCTCTCTGTTTAGCGTTTGTGAACTACGAGAAAGCCTTCGATTCGATCGAGACTTGGGCTGTACTGCAGTCTCTCCAACGGTGCCAAATTGACTACCGGTACATCGAAGTGTTGAAGTGTTTATAAAAAAACGCCACAATGTCAGTTCGTCTTCAGGATCAGACCTCGGAACCCGTCCTTCTGCAGCGAGGTGTGAGACAGGGAGACGTAATATCTCCGAAGCTCTTTACCGCTGCACTGGAGGATGTCTTCAAGGTTCTGATCTGGAGAGGGCTAGGCATCAACGTCAATGGCGAGTACATCACTCACCTTCGGTTTGCCGACGATATAGTGGTTATGGCTGAGACCATGGAGGACCTCAGTACAATGCTCGATGATCTCAGTAGAGCTTCCGAAAGAGTGGGTCTTAGGATGAACATGGACAAAACTAAGTTGATGTTGAATGCCCATGTTACACCCACTCCTATCAAGATTGGAGACTCTACACTCGAAGTTGTGGGTGACTATGTGTACCTGGGACAAACGATCCAATTGGGTAGGGCCAACTTCGAGAAAGAGGTCAACCGTCGAATCCGACTCGGCTGGGCAGCGTTTGGGAAGTTGCGCGGTATCTTCTCGTCCAACTTACCGCAGTGTCTCAAGACGAAAGTCTATGACCAGTGTGTGTTGCCAGTGATGACATATGGCTCTGAGACGTGGTCGCTTACAATGGGCCTTATCAGAAAGCTTACAGTCACTCAAAGGGCAATGGAGAGGGCTATGCTCGTAGTTTCCTTGCGTGATCGAATCAGAAACGTAGAGATCCGCAAGAGAACCAGGGTTACCGACATAGCCCGAAGAATTGCCAAACTTAAGTGGCAGTGGGCAGGGCACATTGCTCGCAGAACGGATGGCCGATGGGGCAGAAAGGTTCTGGAGTGGCGACCGCGAACCGGAAGACGTTGCGTTGGAAGGCCTCCCACCAGGTGGACCGATGACCTGGTGAAGGTTGCGGGGATCCGCTGGTTACGAGATGCACGGGACCGGTCAATGTGGCGACGCTTGGGGGAGGCCTATGTCCAGCAGTGGACGTCTTTCGGCTGATATGATGACAGCCACAGAGTAATATTTGGATAGAGCTCCCATGTTTTTTCTATCATTTTTTTACACTGGTAGAGTGCGATCGTGCATTTGTTGAGTTTGTAGTCAAGTTCCTGTTCCAGAACAATTTGCTATCAAGGATCACCCCCAAGTACTTGACCACTTCTTAAAACGCTGCTTAAAACAAATCATCCTATATAGTTATATAAAAATATTTACTAACTGAGTATTCCCGTTTTAGCTAATACCAAGTCACTGCTAACATCATCTATCGCTTGGGACAGACCCGACCATGTTCGATGTACTTTTAGTAAAATAATCCGATATTCCGTCGAAAAACCTTAGTTATGGCGGCACCGTTTCTGTCTATGAGATGAGGTATGCTAGTAGTATATTATCTGTGGCGGTGTTGTAGCGTAGACGTAGAGATTGTGTAGCAACAGCGTAGCACTTGTGTAGCATTGACATTGTGTTTTTGTTGCGATTTCGTAGTGTTGTTTTACCGCTATCAACGTCAGCATTGATTAGTCGTACGTCACTGCCATAGCAGCGTCGTAGTGACAGCGTAGCACTTGTGTAGCGCTGACGTAGCGTAGACGTAGTAAAGAAATAGGTCTAGCCAGTGACAGTATAGCGTTTATGTAGCACTGACTTGGCCTGGTCGTAACATAGGCGTAGCGCTAGTGAGTGACAGCGTAGCGCTTGGGTAGCATTGACGTAGCTTGGTCGTAGCGTAGACGTAGCGCAAGCGTAGCACTTTCATAGCGTATGCGTAGGCATACCAAGCACCAGAGTAGTTACGTCGTAATAGTACTACTGGAGTGATGTCGAAAGCACGTACAGCTGTTGGTCAGAAGTCAGAATATCTGACACCAATCTTGCTAAGGAGTATCGTGTAACCAGTTACTAGGTTGTACAGAGCAGATAGGAAGCCGTTTCATTTAAGGTACTGGTATTCAGCTGCATCCACTTTGACTGGAAGCCGAACCCAATGTAGTCGGGCTAGGCGTAGCGCCAGCGTAGAGACGTCGTAGTACTGCCGTAGCTTAGCCGTAGCGAAGGCTAGCGACACACAATGGCAATGTCTGCTTTTGATTATTGCTCAATATTATGTGACGGGGCAGTTGGTGTTGGCATGCATGCAATACTTACCATAAAATAAGCAATAATGTGATTTAATTATTAACATAATAACTATATTATTATTCGACCTTCTTTCTCAAATATTGTTCCAGAACATTTCAAAACAAACAACATAATTGGATCATTAAATTCGATAACCTTGATAAACGGTAAACAAAACCACATTATGGCTGCGTCATCCATTTTCCTCATCCAGCTTGAGGAAAATTAAACCAATAAACCAAATCAGTAACATTTAAAAGAAATTAAACTTTGCATAACACTCGTCCATTTTGATCACGTAACATTTAGCGGCGTCCCGCGTTCGTTGCATGACGTCTACTATTTGCTAATACATTAGCGCTCACTCAAAAGCGAACGAAGCTAATTGGCTTAAAGAAAAACGTCATATTTTCCTGCCTCTAAAATGTCTACCGCAAAACAGTCAGCGTTGGACGCAGCGCGCGAGCGATATATTATCAACTTGATAAGAACCAGTGAAAATTTTCAGTACACTTTCGATAACCGAGGTGGAAAGATTATTCGAACATTTTGTGCTACAAAAATGACGAGGAACAGTCAAGAAGTTGGAATGAAGTGCATCAAATACATGCTGTTGTGCATAACAGCTATATTTGTGGTGAGTTTTTAATATCTATGGTGTTTTGTTCAGTAGTTTATTTAATTGCGCCATATTATTTGCTCGGTCTTATCTCTCTATGTGATTCAACTTTGTTGGAGAGCTGGTGTTACCTTTGCTTCCATAGTTTTTTATAGATGGGAACTATACCATGTTATTTTGACTAAATTGCTGTTAGTAAATAAAGTGTGTCAGGCAATTGTCGACTTGCAACTATTTCTACTTTCGAACAAGTTTAGTTAGGGACACCAAAGTATACAACGTAAATGGGTACCTATTAAAATTGGCGTTAACAAGGACTTAATAAGCAATTACATGCAAATTAAACTAAATAAAACTTTATTATCCAAGTATTCAATTGTTTCAAAGGAAACTGAAAGGATATTACTGCACAGGCATTCTTTCCGTATGATAACGTTTCAAAGTGGTATAATTAACGCCAAATGATAACGTCGAAGGCTAATTAACGGTGATGCTCGTCTGTTTTAGTCACAACGGCGATAAGTTGAGTATGTTCTATACAAAGTATTGCCAGCGATACATTTAAGCGGCTTATCTACACGAGTTTGAAGGTTGGCAACATTTTTAAGGCATCATTCAGCTTTGAATTTCGAATATCGATCACGTTACGTGTTGGCGCGGTTTGAATGACCCTTGTTGACCATTCTTCGTTCATAATTGATTATAATGACTTATTCGCCTTGAAGGAACTCTTTTATGGGGATCGCTATGGTTTATTTAGTGGGCAAACTAATGGATTAATAAAAACTATACAACTAGGCAAAAACACGTTTGTATGAATGCGGATAATGATGATTTGATTGTGAATCCCCTGACATATGTACCTATAAAGAACAGTCAGACAGGACAAATCATCAATATTATCAAGGAAAAAACAAACAAAGCAACTGTGTTGCAGCCAGTCTTTCTATAAATTCTTAAGCAAACTTTATCGCTATCAGTACTTAATACTTGCTTAAGATATTGATTTTCCACCCACATACATAGAAACTGCGACTTGATAAATATGCCTTTTTAGTACAATACACGTCAACAATAAATTAGCGCAAAATTTTTGAGTAGGTAAATTATTATACTAGTCTAGCTTTACCACCAGCTTCGACCGCGTTAATTTCGAAAACAATCCTACAGGAATGTATCAGGATACAAAGTACCCAAAGTAGGCCATGGCCTACCCGCCTTCCCAATCCGTTCATCCATTGAGGAGTGATTGATCACAATAATCCAAACATCATATTATAGGTACAGACTTTCACATATACTCGCAGTTATAATATTTGTAGGGATTAGGATGATATGCCAAAGAACAGCGAACCTTGAAATACTTTGTTAATGTGACAAAGTACACAGTAGTTCTTGACTTGACTGACGTAACTTTACGTATAATACATGTGCTTGAGCTCTGACAAAAAAAACAATTGCTATGTATATACCTATATGAAGACATACATAAATATAATACACTCATAATTTCTGAACATGGGGCCTCCTAACACACTGAGTAGGCCTTGAACTGTAGCAAAAACTTCATTGGCCATAATGAAGACTGTACGATTTCTAAACCAAAGTTTATTTACTGGACTTGTGGTAAGTAGAAGCCGTGTCAAAGTACCTTACATGGGCAAAGAGCGGGAAGATTTAGATGAGTCGTTTCTCGTTAAAAAACTCCATCTGCCTACTTTCCCACCTATTTATTTATTTATAATAAGCACAACAACAGCACTGTCATTTACAATTTAAATAAAATAACATCTAAAGTCGCAAATAACAGGTATTCATGATATTGACACAATGAATATTAAAGACAAAGAAAAAATAATTGTCCAGTAAACATAAATCTAGAACACAACAAAAACAAAACAAATTGAGCTATTTAGACTCTACATTTTTCGCACTGTTTATATAGAGAACGTCTGTATGAAGCGAAACCTTTCATTATATTGTCTTGCCATACGTGTTAGGAGGCTGTTAAAGGTAGTATTTAAGGTAGATATAGGCAATTGAAGAATGCGATGATGTCGCTTGCTACATTGGCTTGTCCTAAAGCTTAAATAGTTAATCAATTGCGCATCTATGGAACCATTTATAATTTTGTGCAGAATGAGTAAATCAGAATGGATCCGTCTTTTAAGCTGATCATCTTATAGTGCCTTAATCTATCATAAAACTATGTTTATCAAAATCTAACCTATGTTCTAATATAACCTATGTTTGGCGTCGGTTTTCCAGTCTAACCGGATAAAGTCAAATACCAGTATTTTATCTGGAGCTATTATTGCCTTTTATATGACCTCCACAACCCAATAACTAAGTAATACTGGTGATAGATTTTCTGACTTCTGACTACATATAAGTCATTATCAACATATCAGCCGAAAGACGTCCACTGCTGGACATAGGCCTTCCCCAAGCGTCGCCACACTGATCGGTGCCCGTGCGGCTCGCATCCAGCGGATGCCCGCAACTTTCACCAGGTCATTGGTCCTCCTGGTGGGAGGCTTTCCAAAGCAACGTCTACCGGTTCGCAGTCGGCACTCCAAAACCTTTCTGTCCCATCGGCCATCCGTTCTGCGAGCAATGTGCCCTGCCCACTGTCACTTAAGTTCAGCAATTATTTACACAATATACACATAAGCACATATACTTCTTTCTTGAAATATAAGTAACGACTGCCAAAGATCTTAAAATTACAGCCGGGACTACTCCGAGGCACGAAGGTTTCTCGTTATGTACCTCATGAAAGGTCACTCATTCACGGATCGACCTCTGCAAGCATTTACTTATGTTATGACCTGACCTTGAAGTTCGACCTATGTTGGTTTTATTATGTAGCCACGAGTTCTACAGTCACTGGAAGTCGCTAAAAGACTTGATGCACCGAACTACCGTAAAATGGCTTAAACAGAACTGCAAAGTCACTCTTAACAAAGTTTCAAGCCAGAGTCCTTGCTATGAGTGTCTTGGGATGTGCTCTGGAAAAGCGTATTTACAAAAGTTTGTTGATTTCGACCAGGAGCTTGTCCAAACAACTACAGCTTTTGAGTTGGCACATACCTACATTTTAATCCCTATTAAAATGTAGGTATGTCCCTAGTGCGTTTCAGTCAGTTCGTGTTCAATAATCACACCCTGGAGACTTATAGAGCTTTGGAAAACTTGGGAAACTTATTCTGAGGGATACTTACTTGGCTGCGCAATACCAGTCATACGAAGAGGTGTTCCCCACTACCTGGGATTTGGACAGATAGGCAGTTGTTTCATGTAAAATATTGGTATTCGGACGTGTGAGGCTACGCTAAAATTAAGGAAAGGCTTAGAAAATATAGGGGATTCTAAGTAATTACCTCCTTTCGACTCAATCAAATCGAACATCATAGTTATATTATTTACTAGCTGTTCCCCGCGGCTTCGCTCCCGTGGACCACCCCACAGGACCCGTTTTCAGGATAAAAAAATAGTCTATGTCACTCAGGAATAATGTAGCTTTCTATTGGTGAAAGAATTTTTGAAAACGGTCCAGTAGTTTCGGAGCCTATTCGGTACAAACAAACAAACAAAGAGATGAAGGTTTTATTCCGTTGCAATGGCAACAACGACGAGTCCTCCAAAAGGACTTAAGGTAGTATACAGTTACGTCAGTTAAGGTCAACCGGCTGATGATGTTCAAGGTAGAAAAAAATCGTAACACGGCTTACCACTTTCGCTGGGTTTTTCAAATTAGCTTATGCTCTCTACAAGATAAGGCTATGACGTCAACCACAATTGATATATATACTTTGAACGTTTACCATCCATTTGCTCGATTAAGTAAATCCCTTGTATGATCTACGTATATAGGCACAGTGTAATAGCCATGTTTTATCACAGTTATTGGTCAATTTGCTAAAGGGATTGATGTGATTGTTTACATTTACAATAATGTTTCTTTTTTCAAAAATGTTGGGTTTGCTTTACTATTGGGGTTTACCTAATAGCATACCCCTCTAACCATACAATATATTAGTTATGTTGGGAATAACACAACAATGTTCGTAATGGCAAGTTATGACAGGTATTTATTGAACGCCTATCCCATTTTCTTTTACGTCAGTTTTGCTCACCTAGGTCACCCAGGTCATCTTGTTACCCTCTTAGTGAGTTGTGGAGGTCAGTGTATTTTTAGCTTGTCGATGGTGTAACTTTCTATTGGTGAAATAATTTAAATAAGCATATCGGTTGTTTCAGAGATTTATACCTCCTTTAAATAAACAATTTGTTAAATTGACCGGGCTTAATGAATAATGCCCATCACTTATTAGGCCGGGTAATAAAATATGTTTTTTTTAACTATTTTAATATTGCCATTGGACATATAGAATAGGTAAGTACGATTACTATTTAAGCAACAAATTAGACGGAGCCCCGCTGCGCGGGTCTAAAGTAACCTAACATGAAGGAGATGACGGGAGCTGAGTCTGCTCGCTCACTTCAGCTCCCGTCATCTCCTTCGAACCTAACCTGTCCGTGTCGGGGTGCCCTTAGCCCCCGAGCTCGTTTCGCTTGCTCTTAGACTAATTCATAGACCATAATGGTCGAATTGCCTAACCGTTACGTAGCAATATTCATAATGACCAGACAATGTGATAAATATATCAGTTTAAATCAGTATTCATTATATTGCCCGATTTGACTTGACTAGATTCATAATGCCCGGGCAATATACACAGTGGCCCTTATTAATCACTTTGTCCATGACATATATAATAGGATCGTGAACTACAATAGATTGACATATTATATTGCTCCTAACATATCGGCATGTTTACTTATATTTCAATGGCCGTGCAACAGAAACAATGAACCGTGTATTGTTCTTGATTTCCACGTGATAGGAAATTAGTCATACTTGGAGGTTACAGCATCTTGTTGCTCTTAAATATTACCTACTAGCTTATGTCCGCGATATACCAAGGAAACATTAGATCAGAAGGAAAAGTCAGACTCGTCCACGCGTCGTGTTTTCATTACTGAGGGTCGTGATTCTCGTGACGAGAGGTCAACCTCTCTCTTATGATGTTCCTCCATCTGTGTCTGTGCTATGTGCTGTGTCTGTGTTCGGTACCTATCCGGAAGTGCTTATATTTAGAATAGATCCTTTTTATAGTAGAAATCATTAAAACGCAAAAGACCGTAGGTGTAAAAAAAAATCGCCTAAAGTAAAAGAAAGTACCTAATAAAAATAACCAATTTTTGTAAACTAACCTTAAACACTTTAAAGTTGCTTCTGTATCGTCTCCGGCGCTGCGGGCAGTGCAACCCCTTTGCCCTTACGTAACAAAGGATAGCATGTGATATGCTTTGTTACAGCTGGCAGGGGTGCTCTCCCTTTGCGCTTTCAGTGTTTACATACACTCTAGGGGTAGCAGCCAAAATACTCCGTGTAGTCTTTGTCCCCGGTTCAATTTTGGAACAGATTTGACTTAAATTATAGAAATATTGGGATTTTTCTCGAAAAATAAGAGACTTCGCGACTTGAAACTTTGTGAAAGTGTTTTCCAAGAAGAGTTTTATACGTTAAAAAGCTCCTGGCAGCCCCAGTCCCTTTTTAGTTTTGGCCTAAAAGTTGCATTTTTTTTGGTTTTTGACTCTATTATAAAGCTGACAACATTGTGTATCTCAATCTTTAGCATTTTATTAATTGATATTATTTATTGGCTTCTCTATCTTATCTATTCTAGTTTGTTCTATCTTAGTCAGGTATTTCAGCAATGTTGCAATCCGCTTGCCGAATCGGGAGTGCGTCATAATTGCCTGAAGTTCAAATGTCTGAAGGACGTTCGAATGAACGAACGGGCGAACATATTTTCGTATTGACGTAAACAGCAGAACGAAAATATTTTCGACGTTCGTAAGATTGATCATCATCATTCCATCGATCTTCTGGAAAATCTTATTCGATCTTCTTTTTCTCCTTCTGATCGGATATTACTGCGCTGACTGAAAAATGATGAATGTTATAGAAAGTGCCCTAAATTATCACACATAACTTTTGCATAAATTTCAAGAATTTCTTCAACACAATAGGTAATCTACTTATTACCTATCGCTTATCACCTAGTCATGATTGATTGCAACGTCAAGCTACATTGATTTCCACCTGTGAAGCTGATTCATATGGACAGTCAGCTGTAGAGGTGACATTATTTAAGACTATAGATATAGAACTCCAAACTTCTTGGCAACCCTGAAGTTGGCTTTCCAATGCGCAAGGCACAGATTGGTGCTGTGTTAGTATGAGATTTACTACTGCGCAGCCTTTGTAACCAACTTCATGGGCGAGAACTATAGGTACCTTATATTTCGTAAAAGTTAGTAGTTCTGAAATACCAAAGCCTCCTTGATTGATTGATACTTCTATACTATGTGGCATTTTTCGTCAGACTGAACCTTTAAGGAACCTCAGCCTAATACCCAATTTCATTAAGACTAGTCGCCTCTCAAATAGATGCATATAAAAATCTGCTGTTGGATTTTCAATGCTAGACATAGGATCAAGAGTTCAAAATCCATTAGGGCAATAATATTTAGTCGTTTGTTTAGGTGCAAACGGGAATAAATATGGTAGGAGAAACCTAAGCGCCATTTATGTATTGCTGCATATAATAAACAATTCATAACACGACTCTCGACCGAGGTCGTCCTGTCATTGTTTTCAGCTGTTTATCAGACTTATTGATTTCAGACTATTTATCGCTATGCAAAGTATACATATGTATCGTTGGCAAGCCAAGTGACATCCAAGCCTTTAACACCTTTATGTAAATCAACCTTAAGTAGCTGTATAATACTCATGAATGGTTCAGAATTCATTACAAGAAAATACAAATACACGGCTATAGTCTTCTGTTTTGAGCTGTCACGTTTTGTACACACTATATTGTTTATCTAGAAAAAATACTTACTTGTTTTCTATGTGCACGATATATTCTCAACATAACAAATATCGCACCTCTCCAAACATAGCATTCAAGCCTTTATTTACTGCCATTAACGCATGCATTAAACCCATTTCATATAAGTATCGGCTGAAAGTATGTTAAATGACTTTTATATTAACAACAGTTAGATTTAGTAAATAAAACCATTTTTCAAAGGTCACGTCACTTTTGTTAAAATATGCATTACAAAAGCGTAATATTGCACCACCCTAAAAGGCTCCCTATACGGTTGATTAAGGTCAAATGTGAGTCTTTCGGCATCCAGACTTTGAATTGAACAATTCCAGCAAGAATAACAACCATAAACAATTTTTTTTTTCATTCAGTTTACCCGTTTTATTTCATGCCTTGATTACGAAAACCAAAAGTCCTTAATTTTTTCTGAGAGCTGAATAAAGTGTCTTTTAAATGACGTACCATAGCATAATGGTGTAATTGTATTTTTCAAGAAGATTAGGAGAAAAAGTTGCGATGTTTGTGATGCTGAGTGTAGTTTGAATGATGACAGTTCGATGAATATTCTAAAATTATTATTTCACTGCATTATTCGTATCTAACAGGAAGGAAAGAACGTTTATTTAATAAAGGAATTATTTTGGTAATATTTCCTGTTGATATCTAGTTTATTATTAGTACCTAGCTATAAAATAAATTCATTAATTCTGTTCCTCAAATCTCGTAACCAGATAATATTATTAATAGCAAAGGGCAAACATCCTCAAACAGGAAAACTGTACATTGATTTGATTTGATTTGAAAAAAGAGTCTAAAATCTAAAACCCGACAACAAAAAAATCGCGCTCTGAAAAGTATGAAATAAGAAAATGGTCGTATTCTTAATTTAAATATTTGAATTTAGAACAGCATAGATACTTATATTTTCATAAATACGGCCCATTATGCATTTTTGTTTGTTTGTATAATATGGCATTTTCAACTTATAAAGAAATTACTCGACCTCTGCACCATGATTTAAGCAGCTGGTCACGAGTGTATCGATTTTCAGAGTCCACTCAAATGTCAAGGTTGGCTCGATCGCGGCCACTTGGCTGTATATGATCCAATCAATATTATGGAGTTTCATATGCATACCATCAACCAGTCTTATGTTTAGTAAATATTAGCATGGGAACCTGACGATGAGAACACACCTAGATTCCCATGCAACGAAGAAAATAAATCGGTACTAATGGAAAAGGACGTAAAATAGTTGGTTTATATATATTTGTAAAAGTAACTAAAACAAATAAACATATTCGATTAGAAAGTATTGAACAGATTAATTAGATTCAATAATGATAGCAACACTGCCGTGGGGTGTCATAATTACACAGTTCATGAGGGATTGGCTACGTCAGCAAATCCGCGGGAAAGAGCCCCATATGAGTCAATAAACCTAGATCAGAAACATGTGCTTGCTAGAGTGATCTAGAACAACATAGAATACAACTTTGTATTTCAGGTTCATTGGTCTGTGAGAGATGAAAATGACATGAAATTATTCGCTTGTTAGAACATTACAATAACGTTTAGTTCGGAAACTGTCTTCAAGTTATCTGCGGTTTTGACAGGCAGCCGTTTAGTAACTCGTTATTTTAAATATCAACGTGATGGACAAGTGTTTTGTTTATTTCTTTCTTTATTTTACTTAAGGAAATCTTAACAATTGATACGTCTGTCAGATTCCTATCTACATAATCGGACGGTGGTCATCTTCAGGACATCTAAATTCAAGAAAATCTAAGGGCGCGGTCCCATACATAGAGACATTAGAGTTTACTCGTCTTCCAAATTATTGGACAACTACCTACCCTACCAACCTACCTACCCACCTACCCTACCCTAGCTACCTACCAAAATTTTTCAAGGGTCATTCTTCCGCGGCGAATCTTAACACCACCATTCAGAAAATGACGTCAATTACACAACGCCATCAATTGTATATGGAGTTCAACTGTCCGAGTTAATTGCGTGTTGTGATATTTTACTTCTTGAACACTTTAAATTCATATATCTTTTGATGGAATGAACCGATTACGATAAAACAAAAACTAAGTAATACTTCAAGTTACGGAAAATGTGTATGGCATAAAAGTCATCCACATTGGTTTCGTACTTTTTACGTGATGCGTGCAAACTAAACAGACAAAAATTCCAAAAATGCTGGATATGGGTTCTGTCTGTTTAACACCCTGGCAATTATTTATTGGAAATGTTATCGATGTACAAAAAGTCCTTTTCTACAGGTTTATTATTATATTTATTTATTATTTTGCCTTTTCTGTTTAACCGTGTATATAGAGCGCCGACTCCAAGTAACTTATGGAACAAAGTTAGGAAGATAATGATGGTGATGCCTAACCTTGTAGACCTTACTGCAGGTTCTTGTTGAATTACAAAATCACTTGGATCGCCTCTAACTCTGTAATAATAAAACAGGCCTGCAAAGTATTATTTTATTAGAACAGCATTTAGTTGTACGCTAAAAACTTTGTCTTTGGTGATCATTTAATTTATTATTTAATTGGTAACTTCCGCCTTCACTAGAACAATACCCAGTTAATAGTTGTTAGTAGTTTGAATGTGTCTACTGTCTGCCTCGTGCTTGGTAACAACTTCTTACCATTAACAATGTAAAAGTTTTGATGCATAGATCCTCAATTGTTTTCGTTTGTATGGCTCGCATCACAGGTAACTCAGCAGGCGTATATGATCTAAAACTAGGCTCCTATTGTATTAATATGAACTATAAAAGAATAGCAGATGCGGTTACAAAAATAAATACAATTATCTATCTGTTTGTCTAGCTTATTTCCAACCACGTTGCATCGACTTTCAGTCAGAGAGCGACCTTATTTAATGTCCACAAACTAAAAACAACTTGGGAACACAATACCTCTCGGTAATGCTGGTTGTCAAAATATTTTAGAGGGACTGAATTAAATCAGGGTGCGTCGGATGACCATTTGAGTATTGCCCCTCGTGATTATCGGAAAACCATCCAAACTCGGGAATAAACGCCTGGTTTCTGAATTCCTTATTAACACTAGCATTCGACAAAGTTACCGAGTGTTCAGAAACTTGCTATGGAATCAATAGCGCTTTCGAATACACTAATTTCACTTTTCTTTGAAATTCTAATCTACTATTTCTTTCTTTCCAGCTAACTTCAGCCTTAATAATCTCAGTGGGCACGACGATCTACGCGATCTATCATGACGTCTCCTTCTTCCTCGACGATAAGTTCTTCTCCCCGGCCACCTTCGTCATCGTCATCGGCATCATCATGCTGTTCGTGTCTCTCTTCGGGTGTGTTGGCGCACTGAAGGAGAGCACCTGCTTGGTTAACATTGTGAGTAGACCAATTTATTTATTATCTTAGGGTTAAAAAAACAAACAGTTGATGCAGTGAAACTTGGGGGAGGCCTATGCTATGTCCAGCAGTGAAGGTGTTTCGGATGAAAATAATAATAATAATTATAGCCTCGAACCTCGACCAAAATCTTATGAGTCTCGTTAGACGGCTGGGTCAAGTGCCTAATCCAGAAAGCAGTATTGCTGGACACAGCTCGTATTGTTAGGATGTTCGTCTCTCTGGAGCCCTGACCGCCGGTATCTTGGACCCTGTTCCCGATACCGGTGGGCCTCTATTTTTTATATTTTCAAATGTTTTTATTTTTTAATTTTGTTTTACAAAAATATTTAAAAATGTATTAAATAAGAAGAAACCTGAATAAAGGACATTATAACGACAGGTGTTGCCAGGGCGATAATATGGCACATAATTCTTCAGAAAGATTGTATGAGTGCCAAAGATCCAGAGGTAAGCTCAGCTAACGTTTCTTAAGATCAAAATAATTGTGCCATATTTTGAACCGGTTATTGCACCCTTGCAAAATCAACGGCCAAAATGTTTATCTTCTTTGGACTCTTGGATAGAAATAGCCAGTCCTACGCAATACTGAATTATGTTTTTACTAGAAACTGGATGATAGGTTTTTCTTCTTCTTCTTTAAATGCTCAGACAATATTTCAACCATTTATTTATTAAACTATCATTTTCCACCAGTTTGCAGTCATCCTCAGTCTGGTCTTCATCCTGGAGATCGCCGCCGCCATCGCAGCCTACAGCCTGAGATCACAGGTCACTGGCATGCTGGACGAGAAGCTGAGGGTCACACTGCCCTACTACTACGAGAATGAGGAGGTCGAGGATGCCTTTGACTTCATTCAGAGCAGGGTGAGTTGTGTTCTTGGGCTTTTTGATGTGAAAGATGAACAACTGTTACTTACTTAGATTCGGGCCACATAGGAACTGATAACCTGCTTCACACAAAATTCTGCATCACGCAAGCAGAGTTTTCGGCGTGATTAGAACATATACAACAGTCCGACAATAACCTTTGGGATACACCTTATACCTTTTTCAATGGAGGGTCCGGGAATTGTTACAACCTGTTCCGCATACCTCCAAACTAGTTCCGCTTTTGCTAAGGGTGTCTTTTGTTGCACTTTATGATTTATTAATAAGCGATACTTGATCACGTCCATTGTTTTAGCCTTGTACAACAAGATATGTCTTGATTTATGTAATCCTTGTTTTTGTTCATCATTTCTTCTGTTAGTTGTGTATCGCGTTTAATGTAGAATGCTGAAGATGATCTCAGCATCACTTAAAACATAAAGTTTCCAAAATTAGCTTTCGTCTTTTTTATTATATTTATTTAGGTAAGAAACCAAAGTATATGTATTACAGCTTTTTAAAACGAACCTCTGCAATAATTTCTAAACAATAATATTGGTGAATCAGGGACACATTGAGCATCCCACACGAATGCGTGTTCATTGGCCAAATTTTATCTTGCTCACTGAACATGCGTCGAATGTTTATCGTCACGAGCGCTAACGTATTCAATATTGGAGCGGAGTAATATAAGGCACTTGGAAACATTTAGGATAGGAGCATTTTGTCTTCAAATAAAACTTAAAATTTGTAGGATTGTGAGTCAATGGCTTTACTATGACGTGTTTAAACTATCCTGGTTCCTCTTTATGAGCGAGACGGAGCTATACAAGATAAATAACACTGTCCCTTTCCAACGGAATCATGTTAGGGTTCATACGTAAAAGTACGGTCTGTGTTGTCCAGTTACATACGTATTATTAGACTCAAATTCATGTTGTTGAATATCCTCAGTTAAGGACATTTAATATAAAACTAAATTAAGGTAAAATCGGGGTTTACAACAAAAGTATATAAATATAAATGAGGAAAAACGATTGCTATCATAACAGTGATCATTTACGGCGACCTTTTGGAGGCATATTATTATTATTGGTTTAAGGAGGTACCTACAAAGTACTACTATATATTATATTGTTAATATATGTTAGGTATTATATTATTTAATAGTGTACTATATACCACATTTATGCGTTAAGTGGTCTTGATAAGACTATTGGTTGCGTATGTGCAGGTAAAGAATTTTTGCTTGAAACAAACACATTACATAATACTGTAACTTTAACTGCCCGTTATAATTGTGTAAAGCCATTTTATTTAGCTGTAAAATGTTAATAGTCGGTATTTTCCAGTTTTATGCTCGATCAACCGCAACGACTGAAGCAGGGAAATTGATAGCAAATGTAACTTTTTGATAAACGCCAAATATTTCAGTCTGCTTTTCCTTTTGAGCTCTTCATGTATTTTACTAAATAATAAAAACTGTTTTATTTTAAAAGCAGAGTGTATTCATTATTAACTTTAGAATTTATATCAACGTGTGCAACTTTAACCACTCAAAAATTTTGGCAAAATTAAACATGTACGAACTTACGAAGTATTCCATGTCTACTATTTTCTATTCTACGCCAAGCTAATATAATGGGACCGTTGCAACTCTTTTACGTCTATATTAAAATTTAATTTGTTCAAATTAGGCTGAGAGCCAGCACTTTTTGTACGTCAAAGTTCTAGATAACACGTGACAACAGACCCAAAAATGCCCGCCTGTTCCCTTTTCCAAGCTAGTAATTAGTGCTACAAACTCCCCACCAATAACAATATAATAAAGTCTTTAAAAACCATTCACCATCAACGTCTTCCTACAAAAGTTCTCTTCTTGGATTCCGTCTTCTGCAAAATAACCATTCCCAAAACTCAAACCTCAACCACATGCACACTTTCTTTTCCAGCTGAACTGCTGCGGTGTGGACAGCTACAACGACTGGAGCCTGGTGCCTCCTCCTCAAGGAGTCAGCGGCATCTCCATCAACAACATCACAGTCCCCAACTCTTGCTGTGCCGAGTCCCGTTACGAGGTCATCGGGGATCTTGAGATTGATGAGTGCACGAAGCTGTATGCTAATGGATGCCTTCCGAGGGTGTTTTACTTGGTCTACCAGAGCGCTGGATTATTGGGCGCTGGGGCCATGACTATTGCTTTCATTCAGGTTAGTTTTTTCGGCCTTAAAGGTTACACAGGACAGTTGGACTAGCTGTTGCATATGGGAAGAAGTTTACTTGAACAGAAGCCTGATGGAGATGCGTTGGAAGGCCTCCCACTAGGAAGACCAATGGTCTGGTTAAGGCTGCCGGAATCCGCTGGATGTGAGACCGCACAGAACTGGTCGATGTGACGGTGACACTTGATCAACCGTGGGCATATCCCAGTTGAAATGATGATGAACAGAACAGAGTATTGTGGCTTAACTTGGGAAAGACCTATTTTTAGTCTGTAGTACTACGTACTACGACTGGCCTAATTTTTTGTTGATATCCTCAAGGAAAACTATTGCTACACTCACGATTCCTTTATAAGTGCTTCATATGCTAAATGTATCACTAGTGAATAATGTGATGTTCCTGAAATACTTGTGACATTGTATGATGTAATTGTTGTCCAACAAACATGACATCATGCCACTGATATTCATGGATATATGAAAAATATTAAATTAGGCCTTATGACGCAGAGACATCTTTTCGTACTTGGAATACAAATTGAGTTAATGAGAGCGTTCGTTTTGTTTTAGCAACGAACATTTACCACACTGTTTAGCATGATTATGTTTGAAAAAAAAACCTACTAAAACATCATAAAATCGATCCTATTGTGTTTATCAATGTTTTATCAGTACACCGAAAAACCTAACACCCATTTCCCGTATCATAAATATTCACATTTATCTTATCGAATTTCAGATTATCGGCATTGTGTTCTCATTCTCGCTGGCCAGTTCGATCCGCAAGGCGAAATCCGAACGCGAACGCAGACGGTGGGAGATCCAGGAGCGTGTGATCAACGCCTACACCTCCCTCAACCCTAACGAAGAGAAAAAAGCACCAGTTGTCTATGTCCCCTTCCACGGACAAACGACCGCCTAAGAGTTTTAAGGGCGATGTCTTAGTCAGGCGCTAAACAAAGTGTCATTTTGTCAGCAATGGCAATGGTCGACATGCCAAAATGTAAGAGATTGAACACGTCACATTTCGATAGTACAGTACAAACATTTTCATAACGTTCCTTGGCAAACTACATGTTTCGTCGGTTGTCGGATTTCTGTCAGTTGCCCTTTGCACTTAGTGCAGACCAAACGCTCTCAATCAACTTGAAACTATATAGAGTTAATACTCTTCTAACATACCTAATATAATTTATTATAAAAATGACGGAAAGCTACTATTTTTACAGCTCTATACATTTCCCTTGGAAATCAAAACAAAACGACAGTAATGTACTTAGTTCTGAATTCAAATTATAATACACGATAAATCTAATAATTGATGGACATGGAAATTAGCATTCGTTTGTGTTTGGAAATGCGATGATTGTCGAAGGACAAGAAGAAAATAGTTGTAATGTACTTGGCATTCCCATACATTTATCCAATCGCTATCGAGAAGCTTTCGTTGGTATAATGTCACTTATCTAGAGCCTCTGGTTCCAAATTTAAATTTAAAATAAGGTTTATAGAACCAGGTTATTGTGATAGCACTTGTTCTAGATTTAAAATACGCTAAAAAGTCAATTGTAGGGTGTAACAAATTTAAATGATTTACAGAATCAGGATTTGGTTTTATTTTAAGGATAACAAGACCAATTTTTTTTCCAATAGTGAGGAAAACGTGCCACTGCACTTTTGGCGCGAACCACAGAGTAATCTGTGGCGCGAACACATATCGATTAGTGATAGAAATACCCAGGTATTTTACACTTAGTGCCTACAGAAGATATAATAAGTAATTTTGTTAGAAATGTCTGTTAAATTATATTTTTAAGTGCAATGCCACTTGTTCTCAGCTTTTATAAATTGCCTTTAAACATTGTATCGATTAGACTTACGTCCGATTCTCTATATTCCTTCATCTGTATCTTTTTGTAACTTCACTATTCTTGTTTTATTTTTAAGATAAATAAAAGTTATTATAAAGTTCTAAATTACCTACTTAATATTTTTTATCACTAAGTAAGTATTAGAAAAAGTATTGTAAAGAAAGAAATATTTTTATTTATACAATATTTTGGTGTTTTATTTCAATTTCCCTGATTATAAGTGATGAAAATCTTAAGCAGAATTTCTCGCAGCTGCTGTTGGTATTATCGTCTAGATATTTGCATTCTGATAGTTACCTTAACCTAACCTGATAGGTAATTTCGAGGCATTATGGTTATGGCTGTCACAAATCCCATTCTACGAACATTCTGTACACATCAAAATTGAAAATCTCGCTGTGCTTAAGAGGTTAAGTTTATTTCTATACTTCCCAGTGATCTTATTAGCAGTAGCAGACAAAAAACTTGAGATACAGGAGAAAGCAAGAAACAGAGCGAGCGAAGCCAGCTCAAAATTTTTAGCTCAACACCAGTAAAGGTTAGGTTTGCTCCTGCCCTTTCATGGTGAAATAGGAGATCATACTTCGTTGGCGAAAATGCAATATATCTGCAAGAGCGTGCGAAGCGGTCTTGCTTTGAGCACTCCAACTCTGACAGGTTTTTTTAAGTTAGTTAGACATGTCGACTTAAGCAGAGTACTTAGATTAAGATTGTAGGATGCAAGAGCGAGCTCGAAGCACTTTGTCTCGGTTACCTACCTACCTAAGGATTTTTTGAACCATCCATTCAGAAGTAGGAGTTAATTACTTATTCGACCTATGCAGAAAAGGTCAAAACTCAATAACTAAGAGAACTTATAAGAGCGACTAAAGCGACATCGAAAATTTCTGCGTACTACGTACAGAATAAAAAAAAAATTGAATGAGACCCATGATACATGGGACACCTGTCCGATTCTGAAAACAACAAAGAAAAGTGTAAAATATTATAGTCTCGACTTTTCTATGAAAATATACAGTGGTATCAGTGATAACCGATAGGGCTTAAGCGATAAGCGAATGGATCGTTATCATCCTGAAATCCTTATGTAGATACGCATATTTACATGGCACTTGTATGTGTCGGCTAGTTCGATACTTAATAATATCCTACTGATAGATTTGTTTTGCTACTTATGACGTCAATATAATCGCTTCAGTATTGCAAACATACTCGTATCTATCCTTTACAAAATGGGGCTTAATAACACTTACTGGTTTTGTCTTTTTTTCGCTGAAATCAAATTAAAAATTGGGTTTCACCGATAGACACGCGGCGTTAAAAATTCATACTGAGATAGAAAAAAAATACTGAGTTTCTTGACTTTAGTTGCTGTTTGCCACTTTTGCAATATAGTTCCGTGTAAGTCTTCTGACGACACCACCACGGAAGACAGGATCGAAAATAGGAAGATGATATAAAAGCAACAGTAGAGAAAATGTGGACAGGCCTGTTCTCTGTGAGAGGGAATGGGCCGGAATCCACCACGCGGGCCCAATGCGGGTTGGTGGATGTCACATGTCCTCGAAGCAGTGGTGATGAAAAATTTGCACAAATTAAAGCGTCTGCCTGGGTGCGAACCCATAATACAACTTGTAAGTGGCGGCCGTTACCACTGGACGTGTACCAGGATAGCACTTAATAGAAGATAATGGAAAGGGATGGAAGAGGCATTTGCCAATGATGTGCAAACAGACCAAGTGGTCGATGATAACTCACCAGAGTCATTATTTTAGTAAATATAGCTGAAAAAAATCAGTTCCTTGAGGCTACCGCAGACAGGATCGAAAATATGACAAATGATGCACCTAAGTTTTCAATTATTATAAGTGAACAAAGTCTATGAAATAACGTTGTCGCATCATTATCGTACTGTGGAGCCTTTATATATGGGTTTAATAAGTTCGTCTGCCAGATATCAAATGATAAGCTTTCCCATTATCTAAAAATGGGGGTCCTATTTGATATAATACTGCGATTTACCAAGTTAGCGTTAGTAACAGGCATTGAACCTCCTCTGCTTGTACCACACAGTCCGGTCAATACAAACATGACGATCGTACAAAATTAATATTTAATGCACTGAGTGGCCGAAGGTCAAATATAACCCGTGGGTAATCGATACCAAGCATTACAGTTAGTAGATTACAGACCGCAACTAAAACCCCTCGTGAAATTTATGTGGAGTGGACATTTGCAGCAAGAAAAACAAAAGAAAATTAAGCCAAAACTGTGATTGCATATCAAAATTAGGCAAAGAAACAAACAAGAAACACAAGTGCATTAATTACAGATATTGAAAAGATAGCTAATCTATTGAGCGATTAAAACATAAAGCCTTTGTAAGTACCAACAAAATAACTTCGTTTATAATTAGCTTGCCATTATCTACAGTTACGCCGCTTCGTTTCAGTCCGAAGTTAGACACGGACAAGTGTATTCTAAAGGCTCTACGTAATCAGTGCAAGTAGTTGGAAAACACACTGTGTTCGTAAAACAATTGTTATCAGATTCCATTTTAGTTATCACTAAGATTCTCGGCTGTATCGTGTCGGCTAAGGAATCGCTTAGTCGTATAATAAGTGGAAAATAAAAATAAAATATGTCGGGCGATACTGCTCCTGCATCGGCTCCGGCGGTGACTAACAATTCGGGGATGCATTTCACGAAGACGGAAACGGAGTACAATATGAAATCTATAAGATTTCTATTGTTGACCATCACAGCTATGTTTATTGTAAGTACCCTTGTATTTATTTTTAACCTACCTAGATCAGATAAATGCATTGTTTTGTTCATTGCGCAACTTGAAAAATTTTACCAACTATTGTTTAAATTCAGCAATGAATTTGTTAACGTCTTTGTATTCGATTTCATCATCACCATTATCATGTGTAGCCCTCTCCCCCACTGCTAAGTAAATTACATAGGCCTTCCTTTTTGTGACCAGGGGAGCATTCCCCTGCAGCCTTTTTGCGTAAGTGGATTCGGTAAGGCAAGGGTTTGACCGCCATCAATGGACCAATCACATAGACGGAAAACCAGATCTCGTCTTTCATCTCGCATGTGATTGGTCGATTATTGGCGTCGAAACCCTTTGCCTTGCCGAATTCACTTATGAAATAAGGCTGGGTCTGTGTGAATCTCACCTAGTCGTCTATATCGCCGCCAAATTTTTTAACTAAGTACTGATTTCAGACTTACATATCTGCTTCTGCCTCAACAAAACAGGCGTGATGTTTGTTACAGATATCTTTCTGAAATTATCACAATCAATTAAGTGATGAAGTGCATTAGCTTCATATTTTCAAAACATATCCAATCTACTGAATCGTAATATACTGTATAGTAAATTCATAAGATGATAAAAAGTAAACTGTAATCGTGTTCATTGTTGCTAATCTATGGCTTATACTTCAATGTTTGCTGTAATCAGCTCAAGACGAATGTCGCATTGCAGATTGAAAATGTTGTGAAAATGTGCTTCATCCATCTCTATCTCTCGGCTCTCTTGCCTTTCCATCATCCATTCCAACTTATATGGGGTCGGCACAAAATTTATTTTTCCATTAATCTCTATTACACGTCATTTCAATTGTCATCCACTTTCTATCAATATCAAAATTCATACAACCCATCGTGTCTTTGGTTTTCCTCTTCCCTATCTACCCCCAACATTCATACTCCAAACGTTCTTTACGACATGTCCCTAATTCCTACGCATCAGCAGTAAACAAATATTTACCTACAAAACCGAACATACCTCTTTTCTAAATTTTCCGATACTTTTACTGATACAAAATCAATTAAGTAGTTATCGAATAAATTTTGAATAAGTGTTTTGGGCTTTAGGTAGTTTCCCTATCACCCAAAATACAGGCTACGTCACCGTTGATAAAAAAATGATTGATATTATCAGATTGATATTATTGTACTAACAATATGAGCTGGTTTAAACTTTTTTGATATCCTTTGTATATTAAAAGAATATCTGTTGAAGTTTATGTTATTGAGAACAAACAGCGGGCAGAAGATGCATTTTAGCCATTCGATCTTGCATACGTAGGTATAGTTCTCGTCAAACTTCTTGGCACCCTGAAGTTGGCTACAATGGCTGCGCAGTAGAAAATATCATACAAAAAAAACACCGCGCCGCGCTTTGCGCATCGGAAAGCCATCTTCAGGGCGGCCAAGAAGTTTGGCGAGAACTATACTTAAACTCACGCCTTGATCTTATATTCGTTTCAATTTATCGCGTCCGCTTCAATCGAAATCACGTAGAATGTATTTAAATAAAATTTGAAGACAGTGAAACCTGCACATTTTATATATATGTACTTATAAAGCTAAAGTGGGCGCTTATTCCCTACCAGCTTATAAATACCACTATTGTATAGCCAGCCAGCTGCTGACAACCACATTCTTCCACCATCAATCAATTTATTAGGCTACGTGGTATTTTTGCCAGCTGCATTTTACCATCATTTATCACCGATTTAAGGAGTGACTGAAACCTAATTAGGTTATGATTGGCTATAATTTATGTGCCATGTTGTCTTGAAGCTAAAGCTACAGTCTCTCTACAACGACGATGTCCACCCACATTTTATGTAGAACAAACACTTTTGCTTGAAACAAAAGCAGGCAACGCAATGTAAATATTATTGGTGTCATCAGTACATTGGTATAATTATCTTATCGGTTAATCAACGTTGACCCCAATGTCTTTCTTCTTCTTGTAACAACTCGGTATGCTAAAACAAATATCTACGTGAGAAATTTTACAATGAGTCTCTTGGACTAATCAGTTATGTTCTTGACATAACGTGGGTCTGTAAGGTCTTAGAATTTGCATCACAGCTTTATGGGATCAGTGATGCCAATAGTGCAGTCTAGGCAGAGCGATGATCTTCACTGGGTAGACTTCACCAGACGGTAGCACTGAATGAATGATAGTTGGGTCAGGACCAAACTGACTTAATTGCACAACGGAAATCACAATGTGTCTCACTGGAATATAAATGTTCGAAAATAAATAGCACAATGGAATGAAAATTATTCACGACATAACCCTCAAAGTTGCAATAATTCACAAATTTAAAAAAAACAGCGGCAAACATATAACATAGCGTAAAAAGACACCGAGCCTGTTATAATATTTTATTTGAAGAAATTAAGCTTCAAGTTTAGTTGTTTAATGAATCTGTTTACAATATATAAAGATAATTATAGCAAATATCCAAAATTATTTTATAAATTTAATATTTTGTCACATAGAAGTCGGAAACCACAGTGTATGTAACCGGAAAAAAATTGGACCTAACCCAGATGTCGAGAATCGAGATGCGATTGATGAGGCCCGTGTTGTAGGCTAATTATGATCCCTGCTTGGAACGAATTGCTTAGGATACCGACTTTGGACGGTACCTAGTACACGTATATAACGCCAAAAATTCAAAGGCAAAGACATACATAGAATGAGATCCATACAAAGATAGGCTACGTGCCACGAAAGATGAGACTTGACCGCGCCTCCAGCGCTCTGTCCGCCGTCTCGATGACGCCCGGTTTCATCCCGCACTCAGGCCTCATACCGCTAAAAAGACCTATCGTCTACTGCGCAAGTCAAACCACGTGGTGTGTCAAGTCTCACCTTTCGTGGCACGCACTGTACGTGTTCGATTTCGTCAGGATTAAAGTTTATCCTTATCAAATGAAGAGGAAAGTAAAGTTGTTTGTTGAGTATTCGATCGTATAAACCATCTTATCTTCCATTTATAAAAAAATACCGTAATCTTGAACGGAAAATTGTCCGAAGTGACTCATGAAATGATTGCGCAGGACGGAAACAATGATGTTTTGGTGTAGCTACATTAAAGAATTTACGTAAACCATCCAAGAACGAGTGCTAAGGGTAATTCTGAGAGCTAGGTGGCTTTTCTATGAAAATTCCATCTAATAGTGACTGACTGATAGAAAGACAGTCAGGGACGGGGAGGGGGAGGGGGGTAGGTTGAGGGGAGCCTCTAATTCTATAGACACATTGAGAAATTTCTTGTGGAAATATGCACTCTATAACACTTTACGCACCCAGCAATCGAACCCAATCAAGCAACGAATCAATCAAATCAAATGATACAAAAAAATGTCTATTCCAGGTGATAGCAACACTGATGATAGTCCTGGGTATATCAGTGTACTCTCACTATCACGGTTTCGCCTTCTTCTACGATGGCAAGGTCAGTGGGCTCATGACCCCGTCTGCCATGAGTGTGTTCATCGGCCTGGCGCTGCTGATCGTCTCCATCTTCGGATTCTTCGGCAGTCTGAAGCTCAGCACTTGTATGGTCAATGTAGTAAGTATCAGGAATTATTTACTTTGAAGAAAGCATAGCATCAGAGTGAAAAGGCATCAATAACTTTCTAATTCGTATTTTTATGCATGGAGACCAACAAAATCCAATATACGAGTATCTGTCCAATATTTTTTACTTTAAGAAATTAGCTAAACTTTTCAATTTATTTCAACTAAAATTCTATTATCACTTTTGGAATCTCGGAAACTTCATGCAATCCAAAATCAGGATTGTCCTTTTCCAATTAAATTAAGGTTGCCTTACAGTTTAATCGCCGCAACGAATGCACGGTTGCAGCAATTTCGGTGACCTTTTTGTTGATATATATTGATTATGATACTACTGTGTCTATGTCTATGACTAGTGTGTGTTGCCAGTGATCACCTATGGGACCGAGACGTGGTCGCTCACAATGGGCCTTATCGGAAAGCTTAAAGTCACCCAAAGGGCAATGGAGATGGCTATGCTCGGCATTTCCTTGCGTGATCACGTCAGAAATTATGATATCCGCAGGAGAACCAAAGTTACCGACATAGCCCGAAGAATTGCCAAACTTAAGTAGCAGTGGGCAGGGCACATTGCTCGCAGAACGGATAGCCGATGGGGCCGAAAAGTTCTGGAATGGCGACCGCGAACCGGAAGACGATACGTTGGAAGGCCTTACACTAGGTGGGCCGATGACCTGGTTAAGGTTGCGGGAAGGCGCTGGATGCGAGACGCACGGGATCGGTCAATGTGGCGACGCCTGGGGGAGGCCTATGTCCAGCAGTGGACGTCTTTCGGCTGAAATGATGATGAATGATGATACTACAATGCCATTGTGTCTCGCGTGGATCCACCACGCGAGACACAATGGCTTTTTAATTGTTTCGGTAATACAGCATTCAACCTGTTAATATTCGTCAGGAGAAAATCTAATCAAGTTTCTTCTTTTCAGTACGCTTTCATCTTGATGACGGTGTTCATCATAAAGTTAGTGGCCGTTATTCTCGCCTTCACGATGGACAGTAACAAGATCTTGCATAACATCAACGTGCCCGTGTGGGGTTACAATGACGCTGAGGTTCAAGAGGAAGTTGACGCTCTTCAAGCTATTGTAAGTACTTAACAAAAACAAATAACGAAAAAAAGTTTATCCTTCCCTACTAGGTATGACGAAAAACTTGTAGCTGTAAAAATGTGTAAAAAGTAATCGCTCGGCATAATGCTTAGACTCTTGTGCGAGACAAAGTCATAGAGCTGGTTTTTAGCGACAACCGTCTGACTGATGACGTCGAAAAGGGTTCATTATTCATTCAAGAGATAAAAAAGCCAAAGTAGTTGGTGGAGTCGGCACGAGGCCAATTATAGTCTTAGGATGGTAAACATGTAAGGTGTCCTTAAAACGGATTTTATCACTTCCTTATAAACAATTGCATCTCATCATCTAACACTCGTCTTATCTTTGGGTGGATTACTTACAAGGAGCGTTATTACTACGTTACAACGTTAACGTTACTTTTGACTCGCTTTTTTATAATTCTACCTTCCTGGTTTTGCTTAGAGCAGTGCAAGAATCCGCTTTAAAACCAATGTTTAAAACTAACAAAATATCAGATAACTTTGCTATATCAAAATGGCGTTAATGTTCCCAAGATAATCCACTTTCCCTTCTGCTATCAACTCATCTGTCTTAGCTTAAATGGCTAGGTATAGTCCCTGGTAGACTCTTCACATTTCTGAGGAAAGTTTAAAGTGTTTAATTTCTAATATTTTTTCCAGTTTGGTTGCTGCGGGAGTAACACCTTCATGGATTACTTGGACTTCAACTTCACAAACAACCAAGCAGTGGTCCAGGCCAACGTTATGATCGACGGCGATGTCGTATCGATGATGGTGCCCAGGACCTGCTGCTTCTCCTACTCCGGTGAAATTTGCGATAGGATATCTGGCATCGGTTGCAAGGAAGCTTTGGTTAATGCGCTGGTGCAGAACTCCACTGTCATCGGTGTCCTCGGCGTTTCTGTGATGTTTATCAACGTAAGTTATTTTACCTACTATTGATTCCAATTTCGGACAGGTAGGGTAGGTAGTTATACCTTTTCACTTTTCAACTTGTTCACTTGTAATGTTTCATTGGAGCTCATCCATCTGGTTGCAATGGGAGTGATATGAAGTTTCGAATGTAGGTAGAACCCACAAGTAAACTACCTACTTACTTTCATTGTTCTGGTTTTAAGTGTAGAATAAGAGTTTCCATCCTCTAAAGTATTTACCTCTTAACGTAATTTAAGATTATCAAGATAAGTAAGTATTACCGTTATAACCAATAGATAGTGTTCCGAAAAAAGGTCCAATGTCATTATGACATTTCTATTAAAGTTGGTACTCAAAACAAGTTATTTTGAGGTGCCTACCAGCACAAGGTCAGCGAATGAATGAAGCTCACCTGAGCTAGGTAGCTAGTATTATAAACACTTGCACCAAAAACTTAACTCAAGATTAGGCATGAGGTTAAATTAAAATATAACATACCTACACGATGGGCCCGTGTTAGCTATCAACTTCGGGTTAAGTGGGCCTAATAATAATATCTGTGCCTGTAGGTAATTAGGTAAATCTATTCTATACCCTGGGTTTATTACCAGCAGACTGATTGTTATCGTGCCCTAGATTGCTAGATTCAAGCATGATTTCCATTGTTATCGTAATTTAATTACAAAGAAAGTTATTGGACAAAGATAGCACTGTTTGCACGGATGCATCGTGCCCTAGTTACCTAACAATGAGGTATTTTGATAAAACTGTGTACTTAATTATACAGGGTGTTTGGAAGGGAGCTGTACATACGCCTAGGGTAGAAACAAGGGATAGTCTGCTACCTACCCCCGCCCATTATATTGACCTTGGCCTCAAGGTTTTTTTTTAATTTATTATTATTTTTTATTTGACTTTTTTATGATTTTTTGACTAAAACTACCTGTAGCTCAAAATCTATCCATGGGACCGGTCGGCTAATGGTCTTGTTTTAATCGTTAGAGTCTTAGGGTCCTGCAAAAAAATATTTTACACCAGAAAATTGTGGAGAAGAAAAGTTATGGGGCCTGAAGTACCGTAGTAAGGTAAAGAAATAATTTTAAGGGCAACTTTCTATGGGGTTTAAAAAAAAACTAATAGGGTTGGAGTTCTTCTGATTTTTTTAAAACATCCTCAGTCCATGCCCTTTCTAACGATATGCTAAAAGTGTAATTATCACTTTTAGTTTTAAAGTTATTAATTAATTTCCGCAACTTACTACGGTACTTCAGGCCCCATAACTTTTCTTCTCCACAATTTTCTGGTGTAAAATAATTTTTTGCAGGACCCTAAGACTCTAACGATTAAAACAAGACCATTAGCCGACCGGTCCCATGGATAGATTTTGAGCTACAGGTAGTTTTAGTCAAAAAATCATAAAAAAGTCAAATAAAAAATAAAAATAAATTAAAAAAAAACCTTGAGGCCAAGGTCAATATAATGGGCGGGGGTAGGTAGCAGACTATCCCTAGTTTCTACCCTAGGCGTATGTACAGCTCCCTTCCAAACACCCTGTATATGTTTTGTTTCCGTACGCCATGTAGGTAGCTAATTTCAGTCAGTTAGAATTTCAGTAATGAATGTAGTTTTTTTTTTTTTTGTTGATCCATATATTAACAAGTTTGCTCGTTAGCCTAAAAACGCGCATTCAAAAAGTTTCAGTAACATGTGTGACGTTTGTGTTGCTGGAAATAGTGGTGCTTAATATAACGTAAAGCAACTTAAAGTAGCGTGCTTATTATACATAGCATAAAGCAAACGCTATCGTGACACTCACTAGGCGCTATTTGCTTAATTCGTTATAACGCAGTGTCGCCCGAATCGCGCGCAACGCAAATTCTAAAATAAGGCAAGATGCAGGGGGCGCCGGGCGGGCGCGGTGACGCGACGGCGGCGCGCGCTTTACGTATTATACCTACGCTATTTTACTTAGTGCTTTTTAGTGTAAACAGTGATAGGAGACGTAATAGTATTGACAAAGTATAATTGTGTAAGTAAGGACGATTGATTGAGAGATTGTTAGATAATGTAAGATTGTTATTGTTGCAAAATTTTGGTTATTTTTTGCCTAGGACACCGTTTTCGAGAAATTCGGATATAACAATTCGGAGGCCTATAATTCGGAAATAGTGCGTCGTAGGGCTATGCTTTTCAGAACCTAAATGATTTTTATGGTTAAAGTTAACCCGAAACTGCAATAAAATTGGAAATTTCCGAATAAAAAATTACGTAAAAAAGATGTAATATTTTAAAGCATGCTGTATGTCCAACGCTAGGGTAGAAGCTGCGAGTTAACAGTCACCGCGCTAGATTTATTCGTGCCCGCCCCGTGCCCGTGCGTTATAAAAAAACGCGTTATAATAAAGCTTGTAAAATAACGCGCTTAAAATATAAGCTTATAGCACTAAGCAAGTTATTGACATATAGCAACTTTGAACACTACTAGCAGGAAACACCAAAATGTTACCAATGTTGCCACCGACATGTTTCACGCCATAGAAATATTGGGATTGGCCGCAATCTTGGAGTTTGATCCCGATTTCATTTTCGACATCCGCCAACCGAAAACCATGTAATAGCCTTGCCATAAAATATGATAAGGATAAAATGATGAGGTTTTGTTATTGTTAATATTACGTGGCAATACCGACAGTCTGTTAGACACACTATACTCACTATAGCAATGCGCCAAAATATTTCGGCGCCATCTTTTAGTTTAAAGTGAAATTAATTATTTGTAAAATATTAATTTCAGCTCCTCGGCATAATCTTCGCTCTGCTCCTGGCCCGTTGCATCAGGAAACTGAAGAGTGCAAGGGCTCTGATCACATGGAAGCTCAGGGAGAACATGATCATGCAAAGAGAGGCAGAAGAGATGCAGAAGAATGAGGGCCAGGTCTACATTGAACAACAGACCTCCAGTCAGGCGTAAATATCTACAAGATTACACATAGCATCTTATTTTTAAGGACTTAGATGTTATTTTGCATTATTATGAAAATAAGTAGGTTTTTGTGGACAAAACAGGGCAATAACCTACTGCCACAACTGTTTTTTCTGTGCTTTTAACAGAAATAATAATTATGTAGATAGGTGCACTACGTGTCTATAGCACCTATCAATTTTTTTTACTAAAACAATACACCGTTTGGTTTTAATGTTTAAACATCATTTATTTTTGCTTATATTATAATTATTAGATTTTTATTTGTATATTTTCGATGTACCAAATATTTTGTAAATAAAACAGTTAAAGTAAGTGTTTTTATGTGATTATTAATTCTTAATATAAAATATTTTATAAGCAGTTGTAACTAGTTAGATGAAGGGTTTGATGACAGAAATAAAAATACCAAGTTGGACTGCAATATTTGGCATTTATTTAAAAATCTTATATTACGGTGTACAGTATTTATACATGGTGACCAAAGGTAGATAAACTGGAATTGGTTGCGATTTTGGGGGTAAATTTAACTAAAGTATTTTATGTATCTTCATATAGACATCGCCAAACAGTAAAATTTTAAAATAAGAATATCTTGAGCGTTATTCAAATAATAACAGAAATATTGCTTGATTTTTATGAATAGAATAGAATACTCTTTATTATGTACACCATATAAGTTACAGAAAGTATAGATGAAGAAAACATTACACTGGGTGACACAATGGGCGGCCTTATCGCTAAAAGCGAACTTTTCAAGACAATTTATGTATTATCTTAGGGTTGATAAAATAATAAGCTCATAAATTACCACAAATTTTTGGGTGCCATACAAGTATTGGCACAAACACATTTTTTTTTAAATAAAGACACCATTATACATAATTACATACATTAGTATGAACAATAATAACTAACATAATCATGCTTATCTGAATATCATACAAATGATTATAATTTATTGCTAGATTTGACACTAATTAAATGAGTACATATAGGAAACGACACGATACTATAATAATTTCTATCTAAATATATGAAATAAGTAAGTAATCAAAACACTAGTCTTATATTTATTGCTGGGATGATTTAGAGGAAACTCTACTCGTGCTCCTTTATTGACGCTTTATCTGACATTTACTTCACGAATTTATTATCAAATTAAACAAAAAACCCGCCAAGTGCGTGTCGGACTTCTCACATTTAAGGTTCCGTACCAAACCGCACAATTATCAATATATTGATATTTGTTGGTAAAATAAACGTAATAATAAACATTATCACCAAATTTCAAGTTCATAAGTCAATGGGAAATTAGAAAATACTTCGGTATTTTTTTTTGTAAAAAAGCTGACTTTGGTATAGCATAGGTATAGTGGTAAAAGCATAGTTGTGAAAAGCTCTCATTCCTATGCTTTCCATTCCAATATTTTATAAAACAAAAACATAATGTTTATTTAGCTGTATGGGAGCCCCCCTAAAATAATATTTTTTTGACAATTTGCATGGCTTTGCATATAGCACAGTATAGCATCTTGTTGACCCAAGATGCTTATACTGTGAAAATTTAAAGACTGTAGCTCCAACCGTTTGGGCCGTAAAACCCGTGTGGCAGGCGACGGAAAGACGGACAGACAGACGGACACGTGAGTGATAGAAATAGGGCTCCGTTTGGACCCTTCGGGTACGGAACCCTAAAAAAGTGGGGCCTCAGTGATAGAATAATCTGTTACTGGGTCAATTTTTTTAATGATTAGTCATGGACCAAGATTCCAGACGCCCCAGACATTACCTCAAAAGCTTTCTACATAAGTAGTGTTAAATCATAAATATACGTAAGTACAATATGTATATATATATTTATATTGTTGAATAAAGGCCTGTAGATTACAAGCCAAGAGGCAACACTGGGGCCAACGAGCGATGCTACGACTCTTGGATCCTACAAGTTCTATACCCGCGAAACCGCGATACGTGGCAGCGGTAACTAGGGGTTTGTTTTTTGGGATACCGGTGCCCGTATAGGCTGGAAAGTGGAGTCCTACAAATCTACAAGCATCTTACAGCTACAACTTACATTTGTCCCCGTAGTGATCTTCTGGTCCGGTTCGATCCCGTGTCCGGTCGGGGGTTATAGGGGGAAAATATATATATCATAAGGAATAACCAACGTTATCTGGGGCGAGATTCCCTGCAGACACCTAGACACGCTCCCAACAAAAATACTTCGCTGCGCGTGAAATACATACACAAACAAATGCACGGGCGATTTCCAGTACCACTCGTGGATCACGAACGTAATTTCGTATAACGATTGGTTGGTTATATACCAATTTCAACAAAACCAAATCAAGTCCAACGTTTTACGTCTAGCGATATCAATGACATTTTGACCAGTGTTGCCAACTTTAACCCAACCAAAAACTGTCAATATTGATGACAGCGAGCTGACACAGTGTTGCATCAAAATAACAAAAAAAGACGAAACCTTTTTAGTTTCGAACATCCCCCCGCCTCGGACATAAGGAGTTATGTCCGCTAATAAATGGGCAAGCGTGCTAAACTTGCCACTGCTCGCTTCAAAACCGAATCTCCGGCAATGACCTACGCAACTCTGGGAACTCCGTCAGACACATAAAATAAATCTACAATGCGTCCTCAACGCCGATACAAAGGCAAAAAATTAGATTCTTTAACAAGTATAAGATCTCCGACTGTGGGTGGGTCAGTTTAATCAGTCCACTTAACGCGCTTCTGCCAAATATGCAAATATTCCAAAGACCAACGATGTCATAAACTTTGAGTCATCTCTTGGAGCAACTCAAAACGCGTCAATCGCGAATATTTAACTTCCCTGAAGAGGTATTTCGGTAGGGCGTTGAGGGGCTCACCAATCAAAAAATTACCAGGGGTCAAAACTTCAGGGGTCGCGAATTGAGGACGGCCTCAACTTTACAAAATACCGTCACAAGTTCCTCAAATGTTAAAATAGTTTCACCAATAACACGGGGGTGACGTAACAGTGCACGCGGGTGTCCGCCAAGGCTGCCTCCTGTCACCGCTCCTCTTCCTGGCCGTTCTTGATGGAATTATGCTTCGCATCTACGATAACAGGCGCCGCGGCATAGAGTGGGGATTATCCAACGTCTTGGAAGACTTGGATTACGCCGATGACCTATGCCTGCTGAGTCATACCCACGCCGATATGCAAGCAAAGCTAAAAGATCTACGCCAGGAAGCGGCAAAAACGGGGCTCAAAATAAACATCCGGAAGACCCAGGAAATGAGAACTGGTGTGAAGAACCACTCACCGTTGCTGATTGGCACAGAGGCAGTGGAACGCGTCCACAAATTTACATAACTCGGGAGTGTCGTGTCGGAGACTGGGGGAAGTGAAGAGGACATCGTTTCACGGATCGCCAAAGCCCGAGCAACCTTCGCGCAGCTGAGACCTGTTTGGCAATTGCGGAAACTGACCTGAAGGATTAAACTCAAAATCTTCGGGTCCAATGTCAAATCCGTGCTGCTCTATGAGTGCGAAACGTGGAAGGTCACAAAGGACATCTCACGCCAAATACAAGTCTTCGTCAACCGCTGTCTTCGTCGTATTCTCGGAGTTTACTGGCCCGAGACCATCTTCAATGTAGAGCTGTTGGAGAAATGCCACGAGAGCCCGATCGACCGCCAGATCAAGCGTCGCAAGTGGAGATGGATTGGCCACACGCTCCGAAGGGGTCCCGATCACATACCCAAACAATCTTTGGACTGGAATCCCCAGGGGAAACGAAAGCGTGGCCGTCCCCGTGAAACCTGGCGTCGCACAGTGTTGGCAGAAGCGACGAGCATCGGAATGACATGGAGCGAGGTGAAGCGTGAAGCTCAAGACCGATCGCGATGGAGGACATCTGTGGACGCCTTCTGCCCCATCTAGGGGTTAAAGGACATTAAGTAAGTAAGTAAGTAATAACACGGGGGAGATGCGTTTTTGCTACTTTTACAACTGCTTCAAAAATGCCACCCCAATGTGGGCAGACTCGGGGATCAAATTACCAATTAATTCCCATTTGGGACAATGCAAATCCTAAGTTCTGTTTATCCTTATTTAGATAATTACAAATTTCACTTTAATATCTATCAGTGCCCTTATAATTAGTACCGTTATCAGAACGGATCAAAGATGGTAGTCCTCGGCGGGAAACAAATCTACCATGCGCTGCAACGAACGCATCCGTGCTGAGGGCAGTTACAAGTTCCAAGTGAACCGCTATGGAGGCCAGACAAACGAACACACACAAATAAGCCTTGACAGACTTAGCATTACGAAGTTGAGAAGTCTTCACCAAGTAGGGACCAGCGAAGTCAGTTCCAACAGAAGCAAATGGCCTTCTCTCAGTTACTCGATCGGATGGCAAATCACCCATTATGGGTTGAGTGGGAGTAGCCTTCAAACGATACGATAGCGCTGCATACATTTGAAAATGATGCCACGAATAACATAATAATTTAACTTTATTTCAGACGAAAGTCCCTACATTTTTACAGATATAATTTTAGTAGGGTTGTTAGTATCACATCACATCACATCATCAGCCTTATAATGTTCCCACTGCTGGGACACAGGCCTCCTCTCTGTGAGAGGGAATGGGCCGTAATCCACCACGCGGGCCCAGTGCGGGTTGGTGGATGTCACAATATGTCTTCGAATTTTTGGTTCTGGGGCATGCCGGTTTCCTCACGATGTTTTCCTTCACCGTTTTGAGAGCATTGGTGATGAAATAATTTACACAATGTAAAGCGCCTGCCTGAGCTCGAACCCACGACCTACAACTTGTAAGGTCGCGGCCGATACCACTGGGCCACCACTGCTCTCAGGCTCAGGGTTGTTAGTAGTACACATAAAAATAAAACATAACAAGGTGTTAGTAGTTTGTTAGTTAACAAAACAAGTTAATAAGTTAATAATCATTACCGAAGTCTATTTCCTATTTCTGAGCAGGTACACACTTTCCCAGTACACAGTAAAAGGACTGTTTATTTTGCACGCTAACGTTTTGATGACAGTGTTGGTGCTACCCCGGACCCTGCTCATCATCGATGCAGTTCTTTTCCTAATGATGGAAAAGAAATCATTGACAGATCTTTCCGCAAACATTGCGGAAGCACTGCAGTACCTGGGTTTTCTTAACACTGCCCTCAGAGCGTCATTGTATTGAACACGCAGGGCGTTGTAAGCCCGCCGCGTAAAGCTGATCCACAGACTGCACGTGTAAAAAGACTGACAGATTGCTCTGAAAAGTAGCAGTTTTACATCTTTGGTGCATCGTGCCAATCTGCGAGCCAACATATTGCAGCGGACTGCCAACGCCCTCCTTTCCCTCTCTTCATCGTCCTGTAGCCGATCTGTCAGCATGTGACCCAAATATTTTACTTTAGACACCATCTCTAGAACCGACCCACCGATCTTAATTGGTGGAACTTTCGAGGGAGCCTTGTTCCCCGCTTTGTAAAGCATGAAAACACTCTTACTAGCATTATATTTGAGTCCATGTGACAGGCCATATGATTCACAAACGCCCAGAAGTCTTCTGAGCGCACTCACTGACGGGCTCAGCAGAACCATGTCGTCCGCATAACTAATATTATTGAAAATTGTTCCGTCTATTGAACATCCGACCATTGCTCCGCGGAGCCTGCCAATCAGCTGGTTGACAAACAGGTTAAACAAACTTTGGGAGGTCAACCCGCCTTGTCTGACTCCGCATTTCAGATTATATTCCTGACTATGCGAGTTGATCCATCTGACAGCATTCTTTTGATTGCTTTACCAATACTTGAGGGGGGAAACGAGCTCCCTCGGCACAGAGGACTCCTCAAGTAGTTTAAGCTAAAGAATATCATAAGACACCATGTCGAAGGCCCTCGACAGGTCAAGAAAACACGCCTAATACTGGTGTTTTTCTGTCGGTATAGTACCTTACAGTTTGTTTCAGACACATAATTGCCATTTCCGTTGACGGGTCGGATCTTATGCCAAACTGCAAGTCATGTATCTAAAGGTGTTCGCTCAGTTGTGCATTCATGAGACTGTCAAGGACCTTCGCCATGGTTGTAGCCAATGATATCGGGCGGTAATTATGCTTGTGAGATGGATCCCCGGTTTTGATTTTTAACTATTGGAACCACTACTGTCTTCATCATATCATCCGGATGAAAAGAATGACCTATACAAAAGTTAAACAATAGACTCAGGACTCTGGGTAGATGTACACCTGCAAAACGCAGATTTTCTATACATAAATCGTCATTACCTGGTGACTTGCCACGCTTCATCTTTATTATGACATTCCTCAAATTATAATGGCATAATTCGACCGTACTTCTCCCCAGGTCTGATGTCTGGTTTACTTAAGTTACTAACATTACAGGGCATTAGTTCTACAGTAAACAGATCTTTAAAAACATTCGCAATATGTTGGTCCCCCACTGTACTGTCGACGCTCACAGGATCACTCGGCTTAGGATTCAATTGCCCCGTTTTTTTTCCAAATTCTGCCAAAATCCTTTGCCTTATATTTTGCTGCCAGTATGTCCATTTTTATTTGCTCGGTATTATCCTGGCACCATTTTAATTTCTTCTTAAACTCTTTTCGTGTTTCACACATACTCACATACTGTGCCCCCGCGCACGTCTTCCCTTTTAGAACCCAGTTACTGAAACTAAGCCGAGCCTTCCTATGAGATTCACTTACATGCTTGTTCCACCCTACAATACACGTCTTTTTATTTATCTTACTGATACTTCGAGTTTGTTCTGTGGCATCACTCACGACAGACTTAATGGTAGCGTACATTGTGTTAATTATATGCCTATGATCAACATTTTCACATATATAGTCAAAACAGTCCCGCAATTCTACTGGCAAGTCTATATTACGTAATGCCCCGTTGCATAGCTCCCTATATTTACAAATTTGCTCCTCATTTTTTAGCCCCCATATTATTCTATTACCTATATCAATGTTTGCAACAGTTTTACTTGGTATACTCTTAAGATTACATGTGATTTCCAAAGGAAAGTGGTCTGACCATGACACTTCATACAATACCTTAATGCAAAAAAATGGCAAAAGCAATGGTCTAACCATCTTACAGTTCCATGCGACTCACTCGTATGTATAAGTGTTCAGACAACTTGGTAACAATTCTACGTCGGCGCATGACCAATTTTGTTCCTTACAGAAACTCATAATTTCTACAAAAAACAATTGGCTCGGGTGCGCGTTGAAGTCACCCATAATACATACTGTATCTACATTATCAATTACCGCATTCACTTCCGAGAAACACGCAGAAAATTCAGATAAGTTGTCCTTACAGTCCGTAGGCATATACACTGAGAACACTAACACAGATTGACACTGACTCGTGCATTTAATTGCTGAAATGCGCACACTATTACACTTAATAAATCTCGACGGCACTAAACGCACTCTTTCTCCATAAAAGGGCCACCCCACCATACTGCCTCACCCGCAGCACTCCTTCCGCTGTGTCTACCGCTGAAACACCCGTCGCCGCAAAATCGCAATGAATGTCGTTGAGATAGGACATATCGTGAGGTAGCAGCCATGACTCCTGCAGTGCAATTATATCCGCCGAGTCCTTCGATAAAGAATACACCTAGATAGAGGATCCCATACAAAACTTATCTTTAAAACTGATGCCAATTGTGTTTAGGTAATTCTAAGAATTCTACTTTGAATAAATATACATTAATGTAAATTCAACCTTAAATGCAATGTTTAAAGTTGCATTTACAAAACGATGTACAAAAAGCAATAAAAAAATTATAAGCTCAATACAAATTTAGTCTTACACGCAAGTGTTAAAGTCTAAATCACAATGAGCCAAAAAAAAAAAAGTGTGTGTACGTGCGGGTATGTATATTAATAAAATTTGTGTAAAGTCTAGTACTAAGTATTTAAGGCAGAGTGTAATTAACAATATGATATAAACAAGAGATGTGGTAAAAAATAACAAAGGAAGTCATATAATCTTTATACCAAGACACATTTTTTCCGAATTAATTAGTAGCTGTTTGTCACCGACTTTTTTAAGGAAGGAAATGTACCTGTTTGTTATCCAGCAGAAAGTGTAGTGATTGTTCTTGGCAAATTCACGTGCCATGTAGAAAAGCTTTTTAGAGCTGGCTGGTAATCATTCAGCGACATAGACTGGTTGCAGTTTACCGGGATGTCAATTTGATCAGTGGTCAATTTATTATCTGTAGTTTCAATGTTTTGATTGTAATCCCGGACAGTAACTTCCAAAGACCTTATACTTGTAAGAAATACGTAAAAGGTCTTTGGTAACTTCATCTTGGTTTGTACTGACGTAAATTCCGCTATAATTGGGCGTGTAGTGGAGAGCAAGGGTGGATTTTCCAGGTAGGCGGCCACTTGTATTCACGCTATCTTTCTTCGAATTTGGGGGTTATTTCAAAAGACTAATAATGATTACCTTTATTGTCTATTGAGGTTGGTGTTTATGTCAAATTTCATGTTTATTAACCCAAGATATAAAGATTCTTCAAAAAAAAATTAAAACCCCCTAAATCATCTTTTGGGGGTAGTTTCGGAAAACTAACAATGAAAAAGCCTTTATTGTTTATTTAGATTGGTATTTATGTCAAGTTTCAAGTTTATTAACTGAAGTAATAAGATTCTTCAACAAAGCTTTAACACCCCTATATCGTCTTTTGGGGATAGTTTCAATAAATCATCATATCATCATATCAGCTGAAAGACGTCCACTGCAGGACATAGGCCTCCCCCAAGTGTCGCCACATTGACCGGTCCCTTGTGTCCCGTATCCAGCGAATCCCCGCAACCTTCACCAGGTCATCGGTCCACCTGGTGGGAGGCCTTCCAACGCATCGTCTTCCGGTTCGCGGTTGCCACTCCAGAACATTTCTGCCCCATCGACCATCCGTTCTGCGAGCAATGTGCCCTGCCCACTGCCACTTAAGTTTGGCAATTCTTCGGGTTATGTCGATAACCCTGGTTCTCTTGCGGATCTCTACATTTCTGATTCGATCACGCAAGGATACTCCAAGCATAGCTCTCTCCATTGCCCTTTGGGTGACTGTAAGCTTTCTGATAATTCATCACTGGCAACACACACTGGTCATAGACCTTCGTCTTGAGACACTGTGGTAAGTTGGACGAGAAGCGCGCGCACCGTGCAACTTCCCGAACGCTGCCCAGCCGAGTCGGATTCGACGGTTAACCTCTTTCTCGAAGTTGGCCCTAACCAACTGGATAGTTTGTCCCATGTAGACATAATCTTTCACAACTTCGAGTGTAGAGTCTCCAACCTTGATAGGAGTGGGTGTTACATGGGCATTCAACATTACCTTAGTTTTGTCCATGTTCATTTTAAGACCCACTCTTTCGGAAGCTCTACTGAGGTCATCGAGCATTATACTGAGGCAAACCGAAGGTGAGTGATGTACTCGCCATTGACGTTGATGCCTAGCCCTCTCCAGTCCAGAACCTTGAAGACAACCTCCAGTGCAGCGGTGAACAGTTTCGGAGATATGACGTCTCCCTGTCTCACACCTCGCTGCAGAAGGATAGGTTCCAAGGCCTGATCCTGCAGTCGGACTGACATGGTGGCGTTTTTTTACAAACACTTCATCACCTCGATGTACCGGTAGCCGATATGGCACCGTTGGAGAGACTGCAGTACAGCCCAAGTCTCGATTGAATCGAAGGCTTTCTCGTAGTCCACGTAGTCTGCTAAACAGAGAAGCAGGTTATACTCTTTGGTCTTCTGTATAACCTGCCGCAGCGTATGTATGTGGTCTTCGGTGCTAAACCCTTTTCGGAATCCGTCTTGTTTGGGAGGCTGGAAATCGTCAAAACTGCGCGCGAGACGATTCGTGATGACTCTTGAAAACAGCTTTTAGACATGGCTAAGAAATGAGATGGGCCTATAGTTCTTCAATAGGACATTGTCACCCTTCTTGAAAAATAGTACCACCACATCCCTGCACCATGCCTGTGGCGTTTTCCCCTCGTGTATGACGGACCCAAACAGCTTCTGAAGGGCCTTAAGTATTGGTTTTCCACCCGCCTTCAGGAGTTAAGCCGTAATGCCGTCATCACCCAGTGCCTTGTTGTTCTTAAGCTGTTTAAGAGCCATCCTAATCTTGTACAGGCTGACGTCCGGAATGTCTTCGGTATAGTGACGTGTCAATCTAGCTCTAGGGTCTTTTACTAGATTTGAGACGGGTTTATTGGTTGACGTGTACAACTGCCCATAGAATTTCTCGATCTCCCTCAGAAGCTCTGGTTTGGCGGATACGATCCTGCCATCGTCGGCCTTCAGTTTCGTGAGCTGGCTCTGCCCAATAGACAGATCTCTTGCAAAGATCCTGGAGTCCTTATTCCGCTCAATCGCGTCTTTAAAACGCTCAGTATTAAAGCGCAGAGGTCGCTTTTCAAGGAATTTGAGATCCGTCTATGAAACTGCCGGTATTTCAACGCATCGTCTGAAGACTGCAGGATCATCTCACGCCTCTCCTTGAGAGTAGGATCAGAGAGCTTTTTGTTTATATCTGTACGGCGGGTCTTGAAAAACTTAGACCCGACCGTATGGACAGCTTCCACGATCCCATCGCTGTATTCGTCCACGGAGCCAAGGCAATCGAAACGATTCTGGAGTTCGAGCTGAAAGCTCTCGGGGTTTTGGATCTGGATCTGTGCTGGACGAATGAATTTCATCAGTCGAGACCTTTCAAGCTTGATATTAATGTTCAATGTGCCTCTTATCATGCGGTGATCGCTCCCGGTTTTCACCGAATTGATCACAGAGACTTCATTGAACATTTGCTTCTTGGTTGACATGATGAAGTCGATCTCGTTTTTATTTATTTTATTTTGGCAAACCAACTAAATACACACAAGAACATTCATAATACTTATCATTAACAAATATAATAGTACTGCATGCATCTAAATTATAGGTAAGCACAGCATTTTATTTAGTTCTGACTACACAATAATATTATAATCAACATAATGGTGGATAGCAATAATATCATAAATATCAATATTCTTTCATAATTATAATCAAATTGTATCCTCATCATCATCATCATCATATCAGCCGAAAGACGTCCACTGCTGGACATAGGCCTCCCCCAAGCATCGCCACATTGACCGGTCCCGTGCATCTCGCAACCAGCGGATCCCCGCAACCTTCACCAGGTCATCGGTCCACCTGGTGGGAGGCCTTCCAACGCAACGTCTTCCGGTTCGCGGTCGCCATTCCAGAACCTTTCTGCCCCATCGGCCATCCGTTCTGCGAGCAATGTGCCCTGCCCACTGCCACTTAAGTTTGGCAATTCTTCGGGCTATGTCGGTAACCCTGGTTCTCTTGCGGATCTCTACGTTTCTGATTCGATCACGCAAGGAAACTCCGAGCATAGCCCTCTCCATTGCCCTTTGAGTGACTGTAAGCTTTCTGATAAGGCCCATTGTAAGCGACCACGTCTCAGAGCCATATGTCATCACTGGCAACACACACTGGTCATAGACTTTCGTCTTGAGACACTGCGGTAAGTTGGACGAGAAGACACCGCGCAACTTCCCAAACGCTGCCCAGCCGAGTCGGATTCGACGGTTGACCTCTTTCTCGAAGTTGGCCCTACCCAATTGGATCGTTTGTCCCAGGTACACATAGTCGCCCACAACTTCGAGTGTAGAGTCTCCAATCTTGATAGGAGTGGGTGTAACATGGGCATTCAACATCAACTTAGTTTTGTCCATGTTCATCCTAAGACCCACTCTTTCGGAAGCTCTACTGAGATCATCGAGCATTGTACTGAGGTCCTCCATGGTCTCAGCCATAACCACTATATCGTCGGCAAACCGAAGGTGAGTGATGTACTCGCCATTGACGTTGATGCCTAGCCCTCTCCAGTCCAGAACCTTGAAGACATCCTCCAGTGCAGCGGTAAAGAGCTTCGGAGATATTACGTCTCCCTGTCTCACACCTCGCTGCAGAAGGACGGGTTCCGAGGTCTGATCCTGGAGTCGAACTGACATTGTGGCGTTTTTGTATAAACACTTCAACACTTCGATGTACCGGTAGTCAATTTGGCACCGTTGGAGAGACTGCAGTACAGCCCAAGTCTCGATCGAATCGAAGGCTTTCTCGTAGTCCACAAACGCTAAAAAGAGAGGCAGGTTGTACTCTTCGGTCTTCTGTATAACCTGCCGCAGCGTATGTATGTGGTCTACGGTGCTGAAGCCTTTACGGAATCCGGCTTGTTCGGGAGGCTGGAAATCGTCAAACCTGCGTGCGAGACGATTCGTGATGACTCTTGAAAACAGCTTGTAGACATGGCTAAGGAGTGTGATGGGCCTATAGTTCTTCAGTAGGGCATTGTCACCCTTCTTGAAGAAGAGTACCACCACACCCCTGCACCATGCCTGTGGCGTTTTCCCCTCGAGTATGACGGAATCAAATCCTAAAATTGTATCCTAAATTAAATTAAATTGGATAAGATTATCATAAATAACAAATTAAAAACACAATAAAAAATAACATACACACAGAAAATAACAAGTTAATAGGAACATTTCTGAGGAAGAATTACAAATCATTGAGCACAGCTCTTTTAAACTTAGTGATGCTGCCTGAAAATATGTCGAAGTCAAAATCGTGAAAAAGGTCGTTACATTTTCTGAGGATATAGGAAAGGGGGGCATTACTACCATAATTGGTTTTGCGACTACCAGGAGCAAAAGGCCTATAATTATGAAGTCTCGCTGATGACCGGGGCGTATTTATATTAATTGATGATAGAAGCTTTGAGTAATCCACTCCTTGATTTAATATCTTGAATAAGAAAATTAGACCAGCGAAATCTCGACGCCAGTGTAAAGATTTCATTTTAAAGTAGTTCAGTCTATCTTCATAGTTTTTAATTGTATTTCTTATACCAGCTTTATAAGAGAGTCTTTTTATAAATTTTATTTGAACTCTTTCGATGCGTTGAATGTGGATGTTATGTACTGGGTACCAGACGATGGAGCAGTATTCTATATGACTACGAACTAATGCAAAAAACAAAATTTTCAGTGCTACTAAGTTACTAAATTGTCTTGTGTTACGGTTTCAAAAATGCTAGCATTCTATTGCTTTTATTAATTATGGTTTCGGTGTGTGTTTGAAACTTCATTTCAAAGTCGATAATGATGCCCAAATCTCTAACTTCAGACACTTTACTTAAAATTTGATTCTTAATTATGTATGTAGAATTAAACTTATGTTTTTTACGAGAAAATTTAATATGATAACATTTACTAATATTAATTTGCATGTTGTTTTTCTCGCACCATTCGCAGAGCCTGTCAATATCTCTCTGCAGAAGAGTTTCATCGTTCCTTGTCTTTACAACTCTATAACATTTCAAATCGTCGGCATACATTTCAAAGTGAGAGTTTTATGTAGAATATTTAATGTCATCAACAAACATTATAAACAATATTGGGCCAAGATGTGTCCCCTGTGGTACACCAGATGTGGTCGTGAAGGTGTTGGATGAGTGTCCATTCACTACTACCCTTGCTGTTCTGCCAACTAAGTAAGATTGGAACCATTTTAGAAGTGTCCTATGAACACCAAAAGTGATGTTGAGCTTTTGTAGCAAAGTACTATGGTCAACCTTGTCAAAAGCCTTGCTGAAATCGCTATATATGGCGTCAACTTCCTTGCCTTCACTCATGAAAGCTAGGGTACGTTCAACAAAGTTGGCCAAGTTTGTGGCTGTTGATCGATTTCTAAAGAAGCCATGTTGATGTTCCGAAATAGATCCTCTGATATGCCAATTCATGATAGGACACAAAAGAGACTCGAAAACCTTAGCCAACGTAGGCAATAGGTCTATAATTGCATACATCAGTCTTATCCCCCGATTTTGGAATTGGTATTACTATGGCCTCCTTCCAGATCCCCGGCAAAACTCCTTCAGATAACGATCGGTTGTAAATTATACTTAATGGTTTGGATAAAACATTAGCACACTCCCTAATAAACAGTGGAGGTATACCGTCAGATCCCGGCCCTTTATCAACATCTAAGTTCTCGAGTTTTCTCTGTTTGCTAGTTTCAGATAATGTTAATTAATTTTAGTTGCACCATCGGGGCTTTGCCAGGTCCACTTCCTATGCTCACGCTTTCTGAAGAAGGAGTTCATCATGTAGAGGCCCTCCTTCTCTATAAAACTGGCCAGTAGGTGACCCCGGTGGTTCCGACGTCCAATACCAAATTGCCCCACTTGCAACTCATCTTCGTCTCGTTTGCCCAGTTTCGCGTTGATGTCCCCCATGACAACGGTGAAGTGAGTTTTGAAAACATGCATGGTTATAGAGATATCCTCATACATAGTCTCTACCTCGTCGTCGGGGTGTGCTGTCGTCGGTACTTAGACCTGTATGACCTTCAGCGAATATCTCGAGGATATTCTGAGTATAAGGTACGCCACCCTGGTCGACACACTCTCGATCTTCACCACGTTGTTCACAAGGGACTTGTGGACCTGGGACTGCCGGTCACCCTCTCGGTAATAGAGCAGGTTACCGGATTTGATGATTATCGAGTCCTCCCTCCCCCTCTCTTCGGACTTCAGATAACCCTATAATACTCCATCGCAACCTGCTCAATTCTTTCTCGAGTTTGGCTATCTTTTCGTCGGTCCGGAGTGTTCGCGTGTTGTATGTTGCCAGGGCCAGTCGTCGGTGTTTATTGGGATAGCCGGGTTCACTCCGGGGATTCTTCGCACCCCTTGCCACGCCATCGCCTCGACCGCTACCGTAGTCGAAGGTAGACGGGCTGTCGGGTACTTGGGGCCGTTTTTCCTTAGTGCTATTCATTTGGTTTGGGAGGGTTTGCCTTAATCACCACGCTTGGCAATCGCAGTTTGTTGTTGAAGAGCACAGAGAACGCTGCTGCCCATTCTCTGGTGTATCCCATAGTCTATCTTATGACACCCACGGGAAGATATGGGATGGTGAGATTCTTTACGTGCGACACCATACGGAACCAATAAATAATAGTTACAAACTCTAGTAGGTTAGTATTTGTGGCAAATTTCAAATTTATTGACCCAAGAAATCAGATTTTTCCATGCAAACTTCAACACCCCTAAATCGACTTTGGGGGTTGTTTCAAAAGACTAATAATGATAACCTTTATTGTTTATTGAGGTTGGTATTTATTTAAAATTTCATGTTTATTAACCATGAATTAAAATAGACCTCAAATCTGAACTTTTACTGACATTTTCCACACTAAATTGCTAACAGTGGTTTACATATAAGTTAACGAAGTGCAAAAACGACAAGTCACACCATTAAAGTGCAAAAATTACAAAACACAGTAAAATCAAAACATGAATCGTATCAGTTTTGATCAATAAAACAGCGCCATCTAGAGGAAATACTCGAAATTACAAAGACTGTCAACGCACCAAGCAGCTGCCTCGTTCTCTAGTACCAAGTTGAGCCGACAGAGAGCAGCACAAGTAGCAAAACAAGGTAAAAATAATCACAATACAAATATTAACACAAAATATTACGTATAATCATGGAGGAAGTTATGAATATGCTCAGAAAAATTCAAAATGAGTTAAATGAACAAAAAGCAACAATTGTACAATCAGCTGAGAAAGTTACGGAGCAAGTTACACAAAATATAAATTACACTTTGGAGGAAAAAATTAAAAGTTGGAAACCCAAGAAAAAAGACTATACATTCTAGAAAAACAGTCAAGACAGAGCAACATAGTAATTTTTGGTTTAGCGGAAACTGGAACATCGTATTAAAATTAAAAAAAAAACATACTAAATTTCATAAACCAATATTTCTCTGTCGGGCTAGAACTCAGGGACATACAAGAATTCAGGAGAATAGGGAAGAAAGGAGAAAAGCCCCGACCGATTACCGTGACGTTCACTCGATTGTGCACGAAAATAGATATTTTTAAACAACGGAGAGTACGAAAAGACACCAATAACTATATAAAAGAAGACTTTCCACAGCATATTCTAGAAAAAAGAAGGGAACTACAAGAGCAAAAAAAAATGAAAAAGAAAAAGGAAACTCCGCCAGCATTAAGTACGACAACTGATAATACACCACAAAATACGGATACTTCAGGCAGCAACCAGGACTTTACCAGTATCACCAAACTACAATGATCTTACGCAAGCAGAAACAAGCACACAAGCTAGTAAAAAGAACAAAGCTCAAACAGGAATACAAAGATCGTCAGGTCTATTACAGGGAGTTATCAAACCAGGATTACTCGCTTTCCTTACAACCAAAAACCAAACCACTAACAACCAAAACAACCTACCACAAGGCCAAACAGACAAAAATAGCAAACAATAGCAATTACTCCCCTCTCTAACGGATAAAGAAATACAAATAAAAACAAAAGCTAAACCACATCTTCCAAGCCGGCTGGTCCCCGTGGAAGATTACGACCAAAACCCTCCAGAGGAAACAACAGCAGCTATGTCAACCACAACAAAAAACAATTAACACATCTTACATATAGCAACTTACAATGTTAAAACTTTATCGACTTACACGCGTCTACTGGAACTAACAGAATCTTTAAAAAACGTAAAATACGATATTATTGGTCTCTCAGAGGTTAGAAGACTCGGCAACAAAATAGAGGAACATGATGAGTTTATTTTCTACTACATCGGTGAAACGCCAGGATTATAAGGAGTAGGCTTTATTATCAAAAAAACACTTAAAAAAATACATAACAAGTTTCAAGGGACTGTCAGAAAGAGTAGCGTTGCTAAGGATCCATATCAACAACTTAGACTTAACTATCGTTCAAGCTTATGCCCCAAAAGAGGCTTCGAAGGATGAAGAACTAGAGCTTTTCTACAGTACCGTCGACAACGCCATACGACTTTCAGGAAATAACATAATAGTCATGGGTGACTTCAACGCCAAAATTGGTCAACCCAAGCCAGACGAAACCATCACTGGAAAATACGGTTACGGAAACAGAAACTCTAGAGGAAATAGGCTCATTAATTTTGCATACGAAAACAATCTAGCCATTATGAACACTTTTTTCATAAAGAACAACAAGCAGAGATGGACTTGGAAATCACCTGGTGGAAATACAAGAAACGAAATAGATTACATTCTAACAAACCTACCGAAAAACGTAGATAACATACAAGTCTTAAACATCACTTACCCTTCGGATCACAGACCGGTTAGGGTAGCTTTCAATGTACTTTCAAGGTCCAAAAATCGTAGCAAATTTGGTCAATGCCCTAGATCCCAGTTAAAGAACGAGGAAGAAGTGAAAATCTACATAAAATCGCTGAACAGCTGCTCAGCGAATTAGCTCGACCACTGGAATGACGATGACACCGTACAGAATTGCTACGATAAAGTAACAAGCGCAATTGCTACCAGCTTGAAAAAAGTACATGAACTAGCATCTAGCACAAACACAGGGAAAAAGCAAATAATATCAACACGCACAAAGGCACTGATCAGCAGAAGACAAGAAATACATAAGACAAAACCGAAATCAAGGGCTATGAAAAACGAATTAACAGCACTGTATAAGCTCATAAGTAAACGTATTAACCAAGACTATAAGGCACACCGCATACAAACTATTGAAAAATGTCTTTATACCACGGGGAGCGTTAAGAAAGCATATAAAAAACTGAGAACACATAAATCATGGATTGAAGAGTTGAAAAGCAAAACTAACAACACACAAAATAGAACAAAAATACTCAAAATAGCAACAGATTTTTACCTCTATAGCCCGCCAAATCAAACAGTATATAAATTTCCAATTAGTAGTAAAGATGAGGCAAAACCAACCATTGACGAAGACGAAGTGATGAGAGAAATGAAAGCACTAAAAGCAGATAAAAGCCCAGGACCCGACAGGATCACCAACGAAGCCATAAAAATAGGATGTATGTATCTAGCTAAGCCTCTAACCAGACTGTTCAACAAGATACTGAGTTACAAAGATACTCCAAGTCAATGGTCAGAGTCGGAAATAATTTTGCTCTATAAAAAAGGAGACCCAAATGACATTAGTAACTTTAGACCGATAAGTCTACTAGCTTTACTATACAAACTTTTTTCCTCTATAATAGAGAAAAAAATAAAAGAAACCACAGAAAAATACCAACCAATAGAACAGGCGGGCTTCCGACGAGGTTTTTCAACGGTTGACCATATACACACACTAGAAATGGTAATAGAAAAATTCCATGAGTTCAACAGACCACTCTATACTGTTTTTATTGATTATCAAAAAGCCTTCGATACTCTACTCCACCCATCGATTTGGGAAGCTCTACTCTCTCAAGACGTGGCATTGGATTACATACAAGTCCTAAATAACATCTACGACAACAGTACTAGCAGAGTGAAGTTGGAGACCACTGGGCCACCTATTCAAATAAAAAGAGGTGTAAGGCAGGGAGATCCAATCTCTCCAACAATCTTTATAGCAGTGCTAGAGACCATCATCCGCAACCTAAAATGGGAGAAAGTCGGCATAAATATAAACGGATGTTACCTGAGCCATCTCAGATTCGCTGACGATATAGTCCTGCTATCAGAAAGCACGAACCAACTACAACTAATGATAAACTCGCTACATGAAGAAAGTCGTAAACTTATAAAACAAATGTCATGACATACTCAAACACATATATACCTCAATAATTTGCCTTTATCTTACGTTGACACCTACATTTACCTAGGAAAACAAATTTCATTCAACCAAAACAACAACGAACTGGAAGTAGAGAGAAGAGTCAACATCACTTGGAAAAAATTCTGGAGTCTCAAGGAAATTCTAAAAAGCGACATGCCCATAAAGTTAAAAAGCAAAGTCTTAAACACCTGCCTACTACCCTCACTAACATAATATGCCTGTCAAACCTGGAAATTTACTATGAAAATAAAAAACAAGATCATAACAAGTCAAAGAAGTATGGAAAGAAGCATTCTGAAGATTAGACGGATCGAAAAAATCCGTCATACTCTAATAAGACAGAAAACTAAAGCCATCGATGCTCTCAGCTACGCACAGAGGCTAAAATGGCGATGGGCAGGACATGTAGCAAGACTAAATGACAATCGCTGGACTAGAAATACCACATCATGGTTAGGACCATCGGGCCAAAGAAAAAGGGGTAGACCAAATGCGCGCTGGGTAGACGACGTTATAAAAATAGCAGGTACCCACTGGATGCGAGTAGCAGAAGATAGAAAGCATAGAATATCTCTGGAGGAGGCCTTTACCTTCCGTTGAGAGGGGTTCTTGCAAATTGTATATTAACACGCAAAAACTGACAATACCTAATTAATTCTACATCACAAACATACCAAATAATTTATTTTTTAAGAAACTATCACGCCTAATTTTACTATGTGAAATTTCATTACGTATTCTTATTACTGTCTAAGACAATTAATAGAAGTATGAAAGTAATTTAATTTAATTGAAATGTAATGAAAGTAATTTATTGGCTTTATTCGAATGATTTAATTGTAAAGTAATTAATTTATTGGAAATTGAAAGTTTTTTGTCCTGTTTTAATAATTTAAATTGTAAATTGTAGTGTAATTAATTTTTAGGTTTTTTTTTTTTTTTTTTTTTTTTTTAATTTTTTTTTTATTTATTTATTTCAAAAAACAGGTATTTGTACATTATTAATGGGTACTTAATCTATATTATGAACATGTAGTAGGTTATAACAAATCTGTGGGTGTGGTTCTGTTCTCCTAGGTAAGTTGCAATGCAACCTGTGTTTAGGTGAAACAGTGCCGGCCCCATAATTGAATATCTACCAATGAATAACATGTTACAAAGTAAAGTTAAGGAGGTTAAACAATTTCTAGTTTTTTTCAATTTTGAATTATTTAAGACTTAATCTAGATTTGTATAAGTGAGTTTAACAGTATGTGTGTGTTATGTATTTGTGTCTGTATACTTGTGTTGTGCATGTTAATGTAAGTGTTATGTAATGCATGTATTGTGTAAATTTGCTCCATAGATATATTTGTGAGTTGACTGATTAGCAACCATAGTAATAATTAAGGTACTAGATAGGGCTTAACTTTTTAAACGAATTTGAGAGAAATTCTTCTGTCTCATCATAGGATTTCCCTAGGAGGCATGAACGAATAACTGATTTAAATTTAGAAGAAGGCAGTTTATAAACCGGTGAAGATGAGTTAATTTTGTTGTAGAGAGAAGGACCAAGGTAATAAAAGAATCTCTTTGTGTAGGTGAAGTTAATCGGAGGAATAGTGCAAATGTTGTCTTTACGTCGCTTTGTGATGGGGACAAAAGGTGTTTGTTGATGTTGCTTGAGCAAAGTTCTCATTATAAATAATTGTCTTACATTAAGCTCATTACAATCTTGATATAATTGAGTTGTTGGGAAAAGTATAGGCCGAAAAGTTGCTATTTTCAAGATTGCTCTATGAGCCACTTCCAATGGCTTCAGAGTAGTTTTAGCTATTCCACCCCAACAGGGAATGCAATAGGTGATAATAGAATTACACAAAGCATAATAAACAGTTCGTATGACTTTACTATTCGCGATGTAGCGTAGGTTTTTAAAAATGTAAATAAGTTTCCTAATTCTGCCCGTGATGTGATTAATATGTTCTTTATATGAGAGATATTTGTCCATTGTTATGCCTAAATATTTAATGGAGATTTGGAAGGAGGAATTCTAAGGATTTCATTTTATGATTTTATGATTTAAATACCTAAATATTAAATGTAATACCTACCAAAATACCATTAACCCAGACCAGTAACATTGAATCAGTTAATTAATAATTACTCTTACTAACAGCAAGCTAATCTAATTTAATTATGCATGTACACTGTTTTTAAATTGTCAATCTTTATTGTAAACCAAAAAATAAAAGGTTTTTTTTTTATGTTCCCTCCGTAATCAACTTTTAATTTATGTTGCAAACAATACTCATTTATAAGTTTATTACGATACATTTCGAGATACGATACAAATTAAATAAATTAGCGTGGTCGCTCATAGATAAAGATTGCGAGCCCGGTGCCACAACAAAAACACAAATACAGTAGGCCCAGTCTACTTCAAGTTTTCAAGTTGAGAAATGAGTGATCATGACTCGACCTAACCGGTTTGGTCAATGTATGTTTGCATAGCTGAAGTAAAATACCTTTTTTATTTTTTCTTTCCTTCATCATTTAAAAAGTGTTTTTTTCATTTTTATTTGCAAACATCAAACGAGCTCGCGTTCTTTGACTCTCTATGTAGCTCATTATAATATTGGTTAACTTTTTTGACGCATTCGTGGAAATAAAATGTGACCCTTCTTACGTCTATACGTAAACTCACGTCTTTTTTTCTATGGGAGCAATTAGAAACTACAGAACGCCATCTGCAACGATTTTCATATAGAATAAAATGAAATATACCAAAATAAAAATGATTATTTTTCTACTCTTTTAGATTCGTGTACAAAAAGGTATATAGTATAGTATTATATAGTATATATATAGTAATATCGCACGTTTAATCGATAAGAGAAATAACTGAAAAATAGGTATCATAAAACTTAATAACTTAACGCTTAGAATGTGTCGATACTATTTAAACGAATATTAATGAAACACAGCGTCGACATATTCAGTAATATACCAACAGTGATCCAAGCAAGGTGCAAGTTTATTTAGTAAGTAAGAATATAAATACTAAGTGTTTGATGTTTTTGGTGTGCACTTGGTTGTCTATTCTTTATTTGTAAATATACCTACTTAAGTAGTCCAGGGGGGTAACCACAAGCTCTTAGAGTAAGGTTATTTTGAGATCGAGTAAGTGACAGATGTATACAAGTCAGATACATCTGTCCCTAACTCGATCTCAAAATAACCTTACTCTAAGAGCTTGTGGTCACCCCCCAGTTCCGTTTTAACCCAAGGGGGACAAAGAGCAAGTCCTCGAGGCTCCAGTTTATTGCGGTCCCCAAGTTTACATGAAAGAAAAATAACTAAACAAAAAAATAACAAAACACTAATAAAAATAAGTTGTTAAAATAGTCTGTAAATTTACGTAGATTTGCGAGTATTCTGTATTTTCACATTACTAGTCATATCGTATTTGGTAGTATTATCTTGACAAATTCACTTCAAATAATCATAATAAATATTTCGTTCAATACGTAAGTAGACAGGAAAATTAAAGTCAACTAAGTCGACTATGTAGCTGTATTACCAGCTGTATTCCAAAAGAGCCCCGAACTCGGTGTGCTCAGGGGCCTCCGCAGGTGTAAAGGGTCTGAATAACCAAAATAGGATTTCAATAAAAAAAAAATTGGCAAATCTATTGAAGATGTGGCAGCGCAAAAAAGATAAGTTAATCTTGATCGTATTTCTGATAACTTATTTTTTGGCGAAACACTTTAAGGCAAAACCCCCGAAACAATCGAACGACAAAATAACCTATTACCTTCAAAAAAATTTTTTTACAACATACAATTAACAACAATAACGTATCAATAACAGGAAGCAAAACTTCTTAGTCGAATATTTTGTAGTTTCATTAAATATTTTTAAGTAATTCATATTATTATATTTGTTAAAAGAGTCTATACAAATTCCATTGTGCTTCTCTTTCCATCCAGTGCAAGTCGATAGTGACCGCCATAGACTAATATAATAATAGGTGACCGCTTTGAGGCGTTGCTAGGTTGATAGGACGTATGGCGCTTTTCTCCGCAAAATGAAAAAAGATATCCGATTTATTTCTCGTCAATTTAACCTGTCAAAAAAATATCAGGTATAATGCAGCCAGATCATGTAGCCTGGTGGCTTTAATTAGAACTAACGAAGTCACAAGGAATATTGTCAAAGTCTGTATTCTTTTTAATTTCTGGCACTACCGCTGTCACTAGCATCTATATTTTTGTTGTATTATAAACAACTCATGCCGTTAAGTTTTACTTACTAAGTCCATAACTAAAAAGTATTTAAACCTCTTTGAAATTACAACTAATGTTATCTCAATTTGAATTATTAGTACATTGTTCACCGAGAGGAGAAAGTGACCGATTACCGTCGAGGGTGTCGTTTGAAGCCCGAGCCGTAGCTCGCCTAGGCTTCAAACGACACCCTCGACGGCTTTAAAACACCCGAGATCGGGAATCGCACTTTCTCTCGAGTGATACATAGTGCTTTATACTACACCTACGAGGAAAATAAAAAACTAAATCTTTACTAATTGAAATTTATATTCTACGAAAACTGAATCCTCAAACAACACACAAATTGAAAATGGCGCCAATGGCGTCTGCAATTTTCACATGTTCTTTTTTCAAATTGTTTGACACCATCCAACACACAGCTAGTGGCCAGTGTCATTTTGCGAACTTGGAGATAAAAACTCACTGTAAAAACTTTTTGGCTTTTGTTATTTAGGTTACCAGCGCATAGTCTTACCCAAAATTAAAAAAGAAAAACCACGTAAGAAATGGATTTTCATACACTTTTCTCTCCCGCTCAGATGCGTTTTCTTGCCGCATATTTGTTCGATATGCAATGACGTACTTTCTACCGTAAATTTGATAAAATATCAAGGTACTTTCCGAGCAGGTGTAGTATAAAAAATATTTAAAACTAGCTTCTGCCAGCAGCTTCGCCCACGTGAAAGTCGAACAATATAATATGTATATTAATATTAGATAAATATTAATTATATTAATACGTATATTTTTTTTTTTCAAGATATGAATTAAGTTCACCGTTAATATATATTTCTTTTTTTTTTTGAAAATATTGATAATAGTGCAATAGGCCTATAATTCACCATTATATGTTTACTTCCTTTTTTGAATAAGGGTTTTATAACTGATAGTTTCAGATCTTGTGGAAATAAGTCAACAACAACAATACAAAATCGACAAGTTCAAAATGTGACTCAAGTGATAGCATATATCCCCATTTACTACTTTAATTATTTTGGTAGAGAAACCATCGTATCCTACACTGTTGGTATTTTTTAGGTGGTTTATAATTTTATGAATCTGGGTGAGGTGGGTCTAGGGTGAGCTTTGTGCGAGAAACATTGAATTTAATTGGTGATTCATTAAAGAGATATAATTTTTTTCCGGCACTCGCAAGGGGTTTCACTTTTCAATAAAATAATTATTAAATGTATTTGCTATTTCGGTTGGATTATTTAGTACGTTGTTTTCATCAATTTTTATGTTGTCAATGGATTCTTTTGGGATGTTAAGTCTCGTTTTGTTTATAATCCGCCACGCTGTTTTAGTCTTATTATGAGACGTTTTTATTTTATAGTTATTTTTCGCACGTTTTGTTAGTTTTTTTTTAAATAACTGACAATATTTTAAGTACTTTAATTTGTTGTCTTTTGTTGAGTTCAATCTGAAGTTCAATAGCAAATTCCTTTTTTTTCGACTGCAAATTTTTACCCCGTGTGATACCCACTTTGACTCATGAATGGCTTTTATTAAAAATTGGGTTTACGGAAAACAAAGGTCGAAAAAAGTTTAAATTCAGCTATAAAGTGTTGATAAGCCGTGTTTGGGTCATCAGTGTGGCTCTTAATACACAATTAAAATTTCTCAATATTTTCTAAGCTATAATCGAATTCCAATTAATCAAAGTCACTTTTTTTTTCAAAGGAATTATAATTAATTTTGCGGTATGGTCCGACAGACCCAACTCTAAAATTTCAGATTTACATCCTTTTTTAAAGTTATGTGCAAAATTATCAATACAAGTTCCACTGGCGAATCTGGTCGGTTCATGAAGAGCTAACTTTAAATTATAATTTAACAGTAAACATTCAAAATCCAATTTGACATTATTGCGTTTTAGAACATCTATATTAAAATCACCAGTTATTATAACATTTCTACAATTTAATTTGGCAATATAATTCAGAATGTTTTCCAGCTTATAGAAGAAAGTATACAAGTTATTCTGTTTAGGTACCCTATATATACACACAATAATAATTTTATAGTTAAGAAGCTCAACGGCACAAGCTAGTATACAGGCAAGACAATATTTCCGAAGTTCTGGAATTTCCCTGAATTTATGTTCTTTTTTTGTAAGTAAAATACATGCTCCTCCTTATTTGCTATTTGTTCTACTGTAAAATGAAGCTTAATTATAATTTGGTAGATATAAATTTGACTCAAATCCTGCCAACATAAAGTGCTTAGTAATACATATGATGTCCACAATTTTGTTACTATCTGCTAGTTCTTCTAAGTTAACATATAATGCATCAGATTTGTTAATTAAATAAACCTGCAATATTCTGATGTAATATGCATATATTTCTCAGAGAAAAACTGGTTGGCGGTTTCTTTTTCATTCTTGATCACGGAAGACTTTATGATAATGTCAGGTTCAGTATGTATTTTTCTATTATTCTGTACTATGTCAAACTGACCAAATGAGCACAAGTCAATTACAATATTATTCATAATGCCGTCGTATATACGTTTCAATCCCTGTAGCTTGATTTTTCCTGTTGTGTTGGAGAACATGTCTAGTGATAGCTCACTGTTGCTGTCAAATAGGTAGGCGTAGTCATTATTTTGTAGGTCAAGATAAAGCAGACTATTGAACATGTCCACTTTAAAATTGTAAATAGGTGCTCCTGTTATGAAAGCCGGTAACCAAAGAACATTATTGGTATGGGCAACCTTTTGTAACGATTCTCTTATCATATTTATGTAATTTGTCTCAGCTTTTATGTCATTTTCGCCAATGAAAATGATACAGTAATCATTATCAGTGAAGTCTTTCAATTTCTTTTCTATGTTTATAAGTGTTCCTTTATAGTTCCGTTTGGTATAAAATAATCGCAAAAATCGAAGTAATCGGAGAAGACTTTTTCTATCAAGGATAAGTGCTCCGGGGGTTTGGTGCCACTGCTTAGAATGCATAATTTATTCTTTTGCTTACTCTTTGCAATGATATCTGCCAGCTCTTTTTTACTAAGTTGAGTTTTGTTGCTACTGACGGATATAGATGAGACTACTTCTTTTAAATTGTACATATTTTTCAAAACACAATCTTTACAAAATTACGCTCAAGGTACTTGAGTCGGCTGCCGACAAAAAAAAGTATGTTTACACTTCGGTTCCGAGAATTCTGTGAGCCACATGGCTTGTTTTTACCCTTTGGGTACGAAACCCTAAAAACAATAAATTTTGGGGGTGCCCCATACTTAGAACTGAAACTTTTTCTTTGCAACTAACCCATACGTGTGGGTAATTATGGATAGGTCTTCAAAAATGATATTGAGGTTTCTCATATTTTTTTTTCTAAACCGAATAGTTTTTGCGAGAGACACTTTTAAAGTGGTAAAATGTGTGTCCCTCCTATGTAACTTCTAAAATAAGAGAATGATAAAACTAAAACAAATATATGATGTACATTACCATATAAACTTCCACCGAAAATTGTTTTGAACGAAATCTAGTAAGTAGTTTTTTTATACGTCATAAATCGTAAACCGCAATTTACCAACCACGGAACCCTTCGTGCGCGAATCCGACTCGCACTTGGCCTGTTTTTTTTGGTCGGTAGTTACTTATGTCAGTAGGGTTTCCTTTCTTGTAGTGCAGCACTATGTCTGATTTCGCCCATTCAGTAGGAATTTTTCTTTCGTCTAGTATTTTATTGAACATGATGGTCAAAGGTTGTACTAGGAGAGTTGAAATTCTTTCATAATATTTTTCACGTTTGCTGACTTCTTCAAATATTTTTTAATTATTGTTTGTCTTGATATTCTTTTCTTATAATTTTGTTAATGTTTTTATATAAATAACATTTCTCATTTTTCTCTTCTAATGTTAGTTGTGTTTTATTTATTAATTATTTTCTTCTTTTAATGAGTGTACGAGCACTTGGTTGCTTATACATGTGCTAAGTTGAGATGGAAGACAACTATTCTTGCTGACTTCTTGATAAAATATTTATTGATTTGTACTTTTTTACAATAGAACGGTCGAAAGTGTATTCAACAATAATAATATGAATGTCGATTTAAATTAAGTAAAAATGCTTATGCTAGCGTGCTAAATAAATGTGCGATGTAATCGTACATATTCCCGGACGAGATAGGAAAGATGAAGTGCATTTAGATTTACAAAAATAGCTTAAAGTTTGAAACATGATAATTAAATTTTAGAGCTTGTCCGAACGGGTCAAATTTTGCTGGCCGGTCGTCTGACAGTGGGGGGGGGGGGGGGTGATTACGCGCTATCGGCGCGGCGTCAGCAAAACGCCGATTTCTCGGAAGTTTTGTATGGGACCCATGTATGAAACTTATGTTGTTAGAATTGCTATGAAATAAGCTATCATATTTCAAAGGAATGTATCCACTTTTACCTTATAATTTATTTGTAAATATTGTGTAAAGTCAGTGTTAGGGACATTTTCTCAGATTTGTGTACACAAATAAAAAAATAAACCATTATTTCACAAAGTTTTTATTTTATTTCAAAGAATACACCCTATTCCACAATAATCAATCAAAATAACACACCTCCACATACAATATTTTCAAAATAAAAAATAAAAAAAATTAGGCCGCAAAAAAATTGGCGCCGGCGCGGCACAAAAAATTGTTATGTTTACACTCGAGTTCTGTGAACTCTGTGGGCCAAGTGGCTTAAAATGCTATTGTATTACATAGTTTGGTACCTGATCTCATCACACACACAGTTTTTGCTGCTACAATTGTTTAGTTTACGAGATATGAGTCACAATGCAAACACTTGAAAAAGAGCCATGAAAACGGCCTTTGTTTATTTGGCTTTGTTTACAATTACTATAGCATTTATTTGAAATTTTATTTCACAGTCCACTTGCTAATGATATTTACTAATGGAAAAATACAACACAACACAATGTTGTTAAAAAAAACAACACAAAAATTAACCCGCAAGATGCACAATTTCACAACAACAACAGCAATTTGGTCACGGAACAAACCAAAAATGGATGCGGCACCGATTTTGTCCCAACTGAACTCGACCTGAAACAAAAATATAAAATTTTAAATCCACAAATCATTAAAAGTAAAAAAGCTGAAAAACACAATCCACAACAAAAATTGTCCCTAGAAAAAAAACCAGTTGAACAACTACTGAAAAACTAGTAAAATGGGGTATCCATTTTTTAAGTACCGCTACTCTGCTGATAAAATCCGAAGCGGATTTTTTGGTCGGTCAAGGTTTTTGTTTTCATTAGATTTTTATTTGGTTCATTACCACCTCAATCAAATGCATTGTTTCTGTTGTTAATTACCGTAGCATTGTAAATAACAACAGTTTGATGAGTAATATTCACAAAAAGTAAAAAAAAAATTCGAACAAAGAAAAAAAAGTGCAACAAACAGCAAAAAAATGTCGGACGGACTTCGTTGAAAAACGTTTTTCTACTGGAATTTACGCGAAAAACAAAAGAAAACTTATTAAAAACAGTTCTACACTTACCATTCCATGGTTTGTTTCAGCAGAAACCACATCCCGCAAAAAAAAAACTTTCTAAATTTTTCTCACAAAAAGTTTGTACGCGCACGCTTTTGCAAGCGTAATGGCGACCTGCGGTGAACTGAATTAAAAAATAAATATTTCGGTCTCGGGCGGACCCACAGACGCACTTTGATTTTTTTTGACGACTTTGACTACTAGGCTTTTAATTTAAACACAGACGCACTGCACTTAGCGGTTTTTGTGACACAAAAAACGGAAAAATACAAAATGTTAGAAAAAAATCCGGAGCGGATGACTGTTCCGATGATGGGCACATGGCAAAAATCCGGCCCGGATTTCTCATCGGACTAGTGGTATAAACTTAATTAAGGGGCAGTTCCTTTATGGACGCGAGGGTTGCGAGGAACATGGACGCGCACGCAGTCTAGGTGTCCACTTGTTTGCCTTGTATCGCTGTTGCTCCCACGGCGCGGCGCGGCAGGCCCTGTTCTTGATTCCTCAGCAACGGACGGTGGTGGTGACAATGGAACTCGCCATCGACATCGCGTACGGCGAGCTATAATGACCATTGCAGCGATGCCCAATATACCAACTAGAGTGTAGATCACAGCGTAGTGAAGAATATCATGATAAGATAGATCACCAGGTAACATCACATCTGCCGCTTTCATAGACTGTATCCTTTTGTCTACATCGCTGATTTCTTGTTCTAAATCTTGAGTTTTGCTGTCCAAAACTAGTTTAGGTATGCTGATGTTGATGATGTGATTGATAGGGGAAATCACTGGTGCATAAATATCTGCGTTCGTCCTTAATTCACTTATGTGAGGCTTGTGCGAATACAGGGTAAAGTTGTTTGTTTTCACGATGCATCCTTGGCCTATATTGAATAGTCCGGCTTGTGCCAGCTGATGTGCGGTTATTTGATCGCCGCATATTGTTCGAACGTGACACCTATCGCAGCAAAAGTAAAAATATCTGTTCAATGTGTATGTTTCTTGCAATTTATCTTTACAGAAGCTTGATGTTGTTTTGCATTCCGAATTTTCCGTTTCACAGAAATTCTTGGCTCCTTTAATTTGGTATATGGGTCGTAGGATGTGGCAGTAATAAACTCCCGAAACGGTTGGACATGATCTCAAGTCTTCTTCGGACATGTTAATATATGTATCTTTCTTCATGTTGATAGATATGAACTCAGATACTTAGTTTATGCTGATCATGTCACTTTGGCCCACTGTCTTGGGGATCGGAATGATCTTGAGAATTTCGTTTGAATCTCGACTGATGAGAGGTAGTTTGATCTCAAAGATGATTATGTCTTCCAGAAGTCTTGTTTTTATTTCCAGTAGACCATATATCTTCCGAAGGTCCGAGTGTATGTTGTCAATTGGCAGGGAGACGTCCTTGGTCAACTTGCTAGAAATCGTGCTTAACTCGTTCATGAGTTGTTCGGGTGTAATCAAATGTAAGTTGAAACGACCATTGTATATGTCAGTAACGGTGTCTAATAACGGATTCTGAATACTCTTTAAATTATACATCATATTACTTGCTATTATAGCTCCCATGTTGAAGTCATTAATGATGCTGTTAGCTTCAATGTTGTTTTTCAATTGGTCCACTGCTGCGTGTAACTTATTCATATGACGGTTTATCATTTTAAGTTGCTGGTTCGTATCATGCTCTGTGCGCTTAAGAAGGTTGTTTTCTGCTTCCATGAGTGAAGTCTGATTATTCCACAGAGAAACTATATGCCTTTCGTTTTCTCGAATGAGAGAAATGTCCTTGCGATATTTTTCAGCGAAACTTTCGTCGAGCACTCCGAATAGGCTGTTAGCGATGTATCCCAAGCCATTGATAAGGCCTCGGCACTGACGCAGTGTCCCGGGTCGCGTGCCGGAATGCTGACTTTGCAAAACTTGGTTGTAGTGCTCGAGTTCTGAGAACGCATAACGTAGCTGCTGTATGATTACGTCACAGTGAAGTTGATCTTGAATGATGTCACATGTTTGTTTGAGCGATTGGATGTATTCATTGAACCTTGCAGTTGATTGCCAGTACGTTTTCATGTTGTAGTAAACCACAATATTCCAATCGTCTCTGATAAGCATCATGTCGGATACTTTGTCAAAATACAAGCTTTGACTTGTTTGAAATGGGGCTAGCTTCATGTTACATTCTGCACTTGCAATGAATGTGAAAAATAACATGACCATAGTAGTGACCATGGTAGTTAAGTTGAACTTGCTTTTCGTTGACCTCCTTGTTGAGGATGCTTGGGCTTGCTGGTGTTCCACGTCTTGGTTCTTGTCTCGTGCCGTGTCGCACTGTGGGGCAACTTCCTTATGTTCTAAAAGTATGGAAACTGTTATGACGGGACGTTTAATAGTGCCGCTTTTCGTTTTTAAGGTCACGACACGCACGTGGCCGTCCTTGCCTGGATGTAGTTCTACGACTCTGCCCATCGCCCACTTGCCGGGTGGGAGGTTGTCGTCGTGGATGAGAACTATATCGTCCAACTTGATGTTGTTTTGAGGTTGCCTCCACTTGCTTCTTGCAGTTAATTGCGCAAGATATTCTGTGCGCCATCTTTTCCACAGATCTTGTAGTATTTTCTGTGTTAACTGCCAGCGTGTTCGTAGATCTCTTTCGGTTTCAACTACCGTTAACGTAGGTCCGCCAGTTATGAAGTGAGAAGGTGTCAAGAAATCTAGGTCTACAGGATCTTCTGATATTGCACACAGTGGCCTTGAGTTTAGGCAGGCTTCAATTTGTGTAAGAAGTGTGGTGAACTCTTCGTATGTCAATTTTTGTTCACCGATCACTTTCTTGAGGTGCTGCTTGAAACTCTTCACTGCAGCTTCCCATAGGCCTCCTGCTGATGGCCATGATGGGGCGTTAAAATGCCATGTGATCTCCATATCCGTTATCTCAGCCATGAGCTTATCATTAAGGATTCTCTGCAATTCTTCATATTCGTTTTGTAGAACCCTGCTAGCTCCTACGAAGTTGTGGCCGTTGTCACTTTACAAGTGACAAGGTGTGCCTCTTCTAGCCGCCATCCTACGTAAGGCAGCGATAAATGATGACGTTGTGAGGTCGGATACTAGTTCCAAATGCACGGCCTTCGTCACCATGCAAACAAATACTGACTCATATCCTTTGGTGGTCTTGACACCACGGCCCTTGTTGGTTTTGATAAAGACATGGCCAGTAAAATCAACGCCGGTGTGCATAAAGGGTCGAGATGGATTGATTCTTGCTGCAGGCAGGTCTCCCATCAGGGGGTGTAGTTTGGCAGGTTTTTGTTTTCTACAGGTAATGCATTGACGTATTTGTTTTTTCGTTGCATCATTGCCCCCGATTATCCAATATTTTTGCCTGATACAATTTAATGTAACTCGAGCTCCGCCTTGAAATGTGAGTTTATGTGCGTGTTCTATTATTAGTTCCGTCAGACGATGTTGATGAGGTAAAATTACAGGATGTTTGAGTTCAGGATTGATCGCAGCATGATGCAGCCTCCCACCCACACGCAGTATTCCCTCTTCATCTAGGAACGGACTCAAATTTACGATCTTGCTTGACGTGGACACTTTGTTTTTCTTCTTCAGGTCATGTATTTCTTGCTGGAACTCCACACACTGAACTTGTTTGATTAATAAGACCTTAGCCATACGTAGCTCCGCTAAGGTAATATAGGGTTTTGTGTGTTTTCTGGTTTTCTGATAACCAGGCGCCGTAAACGTGCTAGTACGTGCAGAATCATTGTAAATGAGCTCAGTCTGTTTAGAAGTCTTTTGATAACGCTGTTTACTTGTGACTTTTCTTGTGTCACAATATTTACTTGCTTGTTAAGTGATTCTTCATCTGTGAAATAAGTTTGGCGTCTTGCTTGGATTTCCGGCGTACAGTGAGGTAGCCAAGTGGGTCCATTCCACCACAGATTGTCTTCCTTTAGTTTCAGACTTGTTGATCCACGGCTCGCGCAGTCTGCAGGATTCTCCGCTGACTTCACATATCGCCAACATTGAGATGGCATCTCCTTTGTTATTTTTCGCACCCTGTTGGCAACAAAAACTTTCCAGCGATTGGGATCGCCTTGTATCCATCCCAGAACCGCCATAGAATCGGTCCACCCATAAACTTTGATGTCATGACCGATCAAACTTTCCTTCACTTTGACCATTAGTTTAGATAGCAGATGAGCTCCACTTAATTCCAATTTGGGCAAAGAGATATTTTTGTTGCATGGAACCAATCTTGATTTCGCCACCACTAAAGTTATTTTGGTTTCACCTTGACTTGTAATTTTGCAATACACGACACATGCATACGCCTTCTGCGATGCATCGCAAAATCCGTGTAACTCGATATTGTTTCCGGCTGATTCCGTACCTATCCATCGAGGTATTTGACATTGATTTATGTTTTCTACGTCATGTTTAATTTTTGTCCATTCTCGGTTAATTTGTTCGGGAATCTTGTCATCCCAATTCAAATTCTTCTCTTTCCAGATGTCTTGAAACAGTATTTTTATCTTGGTAGAAACTGGAGTGAGCCAACCGAGGGGATCAAAGAGTTTGGATATTTCAGACAGTAACTTCCGCTTCGTGAGTTGCATACTGGTACTGGTTTCAATCCTGGATTGAAATGTGAAAATGTCTTGTTGTGGATTCCAGTGAAGGCCCAATGTTTTTGACGATTCAGCTTGTTTGAAGTCGTAACGCTCCTGGTCGCAGCCTTTGCTGGTGCTGTCTTGTAATGCCTGATAATTGGGCCTCCATTTTCGTAAATTGAAACCACCTGTCTTGAGGATTGCCATCAAATCTTGCTGTAATTGTTTTGCTGATGCTACAAAGTCTGAACCGTGTAACAAATCGTCCATGTAAAAACATTCTTCGACGATTTTAGCTGCATATGGGTAATTTGATCTCTCGTCATCCGCTATTTGCCTTAGGGTCATCATTGCCAAGAATGGCGCGGTCTTGGTGCCATAGGTGACCGTAGTAAGTTTATACTCTTGTACGTATTGATCAGAAGAATCTCGCCAAACGATTTTTTTGAGGTTTTGGTCGTCTTCAAATTTGGCGAAACATTTTTCAATGTCCGCGATAAAGGCTATGCGATGTTGTCTCCACTTCAGTATAAGTGTCATAAGATCCTTTTGCAGATTGGGCAGGAGACAGATGGGGTCTTCTTTGACGTAGCCTTGTTGCTGACGTAGTATTGTTTTCCCTGATTTGATCTATAGTTCCCTGAATTTGAAGGAGGACTTGTAGATTTTTGTATCGCATCTTGTTTACGACGTGCTGACTCCATGGTAGTGAACTTGTTCTCCAGAAATTCTAAAAATTCCTTCAGGGATGGCAGTTCTTTTGGCTGTTAGAGTGAAGTGAAATATTCGTTCAATGTTTCGGAATCCATTTTTTGAGTGAGCAGATGTACTACCATTGGATCCCAGGTGTCAATGTTGACACCTAAATTCTTGATACCATTAAGACACTCGGTTGTTACGTCATGAATACGTTTGATGTGATTCGATGTCGCTTGTTGCGTAGCTGGGATATTCATCAAGGTGTTAATATGAGTAGTAAAGATAAGTTTCTTGTTGTTATAACGGTGGTTTAATATATCCCAGCTAGCGATCTAATTGTCCGCGCTGATCGGCAGATGTTGTATTAGGCGTTCTGGTTCACCTTTAATCTTGCTCTTCAGGAACTGCATTTTCTGTGCAGCAGATAAAAATGGGTTACCGTGAATTGCTTCCGTGAACAAGTCCTTGAATGATACCCAATTCTGGTAATTTCCGTTGAATATAGGAATATCCAGCTGCGGCGTAGACTTTTCTCGATGGGATGCAGAGAATAATCTACGATTTATTTGTTTCTTAATATTGAAGTACATCTGCTCATGCTGCGTGTATGAAGTCTCGTAATTTTTGTCTACCTCATCAAATTCGCTATCTATTTTCCAGTGGAGACCATCAACCGCATTCCAACGGGTTTCTAGAGTTTTCGAAATGTCTTCAAACTCCCATTTTTCTTCTATGGTTGACAGATCAATCTTAGTCACGAAGCGAGAAAAGGCTTTGAAGTTGCTAGCTTGTTTACGCAAAATTTCATCTAACTTGCTATCAGTTCCTCGATTTGTATACTCCGGAGCTGGCATTGGACTCACCGGAGTAGTTTTGCCCTCTGCGGTTGAGGCACCTGGCTGCTGACGTCCAAACAGGGTGGGCTTGATCAGACTTGCTCTCTGAATCGAGTCTCTAACTTCTATGTAGAACGCCTTAGTTTCTTCATAGTGGTTTCCGATAAAATATTCTTGGGTTTTATCTTCGTACATGCACAATTTTTCATGATTTTTCTGAAACTCGTTACAATAGCTGTTCAGAGTCTCAGTTCTCTTCTTGATATATTCTGAAGTTTTGCGATCTTGACCATCTTTTTTGATATTTGACCAAAGTTGTCGCATGCCATTGATGGCAACTAGCTGCTTGTGAAATAGTTCTTCCATCTTGATACTTGAAAAATAGGAAATTCAAATAAATCGGTTGATTTTCCCTGCTGATTGTGGAGTTCTTTCGCCGTCAACTTTCTTGAAACTTGCTGAAGATCGATCTGTTTTGGTTTGCTATATAGCTTTTTCTTGATGTGTTTGTCTTGTCTTGTATGAATCCTTGATGCTTAAATGCTTACTTGATGTTTACCTTGATGCTGTTGTTGATCTTGGACTGCTAGCCCACTGTCACTTGGTCTGTGTAGGTGCTCTGATATTCTTCCGTGCGACCTTATGCGCCTTCTCAATTCGCGTTAGGGATTCCCGCTTGTGGGAGGCCAACGGAACCGATTCGCAGCCACACGAGAGAACACAAATCACCAACACATAGCTCGAAGGATCAAAATGTACGAGCACTTGGTTGCTAATACATGTGCTAAGTTGAGATGGAAGAAAACTGTTCTTGCTGACTTCTTGATAAAATATTTATTGATTTGTACTTGTTTACAATAGAACGGTCGAAACTACTCAACTGGGTACTCAACAATAATAATATGAATGTCGATTTAAATTAAGTAAAAATGCTTATGCTAGCGTGCTAAATAAATGTGCGATGTAATCGTACAATGAGGTTTCTTGTTCTGTCTGAGATAACGTATTTTCGTTTGGTTTTTGTGTTGTTATTACGTATAGACTTTAAACTTTTATTGATTGCTTGCTTAATTTTCTCATGATAATATTTACTAATGCAGAAACACAACACAAGGGCATAATCTATGTTGCCTAAAAAAACATTCCAGAAATCAACCTGCAAAATGAACAATTTCACGACAAAAACACAAGTACATGGATACGGCTCAATATTTTCACAACTGAACATGAATTATGAACCATGCTAAAAAAATGCAAATCCAAATTAGTCGAACATCTGTCAAAATTCCTGACGGCCACCCGAATTAAAAAGCTCGGTACCACTTTGGGGGTGGGAAGCGGTTAATGTTTCCCAGTTGCTGGATTGTAGAGCTCAGTCACTCCAAGCAAAATACTGGTACTCAAGTGGGTGTGGGTGAGATTGAGAGCCAATCCCAACAAAGTTGAGAAAAGTCTAAGAAGATAGATTCACTTTAATTTACCTGAAAAGTTTTAATTCAGTAAAAAGGTTAAAAGTCTATGAACTTCTTTAAGGTAAAGTCGAACTCTTTACCAAAATTAATAAAAAAATAAGTTCTTTTTCAATTCATCAATTTCTCGAGTACGAAGCCGTGGGCAGAAGCTAGTTCTTAATATTTTTTTAAATATATATGTCGGATCTTGTCATGATTTGTTTACTTAAAATGATACACAAGTACCTGTTGGTACTGGGTGGAGTCCAGTGTCTCGTATGTTGTCGATATGGTTCATGTAGAGCGACAGTGATCGTTCGGACATGGCCATGACAACATATTGGCCTGGGAACTGCTCAGTGTTTCCTTTTAGGTCTAGAGTGGTACTTAGTACCATAGTGATAGTAATTGTCTCTGTAACGAATTAAAACTGTGTAGAAGTTACAGGAGATATTTCTCTAGTTTACCCGTATCCCAAATTCTGCGCCCATGACTATAATCTAACACCGGCATGTCACTAAGTAGGTTAAATCAAGATCCTATATACCTGGATCTGACATCAGAAGTGGGATACGAGCGGGCTGAGAAACCTCCTGATGAGTGTAAATAGTGAGAATTGATATTCATGTGGAATGTTGAATAACAGAACTGCTACATTGTTGTGTTGATACATATTCGGGTGTTTATTACTTGGTCAGAGCTATATAGAGGCTCAATCAACCTGATTGGGTTCGATTCCCATTATGAGAATATTATACCATGGGACACAATAATGTAAAATGTGAAACATGGGGATATCTATCCGCTATCTTGTCCTATGTTGTCACACTGACAAAGATGTGAAATAGTGTGTTTGGGTGAGAACGAGGAATGGTGACATCCCCGGTAAGTCGTTACCATTGGTTATATTTCTTTGCTGAAACGTATTTCTCGGTTTCGTGAAGTGCTGTTGTGCATTTTGAAGTCTATAATAAGTGACTTTGTTATTTTGCAGTTTTATTGCGATATGACCTACACGGTTAAATCGAATTTGTTTGTAATTTACATTGAATGTTTGTCTTTTATGATAACACTATTCAATTTGTTTCATTACAATTATGATGACACTATTCAATTTGGTTCATTACAATTGAGATTGATTAAATTGAATTACATCTGAATTTGCTAAAACATCTTAGAGACATTGAACACCGGAGTCAGTATTGCTCTGTTGTTATCACGCTTGGTCAAAAATTGAGAATTTCTTTACGGTAAGAATCAGTCGATTTATAACAATAGCCACTTACAAGGGTTGTTGATATGTTATCTACTGTCTGTGTTTTGCTTGAATAACTCTGCTTTCCCCTACGGACAACGCGGGCGTGATGTTTTGTTATTACTTTAGTTGTTTTTACGTATTGAAAGCAAAACGGTGTGTACCTAGAGTGTAATGGTGAACGGTCAGCCAAGCAATAAAAGTTGTCCAAACATCGATGTGGAAGTGAAAAGGATAAGAAAAATTAGATAACATCAATGTGAGCGCTGATCTGGAGGCTTTTACAAGCCACTCAGCAGATAAACGAGCAAGCGACTGTTTGGTGTTTGAAGAAGCAGTAGGAATACGGCGAGTTGCCGTGCATCCAGGATGGGTGTTTATGTTGGTGAGCTGAGCTTCTGCGTGCAACTAAATTTACGTCAAGTAAAAGTACGTCAACTTAATTTGTAATGGTTGGTTTTGTGTAATTGCTTAGTTTACATCGACTACATTGTTAATTGCCCCTTTGGCCTCGTGCCAACTAGCGCGACTGCTGCGTGCGGGGTCCTGGTTTCAATTCTAAGGTCGGGCAGGATTTTATTGGGTTTTTCCGTTGGAAATTACTCAGAGACAGCCCAGTCAGAAAGCATTATTATGAAATTGTTTACTGAACCAATAATGGAAAAAGTATAAAGTTCACACAACAGATTGCATTGTGAGATTATGAATAATGTAAAGTCTCTAGTAATAAGGATTAGATTTCAGCTATGTTATTATGATTGGTCATGAAAATAAAAAATGTTCTTTGTTTATAAATGTTGAACCACTGAGAACTCAATGTCTAATCTAAACAAAGTTTTACAGAGCTTGATTATTATAGCGGCTCAAGTCTTTGTATTGTAGAAACGATTGCTCTTAACTTTCATAACACCAGATAAGCAACATGAGTGCCAAATAATACATTCGGGCCTTTGTAACATGACCAGAATAGCTCAATGAGCCATTTTTGCAGTCTCGTAGAAACTGAACTAAGTCATTGTTTACGTTAGTGGTAAGACTGTCGGATTGGCATCGATATAGCAATGGTTAGAAAGACTATAATCTAGCTGAAGTATTTACTTGGTTCGTAAACCAAACGGATTGCTATTTTACTGAAAGTATTTATTGAGTTTTAAGACTATGAGATAGAATACGGTAGTGATTATAAAACTCATGCCGAATGATAGTCACTAGCTGCTTACCATACCCTGACACTGTAACATAGCTTAGATAGTTTAGGTCTAGTTGCTTCTTTTGGCAAATTGATTTAAAAGCTGCCTGTTGATGGTAAATTAACTTCTTACATGAGACTTGGTTTGGACCAAATATCTAGGCTATCCCAAAAATAATTTTAACTAAGGGGTTTTGTAATTTAATGTGATACTCATTTTGATGCTGTTGATCGTGATGATATGGAGCACAGCCTTGTTTTTACTTGTGGTTGCTTATTGTAGCAAATTAATGTTGCGGAGTCTCGGTACTATTGAGTTGGCATTTAATGGTGGTGAATGCTATTGAACTTTTAAGGCAGTATTTTACATGAATGAAAATGCCTTGTAACGACAGATAAATCTATCCGTTAGGTATAGAACGACTCAACGAGTCAATCTTAGAGCTGACTAGAGTACAAAGGTAGTGGTTTGGTATTAATCCTTTGATTTTGAAGTAGAGTGCCGGAAAGCCAAACAAATGTTACGAAGGTATAGGCTGTACACCTAAAGACTGTGGGTACGACAACGATATTGTAAGGAATTTTTGATGACAAAATTAGAAGCAGATTGTTGGAAGCAAATATGCTCTTCCGAGTTTCGATGTAGCATTTTGTATCGAAGAAGAGAGTGAAATATCGAAACAAGATGTTCTGACAGTAGTTTATGTTGTGATAATATTATCAATGTTGATGAATCGCTTGTTTATCTTTGAAGAAGATACCTATAGTAGTTAAAGGTGGATAGTTACCATTTGCTTAAAAACCTGTTAAGTAAAGATACAGAAAAAAAAAAAAAAAAAAAAAAGAGAATGAGTTTCAATGGCACACTAACACACAATTTGACCTCAATATTGCAACTTTATTTATTACAAACTAGAATATTGGATACAAGGATTTAGTTTTTGTTTAAAATAACTAGATAACGACATGACTTTAATGTCTTGGATATGAAGCTACCAATTTTATTGACATAAAAGTAGCTCATAGGTAATGAATAATAGTGTAAACACTATTAGAGTCCCTTCTAGTATTGTGGTTGATTAAGGCAGAGTTTTATCGGAGAAATTTTAAGAGTTATAAACAAACGTTAACCTTTAACTCATCGCGTCTTATACGTGCAACTGGAATGTAGTGTATTGAGCATACTAAAGCCTATAAAGATACGACCTTGCCTTAAGGTCTATTATGAAAAAAAAAAAAATTGTGTCAACTGTGTTTGTGTGTGTAAATTAGTACACCACTTGAACTGACGATAGACAAGAAGCGAGACTTTTGTTCTTTATGACAAGAATGTAGAAATGGTAGTTTTTTTTTAGAAGTGCGGTAGGCAAACTGTTGAGTAAGATAAAGATGGTTTGATAGAGCATAGATAGACATAATGTTTTTGAGCTGTAGTTTTGATTAAGAATAAAGAACGAAATAGCAAAGTTAAGTTTAAAGGTGCCATTTAATTTGATGAGGTATTTTAACTATGCGTTAAGAGACTTTGAACTCAAAATGTTGTGCTGATTACAAGTGCGCTCTATCGTGAGCATTGTAGTGTGCTGTAGCCACGGGGATGGTTACGAGACCTAGTCACTGGGTTGACTATGGTTGTGTGAGTGGTCACTGAGTTGACTGCTGTAGCCACAGGGATGGTTACGAGACTTGGTCACTGGATTGACTATGGTTGGGTCACTGAGATGACTGCTGTAGCCACAGGGATGGTTACGAGACTTGGTCACTGAGTTGACTATGATTGGGTCACTGAGATGACTGCTGTAGCCACAGGGATGGTTACGAGACTTGGTCACTGAGTTGACTATGATTGGGTCACTGAGATGACTGCTATAGCCACCGGGATGGTACGAGGTTTGGTCACTGGGTTGACTATAGTTGTGAGAAGATCACAAGGATGACTATTGTGATGGTCACAGGGATAGCTATCCCAAGCCACAGGGTTGGCTGTGAGACTAAGGATCTCTCTTAGTCAATTGAAGTCAGAATGACCGAACGGTATTATTCTGTGTTGTAAATATCCGGTATTGCAGATTTACACACGCGGACGTGTGCCACGTAGGATGGCCGTGTCGGATCTTGTCATGATTTGTTTACTTAAAATGATACACAAGTACCTGTTGGTACTGGGTGGAGTCCGATACACAAGTACCTGTTGGTACTGGGTGGAGTCCAGTGTCTCGTATGTTGTCGATATGGTTCATGTAGAGCGACAGTGATCGTTCGGACATGGCCATGACAACATATTGGCCTGGGAACTGCTCAGTGTTTCCTTTTAGGTCTAGAGTGGTACTTAGTACCATAGTGATAGTAATTGTCTCTGTAACGAATTAAAACTGTGTAGAAGTTACAGGAGATATTTCTCTAGTTTACCCGTATCCCAAATTCTGCGCCCATGACTATAATCTAACACCGGCATGTCACTAAGTAGGTTAAATCAAGATCCTATATACCTGGATCTGACATATATATATATATATTTACTATTGATAGGTTTGCACTTGACCACAATCTCACCTGTTGGTAAGCGATGATGTGGTCGACGATGAAGCACTCTTGCCTAGAAGATACCTATTCACTCTTGACTTGAAGACTCTCAGGTTGTAGCTATCAGGACATACAAACTCCGGCAGGGAATTCCACTCTTTTGCTGTGCGCATAATAAAAGTATTCCCAAAACGTTTGGTGTGTATGGGTGGGATGTCCTCCTAGTACCAATGACGCATCACCGTACGTCTTGTAGTCTGATGATGGAATGGGCTAGGAGAAATCAGTTCATGTAATTCCAACTCACACGCCCCGAAATGTAACCGATAAAAAACCGACAGCTTGGCAACTCGGCGCCGATGTTCAAGGATCTGGAGCTTAGACTTAACCAGTATCTCATTGCCGATAAGGCTCTTGGACCGTTTTTCGATCGACTCAAGTGCATACAGATGGTATTTGGTAGATCCGTCCCAGAGATGAGAGCAGTACTCCATGCATGGTCTAACTTGCGCTTGATACAAACTGAGCAACAGTTCTGGGGTGAAGTACCGTCTCACCTTCGCAAGGATCCCCAACTTTTGCCAGCTCCAGCTGAGCTTTTGCTCAATGAATGGACCAAAATTGAGGTCGAGGGTCAACGTAACGCCAAGAAGCTTAAGTCGGTCCATTATCGGCACGGTCACACCTCGGAAAGAAGGAGCCACGTGGAACTGGCTCCTTTTAGCGGAAAAAAGACACGCCTGGGTCTTAGCAGCTTTGACCCTGACCAGTTTGGCAACGCTCCATTCGGAGCCTGCCTTCAAGGACAGATTCAAGCGCCAAACCATGGCCTCTCGGAGAGACCGGATCTGAGGCTCAGTAATGCGCACGTTAGACACGTATCTCGCAGCAACAGTGCTGTCGTCTGCATACTCATAGGTGCTATATTCAGGGAGTCGGCAAGCGCTTCTTTTTTTCCTTTACCTGTTATAATCAGGGTTAACCCATACCACAGCCTATACGACGCTCGCCTATCAGAGGAACTCCAACAGGAATGAGAATCACCAGTTTACTTCATGTTCACAGAAAATCAGCAGTTTGCTACAATATTCAACGAGCATCCTCCAAGAGTATAATCGTCTAGAGTAGAAGATGTGCACGCTTATATTGGCGTTGTTAGCGATGCAGGTGGTGTTGTCACACTGCTTCTCCTGGGGTGAGTATAAGAGTCGTGAGCGAAAATATTATTGTTACAACTTAATGTAATGTCTTAGTGGCTTTAAGGCTTACCACGCTCGTACACTACCAAAACTTCTTCAAACGTTTTCAAAATACCATCTACTTTTTAACTTGTATACACAGCTTGGGTCCGTTCTCAATAAACTTCAAAGCTTAAAGTCAAGACGCAGCCTATTGATGGCCATGATGCTTCATGGTCTGTGTAATAACAGGTTCGGTTGTCAGATATCACCGATCACCTATTTAATTATTAGTTTATCCTCGCACTGGAACGCCTTGCAGCTATTACAACAATGGAGCATAATCTTATAATAAACTCACTAAAAGTCCAGGTTTCCTCACGATGTTTTCCTTTACCGTTGTCAACGATGCCCAAGATTAACTTAGAAAGTACATAAGAATTGAAAAATACTTGGTACTTGCCCGGATCCGTACTCATAACTTCAAGCACGAGAGGTGAGGTCTTAACCACTGGGCCACCATGTTACATTGTACCTAGAACTACTAGTCGATTCTATAAAAAAAAAACACCGTGAAAGCTTAGGTGAAGTGAGCTGTCAGCAGGCTGTCAGTGGTACTAGGGGATATTACAGACAGCAGCAGATAATCCTCACCCCTAGAAATGTATCAAAAGCGACATCTATGGACAGGAGGATATACTACGATGTTTACGTGCGCCGCGTGCGCGCCATCTCTGTGATATCAATGAAACTGGTAAGATATTCAAACTAGAAATTAAAAAACTGACGGCGCTCATGCAAGCGACCGCTAGGTAATAAGTAATATCCATCGCATCCTACCTATTAATATTATTAAACTTCCAAATGTATTTATCAAACATTATACTTTTCTACGGTTTTCTAAAAACTCACAACAGAATCTTAAAATTAAAAAAAAAACTATAGGCCGAAGCAAGATTCTAACCTGGACCCTATAACTCACGAGTCAAGCTACTATGCCGACGCGCCTTTCTGACACTTAGCGTAGTGGTGAAATTTATCGATATGTTTTAAATCACCCTTCACATTATTCATGTCGGCCACGTCACGGCTGACATGAATAATGTGAAGGGTGTATAAAATATTATAAAAATGAGATAATGAAGAAGATTGAGGGTAAGCTAATAATTTTGATGAGTAAAACATGACATAGCATCATAGCATAATTACTCTTCTGCTTGTGTTGTTCGAATAACGACTTTTGTTAAAATAACATGATGTCTTGATTGAGTAACATTTTGAAAGAGAAAATAATCGTCCTTTTGGAACTAAATCAAAGTACAAAGAGGATTGCACGAGAATTAAATGTCGACGTAAGTGTAATCTAAACTATAATCAATTTAAGTATATTTTAATTTTTGGCCATTAGAAATCTAACTTTTCAATTTACTTCTTTATAGAGAAACAGTTCGTTTATGGGTGCGACGGTATCAAGAAACTGTTGAAGTGAAGTGTAACAGCCAAAGGCCACGTCCGATTGATTACACAAATCAATCCAGCCGTCATCGTGATATTGTGAATAGCCAAACCACGAATTATTTTACAATCACCCGATCTGGTGCTATAAGACATGGCATTTAGCTTACCACTGTCCGAAGACGTTTACATGCAACTGGTATCTATAATTATAAACCTGCCAAAACAAAATAACTAACTGAAGCTCATCGTCAAGCTAGGATAAGATTTGCAACCATTGCAATTTGTTTTAATAATATGGTAAATGGAATGAGGCCAAGATTAGAAGTTATAGAAAATAAAGGTTACCCTCTCCGATATAGTTATAGGTTTGCTACAGTTTAGTTTTTTATAGTTAATTGTTTTATTGTAAACAGTTTTGAAAAATTTCAAGAGATCTAAATTGTTGTTCAGTTTGTTTCAAACGTGAGTAACATGTTGGTTCTTTTTTGAAATATTTAAAACTATATCAGTTTTTTCCAGTAAATAAATATTTGTTGATCTAAATTTTAAGTTACTATATTAATTAAGGATGGTATTTAAAAGTACTTCAATTTATTCCCATTTTATTTACCTAATTTTGCCTGTGTTCCACCAAATATACTGAATGTGCACCACAATATGTTCATATAAGTCGACGAAGCCCCGCTGCGCGGGGCTCCTATTTCTGTCTGCAGGGTCAAAAGTAACCTAACACGAACGAGATGACGAGAGCTGAGTTCGCTCGCTTTGCTCGCTCACTTCAGCTCCCGTCATCTCGTTCGAACCTAACCTGTCCGTGTCGGGGTGCCCTAGGTTCCCGAGCTCGCTTCGCTCGCTCTTGGACTGATTCTTTGACCATAATTTATTCGTAGATCAACTAATATTTGGTGCACGATCAGTATTTTAGATGTAACTTTAGATTTTTGGCGAACACAAAAATATTATCCGTTAATTAATACCATAAGAATAATACTGTTCTGTTTTTTTTGCTCCCGATACCGGTGGTCTACTATTTATTTTTATCATACCTACTTCCCCTCAACCCGCAACCCTCCTCTATAGCCATACAGTGCTGCCCGTGGTGCTACCTAAATATGCTGATGTTGGTTAGCGCATGATAATATTGAATAGATGTCAATAACTACAGAAAACTAATTTCATTGATATCACAAAGATGGCGCGTACGTAAACATTGTAGTTTACCACCAGGGCTGCCTAAATATACTGATGTTGGTTAGTGCATGACAATTTTGTATCAATAACGTAAACAATTATTGTTAAATGGGTATCTTGTACGCTTACTTGTGGAATCGGTGTCAATAACTACAGAAAACTAACTTCATTGTGGTCACAGAGATGGCGCGCACGCGGCGCACGTAAGAATCATAGTATATCCTCCTGCCCATAGATGTAGCTTTTTAAACGCTTCTAGGGGTGAGGTTTTTCTGCAGCTTTATGTACATTTACAATAAAATTCAGTCAAAAATGTGTCGGGAATGGATGATTTGTTTATGGTTCTAAATTCAACTTTTGTTTTTTTGTTGTTGTTAGATTGGTACAACTGTTTTCCATTTTCGCGCGGAGTTTGAGTTACATCTGTTATATAAGTTAAATACAGTGCTGTTTTTAGTTAAATCATATCTAGTGCGCATTGCTAATTTCATAATGGACAACAACATCGAACACAGAGTTTGTCTTAAATTTTGCATCGCCAATAGAATTTCGTGTTCGGAGTCACTGAAAATGTTACAGAAGGCTTATGGTGAATCGACTTAATCAAAACACATGCTTATGAGTGGTACAAAGCGTTCAAAAGCGTTTGAGATATTGTGATGGAAGATTTGCTCTGGTAGGCCATCAACTTCTGCGACTGAAATTAACATCGCAAAAGTCAAAGAAATAGTGACTGAAAATCCTCATTCAAGTTTGAGAGAGATAGCTGACGAACTTTCTGTGTCTCACGAGTAGGTCCGCAACATTTTAAATAAGCACTTTGTTATGAAACATGCTGCCGCTTGGCTAGGCCCAAAAGACCCAACATTGGCCCAACATGGCTAACCCAACATTAATGAAACGTATTGTTACTGGTGATAAGATGTGGGTTTACGAGTCTGATATGCAAACTAGTCAACAAGCTTCGGAGTGGTGCCTTCCAACTGAACCGAAAAAGTGTTGACTGTTTTCTTTGATTATCGCGGTGTTTTGCACTTGGAATTCTTGCCGGCAGGTCAAACGAATATTATTTGAGCGTTATGCGGCGTTTAAGAGAGCAAATTAGATGAAAAAGGCCAGAATTTTGGAAAGAAAATTCTTGGCTTTTGCATCACGATAATGCGCCTTCGCACAAAGCCATCATTGTGAACGAATTTTTGACCAAAACTCAACAAATACCATGGTGCAATCACCTTATTCACCAGATATGACTCTAGCCGACTTCTTTCTTTTTCTTAAATTGAAATTACCACATTGTGGCGCCCGTTTTCATTCGGTAGAAGACATAAAGGAGAATTCGTGGCAAGAACTGAACTCGATTCCGTGAAAAGCGTTTAAAAAATGTTTTGATGATTGGATTATTCGTTGGCGTAAGTGTAAAGTTTCTGAAGGAGCATACTTTGAAGGCGATAAAATAAATTTGGATGAATAACTAACATTTTGTGTATTATTGATCTTTTCCCGGTACTTTCTTGACAGAGTAGTATATCGAAAATCGGGTTCATCGAATATGACTACCTATTTAATAAAAAATAATAAAACTACCTATTGAAAATTTTATACTTATAAAAAAAACTCGTACTAAGAGGCTAAACAACTATTTCTTAGGCTAAGTTCAGATGAACGCGCGACGACGCGCGCTGCCGCGCGATTCATCTCTTCAGATGGCGGCAGCGCGCTGGTAAACATCTTGCGCGCGGGTCAACATCTTGCGCGCGGGTCAACATCTTGCGCGCGGTGCATGGCAGTGCGCGCGGGTACGCGCGTTGACGCGCGGTCATGTAAACAACAACATTAATTTGTTCCAATCTTAAACCGCTCGCCGAGCTAACCGCGCGTCGTTGCGCGTTCATCTGAACTTAGCCTTAAGCATTAAAAAAACCGGGGCTCAAAGTTAACATTCGGAAGACCCAGGAAATGAGAACTGGTGTGAAGAATTCTTCATCGATGCTTATCGGCACTGAGGTTATGGAACGCGTCTACAAATTCACGTACCTCGGGAGTGTCGTGTCAGAGAACAAACATTATAATAGTGGTTTTATATTGTTAAAACTTTCCTTGATTACTCTGCCACGTAAGGGTACGTTATGATAGGCATCTCTCGCAAAAGAACGATGCATAACAGCAGGTTTGCCATTATTAGAACTTACCTTGATCACCCTGCGAGGGTAGTATTTGATAGCAAAAGGTACCACATGAGGGTACATTATGATAGGCATCTCCTGCGAGGAGAACCATGCATAACAGCTGTTTGCCAGTATTACAACTCTTGATCACCCTGCAAGGGTTGTATTTGATAGCAAAAAGTATCATTAGAGGGTACATTATGATAGGCTTCTCCTGCGAGGAGAACCATGCATAAAAGCAGTTTACCATTATTACAACTTACCTTGAGCACCCTGCGAGGGTTGTATTTGATAGCAAAAAGTACCACGTAAGGATACGTTATGATAGGCATTTCCTGCGAGGAGATTCATGTTAAATCATGGTTTGCTATTATTATAAAATAAACCCTGCGAGGGAGAACGAAAATCTTTGATCAGATTTAAAATTACAGGACGTTTATTAATCAAGCAATCATAATTATGACACCTTAGTGAAGGTATTCTAATAAATTATCTTATTATTTATTTATTATATACTTTATTGTACACCACTTAAATAATTACAGGACAAAACATTTATAAAGATAAGTGTACAATGGGCGGTCTTATCGCACAGGGCAATCTCTTACAGACAACCTTTGGATGGACTGAACGAGAGGAGATAGACATTAGGGCTGTCAGTGTACAAAAACTATATAAAATAATATTACTTAGATATAACATAAAATACATACGTACAAATAAAATTATATACTAATAAATATCAAATAAAGAACAGAGAAAGGAGAAGAATAGTTACAGAGAAAGGAAATGCTCCTTCACCATTTTTTTTAATGAAGGTAATGTTTGCGCACGCCTTACCTCAATAGGTAATGCATTCCACAAACGAGCTGCTTGAACCGTGAAAGATTTGTCGAAGAAGGATGTGGAATGCATATGAATGCTTAATTTTAGGTTTTTCGATGATATCAAGGACCGAGAATGTGTGTCTCAGAGGAACTGAAACCGTTCTTGAAGATAAAAAGGACTAGAAGGATTAAAGAGCACATTATATAGCAATGAAAGTATGTGGTCATTCCGGCGAAGGTGTATAGGAAGCCATTTGAGCTTGGTTCGAAATTCAGAAACATGGTCACTTGCGCACGCCAAATATGAACCTGATACTGAGATTTTGAAGTCGCTCAAGCTTGTCCAATTGGTCTTGGGTGAGATCGAGTAAGCTGGCATCAGCATAGTCCAGGATATGGAGAAGAAGAGATTGTGCTATCGCAATTTTAGTGGTGATGGGAAGAGCCCGCAGACGCAAACAGTTTTCGACTGACTTCCTGCAGTTGTTTAGTCCAGGAAAGTGTTCTGTCGATGTAAATCCCCAAACAATGGTGTTGTTGAAAGAAACCCGGGGAAGTGTCGCCCAATCAATCCTAGAGACCGTTCGGGAACCTCCCACAACAGCCACTTGAGTTTTCGTCGGATTGATCTTCAACCCAAACTCAGTGCTCCGGTCACCAATTCGGGCCAGGTCCGTATTAATAGTCTCAATAGCGTCAGATAACTCGCCGAGAGGGGCTTGAGTATAATTTGGAGATCATCAGCATAAAGGTGGTAGAAAGAAGATAGCCGTTGAGTGATAGCATTAATAAAAAGTGCGAAAAGTAGAGGAGATAAAACGCCACCCTGCGGCACACCGGCAGAGGTGTGACACCAAGAAGAGAAAGATGCCTCAATGCAAATACGCTGCCGGCGGCCAAACAGGTAACTATGAAACCAGTCAATTACCGAAGGAGATATGCCAAAAGAGCAGAGGACGCCCAACAAAATGTCGAAGTCAACCGTATTGAAGGCATTGCTGAAGTCAAGTAGAGCAAGTACAGTTAACTTCCCCATTTCCATGCCTGACCTTAAGTCGTCCGTAATATGCACAAGTGCTGAGGTAGTGCTGTGTCCCGGACGAAAACCAGATTGGAAGGGAATTAGCAGCTTGTGTTTGGAAAGGAACGAGCTGAGTTGATGGTGGACAAGTTTTTCAAGGACTTTGGATAGGAAAGGAAGAATAGAAATGGGACGATAGTCAGAGAAAGATGCAGGATGAGATTTTTAGGCTAACTAGATAAATGCATTACATTACATGACGCGCAGTTTGGGTTTAGACCCGGGCTATCCACGGAAGCTGCCATCGTTGGTCTCAAGCATACTGTCCAATACTATATGGACCGCAGGACACCGGTGTTTGCGTGTTTCCTTGACCTCTCCAAAGCTTTCGATCTTGTATCATATGATGTGCTCTGGAGAAAGTTGGGGAATGCGGGTGTACCGGTGGTGGTGCTCAATATGCTTAAATATTGGTATTCTCACCAAACAAATTTTGTAAGGTGGAATAATACATTCTCTGAGGCATATATGTTGGAAAGCGGGGTGAGACAGGGAAGTTTGACGTCGCCCAAGCTTTTCAACCTATACATAAATTACCTCGTCGTCGAGCTCAGTAGCAAGCGTGTCGGTTGCTCGATAGATGGCGTCTGCACCAACAACATTAGCTACGCTGACGACATGGTGCTGCTGGGCCCGACGGTGGGTAGTCTCAGGGAGTTGTTAAGAGTGTGTGAGACCTATGCGGCTGCACATGGCCTTATATACAATGTCCTAAAAACTGAATATATGGTCTTTGGGGCCTCTGGTGGATGCCTCGAGTATTCACATAATATTACCCTAAATGGCTTGTGTATAAATCGTGTCACGAAATTTAAATACCTGGGGTAATTACCGAGGGTCTTAGGGACGATCTGGATATTGAGAGGGAGCGCAGGGCTATGGCGGTCAGAGGTAACATGCCTGCCCGCAGGTTCGCCAGATGCTATGAACAAGTGAAGATAACTTTGTTTAAGGCTTACTGTCAAAGCTTTTATACGGGGAATCTGTGGGTCAGTCACACCAAAAGATCGCTGGATGTGCATCGGGGATGTTTGCGCTATATCGCACTGACGGCTTTTATGCCGTCATCCGCAAAAAACTGTCTCCCTGATCGGCAGAATGTGTGGCAGCTGCAACGGAATTCTGAAGACTGTAGCTGATAGGATCTCTTCTCCGCTATGGAGATCCTTTATTAGGCGGGTAATCTGAATGTGTTTTTATTTTATGTAATTGTATTTTAATTTGTATTCTAATTTTTATGTGTTATTCAATTGAACTGTATGGATTAAGTTATCTGAAATAAATGTATTTGAATTTGAATTATTAGTTTATCGAAACTACCCCCAAATGATGATTTAGGGGGTATTGAAGTTTGTATGGAAAAATCTGATTTATTGGGTCAATAAACTTGAAACTTGCCACAAATACTAACCTTAATGAATAATAAAGGCTGCTATTATAATTTTTTGATACTACCCCCAAAAGACGATTTAGGGGTGTTAAAGTTTTTTTGAAGAATCTTATTACTTCAGTTTATAAACTTAAAACTTGACATAAATAGCAATCTAAATAAACAATAAAGGCTTTCATTGTTAGTTTTTCGAAACTACCCCCAAAAGATGATTTAGGAGATGTTAATTTTTTTGAAGAATCATTTTTCTTGGGTGAACTAACATGAAACTTGACATAAATACCGTCCAAAATAAAAAATAAAGGTTGTCATTATTAGTTTTTTGCAACTACCTCCAAAAGACGATTTAGGAGGTATTACAATGTTTTTGGAATATCTGATTTCTTGGGTCAATAAACTTGAAACTTGCCACAAATACTAACCTAAATGAATAATAAAGGTAGCTTTTATTATTTTTCGAAACTAACCCCCAAAAGACGATTAAGGGGTGTTAAAGTTTTGTTGAAGAATTCTATTACTTCAGTTAATAAACTTGAAACTTGACATAAATAGTTGGTATTTATGTCAAGTTTCGACGATTTAGGAGGTATTACAGTGTTTTTGGAAAATCTGATTTCTTGGGTCAATAAACTTGAAACTTGTCACAAATACTAACCTAAATGAATAATAAAGGTAGCTTTTATTATTATTCGAAACTAACCCCCAAAAGACGATTAAGGGGTGTTAAAGTTTTGTTGAAGAATCCTATTACTTCAGTTAATAAACTTGAAACTTGACATAAATACCAACCAAGGTTTTCATTATTAGTTTTTCGAAACTACCTTTAAAATACGATTTCGGGGTGGTAAAGATTTTTTATTACTTTTACTGCACATATCTTCTTTTTATGATGTAGGGGAGCACGTAGGAAATATTTTTGGAAATTCAACTTTTTAAGGGGTTAAAAGGGAGACATTTATTTGTATGAAAAATCCTCAGACGGATCAACGCACAGCCTCAACCACTGATCGTAGAGACCTGGAACTTGGAGAGTATGTTTTTTGTATGACGTTGGCATTCGATAAGAAATAATTTTCCGAAATTCTTCCCCTAAGAGGGAGAAAAAGGGGGACAAAGTTTGTATGAAAAATCTAATTCCTTCGGCTAATATTCTTGAAACTTGGCACAAATACTAATCTAAGTAAATGATAAAGGTTGATATTAATAGTTTTTTGAAACTATTAAAGTCAATTTTATCAAAGAATTTTATTGCATAGGTTACTAAACTTGAAACATTGCACAAATACTTACATAAGTAAGCAATAAAAGTTGTTATTCAAAACTACCCCCAAAAGACGATTTGTTTTTTTTTTGATGAATCTCAATTCTTGAGTTAATTAACTTTAAATTTGATATAAATACCAACCTAAGTAAACAATACAGGTAAACTTACGACTTATTGTCGGGCCGGCTTTGTCCCCCCATCTAAGTACTGCTGTAACATGGAAATATTGTAAAACCAAAAAGAGTAACCATTGAGTTTCATGCCGGTTCTTCTCCATAGGAAACGACCAACCCGAACCGTGCACCTTTTGTAGACGTTTTATAAGTGCCCATGTAGGCCTATGTGAAATAAAAAATAATTGATTTTGATTTTGTGCGTTTTGCATCCACCGGACTCCCGCAGCCTTGACCAGGTCAGGTTGCCTAGTTTGCGTTTTCCGGTTCGCAGTCGCCACTGAACTGTCAACCTTTAAGGGGGTGAAAAAGGGGCAATTCGTTTGTATGAACAATCTCGTTCGAACAATCTCAAATTACTATTTATGCCAAGTTTCAAAAATATTAGCCGAAGGAATTATTAGATTTTGCATACAAACCTTTGCACCCTTTTCACCCCCTTAGGGGTAGAATTTCGGTAAATCCTTTCTCATTGGATGCCTACGTCTTACAAAGAACGCACTCTCCAAGTTTCAGTCTCTGAGATCAGCGGTTTAGGCTGTGCGTTGATCTGTCAGTCAGTCATTCAGGACAAAGCATTTTATATGTATAGAAGATAGATAGATTACTTACCCTAAGCTTTTTCTTTATAATAATAATAATTTTGGTGTGGACAAATGTGCGGTCATGCATGTAAAGCGAGGGGAGATTGTGGAATCTGTACCATTCTACTCGCGGATTCCATAAACCGAGATCGAAGTATTTGGGTATGTTGGAAGAGCTAGGTATCAGCACTACTGACATGAAGCAATCGTTGAAGGAATGCTTCTTTGGCCGCCTGAAGAAGGTACTCAATAGCCTTCTTTCGGCCAGAAACAAGGTGCGCGCCTCCAACGGTTGGGTCATGCCGGTATTGATGTACTCTTTCAGCATACTCAAATGGACTCAAACGGAACTTGACGCCCTTGATAGGCGGGTCCGTACACTACTGACTGCAAATCAAATGCATCACCCACGATCATCGGTCATGAGATTGTATTGTATCAGCCGGCATCAACATCCACGCGCTACGCGCGCGGACACAGAACTACCGTTGTGTCAAAACGCGTGGTAATTATAGTTCGTGCAAAATCGACCCGCTCATCTATAACTTCAACAAGTGGGTAGCATAATATAATTGTAGATCACCTACACTACATCTACGTAATAAACGAAACGATTTGTATATAAATACCTGCTCTTAAAATATATGTCATTCAACCCGAATACTCTTTTACTCATCTATCTCCTGACAACTGGTAAAGTGGTGAACCCGACGAACACACGACGAATACGGAAAATGGCAAACAACGATGAAGCAGCGACTGTCTCCATAAAGTCACGCATACCAACATTCTGGCGTGACAAACCACTTCTCTGGTTTGCACGATTTAGTAGAGGTAGTCAACCAGCAGAAACCCGGCGATGAAGCGAAGTTCAGCCTTCTTGTAGCATACCTCGAGAAGACGGATGTCAAGCAAATAAGCAACATTATGGGAATGGGCGCTACGAGGAGACCAAGAAGAGACTGTTGTCCGTTTATGAAGAATCGGAGACGAAGCAACTGGAAAAGCTGCTCACCGAGATGGAGTTGGGAGACCTGAAGCCATCCCAGCTGCTGCGAAGCATGAGAGAGCTTGCACGTGACAAGATGCCCGATACCACCCTGCAGATACTGTGGATGAGACACCTGCCTGCCTCCACGCGTGCTGTACTATCGGTCAACGAAAACGCCACACTCGACGTGCTTGCTGCCATGGCCAACCAGATGCAAGAGCAAACCCGAGAATTCCATTCGGTTCGTGCATGCAAACAGCCGTCAAAGCCTACGTCAAGACACGAAAGCAATCACTCGCAGCCAGACCCAGACCTTCGAGTAGCTATTATGCAGCTCACGCGAGAAATCGCGGCAATGAAATTGGACAGAACATGACAAAGACGATCATCATTCCGCTCAAGATCACATACACAATCCCGAGGCCGAACGAATTATTACCAGCAAACGTCAGGCGATATTTGTTTGCAAGCACGCAACTGCAGATCTGCGTGCAAATACAAGCAGTAGGAAAACCAGTCGCGACCTTGGCTACGACGGGACCCGAGGTTAACGAAATATCACCATACCATCTACATGTTTGACGTTTGCGATTACCAACATCACTAGAGATTCCTTGTATTCATACATACCGATACCTACCGCCAACCGCTGATCTACGAAGGTCCGTATCGTGTCTTGAAGAGACAAAACAAGGTGCATACAGTGAAAATTTATGTAAAAAGATCGTGCAGTAAACATCAGCATAGACCAAAGACCTTATACTTCGAAATACGTATAAGGCCTTTGGCATAGACCGACTAAAGCTTACATTCTTGCCTAGCACCGAAGAAGCAGCAAGTCACTCAAATAAGCAATTGTAAGACTACCAGTATTATATTCAAGATTTAGGTTATCCAATTGTTATTATTTGTACCAGTGACAGGTATCTGTCAGCTGTCATAGACACGTTCACAGTCTTGTATTTTTGTCTGGTAACATTGACAGATACCCGTCACTAAAATAGTGATCGACTAATTTATTAAACATTGTTTGTCTGTTGAGAGTTGAGGCTTTTGCCACCACTATTTTTGAAGTGTGACCGTTATTGACGGGAGCACGTGTTGGCACGAATGGTGATTGAACCGTCAAACAGAGCGTTGATATTTTTGCTGTGAGAATTATATCGAAGAATATCTTTATAATCTTTGTTTCATTTCTGAGTTGAAGTTGAGTTCCTACAACTCAGAAGTGGGATAAATACCACACACCCACAAGTTTTGGAAAATGTCAGCTAATATGGACCGTGACAGTAACCAATCGCATAGAAGCCGGTCCCGCTTTACTCCATCCGTTGTGAGCATGGAACGTAAGCGTTGCCGCGATAATGAAGCCAGTGAAAATCGTCTGAGTAAGAAAAAACGTCGCAGGCGGCATAGAAGTACGCCTAGCGATTCGAGTGACCAGAACGAGAGGAGCAGACCTCGAACACGGACTGATGGGAGGCGTCGACGAAGTAGGAAACGTAGCAGCGAAGATGAGCATCGATCGCGCCGAAGCCTGACGAGGAAGCGGAGTGAGAGTGACCAGGACGATAGGAGTCGACCTCGAACACGGACTGATGGGCGGCATCGGCGAAGTCGAAAACGTAGCTGCGAGAATGAGTATCGCTCGCACCGAAGCCTGACGAGGAAGCGGAGTGAGCAGCGGCATACCGGACGTCGTAGGCGGACGGCTGACAAAAGCAGCTCATCAAACACCGGAGTAAGTGATGAACCACGCGGAAATACTCAGGTAAAGAAATCTATGTTTGCTAACAGTGAGACCCAGTTATTTTTGAACCAGTTAATTAAATCGTTGTCAGATGCGAAGCCAGAAGGCAATAAATTCCCGATGTTAGGTAACGTTATTCCTGAATTTGACCCCATGGTCAAGGGCCAAACGGTCCACATCTGGCTTAATAAGGTCGACGAATGTGCGAAGCTATACCGTTGGGGTGATGATCAGGTTATACACTATGCACTGCCCAGGCTTACAGGTGTTGCTCTTACATGGTACCAGGCCTTGCCTTCAATGTCATTTTCGTGGCCTGAGTGGAAAATTAAATTAATTGATTCCTTTCCTAGTAGTGATGATTATGCAGAATTACTTACCGAAATGTTGAATAAACGCGTGAAATACAATGAATCGTTAGAATTATATTATTATGAAAAACTAAATCTATTGAATCGATGCGAGATTTTCGGGCGGCGTGCCGTTGATTGCTTGCTCTATGGAATTGAGGATCGTTCTTTGAGACTTGGTGCTAAAGCAGCCAAGTGTCAAGAGCCTGAAGAGGTTCTTAATTACTTTCAGTCTATTAAACAAAGTCGCGATTTTGACAAATCTAAGTTTAGCCAAGATAAAAGGACTTTACCATCAAGTAATACTAATTCGAATACTAAGCAGACCATTGGGAATGATTCAAGGTTATCTAGGCCGCAATCTAGTGCATCTATAACATGTTTTAACTGTAAAGAAGTAGGTCATTTTAGTAATAAGTGTACAAAAAAGCTGCTGAGATGTAACATTTGTAAAAGGCTTGGCCATGTAACAGTCGATTGCCCGCAGCTGTCCAACGAAAATAGTAAAGATACTTCTGGTACAGAAAAGAAAGTTATGAAAGTTGATGTTGATGATACCAGTAATGAAAAATATATGATCTCGCTAAAGGTTAACGGTATTCTGGTTAAAGGGTACGTAGATTTAGGCAGTCAGTGCACGTTGATACAATGTAATGTAGCAAAATCATTAGGAGTTAGTTGGTCAGTAGGCGAGTTACCCGTTATGAGAGGATTAGGTAATAATATCGTTGTACCAATAGGAATGGCGCGTGTAGAAATAGATATTAATAATATTGTAGAGATGGTTGACGTTTATGTAGTTGAAGATGGCATAATTAAATATCCCGTGTTGGTTGGTCACAGTTTTACAGAAAAACCGGGCATTATTATTACAAAAACCACAAATTCATTAATATTTAGTAAGGAAGAGATTAACAAATTGCGGTTATTCCTTAAGGCAGATGTTGAAATTCAACCAAAACAAATGACTATGGTTCCTGTTTTTTCCGATAGAAGCTACTCTGGGTCTGTATATGTCAGGGGTTCACTAAGAGGTCAGCCTGGTAAGGAATTTTATTTATTGCCGGGGGAATACTATCTTGAAAATAGTTTTGGAGCTCTTCTAGTCCAAAATTTTAGCGACCATTTACTTTTACTAAATAAAGATACATTGGTTAGTCGAGTTTACAGATCTGAAAAAGGTTTTGAAATCAAAATGCTAGATTTTAGCAATCATGATACGATTTCCGATCTGAATTATGGCGGTCACTTATCTGATGATGAGATATTTAGATTGAAGTCTCTACTTAAGAGGTACGAGGGTTGTTTTTCCTCTTGTTTAGCTGATTTAGGGTATACTAACCTAGTACAGATGGAAATAGAATTGAACGACGCAAAGCCGGTGGTTTACCGACCTTATAGACTCTCATATCCGGAACGAGAATTAGTTCGAACAATGATAAAGGACATGATCGAAGCCGATATCGTTTGTGAGTCTAACTCACCCTATGCCAGTCCTATCCTTCTTGTGAAGAAGAAAACGGGTGAGAAGAGACTCTGCGTCGATTACAGAGCCCTAAATAACAAGACTCGTAAAGAGCACTATCCCTTACCGCTGATCGACGACCAATTAGATAGGTTGTCAGGCAATTCTCTTTTCATTAGTCTTGACCTTGCATCCGGGTACTACCAGATTCCAATATCAGAAAGTTCACAAGAGCTTACGGCTTTTGTAACACCCGACGGTCAGTACCAGTATAAAAGAATGCCTTTTGGCTTGGCGAATGCTCCTTCAATTTTCCAAAGAGTAATGAATAAAGTTCTCTCTGACTTGAAATACATTGTTATTTTCATGGATGATATCCTAATTCCCGCTAGTACATTTAATGATGGATTAACACGTTTAGAGGAAGTACTCCAGCATTTGGCCAATGCAGGGCTAACTCTCAAATTAAAGAAGTGCCATTTCTTCCAAAGGGAGATAGATTTTCTAGGGTTTTGTGTATCTGGAGATGGCATACGTCCCGGATCACGTAAATCAATTGCAATTTCCGATTTTCCTGTACCCAAAAACGTACATGATGTAAGACGTTTCATAGGACTTGCAAGTTTTTTTCGTCGATTCGTCAAAAACTTTGCAATAATAGCATGCCCATTAACGAATCTTTTAAAATCCAAGTTTGAGTGGCAATGGACCGCAGAATGTACAACTGCTTTTAACACGCTCAAAGAGAAACTCATAGAGCGACCTATAATAGCCTTGTTTGATGCGAGATTAGAGACCGAGTTACATACCGATGCATCAAAGGTAGGCATCGCAGGCATTCTTATGCAGCGAGGTAGTGACAGCCAGTTGAGGACTGTAGCCTACTACAGTCGGAAAAATTCAGAAGATGAGCAAAAACTTCACTCTTTTGATCTCGAGACGTTGGCTGTCGTTGCATCTTTAAGTCGATTTCGTGTTTATTTGCTGGGATTAAAATTTAAAATAGTAACAGACTGTAATGCGTTGAGGACGACTTTGACGAAGCGTGACCTCATACCTAGGATCGCGCGATGGTGGGTGCAGCTACAGGAGTACGACTGTACCATTGAATATAGGTCAGGATCACGTATGGCTCATGTGGATGCCCTGAGTCGTGCTCCTGTGGCTGATCACACTGATGATACTGATACACACGTGATTGACGTATTGCAAGCAGATACAACCGATTGGATTGCGACCGTACAGAGTAACGACGAAGAAATAAAACGAATTCGAGAAATTCTTCTCGACAATGATACGAAATTCGTTGCCGATGTACGAAAGAATTATCAGCTGAAGGGTGACTACGTATACCGTATCTTAGATGATGGAATTCGTTGGGTGGTACCGAGGGGTGTTAGGTGGCAAGTTTTGCGCATGAACCACGATAATGTAGGGCATTTTGGATTTGATAAGACGCTGAGTAGGTTAAAAGCAACGTTTTGGTTCCCAAAGATGCGCCGATTCACAAAAAAATATGTATCATCATGCTTACAATGTGCACACCATAAAGCACCATCAGGCCAAAAGGAAGGGTTATTACACCCTATCCCAAAAACAGAAATCCCATTTCATACTTTGCATGCGGATCATCTCGGCCCATTTGTTCGTTCGAGGAGAGGCAATATGTATATTTTAGTTATTGTTGACGCATTCACAAAATTTGTTAATATACGTGCCGTGAAGGATACGAAAACGTCAACTGCAATAAAAATATTTCATGAGTACTTTAGTTACTTTGGTGCTCCGTCTAGGCTAATCACTGACCGAGGTACGTGTTTTACCAGTGGGAAGTTCAGAGAGTTTACAGAAAAATTGAACATAAAACACATATTAAACGCGGTAGCTACTCCTAGAGCGAATGGGCAGGTCGAGAGGTTCAATCGAACCATATCTGACGCGTTGAGTACTAAATGTCATGGCAATAATGAAAATACATGGGATGACTATGTAGGAGATATTCAATTAGGTATGAATACGACTGTGAGTAAAGCGACAGGCAAGAGTCCCTCAGAATTATTATTCGGTTTCAAATTAATTTCGACATCGGAAAATATATTGGGAGACGCGATTTCTGAAACAACTCAATTAGTTAGAGGCGACGACCTAATGCAACTGAGGTCCGATGCTAAAGAGAAAATTGATAAGGATCAGGAAAAGGCGAAGGCCAGGTTTGACAAGAACAGAAAGAAACCAAAAGCATACAATGTAGGAGATCTAGTTAGAATTGAGAGGACAGTCATTGATAGAGAGCATCTAGGTAAATCTAAAAAGCTTATACCAAAACTACATGGCCCGTACCGAATCGTAAAAGCTTTACCCAACGACAGGTTCTTAGTAGAGGACACCCCACTAACTAGGAAAGGAAACAAACGATACGAAAACATAGTAGCAATTGATAAAGTTCATCCTTGGCTTAATTTTAATGATTATTCAAGTGACGATGGAAACGAAAATGATAATAATGAGAGTGAAACTGATAATGAGTAATGAAATTGATTTAGGAAGTAATATTAAAATAAAATTTTGTAGTGTTGTTCAATTACATAGTTACTACAATGTAAGGATATTAAAAATTGTCTGAATTATTAAAGATGATTGACCGTACTTTGTATAATTGTGCATTGTAGTAACTATTTGATTGTCTATATGGAATTGATTGAGATACTTGGAATGATTCGTGCAGATAACGAATGGAACTGTGACATAGTTCCGCAAAGATTATGATCGTAGATTGAAATAGTACTAGTTGTAATGAGCACAGGCTATGTACAATCAGTACAGAAACGAATGGTATCAAATAGTTGGTATCGTACAGATGATTGTAAACCGTAGCAGACCGTGCAAGGTGTGTGTATGATAGCTTAGTAATGAGCATAGACCATGAGCAATCAGTGCAGAAACGAATGATATCGAGTACAGATATCGCATAGATGATTGTGATAGCTTAGTTATGATTATAGACTATGAACAATCAGTGCAGAAACGAATGATATCGAATACAGATATCGCACAGATGATTGTGATAGCTTAGTTATGAGCATAGACTATGAACAATCAGTGCAGAAACGAATGATATCGAGCACAGATATCGCACAGATGATTGTACATAGTGGATCGTGCGAGAAGAGATCTTAAGTATAAAAAAAAAATGGTAGATCATTGTATTATAAAGTATGATTTAATAATGATGTAACTAAATTAATATATGGATTTGCTATTGTATACGTAAAAAAACTTAGTTTTTGAATATTTATCTTCTTGAAGTGAGAGGACTCACTTATCACAGGATGGCCGAGCTGTAAGACTACCAGTATTATATTCAAGATTTAGGTTATCCAATTGTTATTATTTGTACCAGTGACAGGTATCTGTCAGCTGTCATAGACACGTTCACAGTCTTGTATTTTTGTCTGGTAACATTGACAGATACCCGTCACTAAAATAGTGATCGACTAATTTATTAAACATTGTTTGTCTGTTGAGAGTTGAGGCTTTTGCCACCACTATTTTTGAAGTGTGACCGTTATTGACGGGAGCACGTGTTGGCACGAATGGTGATTGAACCGTCAAACAGAGCGTTGATATTTTTGCTGTGAGAATTATATCGAAGAATATCTTTATAATCTTTGTTTCATTTCTGAGTTGAAGTTGAGTTCCTACACAATCGTCATACGTCACATGGACGCATTACAAGACCCATCATACGCTTCTGTACTACACGCATTATACGGACGCTTCGCTGGGGAGGAGCTATGTAGAAGCCGACATCAACATCCACGCGCATTATCGGACACACAACTATCGTTGTGTCACGACGCGCGGTATTTATAGTTCGTGAAAAATCGACCCGCTCATCTATAACTTCAACAAGTGGGTAGCATAATATAATTGTGGATCACCTACCCTACATCTACGTAATAAACGAAACGAATTTTATATAAATACCTGCTCCTAAAACATGTCATTCAACCCCTATACTCTTTTACTCATCTATCTCCTGACAACTGGTAAAGTAAATCCCGCAGAAGTTTGGCGGCCAAGGCTTTTTAAATGCCAAAAACCTCCACAACCGCGAGATATGCAATCTCAGGGAATATTTTCTACAGGCCGCCGTGGGTATGCATCGAGATGTAGTAGCAGTGGAAAAGGGACTCACCCCGCTCTCCTTGTTTAATGAGAACTGGCGAAAGCCTGTTGTGCTTAACACTAACGACCGCAGGGAGATATGGCAGAGTAAGGAGCTTCACGGACGCTTTTTCCGTGCCTTACATAGGTCCGATGTAGGCCAATCAGCGTCCGTAGCCTGGCTGCATTTCGGTGACCTCTTTGGGGAAACCGAAGGTTTTGTCTGTGCAATTATGGATGAAGTTATCATGACGAATAACTACCGGCGATTTATTGTGAAGGACGTCACGGTTGACATCTATCGGGCATGACACCGTACGGGTGAATCCATACGTCACATTATCCCTGGTTGTTCTCATCTAGCTAACGAAGAGTACTTGCATAGGCACAACCTTGTAGGATTATCCATCAGCAACTTGTTCTGAAATACACTCTTGTGGCATCGGAGGCGCCCTACCCCACGTATGTGCCCCACCTAGTTCTCGAAAATGGCAATATCACATTGTACTGGGATGTATCCATCATCACTGACAGGACTATTATAGATAATAAGCCGATATAGTGGTGGTGGACCGAATCGAGAGGCGAGCAATGATTGTTGACATTACCGTCCCGCATGACGGGAACCTCGTGAAAGCCGAGAAATAAGCAAATCAAGTATCTTGACTTTGCTCGTGAGGTTGTCGACATGTGGGATGTAGACACAGCAATCAACCGCCTCCATAGACTCCTGTTTTCAACTGTTCTATTCCATGTGCTGCCCGTGACTGCTTTAATGCCGTCCACCCATCTTCTTAATGGGCTACCTCGGTTTCTTTTTCTGTCTCTCGGATACCAGTACATTATAGTTTTACACCATTTCTCTCTTCCTCTTATAGTATGCCCCGTCCACTTCCATTTAAGTTTCCTTATTGTAACTGAAACATCCTTTGTTTGTGTTTTTTTTTTTTGATTGCTGATGTTCTTATTTTGTCTGATAATCTTTTCCCCATCATGCTCCTCTCTATAGCGTTTGGGCAGAATTTAAATTTTCGAGCGTTCGCCTTTGTAAGGACCCATGTTTGATATCCGTTTGTAAGTACAGGTAGGATATAGGTGTTAAAAGTTTCCTTCATGCTAGTTTCACTGTTTTTCATCACTTCTTTTGGACGCAAGTACCTTTTCCAAGCATTGCCTATTCGTCTTTCTATTTCTTTTGAAGTGAGGTCTGACGGCGAGATTATTTGGCCTAGATACGTATTCATTAAAATATTCAATGGTGTTGCTGTTAATAGTGTTTTGGTATTTCGTATCGTAAGTCATAGCTTTAGTCTTCTGAGTGTTCATAATCAGTCCAAACTGCCGACTTTCCTCGTTTTGTTCTCCAAGCATTGCTTGAAGTTGGTTTTTGTTGGTGAAAAGATTATCAAATCATCTGCAAATCTTAAAAGTGATAAGTTGTCTCCGTCAAATTACAGTCCTCTTTTTTCTCAATTTAGTTGACGGATAACGTTATCCAGGACCACAAAAAACAACCTCGGTGACAACGGATCTCCTTGACGGACACCTCTTTGAATTTTTATTTCTTCGTCTTCACTTTCTGCTTTTATTTTAGCTGTGCTACTTGTAGCCAATCGGAGACTCGGAAAGGGTAGAAGGATTAAAAATGCAAGACTTCAGTAGACAATGGAAGGCAGGAGAAAGCATAGCATCTGGTGGTTGCCCGTAAGATCCAAAACAAACGTGACCGCTCTCAATGACGGTCGGGAACAACTGAAAAACTGCGCAAAGAAAGACGCGCGGCGCGAGCGGCCGTACTCCTCCCGCGCCCCGCCAACCCTTCAATGACTGCGGACAGCACCGAATGCTAACCCTCTTCCGTCTTCATATTTATTTACAAGAAATAAACACAAAAATTACAAAATATGTCATTCACATATTAAACAAATGGACAACTAAGGTTTTATTTACCAATATTCAAAACAAACAGTACAATTTATATTTCCTTTAAACAAAGTAAGTTCGCGTCGCTAACACTCCCCACCCCAGTGCTGACACAGCACTCAATCCACCAATGGGACAGGAGCGACGCGTGTCACGGACCGCGTCAGGACGCCTGACTTGGTCTTAAGTTCCACTACCCTTACCCGTCCGTCTTTTCCCGGAAAAATTCGCTGAACCACAGCCTTAGGCCAGACGTTGCGCGGCGATTCAGGATCGACCAGATCACCTACCTTGAGTGCCGTCTGATCCCGGTGCCACTTCTTTCTTGGCAACATTTCAGGCAAGATTTCTCGCACCCAACGTCGCCAAAACATGTCCGCTAACCTTTGTGCAGTGCGCCACTGCTTTCGTAGGTACAGGTCTGAGTCATCAAAAGAACCTAGAACAGGTAAGTTAGAGGAAGATCCTTAAAGGAGTTAAAGAGTGTACGACCTCTAGGTGGATCGCCCTCACCGTCAAGCATGTGAAAAGTACGCCATAGCGTTTCATCCGTCGCCTGCCTTCAGTGACCTCCATGGGTCCAAACAAATCCAAACCGCAGTGTGTAAACGGCCGGTGGTGATGCTCCATGCGAGCCGCAGGTAAGTCACCCATTACAGGTACCTTAGGCGTAGCTTTTCTGATTCTACACAGCATGCATCTACTAGCTACGTACTTTACCGTAGGACGTAACTTTATAATCCAATATTTTTCTTTCAGGTTGTTGACGACGGTTTCTTGGTTGCCGTGCGCGCACTTGACATGATTGCGCTTTACCAACAACCGAGTCACTCGGTGCCGCCCATCCAAGATAATAGGCCTTTTTGTTTCAGATGACACGTCCGGCGCAGCATCAATACGACCACTGACGCGGAGAAGCCCATTCTGGTCCAGGATAGGAGACAAGGTAAGTAGCTTGCTACTCTTATCAATAGTTTTATGCTTACCTAAAGCAGCAATCTCATTAGCGAAGGAGTCCCGTTGCGCCTGCTTAAACAGTAATAACTCTGCTCGCTCCATCATGTCGCCGTTGACGTCACCCGTCTGCTTCCTACACCTAGCAATAAACCGCAACACCGCACAAGCAGCACGCTTCAACCTCAACCAGGAAGAAAAACGCTCAGGATCAGGAATAGGTAAGTGACATTTATTATTATCATCTGTTGCGACATTAACATATTCTGACTGTATGTTCACGGGTTCCAAGATGTGCGGCGGCCAAGAGGACTCAGCACCGCGAAGAAAGGTAGGCCCTAATAGCCAATCGGTCTCAAACACTTGAGTATCGTAGGCCTCCCTGGTTGCGACATCCGCAATATTTAATTTAGTTGGTACATACCTCCACTCGTCACTGCACGTCAACTCGTCTATTTCACCCAACCGGTTTGCTATAAACGTTTTATAAGAACGCGTACTATCGCCAATCCAATGTAAAACGGTTGTTGAGTCGCACCAAAAGTACTTACGAGTCGGACGCAACTTAGATTCGCGAACTATTGTATCCGCTAACCTTGCAGCGAGTACCGCGGCTTGCAGCTCCAAACGGGGCACTGTAGTCGGTTTCACAGGTGCCACTCTGCACTTACTAGCTATAAATGCAACGAAAGCAGTTCCATCACATTCCCAACGCCAGTAAGCAACAGCACACATTGCCTTTACAGAAGCATACCTAAAAACATGCAGCTGTAAATTATTATAATCAAACGTACTCATCGTAGGCGTCGTAGCGCTTGTAACAGCCGTCGTAGCGAGCGAGGCGGGCGTAGGCCCCTCGAACACAGCCGATCGGGCATTGTCCGATGATGCGTATACATACATACACGACAAATAGCACCTAGGAATTTTAACATTAGATATCACCTTAAATAAGTCAATCCAGGATAACCACTTGCGGAATATTTCATCCGGTATTTTCTCGTCCCAGCCGAGATTAACACGCCATGTATCCTGAAGTAATATTTTACCTTGAATGGTAAACGGAGCTAAAAAGCCAAAAACATCGAAAATAGACATAACTACTTGCAGTAAGATTCTTTTAGTAGGTATTTCCGTACCTTTCAATATGTCTCCCCGAATGCGTTTCAAGGTTAGATCAAAACAAAGTACATCATCTTGTGGGAACCACAATAATCCGAGCGTGCGTTCGTACTGCTGTACACCTGTCTTAACGCGGTGATCGAACCTGTATCCTTCTGCAGCGGCTGAACCCAACAATTCCTTAGGAACGCTGTCCAATACAGCGGTACTGTTGCTCGCCCAGTTGCATATGTGAAAATTTCCCTGCTTGTGAATATTAATAATATTTTTCACCATTTGTATTGCAGTCTCGTTGTCCGGCAGACTATCTAAATAATCATCCATGTAGTGCTGCTCACACACTGCAGCGACAGCCTCCGGCATAGTGGACGCAAACCTTAATGCATTTTTGTTTTTGACAAACTGTGCGATAAATGGAGAACAATTTGCACCAAATATGAGTGAGGGATGATTCCGCCATAAAAACCTCAGAGCATCTTGATCCTCAGGTTGAATTTTAACTCTAAGGAACATGTCTTTAATGTCCCCAGCCACAGCAATCCTGTTCTCTCTGAAACGTACCATAATGCCAAACAGTGATACGAGTAGGTCAGGACCTTTATGAAAATAATCATTTAAGCACATACCATTCACTTTAGCCGCTGCGTCAAACACTAATCGCAACTTTTTCTTATTAGGGTTATCTACCCCAAAATGGGGCAAATACCAAGTTCTCGAACTTGTGGACTTGCAGTCCTCCATAGGCTTAGCATATCCGTTAGAAAATAAATGATCAACTCGTTCTATGTACCTTTGAGAATATTCACAATTAGCGGACATCTTCTTCTCGACACCTTTCAATCTTCTTAAAGCTGCAGGATAACTGTCAGGCATTTTACAGTTCTTATCTTTCCAAGGTAGCCCGACTTGCCACTTACCATCAACCAGAACTGCAGATTGCTCCAGCTGAGCAAGCGCTTCAACATCGTTGAGGTTCTGGCGAGGCTTGGCTGACACACCTAGCGAGTCAATAGCAAAATAATGACGAACCTGCTCCTGGATGTCCCTGAGGTGGCGTTCGGCCTCGTCCGCAGCAGCGTCTGCGTTGCAGTCGCAAAACATGCAGAGCGTAGTGCAGGCAGCTGAGGGCGTAGGCAGCGCGCGGCTACGCGGCACGCGTACTACCCCATGTACGCACCAGCCCAGAGGTGTGAGTGCAGCGGACGGCTCATTACGTTTGCCTAAACTGACATTAGAACACAACAACAGCTGATAGTTATCTTGGCCTATCAATAAATCTGGTTTACAATTTATGTTACAACATCTAAGTTTATCTTTTATCTTTAACAAATGTGGATATTTATTACAATCAACAATAGTTAAATTTTGTCTAGGCAAATTCAATTCTTTTACACTGCGTACAGAAATATCATGAACATTGCTATTGTTTACATCACTTATGCGTAAATTTACAACTACTGCTTCACATAGAAGTTCATCGCCTTTCCAGGCGCCGCACACGCGCAAAGTTTCCGAATGGCCACGGAGGCCGGCCCGCGCCGCAAGATCACTGCTTATCAACGATACGGTCGACCCGTCGTCTAGTAACGCGGTTGCACTTATTATACCGCCACTGGGTGTATGAACATTTACGGGCACGACTTTTAATAATGCTTTATTGGCACTCGCGACGTTCATCACTGTTTCACTACTATTCGTCGCTGTAGTCGTAGAACTCGGCTCACCCGGCGCGTCGCCGCCGACATCGCGCTCGCAGCCCGTCGCGTCAGCGGGTTGGCCACTCTGGGGCTTATTCTTGGTCACATAATGCAGCAACCGATGATGCGCGCCGCCACAGCCATCCACATCGCAAGCGGGTGCGGGGCAGGTTTCACTGCGATGTTTATCTGTCAAGCACTTAAAGCAAACACCGTGACGTTTTACAATCCGCCAGCGCTCCTTCCGCAATGCCTTTTTGAACTTTTTGCATTCAGTGAGTTTATGGGGCCCACTTTCACAACACCAGCACTTGTTGTCTGCAGTAATTAAAACTGCGTGAGTTGCGTGGATTTGTTTAGTATCACCTTGTTTACGGTAATCATTGGGGTTGAAAACAAACACGGATGCCTTCGAAATTTTCACCGCTTCTTCCTCCAAGAATTCCGATAACAATAGGAGTTTGGGTTTGCTATCATTGTTCGTGTGCAAGTGACTGTAGTCCGCCCATTTTGATATGAGAATGGTGGGTAATTTAGACAAAATAACAGAGATAACACTGGATCCTTTAAGATACTCGTCTTGTCCGATGGCTAATACTGCGGCAACGAAGTTCTTGATTTTCACAGAGAATTTCACTATCTCTTTATGATACTCCAGACTCATAGGTTGCATTTTCCTTATGTCATGCATAATTTTTCCAATAATTATATCTGGGTTCCCGAATTGCAGCTCCAGGGATTGCATCACGTCAGCTGGCGATGCAGCACCGATGAATAGGGCGGATACTGCTTCCTTTGCCGCGCCGTGCAGACACTTGCGCAGCCTCCACAGATTTTCTTGCTCGCTGAACTTACATACCTTCGTCGAGTCGTAGTACGCTTGCCGAAACTGTAGCCACTCCAACGGGTCGCCCGAGAAAGATGGTAGGTCTCGCGGTGTACTCATGCGGCTCAGCATGTTGGCGTGCGCGCCGCCAGAGGTGGCGACCGCAGCCAGGTCCTTAAGTGCAGCAGCTAACATATGAACTGTAGTACCGTCGGCGCTCGCGCCCGCGGACTGCGTGGGTCGCGGCGGCAGCGGCTGGTCCAGGCCTCCAAGGGGTGTAGCAGCTCGTTGGAGAGCCGGGGCCTCCAACTCCTGGTGACTGCGCTCCAGCCACCTCTCAACTCGTGCGTCTTCTTCAGCCTGTGAGACGCTCATCAAATCGTCCTTCGATTGGTGTGAACCGTCATCTAGGTTAGCCAAGTCGGCAGCTAATCTTTTCTCGATTAGTGCCTTCTCCTGTGCAGCTCTGCGTTCCAAAATTTTTCTAGCTTTCGCTAACACACCAGACTTCACAGATGAACCTGATTTTGCCGATTTTGCGGATTTTGCAGAAAAATTCGCCGCAGTCATTTTGTTGACAGCGCTCGGCGTCATGTCGTCGCTTCTTCCTCGTGGTCAAACTATTTTGTCAAACTGATTTGACCAAGAGGAAAAAAATTCCCGTTGGTCAAACCTCTAGGACAGATAACTCTTTTTTCATTTGACTTATCTTGTTGCGTACAGTGATGACTAAAATTTACAATAATAATATGTCATTCTCATTTTCTTGTTTTGTTTGCATTCATTATTGCGGTGTTACATTAAATGAATCTAAATGGATTTTAAATACATAAATCGTAAAAGAGGTACTGTATTACTGCATGATGGACGGCAGTATTATAAATTACGAACGTATAAAAATGGCAATGTCTTTTGGACTTGCAGCAACTTAAGAAAGAAAAAGTGTCACGGGTCTATAACTTTGAACGTAAATATAATATTTATAGAATTTATACTATACATTACCTTTATAATTTAATATTGTGTAAGCTTTACGCACTATAATACAAATCTATTGTTTTTCTCTTAGAACGACCAAATAGTTAAACATAAGGATCACATAAATGTATAGCCGATTACGGCAAGTACGAACTGGATGAAGCGATAGACGATAAAAAAAAAGACAACATTAACGTGTCTGCCTATTCCGCAGTTATATCGCGAAACAAAGAATACACTTAAGGATAGAGGTCTTAACTTTTGTGGGAACAATACCATCATTGGCCAACATTAAAAATACTTTATGTTTAAGTAGGAGCAAAACATGCTTCAGTAAATTAGCAGAAGTCAGTATTCCTGACCAACTACAGTTTTTTCTTCTGGCGGAATACGCAACGCAAACTTCTAAAATTCTTGTTTTTTGCTCCGAAAAAGGAAAAGTTTTGTTGGCAAAATCAAATGAGTTATTTTGTGATGGCACATTCTTTAGCTGCCCGAAGCCATTCAAACAAATGTATAGTATAATACATGCTGATATGGCCCAGTCAGCGTCAACTACGAATATAATTCCAGCAGCGTATGCCTTGATGACTGATAAAAAAGAGGAGAGTTATACTGCATTATTACAGATGATAAAAGCCCAAATTCCGCAGTGTACACCAATAAAAATTGATATTGATTTTGAAACCGCGGCCAGCAATGCTTTGGTACAGATTTTCTCTAGCCTCAAAATAATAAAATGCTACTATCATTTTACCAAAAGTCTATGGAAAAGAGCGAGAAAATTATAAATGAAGACTAAAATTCAAAAAAGAGTGGTGGGACTTTGTTCAGCTCTCCCTCTATTACCTGTAGACGAGATTGACGCTGGCTGGGAGTACATCATATCGCAAAGTCCCAGAAACAATAAAATCGAAGTTCTTTTTTTTTTTTCTTAAAAAAGAAAACGTTGCCCCACACTAGGAATTTCTTCCTGTATCGTGGGTGCGTTTACAAACATATAAACTCACATACACAACACCCAGAGCCGGAACAACTATATGTAGGTCATACAAATATTTTGAAAAAAAGTGGTTGAAAGACAAAGGCAATCAGAGTCAAATTAGAGTGGTCAGTATTTGGTGAGAGACAAAGAAGCAATAACACTGTAGAAACAGCACAGCTAAATCATGATATGAAAAAAAAACATCGTCAAATCACAATAGCTCGTCTATGGTTGACATTGCTGAAAGAAAATGGAGGATGATGACAACGAACCGTCCCCGCGCCGAAACGAGCATATTAACAGAGATGATTTCATCTATACTAATATTATAAAGAGGAAAGGTTTGATTTTTTGTTTGTTTGTTTGTTTGTATGAATTGAATAGGCTCCGAAACGGTGTTTTTATGGCAAAACAAAGTTTGCCCGGGCCAGCTAGTAATGAAATAAATGCCAATTACAATTTTTGCATAAAGAAATAAGTATCGGTAATTTTCTTGACAAATTACGCTGACGCTTTTTTCTATAAGCAAAAATTGTAAATTGGCATTTCCTTATGACTTGGCATTTTATTATATTATAATTTAATTTTTTTAAAGGACTGTACTTTTCTTAAACCATAACAGTTTGACCACAGGGAAAAACTATTCCTTGTGGTCAAATCAGTTTGACAAAATAGTTTGACCACGAGGAAGAACCGCATGTCGTCACGTGGTGCGTGCGATTGCAATTTAACTTTTTCATCTTCAACTTTTTTTACAATATTGGAAGACTCACCCAAAGGTTCCTTCATATTTTTCCGGCTCGCGCTGCGTGTGTTCATGCTTCTCTCCTGGGTTTTCGGCGGAGTCCGAAACATGAGTAGAAGAGAAGTTAGATCCGGGTCGAGGGACCAACTTTGTAGCCAATCGGAGACTCGGAAAGGGTAGAAGGATTAAAAATGCAAGACTTCAGTAGACAATGGAAGGCAGGAGAAAGCATAGCATCTGGTGGTTGCCCGTAAGATCCAAAACAAACGTGACCGCTCTCAATGACGGTCGGGAACAACTGAAAAACTGCGCAAAGAAAGACGCGCGGCGCGAGCGGCCGTACTCCTCCCGCGCCCCGCCAACCCTTCAATGACTGCGGACAGCACCGAATGCTAACCCTCTTCCGTCTTCATATTTATTTACAAGAAATAAACACAAAAATTACAAAATATGTCATTCACATATTAAACAAATGGACAACTAAGGTTTTATTTACCAATATTCAAAACAAACAGTACAATTTATATTTCCTTTAAACAAAGTAAGTTCGCGTCGCTAACACTACTGTTGTATACACTGCTTATGATTCTGATATATTTATTTTCAATTCCCTGGATCTTAAGAGCTTGCCAAATCATTTGATGTTCAAGCGAATCAAAAGCCTTGCAATAATCGAAACAGCAGTAAAAGTTCGCATCAAATTCCTTGCCTTTCGCGAAAAGTTGTTTGACTACGTGTATGTGGTCCAAGTCGAATACCCGCTCCGAAATCCCGCTTGTTCTCTAGGCTGGTTCTCATCTAGCTTTTACTTATCGACACAAGATCACTTTGGCAAAAACTTTATAAATATTAGACATCAGGCTGATAGGCCTGTTGTTGTTGATGTAATTTTTGTTCCCTTTCTTGTGTAATAATATTATTGTCGATGTAGTCCAGTGCGGAATATGCTCGCTATTTAGGATTTCATTGAATATACATACATAAACTCACGCTTTTATCCCATGGGGGAAAGCAGAAGCTACAGAACGCCACGTGCTACGATCCTAACATACTTCTTTTGCTTCACTCACATTCATACAAATACAAATACAAATACAAATACAAATATTTATTGGAACAAAACTATAATACAATTTTTGTGTACGATAATACTGCGTTAGTTTAGTAGGTAACTGTGTCGCAGATATTAGCGCCCACCCCAGGAGCGAAAATACAACTTAGTTCCAAGACAAAATTCTGGTTATACTAAAGGTAGAAACTAGACAAACATTTACAATAAAAACTAAAACTAGACATAGATAAATTAATAATAGATTGTAGCAGTATAAGTGGGTGAGTGTGTGAGTGTATGTGTGTGCGTGTGTGTGTGCGTGTGTGTGTGAGTGAGGGTGTGGAGGTGCGTGTGACTGTGAGTGTATGCGTTTAGGAAGGGTGCGTGTATGTGTATGTGAAGGATGTGCTAAGCATACAAATTAAGTTTGTATGAGGCACTCTGTTTCCTCATAAGTCAGGTTTTGGAGCCATTTTTCAATTTTCAGTTTGCACTCTCTTAAAGAGAGCGGATAGATATTTAATTTCTCATTAATTTTGTTGTAGATAACAGGACTCAAAAAGTTATAGTGTCTTCTAGCGATAACAAGATTTACGCTCTCTGTCTTACATATTCTGTTAACTCTGCGTTTTTGAGTATTGAGATTAGGGTCATATTTAATGTCACCATGCTTACGTAATAATATGCTTATTAGAAATGCTTGTCTTACAGTGGGCACTTTGCAAAGAACATACAGATCGTGCGTGGGGAAGCGAATAGGTTTATGTGCCATAACTTTTAGAACGGCTCTTTGTGCTCTTTCCAGACGAAGTAGAAGGCATTTACCAGAGCATCCCCATGCGGTAACACAGTAAGTTATCACAGAATGTGCTAGCGCAAAATACACAGTTTTTAACGTGTGAAAATCTGCCGAGGTTCTAAGGTTTTTAAAAACAAATATTAATTTTCTGACACGTGACACCAATAACTCAATCTGCTCACTCCAGGACATAGTGCTATCTATAATGACCCCTAAATATTTAATTTCATTAGTTCGCGTAATTGTAGCACAATTGCAGGTTGCAGTACTATTCGAGAGGCATTTGTGAGCAGTAAGTGTGAAGGAGGAATCAGGTTGTGATAAGAGCCGTGGTGCAAACGTTATGAATTTTGTTTTTTCTAAATTCAGTGTGAGCAAGTTGTTATTTAACCAATTCATAACATCCCGCAAGGCAGATTCTGCATGAAAGCGCACATCTGCCCAGTCACTTCCATGAACTAGCAAGACTGTGTCATCCGCGTATGTTATGATTTTGCAATTTGTTAGGGACAGTCTACATAGTCTGTTTATATAAATAAGGAAGAGGGTAGGCCCCAGCACACTGCCCTGAGGAACTCCGTAGGTGAGAAACTGTTCTTCACTTGTGTGGTTACCAATTTTTATAACCTGAGAGCGGTTACTAAGGTAGCTCTTGAAAATATCCAGTGGCAACCCCCTCACCCCAATCCGAGATAATTCCGCGAGCAAAAGAGGGACAGAGACAGTGTCAAATGCCTTCGAGAGGTCTAGAAAAACAGCTATTGTTTTAAGGTTATGATTCAAATTATTTGCAATAGCTCCAGTCAAATCAAGTACAGCATCCTCTGTGCTTTTACCAGACCGAAATCCGTATTGATTTTCGGCAATAATTTTGTTAGCGTTTAAATAACTGAGAAGTCTACTATATAAGATTTTTTCAAGAATCTTAGAAAGAATAGTGAGCACCGAGATAGGCCTATACATCTAGTCATCTAGTCTTTCTTTGAATATGTGTACTAATATCGGTGCAATAGTGTCTTTGTTTTATAATAGGAATTCGTTGATGATGCCATCAGAACCAGGAGCTGTATCTTTCTTCTGTGTTAATATTTATTTTTCTACTTCTTCCTGTCTGGATAAATCTATTTTTGGTGTCGTGGTTTGGCTTGAGTATATTTTTTTAAAGAAGTGGGTTGCCATTGCAATTATTTCTGGTCTTCTGGTCACACTTCTATCGTTTCTGTCTTTCACATTGAGTATCCATTCTCGTTTTCCTGATAGTTCTTTTAATGCTTTCCTTGCTCCGTCTGTTTTAACTCCGTTAGTTAAATTTTTCAAGTTTTTCTAACCTATTTTTTTCCTTTCTTTCCTCATATTGATGTTTATTTGTTTACTAATTGCTGTTATGTTCTTTCTTATATCTTTTGTTTTATCAAATACTGAGAAATGGTTAGCTCGAATTTCTAGCAGCTGCTTTGTTTCATCCGATAGCCATGATATTTTATTGTTTCTAGTATCCGAAGCATTTTCTGAAGCATTTTTTGGGGCCTTTTCATTCTTATTCTTATACTTTATTGTACACAAAACATAAAAACATACAAATACAATAGGACAGTTTATGTACAAAGGCGAGTGTTCATTTATAATTTCTTGCAGTTTGTTATATTTGTCTTGTATGTGTAGTTCTTTTGTGTTTTCAATGAAGTTTATTAAGTTTTCTTTAATTCTATTGACATTGAGGCTTGGGATCTTGTTGGTAAGATTTGCTTTAAAACGTCTTTTCTTAGAGATTTTTGGTTTTAGTTTAGATCTGACAGGTCTATGGTTGCTGTTAAAGATTGATTTATTTATAACTCTACAGTCTTGGAAAGCTGTACTTCGGTTTGAGAGAATGTAATCTATCTCATTTTTGTAACGACCGTCTGGAGACATCCACGTCAACCTGTTGCTTGGTCGATTTTTTTGGACTTGCAGCAACTTAAGAAAGAAAAAGTGTCACGGGTCTATAACTTTGAACGTAAATATAATATTTATAGAATTTATACTATACATTACCTTTATAATTTAATATTGTGTAAGCTTTACGCACTATAATACAAATCTATTGTTTTTCTCTTAGAACGACCAAATAGTTAAACATAAGGATCACATAAATGTATAGCCGATTACGGCAAGTACGAACTGGATGAAGCGATAGACGATAAAAAAAAAGACAACATTAACGTGTCTGCCTATTCCGCAGTTATATCGCGAAACAAAGAATACACTTAAGGATAGAGGTCTTAACTTTTGTGGGAACAATACCATCATTGGCCAACATTAAAAATACTTTATGTTTAAGTAGGAGCAAAACATGCTTCAGTAAATTAGCAGAAGTCAGTATTCCTGACCAACTACAGTTTTTTCTTCTGGCGGAATACGCAACGCAAACTTCTAAAATTCTTGTTTTTTGCTCCGAAAAAGGAAAAGTTTTGTTGGCAAAATCAAATGAGTTATTTTGTGATGGCACATTCTTTAGCTGCCCGAAGCCATTCAAACAAATGTATAGTATAATACATGCTGATATGGCCCAGTCAGCGTCAACTACGAATATAATTCCAGCAGCGTATGCCTTGATGACTGATAAAAAAGAGGAGAGTTATACTGCATTATTACAGATGATAAAAGCCCAAATTCCGCAGTGTACACCAATAAAAATTGATATTGATTTTGAAACCGCGGCCAGCAATGCTTTGGTACAGATTTTCTCTAGCCTCAAAATAATAAAATGCTACTATCATTTTACCAAAAGTCTATGGAAAAGAGCGAGAAAATTATAAATGAAGACTAAAATTCAAAAAAGAGTGGTGGGACTTTGTTCAGCTCTCCCTCTATTACCTGTAGACGAGATTGACGCTGGCTGGGAGTACATCATATCGCAAAGTCCCAGAAACAATAAAATCGAAGTTCTTTTTTTTTTTTCTTAAAAAAGAAAACGTTGCCCCACACTAGGAATTTCTTCCTGTATCGTGGGTGCGTTTACAAACATATAAACTCACATACACAACACCCAGAGCCGGAACAACTATATGTAGGTCATACAAATATTTTGAAAAAAAGTGGTTGAAAGACAAAGGCAATCAGAGTCAAATTAGAGTGGTCAGTATTTGGTGAGAGACAAAGAAGCAATAACACTGTAGAAACAGCACAGCTAAATCATGATATGAAAAAAAAACATCGTCAAATCACAATAGCTCGTCTATGGTTGACATTGCTGAAAGAAAATGGAGGATGATGACAACGAACCGTCCCCGCGCCGAAACGAGCATATTAACAGAGATGATTTCATCTATACTAATATTATAAAGAGGAAAGGTTTGATTTTTTGTTTGTTTGTTTGTTTGTATGAATTGAATAGGCTCCGAAACGGTGTTTTTATGGCAAAACAAAGTTTGCCCGGGCCAGCTAGTAATGAAATGCTAACCCTCTTCCGTCTTCATATTTATTTACAAGAAATAAACACAAAAATTACAAAATATGTCATTCACATATTAAACAAATGGACAACTAAGGTTTTATTTACCAATATTCAAAACAAACAGTACAATTTATATTTCCTTTAAACAAAGTAAGTTCGCGTCGCTAACACTACTGTTGTATACACTGCTTATGATTCTGATATATTTATTTTCAATTCCCTGGATCTTAAGAGCTTGCCAAATCATTTGATGTTCAAGCGAATCAAAAGCCTTGCAATAATCGAAACAGCAGTAAAAGTTCGCATCAAATTCCTTGCCTTTCGCGAAAAGTTGTTTGACTACGTGTATGTGGTCCAAGTCGAATACCCGCTCCGAAATCCCGCTTGTTCTCTAGGCTGGTTCTCATCTAGCTTTTACTTATTCGACACAAGATCACTTTGGCAAAAACTTTATAAATATTAGACATCAGGCTGATAGGCCTGTTGTTGTTGATGTAATTTTTGTTCCCTTTCTTGTGTAATAATATTATTGTCGATGTAGTCCAGTGCGGAATATGCTCGCTATTTAGGATTTCATTGAATATACATACATAAACTCACGCTTTTATCCCATGGGGGAAAGCAGAAGCTACAGAACGCCACGTGCTACGATCCTAACATACTTCTTTTGCTTCACTCACATTCATACATCTAGTCATCTAGTCTTTCTTTGAATATGTGTACTAATATCGGTGCAATAGTGTCTTTGTTTTATAATAGGAATTCGTTGATGATGCCATCAGAACCAGGAGCTGTATCTTTCTTCTGTGTTAATATTTATTTTTCTACTTCTTCCTGTCTGGATAAATCTATTTTTGGTGTCGTGGTTTGGCTTGAGTATATTTTTTTAAAGAAGTGGGTTGCCATTGCAATTATTTCTGGTCTTCTGGTCACACTTCTATCGTTTCTGTCTTTCACATTGAGTATCCATTCTCGTTTTCCTGATAGTTCTTTTAATGCTTTCCTTGCTCCGTCTGTTTTAACTCCGTTAGTTAAATTTTTCAAGTTTTTCTAACCTATTTTTTTCCTTTCTTTCCTCATATTGATGTTTATTTGTTTACTAATTGCTGTTATGTTCTTTCTTATATCTTTTGTTTTATCAAATACTGAGAAATGGTTAGCTCGAATTTCTAGCAGCTGCTTTGTTTCATCCGATAGCCATGATATTTTATTGTTTCTAGTATCCGAAGCATTTTCTGAAGCATTTTTTGGGGCCTTTTCATTCTTATTCTTATACTTTATTGTACACAAAACATAAAAACATACAAATACAATAGGACAGTTTATGTACAAAGGCGAGTGTTCATTTATAATTTCTTGCAGTTTGTTATATTTGTCTTGTATGTGTAGTTCTTTTGTGTTTTCAATGAAGTTTATTAAGTTTTCTTTAATTCTATTGACATTGAGGCTTGGGATCTTGTTGGTAAGATTTGCTTTAAAACGTCTTTTCTTAGAGATTTTTGGTTTTAGTTTAGATCTGACAGGTCTATGGTTGCTGTTAAAGATTGATTTATTTATAACTCTACAGTCTTGGAAAGCTGTACTTCGGTTTGAGAGAATGTAATCTATCTCATTTTTGTAACGACCGTCTGGAGACATCCACGTCAACCTGTTGCTTGGTCGATTTTTATAATAACTTTTCAATTTTTTCTGATTATTCTCGTATGCTAAGTGAATCAGTTTCTCAACGTTTCGTGTCCTCTTTTCTTTACTGTAGGGCCCCAGCACTATATTTTCAACATGTACTCTGCATCCTGTTCGCGCATTATAATCTTCCATCCATAAGAGGTTACTGCATGTATGAGTTTTAATTGTTTCTGTTAGCTACAAATAGAAAGAGTCGATTTCTATGCTGGTCGCTTGTTCTGTCAGGGAGTAGATTTGCATTATGGACCACATTTCGCCTAAATATGGTAACTTTAAATTTAATAGAACGATTCGCTCTGATATGCCTATGAATTCATCAATACATTTTTTTTTAATTTTTTTTTCACTAAGAAGCCTACACCGTATTGGCTCGGTGTGTAACCATTGTGGTAAAAAATAAATTCATCCATAGTCCTAAATGTTTTCTCTTATACTCTCTACTGTCTCACTTCACTTAAACCAACGATAAACCAGTTTATATTGTCTAATGCCAACACCAGTTCTGTCAATTATTCTTCTGATCATAGTGAATATATGCAACGATGTGTAAGGACCTAGTCTGTAGGCGAGGTTCGTTGAATAGTTTTTGTGTTGAGTTGGGCAGATTATTTGCAGGATAGTTAGGTAGTCATTTATAGTCCCCCACGGTGACTAGCCGGCTTGGGGTGCTGATCTACAGTGTACATTTGTATAAGGAGTTTATTTTAAATTGGTTCCTGGTGCCTATGTCGGTTACTGGTTTTTTGAAATCACCGATAAAGAAGATGAAATGCAATGTTGTTTGTGTTCAACTTCTTTTGTGTTGACCAATTTGGTGATCCAGACTGATCTATTTTCCTTTTTCTCGGCCAGTCTCGTTAGGTTTCTTTATTACCAATGTGTCGTGCTTCAAGTACGCGACGTTTCCCTTGTTTCGTTCTTCTTCTAATTTCGGTTGTAGTTGTTTCCTCGTTTCAAGGACGCTTTTTGAATAATCTTCTATAACGTAGATGCCTTGTGGAAGGTTAGATTGGTTTTTGAGTATAAAATGTTTTTCCATGTAGTCGTAAAGGTCACTACAATAGGGCGGCTTTTAGTGGATGTCGCACCGATTCTATAAATATTACTTATTTCTAGTTATAAATTACCTATTTATAATACCAGGCCCCTCAGAAAGTATTGCGAAAAAAAGTTTTTATATATGGGAGACTGGCCAGTTATAATGTTTTTCGAAAATATGATTATTTATAAGTAAAAATAAGTAAGTTCCAATTTCAAAATTTCCCTCCACATTTTTTGCGAGTTAATTCAAAGTATTGTGTCTCACTGAAATATGGATCTGCGCCGGGAACATTTTAGAGCTATGATTTTATACGATTTCAAGTGTCGCCTGAAACCGGATGAATCGTACGATAGACTTCAAATGGCATTCATGGATGAAGGCCCTTCCAAGGCAACCGTGTATCGTTGGTATAACGAATTCAAGCGCGGTCGACCAACTTTGGGGGATGACGAAAGAAGCGGTCGCCCTTTGACGGCTGTTACCGAAGAAAACGTGCTAGCAGTGAAAAATTTAATCCAAGACAATAGGCGAATTACATATCAGGAGATTCAACACATATTGAAGATTGGATCGGGAAGCGTTCACGAGATTCTACACAGCCATCTTCGCGTGAGGAGGATAGTATCACGCTGGGTGCCGCACAACCTCACCGATGCTCAGAAGCAGGCCCGGGTGGAATGGTGCCGTGATATGCTTAACAAATTTGAAGCAGGCTCGTCTCGGCGTGTTTACGACATCGTTACAGGTGATGAGTCCTGGATTTATCAATACGACCCAGAAACCAAGCGCCAGTCGACTGTTTGGGTGTTTCAAAATGAGCCAACGCCTACCAAAGTGAAGCGATCTAGAAGCGGGGGTAAGATTTTGATCGCTAGCTTTTTTAATTTGACTGGCCACTTGGTATCAATTCCCTTACGGGATCAAAGAAGCATTAATGCCGAATGGTATACTACCAAATGTTTGCCAGAAGTTTTCTCTGTTATAAGCAACAAGCGACCAAACACAGGGCTCCGCGGGCTACTGCTCCACCACGACAATGCACCTGCGCACACCGCACTCAAAACGAGGGACTTCCTGGACAGCACGCCAGTCAAACTCCTGGGTCACCCTCCTTACAGCCCTGATCTAGCACCGTGTGACTTCTTTTTATTCCCAAAAATAAAAAATCAGCTCAAAGGGATACAATTTTCGTCGCCGGAAGATGCGCTGGCTGCGTTCGAGCAGGCTGTAAACGAGGTGTCTGCGGCGGACTGGAAAAAGTGTTTTGAAAACTGGTTTAGGCGCATGAATCTTTGTATAGAGGCTGGTGGAAAGTACTTTGAAAAGATTTAATAAAAATATATGTACGTATAGAACAATTTTTTTTAGTTTCGCAAAACTTTCTGAGTGTCCCACGTATTAACTTTGATAAATCCACAACAAATCCAATAAAATTTCAGAAAATTACAAGAAACAGTCGTCACTGACAGACGTCAACCAAACAATTTTTACAATGGAAGGAAAAAGCTATATAATTTTGACGAGAGCAGCTGCCTGTCGCGCACGCCATCCAACCCCAGACTCGTTGCTCAGCTTTGCCTCACCGCCGGACCTCGGATCACCAGTGTCATCGGCGGCTGCAGTTACGTCGAGCTCGAGTGACGTGTATTTTTCCCCGTCGACGTCGCCAACACCTTTACGTCGGCAGGGGATAGGCCGGCCACCGAGGAGCTTGGGATCTAGGGGTCGGCCCCGTTGCCGGTGGTAGTGTGCAGCGCATGAGATGGACTCAAAGTATGAATGAGAACGCCATGCGCGCATATTACGGGTCTACAGAGGGGGAACTAACCTCACTGCGTACAGTGTTAGGATGCAGCTGTCTCTGTTTCAGGATCTAGAACCAACCGTAAACGTCTCGGCCCAACGATTGTTCACAGGCACTTGATAGGCTGCGCTCAGAAGTACTGCGCAACCAAATCGTCTCAACCTCGACACAGACTGCGGCACCGCCAGCCACTGTTGTGATCCCGCCGCGGTCCAAACATGTTAACGATGAGGCAGGTGATAAGGTTGCCACAGTAAGTAGCCAATGCAACGAAAGATTGAGGAGCGCACTACGAGTATAGATCAACACCGACTGAACTTAGACCCCGATTACCACGGTTGCCTATGCACAAGAAGAGTAGAGCGCTGGTGTGTGCTTTAGATTCGTTGCTTAAGGACATCTTTGAAAGCAGCGAGAACCTCGTTGATACCCTGACCTGAACAAAATGTGACTGGCGTGTGCCAGCCGGATGATGTCGCCACGAGTACATTTTGACGAAGCATCTGGTCGGTGCCCGTCTGTCACACTGAGGGTGGCTGGAAGTCTCCGGGTCCGGACGGAATGCATAACTTTCAGCTAAAATGGTATAATAGCACACACGCGCTACTGGCATCTCAATTCCAGTCATTCTCAGAATCTGGGTCGCTGCCGTAGGGCGGTCCCGCGGAACCCAAGAATTATAGACCTATAACATGTTTGGTTTATAAACTTCTTATATCCATCCTGAGAGGAAAAATTTATGTGCACATTGTTAGCCAAGGAGAACGGGGTAAGGCCATTGTCCACCGCTACCACATCTCGATGCATACTCACGTCGGTGGCCTGAAAGTATTCCCTAAAACCTCGCGGTTGTGCAGGGTCTTAGCATTTAAAAAGCCACGACCTCCGCACTTCCGTGGGATATACAGTCTCATAACCGATGACCGTGGGTGATGCATACGATTTGCGGTAAGCAAATCGGACAAGTGCGGACTCTCCTATACAGGGCGTCAAGTTCTGTCTGAGTCTAGTTGAGTATGCCGAAAGAGTACATCAAGACCGGCATCACCCAGCCGTTGAAGAAACGCAACTTTTCTGATAAAAGACTATTTAGTAAATTTTTGAGGCGACCTAAGAGTTCTTTCAACGACTGTTTCACGTAAGTAGCATTGATACCCAGTGCTGCCGACATACCCAAATACTTGTAAGTTTCGGTTGAGGAGAGGGATCTAAGGTGTATGGAATCCCACAGTTGTATTCCCACGGATTCTATAATCTGCCGCGCTTTACATGCATGACTGCACATTTACCCTTATTTATTTATTTGTTTTTTAATTATTTCAATGTTATTGGGGTGACGTCCTCCGGGTCTCTAGTCAAGATGGGCGTGCCCCAAGGTTCAATTCTCGGCCCTTTCCTTTTTCTTGTTTACATTAATGATCTCCCTTTTATGATGGCCAAATTATCGGATATAATTCTATTTGCTAATGATACTTCGCTAATTTTTAAAATAGATAGGAAATATACGGATGTCTTACATGTCAACGAAAGTCTTATTATTCTCACAAAATGGTTCGCAGCTAACAATCTTTTACTGAATGCGACAAAAACTAAATGTCTTAAGTTCTCTTTACCAAATGTACCACAACGTGACCTAAATTTAAATCTTGACGGCAAAAGTCTTGAAGTTATAGCTGAAACTGTATTCTTAGGGATTACTATCGATTCAAAACTGCAGTGGGGCGCGCACATTAGAACTCTTTCGGGTAGGTTAAGTTCAGCTGCATATGCAGTAAGGAAAATAAGGCAGTTAACCGATGTAGCCACAGCTAGGTTAGTATATTATGCTTATTTCCACAGTATTATGTCTTATGGCATTCTGCTGTGGGGATCAGCAGCTGATGTTGACTCAATTTTCATCTTACAAAAGAGGGCAATCCGCGCGATCTACAAAATGGGTCCTCGCGAGTCCCTTAGAGAAAAATTTAAAGAAATCGATATACTGACTCTACCTTCACTCTATATTTTGGAATGTATTTTATATGTCCGCAAAAATCGAGGGCTTTTCAAAATTAGAAGCGACTTACATAATTTAAATACACGCAGTAAGCACGAAATTGTAATACCCAAATTCAGATTAACAAAAACTAGCAAGTCTTTTTATATAAACAGTATACGCTTTTATAACAAGTTGCCAAAGTCAGTTATAGAACTGACCGATGGAAAGTTCAAAAACTACATCAAACGTGTCCTTATTAAAAAGCATATTATAAAATCAAGGACTACGTTGAAGATAAAAAATTTGGCTTTAGCTCCTTCTGCGCATGCGGCTTCCCTGGTAACTCATAAACGGAACAAATATGTGGTTGTCTCTAACTATTCTCAATCTCATTAATTCTTGGTTTTTTTTTCCTTATTTTGATTATTATTTTTACAGTGGTTTTTAATCATCTTCATAGCCCTTTGCTAAGAATAGTTACAGCACTAATAACAATATTTGTGCCACATGTTAGATTTAGTCTTTTTTTTTTTATTTTACTTTTGTATAGATTCCTTTACCGATTGTTTTGTAAATGTGTGAACATTGCAGGCCTTCTAGATGCTTGTTAACATTTGTTAACTCGTTTTATTTTCTTTTGTTTAAATAATATGTAATCTTTTTTTTTGTTTTTCGTTACGACTTATTGTCGGGCCTACGTTGTCCCCACATATCTAAGTACTAATGCTGTAACAAGGAAATATTGTAAAACCAAACCATTTTTTTAAAAGAGTAACCATGGAGTTTCTTGCCGGTTCTTCTCCATAGGAAACGACCAACCCGAACCGTGCACCTTTTGTCGACGTTTTATAAGTGCCCATGTAGGCCTATATGAAATAAAAAAAATGATTTTGATTTTGACCCACACCAAATTCCATCCTGATGCCGTCACTGAAGGTTTCTGTTACCTTCAGTAGCTTCATCAGTTGCAATTTGTTGGGGGCAAAGAGTTTCAGATCGTCCATGTAAAGGAGGTGTGATATGAGCTGACCACCTCTTTTCAACCGATAGCCCAGGCCCGAACTTTCCAGCCTTGCAGCCAGTGTACTGAGAGGATTCAGGGCTAAACAAAACCACAGAGATTTCAGACTGTCACCGTGAAATATTCCGCTTTCGATTCTTATAGATTCGCTGTTTTCCTGAATCTGTCGACATCCTGGATAATGAAGGATCGTCCCACAATGACGTCCCATACTTGACGTCAGGAAGGCGCGTAGAGTTGTATCAATTTTATACAACTCCAGCACCCTCATGAGTCATGTGTGTGGCACTGAGTCATATGACTTCTTGTAATCTATCCAACATGTCGCCAGATCCTTGCGGGAACGGCGAACCTGTTGGCTAATGGCAATTTCCATGAGAAGCAGCTCGTTCGTACCGCGGGACCCGTTCCTAAATCCATTCTGAGAAGAAGATATTATGGATTTGTTGTCAATATGTTGATTAATTTATCCCGATTTTAATCTGTCCGGAGTTTGAAAGCCGAGCAAGAGAAAGACGGGATTTAGGCATTCAAAATGTGGTGCTGGAGGCAGATGCTCCGAATGCCATGGACAGCCAAACACAAAATGTGTCTGTCCTTTCCCAATTTGATATCAAGACCCGATTGTCTACATTTTGACAACCGCATGTTTCGACCTGCTTCGGGTACATAATACAAAGGACGCATAATGCAGTTCGAAAACTAGTCATTGTTGGCAATATCGAAAGAAAAAAAGCACAATGTTCGTTATGTACCTACATTGTAAGCAAGTGCCTACAGAAAAAAAAAATTCCTCATCTTTAAACAAAATGTTGATGTCAAGATGATTAAGAATCTACTGGCAAAATGCACGACGTTGTACTGGATCTGAAACGTGGAGATGGAAGTGGAATGTTTAGAATCCAGCTTTATTTAATTAAAACAATTATAATAGTGATTTTTTTGCATACTGTGTAGTTTAGTAAAGATAATGAAAACTTAGAAACAGTGAAGTGACTAACAAATAAAATGGTTAACAGTCTCTGTAATCCAAGCGGCCGAGTGCAAGCCTCCACCTCGCCACCGAAGACGACTATGCAAATCCCAGCCCAAGATGTTATACGACAATAACGTTAATATTGTATAGTTTCCGTTATCTGTAATGATAGTAATGCTTAGGGAATGCTGTAATGATAGTATGTAGTGTGATTATAGCATTTTATTTTTATTTTATAGCACATAATAACTTACATAAACACATTGATAGACTCATGATAGCACCAGTTTAAACCTTAGTGATTTTTGGTTGCTATTTAATACTAATAATCCTGTACTCTGTTGTTTATTTACAGTAATAAATTACACAGTCTATAAACTTAGGTACTAACATGAAATACTGCCGGCTATACATGTCCTTGCTGCATTCCGTGCTTGCATTTAAATATCACACAAAAATATTAATGAAGCACGGTGCGCCTCAGGTTTTATTTCGATGTATAACCGCAGTGGCTACTCTAATGCAATATTCCAAAAACTTTTCCCTATATTTCTTGTCCATGAGCCCATGCAGGCTCTCCTTCGTGATTTTCCTGTCCAGCTCACATTCAAGTTGGTAGCGCTCCCTGATAAATAACGGGCATTCTACAAGTATGTGCTGGACAGTCTCTGCCACACCTGGATCGCAGACGCATGATGGGCTCTCCTTACACTTGAACCGATTCAAGTATTCAGAGAACCCACCGTGCCCCGTCAAAACCTGCGTGAGGACGCCTTCGGGCCGCACCTGTTGTACAGTACGGAAAGCCACTATTGCGTCCGGAAGAAACATTTTCGTCACAGAAGCAGTCTCGCCCGACACATATCTCCGATTCCATTCATCAAGCGATTCCAAACGGATCTGTCGCTTAATAAATGAAACCGGACACTGGTCGTAGTCCGGCTTCCTCCGTGACGACAATGCTGCTTCCTTGGCCAGCTCGTCCGCTCGCTCATTCCCCGGCAGGCCCGCGTGGGCCTTGATCCAGAACAAAGTAACAACTTTGCTCTGGCCCAGGGCGTGAGCCAGATTGGCACGTGCGCGGACTGCCAGGGGATGGAGAGAGCCATGGTTTGTAAGCGTCTGCAATGCTGCCATTGAGTCGCTGTACACACCATAGCTCCCCTCTTGCCGCGCGAGGATCACTTCTGTCGCTCTACAAATGGCTAGGAGTTCCGCCTGGTAGACTGTGCAGTACGCGGCAAGGCTAAGCTTGAGGTTCCGGACTTCGCCTTCATTATTCCAGATGGATAACGCGGCTCCTACCTTCCCCTCAATCTTGCTGCCGTCGGTGAAGATTCGCACCGCCTGCACATTGTTACTGTCTAGTAACTCTTGGTCTGCCAGGCACATGAACTCCAGGGGCATTTGCATAGCTGGATGAGGGGCTTCCGCAAACCTTACCGCACTCTCAATCTCCCTGTCTCCTGGCAGAAGCCGGGATGACCCTCTCCTCGCTTCATACAGGGCGGCTGCCTCTTGTATGCGCAGGTCTAGAGGTAGTATCCCAGACAGTGCCAGTGCCGAGTTCAGAGAGACAGTACGGTAAGATTTGCAGAGCTTCTGAGCGAATCCTCGTTGAACAGAGCCTAACTTCTTCCGTATACCCAACTTTTTTACAGCGGGTGCCCAGGCGGCGGCTGCGTATGTCACTATGGGCTTAATCGTTGCTGTGTAAATTGTGCGTATGACTTCCGTGTTTAATCCCCAGCTCACCTTTGCGGCTCGGGACAGCCGCTTGTAAACGGCAGCTGCCTTCTTGCAGACGTTCGCGGCATGCTCATTGAAAGTGAGCTTATCATCTATGGTAAGACCTAGCAACTTCATTCTCTTGACCATACCGATGTCGATCCCGGCCTATGGACTATGATGGTGTCTAGTACGTCATACTCAAGGTCACATGCGTTGAACGTCTGCTGCTGACACTGCAAAGGCCTACAAACCGTCAATTTGTTGCTGGCTAAGCACATTAGTCGTTAGCTGCATAAATTAAGCGTCTCTATTTAATTTTACAATTCTCCTTACCAATTATTTCCCAATCTTTAGACGTGTAATCAAAGTGCACTTTTTTGCAATATAAGTAAATAAGACATTAAGTAATTATGACCTAGTAATTTAGTTCTATGTTTATAGTTTTAAGTAAATTAAAATAAATTTTCAAAATTATACAATCTTGTGACTATTTTTAGACTTCTTATGTTAAATATTGTTTAAATTCTGTTGTCCTACGATAAGCATATTTTTAGAGCTCCGACAGCCTGTGATACAGGATTACTTAAGTACAGGCATCTTACATTATTATACCTACATTAGTTATCTAAGATTGAAACTGTGTTTTTACCTATTCTAATATCTGAATAAAGATTTTTCATTATTTTTTTATTATATAATACTAAAAGAAATTAATTTTATACATTCAAAATATAACAATACTTCAAAACAATAATGTTCTGCTTATCACTTGTTTTTGCGCCCTAGTGGTTGTGGAGCAGGACTAGCATTGAGCCAAGTATATTTATCAAGGATGTAATCCCCAATTTATAATAATGCCTGCTTAAAGAAACCTAATTGATTTCTGTGATTCATTTTTTTTTTGTTAAAACTTTACTTACTATTAACATATTTTATGAGAACGGACCCAAATACCTATTGTGAAAATTTGCACAAATGCAGAAAAAATTAGGATCAAGTAGAAACCATCTGTACGAGCAGTGTACTCTATTAAAATAGGAGGAAAGGGAATATCACAAAATCATCAGATTAAAAAATGTTATTTCTATGTTTTAGACATCGTCGTGTGTAGTGAGAAACGACTAGAATTTTATAACAATGGAAACAGAACGCACACAGAACTCTTACCGTGGGGTATTAGCACAGCAGTAACTTACGACCCTGTTCACTACAGGGTGCTATATGGTGCTGGTGACGGCTATGAGCAATCAAAAATATACATGTTTGACCTATCAACCAGAACTATAAAACTGTTGGTTTCAAGAAATTATCACACAATCCTTTTTGGTCTCGCCTACGACCCCGTCACACAATTACTATTTTGGATGGAAAGATATGGTATTTACTCGTTTTCATTAGATCCTGAATCCTCAAATGAAACGGTCAACGAAAATATTTTATTGACATTCTTAGGAGATGGTATGGCCGTGGATAGTTGTGGAGGGTACGTAACTTATGACATAATCATACACACAGCGGCACAATAAGCACAGCATAAAAATATATAACCTTTCTAGTTGACCATAGCATCCACAGCAGGGTAGTTTTTGGGGTTCCGTACCCAAAGGGTAAAAACGGGACCCTATTACTAAGACTCCGCAGTCCGTCTGTCTGTCTGTCTATCTGCCTGTCTGTCACCATGCATCTCATGAACCGTGATAGCTAGACAGTTGAAATTTTCACAGATAATGTATTTCTGTTGACGCTATAACAACAAAAACGCGGTCTCTATGAAAAGTTTGATGAAATTAAAGTGTTCTCTGAATTACGTGTGTTGTGATAGTTTACAATTCTTGAACACTTTATTTTAATGAATTTTGATGAATGAAATTAATTTTGTTGAATGAATTTTCAACAGCTAATCAAAGCAGATAACGCGTGCTTGACAATTTGTTACATTAATTCTGCGATAATTCAGAGGTGAGAAACTCGGCCTTAAGGTTGCGAGTTTGAGTCCCAGCTATGGATAGATATTTTTAACCAACTTTCCATAAAGCCTACATGTTGAGAAATAACCATCATGTTGAGAATAATATTATCCATTGTCCACTGTGGTAGTGTCTGGCATTCTAGCACAGTGACGGTGATTTGCAGACGACCTACAAATAAATCAGTACCTTACGAAAGTACCCTATAAAATAAAATGATGAAGATTCTCTCAAAATTATACAAGATTGAATAAATTTAAAACAATCGCGTAAAATGTGACGTTTTATCAGTAACTAGCACAACTTTACACTTAGACGGTCATCCACGGGTCGTTCGAAGCGATGTTGAAATAACTCACACAAAGTAATGTACCTACCTGGGCTCGTAAGTCAGGGCCATAACCACTGAGCCACCATTGCACATGGCCATATGATAATATTATTTTGTTGCGCGATTATTTTTATTTTGCGTTATATTTCCTATGGCGCAAGTTTGCTTCACCGTCTACGACACCATCGCTTGCCATCAGGTGAGATAGTGGTCAAACGAGAGCCTATAATAATGATGCAAAGGTTAATCTTGGTCTCAATGAAATATTTAAGATGACTAGCATATTTATTTACATAAACATGACTTTGTTTTAGCCCAAATTATAAAATCATAAAAATGGTTTTATGAGTCAACCACAAAAGATACTAATACAAATTATATCCTACCGCTGACTTTTGTGTTTTTTTTTTTTTTTTTATCTATCGGCTCGCGTTTGACCACTATCTCGCCTGATGGTAAGTGATGATGTGGTCGACGGTGAAGCACGCTTGCCTAGAAGTAACCTATTCACTCTTGACTTAAAGACCCCAAGGTTGTAGCTATCAGGAAACAAAGACTCCGGCAGGGAATTCCACTCCTTAGCTGTGCGTACAATGAAAGTATTCGCAAAACGCTTTGTACGTATGGGTGGGATGTCCACCATGTACCGGTGGCGCATTGCCGTACGTCTTGTTGTCCGGTGATGGAAAGGGCTAGGTGGAATCAAATTGTGCAGTTCCATCGCACACTCCCCGAAATGTAACCGATAAAAAACCGACAGACTGGCCACCCGGCGTCGATGTTCAAGGCTCTGGAGCTTTGAGGCGACCAGTGCATCGTTACCGATAAGCCTCTTGGCCCGTTTGTCAATCGACTCAAGTGCATCAAGTTGATATTTGGCAGATCCGTCCCAGAGGTGAGAGCAGTACCTACTCCATGCATGACCGAACTTGCGCTTTATACAATTTGAGCAGCTGTTCAGGCGTGAAGTACCGTCTCACCTTTGCAAGGATCCCCAACTTTTTTGCAGCCAACTGAGCCTTTGCCTCAATGAAAGGACCAAAATTGAGGGTCGATGTTAACGTAACACCAAGAAGGTCGAGATGGTCCGTTATCGGCACGGTTACACCACGGAAAGATGGAGCCGGGTGGAATAAGCTCTTTTTTGCGGAAAAAAGACACGCCTGGGTCTTAGCAGCATTGAAACTGACTAGATTGGCCCCATTCGGAGACAGCCTCCAAAGACAGGTTCAAGCGCCCAACAATGGCCTCCCGGAGAGACCGGATCTCAGGCCCAGTAGCCCGTGCGCCGGACACGTATCTCTCAGCAACCGTGCTGTCGTCTGCGTACCCAAAGGTTCCGGGTTTTAGCAGGTCATTTATGTGCAGCAAAAACAGTGTAGCCGAGAGCACCGATCCCTGAGGGACTCCGGCGTTAATACCTAACTGACCGGACGAGCAGCCATCGATAACCACTCGGATTGACCGATCCCTCAGGAAGTCAGCAATCCAATCACACAGACCACTAGGCAGACCGAAGGAAGGAAGCTTACCAATAAGGCTCTCATGCCAGACCCTGTCGAAAGCCTTCGAGATGTCAAGGGAGACACCAAGCGCTTCCCCATGCCTCTCGATGGCCTTACTCCAGATGTGAATGGCATACGCTAGAAGATCCCCAGTTGACCGATTTCGGCGGAAGCCGTATTGGCGGTCACTGAGGATATCGTTGTCTTCTAGGTATGCCAGGAGCTTATTGTTCAGCACACGTTCCATACTCTTACAGAGGATGGACGTTACCGAGATGGGTCTGTAGTTGGCCGGGTCAGCCCGACTACCCTTTTTGGGCACGGGCTGAACGTTAGCTTGCTTCCAAGCCTTCGGCACCTTTCCAGTCACTATCGAAAGGCAATATAGGCGTGTCAGGATTGGAGACAATTCAGGCGCACAAGTTTTTAGTACAATTGCCGGTATCCCATCGGGGCCACTAGCTTTGTTCACGTCAAGGTTACGCAACACCCTAAAGACTTCTCTCTGATGGATGCGAATATCTGACATACTCGTCCCACATCCAACAGGAGACGGAGGGGGCCGCGCGCCATCAGAGTTCAGACGTGAAGATTCCGCAAAAAGGGAGGCAAACAAGTTTGCCTTGTCCTCGGCGGAGTGGGCCAGTGACCCATCGGGTCTCAGCAGTGGTGGTAGTGAGGGGCGACAGAAGTTTGATTCAACCGACTTAGCCAGGGACCAAAACGCTTTGCTACCAGCAGGGTATGAAGCTAGTTTGTTCCCGATTCTGCTAATATGGTCAAAACGTGCCCTTCGCATCGCCTTTTTGCAGGACTTGGCAGCCCTATTGAAGGCTCTCTTTTTCTGAGTAACGTCACTCGCTTTGTGCACACGAGCGTCGACCCATGCCAGGTAAGCCTTGTGTTTAACTGCATTTGCGCGGTTGCACTCGGCACCAAACCATGGTCGTTCAACACCGGACAGCGCTACGTCAGAGAATGGAATGTAGTACTCCATCCCCTGCCGCAACACATCAGTGACGGCGTCAGCGCATGACGATGGATCTTCCGAAGAGAAGCAAGTGGGCCGCCAAGGATAGCATGCGAAGAAAGATCGCATCCCATCCCAATCTGCTGACCTGTACCGCCAAACCCGCCGGGTGCCTCTCGGGCTAGGATCGGGCGGTGAGTAGACGGATACAGACTTCACCAGACAGTGGTCGGAACTACCCAGAGGTGATGATATCGACACTGAGTATCGGTCTGGATCTGTTGTCAGCAGAAGGTCCAAGCAATTGGCCGTATGCGAATCAACATCCGGCACCCTCGTAGCCCCCTGCACCAGCTGGGTGAGATTAAGCGCAATCGAAAGATTTCGTATCTCTCGTCCAGCATGGTCAGTGCACTGGTAAGGGAAGAGCCACTCCTGGTGGTGGGCATTAAAGTCCCCCAGTAACACTAGTTGGGCGGAGGGGTACCGTAGCTGAGCCACATCTGCCGCCTCACTCAGGTACTGTGTGAGCCTGGTTGTCTCCAGATCACCGCTATGCGATCGGTAGACACAAGCATAGATGATCTTATCCAGACCTGTGTCCACCAGGGCCCATAGCACTGAGAAGTTAGAGTCTTCAAGGTCACGGAGACGCCGATAGCAGATGTCGTCACGAGCGTACATGCATACACCCGCACGTGGCTTGAATTTGTGCTCCAGGGTAAATCCTGGGTAAGAAAGGTACGCCACGTCCGACGGACATACGATCTGCGTCTCCGTAAGGAACAAAAGTGCTGGTTTCTCAGTCTCAAGGTGGTGATGGACTGCGACAAGGTTCGAGTGCAGACCTCGGATGTTGCTGAGGTGCACCTTATGTGAGAGTGAGTGCTGCCGCTGTTCAGCTTTTCTCTTTTTGTTCCTTGGCATTATTGCTGTGAGTGAAGGAAGGTGAGGAGAAGGAAGTGAGATGAGGTTCCACGCTGGCAACCTTCAGACACACGCAGACAGGACGCCATCGTTGGGGGACTAGTCTGGAGACTGCGGGGACGCCCGAGCCCCCCCGGGAATGTCCATCGGGCACTCTCGTCTGGTCGCCAACCAGCACGATGGCTTAACCCGGGATTTTTCGACAGTTGGCGGGGCAGCCTTTCGTGTGTGGCTGGCACACAACTTGGGCCCCCAACTACCTGCGGTCGGCCAGCGGCGCACCGTGCCTCGGATCCCGCTACCCTCCGCGACTAGACTCCCGATAGGCCTATAACAACGCGAGTCAGGCTGGTCTGCCTGCAGTGGAACAACTACCTCGACCCAACTCCTCTTGTGGCTACACCGAGCATCGTACCGGAACACGGCTAGGCCGCTTGGCGATACGTCTTTGCTCGGTGGGTGGTCGCAAGCCTTCGGCCGAAACCTACCACCAGTAAGTGTCACCTGATTAGCACCACCCGGGGACCACGTGTAGGGTAACAAAAGGGGTACTCACCTACGGACGCGGGTGACTCAGCCCCCAAAAACTTTTGTTACTCTCTAAAAGTGCTACTTGTGTAGCACTTTTAGAGAGTAACTATTCCCCCACACATTATTTTCTTATTACTTGAGCTATTTATGCAGTGCACGCAGTGGAAGCTATCAAAACGCGCGACTGTTTTCGACTTAGTTGACGAATATCATCACACCTTCTACTCATAGCTGTTTATACATATTCGTAGGTCTATCTGGAATAGACGGGTTCATTCCTTCTAAGGGTGTTTTTTTTTCAAATTTGTTCAGTGATACCAGAAATTACCCGCAGATATAAACAAACTCACGAAATTTGTCCTATCTCTTAATAGTAGCCTCTTTCAACATAATATATATTATGTTCAAACGAACTTGCAAAAGTGAAGCTCGATCGATATTATATGAGTACGTTTCATTCGATATTATAGGAGAGAAGCTAGGGTATGTTTTGGTGGGCATCGCTGTTGGTGAGAACAGCATTACCTATAAAATGCCACCAATGTACCGTATAAAGCAGAGCCCTAGCTAGTCCGAGTCATCCACGTCCCCGTCGTTCTCCCTGGGACCAGCTGATAACGCGCCGCCGCCGCCACCCCGAGTTGCAGCTGAGCTAACGGATGCAGGGCGAAGGGCGAATATTCTGCGCCTTAAAACAGAATCGTCTCACTAGGGAGGATACCCGAAATAAAACCGAGCACATCCGAAGGCTCTAAGGCGGCAGCCCCGCTATCGGATTAAGGCACAGTGGGCTAATCACCCGCTTGCCCGACAATAATTAAATGTTTCCTGAAACCGAAACAGTTAGAAACCGGACCGATCTTTTAACGACGACTTTTGGCATGAAAAAACGGTCACGAATTGCTTATTCAAAGTCAAATAAAAGTCAAATGTGTTTATTTCAAGTAGGCTATTATGCGGCACTTTTGAACGTTAAAATTTACATTTAATAAAAATTGATTCTACCGTGCATTCGGAAATGTAGCTTGTTATGGAGAAGAACGCACAAGAAACTCCATACTTACTCTTTAAAAAAAAGTTTTATACAATATTTATATAAGTACATACATTAAAAAAAATCATATACGTGAGGACGATGTACCAAGCACTACTATACTACATATAGGTATGAGAGAATTACAAGAACTAACAGGTTAATTCCTTTACTTGATAAATAGGAACATGGTTCTCACGTACTTACAAATATTGCAAACATAATATTGGTACATTACCTAATTAAACAACAACAGAACAGTGTGCGAGTCAATTTTTTAAACAAAAAGAGAAGAAAAAATAAAAATAAAGCGTTACTATAATTATGAATATAATACAAATTAACCATTTTGATTTTGTCCACACCAAAGATAGGCCTATGGAGCAGGACCAGCATGTTTCCAAGCATTCTTATTTTGAATATAATCATCTAATTTGTAATATGCTTGTTTACAAAGTGTGCTTTTAACTATTGTTTTAAATTTTCTTTCATTTAACATTAATATCTCACAAGGTATTTTGTTATAGAATTTAACACAGTACCCCATAAAAGATGTGTGTTCTTTAGCTAATCTATATGATGGTTGATCTAACTTATCTTTATTTCTGGTATTACAATTATGTCTATCACAAATTTTTCCTTACATACATAATATTTTCATAAATGAATTAGCAAGAAACTGTCATAATATTAATCTTTTTAAATAGCTCCCTAAGAGATTCTCGGTGACTTAACTTATATATGGCTCTGACAGCTCTTTTTTGCAATATAAATATTGATTCAATGTCAGCCGCCCGACCCCCCAGTAAAATACCGTATGACATAATGCTGTGAAAGTAACTAAAATAGACCAAACGCGCGGTTTCCACATCCGTTAACTGTCTTATCTTTCTAACAGCATAAGCGGCTGAGCTCAGCCGTCCTGCCAGAGATGTTATGTGAGGCCCCCATTGTAATTTGAGTAATCACTCTAGATGACAAATTGACTTTGTAAATCAAACAGTTTTCCTAGGAATCCCTAGGAAAACTGTTTGATTTACATAGTCCAGCTTTTCTCCATTCAATATGATGTCACATTCGCTACTTCTAACATTCGGCAATGTGAATCTAATACATTTGGTTTTTTTTTCATTTAGTACCAAATTGTTTGCCGTGAACCAAGTTTGGACCTGATGAATAGACTTATTCACATCATCAAGATTTTGTGATCGTCGATCTATTTTAAATATCAAAGATGTGTCATCAGCAAATAACACTATCTTCGGTTGATTTTGTAATAATTGGCGCAAATCGTTAGGGATATCACTAGGGAGGATACCCGAAATAAAACCGAGCACATCCGAAGGCTCTAAGGCGGCAGCCCCGCTATCGGATTAAGGCACAGTGGGCTAATCACCCGCTTGCCCGACAATAATTAAATGTTTCCTGAAACCGAAACAGTTAGAAACCGGACCGATCTTTTAACGACGACTTTTGGCATGAAAAAACGGTCACGAATTGCTTATTCAAAGTCAAATAAAAGTCAAATGTGTTTATTTCAAGTAGGCTATTATGCGGCACTTTTGAACGTTAAAATTTACATTTAATAAAAATTGATTCTACCGTGCATTCGGAAATGTAGCTTGTTATGGAGAAGAACGCACAAGAAACTCCATACTTACTCTTAAAAAAAAAGTTTTATACAATATTTATATAAGTACATACATTAAAAAAAATCATATACGTGAGGACGATGTACCCAGCACTACTATACTACATATAGGTATGAGAGAATTACAAGAACTAACAGGTTAATTCCTTTACTTGATAAATAGGAACATGGTTCTCACGTACTTACAAATATTGCAAACATAATATTGGTACATTACCTAATTAAACAACAACAGAACAGTGTGCGAGTCAATTTTTTAAACAAAAAGAGAAGAAAAAATAAAAATAAAGCGTTACTATAATTATGAATATAATACAAATTAACCATTTTGATTTTGTCCACACCAAAGATAGGCCTATGGAGCAGGACCAGCATGTTTCCAAGCATTCTTATTTTGAATATAATCATCTAATTTGTAATATGCTTGTTTACAAAGTGTGCTTTTAACTATTGTTTTAAATTTTCTTTCATTTAACATTAATATCTCACAAGGTATTTTGTTATAGAATTTAACACAGTACCCCATAAAAGATGTGTGTTCTTTAGCTAATCTATATGATGGTTGATCTAACTTATCTTTATTTCTGGTATTACAATTATGTCTATCACAAATTCACAATTTCGCTTTTATGTTTTTTGTCCTGTATATATATTTTTTTTGGTGTACAATAAAGAATATAATAATAATAATAATAATAAATTTTTCCTTACATACATAATATTTTCATAAATGAATTAGCAAGAAACTGTCATAATATTAATCTTTTTAAATAGCTCCCTAAGAGATTCTCGGTGACTTAACTTATATATGGCTCTGACAGCTCTTTTTTGCAATATAAATATTGATTCAATGTCAGCCGCCCGACCCCCCAGTAAAATACCGTATGACATAATGCTGTGAAAGTAACTAAAATAGACCAAACGCGCGGTTTCCACATCCGTTAACTGTCTTATCTTTCTAACAGCATAAGCGGCTGAGCTCAGCCGTCCTGCCAGAGATGTTATGTGAGGCCCCCATTGTAATTTGAGTAATCACTCTAGATGACAAATTGACTTTGTAAATCAAACAGTTTTCCTAGGAATCCCTAGGAAAACTGTTTGATTTACATAGTCCAGCTTTTCTCCATTCAATATGATGTCACATTCGCTACTTCTAACATTCGGCAATGTGAATCTAATACATTTGGTTTTTTTTCATTTAGTACCAAATTGTTTGCCGTGAACCAAGTTTGGACCTGATGAATAGACTTATTCACATCATCAAGATTTTGTGATCGTCGATCTATTTTAAATATCAAAGATGTGTCATCAGCAAATAACACTATCTTCGGTTGATTTTGTAATAATTGGCGCAAATCGTTAATGTAAACTAAAAAGAGGAATGGACCCAATATGGAGCCTTGAGGAACGCCCATTGTCATTTCAGACCCTAGTGAGTTTACGCCGTCTACCTGAACTTTAAGTTGTCTGGCTTTCAAATATGATCTAAGTAATTCAAGGGCCGTATGCCTTATCCCATAGTGCTCGAGTTTTAACAATAGTGTCTCATGGTTAACGCAATCGAACGCTTTCGAGAGGTCGCAAAAGATTCCAATGGCGTCTTGTGCTTCTTCCCAGGCGTTAAAGTGTTCTTTATTAGGGTGACGCCAGCGTCAGTTGTGCAACGCTCTTTGGTGAAACCGTATTGTTGATCATGAAAGATGAAATGTTTGTTAAAATGACGCAACAATTGGTTGAGCATTAACTTTTCGAAGACTTTACTGAGAACCGGCAGAATTGAAACTGGCCTATAATTATTGGCTTCTTTGCTATCCCCGGATTTTGAATTTATTGGAACGTACGCACGCTTAGCGATGACAGCCGACTAGCCCAAGCAGAAGCAGTAATGCTTAGCTACAACCTTCAGATACTCGGTCTGAGCGAAGTGAGGAGAAACGGTTTTGGTGACCTGAGAACGTCCGGGGGCTTGACTTTGCTGTATTCAGGTAAAGAAAATGAGGAAGATGTGCGCGAGTATGGCGTGGGACTCCTCCTTTCTAATGCAGCTAAGAATAGCCTCTTGGTCTGGAAACCGATCTCAGACCGGATCATGTGTGCCCGTTTCAACTCAAGAGCCCGGAAGATCTCCATTATCCAGTGCTACGCCCCAACCAATGCATCAACAGAGGATACCAAGGACGACTTCTACAATGCCCTCAACGCCACCCTTAGTTGCATAAAAAAGCAAGATATCGTCATCGTCATGGGGGACCTGAATGCTAAGGTTAGCAGTGTTAACACTAACCGCGAGCAGCATATGGGTACACAGGGACTTGGAGTGTGCAACGAGAATGGGGAGCGATTCATCGAGTTTTGTCAGAACCACGACCTTACCATCGGAGGAACATTATTCATTCATGGCGACCACCATAAGTACACGTGGAACTCACCCGATAGGGTCAACAAGAACCAAATTGACCACCTCGCCATTAATTCCAAATGGCGGTCTTCACTGCTCGATGTCCGCAACCGCAGGGGCGCCGATATTGATAGCGACCACCATCTGGTAGTTGCTGAAGTCCGGCTCAAGGTTGCAGTTGCCCGTGCGGCTGGAGGACCTGGCAAGATTGGAAGAAGGTTCGAGGTGAGCAAACTGCATGACTCAGACACGCGTAAAACTTTTCAAGTGGAATTGCGCAATCGCTTTTCTGTACTCGATGCTGCTACGGACTCATTAGACGAGGAGTGGAACCGCATCAAAGTGGCCTATAAAGAGACCAGCTCCGTTGTTCTAGGGCACAAATCGACTTATTCTCGGGAGGACTGGATGTCACAGCGCACGTGGAACCTGATCGAAGATAGAAGGAATCTTCATCTGAGACTGCTTGAGACCCATAACGACGCCATACGAGCAGACCTTAACACGCAATACCGTCAGAAACGCAAGGAAATCTATCGCAGTACCCGCAAAGATAGGAGACGGTGGGCTGATAGTATTGCTGATCGTGCTCAACAAGCTGCAAACTCCGGCAACTTGAAAGAGTTGTACAATGCTACCAAAACCTTGGCAGGTAACAGCAAGTCGAGGAAGAAGCCGCTGAAGTCCAAAGATGCTCAGCTCATTGTGACGTCAGAAGGGCAGCTACTTCGCTGGCGTGAACACTTTGAAGAGGTCTGCCGTCTGTCAGCTACATCGGCGAATGACGCGCTGCAAGTAAGTTCTCCACCCTCCCAGCTTCTCAACATTAACACGGAACCACCGTCAGCCTCTGAAGTTGCGGAGGCAATCCGCTCTTTGAAGACAGGCAAAGCACCAGGACTCGACCTGATAACTGCAGAAATGCTTCAAGCCGACTTACCCACCGCAGTCGACGTCCTGACGCCACTCATTGAAAAGATCTGAATCGCCGAAGAACTACCAGACGATTGGAAAAAAGGTCTTCTTACAACTGTTCCTAAGAAAGGTGATCTTAGCCAGTGCGATAACTGGAGAGGTATAACGTTGCGCTCGATTCCCTCTAAGGTTTATTGCAAGATCATCCTGGACAGATTGTCGAAGGCCGTGGATCCTCTTCTACCCAAGGAGCAGGCTGGTTTCCGCTCGAACCGCTCCTGTACGGACCAGATCAACACTCTCCGTATCATACTGGAACAGGCAACAGAATGGCAGAGGGAGATATATAACCTTCGTAGACTTCGAAAAGGCCTTTGATACGCTGAAGTGGTCTTGTATCTGGTCCCGCCTACTGGAAATTGGAGTGCCGCCGAAAATAGTCCGTCTGTTGCAGAGTATTTACAAGAAGTATTCCTGTAAGGTTACTCATAACGGCCTCATATCGGATGACGTAACAGTGCTCGCGGGTGTCCGCCAAGGCTGCCTCCTGTCGCCGCTCCTCTTCCCAGTCGTTCTTGATGGAATTATGCTTCGCATCTACGATAACAGGGGCCCCTCCTTGAAGACTTGGATTACGCCGATGACCTATGCCTGCTGAGTCATACCCACGCCGATATGCAAGCAAAGCTACAAAATCTACGTCAGGAAGCAACAAAAACGGGGCTCAAAATAAACATCCGGAAGACCCAGGAAATGAGAACTGGTGTGAATAACCACTCACCGTTGCTGATTGGCACAGAGACAATGGAACGCGTCCACAAATTTACGTACCTCGGGAGTGTCGTGTCAGAGACTGGGGGAAGTGAAGAGGACATCGCATCACGGATCGCCAAAGCACGAGCAACCATCGCGCAGCTGAGACCTGTTTGGCAATCGCGGAAACTGACCCGACGGATTAAACTCAAAATCTTCGGGACCAATGTCAAATCCGTGCTGCTCTACGGGTGCGAAACGTGGAAGGTCACAAAGGTCATCTCACGCCAAATACAAGTCTTTGTCAACCGCTGTCTTCGTCGCATTCTCGGATTTTACTGGCCCGAGACCATCTCCAATGTAGAGCTGTTGGAGAAATGCCACGAGAGCCGGATCGATCGCCAGATCAAGCGTCGCAAGTGGAGATGGATTGGCCACACGCTCCGAAGGGGTCCCGATCACATACCCAAACAAGCTTTGGACTGGAATCCCCAAGGGAAACGAAAGCGTGGCCGTCCCCGTCAAATCTGGCGTCGCACCGTGTTGGCAGAAGCGACAAGCATTGGAATGACATGGAGCGAGGTGAAGCGTGAAGCTCAAGACCGATCGCGATGGAGGACATCTGTGGACGCCCTCTACCCCATCTAGGGGTTAACGGACATTAAGTCACGTTTCATTCGAAGATATAATAACAACACTGTAGTAATTTTTATCCTACTGGCAACTTCGCACTGGTAAAGATTAATTTCGTAAGTTTTTTTTTTTGTTTTTACCAACGTTTAGGCACTAAGCTGACTCGTCATTTTGCAATTTTCAAAATTTTATTTTTTTGGGTATTGGGAGGGTGGGAGTCTTTATCTTCGAATGAAACGTACTCATATAATATCGATCGAACTTCACTTTTGCAAGTTCGTTTGATCACATATTATATTTCGACGTTTCATTCTTCAGATATAATAACAACACTGTAGATGTTTAGAGATGAACATTTTGTGAAATAAAATAAACAGATTTACGAAATGACAAGGGCTTTTTTTTCTGTATACAGGCATGTAAAGTACGGTACTAATAATAATCTTTATAGTCAATACTGCCTTAAATATTACAACATAATTTTATAAGTAAATAATTATAATAAAATTCTGTTCTTCCTTAATTAATTTTTAGCTAATAAAATCACAAAGTATTAATGTTTCAAATTCAAATTCATTTATTGCTCAACACAGTACATAAAAATACACTTCAAGATGTCAGGTGAATGCGCAGTCAACCGTTTTCCACCAATTTAGGCATGCAAAATTATAATTACAATAATATCTAAAATAATACACTGCTATAAATTAAAAAATGTAAAACGTATTCATTGTCATAAATTAAAAAATCTTTTAAAACGTTATAAATTAAGAAATAGTATAAAATGTCATAAATTAAAAAATCGTAAAAATGTCCTAAATTAAGAAAATGTATAAAATGTCATAAATTTAAAATTAAAAAGCATCCAATGTCAGAACTTAAAACCCTTACAATGTCAAAAATTAACACATAACCAATATCATAAATTAAACTTAGAATACTATACGAATGTCATTAATTAAAGAGATCAAATGTATGTTATGTCACAGATAAAATTTAAATGTATACAATGCCAGTAATTAATATTACAACCTTAAAATGTAAACAATATCATTAATTAAAATTGATAAGTAATGTCAGATTATACAATGTCGTAGTAATTAATAAAATAATAAGCAAACAAGTCGGACCCAAGTATCCACCTCAATCACACCACTTATACAGATAAATTTCTGTCTGACAGGTACTCATGTATTGTGTAGTATGACTTGCTTAGCAGTAAATTATTCAATTGTTTTTTAAATATGTTGATGTCATTAATATTTAACAAAGAATTTGGTAGTTTATTATAAATTTGTGGAGCCATTCCTGTGAAGTTTTTATGAAAAACTGCTTTTTTGTGCTGTCTACCGCTTATTTTATTTCTGTGTCTTGCTTTTTCAAACAGGTGAAAGTTTGTTTTAACAAAGACAGCCACTTCGTATATGTACAGACCAGACATGGTACTGTTAAAATGCGAAAATACGCAAACAACGGTTTACAGCTTTCCGTGCTTTGAATACCGCATATCACCCTAACACATCTTTTTTGCGCTCTAAATACCGTCTCCATATTCGTGGAGTTACCCCAATATATAATCCCGTAGCGTAGCGTAGATGTAACATATGCATGGTACGCTGTGACCAAGACTTTTTGGTGTACCTCCTTTGCGAGATTGCGTAAAGCATATGAATGCTGGCTCAGGCGTTTACACACACTGTCGGTGTGAGTTTTCTACGACATATCTCTATCTAGCTCTAGTCCTAAAAATTTTGTAGTGTCTGAGATTATTTTTAACCCCCGCCGGAAAAAGAGGGGTGTTATAAGTTTCACGTGTGTTGCTGTGTATCTGTGTATCTGTGTGTCTGTCTGTGGCATCATAGCGCCTAAACGGATCAACCGATTTCGATTTAGTTTTTTTTGTTTGAAAGGTAATTTTGTCGAGAGTGTTCTTAACTATGGTTGAATTAAATCTGTTCAGCCGTTCAAAAGTTATGCGCGTTTGACTGTTTGAATCGGGATGTTTTCGCAAGATAAATGTGTCGGGGGTTTTTAAATTTTGAAATTTTACTTGTGTCTTTATATTTTTTTGGTTTTGTCAATATTAATTTTCAAATTATTCGCGCCCATCCATTCTACTAATAGTTAGAGACAGTGGTTTATCTCACTCTCAAGTGTCGTTGTGAAGTTGGGGAGTCCTGAAACGGGACAAGGAAATATTTGAATCAGGCGATAAGTATAAAATGTCAGACCGACGTATTTTATTGATTAATGGAAACCAAGGCTGTGACGGCCAATAAGGGAAAATAATTATACCTATTGCTTCGTCTTTAATAATTTTCTGTATGCATTTCAAAATCAAAGAGAAGGGTGGAAATGCGTAAAAATAACCTGCAAATTTACAATTTATTGTAAATGCATCTACTGTCATGGCGTCAGGGTCTGGTTTCCATGAGACATACGTTTTGCATTTTGCATTAGTGCGAGAAGCAAAGAGATCTATTACTGGTTCGCCTAAAGATGCCAATACCTTCTGATATTCCAAATAAGAGAGGTACCGTTCGATATCGGGATTGATTTTTCTCGACTCTTGATCTGCCTCTATGTTATCTTTGGTATTTATGTACGACGCAAACAGCCAGATATTCCGTTTCTTGCACCACTGCCAGATAGTTTTGGTTATGAGGGAATTGAATCCCTCCCATTTTATATATGTAACTAATAGCAGTGGTGTTGTCAACGCGTGGCAAAATATTACAATTATTGTACTTTGGGTCTCGAGCGAAACATTTTAGATCAAGAAAGACAGCAAGCAACTCCAAATAATTAATATGAAAGTTGCGCTCGCTGTCTTTCCAACCACCGTTGACACGTTCGTTGTTACAAAACGCACCCCAACCAGTTTTAGAATTATCAGTAAAGATTTCTAAAACAAAATTTTGAGGTTCGGGAGGATTTATTTATTTGATTTTTTTTATTCGAAATTTACTTGCTATTTTCTTATAAAAAAAAAAACAAATGATCATTTTTAAGCCTGTACCCTTCTTCAAATTAATTTGTTAGTATTTTTATGGAATTCCTCATCTTTTTCCTATTTATCTATGCAGTGATATGATAGTCATGGCCCAAAATCAAACATCTCCTTTCGTGAGTTTGTTTATATCTGCGGGTAATTTCTGGTATCACTGAACCTATTTGAAAAAAAAAACACCTTGAGAAGGGTACATTATTCCAGATAGACATACGAATATGGATAAACAGCTACGAGTAGAAGGTGTGATGATATTCGTCAACTAAGTCGAAAACAGTTGCGCGTTTTGATAGCTTCCACTGCGTGCGCTGCACAAATAGCTCAAGTAGTAAGAAAATAATGTGTGGGGGAATAGTTACTCTCTAAAAATGCTACACAAAAGTCAGTGGTAGGATATAATTTGTATTAGTATCTTTTGTGGTTGACTCATAAAACGATTTTTATTATTTTATAATTTGGGCTAAAACAAAGTCATGTTTATGTAAATAAATATGCTAGCCATCTTTAATATTTAATTGATACCAAGATTAATCTTTGCATCATTATTATAGGCTCGCGTTTGACCACTATCTCACCTGAAGGCAAGCGATGATGTCATATACGGTGAAGCAAACTTGCACCATAGGAAATATAACGCAAAATTAAAATAGTCGCGCAACAAAATAATATTATCATATGGCGATGTGAAATGGTGGCTCAGTGGCCCCGACTTACAAGCCCAAGGTCGCAGGTTCGAACCCAGGTAGGTGCATTACTTTGTGTGAGTTATTTCAACATCGCGTCGAACGACCCGTGGATGGCCGTCTAAGTATAAAGTTGTGCTAGTTATTGATAAAACGTCAAATTTTACGTGATTGTTTTAAATTTATTCAAACTTGTATAATTTAGAGAGAATCTTCATCGTTTTATTTTATAAGGTACTTTCGTAAGGTACTGATTTATTTGTAGGTCGTCTGCAAATCACCGTTACTGTGCTGGAATGCCAGACACTACCACAGTGGACAATAGATTTCATTCTCAACATGTAGGTTATTTCTAGACAAGCGTGTTTCACCGTCGACAACATCATCGCTTACCATCAGGTGAGTTAGTGGTCAAGCGCGAGCCTATAGAATATAAAAAAAAAACATGTCTAGGCGAGTGAAAACTTAGTGGTTTAAGATCCCAGACGCCTCAGATGTTACTGAGAGCTTTTAACACAAAAGGTGTGGCAGTAGTGTTAGTATGTTCTTTTATGTTAGGTATTCATTGCTAGCGCCAAAGGTAAAAAAATAATAATCGGAATCGGATAACAAATTGGCGAAGACATTGCTAAACAATTCTGATGGCGCGCAGCCTCCTCCTTCTCCTGATGGATGTGTGACGAGTATGTCGGATATTCGCATTCATCAAAAGGACGTGCGTAGGGTGCTGCGTAGTCTTGATGTGAACAAAGCGAGTGGCCCCGACGGGATACCAGCAATTGTGCTTCAAACCTGTGCGCCTGAATTGTATCCGATCTCGACTCGCCTGTATCGCCTTTCGATAGGGACTGGAAAAGTACCGAAGGCTTGGCAGCAAGCCAACGTACAGCCTGTGCCCAAGAAGGGCAGTCGAGCTGACCCGGCCAACTACAGACCCATCTCTGTAACGTCCATCCTCTGTAAGAGTATGGAACGTGTGCTCAACGGCAAGCTCCTGCCCGACGAGCATGGCAAACCCAAGACGTTTGTGACAAGATATGATAAAATTTGTCCATGTCTTACAATTTGTCATTTATTCGAGCACGGGTCAACCATGTGACATATTTTAAAGGCGCGAGATGCCTTTCTTGTTGCTGCCCGGCGAGCACGGCCTACTGTGCCATGGCTTGAGTCACACATTTCATCGCAATTTGGGTGATAAAGCCATTTTGTCTTAAATACTAGTACCGGCGGCGTAAGAAAATTTCGTGCCGTTTATTTGGGACTCATCGGGTCTTAATTGCTAATACGGGCGCACCCATTTTGTCACAAATGTCACATTTTGACAGATGATTGAGAAAAATGTATCACTTTCGTTCGGAGGTGGTGATAAAATTGTATAATTGAAAAAATAAATATTTTCCTTCTAATTACTGCACCAAATGGCAATAAATTTATTTTGTGTGTGGTGATCAATGCTTATTAATTAATTGAAATGTTACAGGATTATTAATTAGTTTATATTATTCTTATTTTTAATTCTTATTTTTATTTTTTATAATAATTTTCTTTTACTTTCTACATTTTTAAATATTTCTTAAATAAAACTCCCAAAAAACATTTAAAATACAAAATATTGGGGCCCACCGGTATCGGGAACAGGGTCCAAGCTATTATATTTTTAAGTAATTATTAAAATTTTCACAATAATTAAATCTTTCTAACAAACACTTACTATGTTATCAAACACACAAAGAAAAATAAAGTGTGCATAAGTCTATGGTCGTGGGTCAAATATTAATTTGTTCCCAATAAAATTAAAAAGTTGTTTATTTGTATGAACGGTACACTTTTGTACGTATTATTTTATTTGGTCGTCTATTCAGATTATGTCGCACTACGAAGTCAGCAACGAGAAAGGCATGTCGCGTCTTTAAACTATGTCACATGGTTGTCCCATGCTAGCATTTAAGACAAATTGTAAGACATGACATATTTTATCATAACTTTTTTAAATATTTTCTGTTAAGAATTTGTAGTTCAAGTCGAAAACCATGAAAAGTGAAAAAAACTTAAATTCATGTTGGGATGCTGCTAGCATGGCGGTAGCAAAGGGGGGGGGGGGGAAATTTTGATTATTTTTTGAGATATATCGGACATACCGTTTTCGAGATACCATTTTGGAAATTTAGAGCGTTTTATGCAAAATAAACTAAGATACGGAGGCCCATAATTCGGAAACAGTTTGTCGTAGGGCTATGCTTCTCAGAACCTAAATGGTTTTTATGGCCATGATTAAACCGAAACTGCAATAAAATTGGAAAACTTCCGAAAAAGAAAAAAAAAAAACGTCAAGAAGTTATGCCACAGTCAAGAAAATATCTCACGCCGCCGTGCTAGCATTTATGACAAAATGGCTTTATCGCCCAAACTGTGATAAAAAGTGTGACTTAAGCCATGTTACAGTAGGCCGTGCTCGCCGGGCTGGCAAACCTAGAAGCGAACGACATTCTCAGTGAACGCCAATACGGCTTCTGCCGAAATCGGTCCACTGGGGATCTTTTAGCGTATGCCATTCATATCTGGAGTGAGGCCATCGAGAAACACGGGGAAGCGCTAGCCGTCTCCCTCGATATCTCGAAGGCTTTCGACAGGGTCTGGCACGAAAGCCTCATTGGTAAGCTGCCTACCTTCGGACTGCCCAGTGGTCTGTGTAATTGAATTGCGGACTTCCTCAGGGATCGATCCATCCGAGTGGTTATCGATGGCTGCTCGTCTGGTCAGTTAGATATCAACGCCGAAGCCCCTCAGGGGTCAGTGCTCTCGGCAACATTATTCTTGATGCACAGGCCACAGATTCAGTCTCTCCGGTAGGCCATGGTCGAACGCTTGAATCTATCCTTGAAGGCGGTCTCCGAATGGGGTGATGCCAATCTGGTCAGTTTCAATGCTACTAAGACCCAGGCGTGTCTTTTTTCCGCTAAGAAGAGCCAATTCCACCCGGCTCCATCTTTCCGTGGTGTAACCGTGCCGTTAACGGACCACCTTGAACTTCTTGGTGTTACGTTGACATCGACCCTCAATTTTGGTCCATTCATTGAGGCGAAAGCTCAGTTGGCTGCAAAAAAGTTGGGGATTCTTGCAAAGGTGAGATGGTACTTCACACCTGAACAGTTGCTCAACTTGTATAAAGTGCAAGTCCGGTCGTGCATGGAGTACTCCTCTCACCTTTGGGATGGCTGTGCCAAATATCAGCTTGATGCACTTGAGTCGATTGACAGATGGGCCAAGAGGCTTATTGGCAACGATGCACTGGTTGCGTCAAAGCTCCAGAGCCTCGAACATCGACGCCGAGTTGCCAGCCTGTCGGTTTTTTATCGGTTACATTTCGGGGAGTGTGCGACGGAACTGCACAATTTTGATTCCGCCTAGCCCTTTCCATCATCGGCCTACAAGACGTACGGCCATGCGCCATCGGTGCATGGTGAACATCCCACCCATACGCACAAAGCGTTTTGCTAATACTTTCATTGTGCGCACAGCTAAGGAGTGGAATTCCCTTCCGGGGTCTTTGTTCCCTGATAGCTACAACCTTGGGGTCTGTAAGTCAAGAGTGAATAGGTTACTTCTAGGCAAGCGTGCTTCACCGTAGGCCACATCATCGCTTACCATCAGGCGAGGTAGTGGTCAAACGCAAGCCTATCGATAATAATAAAAAAAAAACAGATTTACAAGAAAATATACATTCAGACGTCAATTAAAAATAAACGACCATTACTAAGTGCCGCTACTTTGCCGTTGTGTGTAGTTTTATGAATAAGAAAAAATCGTTTTGAACTTTGTGAATATTTATATTTATTGACATATTACAGGTATATTTACTGGACAACAACGTATGGGATAGAGAGGGCTCGGTTCGATGGATCGGAGAGAGAAGTTTTGTACAATAATACTTATAATCGAAATGGATTGGTCATCGACCAACAGACACAGAAAATGTACTGGATTGGGCACAAAAATGGCATGCCATCTATTGAAAGCGCTGATTTGAAAGGAAAAAACAGAACAACAAAATTAATTATCGAATATGGAAGTTATGCGTCTTCATTGGCCGTATCAAAAGAGTTCATTTATTGGGCTATGGTTTCCCATGGGGGCATAGATGAATTCTCAGCAATTCATGATTCGGATATTTTGCTATTACCAAAAAATATGCCAAGTGTGAAAGCAAAATTATTTAAAATAGACACACGCTGTTTTACATGGTTTTGTCAAAATATAGCAGCCAAGTATACCATCAAGGATCAAATTGAAAATAATCAGAATTGCGAAATTCTAAAGAGTCTGATACCTGACTACTCAGAGCCAGATTTTTCAGATGTATCCGTGCTTTGTGTCCACGGTACGAAAGCTAGTGGAGAGTCTCGTTGTAAATGTATAGAGGGATACAGCGGTGACAGATGCGATATTCGAAATTGTCATAAATATTGTTTTCAAGGAAAATGTAGTATCAGTGCCACGGGACGACCTAAATGCAGGTAAAAAAACATCTCTTAATGAAATAGCGAAAATAATTAAACTCGTTGGACTACTGTCACGTTAAGCAACGCAAAGATGAGTAACCGATCGTTATCCTTTAGTGACCTCTCATCACGAGGTACACTCCTCAGTAGGCATCTCGTAAGCTCTGGCAGTCACTTGTCTGTCAGTCATGTAAAGTACCTACCTATAAAACCGTGATAGTTCAGAATGATGCTCATTATTTTCAATAGATGGCAGGATTCGGCATTCAGCATTACAATACTCATAATTTTGATTCCATTCAGAATATTCTCCTCCAAAGATGTCATGTCTTCATGTCTCGGTACATACGTGACTTCGTAGATTTAGTTTTTACGTACCCCGTAAGAAGAATAAAAAGTATTTAGTAAAATTAGGTGTTTTGTTTACCGTATGTGATCCTAATTAGCAACACTATCAGAAGGTGTAATAATTTAGCTTTTTTTTCTAAACTCAACGGGTTCGATTCCTGGCTAGAAATATAGATTTTTCAGAAATTCAATGATGATGTAACACCTTTACAATCCATAAAACGCTTATTTGACTTTAACAAAATCTGATTCCAACTTTCACAATGCTTTGGGAATGTTCACTTAATCCCAAACACATTTTCTAAGAGTTTTAACAAAGTGGCCCTCACACCACACGCACATGTTTAAGTTTGCATCAAAATTGGGCCCGAGAGTCCTTTGAGTGTTTTTCGTATTTTCTCATAATATCCGATTTGACCATCCACGCCCACTTGGAAATCACACGCCATATAATACGTGACTTTTAAATCAGAATTTCAGGGTTGAGCCTTAGTAAAATCTGTTCATATTCATAAGTAATTTCACCCCATTAAACCTTCGCTAATCAATTAAAAGTCATCCTGTAAAGCGCACGTTGCCAAGAAATTAAATTATTTATTCAAACTACCTGGTCGAATGTGAAACCGCAGATTGCACAAAGAAATACCGTAACACACCAGCACAATGCGCCCTTTGCCAAGGGGCACATCCGGCCAATTATAAAGGATGCGAAGTCTACAAAAAGAACCTAGAAAGACGTAGGGCAAGAACTACAATGTTCAAGGGTAAAACACAAAAGGTGCCAAGTAAAACTATTCTCATATATACTCGATAACATCTTAAAGAAACGCAAGAACAACTGCTCTACTCTGATATATTGAAAAAGGAAAAAATCGAACCATCAAATACAACCAGCATAAGCAGTAAAATAGAAGAGGTAATAATCAAACCATCGCAAAAATTCCACATGATCGTACAACACATTAGTCTTATGACTCCTGAGAGTGGGCACTTGGCACATCGGCGGTCTTGCTCCAAAAAAAGGCTGAATTAGAACTATTAATAACACCAATATTACATACAAGTGAACTTGACATAGACTTAAGCCGAAATTGTATTGATTGTTTTGCCTTATGATTTTAAATAAATATATTATTATTATACTGGGGCTCAATGCTAACAACAACAAGAGGCAGGCAACTAAAACTAAGCTTTGATGAAAACAACCTAAACTGTATCTCATCACGTGAACCAACCTACTGGCCCACAAATCCAAATAAAAAAAGTTAATTTAAAAACAAATACCCGACTGCTTAAGAAGCGCAATAAAAAGCTGTGTTGGGTTCTCTATGGCTAGGATTCGAAAACTGCCGCCTCTTCACTGGGAGCCCGCTAAAACGGACGTTAACGCGCGCCGCCGCATAAACCTGTGGCACCACTGTCGCCAAAAACTGTGATCGCGCGTTCGTTGCTCCGTATAAAATTAATCAGAAAAACTAGTGAAAACACTTAATCGGCCCCAAAAACGGTGCTGTTCTACAATATCATTGACAGTGAGTGCTCTGTGCTGATATTCCTGTCCCGGGACACGCTGGGTTCCTGGATAAAACTGGTGAGTTTTTCGTAGGGATTCTAGCCATACATTTTTCAAATATTCAAGTTTTAAAAGCTATCGAATCACACATGCTGTAAACACAAAAACTTCGTGTTCACAACAAAAAAATCGTGCTGTGCAGTTGGAGGATACAGATTCGCGAACTGGCTGACTCCCTGATTTTCCAACTGCACAGCACGTTTTTTCTTGTTTACAGCTTTTTAGTGCGCTTCTTAAGCAGTGGGGTTTTTTTTATTTTTAAATTAACTTTATTTACTAACACCTTTTTAGTTATCATTTTTTTGTCGATTTACTTTTAAACATATAAGTGGTATACAGGATGGGCTAGGAAGAAAAAAAACTCACACAATATGACGCACAAAAACCGCCATGTTTTTATTTTTTTACTTTTACTTGAACGGTCAAGACGTATCTAACGATGTCTTAATTATATTAATCAGTTTAGCGGTTTCAAAGATAAGAGGTAATAAAGAATATTACATACATAGAAATAAACAAACATACAAGATACGCGCGAAAAACATAAGCCTTTCCTTGCAGTCGGGTAAAAAACCAGATTTGTTGGACTTTTCCGTGATAATAGGACTCTCGACAAATTACATGAAAGCTGAAACCTGCCCAGACAGTAGTTCTGACCTCACTTCTGTTCTCCTAACTATGTTTTAGTACCTCTAGCATTAGCTACGAGTGGCCTGATACCTTGTAAAATAATCTCACTGATTGAGAAAGCTTCAGAGAGAAGTATTGATGAAAGAATCGAGATAAAAGACTCCTTGAAAACACCTGACAAGATAGACGACGCAACCTAATACTTTACTTACCTTATACAAAAGGCTTAACACTAACAACACTCCTTAAAAATGAAAGATAGTTGCCAAGCGGATGGGAGCGTACCTCTCGAGATCAAACGCAAAATACTAGAAAAGAGAAGATTACGTAGGATATGGAACTAAGACTGCACTTAGCAGTCTTAGTTACATTCCAAAGCTGTTAAAGAGCTGAAAAACTCAATAGATACGTGGGACACTCAGAAAGTTTTGCGAAACTAAAAAAAATTGTTCTATACGTACATATATTTTTATTAAATCTTTTCAAAGTACTTTCCACCAGCCTCTATACAAAGATTCATGCGCCTAAACCAGTTTTCAAAACACTTTTTCCAGTCCGCCGCAGACACCTCGTTTACAGCCTGCTCGAACGCAGCCAGCGCATCTTCCGGCGACGAAAATTGTATCCCTTTGAGCTGATTTTATATTTTTGGGAATAAAAAGAAGTCACACGGTGCTAGATCAGGGCTGTAAGGAGGGTGACCCAGGAGTTTGACTGGCGTGCTGTCCAGGAAGTCCCTTGTTTTGAGTGCGGTGTGCGCAGGTGCATTGTCGTGGTGGAGCAGTAGCCCGCGGAGCCCTGTGTTTGGTCGCTTGTTGCTTATAACAGAGAAAACTTCTGGCAAACATTTGGTAGTATACCATTCGGCATTAATGCTTCTTTGATCCCGTAAGGGAATTGATACCAAGTGGCCAGTCAAATTAAAAAAGCTAGCGATCAAAATCTTACCCCCGCTTCTAGATCGCTTCACTTTGGTAGGCGTTGGCTCATTTTGAAACACCCAAACAGTCGACTGGCGCTTGGTTTCTGGGTCGTATTGATAAATCCAGGACTCATCACCTGTAACGATGTCGTAAACACGCCGAGACGAGCCTGCTTCAAATTTGTTAAGCATATCACGGCACCATTCCACCCGGGCCTGCTTCTGAGCATCGGTGAGGTTGTGCGGCACCCAGCGTGATACTATCCTCCTCACGCGAAGATGGCTGTGTAGAATCTCGTGAACGCTTCCCGATCCAATCTTCAATATGTGTTGAATCTCCTGATATGTAATTCGCCTATTGTCTTGGATTAAATTTTTCACTGCTAGCACGTTTTCTTCGGTAACAGCCGTCAAAGGGCGACCGCTTCTTTCGTCATCCCCCAAAGTTGGTCGACCGCGCTTGAATTCGTTATACCAACGATACACGGTTGCCTTGGAAGGGCCTTCATCCATGAATGCCATTTGAAGTCTATCGTACGATTCATCCGGTTTCAGGCGACACTTGAAATCGTATAAAATCATAGCTCTAAAATGTTCCCGGCGCAGATCCATATTTCAGTGAGACACAATACTTTGAATTAACTCGCAAAAAATGTGGAGGGAAATTTTGAAATTGGAACTTACTTATTTTTACTTATAAATAATCATATTTTCGAAAAACATTATAACTGGCTAGTCTCCCATATATAAAAACTTTTTTTCGCAATACTTTCTGAGGGGCCTGGTAGCTTAAATAATGCCAAACTGCAAAATAAATTGGTAAACCTAACTACTACAAACTCGACAGAATACTTTCTCTGAAAGTTTACAAAGGCGTTAAACAGGCCACAGCAATATAAATGACCCATTAGAACTCACTCTGGCTGGACTAGGACAAGTAAAGAAAATACCAACATGTTTGCAAAACACCTAGCTGCCAAATTTACACCTAATGAAGGAAACAATACGGAAGTCGAAAACAAGCTCGAATGTATACCTGTACAGCCCAAAAACACTAGTCACAGTTGGGAACTGAAGAGAACCATAAATAGACGTCGCCGTCCAATATCCATCCTGCCAATTCTCTCCAAAGTCCTCAAGAGTATTGTTCAGAAGCAACTATCCTGTTACTTATCCTCTAATAGCCTGCTGAGTCCTTACCAATCTGGATTCAGACCTGGCCATAGCACCGTTACGACTCTAGTCAAATTTCCTATGACATACGACTGGCTATGGACAGTAAATGTCTATAACTATATTGGTTCTACTGGACTTCAGCAGTGCTTTTAACTCAGTTGACTTTGACATTCCCTTAGGAATCCTTTCCTCCCTTAATGTCTCTGCTCCGGTAATTGAATGGTTCAAATCTTATCTCTGGGGTCGCTCGCAGTCTGTTCGATCTGATGAGGATTCCTCTGAATGGTGTGAATTGGCTGCGGGTGTTCTTCAAGGTGGTGTTCTCTCTCCTCTTCTCTTCTCAATTTTTATAAATGCTATCTCATCACTAAGGTCCTAACTTCTAACTTTCATCTCTATGCAGACGACTTGCAGTTGTATCGCCATTTTAAGGTAGGTGAACTCACCGAGTCTGTGGTAGCCACCAATGATGACCTTGAAAATATCAACAAGTGGACTCAGTCCTTTGGACTCCTCCTGAACCCAACTAAATCTCAAGCGCTCGTTATTGGTGGCAGATACATGCTCAATCTATTGGATCCCCAGTCTCTTCCAGTAATATATAACTCAGTGCCTATATACTACTCCAAAACCGCGAAAAACTTGAGCGTCCATATAGACACTAACCTCTCTTGGGAGGTTCATATTGCTGATGTGAGTAAGAAGGTCTTCTACTCTTTTCAGTCTCTTAAACGTATCCAAAAATTCTTACCATTTCACACTAAGGTCACTCTTGCTCAATCTCTTCTTCTACCGCTCATAGACTATGCGGATGTCTGTTTTCTAGATGCAACGGAGGTACTCCAAACAAACTCGAGCGATTGCAGAACTTGTGCATCCGCTTTATTTTCGGCCTCCGCAAGTACGAACGTGTGTCGGAATTTCGGACCTGATTGAAGTGGCTGCCGATTCGGGCGTCAACGAGATACCCATATCCCTTCTCTATACTATCCTGCACAATCCTACTTCTCCCCAATATCTACGCGAACGGTTTGAGTACCTCGTCCCGAGGGGCAAACCTTGTCACACGGCCACTTCGCTACTCCTTCGTACTCTACGTCACACTTCCAGCCGTTATGATGGCTCTTTCTCTGTAACTGCAGTGCACCTCTGGAACTCTCTCCCACACTCCCTACGCGATAGCCCTTCTCTCGATGTCTTCAAAAGGAAAATTAAAGAGCATTTCCTATTAACGCAATTTAAGTAGATATATATATTTGTATTTATATATGTATGTATATATTTATGATTTATTTTATGATTATAATTATGTTATTTTAAAATTGTACACTGGATCCTACACTCTTTTGTCATCATTCTCCTTTACTCTAGGGTTTGCTGTCAGAGAATTCAACATTGAGTTAAGCTGGCCTTTGTACATGTACTTTATTATCACATTGTATAAAATATTGTTTTTGGTCTACAATAGCTTCGAGTACAATATTTTCCCAGATTATAGAAGGTATCCATAGAAAAAATTATACAAATCCAGCCAATCCCCCGGTAGATGCGTCATCGTATAGACCTATAAGCCTCTTGCCTGTGCTGTCCAAAATGTTTGAGAGGAGTCTCCTGAGCAGAATATCACCCATACTCAGCAAAACCTGGTAATACCTCAACACCAGTTTGGTTTCAGAAAACAATATTCTACGGTAGAACAAGTGCATTGGGTGTATGATAAGACAAGACAGTCCTTCGACAAAAAAGATTACTGCTCCGCTGTATTTTTGGATATCCCAGCAGCATTCGACAAAGTATGGAACAAAGGCCTCCTCTATAAAATAAAAATGTCTCTACCGCATAGTTACTACCTGTTGATGGGGTTATACCTAACAAACAGAATTTTCCAGGTGAGAGAGGACGGAGTGCTGTCCGTTATACAAAATATAATGGCGAGAGTTCTACAGGGATATGTTCTTGGCCCTGTATTATATAACATTTACACTGACTGACTAACCTCCCAGACACTCAAGGGGTAACTACGGCTACTTTTGATGAAGACACTGCAATTCTCGCTAGCAGCAAGAATCCAATCACAGCATCCGCCGTCTTTCAAAATAGCTTTGATAAGTTTGACGAAGGGATCCTGAAATGGAGAACCAAAGCCAGCACAACTAAATCCGTACATATCACGTTTGTGCTTAGGAGGGGACGCTGTGCTCCGATAAAAATGGGTGACAATGTTCTGCCACAGAGTGACTTTATCCGATACCTCGGTATGCATCTGGACAAAAGGGTGACTTCAAAAAAACACATCAAATCAAAATGAGACGAGCTGAACATGCGGTTCAGAAACAAACATTTATTGGCTGATGGCACGTAACTCCAAACTATCGATCGACATCAAACTACTGATATACATAATGATCCTAAAGCCGATATGGATGTATGGCGCATAGTTGTGGGGAAATGCTAGCGATTCCAATCTAAACATAATGCAAAGGCTGCAAAATGGCATCATAAGAACCATTTCAAATGCACCATGGTTCATCAGCAACACAGAGATCCTCTCTCAGAAAGCTCTGAGCATAAGAACTGTTAAGGTGGAGTTAAAACTAACATGGAATAAATATAAAACACGACTAGATAATCACCCAAATGACTTAGCTTCCGTGTTAGCAACTATCAGCTACACTAAACGACTGAAACGCATGATAAATAGAAACTTGGTGACAGATGGTGAAAGATGAGGGACCAATCAACTGATCAATAATATGAACAACTAAAGCATCGTATAAAAACGCTACCTGCATCTATCAGCGTGTAACCAGAGCCACCGCACCTCTTGACTTGCTTTCAATATCTCGCAATAGCAAATAGATATGAATAGTTGAGCATTCTCTTCAGGAATAAAGTTGCTTATGCCTTGGGCTAGCTTGAATCACTCGCTGCATTGCATTCAGGAGTTGAGTATTTAAGATCCTTTCCTGATGTCGCGACGCAATTTAAATTGCGAATAAGCGATCTCAGTCGGATATCGCAGATCGCCACGGTATCAAATTGCGTGTACATCCTCATGACAGGCGACATCGGTTCAAATGTACGGGGCTCGTGAACGCTCGTCTTTTGCTTCGACTGCCCTGTCCCGAATATCGAGAGCGATTTCGGTCGCGCAACTATTCATAAACTGCTTAGCCTTTTCCAAGTATGTAGGGATCCACTTCCAGTCTTACCTGATATAGCTACTTTATTGACTGCCTATCTGAATCCAAAACCCCAGTAACTGGGTAACAATGAAGCCCTTGGCAAGACTGGTTTGGTTAATGTAAAGCAGTGTTATCCGCGAAAGTAGCAATAGTGATCCCGGAGCTTTGTGGTAAGTCGGAAGTAAACAGAGTGTACAGTACAGGTCCGAGGACCGAGCCCTGTGGTACTCCTGCGGATATTTCATGGAGTCCCGAGGTAGATTGGTTTTCTCTTCATCATATCAGCCGAAAGACGTCCACTGCTGGACATAGGCCTCCCCCAAGCGTCGCCACATTGACCGGTCCCGTGCGTCTCGCAACCAGCGGATCCCCGCAACCTTCACGAGGTCATCGGTCCACCTGGTGGGAGGCCTTCCAACGCAACTTCTTCCAGTTCGCGGTCGCCACTCCAGAACCTTTCTGCCCCATCGGCCATCCATTCTGCGAGCAATGTGCCCTGCCCACTGCCACTTAAGTTTGGCAATTCTTCGAGCTATGTCGGTAACATTGGTTCTCTTACGGATCTCTACATTTCTGATTCGATCACGCAAGGAAATGCCGAGCATAGCCCTCTCCATTGCCCTTTGAGTGACTGTAAGCTTTCTCATGAGGCCCATTGTAAGCGACCACGTCTCAGAGCCATATGTCATCACTGGCAACACACACTGGTCATAGACTTTTGTCTTGAGACACTGTGGTAAGTTGGACGAGAAGACACCGCGCAACTTCCCGAACGCTGCCCAGCCGAGTCGGATTCGACGGTTTATCTCTCTCTCGAAGTTGGCCCTACCCAACTGGATCGTTTGTCCCAGGTAGACATAGTCGTCCACAACTTCGAGTGTAGAGTCTCCAACTTTGATAGGAGTGGGTGTAACATGGGCATTCAACATCACCTTTGTTTTGTCCATGTTCATTTTAAGACCCACTCTTTCGGAAGCTCTACTGAGGTCATCGAGCATTGTATTGAGGCTCCCCATGGTCTCAGCCATGACCACTATGTCGTCGGCAAACCGAAGATGAGTGATGTACTCGCCATTAACATTGATGCCTAGGCCCCTCCAGTCCAGAACCTTGAATACATCCTCCAGCGCAGCAGTGAACAGTTTCGGAGAAATGACATCTCCCTGTCTCACGCCACGCTGGAGAAATATTGGTTTCGAGGTCTGATCCTGAAGACGGACTGACATGGTGGCGTTTCTGTACAAACACTTCAACACTTCAATGTACCGGTAGTCGATCTGGCACCGTTGGAGAGACTGCAGTACAGCCCAAGTCTCGATCGAATCGAAGGCTTTCTCGTAGTCCACAAACGCTAAGCAGAGAGGCAGGTTATACTCTTCGGTCTTCTGTATAACCTGCCGCAGCGTATGTATGTGGTCTACGGTGCTAAAGCCTTTTCGGAATCCGGCTTGTTCGGGAGGCTGGAAATCGTCAAACCTGCGTGCGAGACGATTCGTGATGACTCTTGAAAACAACTTGTAGAAATGGCTAAGAAGTGAGATGGGCCTATAGTTCTTCAGCCGGGCATTGTCACCCTTTTTGAAGAAGAGGACCACCACACCCCTGCACCATGCCTGTGGCGTATTGCCCTCGAGTATGACGGAATCAAACAGCTTCTGAAGGGCCTTAAGGACCGGTTTTCCACCCGCCTTCAGGAGTTCAACCGTGATTCCGTCGTCACCCGGCGCCTTGTTGTTTTTGAGCTGTTTCAGAGCCATCCTAATCTCGTACAGGCTGACGTCCGGGATATCTTCGGTATAGTGTCGGGTCAATCTAGCTCTTGGGTCGTTTGCTAGATTCGCAAAGGGTTTACTGGTTGACGTATACAACTGCCCTTAGAAACTCTCGATCTCCCTCAGAAGCTCCGGTTTGGCGGATACAATCGTGCCATCATCGGTCTTCAGTTTTGTGAGCTGGCTCTGCCTAATAGATAGATCTCTTGCAAAGACCTTGGAGCCCTTATTCCGCTCGATAGCATCTTTAATGCTTTCGCTATTAAAGCGGCGGAGGTCGGTTTTCAAGGACTTTGAGATCCGTCTATTTAGCTGCCGGTATTTCACCGCATCGTCTGAAGACTGCAGGATCATCTCACGCCTCTCCTTCATTAGCTTGAGAGTAGGATCAGAGAGCTTTTTATTTCTATATGTACGGCGGGTTTTAAAAAACTTAGACCCGACCGTATGGACAGCTTCCACGAACCCATCGCTGTATTCGTCCACGGAGCTCCCTAGGCACTCGAAACGATTCTGGAGTTCGAGCTGAAAGGTTTCGGGGTTTTGGATCTGGATCTGTGCTGGACGGAGCGTGGACTTCATCAGTCGAGACCTTTCAAGCATGATATGAATCTTACCATACGGTGATCGCGCCCGGTTTTCACCGAATTGATCACAGAGACATCATTGAACATTTGCTTCTTGGTTGACATGATGAAGTCGATCTCGTTTTTAGTTCCACCATCGGGGCTTTGCCATGTCCACTTCCTGTGCTCACGCTTTCTGAAGAAGGAGTTCATCATATAGAGGCCTTCCTTCTCCATAAAACTGGCCAGTAGGTGACCCCGGTGGTTCCGACGTCCAACTCCAAATTGCCCCACTTGCAGCTCATCCTCGTCTCGTTTGCCCAGTTTTGCGTTGAAGTCCCCCATGACAACGGTGAAGTAAGTTTTGAAACCATGCATGGCTTTAGAGATATCCTCATACATGGTCTCTACCTCGTCGTCGGGGTGTGCCGAGGTTGGGGCGTAAACCTGTATGACCTTCAGCGAATATCTTGAGGATATTCTGAGTATAAGGTACGCCACCCTGGTCGACACACTCTCGATCTTCACCACGTTATTCATAAGGGACTTGTGGACGATAAACCCGACACCACCCTGGGACTGCCGGTCACCCTCTCGGAAATAGAGCAGGTTACCAGATTTGAGGATTATCGTGTCCTCCCCCTCTCTTCGGACTTCAGATAACCCTATAATACTCCATCGTAACCTGCACAATTCTTCCTCGAGTTCGGCTATCTTCTCGTCGGTCCGGAGTGTTCGCGTGTTGTACGTTGCCAGGTCCAGTCGTCGGTGTTTATTGGGGTAGCCGGGTCCACTCCGGAGATTCTTCGCACCCCTTGCCACGTCATCGCCTCGACCGCTACCGTAGTCGAGGGTAGACGGGCTGCCGGGCACTCGGGGCCGTTTTTTAACTGTGCTATTCATGGTTTGGGGGGGTTTGCCGCAATCGCCACGCTTGGCAGGCGGGTTGGCGATCGCAGTTTGTTATTAAAGTGCACAGAGAACGCTGCTGCCCATTCTCTGGTGTTTCCCTTAGTCGCCTCTTACGACACCCACGGGAAGATATGGGATGGTGAAATTCTTTACGTCCGTCACCATACGGTTTTCTCTTACTTGAAATATTTTGTTACTGATGTAGGATTTTAGCACTCCATAGAATGTACGTGGTAATAAGGATTTTATTTTGAAGAACAGATCTTTGGGGCGAGACTCCGTCGAAGGCCTGTTGTATATAAAGAAAGGTAGCCAAGCAGTATTCCTTTTCCTTAAATGTTTTTCTGACTGTCCTGCACATTCTATGGACTTGTTCTATGGTGGCATGTTCTTTTCGAAAGCCGAATTGGTGATCTGGGACTATAGTTTTCTCATTGAGAACTGGTAACATTCTATGTAGTTGGTACTTTTCGGAAAGCTTCGACACAATAGGTAAAATACTGGTTGGTCTGTATGAGGTGACACATGAATTGGTTTATCGGGTTTATGGATCATTATTACTTGTGATACTTTCCATATATCTGTGAAGTAGACTACTCGTTGAATGGCATTAAAAAGTATGGTTAGGTACACAATTCCTTTGTGAGGTAATTCTTGAAGGACTTTTTTATCAATAACCATGGGCATTGTTAATGTCCTTTAGGTTTATATTCCTACATATCTCTTTGGGTGTTACTGACTTCAAGGGTAGATCTAGTTGAAGATCTTGGATCAATGTCAATATCTCTTTCATCTGCGTTTGGTCTGTGGTTATTAGGCTTGAATACATTGATGAGATGATTATCAAATGCGTCAGCTTTGCCTTGTTAAGTAATAATCCAGCTTCCATTTGGGTTCCAGAGCCTGTCAAAATATGAATCAACCCTTGCACCACAAAACACCGCTAGGTTTGTGGTGCAAGGGTCGATTCATCTTTAAGGAGCGTCACCTTTACTTCTGCAGTACAACGTCCAAACCTGCGAGCTATCATATTCGCACGCACGGAAAGAGCCCTCCGTTCCCTTTCTATGTCAGCATTGTCCTTGAGGTCAGTGGTGACCAAGTGACCTATGTACTTAAATTGTTCCACTCGCTCAAGAGTAACACCGTTTAGCCGTATGGTTGGCACATCAGGAAGGTACCTGGTACCCGTGTCAAAAACAATGTACTGACTTTTCTGAATGTTACATAATAACTCATGTTCAGTTGCGTAACATTCACATATGGCCAATAGTGTCCTAATACCACCGACTGACGCACTCAGCAGCACCATGTCGTCCGCGTAGCTTAAATTATTGACACAGACACCATCAATATGACAACCGACATGATGACTGCTAAGCGCCTCAATTAGGGCATTCATATACAAATTGAAGAGGGCAGGGGAGGTTAACCCACCCTGTCTCACTCCACACTCCAATCTATAAGGCTCCGACAGCACACCCGCCCACCGAACACTGTTGACCTGGCTTCCATACCAATGCCTGAAGATACTTATAAGCTCGATAGGCAAGCTTATAGCTTCAACTTTCCTCCATAATATATCGTAGGAAACCAGATCAAAAGCCCTAGACAGATCGAGGAAGCAAGCGAAAGCAGGTGTTCCTCTTTTTGTGTAGTACCTGACGGCCCGCTTGAGACACATAACTGCACTCTCTGTAGAAAGTCCTGTATTTTTTTCAATTTGTGTTTTAATGTGAGCATCCCTTATCGCGCTAAGTGATAGACTTCGTGGTCTAGTCTCAAATATACCTAGATGGAAGTTTGCTGGACCAGCTTCTTATTGCTGCTTCTCTCTTTAAGATCAGTAGTATTTACTGCTCTGGGCGCCGAAGGCTCGCCCTCGCGCTTTATATTTAGCTATAACAGGTCCCGAGGTAGATCGAGTATGTGAAGCTCGTTACGGACGTAATTTTAGGGTAGGTAAGCATTTGAATACCGTTTTGTCACGATGAACGACTTGTTAATTTTAACAATATTTGCTAAGTCGTTTTGGTCTAATGGTTGCAACAGTGAACCAATAATAATGATTATGTCAGTCGAACGTGACAGCAACTGATTCAGTTGGTGTCTCATTTCGCATGAAACGTGACACCAACTGATTCAGATGTCTTCACAGACGGCAACATTTGACGTATTTTTTTTTTTTAGAACTATGCCTATCTCAGTCGTATATGTACCAACATGTAGTGTAATAGACGAGGATGACAAATAACCACTCAGACAGTCGCCAACCCCAACGCTCGCTACTTTAGGCACCTAATTTTTATATCGGTGGCGGGATCAACGACATGAAGCGTAATTTTGAAAGCTTGTGTTATTAAAAAAATGTATGGGGAGGTGTGATCTAATGATTGATTTATGTAAAATAGGGTGTAATAATATATAAAAAATAATAAAAAATCATAATAATGGTTTACTTTCTTTTTTCTATCTACTTTTGTAAAATAAACCTGAGAAAATTTCTCTTCTGCTGACTTTACAATTTATTTACCAATATTTAACAAGTCCAAACTGAAATAAACCATTTGAAATATAGCTTATTTCATTACGATTTTAACAACATAAGTTTCATGAAGGGTTCCCATATAAAACATTCAAGATAACGGCGTTTTAGACGCGCGCGGGCAATTCGCGCCATCGCGCCCGGCCGACCCGTCACGTTGCCGTCAAAATGACAAAAATGGCCGCCACGCTTGAGTGGCTAAACTTAAATTTAAAAAAAAAGTTCTCAGTTTAGTCATCATCATCATATCAGCCGAAAGACGTCCACTGCTGGACATAGCCTTCCCCAAGCATTGCCACATTTACTTGTTCACGTGCGTCTCGCAACCAGCGAATCCCCGCAAACTTCGGTAGGAGGCCTTCCAACGCAACGTCTTCCGGTTCTTGGTTTCCACTCCAGAAGCTTTCTGCCCAATCGGCCATCCGTTCTGCGAGCAATGTACCCTGCCCACTGCCACTTAAGTTTGGCAATTCTTCGGGCTATCTCGGTATTTCCCAGGAGGGACGACCCACAAAGATTGAAGTATGTGTGTTCAAGTTTTGGCCCACGGCAGCAGACTAGCAATGGCGTGGACGTGTATGAAGAACTTGTTGGTTAGCGCCTGATAGCCTAGCTTCACACACCTAAGCGTGCGCAATTGGCAGCTTAGCATTTCATAGGTGCGGCCCCCTAAATCATTTATTCATAATCAAATCATTCATAAAAATCAAGTTTTATCAAAAATGCCTGCCGATTTTTTGGGTTCCGTACCCAAAGGGTAAAAACGGGACTAAAACTCCGCGGTCCGAAACTAGACAGTTGAAATTTTCACAGATGCTGTATTTTTAGTTGCCGCTATAACAACAAATACTAAAAACAGAATAAAATAAATTAAATATTCATTTTATTCTGAAAACAAACAAACGTGTTTTTTTGCAGTTTTTTGCGATAGTGGTATGGAACCCTTTGTGCGCGAGTCTGACTCGCACTAGGCTGGTTTTTGCAGTTGGATCTCATACTACTACTATGACCGAGGGTTTTTGTAACGCAGCGTACCGGTCGAGCACCTCATGCGCCTGTTACAACTACTCAATATTTGTTGGTCCCTTGTTTGTTAAGTAACGCAGTTTCTTATCTTCATTATTTCAGGTGTAGAGCCGAATACTCAGGGAAAAGGTGCAGAATTCACAAGCAAGGGAGCTTGTGTGCGTTTAAAGGGGAGTGTTAATAATAATTAACCGTAATTATACTAAACAAGTTCACAAGAAAATGTGACCTCTTATATTCTGTCTATCGACTAGATCAATTTTTGTCAGATGGAACTAGTGATTACAGCAACACATTACGCACGCATTTTTTTTAGCATTTTGATTATATCGATCACTTTGTACCAGCGTAAATTAACTCTTTCGAGATACAGCCTTTAAGCAAAACACTTTGTACACTAATAACTGAAGACATACTCACCAAAATCTGCAAAAGGGAGAAAAGCAGCAAGCAGCCGTCGAGCCACAACTACAAAATAAACCCTTGTCCTAGACAATAACGACCTGCAGCCTAATTGCGTAAGTGGTGAATACGGCAAGGCAAAGGGCAAAGAGTATGAACAATTGACCAGTCACATGCGATATGAAAGATGCGATGTGAATTGCCGTCTATAAGATTGGTCGATTGTACATACTTTTTGCCCTTTGGCTTGCCGAATTCACTTACGCAATAAGACTGCTTGTAAATTCACTGGAACATCACGAAAATATCCCGATGAAACAAGAAAGTAGCCGAAAGTAGTGAAGGACAAAGTGTAAAACTAGCGCAACCGTGTACAGTCGGTAATAGCTGTTACCTGATCCATCCTGCCGTCCGCTGACCCACTAGAAGTTAGACCATTTTGAACCTACTGCAATAAGTGATATTCAATACACTTGAACTTATCGACATAGTACTTGGTCAAGGTAGGCAAATTTTATAGAATACAGTTAAACAAATTTGATATCTTTAACGCATAACGTTAGGGTAGGTAAGCGTTCGTAAACTGTTTTGTCACCATGAAGGACTTGATAATTTTAATAATAAGTCTATAACTCTAAGTCGGTCGGTTTCAAATTGCCCCACTTGCAGCTCATCCTTGTCTCGTTTGCCCAGTTTTGCGCTAAAGTCTCCAATGACAACAGTGAAGCGAGTTTTGAAACCATGCATGGCTCTAGAAATATCCTCATAAATGATCTCTACCTCGTCGTCGGGATGTGCCGAGGTCGGGGCGTAGACCTGCATGACCTTCAGAGAATATCTTGCGGATTTTCTAAGTTTAAGTTACGCTACCAAGGGGGGTGACCACAAGCTCTTAGAGTAAGGTTATTTTGAGATCGAGTAAGGGACAGATGTATCTGACTTGTATACATTTGTCACTTACTCGATCTCAAAATAACCTTACTCTAAGAGCTTGTGGTTACCCCCCTGGTCGATACACTCACGATCTTCACAACGTTGTTCACAAGGGACCTGCGGACGATAAAGCCGATACCACTCTGGGACTGCCGGTCACCCTCTCGAAAATAGAGCAGGTTACCGGATTTGAGGATTATAGAGTCCTCTCCCTCTCTTCGGACTTCAGATAACCCTATAATACTCCATCGTAACCTGCTCAATTCTTCCTCGAGTTCGGCTATCTTCTCGTCAGTTCGGAGTGTTCGCGTGTTATATGTAGGTCCAGTCGTCGGTATTTATTGGGGTAGCCGGGTCTACTGCGGGGATTCTTCGCACCCCTTGCCACGCCATCGCCTCGACCACTACCGAAGCCGAGGTTAGACGGAATGCCGGGCACTTGGGCCCTTTTACCTGTGTGCTATTCGTTTTGGTTTGGGGGGGTTGCCCATAATCGCCACGCTTGGCAGACGGGTTGGTGATCGCAGTTTGTTGTTAAAGTGCACAGAGAACGCTGCTGCCCATTCTCTGGTGTGTCCCTTAGTCGCCTCTTACGACACCCACGGGAAGATATGGGATGGTGAATTTCATTACGTCCGTCACCATACAGCACTATTAGTCAATTATACTCAATTTAGTAAGGTAAGGTACAAAATGTTCGCGCGTTATCACTGCAATTGTGCGTAAACGGGTTTTAGTTTTATTGTCACGGTTCATTTTTATTTTCTTACCCTTTACCTTAGTAACATTTGACTACCAGTTTTATAATGAATATGCATAATTGTCTTTCAACTACCCACTTATTACAAGTAGGGTGAAAATATTACCAATTTAGAAATGTTATATTTGAAGAATGTGTCCGTCTATAGTTCTTTACAATTATGTTAGAAATACTTATTATTCAATAGATTCTAAATTTAAAGCAAAACAATAATGTACGCGACGCAGGACTTTAACTCGCATCTTGTTAGCCTCAGCCTTATACACGAACCACGAGAAAAGATCTACTTGAATATAAAAGCTAAAATAAGTTAGTAGCAATGACACTAATTATATTACAAAATACTCTTATAAACTTTAGTCTTACAACATAAAAATCAAATCGCATAAAAAATAGTTCTAAATAATCTAACGCTAACGTTTCATAGATCAAATTTTGTATTATTATTGTAGTTGTTAATCGAGTAGTGCTAGTCTGATAAACTTATACAAATTAAATAATCTTTAAAGTAACAGGCGCAAGGTTCAAATTCGTTCGTTTTTAGGGTGGGTCAGTTTACAGCTATTACCAACTGTAGGATATTTATAAATAGTGGGATGTAATAGTACAATTAATTTCGCTGACAGAGAATAGATAAAGAAACGATTGTAATGTTAACTATAGTGTGTAAGAATGCTGTGGTGTGTTTGTGTTTAGTCTTTAATAAACCACTATTCGAGTAAGACGCCTTGTTTAACTTCTAAAATCCTTCGCAACGCAGCAAATCCCGACCGACGCCTACATCATGTAAAATAGTAAATAATCGAACTTAAAATTGGTGAAAGAATTTTTGGAATAGGTGTCTTTTAATTTTTATTTCTGGGTGAACTCTTCAAAAGGTGCCTGGACTTTTGGGGCAAAGTCTAGGAACTGTGGGATTTTTAACTCACTAAAACGACCCCGGCTATCACCATCAGCACATGAAAGGGCCCTGTGAACTCATAAAAAACCACACCGGAAGCCCCTCTATGCAACGCCTGTTAGGGCACATTCCTGGGGAGGCTGAAAAAGCGCCACCCCGAGCGTCGTTGTGCACGGCAGCACGTGATCACTGTGCCACCGTATTTCCTGAAGTCGCTTGGTGAGCGGACAGAGTCCCTTATCTGACCACCCGGGTGCCCGGAGTCCCACCTGCTTATGAGGCAGACGGGGTTTCAGTTTTTTAAACAACGAGGCGGTTGCCTTCCCGACGCATTCTTCTTTTAAAGGGATCGGCTCCCTCACGACCCCGCTGGGCAGCCTCCTTCTAGACCATCACGGTCTCACAGAAAAAGCCCATTTTTCTCCAATTTTCTGTCTCTGCCATCATGGTCCTCACTACTGCTGGAAGAGACAGGTACTCACTGAAGCAACCGTGTCAATCCGTGCGATGCGTTCCATTCTTTTCAGCCAGGTTTCAAAGTGCGGCTTTAACAACGCACTTGCACGAAAATTACGGCTGCTGTAGAAGCTCGCGCCACCACTTGAGCGCGTGTCGCCGTTCATGCAGCCTCAGCGATATCTGGTACGCTATCACCACTCTGGTGGATGGTAATAAACCCTCCAATCCATATCCGCTAAAATGTCAAGTGGCTCCCACTGCCTTTTCAACGCTGGGGACCAGGCACCTGAAGTGCTCTTCGAAGTCCCACCGACCGTCCAGGACTAGGCCAAGCTACTTAATGTTTGGACCCACCTGGACTTGCGCATCTCTAACGTCTAACTGACTACCAGGGTGGATCTCTGCTCCTCGGCATTTTATGTAACCATTGAAGCGTGTGAGTTGTAGATATAAGGAACAAAACTCAACAACACGTTCAATAAATTTATTTCTACGTGGTCGCGGGTTACATAATCCTGTCATCTTGTCTTGTGTAGGTAGGCGCGCTAAGTACTATCCTTTTTTTTTTTTCTTTTTTTTCGTTTTGGAAAATCCTCATTGGATGTCCTCCGCCCTGGGGGGTCGCGGAAACAAATTTACTTCCGCAACTTCCAGCTAGTGCCGGTCCGCCTCTGCGGGCCACGATATCGGGTTAGGGGGAGTGAGGTGTTTGACTCCCAGCGCAACGTCTAAGAGGGGCGCGCGTGGAACACTACGCGCCGCCACATCAGGTCCTGATGTTTAGGGTGCGATGGACGTCCCCACGTCCGACGCCCCTGGACCTATTTAAGGGGTTGCCGTTGTCCGCCTTTCGCCGACACCCGGGGCGTTTTCTACGGATCGTGTGAGCGGATCAAATCTCCGTTCCCCTCTCCACAGCCTTCAACAGCCAGAAACAGTCACCTCGTAGAAGGATACCTCCGCGTAGCTGGACTCCTCGCTGCCGACCATAAACGCGACTACGGCACCGCTAGTACCGCTTTATAAAAAATAAAAATAAAGTGATGTTCAAAATTATAGACCTATTGCAAAAATACCAGTATTCTCAAAAATTATTGAGAAGGTAATTTATGATTCTATTTATTCATATTTCGAAAAATTCAAACATTTTTCTAATGAACAAAAAGGCTTCAGAAAGAATACAAATATTAATACGGCTCTCTTTGACCTGTTATCTAGCGTAATGAAATCTGTAGATAAATGTAATCCTGTGTGTGCTATACTAACTGATATGACAAAAGCGTTCGATTTCGTGGATCATAAGATTTTGCTGCAAAAATTACATGGGTATGGCATAAGAGGAAACATCTTGAAACTCCTAGAATCATATTTGAGTGACCGAACTCAATGTACAGAAATCACTAGAATACGTGGGACACTCAGAAAGTTTTGCGAAACTAAAAAAAATTGTTCTATACGTACATATATTTTTATTAAATCTTTTCAAAGTACTTTCCACCAGCCTCTATACAAAGATTCATGCGCCTAAACCAGTTTTCAAAACACTTTTTCCAGTCCGCCGCAGACACCTCGTTTACAGCCTGCTCGAACGCAGCCAGCGCATCTTCCGGCGACGAAAATTGTATCCCTTTGAGCTGATTTTTTATTTTTGGGAATAAAAAGAAGTCACACGGTGCTAGATCAGGGCTGTAAGGAGGGTGACCCAGGAGTTTGACTGGCGTGCTGTCCAGGAAGTCCCTCGTTTTGAGTGCGGTGTGCGCAGGTGCATTGTCGTGGTGGAGCAGTAGCCCGCGGAGCCCTGTGTTTGGTCGCTTGTTGCTTATAACAGAGAAAACTTCTGGCAAACATTTGGTAGTATACCATTCGGCATTAATGCTTCTTTGATCCCGTAAGGGAATTGATACCAAGTGGCCAGTCAAATTAAAAAAGCTAGCGATCAAAATCTTACCCCCGCTTCTAGATCGCTTCACTTTGGTAGGCGTTGGCTCATTTTGAAACACCCAAACAGTCGACTGGCGCTTGGTTTCTGGGTCGTATTGATAAATCCAGGACTCATCACCTGTAACGATGTCGTAAACACGCCGAGACGAGCCTGCTTCAAATTTGTTAAGCATATCACGGCACCATTCCACCCGGGCCTGCTTCTGAGCATCGGTGAGGTTGTGCGGCACCCAGCGTGATACTATCCTCCTCACGCGAAGATGGCTGTGTAGAATCTCGTGAACGCTTCCCGATCCAATCTTCAATATGTGTTGAATCTCCTGATATGTAATTCGCCTATTGTCTTGGATTAAATTTTTCACTGCTAGCACGTTTTCTTCGGTAACAGCCGTCAAAGGGCGACCGCTTCTTTCGTCATCCCCCAAAGTTGGTCGACCGCGCTTGAATTCGTTATACCAACGATACACGGTTGCCTTGGAAGGGCCTTCATCCATGAATGCCATTTGAAGTCTATCGTACGATTCATCCGGTTTCAGGCGACACTTGAAATCGTATAAAATCATAGCTCTAAAATGTTCCCGGCGCAGATCCATATTTCAGTGAGACACAATACTTTGAATTAACTCGCAAAAAATGTGGAGGGAAATTTTGAAATTGGAACTTACTTATTTTTACTTATAAATAATCATATTTTCGAAAAACATTATAACTGGCCAGTCTCCCATATATAAAAACTTTTTTTCGCAATACTTTCTGAGGGGCCTGGTATGTCCTATTACTAAATTGGAGATAAAATATGTATCTAAACCAAGGCTTATAAAATATGGTGTACCCTAAGGTAGCTTACTGGGGCCACCCCTTTTCTTAATATACATTAATGATCTCCCAAAAACTATAGATCATAAAATGGTACTGTTTGCAGATGACAGCACGACTATTGTGAAATACAATAATCCTAATAATTACCAAAATGACATAAATAATTCTCTGTGTTACATTATAAATTGGCTTAGCAAAAATAATCTTGTAAGTAATGTAAATAAAACAAATGTTATGCATTTCCACTAGCGCCGTAAGAATCCACTAGTTAATGTTGCCTATAATGACTGTATTCCGGTTCCGGCGACTAAAACGAAACACGTAAACTAACGCTCTCCAAAAATAAATTCGTGAAACAAGTGCAATTAGTGATAAACCTAAGTCATTGGGTCACCAACTTACAAAACAAACATCTTTTAACACTTTTGTGAAGTGATTAGAGTGCGGGGATTGTTATTCGCAAGAATTTTACGTTTATAATATCCTAAAATCATAACGGGACTAACGGGTCATACCCTCAAGTTTCGTTAAACACGTACCAAGTACCAACAACTCACAAAGCGACAGCTATCACTGTCACAGAGAAAATAAAACCACGTATCACTATCAGACGTCAGTGTCAGAAGTGTGACCAACAACAAAACTCGGAATACCACCTTACTTCAGGTGCCAGAGAGAAAAAATATCAACAAAAAATGGAAAAAAGTATGGAAATTTTACTGGCTAAACTGAACGAGAAACTCGACCAGCAAACAGTAACAATAACAACGCTAGTAACCACAAAGGTTATGGAGGCATTAGACGAGAAGCTAAAAATATTAACGGAAGAAAATACCAAACTACAAACCAAAGTAACTGTCTTGGAACAAAAACTTAGTGCGCTGGAAAAAGGCAAACGAAAACAGAACTTAGTTTTCTTTGGACTGGAAGAGAGGGGGAAAACAGAAGCCGAGCTTCTGGACTACTTAAAAGAAATAATAAAAGCAACTGGAACATATTTGGAAAGCCACGAAATCAGCAACATTTACAGAATTGGGCAGCACACTAACTAAAATCGCCCTGTCGTAGTCTCCATTACATCCACGTGGAAAAAACACATAAAAATGAAAAAGAACAAGAGCAAGACAAGAGCAGCTTCAGATAGAAAGAGAGAAAAAAAATACAGCGGTAATAAAATACGATAAGCTAATAATTCTGCCCAAAAACAACACGAACAAAAAACTACCCACTTCACCAAAGAGCACCACAACTCCAAAAGTAAAGGAGATCACGCAAATAAATAAGAAGAACAAGGTTCAAAAACCTGATACTCCCGTGATAAGATCAAACAGCATCTCTGAGGGAGTTGTGAAACCAGGCATGCTGAACTTCTTAGTGAACAAGAATACTACATTTACTAGTAATAATCCAGGGAAGTCAACATAACAATCACCGCCCTCCTCCATTTCAGATCAGAAGAACAATAAAACTATAGCAACAATTAAACATCTTCCAACACGGCTGGTCACCGAGGAAGATTATGACTACAACCCTCCAAATATAAAAATATGAACATAAACGGAAAACATATTAGTCAAAAAAATAAGGATGAAGAACATAAACTTTACATAATAACCTTCAATGTCAGAACACTCTCTTCTTATGAAAGATTAATAGAATTAACGGTAGCACTAAAAACAATCAAGTCAGACATTATAGGAATGGCAGAAGTGAGACGTCTTGGGACACAAATAGAAGAATACAAGGATTTTATTCTTTGCTACATGGGCCAGACACCTGGGCAATATGGTGTGGGCTTTCGAGTGAAAAAAAAAATCTAAAAAAAAACATAGAGAGCTTCACAGGCTTGTCAGAACGCGTCGCTATATTAAATTTGCATTTCTAAGAACAAAAACTATCTATCATTCAAGTCTATGCGCCTACAGAATAAGCAAAAGAAGAAGACATCTCAAACTTCTATGAGACAGTCAGAAGTGCAAGAGAGACAGCGCATAAAGACTATATCATAATGGGCGACTTCAATGCTAAGATAGGTCAACCAAAACAGGAAGAATTCTTGGTCACAAAATTATTCGGTCTCGGTACAAGAAATGAAAGGGGACAACGATTGATGGACTTCGCTCTAGAAACAAAGACTGCAATATTAAATACTTTCTATAACAAGAAACCAAACCGCAGATGGACATGGCGCTCACCCAGTGGTGAGTATAAAAATGAGATTGATTACATCCTATCCAATCAACCACAACAGTTTCATAATGTGGAAGTTCTAAATATCAACTACCCGTCAGACCATAGGCCTGTGAGAGCAACCATATCTCTTGGAAAAATAAAGACATCCAGGACTAGATACAAGTCCAGCCAGAATACGAAACTAAGAAATGAAGAGGAAATTCTTAGATTCAGAAAAAATCTCCAATATCATCTGCTGCATGACGAGGACCAGAACCTGAAATAAAATAGCCTATGCAATCTCGACAAGCCTACAAGAAACATACAAGGAACCCAACACTAACATTCACAAAAAAATATCACCACGCACAGAAGAGCTCATGGCTAGAAGAAGAGAATTACAGAAGACAAAGAACAAAACCAGAAGTATAAGAAACGAAATATCAGCTCTATATAAACTGATTAGCAAGCTTATTAAACAAGACTATACAAAATACAGACATGATACCATAACAAGACACCTACAAGTTTCAGGCAGCACTAAAAAAGCTTATAAGGAATTAGCACAAAACACGACATGGATAGAAGGACTGAAACCATCAGGAAAACAAGCTACAATAACAAACCGCAATGATGTAATTTATATGGCAACTGAATTTTATAAATCACTATACAGTGAAAAAACCTCCACTCATGCAGACTTAACACCAATTAATTACACGTCATGCAATGAAAAGGTACAACCAATAACAGAAACTGAACTTATTACAGCAATAAAAAACCTGAAAACCGACAAAAACCCAGGCCCAGATGGCGTCCCAAAAGAAAGCTTTAAAGGCAGTCGACAAAATACTAGCCCGGCCTGTGACAAAGTTATTTAACCAGATACTAGAAACTGCTGATATCCCCATACAATGGACAGAATCAAATATCATATTAATTTATAAAAAAGGTGATCCAAAGGACATAACAAACTATAGGCCTGGCCACTAGCTTACTGCCTTGTTTCTATAAACTCTTTTCAGCAATTATCATTCATTCATCAGAATTAGTGGATCATTAGAGAAAAACCAACCTATTGAACAAGCAGGATTCAGAAATGGCTTTTCTACAATAGATCATATTCACACCTTGGAACTTGTGATTGAAAAATACCAAGAACAACAGATACCACTATACATTGGATACATAGACTACCAAAAAGCTTTTGACACTGTTTCACATGAAAGTGTATGGAAGTCGTTAATAAACCAAGAGGTGAATGATCAATACATAAAGATTATTAAAAATATTTACAAAAATAGTACCAGCAGAATAAAATTAGAATCTATAGGCCCAAAATTTCCTATCAAAAGAGGTGTCAGACAGGGAGACCCTTTGTCACCAAAAATTTTCATAGCCATACTCGAAGAAATATTCAGGCAGTTGGTATCAATATTGAAGGTAAATATCTTACTCATCTCCGCTTCGCACACGGCTTAGTAGTGCTGGCAGAAACAAGCTCACAGCTCCAATACATGGTTGAGGCACTACAAAGAACCAGCATACAAGTAGGTATAGAAATGAACACAACAAAAACGATGGTAATGACAAATAGTGCCAGAAAGAAAATAACAGTTGGAAACAAAATATTGAATTACACAGACCAATATATTTACCTAGGAAAACAGACCAGCTTTGACAGAAAAAACAACGAGATGGAGATCGGAAAAAGAATCCAACACTCATGGAACAAATACTGGAAGTTGCGTGAAATATTCAAAAGTACGATGCCAACAAACCTAAAAACGAAGGTTTTGAACAAATGCATTTTACCATGCTTGACCTATGGCTGCCAAACTTGGAAGTTTACATCAAAGGTCAATAACCAACTAATAAGCTTTCCCGTGATAATTATATTGTTTTCTAATAAGCTGCCAACGAGGAATGGAGCGAAGTATGCTAAATATAAGGAAAAGCCAAAAAATCAGGCACACTAAAATAAGAGAAACGACAAAATCCATAGACGCTCTTGAATATGCCAAAAACCAAAAATGGAAATGGGCTGGACATGTAGCAAGACTTCAGGACCAGAGATGGACTAGAAGAGTAACCTCATGGAAAGGGCCACAAGGGAAAAGAAAGAAGAGCCGCCCAATATCAAGATGGGAGGATGATATAAAAACTACTGCTGGCCCAAAATGGCTACAAGTAGCCCAAAACAGAACCAAATGGAAAGACTTGGGGAGGCCTTTACCTGTTTAAGGGGTTCCTGCTAAAAATCTAGTGTTATTTTATAATTAGTCAATTACCAATTTGTTGGTAAGTAGGAAATATAAGGCTTTTTTATTTTTATTTTATTTGATTTAATGAAAAAGAAAGCTAATTTTCCGCCTGGTATCTACGTCAAGGAAGACTATCCGAAAGAAGTTATTGAGAAAAGGAGGCAGCTACAGTCACAACTGGAAGAAGAAAGGAAAAAGGGGAACTTTGCATATTTAAAATACGACTAATAGTAAGGAAACAACATGAAAATACTCGTGAAAAGAGGAAAAGGGAGGACACAAGCCCACAAAACTCCTCAACACAGAAGAGAGTTACTATAACCACCAAGGAAAATACTTCTACTCAATCTTCTGATAAGACCACCCGAAGAATTCTGAAACCAAACATTCTCAATTACGTGACACGAGGCCGATCACACTCTTTTTCAGAACTGCCAAAAAACTAATGTCTTTTACTACAACCCGGAACCGAAATAAAACTACTACCTCAACATTACCACTTAAATCAACTTTTGTAAGAAGCACCCCAAGCCGGCTGGTCACCGTGGGGGATGAAGACCACAACCCTCCATCAAATAAAAATAATAAAGAAAACAACATGAATGATAAAAGCAAAAGAGAACATAGCCTAAAGATATGCACATACAATGTGAGATCTTTGTCGACAACCACAAGGATTATAGAAATGAACGATGCCATAGAAAAACTGAAATGGGACATTATGGGACTCGCCGAAGTGAGAAAAAAGGGCTGTGCCATAGAGGAACATAGAGACTACATTCTTTGTTATAAAGGCGAGACAGCAGGTCTTCATGGTGTGGGTTTCTTGGTTAAGAAAACATTCAAAGCACATATATCAAGCTTTATAACATGTATCAAGCTCTGAAAGAGTTGGGTTGCTGAAAATGAACTTTAAAGACGGACCGCCATCCTTAATACAAATAAAAAAAATAAAAATAAAAAATAATTGTAAGATGGGCAGGCGCTCTGTCGGGGGAGTACGGGCTGGAGTGCTGGGTGAGGCAGGGGGGGGCTGACCTCTCCAACGGTCTTCAACCTGTACGTTAACCGGCTGATCGATGGGCTCAGTGGCACCGGCATCGGGTGTCCTATAGATGGAGTGTGTGTGAATAATATCAGCTACGCAGATGATATGGTGCTGCTGAGCCCTTCGATTGGTGCCTTACGAAGGCTCCTGAAAGTGTGTGAGTCCTACGCGGTGACTCATGGGCTAAAATACAACACAAAAAAGAGAGAAATAATGATTTTCAGGCCGGACAATAAAAGGTATACATTCGTTCCGAATTTCACCTTATGTGGTACAGCTCTAAATAAAGTCTAGCAATTTAAATATTTGAGCCACTGGGTCACTGAGGACCTTAAGGACAGTGTGGATATTGAAAGGGAGCGCAGGGCGCTGTCTGTCCGATGCAACATGTTGGCCCGTAGGTTTGCACGGTGCACGGGGGCTGTCAAGTTGCGCTTTTTAAAGCTTACTGTCAGTTCTTTTACACCTGCAGCCTGTGGGTTAACTATACACAGCGGACAAACAGCGATCTGCGCGTTCAATACAATAACGCGTTCCGGGTGTTGATGGGGCTGCCGCACCACTGTAGCGCCTCTGCGATGTTCGCGGCGGCTGACACAGACGGCTTTGCCGCCATTATGCGTAAACGGTGCGCTTCTATCATGCGCCGCGCGCGCGACAGTCCCAACACAATCCTGCGCACGCTGGTGGACAGGTGGGACTCTCCGATGCTGGCTCGCTGGATACGGCTGCATGCTGTCGTGTAGTGATTTGTCACCATCATCGGCGAGTCCTCCCGGTCCTGCCAATTTGCTGTTTTAAATTTCAATTAATTATTACTAACACTAGTTTGTAAGATTGCAATTGTACTAACAAATATGGATGTAATCGTAAGATGAATCTGAAATAAATGATTTATTATTATTTCGTTTATTTAATTTTGTGCACATTTCTTAATTACATTTTTAAATATTTCTTTATAAAAACAAATCATAAAAAAAAACATTTAAAAATATAAAAAAATAATGGTTTTCCGCCGGTGTCGGGAGCAGGGTCCAAGCTACCGGTGGTTAGGGCTCCAGAGACAGGAACCTCCTCACGATGCGAGTCGTATCGAGGAGTACTGCCTTCTGTATCAGGCCCTTGATCCAACCGCGCAATGACAGCCTCGACAGATGGTCGTCGAGACTCTTGGCCATCAGGCCGTTGGCCGTAACGACAATCGGCACAATGATCGCCGAGTCCACATTCCACATGTCGACAACCTCGTGTGCCAAGTCGAGATACTTGATTTGTTTCTCTTTCTCAGCTTTCACGAGGTTCTCGTCATGTGGGATGGTGACATCGATTATCATTGTGCGGCGCGCTAATCGGTCTATCACCACTATATCCGGCTTATTGGCAACAATAGTCCTATCAGTGATGATAGACCGATCCCAGTACAACGTGACATGGTCATTTTCGAGAACTGGGTCGGGCACATACTTGTAATACGGTACCTCTGAATCCACTAAATTGTACTTCAAAGCAAGTTGCTGGTGAATAATCCTGGCCACTTGGTTATGCCTGTGTAAGTACTCGCCGTTAGCCAGACGAGAACAACCAGAGATAATATGTCTGATGGATTCACCCGGACGGTGGCATTCCCGACACACGTCAACCGTTCCGTCCTTCATTATATGTCTCCGGTAGTTATTCGTCAGGATAACTTCGTCCATAATTGCACAGACAAAACCTTCAGTTTCCCCGAAAAGGTCACCGAAACGTAGCCAGGAGACAGACGCTTGGAAATCTACATCGGGCCCATGGAGAGCCCGATAGAAGCGTCCGTGTAGTTCCTTGCCTTGCCATACCTCTTTGCGTTCATCAGTAGTTAGTATTACATGCTTGCCCCAGTTCTCTTTAGCCATGGTCAACGGGGTGAGTCCCTTGTCCACTGCGACCACATCCCGATGCATACCCACTTCAGTTTTTAAAAAGTATTCTCTGAGGCTGCACACCTCGCGGTTGTGAAGAGTCTTGGCGTTTACAAAGCCTCGACCCCCACATTTCCGCGGGATGTACAGTCTCATCACTGATGATCGTGGGTGATGAATCCGGTTTGCGGTCAGCAGTGTCCGGACCCTCCTATCAAGGGCGTCGAGCTCAGTCTGAGTCCATTTGAGTATGCCGAAAGAGTACATCAAAACCGGCATGACCCAACTGTTGAAGGCGCGCACCTTATTTCCACCTGACAAAAGGCTATTTAATACCTTTTTCAGGCGGCCAAAGAAACGCTCCTACAGCAGTTGCTTCATGTCAGTACTGTTAATGCCCAACGCTTCCGACATACCCAAATACTTGTAAGTTTCGGTCGAGGAGAGGTGTCTGAGGTGTATGGAATCAGAGAGTTGAATTCCCTCGGATTCCATAATCTCCCCTTGCTTTACATGCATGACTGCACATTTGTCCACACCAAATTCCATCCTGATGGAGTCACTGAAGGTTTCAGTTACCTTCAGTAGCTCCGTCAGTTGGAATTTGTTGGGGGTAAAGAGTTTCAGATCATCCATGTAAAGGAGGTGAGATATAACCTGACCACCTCTTCTCAGCCGATAGCCTAGACCTGAATCCTCCAGCAGTGTACTTAGAGGATTCAGGGCTAAGCAGAACCAAAGTGGACTCAAACTGTCGCCCTGAAATATCCCCCGCTTAATCCATACAGGCTCATCATCCCCCTGAATCAGTCGACATCCTGGATATCGAAGGACCGTCTTCCATTGCCCCATACATGACTCAAGGAAGGCGCGTAGAGTTGCATCTATTTTGTACAACTCCAGCACCCTCATGAGCCATTTATGCGGCACAGAGTCGTAGGCCTTCTTGTAGTCTATCCAGCATGTCGACAGATCCTTGCGGGATCGACGAACCTGCTGGCTTATGGCCATGTCAATGAGGAGTAGCTCCTTAGTGCCGCGGGACCCATTCCTACATCCATTCTGAGAGGCAGACATTATTAAGTTACTTTCAATGTGTACATTAATTTTTCCTCTCAGGATGGATGTAAGAAGTTTATAAACCGTCGACAAACATGTTATTGGTCTATAATTCTTGGGTTCCGCGGGACTACCTGTCTTATGGAGAAGGTGGGTAACAACTGTTGTTAAAAACTGCGGAAGCGACCCAGATTCTAAACATGACTGGAATTGAGATGCCAGAAACGCGTGTGAGCTGCTATACCATTTTAGCCAGAAGTTATGCAGTCCGTCCGGTCCTGGAGACTTCCAGTTCGGTAGCGGACGAACTGCTTTGGCTACATCTGAGGGACTAATTATAACTTTTTCCATTTCTGGTATAGCTTCACACATGCGCTCGACATCACGCATCCAGTCACCCTCAGTGTGATAGACGGGTACCGACCAGATGCTACGCCAGAATGTACTCGTAGCGACATCATCCGGGCGGCACACGTCAGTCACACTTTGCTCAGGTCGCTCCCAAGCTCGGTATACCCACCTCTCATCGCTCTGGAACATGCGATTCTGCGAGTACCGGTCAACCCGCCGCTTATGCCGCTGAATACGGCTGGCCCATGCACACACTTTCTGCTTCAAGAAGTCGATGCGCTCCGTGACACGGGACATGTGACACGGGATATTCTTGAGGACTGATCCCAGTCCCCGAAAATGCCCGCCTCACGAAGCGCATCACACGTGGTCGTGTATTGCCCTCTCTGAAGCAGCATAGTTTGCCGATGAGTACCCTAGCCCTATCGATACGCTGTTCGATCCTGCATTGCCAGGCTGGCACGGCAGGCTTTGGTCGAATAGCTTCATTTCAGAACTTAACATTAGCTAAACGACATGCCGCAACAGCCCCGCAATACAGGATTGAATGCGTATCAACGAGGTTCTCGCTGCTTTCAAAGATGTTCTTAAGCAGCGAGTCTAAAGCACACACCAGCGCCCTATTCTTCTTGTGCATAGGCAACCGTGGTAATCGGGGTCGAACTTCAGTCGGTGTTGACCTATACTCGCGAAGCGCATCTTCCAGTGCGCTCCTCAATCTTTCGTTGGACTGGCTACTTACTGTGGCAACCCTATCATCTGCCTCATCGTTAATATGATTGGACCGCGGTGGGATCACAATAGTGGCTGGGGGTGCCTCGGTCTGTGTCGGGGTTGAGATGATTTGGTTGCTCAGCACTTTGAGCGCAGCCTATCAAGTGCGGCGTCGTCCAACCTGTGATTACGCTGAATGACCCGCACCTGATCCGACAATCGTTGGGCCGAGACGTTGACGGTTGGTTCTAGGTCCTGAAACAGAGACAGCATCCTGACACGGTACGCAGTGAGGTGAGTTCCCCCCTCTGTTGACCCGTAATATGCGCGCATGACGTTCTCATTCATACCTTGAGTCCATTTCATGCGCTGCACACAACCACCGGCAGCGGGGACCCGGCTCGGGGCCGGTTGGCCCCTAGATCCCAAGCTCCTCGGTGGCCGGCCTCTCCCCTTATTATTATTAATACAGGTCTATGCTCCCACTGAGAGCTCTGGTGACGAAGAAATTGAGAATTTTTACAGCGATCTGAGAAAAGCAAATGAGATGGCAGATAAGAACTTGTTAATCATGGGCGACTTTAACGCAAAAATTGGACAACCAAACGACATGAATACACAATAATGGGCATTTACGGATTTGGGCAACGGAATAAAAGTGGAGAACTTCTAATAGAATACGCGTGCGAAAACAAACTCTCAATAATGAATACTTACTTCAAGCAGAAGGATTCATGCAAATGGACATGGAGATCTCCGGATGAAAAGACAACAAATGAAATAGATTTCATACTCAGTCCAAACCCAAAATCTGTGATAAACATAGAAATACTAAACAGGATAAACTACCCATCAGACCATAGAATTATAAGATGCTCCCTGAAAATCCAACAACATAAAATGAGTCGAAGATCCTTTAAATCCCTATCTAATGCTCTAAAGTCTATGCAAGAGTAAAATAAATTCCTACTGGATCTGAAAAACAACATAGAGATACTATATAAATCCACGGAAGGCCTCGAAAACATACAAACTCTCAGTAACAAATTGGAAGAAACACTGACTAAAAGTATGGAAGGAGACGAAACAACGAAAAACAGAAATAAGAAAAATAAAATAATAAGTGAACAAACACTAAACCTAATCCAAAGACGAACAGAGCTATTAGCCACACAAAAATAAATCTGAGGAATTGAAAAGCGAACTAAAGCAACTATCATCATCATCTGCCTAGCCTTTTCCCAACTATGTTGGGGTCGGCTTCTAGTCTAACCGGATTTTAGCTGAGTACCAGTGTTTTACATGGAGCGACTGCCTATCTGACCTCCACAACCCAGTAACTGGGTAACAGCGGTACCCCTTGGCTAGACTGGTGTCAGATCTCAAGCGTCTGACTATTCGTAACGACTGTCAAAGATCTTCAAATGACAGCCGGGACCAACGGCTTAACGTGCTTTCCGAGGCACGGAGGAAACTCGGTATGTTGAAATGGTCACCCATCCACGGACCGACCTTATCAAGCGTTGCTTAACCTTAAAGATCGACCCGTGCGGCTGTTATTATTTAGCCACGAGCTCCTCGAACTAAAGCAACTATATAAAAAACAAACAGAGCAATTAGAGTGGATTACGAAACCTATAGAAGATCAGTAGTTGAAAGAAATATGTCCAAGTATCGTAGCTCAAAAAAAGCATTTAAAGAACTATCAATCCACACGAACTGGATACAAGGGCAGAATGACAAAAGAGGCGAAACTAGAGATAGAGAAAACATAATAAAACACGCAACAGCGTTCTATTCAGATTTATATAAAAGATCACACGGCACCATGCAGGAACAAAACAACACTGAAACTGAGGAAACAGATCAACATATATTGTCTACCAAGTCATACACAAGTGAATACAGTGGAACGCTATAATAAAACTATAATCACGGCGTTATCCACATTCATCAATGATGACCAGCGCTCCTGGGACTTACACATCAGGTTCAGTTTGCAAAAAACTAGCTAGTGAGGTTTGTTATGATAAAAAATTTAACGCCAGGCTAAGTAAAACAGAGTGGGAGGATTGGCTAGCTGTAGTCACAAACTTCAAAACCCTTCCGGACGACTGGCACTTAAGTTTGTAAAATGCAGGGTATCAAAGAAACTGTCTCCACTGGTGTATGACTTGGTAGATATACAAGGAAAACCACTGGGTACCTGGCATATCAAGGATCTAAAGTGGAAGAATCCGCAGTAGTCCCGTAGGCCTAGCTAGCTAGCGTTTGACTCTCACTGGGTCAAACGATGCCAAGGGAAGACTACCACCACATTTCGTGGGAGGTCAATCACCAACAGGGGTTTATCTATTTAACCTTGGCTGCAGGGGTCCTAAGCTCCTTTGGTACCAAACTACTGGTCAGTTGGTGATCACACTAATCTCATCTACTAGAGTAAATAAAGTACTTGCCTACAGAGTTTGCGTGAGTTCGCTTGTGAGGGGTTTCTCAATTGAAAATAGTCTAGACAAAAATTTAATTATTCATTAGAACGGCGTTGCCATAGAGAATGCTGGGGACTCCAAAGGGGTGTTTAATTTTTGATGGCATAGTAGGTCTCTATGTTAACTACCCTTAGCTGATGTGTTGTCTTGTTGTGTTCAAAAAGAACATCTTAAAGACGGCTCCTACAAAAAGGTGACCGCAACCAGACTGAGCAGGTGTGTTCAAGTATAACTAACTACTAAGCAATAGTTAATCTACTAATCATCTACGTAAAAATGGCGTTGCCATGGAGAATACTGAGGACCCTACAGGGGTGTTACTTACTATTGGCAGAGTAGCTCTCTATGGTAACTACCTTTAACTTTTGTGTTGTACTACTCGTCATGTTCGAAAATAAAAATATAACGAACTTCATAAAGACGGCGCCTACAAGAGAGGTGACCGCAACCAGTTTGACAAACAGCCAAACAATAATACTACATGATACACTAGACGTCGATGCCGCTAACTTAGTTACAATATCAACAACCTACCACCACTTACCTAACCATTCCCCTCTAACACGAACCCACTACTAAACCTAATCATACCTACTCCCACTAACCCACTAAAAACTACTACCGCTATACTAACCAAACCTACTCCCACTAACACTCTAACAATTTCACACGAGACTACACTGACCCCAAGGGTAAACATACCAATAGAGGTACGTCATCAGAACTAACATGAGACACTTTCATGACGGGTAGGAAACCAGCCAAAGGCTGGCTTCTGAACTAGATAGTGGAAAGTATAGTAAGTTCTAGCGGATTTTATACAGGTAAAATCCTCTCTCTGCAGCCGGGGTACTGTAGCGTTGTGGGATCTCAACTGAAAATAGTCGAATGATACTAATATCAAAATTAGTCGGTTAATAGTCACATCTCTAAAAACACGGCACAACTCTAACCTTCCGGAATACTGTCACTCGTTCATTTCGATTCCGGTGGCTTAGCTACATACTTTCGATCCTCACGATTCTGTGTGCCCCGATTTAGGGTGAGTTTCTCATTAGTTTAATTATTGTACCTTATTCTTTGTGCCAGGCGACCAATACCGATTCCATCACCTATTTAATATCAGTTTTGCACTGTCATGTTGGACGCGTGGCTAAGGGTCGCCTGGGACAAAGGAATTTGCTATGAGCATGTGTTTCTACCGCATTGGATTGTGTCTCCGTGTTTTATTGTAAGTGATCACGTTTACTTATGTTAATAAATGCTAGCGTGTTCATACTTAACCTAACTTTGCATCTGTCAATGTGCTTGCTATGTTTGCAAGTTTCTTACCTGTAAACCGCTGCGATGTGCTGAGCTTTCACCTATAATGTTCCCATACCGTTCCTTGGCCTAAAATGGGGACGAAGCTGGTACATCGCATGCGGCTTGCTGCTTATTGCACCGCATCTAACATGCGCACCCTATGGTGCTTTCAGGGCTCATTGTACGGGCTGAGGCTTGACGTTCTCCTACTACCTGCACGCTGCCAACTACCTGCACGCTGCCTACGCCCACCGCCAGGTCCTCTTACCTGACACCTGCGGCTTACCGCCGTGCCAGCCTACGCACGTTGCCCGGTCTAGCCTGCCTACCTGCGGCCTGCCGTCGCGCGAGCCGGTGCCAGCGCAGCCTACCCAGCGCATCCCTGGCTGCTTCAGTTCCGGCGCCCTATCGCTGTGCCGGTGCTGACCGGCCCCCGCGTCTACCACGTGCTGCCAAGGGACGGTACCCTATTACTATTTTATCCGCGTGAAGGAATTTGTTCAGAACTGAGTGGCGCTAGAACCCACGACCTAGCTGTTATATATAACCCTAAATATATGTATTAAATTAACAAGCTGTTTTTCTAACTACCTCCTAACTATCAGTTAGCGGCCTGCGCAGCTTACCTAGCGCAGACCAAGCCGTTACACCACACGAACTGGATACAAGGGCAGAATGACAAAAGAGGCGAAACTAGAGATAGAGAAAACATAATAAAACACGCAACAGCGTTCTATTCAGATTTATATAAAAGATCACACGGCACCATGCAGGAACAAAACAACACTGAAACTGAGGAAACAGATCAACAACCATCCCCAAACCCATTAACGGTAGATGAAATAATGAACCATATTAAAAAGTCAAAATCTGAGAAGAGCCTAGGTCCAGATCAAATCACAAACAATGCATTAATATTAGGAGCACCCGCATTAGTAGATTACCTATCCAAACTCTTCAATCTCGTATTGGAAACAGAACAAGTACCAACACAATGGTGCCAATCCAACATCATTTTACTTTATAAAAAAGGAAACCCCGTGGACATCAGCAATTACAGGCCAATAAGCTTACTGTCATCAATTTACAAACTTTTCTCGTCAATAATACTGAGTAGATTGGCACCAGACATAGACAAGAACCAGCCTATCGAACAAGCAGGCTTCAGGCCACATTACTCTACAATATACCACATACATGTCATTGAACAAGTCATGCAAAAGTTTAGAGAATTCCACAAACCTCTCTACATAGCATTCGTCGATTACTCCAAAGCGTTTGACAGCCTATGGAATGCTCTAAGAGAAAACAAGATTAGCAAAAAGTATATTAACATCATAAAGAACATCTACACGAATAGCGTGAGTAGGGTGAAGCTAGAGAGGCAGGGTGAACACTTTGAAATTGAAAGAGGAGTGAGACAAGGGGACCCCCTCTCTCCAAAGTTATTTATTGCCGTGCTGAATGAAATTTTCAAAAACGTGCAATGGGAAAACAAAGGCGTATGTATATCAAATAGAAAATTGACTCATTTAAGATTTGCTGACGACATCGCGCTATTCAGTGAAACAGCCCAAGACCTGGAAACAATGCTACGAAACCTAAACGTAGAAAGTCAAAGAGTTGGTCTATACATGAACGGATCTAAAACAAAAATTATGACAAACAGTAACAAAAAAGACATAACGATGCTCCCAAGCAATAAGTCGGTAATCGAAAAATCCAAATTTTACAGGAGAAAAGATTTACTGTTTTTGTCGAATATCTTTTCAGTCAGTGGGAATATTCAAGTCATTGATGTATCAAATGAAAGCTATTTTTTTGTGAAGTGTAACTGTGCTATTAATATGAAATTCTTTACATTCAAAACCTTACAATTTCAGAAAATAAATAATACCTGAAACTATATTGTTCAAATATTACAGTAATAGTACTTACAGAGTTATTGCAGTAAATTTGTCAAACAATTTATTTCGTATCTTCATATTATGGACTTTTACAAAGTTAATTTTTATCGTAGAGATGATGCATAATGTGCTATTACGCAGTTATTGTGGTAATATTAAATAATTGTAGAAACAGTGTTGATGTATATCAATACTATTTACGGGAAAATTTTGAATAACAGTGTTATTGTTATCACCCAGTACCTTTAAATTTTTTTGAAGCGTGGAAATGTAATATTTTGAAGGTTGAAACGAAAAACACACTGTTCAATTACGTAACAAAGTTTTATTACTCATAATATTATAAAGAGGAAAGATTTGTTATTTATAAATTCGCTCGAGAAACATAATCAATAATAACAATCCAAAAAAAGTAAATGAAATAAAACACATCCTGCAAACAAATTTGGTTTACATAATTTTCATTATCACAGTATTAATCATCTTCAGAGAAGTTTTCGTTCCTGGATTCAGAACAGGACAAAGAGTCATAGAAAGGATGGTAAAACCGTGGAATAGCTCCACTTTTACACAAACTTAAAAGGTCTGTATGTAAAGGTTTGCTTACTGTAATAGGTTGGTGGTAAGCACGTTGCAACTGCACGTTATCTAGATGTACAGCTGCATCTGCGCTATTCTCTTGTGTACGCTTACGTCCTCTTCGTCTACCGAAGGCAGAGTGAGTGTTGTTTAAATCAAGCTCTGAATAAGTGTCTTCAAAATTATATTTGAAAAACAACTTATTTGCTTGTGAATCAGACACACTCACCTCCATCACGTCTGCCCAATGGATCACATTTCCGTCTTTATCACACCGCCAATGCTTATCTTCTACAAGTGGTTTTAAATCGTAAACTTGAGATTGCTCTAATTCTATGACACGATATTTTTCGCCAGTAATCTTTGAATTTAAAATAACGCTGTAAATTTGATCAGGGGTATATAAAACTTTGTTTTTTAGATTTTTTTCGATGCATGCATGCATGGAATCTCCCTCATTTTGACTATGCCCAGTTTCAAAAAAACGATGGGTTATGGAAATTCCAAGAAGTTTGGCAGCATAAATATATAGGGCGAAAATGTAACGATTTTTGTTTTGCCCATAACAGCCGTCTGAATACAGTGAAAACTTTGTTATACCTCTCTCGCGTTCAGTTTTAAAAAAAATTAACAAAGCGCTTCCTATTTCCGTACTGCCTCTTTTGGCTATTTGAAAATGCCATACATAACAATATCCTATTTTTCGTATGGCGTCAAACACGGTGAAATTGTAACATGGATACTTTCTTTTATAATAAAACGTGCTCACTTCGGATTGAGGTACACTCAAAACTTTTTGCAAGTCAAATATTGCTACTGTAGTATTATCTTTGTCAGCTGTCTCTATTTCTTCTTTTTTTAATAATCTTACCTTTTCTTTTCTCTGTAAATGAAGTCTTTGTTTTTCCTCTAGAGTGGGTTTCGTAGTATTGTCTGATTTTTCATATAAGGAGCACGAAGGGCACTGGTCTTTTTTGGGTTTGAAAAATGAGTAGTTATACTGGGAATTAAAAACTGATTCATATTGTCGTTTTGTTGCCATTACAACATCAGTGTAATCTTGATGTGTAAACCACTCAGTATAAAAGCGATACATTTTTGAAATATTCAAATTCTCTGAAAGATATTCTCTGGTTGAATTCATCCTCGTATAGTGCGACTCCACTTTAGGAAATATATCAATGTGTGCTTTAATAGTTGCTTCAGCCATATTATTCACATATGATTCGTGCACAGACATATTATGTCTGTGCACGTAGTTGTCCACATACTCTATCTTCTTCCCTTCTATTGTTAAATAATTTATTTAACAATAGAAGGGAAGAAGATAGAGTATGTGGACAACTACGTGTATCTGTGCAAAATGGTATCATTCGACAGTAATAACAACGAAAATGAAGTGGACAGAAGAATTAAAATTACTTGGCAAAAATACTGGTCGAATAAAGAAATCCTAAAGGGAAACTATGATCCAAAAACGAAAAAGATAATAATGAATTCCTGCATTCTCCCTTGTTTAACATACGGCAGCCAAACATGGGTGTATACCGAAAAGGTGAAAAACAAAATCTTGTCCTGCTAACATGCAATGGAGAGAAGCCTCTTAAAACTGAGAAGGATACATAAAACAAGAAACACTGACATCCGGAAAAAAACCAGGCTAACCGATGGACTACAGTTTTGCCTGAGGCAGAAATGGCGATGGGCCGGACATGTAGCAAGATACAAGGACAAGAGGTGGACTCTTCTAACTACTAAATGGATGGGTCCGCAAGGCAAGAGGAGCGTGGGAAGACAAAGGAAAAGATGGACCGACGATATCATAGAGATTGCGGGGAAAAACTGGATCAATATTGCCAAAGACAAATGCAAATGGAAACTGATGAGGAGGCTTTTACCCACAAGTGCTCACACATAATGAAATAATAAAATAACTTGTTTTTTTTTTTATAATTTATTGGCTTGCGTTTGATAACTATCTCACCTGATTGTAAGCGATGATGTGGTCGACGGTGAAGCACGCTTGCCTAGAAGCAACCTATTCACTCTTGACTTAAAGACTCCTAGATTGTAGCTATCGGGAAACACAGACTCCGGCAGGGAATTCCACTCCTTAGCTGTACGCATAATGAAAGTATTTCCAAAACGTTTAGTGCATAGGGGTGGTATGTCTACCATGTAGCGATGGCGCATCGCCGTACGTCTTGTAGTCCGATGATGAAACGGGCTTGGTGGAATTAGATCATGTAATTCCATCGCACACTCCCCGAAATGCAACCGATAAAAGACCGAAAAACCGAAATGTCAATTTATATGTAGTTGTGTGAGAAATAAAGCTATAATATATATATAATATTTATATATATAATGACTGTATAATAGAAGAAGTTACAAATGCAAAATTCTTGGGTATAACCATAGATAATAAACTAACCTGGAAACCTCACTTAGAGGAAATCTGCAAGCCTATGAGTAAATCTGCATATCTATTATTCCAATTATCCAAGAAAGTAAATACCGACACACTTTTAACAGCCTATCATGGATTGGTCGCTTCTATTTTGAGATATGGTGTTATTTTTTGGGGACAGTCAACTAATAGAGAACTTATATTCAGGATTCAAAAAAGGTGTATACGATCAATGATGAAAAGTGGTCTAAGAACAACGGATAGTTGCGTCCCTTACATTAAAAAAATAAAAATACTGACTTTTCTATCTTTGTATGTATTGGAAACTGCATTATTTGTAAAAACTAATCAACAATTATTTAAAAAAATTGCAGCAGTTAAGAGAACCTCAATTCGTGCCCAATATGAGAATCTGTTATGCCAATACAAGTGTAAAACTGCTCTATTGAAAAAGAGTTTCTTTGGTATTGCTCCAGATATTTATAATAAAATACCTGATATTATTAAATGTATGCCTCTAAGCAAATTTAAAAAGTCCGTTCAGGGGATATTACTAGAAAAGTGCTATTACAGTGCAGATGAATTTTTAAACGATGTTTCGCTTTTATAGAATTCTGAATGTGTTTTTTTTCTGTTTGTCTTAACTACTCAAACTAAAAACTACTCAAATAAATTAAAATTTTGACTTAAATTTAAATTGTGACATAGTGATTTTTAATTGAATTAAAATTTTGACATTGTAATTTCAGTTTATATGAAATTTTGACAGTGATTTTTTATTGAATTTAAAATTTTGACTTTGTAATTTCAATCTAATTTAAATTTTGATTGCGTTGTTGTGTTTTTTTTTGCATTGTTTGTAATTAATTTTGTACGCCATAAATAGCAAAACATATAGCCAACTCATATTAATTAAGTTGTAATCCAGCCCATGAATCAGCCCATTCAGGTGATCGACCTTGACCGCTGTTCATCATTTATTCGTTTGCAACGGGCATGTGCATATATGGTGCGATTTATAAATTTTGTGCATGTGCACACACCCGGCGGCTGCATAACCGGTTCCTTATCAGCGAATGAACTTCAACAGTCACTTACCGTTGTACCTCTATTGGTTCAATAACAGTCGTTTAACGATGAGTACTACAAACTTAAAAATAATATACCCTTAAAATATAAAAATAAATCATTTAATAAAATAGCGGGTTTAAATATATTTTTAGATAATTTTAATTATTATTCGTGTAGGTGTAAAGGTGGGCACTTCACATCGCTATTCGTGTTCGCGTATTTGTCTTATTCGCCCAAATAGGATGATGTGAAGTAGCTCTATTCGTCTATATTTGCCTATTCTCATGAACAAGACGAATACTATACGCCAAATACCCGAACAACCGTATCCGCTAACTGTCGGTTTTTTGCAACATATCAAGGATTGCAAATATGGCGAATATGTTCGTTTACCGGCCACACATCGCTCGCTCGGTAGTACTTAGTACGATCTTTGTGAATTTTTAACATCCACCAGCGTCGTCTTCTCCATGTTCTTTTAACGACTTTGTTTTTACGCACGCATTAACATGTACTGGTAATTAGCACAATGGAAATAATAAGCCGCTGCTGCAGTTACCACGTTCATCGTAAACGTTAGCAAAAATATTCGTGAATATTTGGCATATTTGCTGTTCATGAACGATGTGTAGTCGGTGTATTCGTGTTATTCGGAATTCAACATGAATATAGCGAACAAATACGAAAAAAAACGCGAACATCGAATAGCGATGTGAAGTGCAACCTTTAGGTTAAACTACGCGGTTGACTTTAGTTACGATAAGAAACACCCGATATTGTTAAGTGGTAAATATCGTGTCACTGGGTTGATGTGTGAATATAAACATAAAAACTACATCACGCAGGACCTCTGCTTCTAGTATATTCCATGCGTGAACGGTGGTGGCCGGTGGGTACTGGGTGCTCGAAGCTTGGCTAGGCAGGTAGTACATAACTGCGTTATATGTACACGCATGAAAGGTAGGACATTGACCCCGATTATGGGTAATTTACCATCCGAAATATTAGAACCAAGCTTTGCTTCCATGCAATGTGGCGTCGACTACAGAGGGCCATTGCTCATATCGGACCGCAAAAGCAGAGGTGCTAAGTTAATCAAAGAATACATTTGTTTTGCTTTATCACTCGAGTCATACATTTGGAGTTAGTTGGTAGCCTATCTGCACAAGATTATATCTTACCTTTAAAACGCTTTATATGACGTTGCGTTAAGCCTTATCAAATCATTTCACACAGTGAAAAGAATTTTGTAGACGCAGAAAAAGAATTAGCAGTCATTTTTGAATATTCGAATATTATATCTGATTTTATTAAACAAAATCAATTTCGCCTTACGCTCATACCTCCTTACAGTCCTCATTTTGGCGGTTTATGGGAGGAAGGAGTCAAGCCCTGCAAGTACCACCTGCGATGTGTACTGGGTGACGCGCGGCTGACACGCGAGGAATTTGAAACTGTTTTAACACAAATTGAATCCGTCCTCAACTTCCTTCCTTTGTCCCCTTTCTCATCCGACCCGACCGATTACCTCCCGATTACTCCTGCTCACTTCTTGATCAGCCGACCGCTGACTGCTCCCACCTGCGAGGACCTAAAAACCAACACACCTACTCAACTGGAGCGCTACGATCGAGTGGAACTGCTGAGGCAACACTTCTGGCAACGCTGGTCCAAGGAGTACGTATCCGAACTCCAGCAACTAACAAAATGGAAGCGCAAGGAGGTTGTACAGCATTGAGATGGAGTTTGAATGTACATTGGTGTGTTCTAAATTCAAAAACCAAAAACAGTGATTAAAAGTGCTTAAAATACTCAATACCATCTCCTTGTGCAAAGAATATTCGACTTTAAAACTCCTTCATCGATTTAATTTTGAGATTATTTATATTTAGGATTTTAATAGTGATTTTGGTTTTGGTCTTGGATGTATATTAAATACTTATTTGGATTGTAATTCTAATATTAATTGCATTGGTGTTTAATTAATTATAATTATGTAAAGTATCGGAGGTGGTCACTGGCCCCTGAAACACAGGTGCTGTTACCTAGCTAAGCATCAATTTACAAAAAATGTGAAACTGAGGTTTCTCATTTTTTGTAAATTTTGAAGGTAGTAAACCTTTTATTTATTTATTTATTATTATTCCTTGTGCTTTTCGCCTAAATCTTATTTTTCTCGTAGTCATGGTGTAAAATATATTATACCATTCCGCCTCTAAGAAGCTGATTCTGAAAAGCTGATTTTATTCACTGAAAACAGTGAATAAAAAGCACTTTTAATCATTGTTTTGGTGTTTGAGTTTAGAACACACCAATATATGCGCCCTCCATCTCAATGCTATACAACCTCCTTACGCAAAAAATACTCGATACAAACTCGTTTATGCAAAGAATACTCGACATACAAACTTCTTGAGGAAATAACTCCCAGAGATTTGATTGGTCGACATTTTCGACAAGGAGTTTGGCATTAGAATGAAAACTGTTTTCAGGTTTTGCGGCGGGAACGTGATGGCGTCTATGTTACTTCCCTATTTTAATTTCCTAAAATTGTGTTAAATTGAACATTGATAGTGTAAAAATTGTGGTTTCTTATTATAATAATATTAGTGAATGTGCACGAGTGTAGGCAAGTAAAACACAGCGGTAGGACATGAATTTGTTCATGTTGCCGACAAAACTCCGTAGAAGCTTCCAATAAAATAACCGCAATTTTACTGATCCCTAGGACATTGGAATAAAGGAACTAAAACTCCTAAACGTGACACTTGCTAAATGCACAAAAGGTGCAAAGACAAAAAAATACTGTTTTCTGTTCTTTGCTGTCATTTTAATCAATTTAACCTTCCTTTTTTTTCAATAAATGTCTATTTTCACTTAATTCTTTCTTTTTCTCGTAGTCATGGTATAAAGTATAGTAGGCAACTCTTGAATAAAACGGATTTATATCGAGGGCCATGAATCACTCGCGCCGCTCATGATTCTAAAACCTGAATCACTCGCTATGCTCGTGATTTAATCATCATGAATCACTCCATACGGTCGTGATTCAGTCGTTAGAATCTTTCACTTGCTCGTAATTCATCTATGGCCCTCGCTTTAAATCCTTCCTTTATTCACTAGTTGCATAATATACTATTCTACGTGGTCGCGGGTTACAAAAATAATACTTTATTTTCTGTTTTGTGTAGGTAGGCGTGCCAAGTACTATCCTGGGTTAACGCGAAGCTGGTGATGTCGCGGCAGCCGAGGAGTTGACCCCGAGGTAGAAAGACCCGCAGGGTTGTTAAGTTTGGATGTGCTGTTGAAGGCCGCTAGACGCGGCAGCCGTCCACGAATGTTCTAGAAGGATGAAGTTATCGAGTCCACCGAAACTTGAACCCTAGAATTGACGTCCAGCGGTAAATAATGAGTCCTCTGCTGACGGTGACCTCGCAGCGTGAGCAAAAGCGTAGGAAGTACGATGCTTAAGGTGATTAGTTATTAAACGAACTTACCTGTAAGCGAAGTTCTATCATAATTATACGAAGCGCTTCGTCCGAAGAGATTAGTACTAATTATTTTCACATATTATGTAGTATCACACAAGTGACACCACTCAAGACGCTGTAGTTGAGAGTTTTTTTTTTTTTGTATATGCGGGTACTCCTGTTTCTCCTTCGTTATAAGTATAGGTGGCCTGGAATCTCTCGTCATTTAGTTTAAAGTTAAGAGGAAAATGAGTTGCTTAATATTTTCTGAAGAAGTGTAAGGGTACAGCGGAAGCGTGGGAGGGCGGGAGTACTAATCTCTTCGGACGAAGCGCTTCGTATAATTATGATAGAACTTCGCTTACAGGTAAGTTCGTTTAATCACTAATTATACTAACGCTTCGTCCTCGAGATTAGTACTAATTATTTTCACGTATGTAGACTTTGAGAGTTACTTCTGGAAATATTAACAACGCATTGTTACAACTTCGGGATCATTTGTTACATATTTCGAAAACAATGTTTTTCAAGTAACAAAAGAGAATCAGTATTTACTTATAAAGGTTTCAATGTAAAAAATCATATAAATACATAGGAACATAGATCCAAATTTTTTGCCTGACCATCGATAAAATTATTGTAAGTTGCAACAGCGAGAAAATCATACTTAAATTATAAATATATCAATCTATACCAATATTATACAGGAAAGTTTTTTTTTTTTTTTTGTTTGTTTGTACGTGGGACACTCAGAAAGTTTTGCGAAACTAAAAAAAATTGTTCTATACGTACATATATTTTTATTAAATCTTTTCAAAGTACTTTCCACCAGCCTCTATACAAAGATTCATGCGCCTAAACCAGTTTTCAAAACACTTTTTCCAGTCCGCCGCAGACACCTCGTTTACAGCCTGCTCGAACGCAGCCAGCGCATCTTCCGGCGACGAAAATTGTATCCCTTTGAGCTGATTTTTTATTTTTGGGAATAAAAAGAAGTCACACGGTGCTAGATCAGGGCTGTAAGGAGGGTGACCCAGGAGTTTGACTGGCGTGCTGTCCAGGAAGTCCCTCGTTTTGAGTGCGGTGTGCGCAGGTGCATTGTCGTGGTGGAGCAGTAGCCCGCGGAGCCCTGTGTTTGGTCGCTTGTTGCTTATAACAGAGAAAATTTCTGGCAAACATTTGGTAGTATACCATTCGGCATTAATGCTTCTTTGATCCCGTAAGGGAATTGATACCAAGTGGCCAGTCAAATTAAAAAAGCTAGCGATCAAAATCTTACCCCCGCTTCTAGATCGCTTCACTTTGGTAGGCGTTGGCTCATTTTGAAACACCCAAACAGTCGACTGGCGCTTGGTTTCTGGGTCGTATTGATAAATCCAGGACTCATCACCTGTAACGATGTCGTAAACACGCCGAGACGAGCCTGCTTCAAATTTGTTAAGCATATCACGGCACCATTCCACCCGGGCCTGCTTCTGAGCATCGGTGAGGTTGTGCGGCACCCAGCGTGATACTATCCTCCTCACGCGAAGATGGCTGTGTAGAATCTCGTGAACGCTTCCCGATCCAATCTTCAATATGTGTTGAATCTCCTGATATGTAATTCGCCTATTGTCTTGGATTAAATTTTTCACTGCTAGCACGTTTTCTTCGGTAACAGCCGTCAAAGGGCGACCGCTTCTTTCGTCATCCCCCAAAGTTGGTCGACCGCGCTTGAATTCGTTATACCAACGATACACGGTTGCCTTGGAAGGGCCTTCATCCATGAATGCCATTTGAAGTCTATCGTACGATTCATCCGGTTTCAGGCGACACTTGAAATCGTATAAAATCATAGCTCTAAAATGTTCCCGGCGCAGATCCATATTTCAGTGAGACACAATACTTTGAATTAACTCGCAAAAAATGTGGAGGGAAATTTTGAAATTGGAACTTACTTATTTTTACTTATAAATAATCATATTTTCGAAAAACATTATAACTGGCCAGTCTCCCATATATAAAAACTTTTTTTCGCAATACTTTCTGAGGGGCCTGGTATGTACAGGCTACGAAACTACTGGACCGATTTTAAAAATTATTTCACCTATGGTAGCTACATTATTCCCGAGTAACATAGGCTATCATTTTGATGGAAGCGAAACCGCGGGGGTCAGCTAGTGAGATATATATCACCAATCAGGTAAATTAAATAAGATCCTAATTTTGTGCGTGAGTACAAATTATTTTTAAACAACAAGTTGCAACAGCGACAATTATGAAAAAATATGGTCTTAGCGGAAAAGTCATTATTAAGCCATTGCAAGGAGGGGGTGACAGACAGTAGCAGCCGCCGCGCGCCTATATAAGCTGCTGCACGCTCATTGTCTTCCCTTTTTTCCCTGAAGTCAACATGCTAAGAAGAATCTCTGCCTGTTTGGATAGCCAATTCTGCTTAATAATTTAATTTTCTTATAGTGTGAAATTTAGTTGTTAATAATAAACCCGCCTTTTGATCGTTGTTCTTTTTAGGGTTCCGTAGCCAAATGGCAAAATACGGAACCGTTATAGATTCGTCATGTCTGTCTGTCTGTCTGTCTGTCTGTCCGTCCGTATGTCACAGCCACTTTATTCCGAAACTATAAGAACTATGCTGTTGAAACTTGGCAAGTAGATGGAGTCTGTGAACCGCATTAAGATTTTCACACAAAAATAAAAATAAAACAATAAATTTTGGGGGTTCCCATACTAGAAACTAAAACTAAAAATATTTTTTTTCATCAGACCCATACGTGTGGGGAGGTCTTCAAAAATGATATTGAGGTTTCTAATATCATTTATTTCTAAACTGAATAGTTTGCGCGAGAGACTCTGCCAAAGTGGTAAAATGTGTGTCCCCCCCCCCCTGTAACTTCTAAAATAAGAGAATGATAAAACTAAAAAAATATATGATGTACATTACTATGTAAACTACCAGCGAAAATTGGTTTGAACGAGATCTAGTAAGTAGTTTTTTTTAATACGTCATAAATCGTAAACCGCAATTTACCAAGTACGGAACCTTTCGTGCGCGAGTCCGACTCGCACTTGGCCGGTTTTTTTCTAAACTGAATAGTTTGCACGAGAGACTGCCAAAGTGGTAAAATGTGTCCCCCGCCCCCCCTGTAACTTCTAAAATAAGAGAATGATAAAACTAAAAAAAATATATAATGTACATTACTATGTAAACTACCAGCGAAAATTGGTTTGAACGAGATCTAGTAAGTAGTTTTTTTTTTATACGTCATAAATTGTAAACCGCAATTTACCAAGTACGGAACCCTTCGTGCGCGAGTCCGACTCGCACTTGGCCGGTTTTTTCCTATTATCATAATTACTGCGGGTAGTAAGTATCTGTATGGACAAGAAATCTGGTGAGTACGTTCCAATTTGCTTAGTGCATTATTGACAAGAAGACGGTAGTGCGTTTATGATTACATTCCAAAAGAACGTTGCTCTAATTACTTGTTGCTCATTTTGTAAATTTGCTTACTAGGCTAGTAAAGTTAATTGGCTATAATTTTTAAGTGTTTTGCTTAGTAAGTAAGTTATTAAAGTACCCCCATACCACGCTCGAGCGTTAGTGGAACTGTAAACATTCCTAATAAACCCTAGCCGTAAAAGCAGAAGTCGTTCTAAGAACCGTGAATTGCAATCTAGAAATCGTGATTCGAGTTCTAGTCATCGGAACTCGCGCTCTAGTCATACTCGAAAATGGCATAGGTCTTCTAGTAATTTGTGCTAACAGAACAAATGCAACAAATTCTAGATCGGCTGACATCACTGGAGCAGCGTCGCACGCCTCCGCCGCGACCACGTAAGGCGAGTGTGGTCGCGTCCCCAACGACGCCGCTGCAGCCGCGGAAGCCAGCTGAGACTACAGCTGAGCGCCAACAGTCGGCGGTTCCATCCTCACCGGCGGGCTTATTACGTAAGGAACAGCAATAATTGTACAATTATTGCGCGATCAATTTAGTGACCTGGCTACTGAGGCCTTTAAGTCAAGTCTTTTTTTTTTTACAGTCACTTTTTACAGAAGCTATTTCATCTGTCCGATGATTTATAAAATGTATCGTTTGATGAATTAACCAGCATATGAAAGAGCAACACTTCGTGGAGGCTGTTTTTTTACAATAGTCAATTTGATTACTATTTAGCTCCAATATTCCGATAAATTAATATTCGCAGATGTAAAGTATTTGTGTAAAGTAAATATGGCAGTGAAAATTTGATATTTGCATTTTATTTACATTTAAGTCAATGTGTAAAATCAAATAAAATTTCTTCGAATTGTCGATTGTTTTAAGAAATCGAATCGATGCCGCATTAGAACATCACTTAGTAGACTACATTATCTCTTATTTGAGCTATAAAACGTAAAAATGATTTTTCAAATTGAATTTAGACATTGGCAGAATAGTCGACATCGGTGTTTGCCATATAAAAAAAAATATAATAGAAGATACTTATTGCAGACTTATCACATTCTCATGTGTTTGTAAGTATTTAGTATATAAGCTTCGCTGAGGTAGCCAACACAGGATTTTTTATACTGTATATAAAAAAATCCTCCACTTTACCGTGATTACTTCTGTTTTAATGATTCAACAAATAGGCTAGTTGCGTAGACATTAGAGACTCAAAACAACACCAATTTGTCATTTACATTTACAATATTCGCTAGGAATTTGTTATTTCAATATTTATTCTTATAATACTATTCTAATTTGCGGATAATTAAAGTAGCCACAAAATAACATACGGACAAAGCTGCCAAAAACTCAAAAACTTCTGTACCTACTCAGCCATCAGCGAGCGATTGGCAATCGACCAACAACAAGGTAAAAAGTAATCGCAATTTGACAGCCACATTTGCTCGCCGATCGCTGTCGCTCTGCTGTCAAAAACCATACGTAATACGAAATTATCGCGATCACCTTGCGATAAATGCACATTTCAGTTAACAGATTTTTATTGTTAGCAGTGCTGTCGTAAAACTATTATGGTGTGGCTATAGCTCATATATAATGCGGATTCGCGATTGAAGATCAATTATTTCGCAAAAATAAGCCTTCCAATTTTTTGACGTAAAGCGATATTCGCGCGATGATTGTACAATCTCTGCGCAAATATTGTTAATTGCTGTTTCATACGTAATAAGCCTGCGGGTCGTTCCTTGAGCGTTGTGACTAACCGCGATGGCGGTACGACCGAACTCATCATTGAGGCTATTAGATCAATCAGATCTAACCAGTCTTATATTTCTAATTTCGATACAAGTATCAACGATATAGACACCTGGTGCGAAGAAGTAGACCGTGCTAGGGTTTTAAAGTATTGGAATAATAAAGAGTGTCTGTCTCGCATTGGGAATTGTCTGAATGGTGATGCTATGACTTGGCTTAATGAATGGGTAACTAACGACCGATCCTGGAGTAATTTCAAGCGTTATACCTTTGTGTCCTAAAACGCTTGATATCGCGAATATTTTATTGGATGAGATTTGTAATAATTCCGATGCATACCCTACATACGCAGATTAGGCCCGGCGTACTTCGATTACAAATAGTGCGAGGGTGTAGCGATGAGTTCATGTCCGCGATTGTGATCCGCGGTATTACCGACACACATATTCGGGCAGCTGCCTCTAACGCAAAAATCCTTCCCGACGATTTAGTGTATTTTTTTCTCGATTTATGTAAAATCTTGTGCAACTGAAACCAGTGCCAATTCGACGGATAAAAGACATGTCCATATTTGTGCGAACATAAATCGTAATTTTGAGGACGGTAGATGTATTTCATGTGGACATAATGGTCATACTCGGGTCACAGGTAAGAAAAGTAAAAACTGACTGGCGAGAATTCAGTTGTTACTAGTGTTAGTAGAACCAATAGCTCCAAGCATAGTTTTGTGGCAACAAAGTCTGAAACTTGCTCGTTCTGTAATAAACCTGGTCAAAAGTAGATACATGTTTTGCAAAAATAAAGTCTGAGACGCGTAACAAAAACGATGCTAGCATTTGTCGGGAGTAGCGAGGTAGGTAGTGACCTATTCGCAATGGTGATGTTATTGTAGTAGTATGTGATGCAATGTATAGGTAACCGTCGATATTTTAATTGATAATGGTTCGAATATTTCACTTGTGACAAAAAGTCTTCAATGTTGCATAATTTTGATTGTGCACGGAGACCAACACTTCGTATATTGAAAGGTATAAGTAGCCATGAAATTGAAAGTATATAAAGGTATATTGTGGTATATTGAGGTGTATATAAAGTAAAGACGCGTTTTCGTTGCGCAATTCTTGATTAAATTATAATTAAGTATTTTCCCACAATTTCTGCACTAATATTGGTTTTATAAGCCACTAATAAGCACATCCTTATATTGGCAATACAGTCCATGTAATATAGGAAAACTTCATCACCTACCAGCTGTTCACTAGTGCTTTCAAAGACACTGTAAGAGGATACCACTAAGAACTACTAAGGGGAGAGAGTTACTACTCACATCAAAATGTCTCAGCTGGACGACATCCAATCTGCGCAGAAGAACTTGGAAGAGTGTTTTGCCAAAAAGATGAGTGAGCTGGAGGCGCAGATTCAGTGTGCTGGACCCGCGAAGGACACTGTCGCCAAGATCGCTGAAGAGTTCCGGACATTCAGAGAGCTGATGTTCGGAATGCTGAGACTTTTACGGAGGCAGATCACAGAGTGCTCCAGGATGGTGGACGGGTTGGAGACACGCTCTCGTCGTAAATAAAATAAAAAATAAAATAAAAATAAAAAAGCCTTTTATTTCATGCATTAAAGAATAATATCATTATATGATTATTATTTATACATAACTATTTTTACATGGTAATAATTTAAAAGAAAAAAGTAGATTGTTTCTGTATCATAATAATTTATAGCTTTCATAATATCTTTTTATTCCAGTTTTTTGTTGTAAGTATTTATTGCTATTAAATATATTAAATGTTCAAATTAAATTCCAATTTCAATCATTGATTTCAATAGATAATATGTCGAATGTATAAATTAAATTTAAATTTCAGTACGAATATTCATTAAATAGATTATAATTTAAAATAATGATTGAAAATAAAAATTACAAAATATCGTGCATGCATGAACCCCTCAAGTAGTGAGGGTGAAGGCCTCCTCCAGAGAACCCCATCGGTCGCGGTCTTTGGCTACTGTCAGCCAGTTTTGTCCTGCAACTCGTGTGATGTCGTCTGTCCACCTAGTTACAGGTCTTCCTCTTTTGCGAGTGCCTGTCGGACCTGGCCATGACGTCATGCGAACCGTCCATCGCTCGTCGCTCATTCTCGCTACGTGTCCTGCCCATCTCCATTTTAACTTTAGAGCGTAGGTAAGAGCGTCTTTCACTCCTGTTTTTTGCCTGATAATAGTGTGACGAATTCTCTGACATTTCCTGATTTTTGAGACACTTCTCTCCATGCTTCGCTGGCAGGACGTGATTTTGTTTTTGATTTTTCGTGTGAACTCTCGTCGTAAAGCCCTGTTATTCACCGGATTTGCTGAGGCCGACAAGGAGGACTGCAAGGCTCTGGTGCTGGACATACTGCACAGTAAACTGGCACTGCCGAATATTACTGCCTCCTCCATCAAAGCATGTCATAGGCTGGGGTCATCGGGCAAGGGTCCCACGCGCAGCAGGCCAGTATTGGTGAGGTTCTCCAATGTGGATCACAAGTCTGCGGTCTGGCGGGCGAAATCTGCCTTGAAGGGCTCCATGGTTACAGTCAAGGAGTTCTTAACCAGAACTAGACAGGCTGTGTTTGGTTTGGCGCGTTCGCACTTCGGGATGCAGGCATGCTGGACTCAGGATGGGATCATCATTGTCAGGTCGCCCGACGGAGCACGGCACAAAGTTTCTTCCTTGGAGGAACTCAATCCCTTGGTGGCGAAGTACCCGAAGAAATCTAGGGAATTAACTGCTGCAGTAGGGAGCAGGACAGGTATTGAAGTGCGTAGAAATCAGTAATATATTTACACTATATATACTATTCACACGATATACACTATTTACACGATAAACACTATTAATTACACCATTTACTCTACACTATTTATACGGGCCACATAATTTTACGTAAACATATTTCTATATTGCACGTCTACCCACTTAATGTTTTTTATTTTTTATTTTATGTTTTTGTAGAATGATTGTGAGGGTATATGAATAGTTTTTTTTTTTCTTTTTTGTATGTAAATGTTTTGATTTTGTAATAATGTCACTGTCGCCCGACCGTCATTTATGATAAATATATATTATTATATTCTTGTAATGTTAATGTGTCGTCATATGTTCCGCTGTAGGTAGGCTCTCCTCAAGGCTCCATCCTGGGGCCTACACTTTTTCTAGTGTATGTAAATAGCCTATGTGATTTAGCACTCCCATATTGTTCAATTTATTCTTATGCCGATGATACGGCCCTTCTGGTACATGCTGAAAATTGGGACGAAGCCAGGAAGAGAGCTGAGGATGTCCTTAGCATTGTTATGTCTTGGCTAACGGCGAATAGTCTGACCCTGAATGTAGAAAAAACAAACTTTATCACTTTCTCCTTGAAATCTCCCTCGCAACCCGACCACTCATTTGCAGTTAAGGCTCACATATGCAATGCACACCCGAGCCGGTGTGCTTGTCTACCCCTTACAAGATCAACCAGTGTACGATACCTGGGTATAGTAATAGACAGTCTAGTCTCTTGGAACGCCCAGGTTGGGATTTTGTCTGGCAGAGTTAGAAAACTAATTACGGTGTTTAAAAGCTTGCGGTATAGTGCTGATACGGATACCTTACGTATGGTTTATTTTTGTCTTTGCCAGTCAATATTGACTTTTGGCATTACGGTCTGGGGTGGAGCTCCGAAGACAACTATGTTACAACTGGAAAGGGCGCAGAGGGCTGTCCTCAAGGTCATGACTTTCAAACACTACCGGCATAGTACAGCACTACTGTACAAAGAATGTAAGGTACTGACTGTGAGACAGCTCTTTGTGCTGAACTGTACGTTGCGTAAACATACCGGCCTGATGTTGGACGCTAATCGTCCGGCAATTCGTAGGACTGCTAACGTTTGTCCCTCCGTAAGACATAGAACCTCGCTTGCGCAACGACATTATATAGTACTAGGTAATCGTATATACAACTTTATTAACAAACAGTGCGGCATTTACAAGTGTAATAAATTTGACTGCAAGACTCTAGTCAGTAAATGGATCTTCACTCTTTGCTATGACGAGGTCGAAAGAATTCTCAACGCCTGACCGTATTCTGCTTTCCTTTTTCCAAACTTTCGTCCATCCCACACTTCCTCAAATACACATACACACTAACAAAACAAAACATAAACACAATACATACACACGGTTTGCCTCTTTATTAATTATTTTTATTTTGATAATTTATATTTCTATTTTGATAATTTATATTTTTATTTTTATAATGTTTATTGTCTGTACCCTTATGTTTCCTGTTTGACGTGTACTTTACTCCGAACTGTATGCATTGTCCTTGTGAACTTAGAGAGCCCTGACACTCATAACACAAGTTCAATCTTAGCTTGGGTGTCAGAGGTGTATAACTCTGTGTTATGTAGAATTCTCAATTTAAATCTTAGTTTTGTTTAACCACATAGTGACATTGAAATTGTAATCTGGCAATAAATTTTTTTATTATTATTATTATATTATATAGGTACAATGTTTGATTTGTGTTTTGTCAATTGCGTCTTGATATTGCTAAATGTAACTTTTTCTAGTATCTTTTCGTTCCATGTTTGTTTTGTGTTTTGTCAACGTATTTTCGTTATTGCTTATTGTAACTGCTTCAAGTATCCTTTCTTTCGTTTGTGTTTTTTTTTTTTTTTTTTTCATGTTTAATTGTTTCTCTTTTATGATGTTATATAGGTAGTAGTGGTATATATGTATATTATGCTGGTGCGGCTGGTGGGTGGTGCACAGATAGTGGTGTTGCACCGTCAGGTATTATTTAATTGTATTTTTGTTAAGTATTTATATTATTTTTATTTTATGTCTTCCAACGATGATTCTTTTCACTCTGCCGCTGAATCCGTTATCTCTTCCGCTAATGCAAGTTTCACTTCCTTGACCGACACCCTTGGTGACTTTGTGCGTCGGAGCTTTGATCGACAAAATAATAATTTATTTAATGTCTGTCATATTAATGCACAGAGTGTGCCAAGTCACTACGGTGAATTACTTGACACTTTTTCTGACGCCAATGTCCACGCCGTGCTGGTTTCGGAGAGTTGGCTCAAACCTCATCTGCTCTCTACCACCTACCCTCTTCCCGGTTTCATCCTTATCCGCAACGATAGAATTGGAAAGGGAGGAGGTGGTGTCGCCATCTATCTCCGTAGTGATTTCCCTTTCAAAATCGTTGCCTCTTCTCCTTCACCCTATAGTGCTTCTGCTGAGTACCTCTTTCTGGAAATCTATGTCAAAGGTGTCAAGACCCTACTTGGTGTAGTCTACTGTCCGCCGGCTGTTGACTACTTTTCCAACCTTGAATTGGCACTGGAATCAATAGGGTCAGAGTATGCACATTGTGTCGTCATGGGTGATTTTAACACAGACCTTAGTCATCCATCCCCTCGTTCCCATAAACTCCTTCACATCATTGAGTCCGTCAGTCTCCATGTTCTTCCATTGCAGCCCACTCATCTCAATGCCTCAGGCGATGACACGTGGCTCGACTTAATCCTTACATCCACTCCTTCCCTTGTTTCCTCTCATGGTCAGTGTCCTGCACCTGGCTTTTCCCACCATGACCTCATTTTCCTCTCATATGTCCTAAAACCACCTAAACATCTCCCTAAAGTTCTGCACATACGTTGTTTTGCACGTTTGGATGTTGAGAAGCTGCGTCGGGATGCTTCGGAACTTAATTGGGATCATCTTGCAGCGGCAATAGGGGTTGACGACAAACTGCGTATTTTCAATCGGACGATCCTTGCCCTCTACGACAGACATGCTCCTGTAAAGAGAGTAAAGCTTAGGCGTCCACCTGCTCCATGGTTGACGACGGAGGTACGTGTGGCGATGGGACGCAGGGATCGGGCCTTTCGTAAATTCAAAAAGAATCGCTGTGAAGAAAATAAGTGCCTCTTCAGAGCTGCAAGAAATCGGTGTAATCAGATGATACGTAACGCCAAACGCCGCCATATTCTCGAAAACATTTCTGCCTCTTCTCCTGCCGATATCTGGAAATTCCTCGGAACTCTCGGTATCGGTAGGAATCGTCATGTGGATTTCCCCAAGACGATTGGTCTGGATGAAATCAACCGTCATTTCACAACCACTTACCATTTGGATCCCCTTATCCTGTCTCAGACGGTTGATACCATTACTAGCCTACCCGGTCCTATCATAGAACCATTTCGCTTTTCTCCAGCCGCCGAGGATGAAATTAAAAAGATTATCCTGTCCATAAAATCTAAGGCTGTGGGCCATGATGACATTAGTCGTTACATGGTCACCTTGCTCCTCGACCTTCTTCTCCCACCTATTACCCATATTATAAATTTTTCTCTTGATTCCGGTCAATTCCCATCCATGTGGCGTATGGCCTACGTACGTCCACTTCCTAAAATTTCAAATCCCTCCCTACCTAGTCATTTTCGTCCAATCTCCATTCTCCCGTTCCTATCCAAAGTGCTCGAAGCTTGCGTTCACAAGCAGTTTTCGGCATTTATTCACCGAAACAATCTTATAAGTTCACTCCAGTCTGGATTCAGACCTGGCCACAGTACTACCACCGCACTCCTTAAAGTGACCGGTGACGTTAGAGAAGCAATGGAGGATACTAAGGTCACTGTGCTAGTATTAATTGATTTCTCCAATGCCTTTAACGCTGTCAGTCATGATATACTCCTATCGATCCTCTCCCATCTTATGGTTTCTTCCGAGGCGCTGGAATGGTTCTCCTCTTATCTTCGGGGACGTCAGCAGTCGGTTCGTGTCGATGAGACTTCGTCGAATTGGCGTGACCTGGATGCTGGTGTTCCACAGGGCGGTATTCTGTCTCCATTATTATTTTCCATCTTCATTAATTTTATAACTCACTGTCTTCGGTGTTCGTATCATCTTTATGCCGACGATCTCCAACTATATACAGCGGCGCGGATCGAAGATTTATCTGACGCCATAGAAGATGTAAACCGGGACTTGAATGCTATCAGGGATTGGTCTGACAGATTTGGGGTGTCCGTAAACCCGACAAAATGTCAGGCCATTATTATTGGAAGCCCGCGCATGATGGGTAGAGTGGCGGTTGGCTCTATTCCCCCGATTATTTTCAATGGTTCCGTCATTCCCATTAGCTCTAGTGTGAAAGATCTCGGTTTGCATCTTGACTCGACACTTAGCTGGCAAAGTCAGGTGTCCAGTGTCAGTCAGAGAGCCAGCGGTACTTTGCGATCCTTGTATCGTTTGAGGAGGTTTTTGCCAGCCAAAACGAAAACTATGCTTGTGCAGACTTTAATTTTCCCAGTGGTTGACTATGGTGACGTGTGCTGCTTTGACTTGAACGCGGTCTTACTTGATAAGCTAGATAGGGTCTTGAACAACTGTATTAGATTCATATTTAACCTCAGAAAGTATGACCATGTGTCGAACTACAGATCTGAGCTAAAATGGTTGCCGATTCGCCAGAGGAGAAGTTTACGCGCTTTGACCACGCTTTTCACCCTACTCAATTCACCCACCCCTCCTTCCTATCTTTTATCTAAATTCCAATATCTATGTTCTTCACATGCTCGGCATCTGCGTTCTTCCAATAATCTCCTCTTGCTTTGTCCTTCTCATACTACTGATTTTGTTCACTCTTCCTTCAATATTCAGTCCATTCTTCTCTGGAACGCGCTTCCTCTCGAGATCAGGACGGCTACAAGTCGGTTTGCATTCAAGCGGAAATTGCGGATTTATTTTCAGCGCAACTAAGAAGAGTCGTCTCACTTTCTTCTTTCCTGTTACTTCATAAATATATATTTTATATAAGTATATATTATATTCAATATATATGTACGTGTATTTTATATATTTTAGTATGTTAATAACAACTTTTCTTTTTAAATTGATTAAACAATGCACCTGCCTTGTTATCTCTTCACCACCCTTGGTTGACTGGTAGAGAATGCCTAAGGCATTAAGTCCGCCTTTGTACCTTTTTGTGCATGAAGTCTAAATAAATAAATAAATAAATAAAGTACCTCGTACGTACATACGTTATAAGTAAAATTTGTCACAGCCGTCAATGCGGGTAGTATATCCATAAAATTAAATTGAGGTAGTAATCTCTGTTTAGTCGGAAGACTGAATCAGATAACACGAGTCCCATACTTCCAGTGAAAATAAAGACTGATCATATAGGATGTGGATATGCTTCGATTATCGGAAGTTGCATATCTAGGGCTTTATGTTAGTAGTGGTCAGGTAAGACCGAGCCGTAATAAAGACAAAGCGTTACTTGATCCTCTATCAGAAAGGCAAAGTATGAGATGGGTGGACAAAGAGCTTTGGAGCGGCTTAAACAAATTAAAACGCACAAGAAGCTTTTGTTAATGCGGGGAGGAAGCCTCTTCATACTTTTGACCTTGATACAAGTTTTTTGTCAGAAAACGAGCCTGCACGGTGCCTATGCGCTGCTGGACCTGCACGGTGCCAGTGCGCTGCAGCACCTGGCCGGCGCCTATGAACTGCTGCGGCAGAGTTTATGGTGCTGTGGCGAGCGCCTTTTTTGATGGTACCTTTGTGCTACACTTGCTGATATGCTAACGTCGTGCCTATGTCATGCAAGTGTAGAGACTGCGTGGTATGCTAACGTCGTGCCTATGCCACGCAAATGTAGATACTGTGTGGTATGCTAACGTCGTGCCTATGCCATGCAAGTGTCGAGATCCTGTGGTATGCTAACGTTGTGCCTATGCCATGTGGAGTTGTAAGAAATATGCTAACGTCGTGCCTATGTTTCTTACGTTTTATTTTTTATTTGTGTGAATATTGTTCACTGTGGGTCTACGGTGGACCTGGAGTCCTGCCCTTATTGTATTTTTTTTATTAATTAGATAGTCAACAGTGATAATGAGGCTGAGATGACTGCAGCATCTCGGTTGCATTGTTTCTGAATATAATGTCTGCAAAAACAAAAAACAGAAATTTCGCGTATTTTTTGAAAATCAGGGTAGTGAAACAAGCTGTTTGTGTTTTCAGGCGCAGACTGTAATGCTGATGACAAGGAGTCCACGCCTGGGCGAGCTGCCAGACCCAATAATGTGCCTTCTGGTGAGATAATGCCAGAGCCCATACCAAGTAGAACCGCCAGTGCTGCAGAAGTTCTGCAGCCCGAGACACAGGAGTACGAGACGTCCTCCAGTCAGGAGAGGCCGTGTTAGCGGAAAAGTCATTATTAAGCCATTGCAAGGAGGGGGTGACAGACAGTAGCAGCCGCCGCGCGCCTTTATAAGCTGCTGCACGCTCATTGTCTTCCCTTTTTTCCCTGAAGTCAACATGCTAAGAAGAATCTCTGCCTGTTTGGATAGCCAATTCTGCTTAATTTGTGTTCCATTTACATTTAATTTTCTTATAGTGTGATATTTAGTTGTTAATAATAAACCCGCCTTTTGATCGTTGTTCTTTTTTTTAATCTCTTTGGTGCTATTTTGCTATTAATGGTTATTTTCTAATTAATTATTGACCTAGCTAGGGAACTTGCATCATAAACAGTGATGGTGCGATTATAAAATCTGGTAAATGTTTCAGAGCTGCCGCTCCAGCCGGCAGTCCTACGAATTTCATCTATCTATTCTAACCCCAAGGGCATGCGCACGCGACGTAGCCGCGTGACGCGTGCTGTGCTGAAAACACAGCCACGTCTAACCCACTATCGTGTAGTGTGCACTTACTGCAGCGGCTAAGTGTTTGCGTACTTACAGAGTTATGTGGATTTTTAGGGTTTATAAAAAATATGCCAGATTTACGTAGATCTTTGGTTTTATTTATGTAAAACACTTAAGTGTTAGCGTGGCAAATTTCTACACTTTCATTAATGAAGAGCGAAGTTAAACGGGGTTGCTTGGACCCCGCTTGAGAAGTTTTTATTAGGTCAGGAAATGTTTATAACAATTTTATATGGCATTCTATCTATATTTTATATTTCATTTTTGAAAATGGTTGGACCCTATGAGCCGTGGTAAGGGCCAGTAACGTTACACATTTCTTGGACATTTCAACTAATGAAAGTTGGTCATTGGGACATTTAGTTCGTAAGAAATTTTGCACACAGTATCCCATGTTACATTATATTTTGGCCTAATCGACCGCAGAAGAAAACACCTTTAAAACGGCGAAGAATTCCATCATCTTTAGAAATATTTGAACCCAAAATCAGTGACAAAGCTGATCGATAAGAATTTAAAGTACCATATTGACTATCAGTATTAAAAAATTGAGTCAGGAAATATATTACCGATGGAACTGAGGCCCCGTAAGTGTTAACACCCGATTCTTTGTAACAGGTTCACCATTTTTTTTTTTAGACAGACGTCATATTGTTTTATCGAGCTGTCTGATAAAGAAGCCATCATGATATCTATCGACGAAGGTGGCAGGCATCTTCGTAAAAACGCATACCGGATAACACCCCGGCAACTAGGGTAGTCGTCGAGAGCACCTGACGGTTGCTGGGATGAGATATCAAAATGTTTTCGTTTGGGGTAAATATAATTGGGTCTGACATTAACGGATACCTATATAGAGAGCAACACCGTTGCGTCGGCCATAAAGGAGCAACAAAAATTCCCTGAGCCTTATCGTTAATATTTTAAAATTATCGAGAAGGGGGGAAATGCATAGAAAAAAGGTCGCCCCCAGTCGATTGTGAATGAATTTATGGCAAAGGCATCTGGGTCTTTGTGCCAGGAAATATATTTTGCACATTTTTTGTTGATACGACTGGCAAACAAATCTATATCGAATTGCCCAAACCTACACTTATGAGTGTTGAAGGAACCCTCTGACAATTGCCATTCTATGTCTGGGTGATTACGACGCGACTCAGCGTCTGCGACGTTATTATCACAAGATCGTATATATGAAGCAAAAATGTACAGTTTGCGATCTTCGCACCATTTCCAAATCACCCTTGACAAGCCACTTAAGTCGGGGGATGGAACCCCACCCATACGGCTAATGTATGCTATAGCGGTCGAATTGTCAATACGAAGTAGTAGTTTGTCCCGTTCGCTATTCGACCATTGACCACTTGCATTTTCACCATCGCAGGAGGCGCCCCATCCCGTTGTTGAGGCGTCAGAAAATATTTCGTTGCTATAGTGGTCATCTCTAATAGGGTGCTTTGAACTATCAATCACCTTTAACCACCAATTAAAATCAGGCATTCACGAATAAGGAAGAATCATTTGCATCGTTCAAATTGTTTAGTGTGTACCCAGCCTTATTCAAAGGCTGGGCAGGCTGACACTAAAATGCCTACTAATTGTGCGAAGGTTCTAATTTTGCAACTTTTCATGTTGATAAATTTACGGATTTCGTTTTTAAAGCGCGCTTTTTTATCTTAAACGTGGGTAAACTAATTTCTAAGTTGACTGAATTTATAAATACTTCTATGTTAGCCTAAATAACATTTAGTTGATTCATTTTTATTGTTGGTATTCAATTGACAAGCCGTGACAGTTGTCAACTATGACACTGTCATGATACTTTTTGATTTTGACGGGGAACTCACTTGTTAACTAGCGGGCAAACAAAAAGGATTAAATCAAAATTGATAAGCAATCTATCTGTATTTCATTGAAGAAAACCTGCACCGATCCATTATCTCAGAAGTGTGATTGGACAGGCTAGTTATAGATTTCTAGCACAAACGCCCACATTTTGATATCTACATTACTTGTGCGATAATTCGAAAAAAAAAATTAACGCATCAAGATGGAAGATGGAATTATGACACCCATGGAGACAATCAACCGTCAGGATTCAATTTCCAACAAGAGAAAACGATATGATCGCAAAGAGAAGAGGAAACGACGCAAGAGTAGATCAGCAAGTGAAGATACGGACACAAATGTTTCGTGTGTGCGAAGGAGCCGTACTCTAAAGCGTCGCGAGCATCGTAGTCAGGAACATAGGAGTGGCAGCAGTCGAAGCAATCACCGTAGCAGTCACCGTAGGCGTCATGTGCGACGCCGTAGAAGTGGCAGCAGTCGAAGCAGTCACCGTGAGCGTCATGGGCGGCGCCGCAGGCGTGACAGCAGAGCTGCAAGTGTACGTGGCAGCAACAGCGGCTCCAGGATGTCGCGCCATCCCAAGCGCTCAAGTTCCCGGGTAAGACGTTCCAATGACAGTACTGACAATGTGACACATTTATTGTTGACTAAATTGGTAAACACCTTAGTAAATTCTCGTCCTGAATGTAATAAGTTTCCAATGATAGGAAACGTCATACCCGATTTTGATCCAAAAGGGGCAAACTATTCAAATGTGGCTAAGTAAAGTTGATGAATGTGCAAAGTTATACAAATGGGGCGATGATCATTATGCTTTACCAAAATTAGTTGGTGTTGCGAAAACGTGGTATCAAGCACTACCCACTTTGTCGTTTTCGTGGTCTGAATGGAAGCATAAATTATTAGAATCGTTACCTAGTAGCGACGATTATGCCGAACTACTAACAGAAATGTTATCTAAACGTGTAAAATATAGTGAGTCACTAGAATTGTATTATTTTGAAAAAATCAATATGTTGAACCGGTGTGATATAAAGGGTAAACGGGCAGTCGATTGTTTATTATACGGAATCGATGATCGTTCGTTAAGATTAGGCGCTAAAGCATTAAAGTGTCAGGAACCGGAACAAGTACTCGAATATTTTCAGTCTATTAAGCAACAACCACGTGAAACATATAGGACCCGTCCTTATGGAGATAAGCGATCTAACATTTCTTCTAACACAAAACCTGCTAGTAATGACACAAAGGCTATAGGTGGCGGTAGTTCTGTCGTTTGTTACAACTGCAACGAACCGGGACATTTTAGTTTTAAATGGACAAAAAAAATATTTAAAATGCAGTATCTGTAATAGACTTGGGCATACTGCAATAAATTGTTCGAAACTACCCTCTAATAATAAGAGTAATTGTGACAAAGTGGGTCAAGGTCAAAAAGATGTATTACGCATAGACGCTGAGTGCACCGTTAAAAGCGAAAGTAAATACATCATGCGGTTGCTACTTAATGGACAATCGGTTCTAGGTTACGTAGATCTAGGTAGTCAATGCACTTTAATTCGTTCTAGCGATGCTAGAAAACTAGGAATTACTTGGACAAATAGTTCTGATCTTCCGACGATGAGAGGCATTGGTGGCAACGTTGTGTCGCCCTTTGGGATGGCTACTGTCACTATACAAATACAAAATGTCATAGAAAATGTAGATGTGTTTATCATGGGGGACGACATTATTAAATACCCTGTACTTGTAGGCCATAATTTAAAGGATTTGGGATTTACCAATAAACAACTGGAACTGGAACAAATGGAAATTGATTTAACCGATTCTAAACCAGTCGTATACCGCCCATATAGACTTTCATACCCTGAGCGCGAACTGGTGCGATCAATGATACAGTAAATGATCGACGCGGATGTCGTATGTGACTCTAATTCACAGTACGCCAGTCCTATTTTGCTTGTAAAGAAAAAGACTGGTGAGAAAAGACTATGCGTCGATTACCGCGCTCTCAATATTAAGACTAAGAAAAAACATTATCCCCTACCATTGATCGACGACCAGCTCGACATGTTAGCTGGTCGCTGTGGCTGGTTATTACGCTTGATTGTGCATCAGGATATTATCAATTACCAATTCTAGATAGCTCCCAGGACAAGACGGCTTTTGTCACACCGGACGGCCAATATCAATTTAAACGGATGCCGGATTAAAAGCGGCGGATTTAAAGATTGATTTTGCTATTAATTTCATGGATGACGTTTTAATTTCCGCTATGTCATTTGAAGAGGGTCTTGAACGGTTAGAGATGGTACTTAAAGCATTTCTGGAAGCGGGACTGACCTTGAAGCTTAAGAAATGTAACTTTTTCTATAGAGAAATAGACTTTTTAGGATTTCAAGATAGTGGCCACGGCATAAGACCAGGTTCACGTAAAACGCAAACGACTGTAATGCGCTGCGTACGACTCTTACAAAGCGAGATCTCATACCGAGGATATCTCAGTGGTGGGTACAGTTCCAGGAGTATGATTGCGAAATTGAATATAGGTGTGGAGCTCACATGGCACACGTAGATGCTCTCAGTCGTGCTCCCGTAACTGAGCCCATAACGGGTGATGATGAGACAGACGTAATTGACGTATTAAACGTTGAGGTAAAGGATTGGATTTCTACAGTACAAAGTAGCGATGAAGAAATCGGTAGAATTAGGGACATTTTACGTGACAAAAATACGAACTATGTAGCAAAAAATATCAATTAAAAGGTGATCATGTGTTGATGACAAAACAAAATGGGTAGTCCCTAGAGCCGTTAGGTGGCAAGTTTTAAGAATGAACCACGACGATGTAGGTCATTTTGGATACGAGAAAACTCTAAGTAAGCGAAACGTTTTGGTTCTCGAAAATGCGGCGTGTTACCAAAAAGTGCGTATCGGTATGTCTTGAATGTGCGCACCATAAGGCTCCGGGTGGCCGTAAGGAAGGTATGCTTCACCCGACACCTTAAGCAGATATTCCCTTTCATACACTTCACGCCGATCATTTAGGCCCTTTCGTTCGCTCTAGGAGAGGTAACACTTATATTCTTGCGGTTATTGATTCCTTTACTTCCATAAGAATTTTTAGAGATCATTTTAGTACCTTTGGTACTCCAAAACGACTTATCACTGATTGGGGTACTTGTTTTACAAGCTCAAAATTTTAATCTTTCATGGAGAGTACAAATGTCAAACATATACTTAATGCAGTGGCCACCCCAAGGGCGAACGGACAAATAGAACGTTACAATAGAACCATATTGGACGCTTTGAGCACAAAATGCCACGGTAAAAGTGATAATATTTGGGATGATTACGTCGGTGACATCCAGTTAGGTATGAACACCACAATGAATATAGCGACAGGGAAAAGCCCACCAGAACTGTTGTTCGGTTTTAAAGTTTTAAATACATCAGAAAATATAATAAATGAGGTGTTAAATGAAGCTATATGTCGTGTTAGTGATAATGATCTAGTTAAAATGAGAACAGAATCTAAGTCTAAAATAGATGAACAACAGCATCATTCAAAGAAGGCATTTGATAAGCATTGGAAACAAGTGACGTTGTCAAGTGATCTTGTCAGGGTTGAAAGGACAATTACAGATAAAGAACAAGTAGGTAAATCAAAGAAACTTATATCTAAGTTTCACGGGCCATACAGAATAGCGAAAATACTAGAGAATGATAAGTTTTTGATTGAGGACACTCTCTTGACTAGAAGAGGCAATAAAAAGTATGAGAATGTAATAGCAGTGGATAAGATACATCCCTGGTTAAATTATAAAAATATGTAGTGACGGTAGCGAAAACGAGAATAGTGATGACAAATAAAGAATTATGAGTTCGGACTCGGATCAAAATTTATTATGATATTGTGATTTAAGAATTATTGGAAATAAAGGAATCTTATTTGCTAAGTTGTAGACCTAAATGGAATTGACAGGACATTCGACGATGCTTTGTTTAGGCTGTGAGCAATCAGTGCAGAAATGGATGATATCGAAGAAATGGCGACATTGCACAGATGATTGTAGATTGTAGCAGACTATGCATAGCATGACATAAAATCTAAGCATGGGCTATGAGCTTCCAGTGCAGAATGCGAATGGTGATGCTAATCACCGCACAGATGGTAGCAGATCATAGCAGACTATGCGACTAGATGATGATGATGCATGGGTTGTGAGCAATCAGTGCAGATAGTGAATGGTGTCAACCAATTGACATCGCATAGATGACTGTAGATCACAACAGACCGTGCAATGACAGTGATTATGATCTGAAATCAGACTATGAAAACTAACAATGATTGTGACCTGAAATGAATCGAAATTAAGCTATGTAATAAGCTATAATAATGTATTGTACATTGCTCTTAATTATTAATTGAGTCTGTTATATGTTTAATTTAACTTGAGTTGATAATGTTTTTTTTTTCTCTCTTTCTCTTGTTATCGATTTGTTGTTTATCAAGTGAGAGGACTCACTCTAATAAGGACAGCCGAGTTGTTAGCCTAAATAACATTTAGATGATTTATTTTTATTGTTTTTATTCAATTGACAAGCCGTGACAGTTGTCAACTATGACAACTGTCACTGTCATGAGACTTTTTGATTTTTACGGGTAACTTACTTGTTAATTCGCGAGCAAACAAAAAGGATTCAATCCAAATTAATAAGCAATCTATCTGTATTTCATTGAAGAAAATCTGCACCGATCCATTACTATAAAATATATTAAGAGGGATCCATACAACTACATATTAAAAATAACATATATAAGATATAGAAAACACTGTAATAATCTTATCAAAAAAATTAATCGCAAATATGAAAGAGAATTAATTACAAAATCGGTTGCTACAACAAACAACAATGCTAACAATAAACTACTTTGGCAAAGCTCAGAATATCAGGATGGCAACCAGTCGGTTCTCTTTCAAATTTAAGGCACGTGAGCACATTCGCAAGAAGTTTGCAGAATCATCACAGAATTGATTTGCTGGTTTCGGTTTCTCTATTACATTCTTTAGTATGTATGTATGTATCTAAGTATATATTTATATATATTCTTTTTATATATGTTTTTTTCCTAATTTTTTCGTTCATTTAGTTGCACCTGCCTTATTTTATCTCTGTACCACCCTAAGGTCGACTGGTAGAAAATGCCTAAGGCATTAAGTCCGCCTTTGTACTTGTGCATAAAGTTTTAATAAATAAATAAATAAAAGCATTAAAACTATAACTTCCACAAATAAACCTAGCAATTTAAATACAGACTTACTTAATATAAAATCTACTCCTTTAGAATCAGTCAACTATATTAATGAATATTTCGCGAACATTGGTAAGAGCCTTGCTAAAATAATCCAGTCAGCGTTAACCTATGATCATAATGACCTGGACTGTGAAATGAATCATATCCTAATGAGTCTAAAATCTGACAGTGCGTCTGGTTGGGATAATGTTTCTACAGCATTTCTAAAATATATAAGAGAGGAGGTTGTTCCCATAATTAAACATCTTGCTAATCTTTGCTTTAGTGAAGGCATCTTCCCGACTTCCTTAAAGCTAGCTATTATTACGCCAGTGTACTAGAATGAGGGCAGAGACGATGTCTCCAACTTCAGGCCTTTATCTGTATTACCCTCTATAACGGCACTTTTGAACGTCAAATAAATTAAAATTTATAAGTAATAAAAAATGATTCTACCGTGCATTCGGAAAGTAGATTGTTATGGAGAAGAACGCACAAAAGACTTACTTCCATACTTAATCTTTTTAAAAAAAAATGGTGTTTTACAATATCTACATAAGTACATACATTAATACATTAATATATGTGAGGACGATGCACCCAGAATAGCTCTACACACTATACTACGTACAGGTATAAAGTATCATAAAGCATTAACAGGAAAATTAATTAATGTGATAAGTAGGAACATGGTTCTCACATACTTACAAATATTGCAAACATAGGTAAAATACCTAATTCAACAACAACGGAACAGTGTATGATTGTTTGGGGGCCGATTCACCCACGTCCGTAGGAGTGTACCCTTTGATTCCCTACACGTGGTCCCCGGGTGGTGCAAATCAGGTGACACTTACTGGTGGTAGGCTTCGGCCGAAGGCTTGTGACCACCCACCGGGCAAAGACGCACCACCAAGCGGCCTAGCCGTGTCCCGGTACGATGCTCGGTGTAGTCACTAGAGGAGTTGGGAAGAGATAGCTGTTCCACTGCAGGCTGACTAGCCTGACGCGCGCTGTTTGGGACGTATCGGGAGACTGGTCGCGGAGGGTAGCGGGATTCGAGGCACGGTGCGCCACTGGCCGACAGCAGGTAGTTGGGGGCCCAAGTAGTGTGCCAGCCACACATGAAAGGCTGCCCCACCAACTGTCGAAAAATCCCGGAATGCACCACCGTGCTGGTTGGCGACCAGATGGGGAGGGCCCGATGAACATTCCGGGGGGGGCTAGGGCGTCCCCGCAGTCTCCAGACTAGTGCCCCAATGATGGCGCCCTTTCAGTGCGTGTCTGTAGGTTAGCAGCGTGGAACCTCGTCACACTTCCATCTCCTCACCTCCCTTCGTTCACACAATAATGGTAAGGAAACGAAATACTGGAGTTCAAAGTCAAGTCAAAGTCAAAGTCAAGGTCAAGAAATATATTTATTCAATTAGGCCAATAAACGGCACTTTTGAATGTCACATAAATAAAAAAAAAAAATTACAAATATAAAAAAAAAAAAAAACTACCGTGCATTCGGAAAGTAGATTGTTATGGAGAAGAACGCACAAGAAACTCTATACTTACTCTTTTAAAAAAAAAATAGGTGTTTTACAATATTTACATACGTACATACATTAATATATGTGAGGACGATGCACCCATAATAGCTCTACACACTATACTACGTACAGGTATAAAGTATTAAAAAGCATTAACAGGAAAATTAATTAATTTGATAAGTAGGAACATGGTTCTCACATACTTACAAATATTACAAACATAGGTAAAATACCTAATTCAACAACAACGGAACAGTGTGTGAGTCAATTTCTAAAAAAAAAAAAAAACAATGAATACAATAACTATGAATGGGAATATAAATTAACAAATTTGATTTTGTCTACACCGAAGATTGCCCTATGGAGCAGGACCAGCATGTTTCCAAGCATTCTTATCTTGAATATAATCATCTAATTTGTAATATGCTTGTTTACAAAGGGTGCTTTTAACTAAAGTTTTAAATTTACTTTCATTTAGTTTTAATATATCACAAGGTATTTTGTTATAGAATTTAACACAGTACCCCATGAAAGATGATTGTACTTTAGCTAGTCTGTAAGAAGGCTGATCTAACTTATCTTTATTTCTGGTATTACAATTGTGTCTATCACTGACTTTACTAAAGAGATGTATATTTTTCCTTACATACATAATATTTTCATAAATAAATTGGCAAGAAACTTTCATAATATTAATATTTTTAAACAGTTCCCTAAGAGATTCACGGTGATTTAACTTATATATGGCTCTGACAGCTCTCTTTTGCAATATAAATATGGATTCAATGTCAGCCGCTCGACCACACAGGTAAATACCGTATGACATTATGCTGTGAAAGTAACTAAAATAGACCAAACGCGCGGTTTATACATCCGTTAACTGTCTTATGTTTCTAACAGCATAAGCGGCTGAGCTTAGCCGACCCGCAAGAGATGTTATGTGAGGACCCCATTGCAATTTGTCGTCTAGAGTGATTCCCAGGAAAACTGTTTGATTTACAAAGTCCAGCTTTTCGCCATTCAATATGAATTCGCATTCGGTACTTCTAACATTCGGCAATGTGAATTTAATACATTTGGTTTTTTTTTCATTTAGTACTAAATTGTTTGCCGTGAACCAATTTTGGACCTGATAAATGGAGTTATTCACGTCATCAAGATTTCGTGACCGCCGATCTATTTTAAATATCAAGATGTGTCATCAGCAAACAACACCATCGTCGGTTGATTTTGTAGTAATTGGGGTAAATCGTTAATATAAACTAAAAAGAGGAAAGGACCCAATATCGAGCCTTGAGGAACACCCATTGTCATTTCAGACCCTAGCGAGTTTACGCCGTTTACCTGAACTTTAACTTGTCTGGCTTTTAAATATGATCTAAGTAACTCAAGGGCTGTATGTCTAATTCCATAGTGCTCGAGCTTCAACAATAGTGTCTCATGGTTAACGCAATCGAACGCCTTCGAGAGGTCGCAAAAGATTCTAATGGCGTCCTGTGCTTCCTCCCAGGCCTTAAATATGTTCTTTATTAGGGTGACACCCGCGTCAGTTGTGCAACGCCCTTTGGGAAAACCGTATTGTTGATCATTAAAGATGGAATGTTTGTTAAAATGACGCAACAATTGGTTGAGCATTAACTTTTCGAAGACCTTACTGAGAACCGGCAGAATTGACAATGGCCTATAATTATTGGCTTCTTTGCTATCCCCGGATTTAAACAATGGAACTACCTTACTGTGTTTCATGAGGTCCGGAAAAACTCCTTGCTCGACACTAGTGTTAAATATGAAAGCTAAATAGGGTGCAACAGTTTCAATGATTGGTTTACACACTTTTACAGATAGTCCCCAAAGATCTTCTGTTGATTTAATTTTAAGATCTTTAAAAGCTTTTAACAGCACAACAGTGGCTGCACCCCCTCCCCCACAAAGTGCACCTCACCAACATTAGAGGTCTGCACTCAAATGTCTTTGCAGTCCACTACCACCTGGAGGCTGTGAAACCAGCGCTGTTTTCCTTACGGAGACGCAGATAGCGAGTCCGCCAGACATGTCGTACTTGTCGTACCCAGGGTTTACCCTGGAGCACAATTTATGTATGTACGCCCGCGACGACACTTGCTATCGGCGTCTCCGTAACCTTGAGGACTCCAGATTCTCAAAGCTTTGGGCTCTGGTGGACACAGGTCTGGATAAAATTATCTACGCCTGTGTCTACCAGTCGCACAGCGGAGATCAGGAGACAACCAGGCTCACAGAGTACCTCAGTGAGGCGGCTGAATTGGCTCAGCAGCGGTATCCTTCCGCCCAGTTAGTGTTACTGGGGGACTTTAATGCCCACCACCAGGAACCGGATGTTGTTTCGCACACGGCCAATTGCTTGGACCTTCTGCTGACAATATATCCAGACCGATACTCTGTGTCGATAACTTCACCTTTGGGTAGTTCCGACCACTGTCTGGTGAAGTCTGTGTCCGTCTACTCCCTGCCCGATCCCAGCCCAAGAGGCACCCGGCGGATTTGGCGGTACAGGTCAGCAGATTGGGATAGCATGCGATCTTTCTTTGCATGCTATCCTTGGCAGCCTACTTGCTTTTCTTCGGCTGATCCTTCGTCGTGCGCGGACGCCGTGACGGATGTGTTGCGTCAGGAAATGGAGTACTACATTCCGTTCTCTGATGTGACAATGTCCAGCGTCGACCGGCCATGGTTTGGCGCCGAATGTTATCGCGCCGACGCGCTTAAGCAAAGGGGCGTACCTAGCATGGGTCGACGCTCGATCGCGCAAAGCGAGTGACGTGGGTCAGAAGAAGAAGGCCTTCAACAGGGCTGCCAAGTCCTGCAAGTTGATTTTGCGAAGGGCTCGGTTCGACCACATTGGCCGAATAGGTACCAAACTTACTTCTTACCCAGCAGGTAGTAAAGCGTTTTGGTCCCTGGCTAAGTCGGTCGAGACGAACTTCTGCCGTCCCTCACTACCACCACTGCTGAAACCCGACGGGTCGTTGGCCCACTCCGCTGAGGAGAAGGGAAATTTATTTGCATCTCTTTTTGCGGAATCTTCGCGTCTGAATCCTGGTGATTCGCGGCCCCCTCCTTCTCCTGTTGGATGCGAGACGAGTTTGTCGGACATTCGCATCCATCAAAAGGACATCCGTAGCAGCACCCTACGGATGTCCTTTGAACAAGGCTAGCGGCCCTGACGGAATACCAGCAATAGTTCTTAGAACCTGTGCGCTTGAACTGTCTCCGATCTTGACACGCCTATTTCGCCATTCATATGAGACTGGAAAAGTGCCGAATGCTTGGAAGCAAGCCAACGTACAGCCTGAGCCCAAGAAGGGCAGTCGAGCTGACCCGGCCAACTACAGACCCATACTCTGTAAGAGTATGGAGCGTGTACTTATCAAAAAGCTCCTGGCATACCTAGAAACTAATGATATCCTTAGTGACCGCCAATACGGCTTTCGCCGAAATCGGTCTACTGGGGATCTTCTAGCGTATGCCATTCACATATGGAGTGAGGCCATCGAGAGACACGGGGAAGCGCTTGCCGTCTCCCTCGACATCTCGAAGGCTTTTGATAGGGTCTGGCACGAAAGCCTCATTGGTAAGCTTCCTTCATTCGGTTTGCCCGGTGGTCTGTGTGATTGGATTGCAGACTTCCTGAGAGATCGGTCCATTTGAGTGGTAATCGATGGCTGCTCTTCGGACCAATTGGATATTAATGCCGGGGTCCCTCAGGGGTCAGTACTCTCAGCAATATTGTTCTTGTTGCACATTAACGATCTGCTAAAACCCGGCACCTTTGGGTATGCTGACGACAGCACTGTTGCTGAGAGATACTTGTCCAACGCACGGGCTACCGGGACGCAGATCCGGTCTCTCCGTGAGACCATGGTGGAGCGTTTAAACCTGTCCTTGCAGGCAGTCTCCGAATGGGGCAATGCCAATCTGGTCAGGTTTAATGCTGCTCAAACCCAGGCGTGTCTTTTTTCCGCTAAACGGAGCCAATTCCACCCGGCTCCTTCTTTCCGTGGTATGACCGTGCCGATAACGGACCAGCTTGATCTTCTTGGTGTTTCGTTGACATCGATTCTCAATTTTGGCCCATACATTGAGGCAAAGGCTCAGCTGGCTGCCAAAAAGTTGGAGATTCTTGCGAAGGTGAGAGGGTACTTCACGTCGGAACAGCTGCTCAACTTGTATCAAGCGCAAGTTCGATCATGCATGGAGATGCATGTTCTCATCTCTGGGACGGATCTGCCAAATACCAGCTTGATGCACTCGAGTCGATCGAAAAGCGGGCCAAGAGACTCATCGGCAATGAGGCACTGGTCAAGTCAAAGCTCCAGAGCCTTGAACATCGTCGCCGAGTTGCCAGCTTGTCGGTTTTTTATCGGTTGCATTTCGGGGAGTGTGCGAAGGAATTGCATGATCTGATTCCGCCCAGCGCATTCCATCATAGGACTACCAGACGTACGGCGATGCGTCATCGACTCATTGGTACATGGTGGATATCCCACCCATACGCACAAAACGTTTTGGGGACACTTTCATTATGCGTACAGCTAAGGAGTGGAATTCCCTGCCGGAGTCTGTGTTTTCCGATGGCTAAAATCTAGGGGTCTTTAAGTCAAGATTGAATAGGTTTTTTCTAGGCAAGCGTTCTTCACCGTCGACCATATCATCGCTTACCATCAGGTGAGATAGTGGTCAAGCGCAAGCCTATAGACAGTAAAAAAAATAAAAAAGAGTCAATTTCTAAAAAAAAAAAACAAAAACAATGAATACAATAACTATGAATGGGAATATAAGGCTTTTAACATACCTAAAAGATTTCAACGTACTATCTGAGTCAGAATTAGGCTTTCGTCGAGGGGTTTCCACTGAAGATGCAGTTACTGCACTAAGTACTCATATAACCGAACAGCTTGACAATGGTAAAAAATGTATAACTGTATTTTTAGATCTAAAAAAGCCTTTGTCTGTCCCAATCCTTGTAAGAAAGCTGGAATCTATTGGGGTTCGAAAGGTGCCTCTTGGCCTTTTCAAGGATTATCTCGGAAACAGGAAGCAGAGGGTTAGAGTGGGTCAGTACACTAGTGAAGACGCAAATACGTCATAGGGTGTCCCCCAAGGAAGCGTATTGGGACCTACATTGTTCCTTATCTACGTTAATTAACTTTGTAACATGAATGTTGTAAACGCACAAGTCTTCTCTTACGCGGATGATACTGCTGTAGTCTTCACTGGTGATACTTGGCAGAATCTTAAACTTAGTACTGAGACAGGTTTGGATAAAATCGCCAAGTGTTTAACAATTAATTTGCTTACATTAAACATCACAAAAACAAATTACATTTGCTGCAGTGTTTGCCAACGTACACAATGTAACGGCTAGGTCCTGCGCCAGGTAGGCTGTGCAGGCCGCTAACTGGTAGTTAGAAGGAAGTTAAAGAAAACAGCTTGACAAGTTAATACATATAATTTAGATAATATCCTACAGATAGGTCGTGGTTTTAAAGCGCCACTCAGTTCTGAACAATAACCACACGTGGTTAAAATATAAGTAGGGTACCGTCCCTTGGCAGCACGTGGTAGACGCGGGGACCAGTCAGCACAGGCTCAGCAATAGTTCACCGGAACTGTAGCAGCTAGGGGTGCGCAGGGTAGGCTGCGCAGGCACCGGCTCGCGCGTACGTCAGGCCGCAGGTAGGCAGGGCAAAAACCGGGCAGCGTGCGTAGGCTCGCACGGCGGTAAGTCGCAGGTAAGCAGGGCAAGACCCTGGCAGCGTGCGTAGGCAGCTTGCAGGTAGTTAGCCGCGTGCAGCAGTGGGAAAAAAGGGCAAGCCCTCAGCCCGTACGAAGAGCCCCTACATCGGGGCACACAGAGTCGTGAGGATCGAAAGGTAGTTTTCAGCTAAGCCACCGTAATCGAAATTCCCGAACGACAGCGTTCCAGAAAGTTAGAGTTGTTCCGTGTTTTTAGAGATGTGGCTTGTAACCGAATTAACTTACTAATTTTGATATTTAGTATCATTCGACTATTTTCAGTTGAGATCCTCACAACGCTACAGTACCCCGGCTGCAGAGAGAGGATTTTACCTGTATAAAATCCGCTAGAACTTACTATACTTTCCACTATCTAGTTCAGAAGCCAGCCAGTAACACCTTTGGCTGGATTCCTACCCGACATGAAAGTGTCTCATGTTAGTTCTGGTGACGTACCTCTATTGGTATGTTTACCCTTGGGGTCAGTGTAGTCTCGTGTGTAATTGTTAGTGGGAGTAGGTTTGGTTAGTTTAGCGGTAGTAGTTTTTAGTGGGTTAGTGGGAGTAGAGGTTTGGTTAGGTTTAGTAGTAGGTTCGTGTTAGAGGGGAATGGTTAGGTAAGTGGTGGTAGGTTGTTGATATTGTAACTAAGTTAGCGGCATCGTCGTCTAGTATATCATGTAGTATTAGTGTTTTGGCTGTTTGTCAATCTGGTTGCGGTCACCTCTCTTGTAGGCGCCGTCTTTAAGATGTTCTTTTTGAACACGACATGACAACACAACAGCTAAGGGTAGTTACCATAGAGACCTACCATGCCAACAAAAATTATACACCCCTTTGGTGTCCCCAGCATTCTCTATGGCAACGCCGTTCTAACGAATAGTTTAATTTTTTATTAGACTATTTCCTAATTTTTGTCTAGACTATTGTCAATTGGGAACCCCTCACAAGCGAACTTACGCAAACTCTGTAGGTAAGATCTTTATTTACTCTAGTGGATGAGATTAGTGTGATCACCAACTGACCAGTAGTTAGGTACCAAAGGAGCTTAGGACCCCTGCAGCCAAGGGTAAATAGATAAACCCCTGTTGGTGATTGACCTCCCACGAAATGTGGTGGTAGTAGTCCCTTGGCATCGTTTGACCCAGTGTGAGTCAAACGCTAGCTAGCTAGGCCTACGGGACGACTGCGGATTCTTCCACTTTTGATCCTTGATATGCCAGGTACCCAGTGGTTTTCCTAGTGTATATACCAAGTCATACACCAGAGGAGACAGTTTCTTTGATACCCTGCATTTTACAAACTTAGGTGCCAGTTTTTTGCTGAAATATTTGTCCTTATCGCTCTGGTAATACGTACGTTTCCAGACTACATCTCCCACATTGAATTCTACGTCCTTCTTACGAAGGTTGTAGTTACTAGTGTTCCTAGAGAATGCTTTCAGTAAAGCTGTTTGTACCTTGTCGAAGATGCTTGATAGGACACCCAAGTTCTCTGCATAGTGGTGCCTAGGTTGGTATATTATTTCCTTTATATCAGTGTCCTGATAGTGAGAACCGTCAGCGATCAACTCCTTACCATAGACCAGAAACGCTGGTGTGTAGCCTGTGACCTCACTGGTTGAGCTGTTTAGTGCAAACTGAACCTTTGGGATGTGTAAGTCCCAGGAGCACTGGTCATCATTGATGAATGTGGATAACACCGTGATTATAGTTTTATTGTAGCGTTCCACTGTATTCACTTGTCGTGTATATCTTGGTGTGTAGTGTACATTAGGTATATTGTATTTTTTAAAGAGGTTTTTCATTTCATTAGATGTAAACTGTGTTCCGTTATCCAAAATTACAACTTGTGGTATGCCATGGACCAAGAATATACTGTCTTCTAACAACCGTACTATAGTAGTGGCATTAGCATTCCTTATGGGAAATAGTTGGCAGTATTTAGAGAAACAACAAGTAGCAATAAATAGATATGAGTTTTGACGTCTAGAGAACGGCAGTGGTCCCACTATGTCTATACTCAGCATTTGAAAGGGACGAGAACACTCTTTAGGCTCCCCCATTAGTCCTAGGTGGGCGTGATTTGCTTGTTTGTGAGCGATACAAGTGTCACATGCCGTTACAAACCTCACCACGTCACCATGCATCCCTGGCCAGTAGTAGCGTAGTGTTAGTCGTTTGTATGTTTTATGGATACCTAAATGAGCTGCGGTTGGTTCAGCATGGTTATTAGTGATTATTTGTTGCCTATTTTCCTTCGGAATGACTTCTTTCCAATCGAACTCGCATAGTATTGCGAATTTACTTTTTTCATAAAGGTACAATTTGATATTTTTTACTGTGTAGTTTGGGAATGCTGAAGGGTCTCGTTGGCAACCTTTGTAGATATTTTGGTACCAAGTGTCGTCTGTTCGTTTAGGCGGGCTTGACTGTGTAGTGTTTTCTTGTGTGAGAGCTCCAATCGCAGCTCTGCACGAGCAACAAGCACGTGACAACGCGTCTGGTAAGGTGTTATCTGTACCACGTCTATGTTGTATGTCAAAGTTAAAGGCTGGCAATCTTATTCCCCAGCGCGCCAATCGTCCGGAAGAGTTTTGTAGTTTGAGAAGCCACTTTAGTGCGGAATGGTCTGTGAACACTGTGAACTTGATGCCGTTTTCTAGGTAACAGCGCCAATGTTCCAGTGCCAAAAGTACAGCTAGTGCTTCCCTTTCTGTGATGCTATAGTTTTGTTCTTGCTTAGACAAGGATTTACTCATGTATGCTATGGGATGTTCAACGCCGTCCCTAATTTGTGTTAGCAAACCGCCGATACCATAGTTACTGGCATATGTGTGTACTTCGAATGGGATGGTGTAGTCTGGACACGATAGTACTGGGGCCGATATTAGTATTTCCTTTAGTTTAGTAAAGGACTCTTGACAATCCTGAGACCAGTCAAAGGGGGGTGCCTTCTTACTTGAGCTTGTGAGTTCATTTAGTGGTGCTGCTTGAGTACTGAAGTTTGGTACGAAACGTCTACACCATGATGCCGTTCTTAAGAATCTTTTTACTTCTTTAGGATTGGTGGGTATTGGGAAGTTCTGTATCGCTTCTACTTTTTCTGGGTCTGGATGTAGTCCCTTAGAGTTAACTATGTAGCCTAGATATTTCAATTCATCACGGAAAAATAGGCAAATTGGTTGGCTTATTGGTTTATTGTTAAGTTATCGTTAGTTTATTGTATACTTTAGTTAGCAAGGCTATATGGTTCTCAAAATAATGTCATCCAAGATAGCAAAAACCTAAAAAAAGATAAAATGTTTTACGGACCAGAGTTTGAGAATATCAAACTCTGGTCCGTAAAACATATTATCTACCATTCGTTGTTGCGTAGCAGGCGCATTTGTTAGTCCGAACGGTGTAGTTTTAAATCTGTATGTTGCCCGGCCAGGTATGTAGAACGCTGTTTTGTTTTTGTCAGTTTCATTTAGTGGTAACTGACAGAAGCTTTTGTATAGGTCAATGTTAGGTATTTTGCATCCCTCAGGTTGTCTAGTATTTCCGAAATGTATGGCAAATTGTAAGCATGTTTTTTGGTAATAGGGTTTAGTTTCCTACTATCCAAACAAAACCGCAATTTGCCATCCTTTTTCGGTGTTAGCAGGACTGGGGAAGACCATGGACTTTCACATGGTTCTACCACATCCAGGCCAAGACATTACAAACACGACCGGGTTGCATGTCCCAGGTTCACCATTCTTAAATAAAGTACGCTAGCATATATAATATTATTTATTTAGATAAGCTATGAAACATAGTTATGTACTAATTTTAAACACATACAATTCATTAATGATTTGCAATGATATAAATGGTAGAAAGATCAAAGATAAATTAGTAAAAATCGAACGCCAAAACCGTTAAAAAAATTGTGCATCTTACGTGATATAACTTAGGGTAACTGGACACTGCCACCATTTTGAATATAATTAATTTATCTTAGTAATATTACTAAGAGCAGTAAGAGCACGTGTTATCACAACGAGAAATTTCAAGCCAATGACTACCAAAACGCGCGTCGCAAGTAGCTCGACAGCGGCCCACTGCCAGGTGAAAGGTGAGGATGTGCGAAAGAGATAGACGTATTTAGGTAGAAAGAGAGGTAAAATACAACGGGAAATGGATGCTCAATAAAAAAGCTATTAATAAAGGTCAAGTGGTTCATTTGAATATTGTAAACATAAAGCAACAAAAAGTGGAAGGTTACTTTTGAAATCGCAACCATGTTGACATAGGTTCACTGATGCAGCCACTAGACCAAATCGACTTAGCAAATATTGTTAAAATTAACAAGTCCTTCATGGTGGCAAAACAGTATTCAAACGCTTACCTACCCTATCGTTACGTGTTAAAGATCAAAATTTGCATAACTGTATTCTATAATATTTGCCTACCTTACAAAGTCTTTCTAGTTAAATAGCTCATTTGTATTGTCATGTGTAAATGGTCTAACTTTGAGTAGGTCGGAGAAAGGCAGAATGGATCAGGTAACAGTTATTACCGATTGTACACGGTTGCACTAGTTTTAAACTTTGCCCTTCACTACTTCCGGCTACTTTCTTGTTTCATCGGGATATTTCGTAATCTTGCAGTGGATTGACCAGCAGACTTATTGCGTAAGTGAATTCGGCAAGGCAAAGGGCAAAAAGTATGTACAATCGACCAATCACATAGACGAAAATTCACATCGCCTCTTTCATCTCGCATGTGACTGGTCGATTGCACATATTATTTGCCCTTTGCTTTGCCGCATTCACTAACGCTATTAGGCTGCAGGCCTTTATTGTCCAGGGCAAGGGTTCATTTTGTAGTTGTGTCTCGACGGCTGATTGGTGTAGTTCTGTGACATCACAGCTATGTGCTTGTTATTTTCTCCCTTTTCCACATTTTGTTGAGACTGTCTTGTTTAAAGGCTGTATCTCGAAAGAGTTAATTTACGCTGGTACAAAGTGATCGATATAATCGAAATGCTCAAAAAAATAATGCGTGCGTATTGTGTTGCTGTAATCACTGTTCCATCTGTCAAAAAGTGATAAATCCGATGGACAAAATATAAGCAAGCGCTCACATTTTCTTGTGAACTTGTTTAATATATTTATGGTTAATTATTATTAACACTCCCCTGTAAACGCACATAAGCTCCCTTGCTTGTGAATTCTGCACCTTTTCCCTGAGTATCCGGCTTTACACCTGAAATAATGAAGATAAGAAACGTTGTTACTTAATAAACAAGGGACCAACAAATAATGAGTAGTTGTAACAGGCGCATGAGGTGCTCGACCGGTACACTGCGTTACAAACCCTCGGCCATAGTAGTAGTATGAGATCCCACTGCAAAAATCGGCAGGCAGTTTTGATTAAACTGTATTTTTATGAATGATTTGATTATAAATGAATAATTTAGGGAGGAGGGTTGGGGTCGGTGTAGGTCTTATTGAATTGGGTTTCATGGCCAGGGAACTCGCACCTGTAAAATGCTCAGCTGCCAATTGCGCTAACAGACAAGTGCTTCATACATGTCAATACCATTGCTAGTGTGCCACCGCGGTCTAGTGATGGACCCACATACTTCAATCTTTGTGGGTCGTCACTCCTGGGCAATGCTACAATCCGTAACGAGCTTCACACACGCCATCTACCTCGGGGCCTGTAGTAGCCAAATATGAAGCGCGAAGGCGAGCCTTCGGCGCCCAATTGTCGTCAGTGGTGCAGTTATGACGGCATATAACCAAACAAACTGGCTAGGGGAAGAAAACCCTGACAAAAATAACAAAACACCTGAAGACCTCACCACACCAGCGATGGAACAGTAATTGGTCTAGGAGATACTTACTTCGAAATTAAATTGCAACCGCTGCCGTGTGGAGAGATGTTTGATCATCAAAAGGATAGGAAGTTACTCTCAAATTGTAACCAGCTCAGAAGATGCTAATTTTGACGCCAAAAACGGCACCTACTGCCTTGTAGCTGTTGGGTCATCAAAGGCTAGGGCGTCAACCCGAAATTGTGATGTGTAGTGCCTTGGGAAAGCGCTTCACTATCTTCCCACCCAGTTCTGTTATGCAATCCAGCTAGCCCCCGGCAGTCGCAGGTATGCGGGCCTGTGAGTGAGAAATCGACTACCGAAGACTGTAAGAGGGTGGGTACTCAGGCCCCCTTACCAGTAAATACTACTGGTGTTAAAGAGAGAAGCACCAATAAGAAGCTGGTTTATCACTTAGCGCGATAAAGGATGCTAACATTGAAACACAAATTGAAAACACACAGCACATTGAGATGAAGAATGTTCTTGGACAACAAAAAAGTCAATCCTCCTACTTGGCAAAGAGCACCAGTCCTAAAAAATGCCAAAAGGAAGAAAGTATCATCACTATCTCCTGAGAGAGACTCCCAGTTGATCAGAGGGCATAACAATAGCACATACTGATACTATTAAAAAAGTTGTAAAGCCACCACCCATAATCCTGAATGGCATTGACGATCTTACCAAACTAACTGAGACGCTAGAGAGTGCAGTAGGCAAAGCAGACTTGACATACAAACTTATTAACTAAAATCAACTGAGGATGTAGAAACAACTGTGCCAATGTAGAGGTCTACAAAATAACAATAGATACTGTTAGAAAAAAAGGACTAATTGGACACACATTTAACAGGAAGGATAAGCGCCCCTATAGAAAAGTGATAAGAAACCTACACCACACCACACCAGTGAGTGTGATAAAATAAGCAGTAGAAGAGACAGGCAATACTGTGATTGGGGAGATAATAAATGTAAAGTATTAAAAACGAACAACTACATTATTTGCTAACCTCTAAACTAACCCTAACAACAAGGTCATAAAAAGTATTAAATATATACACCATCAGTCAGTAACTATAGAAAACCCACGTAAACGAACCACAGTAGTGCAATGTCAAAGATGCCAACAGCATGGACATTCTATAAGCTACAGCATGAGGCCCTTCCAATGCGAGAAGAGCGGTAAATCACACAAAACTTCAGAATGCCCAAAGAAGGATCGCAATACTCTACCTAAATATGTTAAGGCGCGCATCCAGCAAAGTTCAAAGGGTGCGAAGTTTACAGACAAACATACATACATATATTCATATATACAAGCGCGCGCGACCTTTGGCGACCGCGACCGCGAACCGGTGGAGCGAGCTCTGCAGCAGCACGTGCGGGACGGCATACTCACACCTGTCGAGCGTTCCGACTGGGCGACGCCGCTCGTACCAGTAGTGAAAAAGGACGGTAACATAAGAATTTGCGCAGACTACAAATTGACGTTAAATAAAATTTTAGAGGTTGATCGTTATCCTTTACCACGTGTAGAAAACTTATTGGTTCGCTTGCACGGCGGCCAAAGATTCAGTAAAATTGATCTGGCAGAGGCCTATGCGCAATTGTTCTTGGATGAGTCTAAAAAGTATACTGTTATTTATATAGCAAGTAGAAGCTGTCCCTGAAGCAACCGCATCTCACTTGCCAAAGAATGTGGTCAACATGCCGTTTACCTGTGTCTGTCTGTGGCATCATAGCGCCTAAACGGATGAACCGATTTCGATTTAGTTTTTTTTGTTTGTCGAGTTTTTGTCGATAGTGTTCTTAGCTATGTTTGAATAAAATCGGTTCAGCCGTTCAAAAGTGATGGGGATTTTACTGTTTGTTCGGGGTGTTTTCGCAAGATAAATGTGTCGGGGGTTTTTAAATTGTGAAATTTTACTTGTGCTGCTTATGCTGGTTGTAGTAGTAGGTTCGATTTTTATTTTTCAATATATCAGAGTAGAGCAGTTGTTCTGCGTTTCTGTAAGATGTGATCGAGTATCTATGGGAATAGTTTTACTTGATGTGACCTCTCATGTTTTACCCTTGAACATTCGGTTTCTTACCATATGGGTCACCAAGATACAGGCTGTGCCTAGTTTGGGACCCGTTGCTAATATTTCAACTTCATTGTTAGTTCAATTAATGTCTACAAAACTAATACAATTATCTAACATGTAACTGTGTAAGGTAAATAAACGAATTTTATTTTTATTTATTTTATTTTATATGTCTTTCTAGGATCACTTTGTAGACTTCGCATCCTTAATAATTGACCGGGTGTGCCCCTTGGCAGAGAGTGCATTGTGCTGGTCTGTTACAGTCTTTCTTTGGGCAATCTACGGTTTTATGTTTTCATGAAATAATTTTATAATAATTTGACACATTCGAGCAGGTAGTGTGAATAAATAATTTAATTTCTTGGCAACGAGCGCTATACAGGTGACTTTTAATTGATTAGCGAAGGTTTAATGGAGTGAAATTACTTATGAATAAATGAACAGATTTTACTAAGACTCAACCCTGAAATACTGAGGCTGAAATAATGATTTAAAAGTCACGTATTATATGGTGTGTGATTTTCAAGTGGACGTGGATGGTCAAATAAATGGTCTATGAGAAAAAACGAAACACACTCAAAGGACTCTCGGGGCGAATTTTGATGCAAACTTAAACATGTGCGTGTGGTGTGAGGGCCACTTTGTTAAACCTCTTAGAAAATGTGTTTGGGATTAAGTAAACATTCACAAAGCATTGTGAAAGTTGGAATCAGATTTTGTTAAAGTCAAATAAGCGTGTTATGGACTGTAAAGTTTTTACAATATCATTGAATTTCTGAAAAATCTATATTTCTAGCCAGGAATCGAACACAATCAGTCTTATTACAAAAAACTCAATAAACCTTGGTTTAAACTTGGCCTATCAAGTCTAGGCTTATGTGCAAAACCATGGTCTAAATTTGTCCGTATTACAAAACTTTAAAAAACCCTGGTCTTCTTAGTACCGTCATTTGAACCCAAAGACCTTATACTTCTTACTACTAGACTGTGCACTATGGCGCAAAAACCGGTCCGAGCGAGAGGGCTCCCGTTGGTAGTGTGTCTCTTTCTAATGAGGTGACCATGACCAAACATAACACGGGACAAATTGATTGTAAAAACAATAGTGTAAGAATCCCAATATATGTATTTATGCTACCTAACTAAGCTACCTAAACCTACCAAATTCATTGAAAAAAAAATGAGTGTATATTTTTTGGAATCTACGTCACTTACCGAGTCGGTGTCGAGCGTACAGAATGTCGACATCCCATGTTTTTCCATTGGTGTCGTAAGAGGCGACTAAGGGACAAACCAGATAATGATCAGCAGCGTTCTCTGTGCATTTGTAACAACCATACTGGGATCGCCAACCCGCCTGCAAAGCACTCCCCATGAATAGCACAAATAAAACATAGCCCCTAGTGCCCGGCAGCCTGCCCAACCTCGACTACGGTAGCGGTCTAGGTTACGGTATGGCAAGGGGTGCAAAGAATCCCGGACGAGATCCGGCTACCCCAACAAATATCGACAACAGGACCTGGAAACGTACAACACGCTCACACTCCGGACTCCGGACCGACGATAAGATGACCGAACTCGAAGAGGAATTGAGCAGTTTACGATGGTGTATTCGGGGAGGACTCGATAATCCTCAAATCCCAAGTCTGCATAAGTCTTATTCTTCAAGACCCATCGTATAGATAGGAAAAAAAAAACTCTCTGATCTTACTCTCAAGCTCATGAAAGAGAGGCGTTAGATGATCCTGCAGTCTTCAGACGATGCTTTGAAATACCCCAAAGGTAATCTCAATGATTTCAAATGGACAATATGTGAAATCATTGAGATCCTTTGGGGTAGTTGAGTAGACAGTTGAGAAACAAAACTACACCAATTTTATTCCACTAGGAATCAATTTGCGAATAATATTAACAGCCGCTGAATTTTACTCGAACAAAACCCGCCAAAAACGCCGCAAACCTGGAGGTCTTTTTTTTTCCGCCCTTTTCGGGCAGGCTAAGGTCTTGGACCATACCGCCTCGTCTTCAGTGCAATTTAACATTCTTTAGTATGCATTAGAATACGGGTGTAACAGATTGTAATGGTTTTTGGAGTATTTGGCAGCAAATTGTATCGAGTCAGCCTTCCCAGTAAGCTTTGCGGAGGTAGTCAATACTACAATAAAATTCTCCGCTTCACTATCCTGAGATCGCTTCTGTCAAGGATTTCACATATTGTCCAGTTGCGTAGACAGTTGAGACACAAAACTACACTACACCAATTTTATATCACAATATCCACTAGGAATCAATTTGCAAATAATATTGACAGCCGCTGATTTTCACTCGAAAAAATCCCGCCGAAAACTCCAACCTGGTGTTCTTACATTTAGTATTACCAGGCCCAAACATTTAAAAGTACTACTCTTACTCAGTATTAATGTTTTTTTTTAAATACTATGAATTGATTAATTATAGGAACTGTAAAAATATTTAAATACGCTTCAAAGTTTCATAGACTTGAAACGTATTTAAATAATATTTTTTATTCGTTCGTTTTGGTATAACATAAAAATGAAAAATATAAAATTTTCTACCATTTCTACCAAATCCAATGATTAGTTGAGCTAGCAAGATGTTAGACAAGGACACACTACCAGCGGGAACCCTCTCGCCAGGACCGCTTTTGGTTAGCTACCGCTTATAAGGAAATAGCTATCCTAGGCGTATGATAATAGATTTCATTTTAGCTTAACAATAATTTTTGGTGCACAGTCTAGTAGTATGAAATACATATAAGGTCTTTGTTTGAACCATTGTCAATATATCAACCACAGATTAATACAAACATCATTCGTTCACAATATTATCATTCAATTGCAACGTTCCGTATCCCAGAAAAGAAAACATTTTGATAATACGATAAGGATTAAATAATGTTGAGGAGTGTTAAAAAACATTGACATTTTGTTATTTTGCATGTATACAAACATTAGTTATTTATCGATTGCAGTTTTGTTTAGTTTTAAGCACATTACTTAAATTCGTAATAATTACTAATAATATATCTACGTACGTGTAACGAAACGTAACATTCTTGCGTGTTAAATGAAACCATAACATTAAACAAAACCATCGCAAGTTGAACAAAGTTCATTAGGCTTTGGATTTTTTTAAGTTATCCAAGGCTCTAATAGAACAATTGCCTCTTTGTTAATAATATATTGTGATGGACCAACAAAAAAAAACATCTGAGAATTGGAGTACCGAGGAAAAGTAATATCCTCAATATCAATTAAATCCACCATGTTAATATCCATTTTCGGGTAAAAACAACACAACAATAAGAATGAAAAAAAAGATGCTATAACCTAAATGACAGATACGACTTTGACCATCGTTAAACTAGGGGCCGCCGAGGTTTAGCGTTAGACCATGATATGGTCTTTGGTTTATCGCTAAACCATTATTTGTAATATCATTTTTGTTTAAACCGTAGTTTATAGATATTTAAACCTGGGTTTTTAGTTAAACCGCTTTTTGTAATAAGGCTGGTTGAGTTTAGAAAAAAGACATGCTATATTATTACACATGCCGATAGTGTTGCTAATTAGGATCACATAAGGTAAACAAAAGACCCAATTCTACAAAATATTTTTTATTATTCTTACGAGGTACGTAAGAAACTAAATCTATAGAGTCATGTATGTACCGAGACATGATGCCATGACATCTTTGAAGAATATTCTGAATGGAATCAAAATTACGAGTATTTCAAAGCTTAATGCAGTACAATCTAAAGGATTCCGTTGATCTATTGAAAATAATGGGCACCATTCTGAACAATTAATCACGGTTTTATAGATGAGTACTTTACATGACTGACAGACAAGTGACTGCCAGACCTTACGAGATGTCTACTGAGGAGTGATTTGTTCCGGTCGGATCCCCTCGATCTGATCCCCTGCTGGTTTTTTTTTAATATTTCCTTTCTGATCCACTACAAACTTTGACATTCCGGTCTGATCCCCTTACTCTTTTTGACAGGCAAGGACAGTCAAGAGAAAACAGTTGGTCAAGTAATTTTTATTTTTATTTTATTTTTTTACTTTTATAAAGCGCTAGTTCGGTCGTGCATGGAGTACTGCTCTCACTTCTGGGACGGATCTGCCAAATACCAGCTTGATGCACTTGAGTCGATTGACAGACGGGCCAAGAGACTTATTGGCAACGATGCACTGGTCGCGTCAAAGCTCCATGCCTCGAACATCGACGCCGAGTTGCCAGCCTGTCGGTTTTTTATCGGTTACATTTCAGGGAGTGTACGACGGAACTGACACAATTTGATTCCGCCTAGCCCTTTCCATCATCGGACTACAAGACGTCCGGCCATGCGCCATCGGTACATGGTGGACATCCCACCCATACGCACAAAGCGTTTTACTAATACTTTCATGGTGCGCACTGCTAAGGAGTGGAATTCCCTTCCGGAGTCTTTGTTCCCTGATAGCTACAACCATGGGGTCTTTTAATTCAAGAGTGAATAGGTTACTTCTAGGCAAGCGTGCTTCACCGTAGGCCACATCATCTCTTACCATCAGGCGAGGTAGTGGTCAAACGCGAGAAAACAGATAAAAAAAAAATTTGATTCGTTGTTCCTTAATACTAGCGTACACGTTTTCATTACAATAAGAATTACGAACATAATTATGTGTTTCAATAAACCCTGTACCTATTTGTGGCTGACTGTGCAACTGCAATCTGTCAATAGGTAACTAGGGGATCCGACCGGAATAAAATATTTAAATTAGTTTGTGATACCCTGCACGGTGGATCAGACCGGAATAGAAAATAGTATAAAAAAAACTGATCCCCCAGGGGATCAGATCGAGGGGATCCGACCGGAACAAATCTGAGGAGTTTGCCTCGTGGTGAGTGGTCGCTAAATGATAACGATCGGTTACTCATCTGTACGTTGCTTAACGCGACAATAGTCCAACGAGTTTAATTATCTTCGCTATTTCATTAAGAGATGTATAGGTTTTACCTGCATTTAGGTCGTCCCGTGGCACTGATACTACATTTTCCTTGGAAACAATATTTATGACAATTTCGAATATCGCATCTGCGACCGCTGTAACTCTCTGTACATTTACAATGAGACTCCTCACTAGCTTTCGTACCGTGGACACAAATCACGGTTATATCTGAAAAATCTGGCTTTGGGTAGTCTGGTATCAGACTCTTTAAAATTTCGCAGTTCTGAATATTTTCAGTCTGATCTTTGATTGTATAGTTGGCTACTATATGTTGAGAAACCAAAAGACCGTCTGGTGTGTGGCTAATTTTAAATAATTTTACTTTCACAATTGGCAGATTTTTTGGTAATTGCAAAATTCCCATAGGTCCTGCCCAGTAAATGAACTCTTTTGATACGGCCAATGAATTTACAATAGTTGTTTTGACAACTAATCGTGCTGTTCTGTTTTTTCCATTCAATTCGGCGCTTTCAATAGATGTCTTCTCTTCATTCCATTTGTGCTCAATCCAGTACAATTTCCGTGTCTGTTGGTCGAAGGCCATTCCATATCGATATGCACCTTTACTGTTAAATAAAAATTCTCTCTCACTTCCATTAAACCGAGCCCTCTCTATCCCATAATTTGTTGTAAAGTAAATATACCTGTAATATGTCAATAACTATAAATAATCACTAAGTTCAAAACGAATTTTGCTGATTCATAAAACTACACACAACGGCAAAAGTAGCGGCACCTAGTTAAGGTCGTTTATTTTTAAGTAACGTCTGAATTTAAGTATATATTTTTGTAAATCGGTTTAGCAAACTAGCAAATATGCGTCAGATAAAAGTACATACTATCACTACTCCCACACATTTTGTGTAAAAAGCTCTCAGTAACATCTGGGATCCTAAACCATTAAAGTTTTCACTCGCCTAGACATGTTGAGATTAATGTTATCCATTGTCCACTGTGGTAGTCTCTGGTATTCCAGCACAATTAAACCTGCAAATAACTCTGAATCTTACGAAATTATAAAAACAAAACAATAAAATAAAGTGATAAAGATTCTCTCAAAATTATGCAAGACTGAATAAATTTAAAACAATCGCGTAAAATGTGACGTGTATCAGTAACCAGCACAACTTTATCCTTATACGGCCATCCTCAGGTCGTTCGACGCGATGATGAAAAAACTTACACAAAGTAATGCATCTGCCTGGGTTCGAACCTGTGACCTTGGGCTCGTATGTCGGGGCTATAACCACTGACCCACCATTGCTCATCGCTATAAGATAATATTATTTTGTTGCGCGAGTATTTTAATCATGCAATATTTTGCAATGGCGCAAGTTTGCTTCACCGTCGACGACAGCATCGCTTGCCGTCAGGTGAGATAGTGGTCAAACGCGAGCCTAAAATAATGATACATACATAAACTCACGCCTTTTTCCCATGGGGGTAGGCAGAAACTACAGGACGCCACCTGCTATGATCCTTACATACTTCTTTTGCTTCACACACATTCATACATCTAGTCATACACACACGCTGGTTATGGGTACTGCGCACTTGGCCTTTCTGAAGAATATCACCTATAAGGTCTATGTATGTCTTTCTAGGGCGTCCCCTCCCGGCGTTTCCATTCACGTCTGCCTTGGAAATACCTTTCGTTAGTTGCCTTTCATTCATTCTCTCAACATGGCCAAACCATCTTAACATACTCTTTTCAATTTTAGTCACTACATCTTCTTTTAAACCACAACGTTTTCTTATTACCTCATTCCTCAATCTATCATTTAAAGTTACATCACAAATACTACGCAAGGAGCGCATTTCTACTGCATTAATCCTACTTTCATGTATTTTTGCCTTACCCAACCTTCACTTCCATACATAAGTGTAGGCACCAGCACGCTGTTGTGACCGGCGAGTCAAGCTTTTGGAGACATCGACTTGCTGGTCACAACTGCATGTATAGCACCATTCACTTTATTCCCTGCATTCACCTTTAATTTAGACATCCTAAAAAATAATAGAATTACGTTGGAATTCAAAAGCTTTCTCCTGAGTTACAACCTTAATTTAGAAATTAATGAAGCGACACGTCTTATTAGTAACACCTGTTTAGATAACTTTGCACACAATACCAGACAAAAATGTTATAGACAACTTTGGGCTATCAGATCATACAGCTCAAATAATTAAGATAAAAATAAATAAATCATGCATAATTAAAACCTGGAGAACTAAGATTCGAGATACTTGTAAAGAAAATCTTGTTAAATTTAATAACTATCTGCAAAATCTATCGTTTTCTGACGTATATAACACAGAGGATTCGAACAAAGCGTATGATAAATTGTTTGAAGTATTTAAGCTTATGCATGACTTATGTTTTCCGTATAAACTAGTGACAATAAAATCAGAAAAACCAATTAAATGGTTGTCGCGTGGTATTAGATTATGCAGTAAAAGGCAACGAAATTTACTTTGGAAACATAGACTTAGGCCTTCACCAGAAAATAAAAACGCTTTTGTCACTTACTCTAAGCGATTTAAAAAAATAATTAAATTAACTCAGAAAGCCCAAAATAATTACTTAATAAAGAACTCGAAGAATAAATCAAAAACCTCATGGCAAATAATAAATAACAGCAAAAAGAATAGGGAACCAATTACACAGATAAGTAATAATAATCAGACAATAACGGATCCGAAAGAAATAGCAGTCTTTTAATAATTTTTTCACAGACCAAATTACTAATATACCTAATAACCAAATGCACGACGTTAAGAAAATAGACTATAACCCAAACTCAATACTTGTGCCACCAGTCATACCTCAAGATGTGATAAGAATAATTAAATCACTAAAAAATAAAAGGAGCTTTGGTTATGACGGGATTTCCACTCAAGTTATAAAATTTGTGGCTAATAGTATAGCTGGCCCTTTATCTCATATTATTAACGTTAGCATATCATCAGGTACATTTCCTGACAAATTAAAAACAGTAATTGTAAAACCAATTCATAAAAAGAACAGTAAGAATGATATGTCGAACTATAGGCCGATAGCTTTACTATCCATTTTTTCCAAAATAATAGAAAAAGTCATATATGAAGCAATATCATCTTTCCTGACTAAATATAATATACTATGCCATGAGCAATACGGGTTCAGGAAAAATAGGAATATAAATATGGCAATTTTTGACCTGTTGAATACTATTATGTCGAATGTTGATACTAAAACGCCTATATGTGCTATATATACAGATATGTCGAAAGCATTCGATTATGTCAACCATAACATACTGCTTCAAATACTAAACGCCTATGGCATTCGAGGTAATATACTGAACCTAATAAAAACATATTTAACCGGTCGCAAACAGATGACAGAAATTAACAAAGTATGCGTAAAGACTAAATTAGAACAAAAATACTTGTCTTCCAATAGAGAAATTAAATTCGGTGTACCCCAGGGAAGCGTTCTTGGGCCTCCGTTATTTTTAATTTACATTAATGACCTGCCGCGCCAAATCCACCATCCTATGGTACTGTTTGCCGACGATAGTACAACACTCTTAAAATGCATCAATAATGACAATTATGAAAATGATATAAACTACACCATTAAAATGATAATAAATTGGCTAAATACTAACAACTTGCAAATAAACTTACAAAAAACAAAAATAATGCATTTTTACCAAAGACTTCGTATCAACGATCTAAATATTAATTATAATAGTCAAAATGTAGACAGAGTAGATGTTACAAAATTTCTAGGAATTTTAATTGACAGTCAACTGACATGGAAAGCACAAGCTGAAGAAATCTGTAAAAAACTTAGCGCATCTGCTTATGCACTTTATAATCTAAAAAAAAAAGTTAATATCAAAACAGTATTACTAGCATATCATAGTCTTGTCGTTTCTATTTGAGATTTGGTATTATATATTGGGGCAATTGTACCGAAAGGGAGAGTGTCTTTAAGGCCCAATAACGCTGCCTACGAGCAATATTTGGTTTGAAAGTAACTGATAGCTGTGTTCCTTTTTTTATAAGTCATAATTTGTTAACATTTCCTTGCCTTTACATTTTAGAAATTGCTCTTTTTGTTAAATGTAATCGACATCTATTTTTAACTTTATCGGAAAGTAGATGCCGAAACGTAACTTTGCGATCTCAATACCAAAACTAGTTACGCACAGGTGGATATAGGACTGCTTTGTTGACGAAAAGTATTTTTGGTATGGCACCGGTTATTTTTAACCACATTCCTAATTCCATAAAAGAGGAATCAGTAACAACTTTCAAAAAGAAACTAACTATACTTCTATTAAATAAATGTTACTATTCCGTGTCGGATTTTCTAGCTGATAAATTTTAGTTGTGTTGTGTATCAATGTTTGTATGTTTAATGATAAAATGCATCAATGTTTGCATGCCAAAATGGTAGAATGTACATGGATTCTTAATATTATTGTAACCACCTTATTGTAAATACCTACATTCTGAGCAAATAAATAATATTCTATTCTATTCTATTCACTCTCCTTTCCACATCCTCTTCAATCTTTCCATCCCTTGTGAACATACTTCCCAGATATACAAACTCGTTCACTTGCTCCGCACTTTTATCATTTATTTTCACTTCACACTTCGATACATCGTCTTCTCTTTCAAACACCATTACCTTAGTCTTGTTCACATTTATACTCATCCCTTTTAACTTAAAAGCTTCATTCATCACAGTCACCATGTCTTGCAACTGTTCTGCTGACGATGCAAGTAGAACTTGATCATCTGCATAGAGAAGGCATTTGGCAGGCAACTCATTCATCCTCAATCCGCACTCATGCTCTTTCAAACCTATCAGACAACTACCCATGTACAAGTTGAACAGCCACGGTGACGCTACACATCCCTGTCTAACACCTCTTGAAATGGAAAACCAGTTCGTATACGCCCCATTAATCCTAACACAAGCACTGGAATCCCTATTTAGAGATTTCAGTGCCCGTACCAAGCACCAGTCCACACCGTACCCGGATAGCGTCGACCACAGTTCATCCCTCCACACACTGTCATAGGCCTTCTCCAAGTCCACGAAAGCACAGTAGACTTTTTGTGCTTTGCCAGATATTTTTCAGCTATGCTCCTCAAGGAAAAGATCTGATCCATACAGCACATTCCCTCTCTCAATCCTGCTTGCACGTCCCATAATTGTTCATCCGTCACTTTTACCACTCTATTTATTAAAACTTACGCATATAATTTGCCTACAACACTCAAAAACCTAATGCCGTGGTAGTTTTTACACTCCTGCTGTGAGCCTTTTCCTTTATATAGTGGTACGATTACAGCCTTGCACCAGTCATCCGGCACGCGGCAATATCTCCAACACATATTAAAGATCCGGCACAACAGGCTTGCTACCACCCCGTCACCGTCCTTGAGCATTTCAACAGATACTCGGTCATACCCTGCAGCTTTACCAATCTAAATCCCACTCAGAGCTAATATAATCTCATCCATTCTTATTTCATTCTCATGCTTTTGCTCTTCGTCCGAGTTTGGGTCTTGACAACTGGCCTCTGCCCAGTTACCTACTCCTTGCACACTATCCTGACAACTAAATAAACTTTCAAAATATCCTTTCCAGCGTTCCAAGACCTTACATTCTTTACTCAGTAAGCACCCATCTTCTGCTCTTATTCCATTCATGCTCGATGTTTTCGTCACTCCGCGAGCCAATCTTACATGTTTCCAGAACAGCTTAACATTGGCCCTGAAGTTATCGGAGAACTTCCTGTTATATGTTTCTTCCTTTTCATCCTTCTTCATTTTTACCACCTCTTTGACTTTCGCTTTCATTTTCTTGTACGTTACTTTCACTCTTGCCAGATCATCCGTCACGTTTGTTGCCTCATTCATTCTATTTTGGGCCTTACAGGCTAACACATTAAGCCAAGCCTCTTTATTCTTCTTCACCACCTCTTTTACTACATCATATACCCAAGTATCATTCGTTCTACTACCACGTTTCCTCTTCGCTATACCACATAACTTTACGGCTACATTCACCATACTACTTTTCACTATTTCCCACACATCCTCTAAACTGAAATCATTCATATCATCAAATATCTTATCCGTCTTCTGTTTTACTTGCCTCTAATTTTCCTCCTTTACTTTTAGTTCTTGTAATCTTTCTACTTTTATTATTTCTAACGCGGTCACAGGAACTTGAACTCGATGTCGCCAATGCTTGAACAGACCAGCCACCCAACACATAACCAGATAGTGATCAGTCCCCACATTAGCACCCCGATAGGCTCTTGTATCTGCAACTTTGCTCTTCAATCTTTCATCTACAATAACAAAATTATATTCTTATACCTATGGATCTTTCTATGATCAAACATAGTGTTCATTACACACAGGCCCTTCTCTTCACATACTTCTAGTAAATTCCTCCCATTCTCATTCACTCTATTGTCCCCGAATGCCCCTAATACTCTTTCGAACCCATTCCTCTTGACACCAACCCAACTATTAAAGTCGCCGAGCATAACAATCTTCTCGTTAGACCTACATTCATTCACTATATCTCCTAGTCTTCCCCAGAAATCTTCTCTCTCAGAAAGTGAGCATCCCATATCGGGTGCATACACGCACAAAATAAAAATAGGGTGTAGGCCCACCTTAATTCTTACCCAAAGAATCCTAGGGCTCACACAAGCGTAATCTTTTACACACCTCATCATCCGCTCTGAGAGGATAACCCCCACCCACACCCTGGCAGGCCCTATGTGTCTCTTGAACACCGGACCAGATATCGGTCAGGGACCCGTGTTTAGACATATCCACACCCTTTCTTTTTGTCTCATTCACACATAACACATCTATCCTTTTGTCCTTCACTATTTCACATACTTCATCCATCTTATCTATCATCCCTCCCTGCACATTCAGCGTAGCTAAGCGACACTCCGCGGCTCGCTTTTCGCCCCATGAGAACAATTGACGTGGTGTGTGGCGAGCATCACCGCCGTCTCCGAGTAGATTATTTAGCCTCATTTTGTTCCCACGAATAGCAAGGGAAACTATGTCCACGCTCTACAGAGCCCCGCTTGTAGAGGTAAGGCTGGATAGTGCCTGTGGGCGCCCGGTCCCAGACAGCAGGCACGCTTGCGACTTAGGCTCTCCGCTAGCCATGCAGCTCTCGGCACGGCGACCTTAGCTTGGGGGTGAGATGTTCGCACCGCACAGAAGGAAACAGAAGTGTCCTCTGGCATTTATTCCCTTAGTCGCCTTTTACGACCACCACGGGATGAGATGGGGTGGTGTAATTCTACGGCCCAGACACCACACGGGGCAAATATAATAATGATGCAAAAGGCAATATTGGTCTCAATTAAATACGATGACTAGCATATTTATTTACATAAAAATGACTTTGTTTTAGCCCAAATTATAAATTCATAAAAATGGTTTTATGAGTCAACCATAAAAGATACTAATACATATTATATCCTACCACAAACTTTTGTGTAGCACTTTTAGAGAGTAACTATTCCACCACACATTATTTTCTTATTACTGCAACTTCTACTTACAACTATTTGTGCAGCGCACGCAGTGGAAGCTATCAACCGCGACTTTTTTCGACTTAGTTGTCGAATATCATCACACCTTCTACTCGTAGCTGTTTATACATATTCGTATGTCTATCTGGAATAATATACCCTTCTAAGGGTGACATTTTTTTCAAATAGGTTCAGTGATGCCAGAAATTAACCGCAGATATAAACAAACTCACGAAATTTGCCCTATCTCTTAAAAGCAGCCTCTTTCAGACTAATAATGCCTTCAGAGTGCTGATGCTGCCTCGTTTCTGTAGCGCATCAGGGATGTTTGCGGAAATGCGCGTCGATTGCTTTTATGCATTGATTTACGCTTTTGGTTGATAAAAATAATTTATGTATGTTTTTGGAAATTCTATATATTTGAAACTTGGCATAAATAGTTAGCTAAGTAAATAGTAAAATAAAAAAGACGATTTAGGGGGTATTAAAGATTTTTGAAGAATTTTACTGTACAGGACTTCTTTTTATGATGTGGGAGCACTAAGAAGGGATTTTTGGCAATTCAAGCTTTAAGGGGGCGTGAGCGCGGGTGGGTACTAGCTGGCTATAATGATTGTATTTCCATAGGTTATATTTAATTAAGAAAGGGAGAAAGAACACAACATTGAGAAAGGCTGCTGATTTCGCAACTAAGGAAAGAAAATTGACCAACCTTAGCACACGGTGGGCAGTCCAGTTCAGGGCCTCGCTAAACGTGCCAACGCTGCTGCGACCTTGATGCGCTCTTCTCGGTATTTTTGATGATGAGGACGATGTGAGGGTGGTGTACGGCACGAAACAACCATAAATGGTGCTTTTAATCCTAAATTGTGGATAAACCAATCGGAGCGGCACGGACACGACGACGAAATAATACGTCGAAGTAAAATGCGGGTAGAATAAAAACTATACCTAAAATAAAGGAGCGCCAATGAAACTGCGCAAACATGGCCCCGGCCTTAAAACCATCGGTTTTAAAAATACACTAAACTATAAGCCAGGGAGCGGAAGAGGCGCTATTGCAACGGTAGAGGGCAGAGGCGGACGGCAGGTCTCTTATAGATCCCTGTCGCCGTCTTGATAAGAGCGTCTCTACTGTTCCCATCTTTACCGGGATAGGTTTCAAGAATTATTCCTAATGGCCAAGATAGAGGTCCAACGTTATCAGTAACTACAACCACGACGCTTCCTATCTTCATAGGATCTGAATGAGTGTTCCATTTCCCTCTGGATTGCAAAAGGTGAAGATATTCACGTTTTCATAGTTTTGCGAATGATTGCACCAATTGATCTAACAAAGTGTATCGTTTCTATAAACTAGTGTTATCAACGGTAGCTTCGCAAGCGGGTAAACTCTTTAGCAGCGTAGACATCAGGAAATGCGATGGAGTCAATGCGCATAGCTCAAAAGGCTCTTCGCTAAGGGGCAAGCGGACGCGAATTTAAAACGCATTCAATTTGTGTTAATACAGTTAACATCTCTTCGTAGGTCAGCAATTGAGATCCTATGACCCTATATAAATGAGTTTTGAAGCCTTTAACAAATATCTCGTAATGTCCACAGAAATGTGAAGTGCGCGGTGGATTGATTTTCCACGTTATTTTATGCTCAGCCAACTCGTTAGAGAACGCGGTTTGATACTCATCAGAATTGACTAAAGCGTATATGTCCGAAAGAGCGTTCTTCGCATCGACGAAGACAGTTCCTGCGTCAGAGTACATAGTTTACACAGCACCCCGTCTGGCTAGAAAACGTTTAAACGCTGAGAGAAATGTAAACTAAGATCGGTAGTCAAGTCGACATGAACAGCGCGAGTGATTAAGCACACGAAAATGCATAGATATGCCTTAATAGAGCGAACGCAACGTTTACGTTGCGGGATAATGCTTATAGGACCCGCGTAATCAACAGCCAGTCTTGCGTGTAAAGGCTTAGCTTCAGTTACGCGGCACGCGGGTAAGTCCCCCATGAAGGGATGCACGGCCTTGGGTTTAGCGCGGAAACAGAAATTGCATTTATGCACGATACGACGTACGACATTACGACAAGACAATACCCAATAACTTTGCCGCAAAATTGCCATAAGAGCCACCGGACCAGTATGACAGTTGTGGCGATGATAGATCGACACGATCAAATTGGTTATGCGGTCTTTATGCGGAAGCAGCAAAGGATACCGCTTTTCATCGGTCAAATCAGCATAACGGAGTCGACCTCCGACTCTCAATAAGCCATCACTATCGATAAAGGGGATGGCGTCTTAACGCTGTGCAATTTTTGTTTGCTCTTAAACGTGCGATTTCGTCAGGCAACCGATGTCGTTTTGAGAGGAGCGAATTTGGATTTCGCGCACACCAGGTTGACAACCGCTGGGGAGTGGGAATCTTACTGAACTTTGACATATACGGTGGCTACGTATGCTCGTTCAATCGCGTCGGAAAATGCGATAATAGTGACGAGGTCATTCCTAAACACCTCAAGATGACGGTTTATCTTTGAGTCCCGTAATGCGGGCAGTTCGCGAAGATAATTATCCCAGAGAACCCTTACATTCTGGGGCGGCTTGTCGTCCCAATCCAGCCTGAGAACAAAGAGCTTCTATAAGATTAATTTCGCGCAAAGAATAGTTGGCGTGATCAAAACTAAAACGTCAAACTGGCGGGCAATAACCGATAAAATGTTGCGCTTGGTACATGGACGGTTGTCGAGAGCGACAAAAAACAAACATCTGAGGTAGGATACCATTCAAAGCCAAGAACCTTTAGACTTTGATTAGGCTCATCGAAATTAACTTTTGAATAACAGCGGTGGGTATCAGGCAATGATTCGAGTAACTCTGTTGAGTTACTGGACCATTTCATAAGGCTAAAGCCCCTGGCCGTAAACAATCCTAACAGCTCATCTTTGAGCCGCAAGGAGTCCTGGACGGTGGGAACGAAGTAACAAATATCGTCTATGTAACAATTATGCACTACAACATCTGCGGCGCGCGGGTAAGATGCGCGTACGACATCACAAAGTTGTCTTAAAACAGGCATGGCGAGGAAAGGACTACAGCGCAATCCAAAGCAAACGCGGTTTAATTGATAGGCATCAAGCGGTAAAGTACTATCAAAGCGGTATAATCTTTTTTTAAACATTCTGTAATCTTCGTTAACTAAATCTGTAAAAACATCTGATGTATGTCACTGGTAAAAGCCACGGGATATAAGCGGAAGACGACTAAAATTTAAAACAAATCGTTTTGTAAATTGTCTCCCTGATACAACAAATCATTAAGTGATTTACCCGAATCAGTTTTGGCGCTGGCGTCCATAAGCATTCGCACCTTTGTAGTTAGTTTATCTTGCCTAACAACCGCATGATGTGGTATATAAAAACCCGTAGGTAGCGAACCAGCATTATCAAGTAACGAGATATAACCCTTCGATAGGTATTCTTTAATAATCGCGTCATATTGCAAACGCAACTCTGGGGAAGCGGTTAACTTACGCTCCAAGAACATATAACGACGCATAGCAGTTTTGTATGAGTCACCGAGCTCAGAGGGGTCGCGCGCAAAAGGTAACGCCACTCTATAACGTACTGTGTCATCACGCGACACACTTGAGACAAGCAGCTTCTCGCACTCCAAGCGGCGATCAGCGGGCGCTCGGGCGCTACTTCTTCGAGCTGCCAGAACATTACTAACATATTTGATAACGGAGGCTCATTCTTTACAAACGAGCCCAAAGAAACGAACTCAGTAGACGGATTACTTAAAGGACAATTTCCTACGATTATTTGACCAAAAATCTTTTTTATACCGGTAGGTAAACCGAGCGGAACATTTACGAGTCCCGAGAATAAAATTTCGGCAAACTGTGGTGCACCGATGAGGATGTCAATTTCCCCAGGCGAATGGAAAGTACTGTCAGCTAATTGAACGTGATTTAAATAAATGAGCGAAGCGAGCTCAATACGAGCAGAAGGAAAATTATCCCTAATTTTATCAATGACGTAAGAGTCCAGCGTATGTAAAATATTTTTATATTTCGAAAACAAATCAACGCTGACCGAACCCTTAATCGGATTAGGTGATGAACCGATCCCCTTTACAACAGCGCGCGTTATTCGATTTAAATTTACATTAAGTTTTGCTAAGCATGTCGTTGTAATAAAATTGTTTTGCGATCCGGGATCAATAAGCGCGCGAGCATTGTGCACCACACCCGCAGAGTCAGGTATTAAAACTTGAACCGTGCCTAAAAGACAGGTAATATTATTATCTCGGTAGTAATTAAAATTGCACTACGAAATATTATTTTATACCGGAGGAGGCGTCGATAGGGCTGATAAGGTAACATGTACTTGGGGGGCGGCAGATGCCGGCAACGGCGGAGTAACATTATTATGCGCGAGCAGTGCACCGGGCGCGGGGTGAGTCAGCTGGTGAGTTCTACATAGCAGCGAATGGTGCCTAGAATTGCAATAGCCGCAACGTACTTCCGATTTACAAGCTACGTTATTATGGGACAAACTGAGGCAGTCCGTGCATCCATTACGAGTTATAATCAGTCAGTCAGTTGCTCAGTACTGTATAGTTGTTTGGGGTGGGGCAACAGAAACTCATTTGTTAAAATTGGAACGTGCCCAAAGAGCCATCCTTAAAGTAGGTTGGTCACTTCCTTATCAATTTCCTACCACCGAACTTTACAAAATATGTAAGGTCCTCTCTATTCGAAAATTGTTTGTACTAAATTTAATTCTAACAGTCCACTCCCGCAATTCATATACTTCCGAAAAGTATAAAACCGTGAGACGAAAGCATACAGTCTGTCCGTCTAATTCCGTGAATTTAAGGCTAGCCCAGCGATTCTTTTATTTCCTTGGTACTTATGTATACAACAGAATTAATAAAACCTTACATATCTACTCAATGATCAAATGTTATTGCAACACTATACTGTAAGGGATTGGCTGATGGGTTTGGACTATGAAGGTACAGAAAGTGTCATCCAAACAATTAAATAATTGTTACATACGTCCCTCTTAATTTTACTGATACCTAAGCACAAACACTCGCACAGGGATTACACTCATATACTCAAATCACCCCCATACACTCACACACTACACAACAATCCTGCAATACTTTCACTTTACATTACATTCCAAAAATATGATCGCCTTTAATATCTCTCTGTATGAGGGATTCCATACCAATGAGATCTATTATGATACGTATCTATGTTAAACAACGGTGGTAAGGGTAAAATTGCAACGTATTCGTGACGAGTAACAGCGTCTGCTGTTTTAACCTGGAATGGTTCACATTCCACACAATTTTCGAAACTAGTACCAGCTATTACATCAGGTGATATCATACATCGTGAAGCTCCAGTATGAAGTAATAATTTACCTTGGAATTCCGGCAGCTTTATATAAGGAAGGTGTTCTTTACCTTGGTGGTTGAGGTCGATGGTATTTGTCAGCTGAGGTTCAATTGGTCCTCGTCCTGAAGAAATTCCTGGTGATTTGATGCATCTTCAGGCATGTCCATACGTCGGACATGCCTGAAGATGCATCAAATCACCAGGATTTTCATTCCATCGTACTCTTGGTCTTTATGTTGCAAGTAATGACTACAGCACTCACCGTTATAGTAGGGGTCATTGCCGTCTGGGTAATACTGCTTGACTGTGTTGCGTGAAAAATATTTCTTCAGGAACAAAATGTGGTTTTTCAGGCTGATTTACTAACCTCATTTAGTGACGTCAGACACCCTTTGTGGTGGATTTACCTGTTGACGTGGTACGTTCGGTTGCGTTCTAAAATTGCCTGAGTTCCCGAATGTGTCTGGACCACTAGGTCTTACATTACCTGACGAAGGGCCTTTTTTCCGAGGTGGTGTGCCTTGACCTAGCTGCTGCCTCGGGTCTGGGTTTCAGCTATTTCGGGGGGGGGGGGGGGGAGGGGGGGGAAATGACTATGGGGTACCATTTGGTTCGGTATTTCTTTCTGTTTGGGTTGTATGGCTAGTGAACTAAAAAAGCTATTATTCATTCTATTAAATGCTAATCCAGCCTCCTCTTGTCTCGCCGTTACTATAGCTGCTTCATGAGTCAAAGGGTTAGCTATCCGCACGCCAATAGATACATAGAACTCAAGATGGTTTACATATTGATCTATTACCATGCTCTCATAGTACGATTTATCAGTATGTTTACCTACAACATTCAATGTTTCTAATACACCCCGCAAACGTTGACCAAATGACCAGCGTCCTCATTTTTATTTCTACGCAAACGTGACAACTCTTGCATCACTTGGATTTCGTTGCGCGGTTCATCTAATCTGCGCGTCAACGCAATTTAAATAGCCTGCCAGGTGTCTACTATCCCTTTGGAAGCTATTGCACTAATTGCAGCACCACTTAACTTACTTTTAATTAGGCCCATAAGAGCGGGGTTTGCTCTAACTGGTGGTCCTAATAATAATATTATGCTGTCTACTTCCTAAATGAAAAAAAAATGTATTTTGGGGTTGCCATCATACTTTGGCAACAGTTCCGAAAAGAACTTAAAGGTTGATAAGTCGATGCTTGCCATGGCCATTGCTTTGTAGTTATGAACTATTAAAAATAAACTTTAATTGAGGCTATTAGCTACTATACTGCTTACTACCTATGTAAGGGTAAGGAGATAGCGTGAAATGTCATACGTGTCATACGAGTCGCGATTTTAGTAAACAAATAAACACGTATGATTAAATAATATATTATCTTACTAAACAAATTCGAAACGTTTTCCTAGCTGGTGATAATATGTCTAAAGCAAAACACAAACACACATCTAATGTTTTAACTATTACGACAGGAAATATTGCATGGAAACTGGGAAGACAACTTGCACTCACCCCAATATCCTCTGCATCTCCAGCCGGGCCTTGTAGTTCAGCAGGACTCCCAATTCTCCGGGTGTCCCGCAGGTTGCTCGCCGTCGTAGATACAATAATGTGATCGCGATGATAACGATAGAAATCGTTCACTCAAGCCAAAGAGTTCTATTTGAAACTGAGTATCGCAATCCTTGCAGACTGCGCCAGTTAAATTTCAGCGAACAAGATAATCATTGAAAAAAATTTGATATAATTAAAATACAATGTTTACTTTAGGATTAGAACTACAATACTAAAATTAAGATTTTAATTATTCTATAAACTAAACTTATTGCTAAATCAGTAAAACTGCAATCGTGCAGTTTACGCAATGCTTCACGCGCGGATCCGGTGCATGAGTAGCAGTGACGCACGCTAGGCGATTGCCTAAGTCACGGCAGACGCAAAATGTTCTAAAAACGAGTCTGAATTCTTAGTGTTAGCAACGGAAAAAGATTTGAGAATTCAAACATTTGATCCAAATACGCGGTAGCTAAATAACGTATCAAAGTATAATTGTCAGCGTTCGATGTAATTCCTGACACAGTAGAAAGTGCCCGGCCCGATAACTGTTCCATCAAATACCGAATACGTTCAATAGTAGTAAGATCAGTATTTTCGTGTATAGTATTCCTAAATGTTTCGTAAAAAGTCGACCAATTTGCGGGTAAACCGGAAACGCTCACTAACTCTAATTTGGGCAAATTCAAGTTAGATTTTTTATTATTGTTACTGGAAGATGATTTTTCAACTTTGGGTCTATCACGGCTAGCAACTATTTTGTTGGTTTCATATTTGCAACGACAGTATAAATCCTCAAATGTAGACATACTTTCATAATAAACGTATTAAAATCATCACGCCGCCACTTACGAACTAATGACATGACGTCACACAAATCCTGCATCGCGCAAGCAAAGTTTTCGGCGCGATTAGAACACACAACAGTCCGACAACAACCGTCGGTCAGTTGCCCGGACAAGACACAACACCCGTCTGATCGGAGGTTCCTCCCTTTTCTATGGAGTTTGTGGGACTTTACACCCTGTTCCACCCGTACTCCAAACTGGTGACCCCGACGTGATCATCAGCGCAGCCTTCGTGCAGAGCTACTTCATCGTGACGTCATCATCACTTCCTCAAGCTTTCGAGCAGCGAGTCGCACAGCCAGCCAGTATCCACGGCATCTACGGGGGTATCCTGACCACTAGCATGCAGCGGACGCGCAATCCTGGTCATCACCCTCAGCTTCTATCATCAACGCTCCGACCCACTGGAGCCAGCAACTCTATCCCGTCTCACTGGGATATCATCACCCCGACTCACTGGGGCACAACCGCATACAGTTCCGACTCACCGCGAACTCTGCGACTTCCGGTTCCGACTCACTGGAACCAACCTTCCACTGGCCAGGCACACATCACAGGATGTACGGACGACTCAACCTAACCTGCTATCGACCTCCGGTCTCCGGAGAGGAGTGATGTAGCGGCACCGACGCCGCCACTTACGAACTAATGACATGACGTCACACAAATCCTGCATCGCGCAAGCAAAGTTTACGGCGCGATTAGAACACATACAACAGTCCGACAACAACCGACGGGCAGTTGCCCGGACCAGACACAACACCCGTCTGGTCGGAGGTTCCTCCCTTTTCTATGGAGATTTGTGGGACTTTACACCTTGTTCCACCCGTACTCCAAAGAGACAATGCTACATAGAAAATTCTTCACCTTACTAGGGTCCAAAATCATTTCATTTCTTGAGTCATAAATTCTCTGAAGCTTAGCATGAACTTCATCGCGTTTCTCTACGAGCCTTTTAATGGTTAAATTAAGCTTCTCTCCTTCCTTAGAACCCGCAGGCATGATGAGATTTCGTTAAAAAAAAACTAGTTATAAAATACCCGAAACAGAAACGCTCGGAACGGAACGGCCGGCGATAACACGTTCTTACCTATGTACCGTCGTTAATTAGCTTAAAGAATTTTGACATAATGCAATATAAATGCGTTTAGGTACTTAATAAAAGGAATGCAATTTGTCCGTAAAGCTGCGTATACGCTAGATGAGCCGAGCACAAATTCGTTTAATGTGGACCGACTTATGTGCCTTGAATGCCGCGAACGGCTCCGGTCGTACTCGGCTCGTCTAGCGTAGACGCAATTTAACCAACGCAAAGGCTTTGTCAACTGTTGAATCTTCTTAAAGTCGGTCCACATTAAACGAATTTGTGCTCGGCTCGTGCTCGGCTCGTCTAGCGTAGACGCAGCTTTAAGAAATGGAACACAACTTTATATGACAAATTATAGCGGGTAGGTAATTACAGCAGGTAAATTACCTTCGTAACTAAGCGGTAAGAAAAATTCGTTTAAAAGCTAAGCGGAAAGAATTACTAGTTTTGAAAACTAAGCGGCACACAAATAGCGGGATATAAAAATGTGATATTCGGCTAAAGGCCGAGAAATAATGTAAGGTGCGCCGCGGAGGCCAAAAAAAATGTGAGCGTGGGTGGGTACTAGCTGGCTAGTGGTTGTATCTCCATAGGTTATATTTAATCAAGAAAGGGAGAAAGAACACAAGATTGAGAAAGGCTGATGATTTCGCATTTAAGGCAAGAAATTTGACCAACCTAACCACACGGTGAGCAGTTCAGGGCCTCGCTAAACGTGCCAACCTTGATGTTCTCGTCTCGGTCTTTTTGATGGTGAGGTCGATATGAGGGTTGTGTACGGCACGAAACAATCTCAAATCCAAAATTGTGGATATACCAATCAGAGCGGCACGGACACGGCCACGTGGCGGATGTGTCGGTCGTATATCTACCTCAGTACAAAACCAAGCAGCGAAAACTTAAAAATTAAAGGAAAAAGCGGGTAGAATAAAAACTATACCTAAAATAAAGGAGCGCCAATGAAACGGCGTTAACAGGGGGTGAAAATAAAAAGGAGTCAGGTAGGTAAGTAAGATAGGGTAGGCATTTGACGGGAACGAAGCTGCGGGCACAGCTATAAAGTTATTAAGCTAGTAAGTTATAAATGCTGTGGACGTTGTGGTCAAAAAGAAAGATTTTTTTATTACTTATGCTGTGCTAATTGTACCGCCGTGTGTATGATTATGTTATTTGTAACGTACCCTTCACAGCTATCCACGGCCAAACCATATCCCAATGATTTGTATGTTAAAATTTGTTTGACCGTTCCATTAGAGGATTCAGGATCTTTTGAAAACGAGTAAACACCATGGTTTGTCAACCAAAACAGTAATTGTTTGACTGGGTCGTAGGCGAGATAGTCAAACATATAATTTCTTGTAACTAACTGTTTTGTAGTCCTGGTTGATATGTCAAACATGTATATTTTTGATTGCCCCCTAATTTTTATTTTTTTTTGCGTATCGGTGTCACTAGCACCATATAGCACCCTGTAGTTAACAGGATCGTAAGTTACTGCTGTGCTAATACCCCACGGTAAGAGTTCTGAGTGCGTTCTGTGTCCATTGTTATAAAATTCCAGTCGTTCCTCTACACACACGACGATGTCTAAAACATAAAATAACATTTTTTAATATGATAATCCCTGTAGTGTATCTGTCTCACTCACACGTTCACTTTGCCATCCCCACTTTCCCCCACACAGACATACACAATCTCGTGCGCATCACGTTGTATTGCGCGAGCCACTGGCCTGAGCAGACGTGTTGAAGTGTGGTCATTAAGTGCGTGAACGAGCCTGTGAATTGCCCCATTTACCGGTCACTACAAATGGCGACGAGGGTAAAGTAACATTGTGTAATTGTGTAAATAAAAAGAAGAAGGATTGGGGTAAGTAGATAATGCATGACATGACACATGGTTATTTGTTATCGTTTAGGCACCCACATTCCGTTATGTAAATAAGATGTTTAAGCAGGTCTCACGTGAAAAAAAAATGAAAAAAGTATATGGTAAATACCTATTTATTGTGTTAACATCATATGACTGCTTAAATACATAACTATGTAGCGGAAAATAAATTCTGCCTAAGTATTGAGTAAATAACCGTTCCAGATTTTAAAAATAAAGTAAATGTAGTATTACGAAGGTAAATAAATTCGTGTTATTCTAATCAAAGAGCCGAGGGCCATGACTAAGTAGTGTCTAAGTATTAAAAAACTGTGCCGTTAAATAAACACCAAACAGCTGTTCTGAAACGATTTCAAAATTGTATTTGTGGGTAGCTGCGTAACAAAATTTACTTTACTATTTCAAATCATAACATCTGATCAGAATAATAAAATCGATACATTGTTATTTTGAAACCAAATTACTGCGTCTGCAACGCGAATATCTTTGAAATTTTTCCACAGACAATCGATAGTCTACTCAACTAGTCGAACTATTTTATGGTTACCGGTCATAACTCAAATAGGGGTTTCAAATGATCGGGAAATATGTTTTGATTACATATGTTTTATAGCGGCATATTGTGATTTCGTTTCAATTCGGACACATAAAGCTATTTGAAATTGTGGTACATCGATGCTATGGAGTTTCAGCAATTCGGCAGTTCGATTGGATTACTTTGGGGAATTAGCCATCGGGACTTTCGAAATCAAGCAGTAAACCTAAAGATTATAGGCACTCTAGTGCAGTTTGCAGTTACAACCACGCCTATGGTGTCCATACTGGCTTATCTATATAATCTTAATGGAAGGCCTTAAAAACTTTGGTATATATTAACTGTTTATGTTGTGTGTGTACATTGCAGGTAAATATAGGCCGAAATGCCCACGTATTTATTAACAACAATTAACAGTAACAGTAACTTTCAATATCACCAAAGGTGGTTTGGGCAACAATGTAGTGTACATCCTAATGGCCAATACTGAGACTACCCCATATTGAGTCTACCGATTAAAATGTTAATGATAATAAACAATAACTTTTAATATCATCAAAAGTGGTTTGGGTAAAAAAAAAAAAAAAAAAAAAAAAAAAAAAAAAAAAAAAAAAAAAAAAAAAAAAAAAAAATGTGTAGTATTGTAGGTCTCAAGATTTAATTGAATAACGTCAAGCCACGCTGATTCTAAAGAGCTCATAATGGGCACGTGTAAATATTTGCAAACATCCTAAGGCTATGCATACAATATTCATTTTGGTTACATAAGCCATGCATATGAGTCCAAATTCCTGCTGTAGACAGCGGTGACTCATGCTATGACAGTGCTATATAAAAAACGGGGTTTTAGTTACGTGGTTTAGGGAAATTAAACCTAAAAAGAAAATGAATGAATGATTTATAACAATATAAACAAATTTGTATTTCTATTCAATTTGTAATTACAATATTAGTTAGTTAACAAATTTGTATTAACTTTGAAATAATTTTTTCAAGACCTTGTTGTTTGTTCATTGCCTACGCAGCATATACAGTACGCTTTGAAACAATATATTAAACTTATTACATTCTGAGCAAGAAAAAAAAACTAAATCGCTCGCGCGCAGTTCGAAAATTTTCCCTAGTAAACATTTCATTATTATTTACTAAGATGGGTGGCTTATGTGCTGTTCTGGACTGTTGTCTGTCTCTGTGCCGAGTTTCGTCCGGATCCGTTCAGCGGTTCTGTCGTGGTTGGCGGGCGGACATGCATCCGTCCGTCCGTACTTTTACGATTATAATTAAAGTGACGATCAGTCTTTGAGCAAAAAACAACTGACAGTTGCCTACCATTCTTCAAAAGGGGTTGAGCTGCTGACCCTATCAGGTATGTATTAGATTTTTCTTACTATATATATACACCAGTCATCTCATGGTGGATTTAAGACTTTCCAAAAAAAAAAAAAAAAAAAAAAAAAAGGCGCGCAACTACTATGACAATATATAGTTATCTGTGACTATGACCATTTTGTTAATTGCAGTAAGTAGATCATTAGTTGGAAAAAATATATATTGTGATAAAGCAGAAATTAGAATTAACTTTAGTCGCGCATTGTTTACTAATAGAAGGAAACGCAGAATAAAATTAGATGAAATAAATACGAACAATTAAGTGTACTATTTATGAGTTTATTCTGAATTCAAAGAAAATGCTAAATAACTACGAGTAAATGTCGAGTAAATATTCAATAAGCAAATATCATTCGATTTTTATCACGGCGAGATTGCTAAACGAATTGTCACTGACTTTCACACTATAATATATTAGTCTATGACTGTCTTATCAAATCGATGGCAAGTTGTTGCTAAAAAATATATATTTAAGCAAGATTAGACCGAATTGGGCTAGAATACCCGTAGAAGAATTAGTATATGGTGGGTCAGGCTTCAATCTTGTTGATTGTACATATAATTATATTGAGTCATTACAAAATTAATTATTTTAAACTGAAAATTTAAATGGAAGTGTTGTGACACTGAGATTCGCGCCACTATAAAATAATACAACACAGAATTTACATTTGCAGTTTTCGGAGTATTTAAATCAGGACACCTGAATCTATTTGAGAAGACACGATGAGCAATAGCTATCTTTGTACTTTGATTTACACCTGTGTGTGTATGTCTTACAAATACAAAGTTTGAATATGAGTTCTTCATTAACGTCAAACGGACGAAAAGGTTAGTTTATGGACAAACGCAAACGATCAGCATTCATCATTAAAATGAGATGGTTTGCCTGACCATTAAGCGTATTTCAAGCGAAACAAAAGAACGTATGGCATATGTTTGGCTACATCATAAGCGGGTGATGCCATAAGGTATGGCTAGATCCTAGTCGAGTTATGTCAATTTGGGTTAGATTCAAGGCGGGTCATGTTGTGTAATAGTGTCTATTTCATGTAGAATGAGTCTAATGAAAATCTAAACTCAATATACGTAGATAACGATTTGATTTAAAGTGGTGTACAGTTTGGAGAGCACGCTGGATCAGAATAGCCATATGACCACTGCTGTTGTAAAAAGATACCGCCAGGACCAGACAACTATCGAAATGTCAGTTTTAACAAAGTGCCTCATCGATCGATAGCCTTGAAGTTATTTAGCTGTGAAGATATGCAATGTTAACGTTAACACCTTACCCCGAACTGTTTTGGTAAAACCATAAGGGTAAACACTTTCGTAGGTGTGTGGTCCATTGGTGTTGAGGATTGTCAGATTTACAATGTCACGGAATAGTTCTCAGTTATAAGTAAACATCATTATGTTGAGGAAACCGTATGTCCAGTTGCCGGTGATTCGGGCACGTGTGACGTCCGCCGGGCAATGTTTAGCTCGTGTGGTGGATTGAGGCCTTGTCCCTGTCGCAGAGGGGAGGTACGCTTGCCAGCAAACGGAGCATTATAGGCTGATTATGCTTATAGGAATAGCTGGAGTGAAAAGACGCTGCCATTTAATTGGTTGGTTGTTGTGTGAGTTTATATGTTTGTGAGCGCGCCCACGATACAGGAAGAAATGCCGAGGTGGGGCAACGTATTGGTGGGTTGCTGCCATTAAATTGGCAGGTTTGGCTACCATTAAATTGGTGGGTTGCCGCCATTAAATTGGTGGGTTGCCGCCATTAAATTGGTGGGTTGCCGCCATTAAATTGGTGGGTTGCTGCCATTAAATTGGTGGGTTTGCTTCCATTAAATTGGAGGGCTGTTGCTGCCATTAAATTGGTAGGTTTGCTTCCATTAAATTGGAGGGCTGTTGCTGCCATTAAATTGGTAGGTTTGCTTCCATTAAATTGGAGGGCTGTTGCTACCATTAAATTGGTGGGTTTTGCTTCCATTAAATTGGAGGGCTGTTGCTGCCATTAAATTGGTAGGTTTGCTTCCATTAAATTGGAGGGCTGTTGCTGCCATTAAATTGGTAGGTTTGCTTCCATTAAATTGGAGGGCTGTTGCTACCATTAAATTGGTGGGTTTTGCTACCATTAAATTGGTGGGTTTGCTTCCATTAAATTGGAGGGCTGTTGCTGCCATTATATTGGTAGGTTTGCTTCCATTAAATTGGAGGGCTGTTGCCGCCATTAAATTGGTAGGTTTGCTTCCATTAAATTGGAGGGCTGTTGCTGCCATTAAATTGGTAGATTTGCTACCATTAAATTGGTGAGATGTTGCTGCCATTAAATTGGTTGATATTGATACCATTAAATTGGTGGGATTTGCTACCAATAAATTGGTGGGATTTGCTGCCATTAAATTGGAGAAATTGTGATTACCATTAAATTAGAGATTTGAGTACATACATGAACTCACACCTTTTTTTTCAATGTCAGTAACATTCTAGAAACACAAACAAGTATCACAAACTAATATCCACGTACTAACAACAACTATAGAAATGGAACACAGTGGAATATTACAGTATACAGAGTTTTGGTGATAGCTTTATTTTCTCTCATTAAATTGAAGAAAAAATAGGAGGGTGAAGGGATGTTGAGATCGTGACTAAAATACAAGAATCTGTCACGTGAAGAACAAACAATATTATGATTACATAAAAATAACAAATATGAAAACTTGTTTGTTCATTCTTACAAAATGAATAAATATTGAATTGATATTCTTAATAAAGATTTTAATGAGGAAGGGATGTAGTGTATCTGTCTCACTCACACGTTCACTTTGCCATCCCCACTTTCCCCCACACAGACATACACAATCTCGTGCGCATCACGTTGTATTGCGCGAGCCACTGGCCTGAGCAGACGTGTTGAAGTGTGGTCATTAAGTGCGTGAACGAGCCTGTGAATTGCCCCATTTACCGGTCACTACAATCCCTATCCTCTTAATTTTATAGAGTACACGGCTCGTACAAATGGTTTCTACTTACTTCCTACATGGTAAATTTTTTTCAATTTTTATGCAAATTTTCACAGTAGGTATTTGGGTCCATTCTCATAAAATAAGTTAAATAGTAAGTAAAATTTTAATTAAAAAAATTAAGCACAGAAATCAATTAGGTTTAAGCAAATCATTTATGTGCAGCAACAACAATGTTGCTGAGAGTACCGACCTCTGAGGAACCCCGGCTTTAATAACCAGTTGTTCAGATGAGCGGCAATCAATAACCACTCGAATGGACCGGTCCCTCAGGAAGTCTGCAATCCAATCGCACAGACCACTGGGCAGACCGAATGAAGGAAGCTTACCAATAAGGCATCCGTGCCAGAACCTGTCATAAGCCTTCGAAACGTTTAGGGAGACGGCAAGTGCTTCCCCGTGCCTCTCGGTGGCCTCACTCCAGATGTGAATGGCATACGCTGGAAGATCCCCTGATAACTGATTTTGGCGGAAGCCATATTGGCGGTTACTCTGAGGAAGTCGTTAGCTTCTAGGTATGCCAGGAGCTTTAAGTTGAATACTCGTTCCAGATGGGCGTTATTGAAATGGGTCTGTAGTTGGCTGGGTCAGCCTGACTGCCCTCTTAGGTACAGGCTGAACGTTAGCTTGTTTCCCAGCATTTGGCATTTTTCCCGTCTCATACGAAAGTCGGAATAGGCGTGTCAGGATCGGAATTTGATTCGCGTAATTTACGTTCTACTGGCATATTTCACTTATTTTGCGTCGCCGTGTGGTACAAACAGGACTTTAGTATGACACCGAATGCAGCATTGGCCGTTTGCAGTTCATGCCGTTGGCAGTTTGGCAAACGAACGGTGTGTTATTTTGAGTTGATTGTAATAATAAAATAATAATAAATAATAAATAAATAAAATCGTTTATTTATTTCTTAAAGTACAAAATTTACAATAATTTGCTTATGTTCTAAAAAGTGCTGATGTATAATTTGCCTGAACTAGGTAGAACCTGTGCTTCAGGCGTAAAAGTGCTTATTTATATTAAATAATGTAGGTATTGCAATAAATTAACAATTTTAAGTAAAACTAGGACACTGCGGAAATATACATAGTAGTGTTATTTTTAATCATGCTTACGTAGTTTTAATCTAATTTTATTTTAATACTAGAAGCAGGTCTTCAGTCTGGTCATATGACAAACCTTGCAAATAGTTTAAAACAATGCTTTTACAGTTAAAATAATTTAAATTATATATACTTAGTATTCCATTTAATCTATTATATAAAAAGGGCCCTAAAAATGTAAAGAATCTATATGTAAATGCAAATTTAGAGGTAGAGGTTGAACTGCATACTATATCGTTTCGCCTTTTGTTAGTTATATCTAGGTTATATTTAAGCATTGCATGCTGTTTTAGTGTTATGTGCAGTAAATAAATTTGCCGAACAGTCAAGACTTTGCAGGATTTAAATAACTGGTGGGTAGGGAAAAGGAAAGGTAGAGAATTTGCTACTTTTAGAACAGCTCTTTGTGCTCTTTCAAGAGAGAGAATGATAGTCTTTGATGCTCCGCCCCATGAGGTTATACAATATTGAAGTATTGATTGACATAGAGCAAAATAAACTTGTTTGACTAAGTTAGTGTCGGCAATGGAGCGCAGTTGTTTGAAAGCAAACATCAGTTTACGTACTCTAGTAACCAAACTGTCAATATGTTGCCTAAACGAGAGCGTGTTATCAACAAAAACTCCAAGATACTTGAGGCACTTTGTTTCCAGGATCATAGGGCAGGTACAAGAAGTGGCTGACTGATTGTTACATTGGTGTGCATATAAATGGGGATTAGTTTTGTTATTAAGATTGCGCATGTTGAACTGAATATATTTTGTTTTATCTGCATTTAGTGTTAGTAAATTACAACGAAGCCAGTTTAGAACGATGTTAAAACCTGCCTGTGCAACATTATACAGCTCGGAGTTAGTTTTTGCGGTGAAAATAAGCGCAGTGTCATCAGCGTACGATATTATTTTGCAATTTCCTACATTTAAATTACAAAGATCATTAATGTAAATGAGGAACAATGATGGACCAAGGATACTGCCTTGTGGAACTCCAAATCCTAGTGATTTTTTATCGTTACTAGTTATATTTCCTATTCGAACACATTGCGATCTATCGTTTAAATAATCTTCGAATAGTTTCAGCTGTGTACCTCTTATACCTAACGTTTCCAGTTTATTTAAAAGCAAAGGAACTGAAACGGTGTCAAAAGCTTTTGCTAAGTCTAGGAAGATAGTCAGGACCTGGTTTCCATCGCCGAGTTCTTGTGCAACGAGGTCTGTCAGCTTTTGAACCGCATCTGCTGTGGACAATCTGCTTCTAAACCCGAATTGTGAAGAAGATAATAAGTTGTTCGTTTCCAAGTAATTGACGAGTCTTTTGTTAATGATTTTTTCTAATATTTTGGATAAAGAAGGCAGTATAGATATTGGTCTATAATTATTCACAACATCTCTATATCCAGATTTAAAGATAGGGATGACCACCGCTTTTTTTAGACTTTTAGGGAAAATTCCTTCTCGGAGGCACGCCTGAAATATACATGTTAACGGTCGGAGTAAAATGTGTTTAAAACGCTTAAGTATTTTATTATCAATATTATCCCAGCCGACTGCACAGTCATCTTTCAGAGCTGAGATGATTAGTTCTACTTCACTTTCGTCCGTATCCAAAAGTGCAAAAGATTTAGCACAGCTCTTGAGAGAAGTCTGAAAGTGCGCGGCAGACCGATAAGACGATTGCTTCAGGAGTGGCTCCGCGAGGGATTTCCCTACATTCACGAAATAGTTATTTACATTATTAGCTGATGATAGGGGTGAAGAGTTAGTGAGCAGTAAACTTGAGACGGGTTCCCGTTGTTTAGATCTGTAAGTCAAGTTTTTAATATGTTTCCATATCTGTTTACTATTTTTGCCTGCTTTCTGCAATTCGTTCTTATCGTATTCAATCTTAAGTTTTTTCAAGAGATTATTACAAAAGTTCCTGTACCTCTTGTATATTACAAGAAGCATTATATTATCAGGGTAGCGTTTGGTTTTCTGATGTAATTTGTCTCTGTGCCTTATACATCGAACAAGGCCCGGAGTAATCCACGGTTTAATATTATAATGCTTCCGATTTAATGTTATTACGGTCGTATTATGTAATATTGCTTGCTGGACGTTTTTAATTAAATACGACAAAGACAAATTAGCGTCAGGAGAATCGTAAACAGGGCTAAAATCAATGTTATGCAGGTCATGTTCTAGTTTGTGCATGTTTAGTCTGGACTTTGTCAGTGGACGATTTTGCTTAGGTAGCGTTAAGTTCATTGTTAGTAGGACAGCATTATGATCAGTAATTGTTGAATTAGTAACTAGGGTAATATATGGTAGGCTGGTTTTTATCATCATGTGATCGAGACACGAGCCACTCTGATGTGTTGGTAGCGTATGACCGATGAGAAGCCCATGGTATGAACATAAATTGAGGTAATTTTGAATTCCAGCATCGCAGTTTTCAGCAGTGATGTTTATGTTAATGTCACCTGTTAGTATGATGTGCTTAAAAGCGGAAAGATTACGACAGGCCTGGTTTAAGAAATATTGAAATGAGTCCAGATTTCTAAACGATGGGGATCTGTAGATAGCTAGTATTGCTATAGTTGTACCTATTTTAATTATAAGGCAGTTACAGTCTTGTTGATTCTGTTCTTCAACTGTGGCTATAAGCGATTGTTTAGCGTAAATCACGACACCATCATTTTGATTCTGGTTAGTAGTGCTATGGAACATGTTGTATCCCGTCATAGTAGGGATGTTTTCTTGGCGTTTTGATAACCAGCACTCGGTTAGTATTATGATATCGCAAGCTATGTTTAGTCTATGAAGAAAAATGTTAAAACTGTCAAAGTTCCTGCAGATGCTACGAATATTTTGTGTTAGTACTGTAAAAGGATTTTGGTATTCGGAAAGATATTGTTTGCAGTCTTCCACCTCACAAGTTTTTGATTCTGACAAAAAAGCGTTATCTATATCAGTAATCAAACTATCCATAAGTAAAAAATGTAAAAGTATGTACTCTGTAAAAGTACGTTAGATCTAAATATAATCTAGAGTTTGGCGCTCTTAGGCGCCTTCATAATCTACAGAGTTGATATACCTGTATTCAGCGGCTTTTCTAGCTGGGCAATCAGTATCTCCTGTCTTGTGGTTGTGGGGTTTTTTGTAGCGCTTGCAGGTTGCACATTTCGGTAGTTCATCCTTCGAAGAACACTCTTGAGTCGCGTGGCCTTCCACCCCGCAGTGGCCGCAAGTTGAGATGGCGGATTTGCAAGTCTTGGATGCATGACCGTATTGCTGACACTTGAAGCACCGAGTCACCAGGGTGAAATCTCGTACCGGGCACGACGTCCAGTTTATATAAAGCCTGTTCTGGTTCACTAGGGCTTTCCGGACGCTGGCTGGCACTTCAACAATGTAGTTGCAGCTGTCGGCATCTCGTTTTCCTGACTTATGGCTTAATTTGATTGAGGTCAAAAATGTATCTTTGGTTAGTGTTGGTAGTTTATCGACGATATTTTGCTCATAAATACATTTAAATACCTCTTTCTCTGCCATATCAGTGGGGACCCCAATTATTACAATACGGGGCTTCCGCTTTTGAGGCTCATCTACAGTAAGTCCTGATGTGGAACGCTCGACAGTCTGCTTCAACTTTTGGATGTCGTCCTTGGTCTCCGTGCTAATGATTACACCTCCGTTTCTTATTTTCCGAAGACCTCGAACCTTCAGCTTCATTTCTTCAGGGCATACAATTTTTTGTATAAGATTTTTGGTCTCTTCACTGGTCTTGGTATTGTCGCTAGGATAAATAGCGACTGAGCTAGTTGCTTGAGGCCGAATAAGGCTTTTTGTCCCCTTCACCATGTCTGCAAAAGAAGTGCTTTCCTGTTTTTGCTTAGTCAGAGTTTCTTCTAATTTATGCTTGATATCAGTCAAACTAATGGCGAGGTCTTCATTTTCCTTTAAACTTTGCAGGGTGGCGTAGTTTTGGAGGGCTTTATGTTTCAGTGACTTATATTGCACTGCCATTTGGGAGACTCCGTGTCCGACTTTACGACATAGGCTACTAATTCTAAGCTTTTGTTCGGAATTCATTTTTCCTTCCGAAGCTATGGTCGACACCTCACTTAGGCACTGCTCAATGCTGGACATCCACGATTGAATTTCAGGAGTAGAAAAAACCTCAACCGTTTCATCCTGTGCTTGACTTCTAGGTGTTGTTGCTGGTGGTGGAGAGCGACGCGGCTGGCCGCCACGATTGAGGGGGCTGCTATCCATATTTGTAAATAATCACTTACTTTTGACCATATTCGCAATAAAAACTGTATAACACAACAAAAACGTCTATGTATCTAAAACTAGGTCACAATTAAAACTGTTAATTTATGCAATTGTTAAGTTGCTTTACTGAGCACGTCTGTATTCGTCGAGTGGTTCGAGCGATAGTCCAATAAGTTGATATAAAGTCAATATTCGACCCGATTACACCACTAATTGAGTAGCGCAAAACTTTCCAGAACGAAATAGTGATTACCGCAGATTAGAAGTAATTACATACGAAATTTTTCAAATTCCGAAAGAGAAATAAACAAGTAGCGTCCGCGCAAGGATCCAGGCACCAACCATACCTTTCCCCGTGGCTCTAACGCGCGCTCGTATCGGCTCCTTTCGCAATTCACAACCGCTGTGGTACTCAATTAGATAATATTTTTCTAACTTCAGCTGCGAAGTTGGATTTTATAACTCATTCTTCAGTTACCAGTTATTCCTTCTTTAGTTTAAGTCAAGAGTGAATAGGTTACTTCTAGGCAAGCGTGCTCCACCGTACCCCACATCATCGCATACCATCAAGTGAGATAGTGGTCAAACACGAGCATATAGATTAAAAAACATCATCCTATGTGGGCCAGTTTTTAGACGTTGTATGCTGCTGAAACCATTTTAATGTTCATGTAACAACAACAAAACCCTCTTCTTAGTCCGCATTATTATACAACTTCGGAACCCTATTACTGCGCGTGGCCCGACACGCACTTGGCCGGTTTTTAGTATAGTCTGTTTGTTTTAGCTGTGTGCATCATTGTTAAATAAATAAAGTGTGTAAACGCGAAAATATCCAAATCAATGAAGTGGGTGTATACGTATCAAGAATGCGTCGTAGATGCACCCGTTTACCAGCGTGAATTCTTCACCTTGCGGTATGAAAAAGCCCGGGCACACGCGCTGCTCGACGCATAACAGCAGTGCTATTCTGTAGCACCGTGATGTCTTAGATGAAGTGAGCTCGACGTGGAGTGATCTGTCAATGATGTTAGGGATTGCTTACATTTACAATCATATCGATAATCGGGTGTACCTATTAAAAGGAAATATTGGCTTTACGCCTTGCCTTTCATTTAGTACTAAAATAATTCAAATAAAACTCCATGGACAAAAAAAAACCTACTTGCGTAGAACATTGAACCGTAATTCCTGCGCGTGTTGTTTGCGTTAGTTTTGTAAATTTTTGTTTCACCGTGTCCAGTCTTAGCCTCAAGCTCCTGCACGTGTTGATTTTTGAGTTTATTGTGTTTAGTTGACATTTAGTGCGCTATTAAGCCGTTTTTATTAATAGTTAAGTGGCTATAGCTACTTTTTCCAAACTGGAATATGCGGCTATCATATTTATGGCAGAGCAAACGGCAATGAATTATTGACGCGACGGATGTATCAAGAGCGCTATCCAAATCGCAGGGTACCGAATGTGCGAGTGTTTTACAACACTTTTCGTCGACTTGCCCAAGATGGGTTTCACCGCGTGAAACGTTGAGTCAACCCGGACAGACACGAATCTGACGTTGAAGACGACTTTTTTGGAGCATTTCAAGCGGATCCTACGATCAGTACCAGAGCAGTAGCTCGAAATCTAAACATTTCATAATTGAAAGTGTGGCATACAATGCACAAAAATGATAAATATCCGTTCCATGCTAGGACTGTGCAAGGTCTGGAAGAGCAAGATCCCCCAAAGAAGAATAAAGTTCTGCCGTTTTCTCCTCAACAGAGACATCGAATATGCGTGGTTCCTGAGATCAATCTTGTGGATGGATAAAAGTGCCGCTAAAGACCACATTGTAAGAAGCAGGTGTCGTTACAGAGGAAATTCTCTGTCAATGTATAGGCTGCAGTAATTGGCAGGACATTGATTGGACCCCACTTCTTACCGGATACTTTGAATGGTGAAAATGATTTGCACTTTCTACAAGTGGATTTACCAGTGCTGATAGAGGAAACCGGGGTCCCGATATTCAAAAGAGACCGAATAGTCATCTTTCTGCAAGACGGCTGTCCAGCGCATTGGACGTTTAATGTAAGGGATCACTTAAATAATTGCTTTCCTGACAGCTGGATCGGCAGAGATGGACTTATCCCTTGGCCCACTCACTAACCAGATTTGAACCTGCTGGAGTTTTTCGTGTGGGGCCAGGCCAAGGAACTGGTGTATACGAATGTTGAAATAAACACGATATAAAAATTGATAGAGAGAATTAATGCAGCGTTTGAAACAATAAGACTGGAGATGATATTGAAAATAACAACAACAGAAGTAAAAATACGGAGCCGTGCTTGTATTAGGAATCATGGCAGATATTTTGAACACAAAAATTTAATAATTTAAATTTAAATGTTGTTTTAATTAGTTTGCCTAAAATTTAAAATTTCTCCCTTTAATTGGTTTGTAAGTCCTAATTTCAATAGTTGGAAAGATATCCGCTTAAATGATACCTCAAAAGAAAGAGCGATTGTCAAGCATGTTTTCAAAAAGGTTTAACCAAAAAAAGCACGATCCCATTTTTTTAAATAAGGTTTACAAAAAGATAATGCAAAATGATGAAGTGTTTTATGAATTTTATTTTATTTATGAACTTTAAATGTCTGTAAAAAAAAATCTAACGACACAGAGGCCTTAAACATGTTTTGCTAGATTGCTTACACATTACTTTAATTGAATAAAATAAAAATAAATTCAGTTATCATTCAATTTGATATGGTCAAATTGAATGATATAAGCAATTTAGTTGAAATTTTGGGAATATTAGAATAAAATAACAAAAATTTATTGTTACAAAAAATGGTAAGGCTTTGTCTAAGACAACCATGGCTTAAATGGTTTTTAATTGTCTATAGTATTTTCGCCTTAAGGACGCTATTACATTTTTCTACAAATAACAGTACTTTTCAGGTACCATTTTAATATAATAAGCAATCACCGATGTGAAGATATCATGGTCTTAATTTAAATATAATATATTCAGCTCCAGATGGTTATCAGAAAAATTTTATGACATCATACAAAATGTTCGCACAAATACGTTTTGCCCATCACAATAATCGCAAAAAATTAAAAAAAGTAGGGTCCGAATAGGTTCCAGTTTAGGTAAATTTACAGCATATTTTATCTTCAAAATTATAAAAAATTGCGGTATATATATTCCTTTACAGGTACAACTAATTATTTTTCACCTAAATAATTATATTTTTTAATTATTAGCTAAAATTAAATCACTTGCCGACGTCTTCATACATTTTGTACCCGCCGCTCATCATTCCGCGCTCAGAAGCGCTCGTGGAAGGTTGGGCGTATCGCTTTCTCGCAGGAAATAAATACGATAAAAGTAATAGAAAGATTATAGTGTGCATGCGTGTGAGTACCGTCCTCGTCGTGATCGAAAGGATTTGATATTTTATCGGACCGAAATAAAAGTATTTTTGAGTTTCCTATTATTATTAGAATGTGATTTAGAAATTATTTTGGGTAAGATCGGGGTTTGAATTGTTGGTGTTAAGCAGTTGTTGACAAGGTTGAGAAATGGATGGGTGGGTTTAAGCAGCTCTGAGTAAGGTTAGGATTTGGATGGGTAAGGTTAAGCTGCCGACGGGAAAGTTTAGAAGTGGATGGGTGGGAGGAGATATTTTTTTTTTTTTTTTTATATATATTATAGGCTCGCGCTTGACCACTATCTCACCTGATGTTAAGCGATGATGTGGTCGACGGTGAAGCACGCTTGCCTAGAAGTAACCTATTCACTTATGATTTTAACCGGTTTGTAATGTATGACAGATACAGGGCCAAAACCAAAATACAAAATGGCGCCGACGAAAATTTGGCCGCTTTTCGACATGGGCGTCATTTTCATGGTTATTGGGGTCGCTTTTATCGATTACGGGGTCAAAACTAAAATACAAGATGGCGCCGACTAAAATTTGACATCTTTTAGTCATGGGTGTCATTGTCATGGTTTTTGGGTAGTATATCATTAGCTTGACTTACAAGTTGTAGGTCGTGGGTTCGATCCCAGGCAGGCGCTTTACTTTGTGTAAATTATTTCTTCACCACTGCTCTCAAAACGGTGAAGGAAAACATCGTGAGGAAACCGGCATGTCCTAGAACCAAATATTCGAAGATATGTGCATCCACCAACCCGCACCGGGCCCGCGTTGTTGGTTACGGCCCATTCCCTCTCACAGAGAGCAGGCCTGTGTCCCAGCAGTGGGAACATTAATAGTGACTGATGATGTGATGTCATTAGCTGCTGCTCATTATGTATTGGTCCAAACATTTTTGATAGTAATATTTAATATATTCTATATAATGCAAAATGTTCAAGTCATTTTTTAATCCTTGTGACCGGAAATTATTTCGTTTTAGGTATCTACTTATTTCACGTAGCGTTTTTTTTTAAATACCTACTTACTACAACAAAGTGAAAAATAAAATTCATTTCGGAAGTCGGTGTCGGTACCTATTGTTTTTCGACACAGGAATGCTACTATTTTTTCACTTTTTAATTTTTGTAGGTATCCCATATTGGGTATACTAAATACATCTGCTTACCCCCTAAAACCGTACAAGCGTGATGATATATTATGGTATGGTTAAAACAAAACATAAACATACAATCACAGTAATCGCAGGTCATTTGCTGTTTGTTATTGAAGAGTTCCATTGTCTATCTCCGAAGATCTTTATCAGATCCTAATATATTATACAATAAAACCTTCCCTGAAAAAACCACCACATACATTTATCGATGAAAACCCGATCAGTATCGGATAAGTAGTTTGGCCGAATAGATAGATAGAGCATCTCCTTTTTTTGAAGTCGGTTGAAAACAATAACCTACTTTTTACGACGATGGTTTGTAACAGTTACCATATGCATTTTCAAAGTGCCAACTAACCTTCCTGAATCAACTTCAATAAAATTAAAAAATAACATCAAGGACCAAGATTATTTCAGTGATGTATAAAATCGAGCGCTCAGTATTTTCAATGTGTGCGTACGCGTAATGTTGCTGTGTGCGACTAGATACCTAAATTTGAGTTCGTCGAAAATGTAACAGCGTCCTTAAAGCTTTGCACCCAACTTCTTTGCACCCAACTTCCATATATTTTAAACTGTAGACCTAATGATTTTCGATAAAATAAACGTTATATCCGATTATGTTATACGAAATAAGTTTTAGACTATATCGACGCTAGAAAGGCGTTATATATTATATATTGTATTAATGACCATTTTGGTCAAAATTGAGTTGTTTAAATCGTTGGAATCGGCAGATTTTTCTCTTTCGAATGGTCTAGATTCCAGTTAAATCCAAGCACTGTTGTGGTCGTTAATACAACGGTGATTTCAGTCATTTTCATACAAAATTTTGTTTTAAATCCAACCATTTTCGTAATTTCTTTCGTTAACGTTAGAAAGTTGGCCATAATTCACTTTTATTTTTTTGTCTAAATAAAGATTTGATGGTTAAACACTTTACCTAATCATTTTTATTTATTTTTTATCAATAAATCTTTTTACTAGTTGGCGACTTTAACCAATTTTGGCAATAAAACAATTGATATGAGAATATTTTTTTGTTTACCTACAGTGTTGTAACGGACACGATACAACACTGTAGGTACGTTTCTGCTAATTACAATCAGTTGGGCGTTAAGCGCATTTTATCATCAATGTTTAATAACAAGTTGGTTGATTATACATTTTTACCTGAAAAGATTTTGACGTATCATTAGAAATTAGGCTACTTTAATTTAGGCAAAGTTGTTTGTGTAAGTAAGTTGGCTTTACTTAAAAATCATTCTTTGGGTGATAAAGTGGTGGAAGCTGTATTCAAAGAGCGCATTTTATGCGCGCGAACCGCTGCGTTTATGGTCTGAGCGTTGCGTGGGCGCTTCCCAAGTAATACAGGAAGCATTTTAACAAACGAATAGTAAACTTATGTAGAACTTAAGGTCCATGTAAACTCTTATATAAGGTCACCGAGCATCTTGACGCTTTATATTGGCATTTTTAAACTATTATGATGCTTTACACTGTATAACGTCTGGATAATGGCATATCAAAATGCGTTTGTAAAGCCTTTAGTTGTAGTGCAGCAAACCACAATGCAGCTGTATAGCTTTCAGCTGTTTTTAGTGCATTTGGATTTACAATAGAATGTTTAAGTAGTAAATAAATGCTTATTGCAATTTAATAGCATTTACATGAACCATTATAATGCCACGTAAATTCGCTATACAGCTTTCAGCTGTTTTTAGTGCCTTAGGGTCTACAATAGCATTTTTAAGTAGTACGATATTGCCTAATGCTGTTCAATATCATAAACTTGTGCCATTATAATGCACCGTAAATACGTTATACAGCTTTGAGCTATTTTTGGTGCCCTTGGTTGTATAATAGTACTTTTAAGTGGTTAATAAAAGCCTAGACCTGCTGCACATCATAAACTATATCAATGTAATGCTTGCATTTATAAAGATCAACTGAGTTCTGTTGTATAGCTGGCAGATCTTTAATCAAAACACGTGAGTTATTGTAATGCGTAAAGCTGTATATAGGTGCATTTCATTATATTCGTAAAACCATTTGTCGGCCATATTGAGGAAAAGCACAATATTCGCTATAAACGTGCTTTTTTTTTTGTTGATGGCTCCATAATTATTTTAATAAGCTACGCGCAGGCATATGGAGATCATGCGTTCAGAAAGCTATTTTATCAACAGACTCTTGGCAAACGGATACAAGTCGTACAAAAATTCCGAATAGGGGTTAATATTTTTGCTCCAGAATCCCCAAAATTGCGTTCATGTAATAGCACTACTTCAGTCTACATCAAGTCTACTGATATACTGGTAAACCCATATAGAACTACTTTATAGACAATGGCACTACAGTGATTAATCAAAAGTCTTCTCTCTGGCCTCTGGCTTAATAATTGTTCACGTGTGAGTATTTATACTGCTGGCGGCATTAATTAGCCTTTTTAAAGGCTCACCGGGCTGCTATAGACCGACACCATTTTGTGAATATTTTATAACCAAAAAAGTATTATTATTCGGCCATATTTATAAAAACAATAGGCTTTTATAGTAATAATATAAATTATTTTAATACTGTCCAACCAATACTATTGTGTTAATTGTGCAAAATTCGTTATATACTAGGAATACACAATTGTTTTGGTTATTTCACACATATATTTATATAACATTTTTTAACAAAATCACAAAATATCAAAAATTTTCAATGTTATATGGACATTTACATTAAACGACATTGTGCAGTAATATTTGAAGGCACGAAATAACAAAAGAGTGAAAAACTTAAACATTATTATAAAGTTTGTTTTGATGCAAACAAATATGGTGTCACTCCCTCAGTTTTGACCCTCTTCGTCCATATTATACGTATATTGCGAGACAAAATAGTTAAATTAAAACGATAATTGTATTATAACATTTGTACATGGTATTAGAGATGTTTTTGCAATGACGTAGGGTTTAATTAAGTTCTAAATGTGAACACTTAAATAGCTCCAATAATTCCTTTACTACATTATAATGCTTGTCCTATGCTTTTGTAATGCAATTAACATCTTCATTATCAATAATATTGCTAGTATAATGCTTTTGTAATGCGAGGACAATTTCATTGACCTTAATATAGCTTATTTAATGCGATGGGCAACTTCGTTGACCACAATAATGCTATTATAATGCGCCTGTAATGCAATTAAACAACTCTCGTGAACCTATTAAGATCTAAAGCCGTATATGATGTGCCCATATAAGCATTACAATAGCCGTATAATCGTTTGTAATGTTACTGTAGAACTAACTCAAAATGCGAAAACGATACAGAAATGCTGTAAGTCGGCCGTTGTACTGCTTTCATGTGTTACTTGGGTTCAGTCCACCACGCATTGTTAATGAGGGTGGTCATGCACTAATTGCCCGCTGCTTCTACTCAAAAATTGTTTTCACTTAGGCGTGTAAAATATTAATTTAACATAGCGTCCGAACGATGCAAAAAAATATTAAACCACGTTGGAAGTTTTTTTAAGAAGGAGATTAGTGTTTGGCATTCTACAATCTTGTTGGCAATATTAGTAAATTTAGAATTGTTAAACCAAAATATTAATTGAGAAATGTTATTACAAAATTGACGACTTCCTTAATGACGAATCGTTGACTGTTTGGC